>CM061353.1:54127000-55378000 GCA_030867105.1 Liasis olivaceus | reverse complement strand
ATTTATGTGAATTGTGCAAACTACTTCAGATACTTGGTTATTTTGGGGTGATGTCCCAGAAGAAAATCTACTTCATTGTATTTGAATTTTTCTAAGCCAGGGTCCATAGAAAACTCTAGAAATGAGAAACACATAATAGCTTACTTGCTCTTCTGGTTGGGAAAATATATATTTTTAAAATATACAGATAAAGAAATATACATTCAGAATTTTTTTTACAAAAGAATAATTGAAGCCCCCTGATTCTCTTTTTTGTTGTAGTATTAACAAAGAATAATCCTTGGGTCACAGAGACATTGTTTAAAATCTACCCCCACTTGTGCTATTTTTGTATCTTGTGCCAAAACAAGCCAACAAGTTTGTATCATCACTCCCACCTAAAACAAACAATACACAAGCAATAAAATTAAAACATACCTGTTGGAAACATACCCCTGACAATTAAAAAGTAAAGTCACGCAGAAGCTGTAAGCTGCTAGAAATCTGGGAAATACATATCTAATGCAATGAAAATTAATATGAATAAAAAGCTTTAAGCCTAACAGCATACTTCTAAAGGTACTGGAAGAAACTGTAATCTGATATTTTTAAATACCCCCCAACTCAAAGAATAAAATAAAACCTGTCAGTTATAAGGGGCACAAAAAAGCAACATGACATGTCTACTTCTGTCTTATCTAATATGAAAAAGTGAAAAAGCCTAGTGGTTCAGGCACCAGGCTAGAAAGCAGGAGACGGTGAGTTCTAGTCCTGCTGTAGGCCTGAAAGCTGGCTGGATGAGTTTGGGCCAGTTGCTCTCTCTCAGCCCAGCTCAACTCACAGGGTTGTTGTGGGGAAAACAGGAGGAGGAAGGAATATTAGGTATGTTCACCACCTTGAGTTATTTATAAAAATAATAAAGGCGGGATAAAAAAAATATTTTTTAAAAAATTGCACACACGTAATTTGTATAGGCCTTCTTTCCCATACAATGTCTTCAGGAGCAACTCTCCAGACAGAAGAATACAGCTTATTGCATATGCAAATATATGTGTGAATTTGCTGAAAGAGGGTGGGAAGATTTACAGCTGAGCAGGTTAATGATAAAAGCTCTAGCATTATTTTTTTGTTCAACCAAGCCATGCAGCTGAATATACTGGAAAGCTTGAAGGACAGCAAGGAGGGGAAGAGATTAAAAAGAACAAAGGCATTTTGGCTTCTTAAAATATTTCTGACCAGCCTGATAGCAGCAGTGGCAGCAAACACCAGTGGCACAGTGTGGGAGTCTGGAATCTATGTCTCCTTCACCCCTCCCTGCCCCCAGCTGACACCATGAAACATTCAGGAAAAGAGATCCTGGGCAGACAGCAAACCATAGGAGGAAGAAGGGAGAACTGGATACCCAAACTGAAGGGTATCCTGCTGTGGTGGAGAGGTAGAAAAAGGGCAACAGTTGTGCAAAGCAGATATTTTTTTTAAAAAGGAGGAGGCTGAAAATCTGGCACCCTTTCATTTGCTTTCCTTTTTTTTCTCTCTCTTTCTGATTTCTTTAGAAACAACTAAGTACTTTGAAAAGACTCTTCATCATGAACCTTGGTGCAGATGGCTTCTGATCCCATTCGGAGGCACTGTTGTTTTTAGTACAGCTGTCACTTAGACTCTCCTTGCTGATCTAACAAAAAAGGGGGAATGCTAATCAATTTCTGCCTAAGGGAGCACACTGCCAGTGACAGCCACCCACTGGGGATGTGGGACTGCCTCAGACACTCTGCTGGCTCTGAGAGAGGCCCAGGGCTTTAAACTGCTTTCATGCCACATTTGCACCCTGCTAAGCAGAAGCGAGGAGAAGAATCTAGGGCTGCCTGTCTGATGCCCAGAGCTACCAAAAATAGGAAGAGGGCTGTTCCTGTCCTTTGCCCTGCCTCCTCTCTTTGTGAAAACAGAAAGAACAGTAAAGTCCACTCAATGCAAATGCGGTTGGTGGGGAAAGCGAATAATCTTAAACTCTTCCTTGATGATCTCAAGAAGATAATAGGGAAAGCCAAGGCCTATGCTGAATGCTGAACAGATCTGGTCTCAGTTGCAGAAACTCATCTGTAAGCCTCTTTTAGAAACTAGGCAATTACACCACCTCATTACATTACTTCTTTCCTTACATTTTCTTCTCATTGTTTCATTCTGAGCCACATCATAGCTGTATATAGGTGATGTCAGCCCTTCGATGAATGTTAGAATATTGAGATTAAAAAAAAAGAAGCTATTATAACCAAAGCTAAAGAATCGTCAGCTGTGAGCTATGATATGGCTCAGAATGAAACAATGAGAAGAATAAGGAAAGCACCGTCCTCTGTAGGTACATGTCTGAACTGATGAGCGTTTGATTCCCTGGGATATGAGAGTCAACCTGAACGCTACATGTTGTCCATCTTCAAAGGGCTCTGGGAAGCTTATAAAAATATAATATAGTAATAAAACCCAGCCTGCCAGTTACAGTAAGCAGCATAATCAATATAATACTTTAAAAGGCCCACCCTTAAACTTATTTCTAATCACATTAAAATGTCTATTAAAAATAAACTGGGGCAGAACTGTAAAAAAATACATTCCATCTTTAATGAATCTTTGAATAGCAACAAGAAAAATAATACAAACAAAACCCCTGGTCCTAACCAAAATCAGTATGTTTAATTTCTTCTCAATATATCCTAGCCATTTAAACCAGCTACTAGACATGATAATGTGACCACGTATCCCCTAAGAGTTCTATATGTGGTCTTTGTTAAGACCAGTGGAACTTACTAAAAATAATAGTAGTATTTATGAAATGATCATACCAGAAATTCCTTAGATACTGACTAAAGAAAAGAAATGAAAATGGGGCCCCTTTGGACTTAGATCTCAGCAAGAAAAAGTGTCATAATGATATTAATTATCATAGCCTAGGAACTGGCATGTCATAGAAAACAATATTTTCCACATGAAGTGATATTATTTGATTCTATGTGTGTTTAAAATGTTGACATAAAATATTTTCTTTGTTATCCTCCATGCTTTAATCCTGAATAATTATCAGATAGACCCGCCACTGGCTGGGAATTCTGGGCACTGAAATCCCAAGACACTTGGAAGGTGCCAGATTGGGAAGCTGATTTAAACCCACACAACTCATGAAGCTAGAAGATGTTAAGAACATATCCATTTCGGAAGGATGAAAGAACTACATAGATAAAATATGTTTATCTAATGATTATGCACAGAGTTTGAGCCAGACATAAACCTGAAATAGAACAGAGTACAGTTTCTTTAGACATTTTAATTAACAGTGGGAGAAAAAAAGCACTGAGCATTGTGTCAGGTGTTTTGAAAGGAACTGAAAGTTCGTTTGAAGTGTGGCAGAAGCAACACTAACTTCAGCATGAGAAAAGTGCTACAGTTTAAATGCGCATAATTACCATCCGTTCCGCTACTAGGCAGGTACAATGGAAGTAAAGGAGTGAGTGACAGTTGCCTGGGATTAAGAGACAGAGAAAAGAAAAGCCAGCTGGTTCCAGCTCCCTCCCCTTCTATAATCAACAGTCACTAAGTATAGGAAGAGGAATGCATTGTGCAACACTCAGACCATCTTCCCAGGGAATTTACTACCTGACAATCAAAAAATAAAAGCACTAGACTGATAGACTGTATTCCCTCCTCCCTCTTGCCACGAAAAGGGGGATGGGGAATGGAAGAAAAATCCTAGCTGAACAAGTTAATTCAACTGGGAGATTTTGATATTTGTTTCTGTTAACCCAACCCTTGAGAGAAGCACTACTAATAATTAATATTAATATTATTAGTATTAGTAAATATTAATATGTGCCCTACCAGAAGTGGGTTGCAAAAGTCAGAAAAATGACTAGATGACATCAGACTTACAAAAAGCTCCAAGACTATTCTAGCACACTACTAGAAAATAATCATAAGTGAGACACAGAAGAGTTTCTGCATGCGCTGATACACATGGTGCATCCATGTATATTAAGAACTGCGGATATCTTTGGGAAGTGCACACAGGAAAACCCTCTAAAGACAGGACTGTTCTTTCTCCTTCTACTGTGTAGATTTTGATATCTTTGGTTTCTTTCTTGAATAAACCATGGTTGGCTGGATTCATATATATCTCTAAGTTATACATGATGAATGTCTCCATTCAGAGAACATGCGATTCCCAAACTGCCCATGTTATAACTCAGAGTGACATGTGGATCCAACCATTTGTATGTCTAATTCAACTTACTGCCTTTCTTATGTTATCCAATGTTTACATCAAGTCTGACCGCAATTTTTAATAGGGACAAGGGAGCATCACTGACCAGTTTTGCCCAGTTATTATTAAGATGGTTCTTTATTGGTCTAGTATGTGCTGGCTGTGGGAATTCTGGGAGTTGAAGTCCACCTATTATAAAGTTGCCAAGGTTGAGAAATGCTGGTCTAGTAGATTTCATTGAAGTTCCTTCCTATTTGGTAGTAATAGGCTAACAAGTATTAACAAGTATTAGGCTTAGGACCCACTGTGGGTCAAGGCCGTTTGTCTGCCAATACTCACACAGATTGTGAGCTACCAAAAGACTTGTCTTTCCCATTCCCGTACCTCAAAGAGGTTTTTCTTTCTCAGTTTTACTGGATGAATTGTATTTTTCATGTCCAGACCTGCTCAGAAAGAAAAACTAGCTGGGTTTTCTCATATGCTAAGCTATCTTTTTTGTCAGTCATGAGACCTCTTCAGGTGTTTACCTGAACATATGGATAGGGCTTCACATGCAGCCCTATCTCTTACAGGCCCAACCTAGAAGGTTTAGAGAAGAGATAGGAAAGAAGGGTGATTCAGCTGTTGGCTCAGCTGAGCACAGTTCTCCGTGTCATTCAGGACCCTCTTATAACTAGTTCCTAGACTGCATGGAGGGTAGTCCTTATCTTCAAATAAATGGATACTTAGAATCATTTAGCCTGCTTTTTTAAAATAAATCCTAAAGTGAGAACAATAAACAAAGAACAGCTGTTTATAATAAATTAAATATAATGCAATAAAAACATAAGTAATTCTGGATGCATTAAGATAATAAAGAGCTTAAAACTAAGGACATTCGTGCCAATACTGCTCAGAAGGCACAGCAGCACTAACGAATGAATTAATAAATATCTTAAGATGGCACTCAAAACTTAAAAATCTGCAGAATTCTGCAACTGGGAAATTCAGACTTTGCAAATGGATTAATGGAGAACAAGAAATGAAAATGGTACAGCCAGCCTGTGCACCTCATTTCAATCTTGCTGTACACTCTGAAGAGGACTAAATTACCTTTGGCTGGATTCACATCACATATTAAGCCATAAATCATGATTTATAAACTATTGTTGGGTTTGCACATGATAATGCAGCAAACAAACCAAATTATGGCTTGCCACAACATGTGAACCCTTAATTGAATAGGGGCTAAAACTTAATATTAAATAATCTGTAAGTGCCTGTGAATAACAAAAGAATCAGGAACTCTTTAACAAGTTTCATTACAGTTTATCTCATAGATAGTAACTATTTAACTGTACAAAAAAAAAGAAAAAAAAAAAGATTTTGACTGGATTGCCCCAGGCACAGAATGCTGGCCTATACAAGTTCAAGTGTGTGTTTTTCTCAGCTGTATCACTAAAAAGTTAATCTTCCAAAAAAGACTGCTGGCAATACTGCAAAATTCCAAATTTATTGGTTTTTTTTAAGGTTTTCATTTTTACTGAAACAGACATGGCTTTTTATTTTGAAGCTAACTATTTGTTTTAACATTTGCAATGGTATATGAAATATATTAAAGAGCTACCAAAGTAATTTTCCACTACTTCATAAATTTCCCTTGGCAGAAGAGAGGTTTTAGCAACTTCCAAGTGCTATTCATATCCCTAGCCGTATAACTCTGGAAGGCTTGCCAGCTTCAAGGGAATGCAACATGTGCAGTAAGATTCAATCAAGTAAATAATGGGCTGCCACTTTTATTTAAATTTGGGATATTTTTTGCTTATGCACCAAATATATGTAAGACATACCTGGTTGGAATAATAAAGCATTCATTGTTTTGCTAGCCAGGTATTTCATTGAAGATGCCACCTATTTCTGATTCTTAATGTAACAATGCCTACCAACAGCTCTTTCTGCTATTTATTTTAATGATACAGACATGCACTTTGGGAAGCACTTTAATTCTCCAACTTGGCATCCTCAAGATGTGTTGGAACAGTAATACTGTTCTGGAAGTAGGAGTTGGCTAGGAGTTCTGGAAGTTGCAGTTCCAACACATCTGGAAGCTGCAAGAATTGGAAAGACTAGGATACAGAACTGTTGCAGAAGTGCTATTGGCACTGAATGTGGCTGTCAAGTTATAATAAAGAGAGTAATGCTACAACTTTGAATCAGTCTTGTAACTAGAAGGCCCAGCAGTCGGTTTGCCCTGTTTATTAGTGATCTCTACTCATTAGTCTTTCAATTGCTGGCTGGGCAGATAAGGAATTTTGAGAGTATGTTGTGAAGATACAGTACTTTCATAAGAGAAAGTTAAGTGGAAAGAAAACGTTGCTAACACACAAAGATGCAGGAGTTCATGAACTACAGCAGAACTGTTAATATTACAAGACAATGTGGTTAGAATGTTCCTTATGGTTTGTAAGCCGGTATGGAAAGCACAACAGTGTCCAAGGGATTGGAAAATACCAATTTATATTCCAGTACTAAAAAGGGAGTGCTAAAGAATGCTCAAAGTACTGAACAATTGCACTTAGGTCATGTTATAGTAAGATAGTATTCAAGGGTTGTGATCTTCAACCGTTATTTGAACAAGAGCTGCCTCATATATAAGCTGGAATCAGAAATAGGCAACTAACCAATATTATCAACTGATGGATAATGGGAAAAAGTAAAGGAATTCTAAAGAAATATCATTTTTTACATCATTGATCATTCAAGGCTTTAGTCTGTGTTGACCACAACAAATTGTGGTTACCTCATCTGCCTAATAAAGAATTTAGAATGAAATATGGAACATGAAATTGAGCAAACTCAGGGAGGCAGTGAAAGATAGGAAGGCCTGGCGCAATATGGTTCATGGGGTCACGAAGAGTCGGACACGACTTAACGACTGAACAACAACAACAATGGAGCAATTAAATGGTTCAAAACTGGGAAGCAGGGCACCTATTTATTTAGCTTATATGCAGAATATATTGTGATTAGAAGAAATAGAAATAAAAATAGGAATTGGAATTAAAATTTGCTAGGTGAAACATCAAACAACTGCAGATATGCTATTGATACCGTTTTGATTGCTGTTAATAAGGAAGGTTTAAGGAATCTCTTGCTGAAGGTGAAAGAAGAGAGTACAAAGAATGGTCTAATGGTCAATATTAAAAAAAAAGCAAAACTCTAAGATTATGGCAATAGAGAATACCAAATCAGTGCAAATAAGGTAAGTAGTAACTGACTTTATTTTCCTAGGCCTGAAATGGGGGAGGTAGATTATAATGACAAAATCTGCTCCCCCAAGGTCAACACTTTGAGCCAGGCCAGGCCAGGAAGCAGACTCACTCCACAAGATTTACTGGAACTCTACTCTCTTGATACAGACTATGGTAACAGCATCTTGAAAGCCTGATGGCATTTTTCCTCCCTCCCTCTTATACCTAATAGAGCTAAGGTGAAACCAGTTTAAATTTTTTTCTAGTGTTCTCTTCCTATGCTGGGCTTAAATTATGGTTTGCTAACTGTCCCACATATCTTCCCCAAGGTCATCTCTGGGATTCTCTACACCCAAACAAAACCTGCTGACTGCCAAGAGAATGCTATCTTTTATGGTCTGTTTGTCCATTTCCAGTCTAATTCACTGATTTTGCCCAGCAACTTGTCTGTAGTCAAGAACAAAGTGAATTAGATACTTCTTGTAAGAAATGGAAAGATGGGTGCAGGGAAGAGAAGGAAAACTCTAGGAAAGTAGACTGAAGTGACAGGTTGTGGGGATTACTGATGCAGAAGCAGCTGCAATTTAATAATCAAATCTAAGTGTCTTTATTGAGGGAGCAGAACCAGGCAAGAGATGCATCTCAAAAACAAAGAGGGTTTGAGGCATGATCTTGTTAATTGTTCTGGCAGTTTCACTAAAATGACTTGAATCACATTAAACACTGCCTATTTTGTTATATCCTGGTGGGGAAATTACTGATCCTACAGGATCTTTGTTATGAAAACGAAATAAGAAGGTTGCTCTAATGCTCTAAAGTAGGAACTGTAGCTCTTTAGTTGTTGCTGAATTACAATTCTTAGCAGCCCAATCCATGGTCAAGTGATGTTGGGAGTTGTTATTCAGCTCCATTTAGAGGACCATGGTTGCTTTAGAGGACTGTTATTTTCTCAGTTGCTAATCCTGTGGATTTCGGATAATTAAGAGGACATTCAGTGCTAAAAATGCTTGAATACTCATGGCTTCTGGTAAGTTATCAAGGTCTGTTTCTACAATTATCACTTTTAGGGCATACTGAAAGAAGACAAAAGAGTTCAAGCAAGTTGGCTGAATCAAAAGTTTTCCATTTCGTGAAGCTCTCGTGATTGAGTTGTGCATGTATCCCACATTACAGAGATTGGTCATAACTAGACTTAACTATGTTAAAAATTCACTGACTTCAGAGACAGAGCTCAACAAGAGCTTTATACATTTAATTCAATGCAACTTCAAAATACTTAATATTTTCAAGGTTGTGAGGTTTTTTTTAACTGCATTTTTTAATTAGGTAGATTGGCAGCTTTGGCACCTATGTACTGCTGTAGATAGACCCGATATTTTCAGTTCTACCATCATACTGTTTTTCAAGTCTTTTGAATAATTATTTTTCTTTCTTCCAAATATACTGAATTGAATTTTCTCTTTTATTTTTACTTCTGAAGTGTAATGTGTTGGGCAGAGAGGAAGGAATGTTGATTGCCAGTGAGGCTAGCCACTTAGAACCCTAGGCAGACAGATTTCAAGGCTATCCCTGCTATTGTGGAACAATGTCATTTTGCTTGGGGCAAAATCACTCTAACTTTGTCATTCATTCGTTTTTGAAGAGGATTAATAGGAAGAGTTTTGAACCTGAATAGAAAAGAAAAGCTTTGGTGTCATTCACACAGGCAGATTTATAGAAAAAGACTCCTGAGACATTAGGAATAATTGAAGGGAAGCCAGATGTGGGTTTCCTTTTCTTGCCATTATGCTGTAGGAGTTTCTTGACTGTAGTGTTTTCTGGACCATAGATGTGTGGCCCAGGAAGAGCTATAAATCAGGAACCAGATTTTCAGTAGTTTTTATTCTGGCAGGAAGAGATTAAATCCTTCCTTCCTTCCTTCCTTCCTTCCTTCCTTCCTTCCTTCCTTCCTTCCTACCTACCTACCTACCTACCTACCTACTACCTACCTACCTACCTACCTAATCTTGTTATTTAAAGAACTATGGTTATTTTGATTATGCCATTACTGTATTATGTTGTCTAGTTTAATCAATATAGAACCTTGCTAATTTCTGATAATTAGTCCATCTAGTCTAATATTTCAGGCACTTACTGGAAGCATCTCTCTAATACCAGGCAACCTTTTTTTTTAGCCCTTCCTGAAGATATCAAAGACTGAATTCTTGTATGCGTGCAAACTAGGTGCTGCTCCATTGACCTATAGCATTTCTTATCAATATAACATGATTACTGTGCACAGAAACCTGATCCACTGAATCAGGATGAAGCCACACAGTATTTGCACTTACTTCAGCAATGTTTGGAGTATTCTAAACTCTGCCCACAAACATCCTTATAGTATCCTGAACTGTGTCACAAGTTACTAAAAGTGGAAGAAAACATTTGTCATGACTTGAAAAACACTTCATGTTGCAGTTTGAACTATCTACATATTCTTTATTTTTATGTATTTCTTAAGACCATATATACACCAAATTCAATACGTTCTACAGAGAGCTTAAACAGCAACAGAAAAGAGACACATGGTTTTCTATTGTGAGATGAAGATATATGGAAAGTATGACCACTTTTTGTCCTATTTTTAAAAAATTACATATGCAATCTATGAAGCTACTTCAGCACAAGAACCTCTGCAGGGCTAAGTTATATAGGTAATCCCCAGTTATACAGATGCCCCAGGCCCATTTTGGGGAGAATTTGGAAGTTTTAATAGAAGAATTATGTGCCTTAAGTGTGTGCAAGGTTTAAGGTATCCATTTTGCTCAACCCACCTTCCCAAAATACAAAAAAGGTCCAAATGCTTTGGATTTATTCTAAGGGTGACAAAAAAGATACTGATAGGCCACCCTTTTTGTACCCCTGGCTTACAGTGATATCCCTCCAAGCCTATCTTATATTAATTGCTCCAATTTGAAAAAAAAAAAAGTGGTCCTTGTAACTATATCCTCTAAGACTGTGTCTTCTCTAATCTACTGAAAAAACTCTCAAGAATTCATATCAGTTTTCCAATTCCAGACAGAGTGAAATACTTTGGCACTGAAATACATAAATTCACCAGATCCAATCTTTGGTCTCAATTTCTCTCTGAAAAATATATTACATTTTATTACTTACCACATAATGTCAGCAACCAGAAGAAAATGTTTAAGCAAAATGTTTCTGAATTATTATTTAAATGTGAGTATATATACAGGTGAAACTCGAAAAATTAGAATATCGTGCAAATGTTCATTTATGTCAGTATGGCAGCTCAAAAGGTGAAACCAATATATGGGATAGACGCATTAAATGCAAAGCGAGATATGTCAAGCTTTACTTTGGTATAATTGTGATGATTATGGCATACAGCTTATGAAAACCCCAAATTCACAATCTCAGAAAATTAGAATATTACATGACATCAATAACACAAAGATTGGAAATAGAACAATATCGGACCTCTGCAAAGTATAAGCATGCATATGTACTCAGTACTTGGTTTGGGCCCCTTTTCAAGCAATGACTGCCGCAATGCGGCGTGGCATGGATGCTATCAGCCTGTGGCATTGCTGAGGTGTTATGGAAGACCAGGATGCTTCAATAGCGGCCTTCACCTCCGCTGCATTGTTCGGTCTCATGTCCCTCATCTTTCTCTTGGCAATGCCCCATAGATTCTCTGTGGGGTTCAGGTCAGGCGAGTCTGCTGGCCAATCAAGCACAGTAATCCCATGGTCATTGAACCAGGTTTTGGTACTTTTGGCAGTGTGGGCAGGTGCCAAGTCCTGCTGGAGAATGAAGTCAGCATCCCCATAAAGCTCGTCTGCAGAAGGAAGCATGAAGTGCTCCAAAATCTCCTGGTAGATGGCTGCGCTGACCCTGGACTTAATGAAGCACAGTGGACCGACACCAGCAGATGACATGGCTCCCCAAATCAACACAGACTGTGGAAACTTCACACTGGACTTCAAGCATCGTGCATTGTGTGCCTCTCCATTCTTCCTCCAGACTCTGGGTCCTTGGTTCCCAAATGAGATGCAAAAGTTGCTCTCATCAGAAAAGAGGACTTTGGACCACTGGGCAACAGACCAGTTCTTTTTTTCTGTAGCCCAGGTAAGACGCTTCTGATGTTGTTTGTTGTTCAGGAGCAGCTTGACAAGAGGAATACGACATTTGAAGCCCATGTCCAGGATCCGTCTGTGTGTGGTGGCTCTTGATGCACTAATTCCAGCCTCAGTCCACTCCTTGTGAAGGTCCCCAACACTTTTGAATGGCCTTTTCCTGACATTCCTCTCCAGGCTGCGGTCATCCCTGCTGCTTGTGCACCTTTTTCTACCACACTTTTCCCTTCCACATAACCTTCTATTGATGTGCTTTGATACAGCACTTTGGGAACATCCAACTTCTTTTGCAATTACCTTTTGGGGCTTTCCTTCCTTATGGAGGGTGTCAATGATGGTTTTCTGCACAACTGTCAGGTCAGCAGTCTTTCCCATGCTTGTGATTCCTACTGAACCAGCCTGAGAGGCCATTTAAAGGCTCAGGAACCCTTTGCAGGTGTTATGGATTCATGAGCTGATTAGAGTGGGACACTTTGAGCCTAGAATACTGAACCTTTTCACACTATTCTAATTTTCTGAGATTGTGAATTTGGGGTTTTCATAAGCTGTATGCCATATCATCACAATTATACCAAAGTAAGGCTTGACATATCTCGCTTTGCACATAATGTGTCTATCTCATATATTGGTTTCACCTTTTGAGTTGCCATACTGACATAAATGAACATTTGCACGATATTCTAATTTTTCGAGTTTCACCTGTATATATATATATATATATATGTATGTATGTATGTATGTATGTATATTGTGAGCAAAAAATTACTCAACTTAATGACACTTTCTTAGAATAAATGATAAGTGAAATTAATGGGACTTACCCCTGTAAGTCTATTCAGAACTAACCAACTGATGTTTTATATTGTGTAATGTTAACTGTAATGGTGTCCCATATATTGCTCCTTTTACTTCTGAGAGTTTCAGCATTTCCCTTTATCTTTGCAGACTAAGGAAGCTGAGTTTTAGGTGACTGTATTCTGCAATAAATAGGACCACTGGAGGCCTAAGGTGTATGAAAAGAGGTGTGACAGGATCTATTTAATTAGGCTGCAAACCAACATGGTGATAATAGACTGTCTATACTGGTAGCACTCACTGATTATTTTGAAGAGAGACAAAGAGAGAGACAGATCCTGGCAGCATCAGAGGAGAGGGACAGTAATTATTGTCTGTGACACTGATTGACAGGCTTGTCCCCTTGAGAAGAATCCAAAATTCTGCTTTCTAGTAAGTTATGAGCAAAATAAATTGGCTTTCTGAAAACACCATTAAAGACAGAAACTGATCAACCTGGTAACAGTAGTGACACATCACACATCTGGTCTCTGAAAGATGCTCAGATAGATTAGCTATAAAGGCAGAAGAAAGAATTTAAGAAGAGTTATTTGAGGAACAGACAAAAATGGAACTGATAAAAATACATTCTTGTTCCTACTTGCCAAAGATTCAAAACTTATGAAGATTTATGGCTTTATCTTATGAAAAACACTTATTCTATGGTGTGTGTGTGTGTGTGTGTGTGTGTGTGTGTGTAATAGGGAATCTATGGCCATTGAAATATTGGATTTCAACTTCCAACAGCCCCAGCCAGCATGGCCAATGGAGATATCAGGAGTTGTAGTCCCTGAAGGGCTATAGCTGCCCACCCTTGCCTTATGCACCTGAAATATGGCTGCAACTCCTGACTTGGAAAAGTAGCAATGTGACAGAAAATGCCTCAAAACTCAGAGCTCATTTGAGGAACTATTAAAGTATGGTATGCTGACTAAACTATAGGGAAAGGTCCATACCTCAACTAAATCAAAACCAATCAAACGAACCAATCAAACTGATTTGTGAACCCAGTCAAAGTAAAGGAAGCAGAAACAGTAAGTAGGTCAACAGACCACCATTATCCACAGGGATACGTGCTCAAACCACCTTTTAACTGTATTCTTTGTAAAGCAAACTCTAACTTTTTACATATCATTTCCTAGTAGACTACATGCTTGCTTAGTCTAGATTTAGAAATGCAGACTTACAAGTTTCTGGGCTGTAATTTTTTATGATGATGATGATGATGATGATGATGATGGTTGGTCACACAGTAAGCGAGATGTTTAGACTGGATTTGGCATTTTTATCCACCTATCAAGTCCTTCCCAAGGACCTGGGATAGGCAGATGTTGCAGTTTGATGGTGTTAAAGGTATTGTCGCAGGATGTAAGCTGTTCCAAGTAAAGCTGCCTTTTGCAATTGACTGAGGGTGATTTTGTCAATGCCGATGGTCTTCAAGTGGTGCTCCAGATGTTCTGGGATTGCACCTCAGGCACCTATAACTATTGGAACTATCTTTGCTTTCTTTTGCCATAGTTGTTCTACTTCTATTTGCAGGTCTTCATATTTTGTGATTTTCTCCAATTCTTTCTCTTTTCTTATTCTTATTATCCATAACCGTGTGAATAAATAACATATACTGACTATCAGCAATTAAAATATTCACATTAGCTGTAATATTGCATGTCCTAGTCAAAAGATGTGTTCTGTACAAGCAAGGATGCCTGTTAGGAAATGTCTGCATTCTATGATACTTTCTGGAAATGAAATGGCAACTTTTTTCTAAGTTGCAGATTTAAGCAGATGCCAGATGATACAATTTTAAGACGATCTGAATTTTTTTATTCATTTCTTCAAATGGTGTATATACTGGATGTTGTAGGACAACAGACAGACAGACCTCAGATATTCTTAAACCCTTGGCATCAGAGCATATTAAAGGCCTTGTATATTTCCAGTGTCTCTGTGATGTGAAAAGGTGGCATGTTGAAATCAGTATGCCATAGCTCATTAGCAGCTTTGAAAACAGAAGGCAAAGCAGGTGACAAACCTGATTAACATACTTCTTGATTAAGTGCTTGTTTTAAAAAAATGGATAGAATGTGCTTTGAGAAGGGGCACAGTAATGATGCAGGGAGGTTACAGCATAGAATAAGCTTCAAAGCCAACCTAATGGCTAAGTCGGGATAATTAATAGAGAGAAGATTCAAATGAAATGCATATCCCAGAACTGGACCTCTATGATCTAATGAGGAGGGTTTTCAAAGTCATATTAATTGGAGCACTATTTCCTACTTCAAAATCACCACAAAATGCTCTCTTCCCAAAATAGGGCTGCTTGGCTCTTAATCTAGAAGATATCTAGCATTTTATAGGAAAGTTTGTCATAATTCATTAGGTACCATCCAATCAATCCCAGCTCTGGGTAACATGTGGACAAATGCCCAACATCCTCACCTGTCCTTAGCAATAATTCATACCTTTTCAAAGAACATACAAGTCATCTTCTTGACCCCATACATCTACTTTATCCATTGTCTTTCTTTTATTTTCTTCAACCTTGCACAGCACATTTGTTCTAGTCCATTGTCTGCTCTCATCAGGTGCCCAAAGTGCCTGACTGTTTGCTCACCACAAAGTGCCTGAGTGTTTGTTCACCACCTCAAGGGACTAGACTAGTCTCTATTTTATCTAGAACTGACTGATGAGTTCTTAACAGTCTGTGGTACTCTTAGCAACTGTTTCCAAATCCATTTGTGAAGGCATCTTACTTTTTTCTCCTGCTCTTTCTCAAGGTCCATCTTTCACAACATTTTTTGTATTATCACCACATTCCTCTTGCTTCACTATTCTGATTTCTGCTATTACAGAAATACCCTTAGCCTTCAAGCACTTGTCTAAATTGGCATCACCTTCCTCTCCAGGATTGCTCTCATCTTTACTTCTTCAGAACACTCTCCTTCTTAATCTAGTCTCGAGCTCAAGAAAACAAAACTATCTACATTTTTTTTTTCCTGAACATGTCTGAAAGCAGATTTTTACTGTGTAGCCCACAGAACTAACCTCAGCCACTAACCCCTATGAACTTTGTTACTTTGCATCTGAATGGGAGTGTGTATGTAGCATCATTATCATCACCTTCACCACCACTAGCAGGGACATTGTTGTCAATTAAACTGGCCCATTGCTTTCCTGTGCTTAATTAGGAGCAGGCTGTTCAGTCTGGCAGTAGCAGCAGTTTCTTTTTAGCAAATGGGCCTAATAAGCTGTGGGTGCCAGTTTCCCTATTTTCCTCTTCCTGCTCCCTGCAAATACCCTCTGCTATCTTCACAAAGGTTCTGGCAATAATTTTGCAGAGTGAGTGCTTTTCAAGGACTGCATGAATACCAAAAACAAAGCCCCAACGTTTGCATGTCAATGCAAAAGAACCTTGAGAAACTGCTTTACTGTGTCATAGCCCAGGTAATAAAGTCAAACCATAAGACAGAAGAAAGTAAAAAACACAAGCACAAGTCAGGTTAACTTTAGATCAGATATATCTTGATGAATAGCAAGAGAACGCATGCACGAAAGATACACACAACAGAAAAAAAATGAGTAATTTGTTTAAAAAAAGAAGAGAAAGAATATGCCTTTGGTTTCCAAATGTTCATCTAAGAGGCTTAGAGATGAAATTCCAAGGAATTTGGATTTTAATGGTTCTTGCACTATGTTTTTGTTCAGTGTTTCTGCAAACTGGATGAAAAAAAATTATTTGCAAATAAGTGAAACAAAGAAACTTGTAACCATTTCAGATGGACTCTTCTGACTTTCTCAGTCTCTAAAAGTGAGTGAAAGCTAACTTCACATTCCATTCTTCTCAATGAGTTGGCAAGATCATGCCAACTGGGCCATTTAATCTGACAGCCTATTAAATTGGTACCTTAGACTCCCTGTTTTATCTTACAAGTCTGTTCTGCTGGGAGCTTTGGTTTTCTAGCCATGTGGCTTCCAGCACTACCTTTCTTCTTCCCAAAGCCTTCAGATGATGGAGTACCTCATCACACTCCACCCTGTGATTAGCACTCAAAGACTTCCACATTCTTTCAACCAGCTTGGCTAAGGCTTATTTTCTTTCCACTGTTCTTTTTCCTTATCAGCTACTGTACTTTTCACAAAATAGCAATCCCCCTTGATGTGGTTTTGTTAAAGCGATATGTATCTCACAGACTTTGTTGTCCAGGCTTCTGGTCTCTATTTGCCAAGAGTGTATAAAGCCTTCCTCACATAACAGTAGCTAAGCAAGGGATAGTTTCTAGGCCCAATTCTAAGGTAAAAACTTCTGAAACCCAAAAGCAAAGCACTGCCACTCCTTGCAAGGTGCTGCAAGGTGGAGATCATAACCTCGAGTTACATACACAGCCCGTGTATGATTAATGAAAAAAGATATGTCATTTACAGCTTTCATGGTTTCACGTCAGTAGCAATCCGAGAACCAGCCACTAGAAAGGGCACCCATGATGCTTAATACCAACTCTCTAGCCACTTCAAGCAACCTATGTAAGATTTAACAGTGGGTTCACTGTGAAGCATACCAAGGAAAGATGCTGCATACAGAAAAGAGCAACTGCTGATGAGAGAGAGAGGACAGAGGAGAAAGTAATACGTTTGTATGTTAATCTAGATGTAAGAGAAAAGCTTGAAAGATAGTGTTCTTCATAATTCAGGATCAATTAATACAAACACTTGAGATATTAAAGGAGCATATAGCCTCCTTTTCACTGGGAATGAAAAGATGAAAGTGGGTGTTGACAGACTGTCAGATTGCAATCTAGAGATTCATGATACACAGGCAAGGAAAGCTTTAGTTGTTGCTTCTCTTGCATAAAAGAAGTAGAAGATAAACTGAATTTCTAGGAGGCAACTCAGCAGATCTACAGACAGTTATCACTCTAGAGTTGGAAAAATATTGGAGATCTAATCCTTTGCATAATGCAGGATGTGTACTGCAGGATATTACTCCAGCTAGGCTGCCCAAACTTTGCTTTAATATTTCCAGCAAAGAAGAGCTCGCAATTTCCCAAGACTGTCCATCCAAAGAGTTATTATTATTAGCACGTTTCTTCATTCAGCCAAAATCTGTTTCTCTGAAACAACCTTTGTAAAAGATTGATAACAGTATTTCTTGATATCCCTGAGGCATTCCCCCACCCCCAATTGTTCATAATGTGCTACAATTGAAGGGTCAAAAGTACCTGATGGTCCAGGACTGAATAATTCAAAGCAGCTGTTACCTATTCTTTCATCTCCTGGCTTGTTAGCTCAGCAGCCTCCTAGATTTTACATGATTCCACTGCCAAGTGTAAGCAGAACAGGAATCTTCCCTCTCATTAGCACTGCCACTTCGGCCTTGAAATACAAAACAAGGCAAATGTGCCCTTTTATTTGCATCAACTAGTGTTTAAAAGGCAGTACACAGCTTTATAATTCAGGCTTTTCCAATGCTGTGGATGAAAATTGTTTCCAGGTAGGAAGAAATATAAAAAACACATGCGGAGCTTCATGAGTAAGGGCAATGATCACAGACATGTCTGTGTTAGTCATCACGTGAACACATGTTTCTTGTTCTATGGGGCCAACATGTCTAGCAAGATTCTTATCTATCTTGGACACTATCACTTATGGAATTCCTATATTATTATTTCTAGATTTCTAAGAGAACATGTATTCTAAGAAAAATTAGCTGATTTTCCCTTCAACAGCTGGATCTGATCAAATCTTGAATTTGATCAGATTATACTTCTTTAGAAATAGGTATGGAGAACCCAAGGGGATGGTTATTAACTATGTCTATAACTAAAAACAGTTCAATCTGATGCTACCTTTCATGGCAATTGTAAATGTTAAAATAGGATGGAATAGGTTCTAGACCTATTCTAACCTTTTCCAACTGCCTTGTTCCATTTACCTTACCAAGAAAAGTGATAATTAAAATATATATGTTGTGCACTATTAAGAATTCAAGTGAGGTACATCATATATTGTGGCCTCTCATCAACCTTCAGATGCTTTGATTGGGAAATGATCGGAAAGCATGGAAGTTAGATTTATCTCCAATTCTAGATAAGAATAACTAACTGATGATTTAAATTCTTGCAGAATCAAACAGAACTAGAACCAGTAATGAGCAATACATCATGAATAATTTAACTCTGTTTTACTCAATTACTCCAATTTTCTGGGTTCACACAACAGACAATCATAATTAACTACACTGGCTGAGTTCATCCAGCATGCTAAACTAAAATATGGGTAGCTGGTTGATGATTTAATGGATCATGCAAGCATAGCCATTATCAATGTTCCTGTTTAAGTTGCAAAAGCAGAAAACCTAATCCATTAGGAACAGAAGATTAAAATTATATTGTACTTCTGTCCTACAGTAGCTGTTAACAGTTATACTATGAGATTATAATGTAGTTGTCTTTTCTTCTCAGTCATGGCATAAGACAGGAGAGTTATTTCTAACATACATGCTACATTTACCATCTCTATTATATTTTTCAATTGGTTTCAGAATGTGACAGTAATCGTGTTAGGCATGTAACTTATAAATCAAGTTAGCTTTCTACTTGGAGTAACTTATAATTCATATAACTTTTTAATATGAATATGCAATTATAGAATTCTCTAAATAAAAGCAAGAAAACACAAGAGGATCTATGTGTGGGGGTGGGTGGGGAGTTGCAGCTGTCATCTTGACTTTGTAAACTCCTCTATGGATGCCCCGAGAAAATATTAATTTCTAGAATATTCCAGCGAGGACCCACTAAAGGTCTCAGAAATGTTATTTATTAGAAAAATATTATTAGAAAAATTTATATAGCTGCCCATATTTTATAAAATAGTGTTTTTCAAGCTTGGCAACTTTAAGACTTGTGCACTTCAATTCCCAGAATTCCCCAGCCAGTGTGTGGAAGAAATATAAATATAATTTATATTTTTATAATTGTTATATAAATTTACTTTATATAAATAATTTTTTTGTATTTTATATTTTTATGTATTTATAAGATAAATAGAAATTTTACATTATAAACTGTTAACAAGCAGATCTACGAATAATAAAATACACCAGATTAATAACCATAACATCCCTCTTACATAATACCAAACACCAAAACACAAAAGCTGGGCTCACCTCCTATCCCAGCCTAATGCCTGATGGGAAAGTCAGGCTGGGAGGGCAGGGGCTCTCTGTATCTTGGGGGGCGGCTGTTTCAGAGGGTGGGTGCAGCTTATAAAGGCAGGCAACCACAAACCATAAACAAGAAATGCTTCAGGCTTTTGTTTCCATTATATGCATACAGTGGTATCGTCAACCATGAGTTCCAGCTCATGCAAGCTGAAAACCCAGCCAGCTGTGGCTTATTCAACTAATTATGATTAAGCAAACAATGGCATAGTGTGATATGTGTAGTATTACTTGCATTAGGGAAGTTCCCCCTGACATCTGGTGATAATGTTAAGTCCAGTGTTGGTTTATCAACACCAACCTTCTTTAATCTGATGAAATACCCAGATATTTCTCAGAAGTCCTAGCCGTCATAACAGGATGTTCCCTTGTCAGGGTCCGTTCCATCATTATAATTCAACAACATGGTTCCAGGTTATTTTCAATCACAAAAACAGAGCAAGGATGTCATGAAATGATGAACATTACAGCAGCTTTTTAAAGTGCCTTGATTTTGGAAGGTTTCTTGCTCTTTATCCATAGGAGTTGTATATTAAATAAGAATTAAGTTTAGTAAAAGATTAAATTCTAGCTAGTTTGGTGCTTTAATTCCCTTGTTACATAGAAATTCCCATCTCAAATTCCATCACTGCAATGCATTGCTTATAAAGACAGCTGTTGCTCTCTTTAGTAAGATTACCCTCCAGCACCTAACCCTGTTTAGCCTGTCTCAGATCCCAAACTGTATCCTGGTCCAGCCAGCTACATAGTGTAGAGGAGGATATAGAATATGATTCTGGCAGGGGACCTGAGCCTGCAGAATTGTTGTTAGTGAGAGGTGTTTTGCTAAAAAGACAGCTTTCACTCTTCAGGTGTTTAGAGTCTAAGAAACAATGTGGAATGTACCTTTTCCTTTGTGTCTCCTGGCTTCTTGTGGACACACTGCCAGTTATAAACACTGGGCACAAGTTTACAGTCAGGACCAGAAATATTGGAACAATTGTTCTGGCAATTGGCCTCTGTACATCCCCACACTGAAGTTGAAAGGAAACACACCCAGATGGGAGCGAAGTCAGGACTTTCAGCTGTAATTCAAGGGGTTTGACAAAAGTGGGGCACTAACCATTCAGGAAGTACAGCCAGTGGTATACCCACACCCCCATCGTTGGTGGCTCATAAGTAATGGAACGAATGGCTGACAAGCATCTGCACATAGATAAAAGGCCTGGAGATGGTTCTGAGTGTTACATCTGCATTTGGTAGCTGTTCACTGGAACTCTCAACATGAGGTCCAAAGAGGTGTCCATGTGAGTGAAGGAGGCCATCATTAGGCTGAGAAAACAAAATAAACCCATCAGAGAGATAGCAAAAACATTAGGAGTGGCTAATGTTTGGAACATCCTGAAAAAGAAGGAATTAACTGGCAAGCTCAGCAACAGCAAAAGGCCTGGAAGACCACGGAAGACAACTAAAGTGGATGGCCACAGAATTCTGCTCATGGTGAAGAGGAACCCTTTCACAACATCTAGCCAGGTCAAGAATGCTCTTGAGGAGGTAGGCATGTCATTGTCAACATCTACAGTCAAGAGACGGCTTTATGAATGTAAATACAGAGGCTGCACAACAAGGTGCAAACCACTGGTAACGCTCAAGAACAGAAACGCCAGATTAGACTTTGCCAGCAAACACCTAAAAAAGCCTGCCCAGCTCTGGAATAAGATTCTTTGGACTGATGAAACCAAGATTAACTTGCACCAGAATGATGGGAAGAGAAAAGTATGGAGAAGGAAAGCAACAGCTCATGATCCAAAGCATACCACATCATCTGTGAAACATGGTGGAGGCAGTGTTATGGCAGGGGCATGTATGGCTGCCAATGGAACCGGGTCACTGGTGTTTATTGTTTAACCTGACTGCTGATAAAAGCAGCAGGATGAATTCTGAATTGTACAGGGCTGTACTTTCTGCTCAGATTCAGCCAAATGCTGCCAAACTGATAGGACGCTGCTTCATATTGCAGATGGATAATGACTCAAAACATACAGCAAAAGCTATCCAAGAGTTTCTCAAGGCAAAGAAGTGGGATGTTCTTCAATGGCCAAGTCAGTCACCTGATCTCAACCCAAGAGAGCATGCTTTTCACTTACTGAAGACAAGACTGAAGGCAGAAAGACCCACAAACAAGCAGCAGCAGCTGCAGTAAAGGCCTGGCAAAGCATCTTGAGGGAGGAAACTCAGCATTTGGTCATGTCCATGAGTTCCAGACTTCAGGCAGTCATTGACTGCAAAGGATTTTCATCCAGGTATTAAAGGCAATCGTTATGTTTGTCATGATGTTGGTTTGTTCCATTACTTATGAGCCACCAACGATGGGGGTATGTGTATGCCACTGGCTGTACTTTTGTGAATGGTTAGTGCCCCACTTTTGTCAAACCCCTTGAATTGCAGCTGAAAGTCCTGACTTCACTCCCATCTGGGTGTGTTTCCTTTCAACTTCAATGTGGTGGTGTGCAGAGGCCAAATGCCCAAACAGTTATCCTTGTTCCAATATTTCTGGTCTTGACTGTATAATGAATGTTATACTATGAAAATCTGTTATCTGAAGTAGTTGCTTTAATAAAAGTATGCTTATTTGGTGCTAATGCTCTGAGCAGAGGAGGAGTTGCATCATCATTTAATTACAATGATTTGTCTTTCACAGGCTATTATTACTCCCGTTTGGAACTAATGTACAATCCCAATTGCATTAGCAGCAATCTTATTAGAGACCAAGTCCCATGGAACTTGCTGGGACTTGTTTCTTTCTAACTGTGCTTAGGGCTGCACTGAAGGTCACAATTTTATCTGTAACACAGACACTCCTGAATCATATTCAGATACATCTAAGCTTTATCAGGCTTTGGCACTTCAAAGCTGAGCTAAAACATTAACATACGGACTGTTGTCTTCTTAGCTTTTTGTGACATTGCTCTGGTTACTGTTTTTTAAAAAAAACCTTCGTTAAAACAAAGCACACATAAATCCTATTTAGCTATTAATTTCTGACGTATGAATGTACATTCACACTCAGTTAAGTCTGCCACTCAAGAATTACTACTGTCAGATGTAGCATTCAACACCAACTGCAAAGATGTGAAAATGATTAAATGTCTGTCATGACATCATGGTGTAAACCTTTTGTACTTCTGCCCCAACACTGCACACAAATACATAAGTCAGGTGGTCTGTGTGGTGATGTGGTTCTCATCATTTGTCTCCCCCCCTCCCCTCCCCCCAGAATACCCATGTTACCAGAGATTCTTTTAGATTTTAAGGCTGAGGATCAGAAGTGCATTTTAACTGATTTCTGGTCACTCTAGAAGCACACGCAGGTGAAGAGTAGGTAAATTTTACTAATTTAGTTAAAGCAAATGAACTTGGCACAGTGTTCAGGCTGAATAGCAATTTAGGGCCCTTCCACACCAGAGATCCATAAAGAAGCTTTCATATGTGTCAGCCCGAGAATTTAGACCGGATCAAGAAACTGACTACATAGGAAGACTAGAACTATACTTTATTGATATGGGCTACAGTAACAGAATCTTGCAGGTCTGTTTTTTCTCCCTTCCCTCTTATACCCCAGTGAGTCAGGGAGGAGCTAACCTGAGTCTCTTCCGAATATTACCTCCTTTTCCAGGGCTTAAGGAATACTTTTGCCCTTTATGTTTCTGGATATTTGCCTCAAAGATACCCCCATGACTCTCTACAACATGTGAGAATGCTGTTATCCATCTTACAAAGGGGGATACACAAGGATTTTGCTTATTCTCATTTTTAAGTGAGCTGATCTGACTCACAATTCTAGATTCATCCAGAGATAGAAGCATAGCTATCCCTTAGTCTCTGCATTTCTTCAAAATTTGCATGTCAGATCTCAGCTCCAAAAAAATGGCAAAATTTATACATTCGGGAAAATGTATAGATAAATATTTACCATAAAAGAAAAAGTTCGCAAAACATACGTGTTTTGTAAAAATTAAAAACAATTAAAATTTTCAAGAGGTTTTTTTATGTAGATGAATGAAGAAATAGTTCAGAAAAGATTTATGAATGAACACATCTGAAACTGAAATCAACTGATTCATCCATCCTACTTCTGAATACATCCATCCATGATTAACATTGTAAAGGAATCAAAAGTGTAATTGAAGAGACGCTGACTTCCTAAAATGGAGTAAATGAATGTAAGATCCTGGTGCTTAAAAAGACAATATGACCCTATATTATATTTTCATATGAGACCCCACACCCGCTCCTAGAACTTAATAAAATCTACCTAGGATGCACTTTGAAATATGTCTTATTTTTAAATATCTACCTTCAAAATTGGGCACTTTTAAATTGAACTGTAAACTGCTTTGAACTTAAAACAGATGAGAAAAATAGAAACAAATACATTAAAATATACAGCGGAGATACACTATGATTTGATGCAGATGCTTCCTCATCTGCACTTAACAAAGCAATTCCTCAAAACAGACAAATATCTACAGACCTACAGTACCTACTACCTCTGCTTACATTTTTTTTCTTTTTATTGCACCCTTAAAATATTTACTATTCTCCTAGCTCCAATTTGATTTGATTTGATTTGATTTGATTTGATTTGATTTGATTTTTTAAAATACCTTCATCTTCATGGTCATTCTTTGTGACTGTTCCGGTTCTCGTGATAAATATGCATTTGAATTTCATTTAGCAGGCAGCTCAACTCATTAAATTCTAGTGATTTTTCCCAGTACAAAACGAACTTATTCTTTTATAGCAAAGACAAACGAAAAGGAGTGGTAGAGTCATGTACAGTTGAAATGCAAATGAAAATCCTTTCAGTTCAAAACAGATGCTAGTTGCTGAGAATGATGAGGCATGACGAAATGGTGGATAACAGTTTCCATCATGATTTGTTAACCCCCACAAATGAATTACTACTAAAACTGCAAAATGGGTAAGAAATCTAACAGATTTAATTAATCTCAGGTTCTCTCTATATCCTTCAAATATCAACAAACTACATTGTTAACTGAGAACTGGAACTGGTAGATACTTGCTACAAAAAGGCTGGCAGACTCCTCTGTAATTTCTTTCACTATTAATAGAACAATTCAGTAGCTTGAGGCCTTCTGGATTGTCAGTAACTGCCCAGAGTGAGAGTAATAATTCCATTTCTACCAATCATCCAAAAATTCCATTTATTCTTTAGAGGCATAGACACAGCAATGGTGATCCACATTAGCCTGTTTTTTATAACTTCCTTTCTCAAATTATAAATTCAGGGATCATATACTGTAGTGTGGTCTTCCACAATCTAATGACCTCCAGATGAAGGATGATACTGCAATGACCACTTGCTTAGTAGTTTCATATTTCCCAAAGATGGTTTGGTTGACAGTCATCCAAGCTATTTGACCTAACATTCAGAATACTGTAAGGGGAGGAATGCTGATGCTACTTTCTGAACCACATCCATTTGAAACAATGACTACAATAAGCTAGAATGATGTGTGAACACAGAATCTTCCATAACTAGAATCTGATTTATTCCTTCTATAAAATATAGTTTCCATGCAATCTGCCATTCTTGGTTAATAAAAATACACTTTTAAACTACCAGCTAAAGTACTTCGTAACAATTTGACCATACTTGTTATATTTCCTAGCATGTTCCTAATAATACTTTCCAAAAATATTGTTAAGGTTTCTAGGGTAAAAATTTAAATACTGAAAACACACACGGGCACACACAGCATGTTTAAAGAGCAAGAGTTTAAAACCCTTTGAAGAAATGATTAAAGAAAATTTAGGGTTATAAAAAAATATCCTGTCCAGGAACCATTCATTATAACAAGTTAATTCAGTTTGGCCCAGAATACTCCTTAGAGGGGGGACGCGGTGGCGCAGCGGCTTAATGACGCTGAAAGTGCCGGCCAGAAATGGCTGAAAGCTTCAGCGGTTCGAGTCCAGCCTCGCGTTAACAAGGTGAGCTCTTGTTTCTATACCCGCAGCTTCTGCCAACTCAGCAGATCGAAAACATACGTGAGTAGATAAATGAGGACTCTCACTACGGTGGAGGAAAAATGCTGGCAGCGGCTCAACAGAGAGAGACGGGACAAGTTGCCGGTAAAAGCGCGAAAAACCGCGCTCGTCCGAAAAAAGGGGCGCGAAGCAACGGAAATCCCGCCTCCTGTGCTGCCAGCTGGGCTGACGCTCTAGGAATTAGGCTCTGGCAAAGTCTAATTCCGAAACTAGAAAGATGCAATTGCCTTGAAAACCGCTAGGGGGCGGTCACTGCAGGGTCAGTAATGACTGTTAAGCAGATAAAAAAAAAAAAAAAAAAAAAAAAAAAAAAAACTCCTTAGAACCCCACCTGAGAACACAATGCAAATAGATGTTGGAACCGTAACACACGCCAGCATTGGTTCAATTTTTTGATTTGTTATTGTTTTCTAAGGTCTGTTTTTGGTACAGTCATGACATGAATTACTCTGACACTGGAGATCACCACCAACGCTAATTTATCCCATTTCTCAAGCCAGAGGGAGAAACAGCATTCTTTAGCATTTTTACAACTGCCAAAACAATAACTCTAAGGAACAGGAAAGCCAATTGTATGCTGCTGTACAGCATGAAAAAACATATCAAGTAGCAGTAGTTCTGGGCACAAATTTGTGTGTGTGTGTGTGCATGCGTGTTTTATGTCCTTTTGACAGCCAGTTTTTCATATAAGTAATAATACAGCTATTTGTTTGCCTGTGTTTTTTTTAAATTGTGATATAGCCATCAAATGATGGCAGAAAGGTGACCTTGCCTATAATTAGGGTTACAATATAAATTAATACATCTTTAGCTCATGTCTTGATTATCCCAACAATTCATGATGTAGATTAAATTGGCTTTCACCAAAGCAAACTGCTGGAATTTTAAACAGGATTTTTGGAAGAACAAGAAAAAAGAATATGCAATAGCAGTTAACATGAAAAAACATTGCGGCACAAGCTGATGGTTTGGGAAGAGCTGGCTAAAGCCTCAAACAATTCAATGGTTTTTTTTTAAACAGCCTATTACTTATGCTATTTTCCATTCATGAAAAATGGCTAGGAACAAGACTTCTCTAGAAGCTGCACGGCATTTTTATTGAATCAGTAGATCTCCAAGGCCCTGTTACCCAGGAAAGCTCCCAAACAACTCCTGGGAACAGCCCAGCCTGCTTCTCCTGTGCTCTCCTCTGGCCTAGCTGGTGACTGTTTGTACTGTGAACCGCACTGTTATAGGTGCACCTCGGTACGACCACATAAAACACCTCTCCTATATGAACTACACTGGTTACCTGTGAGCTTCTCAGTGCAATTCAAGGTGCTTGACTTATTTCCTATAAAGCACTTCATGCCATGGGGTCCGGCTATCTGAGAAATCACCTCTCCCATCCTTTCTGCCCGCTTGTCAGCCCCACTATGTATACCCAACTAAGTAACTTCAAAAGAAGGTTATTATATTGGCTACAGTAACAGAATCGTGCAAGTCTGACTCCCCTCAGATTGTTCTGGGCTTGAGTCACGCTTCTCGCCTTGTCACTCGGGCAAACAGATCTGGTTTTTCTCCATCAAGGCCATCTTTTTTACTCTCTACGTCGCACCATAAAATGTCACAGAAAGCGCATTTTGTGTCCCATCCATTAAGCAAGGCCACCTGATGGGACCTAGGAAGCACACCTCAGCAGACCTGCTCTTTGGAATAGTATCCTCTGGAGGTTCAGGCTCTGTCTCAACCCTGTAAGCCTTTAAATGATCTCTGAAAACCATTTTTTTCCTTCAAACTCTGGATAGGCAGGAATGCGTAGTGTCTGCTTTGGTTAGGGTATGTCTGTTCCGTGCTGTTACGTTTACTGTTATATTACTGTTTGTTTAGTTTTTAGATATTGCATCTGCTTCAAATCTGTATGCAGCCCAGAGTCAGTGTTTGTGGCTTTATAAATCCAAATTATCTCTCTATATTTATCTCTTTCTATAGGTATTCAGGGTATATGTATACACACACCCCCCTACACACAAAGTTAAATTGAATGTGTGTGTACATACACACACACACACACACACAAAGTTAAAGCATCAAACTGCACACATGTGCAGGTATAACAACCAGCTTTAAAATAAACATTCCTTTCTTACCGCTCTGTTGATCTCTAATATCTTTTAAAATTCTTCTACCTCAAGTGACTAGAAAAATGATAAAACAATACACTGCTGGACTTACTTTTTTTAAAAAAAAAAGTCTAGGGAAAATCGGTAGCTGAGGGAAAGAAAAATAATAATTAAAAATGTTTCAACTGAGTTTCAAGTGAACCACCAATTTATCAAAGCAAGTGGTTTAACCATTATACTATTGTAACATTACTGGTAAACACTGTTCTAGAAAACACTGGATACATGGTCAGCAGTTAAGGGAGCGTTCCTTGCTCTGCCAAGAAGCCAACCAACTGCTGGGGTTAGCCTATATTGAAATAAAGTGCACCAGACAACATGGACAGGAGCACTTGATGTGACATGAGGGGACGAAGAACAGCTTAAAACCACAGCAGTAAAATGAGCCCAGAGGTTACATATGCAATGGAAGGGAGGTGAGCAGAGAGACCATTGGCCACTCCTGTCCTTCAAAAATGACCACAGGCCGATTTGGGTGATGAGGCAACTGAGCAGCCTGGATAAGCCTCATGACTTTGTTGGATTTCTGATCCAATTTTCTATTTCCATATACAGTAACAGGTAGCAAACTGGGAGAAATTAATGACCACATCATGCTTCATTGGGATTACTGTTTTTGAACTGATCTCTTGCCAAACTGATACACTTTCAATCTTTCTGAAGATCTCTCCATTATCCTAGCAAATCAGCAGGATACTTTAGGCACACAAGGACTTAAAAAACAATCCACCTCAGGAAAATATTAACTTTGGAAAGCAGTATCATAGTACTGGATCTAGGGAATTATCGTGGATTGGATTTAGGCTAAATTTGTCCATCATAGTCTTCAATGAAATCAATTATTCATTAACTTTTTTGCATTAATATCAAAGGCATTTAAGTTTGGCCAACATGATCTAGATTTACTCCTTCTGCTTTAATGAGAAATGCCTGAAATAAGTAGTTTTTGATCCCTTCTTAACACACATATGGATACCACGATTGATTATTTATATTGTCAAAACAAAAATAAACTCATTATGCATTTGGCTTGCCTATGCCATTCATAGGAGCTACCTGCAAGCAATGAAAAATACATCCATCATGAAGGAAGCCAACAACTGAATAAAATTTTAAACAATAAGGCTACAGGTGATAAGGACAGATATTGTAGAAAAATACTAGTTTTGGAATCACTGCATCATTTGTTATCTGTTATCTGGAGGAAGAATATGGCTCTGTGCAGAGCAGATATAGTATCAGTGTTCCTAGTTTTATGTGTGGAATGCCATGCACAACAGTAAATTTGATAGTGTATGTATTTAGATGAAGAACAGAAAATACATTTTATTTCTAATACATTATTTCCTTTGCAATCCAAGTCTGCAACAGAAACCACACATCTTTTGTGCAAAGATACAAAAGAACATTTTCGTTCTGTGAACAAAATAAAGTCATACTCTAGGCAGAGGCATACAATAGTTCTCAGTAATTCAAAGTTAGATTTCTATCATCAGTAATGAAAGCTGGAGTCAAGTCCCATGGCATTATTTTTTGTTAAGCAAAAAACAAATATAGTATTTCCCAGCAAATTGGGATTCTTTGGGAAAAAGTGGGGTGGGGTACTTGTGTGCAGCTCAAATCAAATATTCTGCACACGACACTGGAACTTATTTGAAGGCTGTTATCATGCAGGGGCATCCATAAAATTCAAGACAGCAGCTGCAGTCACATGACTGAAGGCCCACCACTTTTACATGCATGAAAAGACATTGGCAAGTGCCATTTGAATTTCCTGATACCCCCTCTCCCCACTGCAGATGCCACTGCTCTCATGACATATTTATTGGAAGGGCACTGAAGGTTCAGCTGCTTTCAATGGTGGAAGAAATTAGATGATTTATAAAAACTGCATCGTTCTGCATTTTCTGTTTATTTTATTTTAAACTGTAAAATGACAGTCTGATTTGGACTGGGATTATCACGTATCTAATCCTCTCCTATAGTCCTTTTAAAAAAAAATGTACACATATGGAGGATTTTAAGAAAACACCTCATCTGGCACAAATTGAGTTTTTTTTTTTTTTAAAGTTCCTAACATGATGTGCCTATTTGAATTTTGTCCTATCACTGAAAACAGTGAGGCAAACCTTTGGGTAGTTATACAGTATGTAGGATTACTCTATAAGTGACAACAACATGAGTCTTCATGCTGAGTACTGAGATCACACTATGAGAATTTGCACCTATAATCTAGGTCTATGTAAGTCAACAAGTAATATAAAGGGTATTATTAATAATAAAAATCCTCTGCCTCTCCCCATACAGACACTGATAAATTCTTATCTGAACAGGATTTAAATGCTCTTGACTGCTAAAAATCCATCAACTCCCACAACCCTAGCTAAAGCAAGACTCAGCATTGACTTTTTCCAAAACACATCTGGATAGCTGCCAGACTAATTCTCGCAGTAAATACAGGGCTGAAGTCACTTCTCAAAAAGGCAGAAATGAACAGAAACTTGAATGGCCCAAGAAATAGCTGTGGCATGAACTGATCTTCTCTGTAACATTTGGCAATGCCAAATAATCTCCCACTGGCCACATTAATCATGGATGTATACATATACATATGCATATACAATACATATATTCTGTTACTGATCAGTTCCAGGGCCAGACTTTATTTCTATCCCACCCCAGTTTGTGGGATTTGGAACCAAAGATACTCCTTCAGTCCACCATGGCAGGAATGACCTATAGATCTGAAACTCAGCAATACAGACAATGACACAGAAATCTCAGAGGGGTCAACAAGACTTGAAGTTAGTCATCTTTTTACTTGCAGCAAGTGATGAAAATTTCTTCTGAGCAGTTGGCTTGCCAGATTAATTTTAAATTCTGTCAAAGGCAAACCAGAAGTACTGGGGAAAAAAAATCAAATGTTTCTGTCAGTCTTCCACAGTTCCATGTTCCAGATAGCTCTCAGCCCTGTTGAAATAGATCCTCCTTAATTCAATTGAAAAAAAAAAGTATCTTAGTTTTACTACTCTGTTGATCAATTCTACTCCTATTTCAATGACCAAGATAAGTTTTAAAAAAAGTGCATTTAAATGATTCATTTTTGTCATGTTTACTAATGCTTAGACCAGAACATACTATTTCCTTTTTTTATAGGGATAAAAACACATTTTTTGTCCATTTTCACAGAAAAATTGCTAATGTATAATACAAACAGTATTATAGGCTGAAAGTACCCAGTAGGTTTCTAAAACCTTTTACAAACCTATATCTTTAAAATATTTTCTTCTAGTCAGACTCTTCCTAGTGTCTCTGCAGAACTGCTTTTATAATCTCAGTCATCATATTGCATAAAACTTACTAATTTGGCTTTTGTAATTGTTTTGGCCCCACTGTGAAGCTCTCCCTAAACTATATCCGAAAGTTATAGCTGATTAGCAATTTAGTGCCATTCAGTAGAAGGTGCCCAAAGAGGTAATAAATGCTTATCATATCCACAAAATATGGCATAAAATTTGGGCTGTGTTATGACTCCTAAATGTTTATGATGCTGAACATATAAGGATTCTCCAGCAGTGCAGAATCTAGGGGAACTGTAGTTGCTTGATTTCTAGCAACTCATATGTTGCCATTAGTGTGCCACTTAAAAAAGAATTAGCTGAGAGTAAAACTCTGATTGGTTGGTATATTGAAAAACCAGACCAAACATTAAAATTCCTTGCTCATGAATCTAGATTTATTAACAGCAGCATTTTGTGGCAAAGAACGGAAAGTCAGCCATTCTCCTTTTTTAAAATATGTAATTATGTAGTAATCTATAATCAAGTAGGTTCCCCATTTCACCCATATCTTTAATGTCTACATTGCTTGCTCATAATGCTGTAAGCCTCCTTGAAGACACTTCTTAATATATTGTTAGATACTGAGATGATCAAATCCTAAATTGAATCTTGGCAAACTTGCTGGGGCTATCATATCTGGCAATCAGTACTAGGGAAGGGGAAGATATAATCTCTGAGGATGACAAAATGTGTTACAAGAAATTATGAAGGGAAAATGCAATGGGTAGTGCCTTTGTTCAATGGAAAATGATCACAAGGACAAAAAGGATGCACCTTTATAACAAGAAGGTTGAATGATCATATGAAGAATGGTGAGTCACTTCAGTGAAAGTGAAAGGTGTGGGATGCTTATGAGAAACCTATCTGCCGAACTGATACAGACTAATGAGGGCAACATCAGTTATGAATAAATGAATTAGTTATTTGAAAATTATACTATTTATCATGTACAGGAATCAATTTAGAAGGGAGAACATAACCTATTAAAAATTCACAGATAGCAGGGGGAAATAACTCAATCTTTCTTGGTTTACAGCATTTATAATATGTCTTCAGGTATCTATTGCTATTACAATCATTAAGTACTGTACAAAAATTAAAGCAACCCTGGCTGCAGTTTAGAGTCTACTATCTGATGCAACTGGCCATAGAAAATCTGTGCCACAAGAAATCAACGAGTGTCAAGGGGCCTTTTCTATCAGCTTATGCAAAGCAATCCTTCCTTAAAAGTCTCTTCTAAAGCAGTGCCACACTATCATACCTGTGATACAAGTTGGAGGGGAAAGAGAAAGGACAAGTAGTCCTGCATGGCAATGTGGAAGGTAATGCACATACAATGGAGGCAATAGGAAGAAGGTCTCTGAACAAAGACATTAAAACATGAATTCAAGAAAAATGTCTTTGTGCATGAATGCATAGTGGCACAGCAGAAAAAGAAAATGGGAACAGCCTTGTTTATGTTTGTCACTTGAGAATAGCAGCAAAAAGCTAGCTTACTCCTTCCATTAAGCATTCATACAATGTCAAGAGGGATTCCTCTAGATTTCTGAGAAATCTACTGAATGGCACTGAGGAGCTGTATGTCACATTACTGTCGCAATCCTGGGAAATATCAACTAAATCTTCCAACCAGATTTTATATACCCATTTTTCCAGAGGCTCAAAATCATCATAGTTTGAATGCCAACCAAAATGACATCTTCCCTTCAACATAACTGGTAATCTACCCAGAAGAACCTGGATTCTTGCGAAAAAGTGAACATGAATTTTGCATACACTGTGGGCAAAATTTGTCTTTTTGCTGTTACTTACTACAAAAAGTCCTGTTCCATTCTAACAACAACTAGTAAGATTTTCATTGCTGCCAAGTAACCCTGTAAGGGTTATTGTGTTTCATGCCTATTGGCAGCAATTATACAGATTTAAGCCATCAAAGGAATTAGAAAACAATTGAGATGATCTAAGTATCATCCTTGTAATTATCTTCATTCTTGATAGTTTTTTTTAAACTGCAGTTGTAATGAGATTATGAGAATGTTGAAACCAGGCTTTTTATAAGAGGGTAACAAATAGCACTGAAAACAAACACAAAGTGTAAATTGATTTTTGTTAACACATTATTTCTGATCAAAGTTCACAGTTAAAATCAGGAGTTGCATCTTACAATTTTTCCAAACAATATTTGTGATTTCTAACAATGAATGATCGTATATCTTTAGTGTAGTATTTCTGTGGGAGAAATACTGCATTTCTCTATTTAATTTCTTAATAAGCACAATTCTTTCAGCAAAATGTCATGTTTTCCTTAAGACGTCACCAGTGAAAACAGTTGTCTCCCCACATTTCTGGAGCAATTTATTTTTTGCCATCAAAATTTGAGCATTTTGTTGTTTGTTCAGTTGCTTAAGATTCATTGTGGCCCAGTAGACATCATTTCACTAGGATTGTCAATCAATAACTGCTTTCTTGAGTCCTTGTAAGCTCATCCTTATGTCATCACTGACAGTATCCAGCCACCTTGTCTTCTGTCAGCCTCTTTTTCAACTAGCTTCAATTTTTCCAAGCATTAGAATCTTTTCATGACTCTTCCCTTCACGTTATATGTCCAAAATATTTATTCTTTAGCTTTGTTATGAGTGCTTCCAGTCAGCAGTCTGCTCTTACTTCATCTAGTAGTGAATGATTTTTTCAGCAATTTTCCAGCACCACAATTCAAAGGCACCTTTTTTTTCTTCAGCCTTTCTAATGGTCCAGCTTTCACAGCCATACATATGTTATGCCTGGGAAAACCATAACCTTCACAATATGTAACTTTGTTGGCAGTATGATGTCTCTGCACTTTCAAAGTAGCTAATGTCTCTATTTCACAGCTCCATCCCTGTGAAATTTTGACCTAGGAAGTTAAATCTGTTATTATTTCAACTTCTTTTCCATCCTGAGTGGGTGTTGCCTATTGAGATATCGTAATCATATATGCACACTATATATGTATGTGTACATATTAATATTAAGCATTAGACTGGTTTTTATTCTCTCTTTCAGCTTCAACAAATGATTCCCAAGCCTTCCTCATTTCCAGTCATCAAAGTAGCAGCAGCAGCAGCAGCAGCAGCAGCAGCAGATCTGAGGTTGTTGATATTTCTGCCAGCAATTTAAATTCCAGTTCCTATTTCTTCTACTGGAGTGTTTTTCATAATATATTCTGCATATTAATTAAATAAATAAGATGGCTTTACACAACTTTGGTATGCCTCTTTCCAAATTTTTAACAATTTAATTGCTCCATATTCACTTCTAATTGTTGTTTCTTGGTCATCATACAATTTCCTCAATAGGCAGATGAGGTGGCTCATGTTTTTAAGGGCTATTCACAATTTGTTGTGGTCTATATAGCCAAAGACCAAATTTCAGAACACAAAATATAGCTGCCCGTGTGCTTACTGGAGAATAATGACATTGTCATATAATACCATTGCTACAGAGCTGTACATTAGCTACCAGTTGTTTTGGATCGTATCTCAATGTGCAGGTTATTACTATAAAGCTATATATAGATCAGGACCTCAGTATGTTAGAGACCTCCTATCCCAAGTAAATTATTCCAGCTTAACCTTGGTGAATTGGAAGCACCTCCTACCAGGTGATATGACAGGAGAGGGCACGGAGTCAGGTATTGTCCCTGGTTACTCTTCCTTTGCAGCAACTTCTCTCTGAAAGGCAAAATCAGCTCCCACTCTTATGGCCTTGCGAGAGTAATTATACCTGGCTTTTTCAGAAGGCCTCTGGAGATAAAGCAGCTGGATTAGGATTTGCACCACATATTAAGATATTCTTTATGGTTTTACTTGTATGTTATAATAGTAGTTCGCACTGTACTGTGATTTTATTATATACTGCCTAGATCTTTGGAGTGAGGCAGTTTATAAAACTTGTAAATAAATAATTAAGCACATATATGCATATATGTTAATCATGATGCTATTCCCTTTCAGGGTAACCAACATTTTGCCAAGAGCAGAAAAGGAGTTAGAAAAGTAAAAGAAATAAAAACATGAGTTAAGAAAATGACATTTAGTAAGTCTAGTTTATACTAATACCATTTACTACGTATCTCCATACCTTTCTATCCATACAAACCATTCATTGTATGCTTCTACCACATCCACAGATCACTTAGTACATTGCTGCTTGTTCTTTTAATGTTTCTCTTTCATATCAACAATATTCAGCCATGCCTTTTTTTGGTCTTTCCCTTCTTTATCCATTCAGTCCTTCTTTGCATATTTCTTCTGCAACCTGATCTGTATTCATTCTCTCTGTATGACTGAAATATCTCAATCTACTTTTTTCATACTGTTTGCTCACTGTTGCATTCAATCCACATTCATTTATGCTTCTACATGTATATTCACCCCTTTGCCATGTTTACATATATAGACATATGCTTAAATTACATGTTCCAAACAAACAGCCTTTTCTAAGTAGACCGTTATCATTCACCATTCTCATTTATTCTTGGATCTTCAAATGGTCAAATCCCTTTTCCTCTTTTCTTATTCCCACCCATCCATCATCTCATGATTGCATTCATTCAGAATGCTGCATAATTTTCTCCCAAACTCATATATCTGGTTCTTTCATTATTAGCATTCATTGGAGCATAGCATGCAACTATCATCAATCTATGGATTGCTACTTTCATATACACCCATGAGTACCTAGATGACACAAATGCATATTTTCGGATATACATTTTAGCTCTTTCATTTATAGCTAAGCTGTAAACTCTACTCCACAATATCAGACCCCCTTCATTCAGATCTGTGACATCCTTCCTTTTCTGCAAATTTCACAGGCATGCAACACACCTTTGTTCTTTTTATTTGTTAATTCATATTTTACATTTACTTTTCTTACAGTCTTTCATATGTCATGGTTGTCCATAGTTACTGCTGACCTCTGCCACATTTTGTGGCTTTGGTTCATTTGGCTTTTACTTCAAATTTTTACTAGGGGAAGATTTAGACTAGGTTACCAGACCTAGTCATATATGTGCCATTTTAAGCATTCCTTGTTATCAGGAAAGACAATACTGATTAGTTATGAACATTTGGGCAGTAAGCTATGAGCACCACCAAAGACCAGATTTTACCTCAGGCATGCTCCTACACTTTATGCAGCTGGGAACTCTACTCCAGAGATGACCTTGAAAGGCACCATACTACTGCCCACATTCCACCACTTCAGAAGTATTCACAATATACTGATACATTTCAGAATATTGGGCCCCAAGACATGAAACCAAAAGCCTCTATAATTAAATTTCAGTGAAAAACAACAATCAGAAATAGGCAGAAAAAACAATAGTTTTTCTATTCAAGAAAAACATCCACTTTTCAAAATGTAAAACTTGACTGGAAAGCGAGGGAAATGATCAATTTCAACTTACCTTTTTCTGGCAAATATTTTCATTTGCTAAGAAAAGTTAACTGCTTAAGACCTGTGTCTGCCTTCAAACCTTGAAGATACTTTTTATTTAAAACCCTAATAGATAATAAGGAAAATGAAGGAAACTTGTCCTGCACACAGTAATAACTTGGCAAGGCAAAGATCACCTGTTGCATAGCTCTTAATGAAAATGGAAGGAAGTGCTGTTTTTAATGTGGCTCAGAATCGATACCCCTATAGTGAAGCTGATGAACAAGAAGAAGAGATGAGACCTACCATATGGCACATTTCTTTACATTAATCATTTCAACAGAAGTCAGGAAAAGAGGAGAGGACTGAGATAACAGCAGGCTCAAAATAATATAGCAAGAGACTAAAAGCAAGGTAGTGGGAGGTAAGGAAAACCAGGCAGGTAAGGGCAATTGCTCATAGATAATACTTTAACGTCCGTTAGTTAGTAGCCACTGTCACCAACATACAGAATACATCAAACATGCAACCAAATAAACTAAATAAAATTTCCAAGGTAACACTCAAAGTACCAACGCACCTTATATTAATGGCAACTGCTAAATTAACTATACTGCAGAAAGTGTCACATACAGAGCAGAAAACCCTACCATTTACTATATTCAAATGCAGAAGATTTGTTTTTTTGTTTGAAGATTTTAATTACAGGTAGTCCCTGGGTTAAGAATGCCCGGTTTAAGGATGACCCCTAGCTAAGAATGGAGCCTACTGTAACAAAATTCGAGTTAAATATACAATGATTCCTGTTAAATACACAATACTACTTATACAGTGTTATACAATAATACTGTTCCAGCTTACATACAAATTTTACTTAAGTCCAGACCTTAGGAATGGAACTTGTTCTTAAACTGGGGACTACCTGTACTGTAATAAAAACTAATACAAACTAAACTCAGAGAAAGGAAAGTAAAAAGAGAGAGTAAAAAGTGCAAAGAAGAAAAAGAAAAAGGAAAAGGAAAAGGAAAGTGTGAGATAAAGAAAAAGAAAAGAAATATATAAAGAAGTGACTTCCAATCTTTATCACAACAAGTATAAACAAGTTTGGTAGCTCTTCACCCCCTATAAGGTTACAGACAGATATCTTTTCTTCCCATAACTCATCTCTTATCTATAAGCAAATCCATAAGACATCAACTTTTCAATCCTGGTGTCAGCAAAAAGTCTGTAAAGGGTTGCCAGAACTTTATAAAAACATGTCTTATTTTAACCTTGATCAAATAAACCAACTTTATATTCTTTCCTTTTATTCTGAAAATCTTAATATTTAATTCATTCTTATATTGTCATAGGATTTGATCTCTCTTCAATCCTTCTTTGTGCCATCACAAAGGCTTTTTCAAGTTTTAACAAGCCTCTTCTGTGAATCCAATAAAAAGACATTATCCAGGTCATTCTCTTGGTTAATCATTTGTATTTCCCCTTTAATTTTTAAAAGTTCAGCCAGCTTTTTTTGTCTATCCAGTAAAGAGTTCTTATTGGGTGTGAGGGAACAAAGCTGGGGTTGCTGCCTGCATTTGGGAAAAGCAGCTGCAGCCTGGCAGAAATGCCTCCCATTCCCACTTCCCCAAAGACAGCTCAGATCACCCCTTCTCCTAAAGGGCAGTAAAAGTTTACAGCCCCAAAAACTTGAGAGGAGATGGGCTCATTCATTCATTCCCCTACTCACTGTTTACTCACAAGCATCCACACCAGGTATCTGGCTAACTGAGCCACACCCTGGTGTTTTTAGACACATGTTGACATCCATAGGCAGCCTCATCCCACCCAGACCCTTAGCCTACAAAAATGTGGGTGTGTAGGAGAAGGAGAAGAAAGCAACAAACAAATGAGAAAGTGGGAAGCGATGTCTGGAATGTATAACTATTACAGGCAAGCAAGAGAGCTATCAGTCCACTGCCAGGACCACAAGCTATGGTAAGCAGCCCACTGTGGATTCCTGCCTGGAGCTTGGCTTAGAGCTTGGCCAGGAGCTTGATAGCAAGCAGATGAGGAGCAACCATGCTGAGGCAGCACCTAATCCCAACAAGATTAGGCAAGAACTTCTGGAGGGAGGCAAAGGTTGTGTGCCACTTTACAAACTTTAAGACTTTATTTGTTATAAGGACTAACCATTGAAGACTTATTTATGTGGCTACATCAACTTGCAAAGCCTAGGAAGGTGGAGTTAACCTAGGGCAACAGGAAAGGTGTGTGCTACAATAAAATATTTTGTACAGTTATCTTCTATGCTGTGGTTTGTCCAGTCCTTGGAAAACAAAGAACCCTCACACCAGGTCATTCTCCTGACCTACCATTTGTTTTTCCACTTTAAATGCCTTCTTTGTCTTGTAATCCACACCTTTTTGATCTAATATTTCTGATTCCATTATTTCTCCATCAAGCAAGACTTCAATGTTCCAAATTTGTCTGGACCCTTAATTCGTTTATAGCTTTCTTAATTCAAAATCATATTTAGCTTTTTTGCCATTTATTTTAAATTCTTTAAGTTCTTAAGCTTTTAGTTCCCATTCTCTGGTTACATATGATTCATGAGAAAAAGGAGCATTGCCAGAAGCTTCCCAGGTTAAATAGGAAGAAATCAGTTTGGAAAAGAGAACAATTTTAGGCCATTTTGTAAAACTTCTCATTGAATCTTTAGAAGTAGCTCCTGTCTATGCAACCATCCAGAGTGGAAGAGGAACTTTGTGGAGTTGTTTAAGCCTGCAGTTATAGGAAAGAATTTCAGGATAAGAGAACTTTTGCTCTTTTCTCTGCAGGCAAGGGAGTAAAACTTTTGTTTCTAGTCTGCAGCAAGCTGGTTTTTTCATATTGCACTGGAACTTAATAAACTATGCTTTAGGCAAATTTATGGATTCTATACAAGGCATAGTTTGCCTGTAAACCAGAATCTAAAAACATGGCTTGATCCTTGCCTATGTTGTGAGCAAAGACTACTTTTCTGGATTCAGAATAAACAGCAAGCTATTGTTTACTACATACTTGGAAAGGAGGCTTCTGAATCTTCTTACTTTAGACGCTAAGATAGGAAGAAGCTTGTGGGTTAAATTCTGTACTCATAACAAGCCAATGTTAGCCATTATATAATACAAGTCCAACCCATACTGAGATGCAACTGTTTCCAAGAGAATATGCAGTGAAATGCAAGTCCTTCAAGCAACATTAAAAACCCTCCCAGTTTCAACAGACAGTGTTGAGAAAGGCTGTCATATTTAACAGAGCATTCAGTTTAGATTCTGCTTAATTTATTGCTGATTAAGGTTAAAGGTTTTTAATTTATGATTGTTCTATTCATTTGTTCTATCTTGCAATTGCACTGGAAAGGTAATCAGAAAACCTCACTGAAATTAATGTAAGTGGAAGCCTTGAATCACCTGTATTTTATCACCTATAGCACTACTTAAAACATTTTTCCAATTTCAGGTTAAAATATGGAACTAAAGAGGACTCCCACCATTTCACAGAGAAATTAACTTTTTATAAATGGCCACAGGAGGAATAAAACCCCACATGAAGTTTGAAGACACCTATTCAGAATAGAAAGGGAGTGACACAAGGATGCATATTGTCCTCATATTTGCTTAATTTATACAGTGAATATATTATAAGAATAGCAAGATTAGAAAAGATGACAGCTGTAATCAAAATAAGAAGCTTGAACACTAACAGTTTGAGATATGCAGTTGACACCACTTTCTTAGCTGAAAGTAACTGAGTTAAAAGAGCTCATGACTAAAATAAAAATGGAAAGTGAAAAATGCAGACTAATGTTAAATGTTAGGAAGACAAAGGTAATGTCCCCCCTGCATGCTTAGTGAACAGTTCATAGTGAAGAAGTAAAAACTGTTGTTTTGTTTTCTTGGAATCAGTAATAAATAAAGATCGATAGTGGGCTCAAGAAGTAAACAGATTAATCCTAGGGAGGAAGGTAATGAAAGATCAAAATATTTCAGCAGCGTTGTTAAAAGAATGTTCTTTCCAGTGATAAGTTGTAAAAGTTGGACAATGAGAAACAGTAAGAGGAAGGAGCTAGATGTCTCTGAATTACAAAGAGTGATCAAAAGACGATTACTAAGAGTACCATGGATTGCAAGAAGAACCAACCAGTCAATCCTGTACAGTATCCTTGGGTCAACAATAAAGCAGAAATCTACACATTTTGGGCATGTGATATAAGTGGATGATGGACAAAAATGACTATTCTTGGCAGGCTTGAGGGAAGTAGAAGATGATGGATTGATGGAATGAAAGAGATTATAGGACTGCTTTTGGAAGAGGTACAAATTATTACTAAAGTAAGATAAAGAGGTGAGCTTTTGTTCATGCAATCACCTAGAATTTAGCTTGATTCAATGGTACCTAATTAAGTAACCTATAAGTAAGTAAGAAGAGCTGGTAAAATATAAATATTTATTTTCTGTTGCTATTCCAAGAACTTTGGAATGTTTGGGAGAATATAACATGGATTGGATAGAAGCACTTATCTCTGTAGAAAGTTTATTTATACTTGCATCTGCAAGTATAAATCAGTCTGAAGTTAGATTCCAAAAAATACCACCTACATGGTTTCATGAAATATAGAGCTTGCATTTCATATATTCACTGTATGTGCTATGGGCTCTCATAGATTGGACAGTATCTCATGACATAATGATATTTAGCAGTTCAATAAATGGGCAAAAGTTCAGTCCATTTCATGAAAAGATCACCATGTTTCTCAACTTAGTGAATCACTTAAAAATTTTAACCAGCTGTCGAAGAAGTACATCATTACGCTAAATGATTTTGCATCACAAAAAACATAAAACTGGTTTAGGAAAAGACCTTAATGACCCAAGGTTCTTGTATCTCTGTCTTTCATCTGTCTTATCATTTTATCAATTTAGCAGAAAGCTAAAGCGCTAAGCTCACTGCAAGGGGTCCTAAATTTGTGTATTATGAATGGGATGAGGCTTCCTCAGAAGAAGATATATTAGAGTCCTTCTGGATATGAATATCTGTCTGGTATCACAGACAGTGCTAACCAGTAGGCACACCTTATAATCAGCTTTTTCTGAGATTTCACAAAATTGTTGATAACATCTATAATGGACTACTGAAATACTCAATGAAGAGCTGAAGTTTAGCCTGTACAAAATGCATAAAATAGGCTGACCTATAATGAAAGATGAAGGGGCTATAATATACCAATATTAAAAAAATATTCCATTATAGTTTACCCAGAAAACACTTGACATATTTGCTTTCAACTGTTGCTGGTTCATCTAGCAAATATTAGGGGCTGCTTTTCTCAGTAATTGCTTCTGGGCTCTGAAATGCAGTCCCTCTAAAAATAAGAGAATTGTTAACATTGTTGGCCCACATTCTGTTTTATGACATAAAGCAGGCAATAAAATGAAGGGCAAAGCAAGAGGGGTGCCAGGAATCAGTCCAAACCTCATGTAACCAAGTAAATAATGCAATCTGATTTACCTAGTCAACAGGAGTCAAGCATAGATATAATCCAGAGATAGTACATAGGGTCAAGACCCAGGTAAGTTCAAAAAGGCTGGTTCAGGAGTTGAGGTATGCAACGAGACAGGGTCTAAGGAACAGAACCAAATCTTCAAGCTGTCTACAGCAGGAAATGTCTCAGGACAGTACACTGAATGGAACAGCAACTCATTCTCAGACACAGGTGAATTTATTTACAGGCTATAGAATGATCACTATTTCTGCCAACTTTCTGCCTTGTGGCATGTTCTGCCAGAGCTATCAGCCACTAGGATCTAGGGAGACTCAACAAGATTATGTTCCTCTGGTACAATCTAAACATCGGCCAGAAAGAACAATGGGTGGTGATTCCTCCTGACCTTGATCTGCCATTCTTTCTTCTTTTCAGATGAGGAATCACCAGAGAAGGCATGGAAGTCCATAAAAATCCCTTGGAAAGATATTTTTATTCACCTTTTAGCAGGAACATTTTGCAATTTTAACTGTTTTAGCATCTGTTTTTTAAACTGTAAAAAATGTCTTAATAGTAAGCAATATATAAATACTTAAATAAATCAGACAGATGGCATGACAAATTATGATTTGTTTGAGCATGTATCTTGTATAAATGATTTACCTGATCTTCTTAATATAGCAAAAGTAATCCAGTATCTACAGCAGGTGCTGTTTAGCAGGCAATACAGATGCTTCTAATATCCAGATGTCTTTTAACAATGTCCTGAATACATTAGATTTGTGGAAAGAAGAAACATCTGATTTCTAGTAATTCTGTATTAATAAGATTGGTATTTCAGAAGCCAAATTGCATATATCAATTGGCCTTTTGTAGAAGACCCATAAAACATACCGGAAAATTTGGAAAAATAATAGCATTCAAAATTAATGGTATAATAGGTAACTTGAAATGAGCAAGAAAATGAGATTAAGTTATGATGGTGGGGAAGAAAAAATTGTTACTGGTACACACTATCCTATCATGTTTTTCAATTTGATTAATGTAGTCAAGAGAAAGCAAGTAATCAAACATCAGATAAAAACCTCCTTTTGCAGTGTGGAAAAGATAGATGGTAGAAAGAAGAGGCACCCACATTCTTTACGGAAAACTAAGCAAAGAGACAAAATAAAGCAATATAACAATGCCACCCACTAAATGCACTGTTACAGTGTTAAGCTTATCTAGTTTCTATGTCCAAAACAATCCCAGCATGTACAAAAAGACATTCATCTGGTCTAGACCATATGGAACACATTGCTCAGTATCTTACCAAACTGCTGGTGCCATAAAAATAATTCTAAATTAAACAAAAAGGAACTTATGATAGCTTTATTCAGAAATCAGTAATTACTCAAACCTGGAAATAAATTTATCATTGGAGAGTTGGCATACTAAGGTATAGTCAACTGCTGTTCTTGAAAAAGGCACTGATAAAATTTGAATATTAAATTGATAGAGAGATGAATTTCATTTCTATCAAATCTGCAAATATTACACATGTCACAGTAATATAATAGCTCCAGATTTGATAAAAATGAAATCTGTTGTATTAATAATAGCTGCGATTTTGATAACTTTAATGATATATAGAAGCCATGACTGAATTTTGAGAGATATTGTTTTTGGATGTTACCCTGTCTTCTGGTTTCTTTCTTTTTTTACAGAACGTTAGAAGTTGGGGGGGGGGTTTAAAAGGGGGGGGGGAACAGACTAATAGCAACTGTCGTAAGGATTGTGACTTGGAGTCCAACATAAAAGATAGATGTAATTAAGCAATGAAACATCCCGGGCCCCTAAATATTGTCTTGTAACCAGTCACATCAATGGCTGGTTGGGATGGCTCCCTTCTTTTGTCTTTCCTGCCCCAGAGTCCTTCTCTCAGGATAAGGGGGCTTTGACCAGGCAGTAGACCCAGAGCATGGGAGATCTGCCCTCACCTTCTAGAATAAGCTCTGCCCAGGCATGAACAACTGAAGCCTGTATCTCCATTCATTGTAATACTCTACTGACATTACTGTCTTCCTCTTGCCATCTCTTCAAGCATGCATCTTATCAATAGCAGAAAAATAGTAGTACAAAAGTGAATTGCCCTGAATGTTCTAGTTTGTGTTGAAATCTTGGGCTCTTCTGTGACAACGAAACAGCAGACACCAGGTGGCTTTAAAACTAGTAGAGCCTTGATAGCCTTTAAAAGGAGGTCAAATTCTGAAGGGAAAAAGCAACAGCCTTGCATTAGGTTGCATTTCATTAAGACACATAATACTGAAAAACAATCGAGACCCTGTGGCATTGCATTTTGATTTAATGTCTTTCCACTCCAGTGACAATTCATCCCCCACTGTCTTACAAATGATGACTTGTGGGTCTTAACCCTACAAGAATGATGCATGTGACCCGTTAGCTACCGTACTTAAAAGCTTTGGTTAACCTGTAGTAGGAGCTGGAGCCATGGTTTAAATATAGGGAATCCAAATCACAGTAGCAGATGGCCTTACAAAACATGCCCCCTCCAATCCTTTTTACTCCCCTTCTGCAAGTCATCAACATTCTTTCCCTATTATCTAGAGTTAGAAGATGCCGGTCACAGATGCTGGCGAAACGTTAGGAAACAAAACTTCCAGAACACGGCCACATAGCCCGGAAGACCCACACCAGCTATCTAGAGTTAGGTTTATATTCTTGCAAACTGACCTAGCAACAAATGACACTATGGCTGTAAGGACACTTGCAGGATGAGTGGCTGGTTTGGTTTGAATTGATACATTATTCTCAAACAACAGACAATATTGTTTAGAGTAAACAGAAAATGAGTAGAATCAAGAGATCCGATCTTAGCAATCATGTATTTCTATTTGGAACTGATTTCTGCATAAGAAATACCATTTGGAAGGCCCTTCAGACAGTCACACATGCCCTGGTCACCTCACGATTGGATTATTGCAATGCTCTCAACATGGGGCTGCCCTTGAAGACCACCTGGAAGCTACAGATGGCTTAAAATGCAGCAATACGAGCAGCAATGGGTGCCTCTCAGTGTGCCCATGTGTCACCACTGCTACACAAGCTGCATTGGCTGCCAGGTGGCTTCTGAGTGCAATTCAAGGTGTTGGCTATTACCTATAATGGCACAGGGCCTGGATATTTGAGACACTGCTTGTGTCCAATCATCTCTGCCTGCCCAGTACGTTCCAGCAGAGTGGGTGCACTCCAGGTCCCCTCCGTTAAACATTGCCATCTTGTGAGACCTAGGAAGCATGCTTCTCTGTTGCAGCCCCCACCCTCTGGAACAGCATCCCCCCAGAGATAAGGGTAGCCCCATCTCTCCTGGGGTTTCAGAAAGCTTTGAAAACCTGGCTTTGGTCCCAGGCCTGGGGTTGATGTTTATTATTTGTTCAATGGCCCCTGGTTTGTTGTTGTTGTTTTTGCTATTAGATTATTTTAGACTGGGCTGTCTGTAGGATTCAATGTTTTTAGCTGTTTTTATGTTTTCTCTAGTTTTGTACGCTGCCCAGAGTCCATTGCATAAATTTAAATTAAAAAAACAATCTAAACTGAGGGTCTCAGCTGTATCTTAGACAAAATACATATTTGTATCTTCAAACAATCTAAGTCTGCATTTCGATGAAACAAATTGACAAAGGCAATTCCCTGTGAAAGCCAGGTATGGTAGCTGAGAATACCCAGTATGGACTAAAGGAAGCTTACATTGTGGCTGTGCATGTCACAAGTAGCAACCTAGTTCTTTGGAATTCTATATAGTTTGTAAAATACTACAATAATAATTGGATAGGGGAACAACTGATTCAAAAACAAATCATTTGCACATATTATAAAACCAATATTTCTCAAAGCTTTACAAGAAACACATCTAAGCTTATTTCTGTACTCTTCTCCCCACTGACCTCTCCATGTCCGTTCTTCCATCTTCCATCTGCAGTAACTGGCCCTTGTAGCAATTAAGAACTACAGTATGATCATACTGCTTCCTTACAGCAATCCTTAGAGAAGTCTTCCATAATCTGGTCTGTCTAGAATCTATGAGCCTTGACTGTTAATGATACACGGACCTCTCCAAAAGCCCTATACTCTGCGAAAAGCACAGAAAAGCGTGATAAGGGCTTGCCATTCCAATCCCTGTTGTGCAAATATGATGGCTTGTTTTGACTGCCAAAGGAGTCCCTCCAATTGAAATTCACCACCAAATGTAGATTGTTTATGGTGATCATTCAGTTGACATACTGTGCATCGTTGGGCCAAAAAATGTAAAGATGGTTAACTGGGAAGAGATGATTTGTGTGATCAAGAATGTAGTCGAAGATCTGTGATGGCAACTGATGTGTTTCATGTGGGAAAAGCTGATAAACTGATTAAGGACAATCAGTTCACAGGGAAGATCACAGACTGCTCAAAGGGAAATTGCTATCTAGCTTAACAGTTCACAGGAAGCTGTGGATGTGATTGTTCTTAAATGTCAGAAGGTTCATGCCAGAGTTCCTCGCATTTTGACAGCAGAGATGAAAGCTTCAAGAGTTGAAATCTGCCAGCAATTGTTGTCATGCCATGAGAATGAAGGTGAGAAATTTCTTCACTGTTGATTATTATGACTCATCATTATTACCCAGAAATGAAGCATCAGTCCATGGGATATTATCTTAAATCTTCACCTACAAAAATAATTGCAAAACCCAGGATCTGGCAGGAAAACCCATAGTTATGTATTTTGGGATGCAGATGGTGCTATTCACATGGGTATCCTTGAACTTGTCACTATTATCAAGTTGATAATGGTGCAGTCAAAACTTTGAAATAACAATTAAACAGAGTTTAGAAGCCCATGAAGGAAATTTTGCTGCAATTTCTAGACAATGCTAGGCCTCACACCTCATAAGCCACCCAAGAGGCAATTGTGAAGTTGGATTTTACCATCTTATTCCATCTACCATACAATCCAGACTTGTATCCCTATTTAAACTAAAGTTATGGAGGTGGAGGCATTACTTTTCGTTCAACCCTCATATATACTTCTTTTTAAGTCAGTTGGTGCAGGGTTTTGTATTGAGTTATATTTTTCTATATATTTCTTCTATAATATTCAACAATATTATAGTCAGTTGGTGTAGGGTTTTGTATTGATTTATATTATATTCTTCTATATATTTCTTCTATAATATTCAACAATATTATGAATCCCAGAGAGATGTTGAATGGGTAAACAAAGCCATAATGTATCAGAAACTTCACAAAATGGACATTTAAGTTAAAAAAAAAAAAAGTTGCATAGCTGCTTTATTAAGGTAACAGATCAGATGCTGAGCAACAATAAATCCTTTAAACTACTGGAAAACATCAGTTGAAAGCTTAGAAGAATTAAAGCAGGATCTAGCAGACTTCAGCTGCTCTAGAGAGTCCAGATTTGCAGGGCTATAGGTTCAACCCTAATCGAATACAGAAATCAACCAGAAGCAGTAACGATGGAATAGTCGAAAAACTGACAGATCTGCAGGAAAGGAAGTTGTTGCTTTAAATCAGTTGAAGAGATGTACAATTCTCAGGAAGGCAGAATGATGATCACTGATGTGCATCCAGAAGCATAAAAATTTCACACATTTGTGTGATTTAAAGGAAGCAAAAAGCCTGCCTTGAATGTGTCCATATCCTCTAGTATGCTACTGTTTCCAAGTCTTCAATTTTGCGAGAGATATTTTAAGGACAGAATTTACTGAGATCTCTTTTCGTGCCTTCCCTTCACTTTCTTCCTTACATTTCCCAAAATTAAGCTTATTCACCAGAAGCTTTCTACATCTCTGGTGCTACTGAAGTCCTCGTAACCTAGCACAGAAACGCTGTTGGAAACAATTCTAAAGTAACTGATATGATTAATGGCAATAGATTCAAAGAAATTCTAGAAATTCTATTCTAAATAGCCCTGGAATATACTGAATAGAGGAGTAATAAATAGCATCAATGAAAATATTTGTTTTCAGAGACTGAAAAAAGCCTATAGATGTATGGATGAATGGTATATATTGTATTTCTATAGGCTTCTGCTGATAGCTGTACCCATCACAAAAATGGGCTAAAAGAGTATTTTAGGAGAAAGCTCCTTGTTCTCTTGCTTTCTATGGATCTTTTCAAGCAGAGATGTGGTACTGTTGAGGACAGAGAAAACATTAGATATTTTGGCAAGAAGTTGGCTTGAGCGATTACTTTTTTACCACAAAGGGAATACTCAAACTTCAATTCTACCAGTAGAATGGTAGCACCTCAATCTTTCCATTACAGTTTAAACAACTGGCATTGGCCAAGATACTAAATGAAAGCTTTTATCTCTAGCCTTTTCCTCTTTTGACTGCCATCTCTGCCTGCACATGAACACACACACAAATTAACAACATTAACACAAGAAATCAGGACCAAAAAGCCTTCAGCATTGTTGTAAGAAATACCAAGAACTATAGATTTGTAATCCCTAGGCCATCATTTTTGTTATGATGATTCTAGGTAGCCTAGAATTTTCAAGGAGTGAATTACAAGCTAATTTCGCTAGTCTGGTATGCAATGAAAGAACTCCTTGCCTTGGGGATATCCCACATAGGAATGCATTCACTAGTTTTTCTCAACTTTGATGGCTGATAAAAATTCTAGCATTCCCAACAGCTAACTAATACTCTAACAGCTTCACCAACCATCATATAGCCCTCTATTATGGTTTCAAAATAAAGCAGCATATTCTGGCAGATAAATCCTAGAGTTGAATATTTGTAACAGTTATCAGAGCTGAAAAATGTGTACCAATTCTTGATTATAGAAGCAAATACCCAAAATGGTACAAAAAAGGCAGAAGGCTGAAGCTAGGAGAGCAAGGATAAGAATAGAGGGCAGGAGATTTGAGTAAATAGTTCATTGGATATTTGCTTCTTTGAGAATTGCAAAATCAATACATCCAGAGAAAATGGACCATGGAAGAATATTACAGAAAGTGTGCAAGGTTACCCACCTTTTTTAACTGAGTAAATATATCCAGAAGAAATAGTGTATGAAATAAGGCAATATAATTAATAATTCAGGAAAGAATTCCTGGAACTTTCCACTCATGTATGAAGCCTTCCAACATTCACATTTGCCCACTGCACATGAACATCACAAAAATGACTAAGAAATCTGAAGTATTACTTTTGTACTACACAATTTGTTTTGATAGCAAGCAATGTGTGCATCAAACAATCCATTGAACAGAAGTATAAAGACCAGTATCCTCTTTTTTAAGTTGTACACCCCTCCCTTGCATTATATATATGCTAAATCACTGTGGCATAATAAAACATTGTTTTAAAAAGATATACACAGCATTTAGAAATCTGAAGTGGAACATTAGTATATCATATGATTTTTGTTCATGGAAAGAGGAGCAATATCAGATTAATATGGTCTCTTATGGTTTAGGCATTGATACGGATATCCTGTCTTATGCCATTATTTCCTTTCCATGGCTGTGCCTGTGGGGTCACTTTCCAGGGAACACTTCTAGTATCTGTCTAAGTGGTATAGGCACTTAAATACATATACTTATCAATGAAAGGGAGTTAATATCAAATTTGTACCTGTGTCTTTTAGTTGTAGATGTGTATCATCCTTTGTCAATTAGACAATCAGCATTCTTCTTTGGTCAGGAATACATATTTACAAAACTGGCTTTTGCATTGCCAGAGGTTTGACTCTTGCATAAAATATGCCAAGTAGTGTGTGTATGTACGTATGTAAAAATATGTTTGTAGACTTCTAAACAAGTTTCATATACTGATTAACTCTGATATAGAATTTCTGCACACATCTAATAAGAGCATTCTAAAGGTGTTAACTGTTCTTTGATATAACTATATACATTACTCAACTGTAAAACCAATGTATCAATACCAGTGCATCATAACCAAGGGGAAAAAACAAAATGATTACAACAGCATACACAGACTTACCTAAATTCATCCACCAGGAGACAAGTTGGGAAAAGATGGCATCCGAAGAACATATATAAAAAGGGAGAGAGAAAAGAAGAAAATAAAAATTAATAACCTCAGTCATCCTGATGACAAACTAAAAATAGTAACAGCAATATTGGCAACTGTCCTTACTGTCAACAGGGAATGCTGTATAGCACACAGATGGAACTAATGCTGGTAACCTAGTCTATGTCTGATGCGAGAGCTTCAGCAAAGCCATAATGGGCAGTGGAGATCGGCCCATCTCATGATGACCATAGCACACAGAAGACTGCAACGTGGAATAAAAGAGAAGTAAATGATAAAGAATATGAACAAATGAACAAAACGAAAGAAAAATAAATGTGTGTCTGTGAGACTAAGAGAAAGAGGAAAGATGTAACAGATTGGAATGAAAGTGGCCTGGGATTAATGGAAATGAACATGTGGGCTTAATTATGAATGAAATAATTAAAATATATGTCAGAAAGTATGAACTAATGCCACCTAAGTTGCTGCAGATGTGTACGGAAGTAGAACTCATAGATTGTTGGAGATCCATGAGTTATGTTCCAGTAAATGATGATAATGGGAGAACCAGAAATGAGTTTTGGGAAAAATTGTGCAACATTCTGAATGAATGAGATTCAGGGGGAGAAAATATTTTGCCAGATGACATGAATGGATAGGAGAGAAGTATAGAAAAAAAGAGCGCAGAAAAAGAAACTGCCATTTAAAAACCAAGAATGAATGTCTGTCTAGTGACTGTCTAGTGGGTTAGAAAATGATCTATTTATTTTGAATACATGGTTTAAGCATATGAAAAACAAATATGCATGGGATGAAAGAAAAAGTTGAGTGGAAGGGGAAGACTGAGAAACTCATGGTTACACGGAGTTAATAAGCTCTTGAAAAAGAGATAGTTGAGTAGTGCAAAGAACAAAAGACAATGTATGAAGCAGTGTACGATGTGGAAGTAAGAATGATTTGCAAGGACAGAAAAATAATGGAGGGAATATAATGAATGGTGTTAGTGTAAACTTGTTTCCTTTTTCTTCCTCTCATCATGGATGAGGGCAGATTTATTATAAACCAACCTGGCATTCAAAGGCAATAGCTGGAGCCCAGGGCAGCCAAGAAACCAACTATCTTCTATAGAGGGAGAGTTTGAGGGCCAGATGTCAGGATTACTCTCAAGCAGCATCCCCAGATTCCCACCACAACTACCCCTGCCCATCACAGTCTTGATGTCCCTGTCTATCCTCTCTCCATTCCCCCATTCCCTTACGATTTGCTCTGTCATTTAGGACCAGATCCAAGATCCTTACCTTGTTCTCCAACTTTTAAAAACAGAACTTGAGATACTTGTTTCCAAAGACTACTTGTAAATTTAAGTGTTCAAACCTTTTGGTCCCATATAAAGTAAACAAATTCTTAAAAATAAAAGGAGGAAATAGAAAGGGAACAGAGGACCATGAATCTATGTGCAAAATTATGGCAAGGTGAGAAAGTACTTGAACTGGTACAAAAGTGAACTGGTTCAAATCAGGAATGGCATCAGAGTAGACACCCCAGCCTCACCAGCTTCCATTTAATTCCACAACAGGAACCCTGTGAAGTAGGTTGGGCTGAGAGGGGGAAAGAGAGAGAGGCTGACAGCAACTCAGGGGGCTTTCATGACTGAAGATGGATTTAAATCTGGGTTTCCAATGCCAGTTCAACACCCTAATCACAACACAACACTGTCTTGCCCACACAAGGACAGGTGGCACTGCTTTAAACCAGTAATGGGAAAATATCACCAGTTTCTTGACATGCAGAAATGTGTGTGTGTGTTAATTGCAGCCAGTTTTCCCAAGTTCCAACAACTCTTCCACATTTCCAAATGTGGACACAAATCCACATTTGTGTGCCTATTTTCTACCAGCAGGTACAGAGGAGAAAAGCAACAATAATAGAGGGAAGGGAAATGTTTTGGCACACCCCCTGATGACAACACAATTTGATGATGATGATGACGATCATCATCATCATCACCACAATTTATTAAACTTGTATGGTGCCTGACTCCTACTGACTCTGGGCAGCTCACACAATCAGTCAAAGAAATTACAATAAATCAATAAAAGATAAAAGATGGCAAGCATGACAGACGAGATGGAATTAAGTGAGGGGTCTCACTCTCCCTTGCCAAAGCCTGGGTGAAGAGCCACGTCTTCACAGTTCTTCTAAACAACAGCAAAGTGGGAACCATTCAGATCTCAGAGGGAATCTCATTTTAGATGGCACGAGTAACGAGCTGCTACAGATGTTACAGAGCCATCATAGGCCAATGACCCACAATGGAAATAATCATATTTTAAAAAATTTCTTAGCTTTATATCCTGCCTCTCACTCAATTGCTAAAAATGGTGTACACAGCACTCCCTTCCATTTTATTCCACAACAGGAACTCTGTGAAGTAGGCTGGGCTGAGAGAGAGAGAGAATGGCTCAGAGCAACTCAGGGGGTTCTCATGGCTGAAGATGGATTTAAACCTGGGTTTCCCTGATGCCTGTTCAACACCTAACCCCAACACAACACTGTCTTGCCCACACAAGGACAGGTGGCACTGCTTTAAACCAGTAATGGGGAAATACCACCAATCTCTTGATATGCAGGAGTGTTTGCATGTTAATTTCAGTCAGTTTTCCAAGTCTGATGCTGAAATGCTAAAGCCTGTATTTGATACAGGGTACCTTTCATTCAGTGACATTAGGCCCAATGACTTCAAAATGACACAGGTGTTATGATATCATTGCACAAACACTGCAATTATATAAAGACATCATGATGTCTGATGTAAGTAAGTAATTTGTGTGATAATGCCATCATTGTAGAGTAATGCAAAGAAGGGATGCAGGAACAGCTAGGGCAAAATGACAGACAATTCAGTCCTGGGGAAGGGGAAAGTGTGAGAAAAGAAACTTAAAATAACCCTGCCTTGAATTGTTCAATACAAGAGGGGGCAGAGGAAAACTTTGGTAGGCTTTCAAGAGTCTATAATTATACCTTACAGCAGTAAAGTAGTATTCCTGTAACCCTTGCTCTGTCTGTTTCATGACCTGGCCTACCTCGAAGAGCTGATAATCATGCACTGTGATGACTAAGCGGTAAAACTACCAATCACAGGAAGGCAGCTTCCAGGATATATTCCAGCTGCAAGGAGGTGTCTTTCATGGCCATCCTCTGATCAGCAGTTCCATCACCCAATTCTTACATGCACACATTGTCATTTGCCACCCTCCCCCCTTGCACCCACTTTCTTTGTGAATTCCATGCTCTCAAGTCACCAACAGCAATCATTTTACTTCCTTGTAAATGGGAAGAATGAACCAATGCTTTCAGAGGGGAGATGTCAGTGTTGTTGTGTGGTATGGTAAAAGAAGATGATGTGCAAGCCCAAATAAAATTCACATCACATTTTCTGAAAAACATGTTAATTAGATTAGTTCTGATTTTTATTCCATGCAATGCTTCCCGGTTTTCCCCAGGAACACATCTGTATGGAAAACAAATAATGTAATCTGGATTATAAGAGAGGGATCCTCAGTTCCTGTAAGTGTAAGAACTGAAAAGTAAATAGTATGCTGAGATGTACCAAACTGTCACCAGGAAACCACGACTTTATATTAGTACAATTGTATATATTTTCCATATAATTGTCCTTGGGGACATTTCAAGTTCATAACATGGAAAAGATTTCAAGTAATTATTAGCTGCTTTGGTGAAAAATAACATGGCCATGCTTAAAGGAATAGTCTAAAATTTATAAATTTAACCTACCAAGCATGATGATGCTAGACCTTCCCTTTGCAATCTCTGAAGGAATGAAGTTGCTTTAGAGAATATAATTGGTGCTTTTGTGTCAAATGTTAAGAGAAGCTTCATCTAGCAAATCTATTCATTTTTGTCTAAGGCGGCAGCAGCAGCAGCAGCAGCAGCAGCAACATGGAATATCTGGGAAAACTAACAGTACACACTAAACATCTGAACAACAAAAACAAAACATTAAGTTGTAGTGAGCTCTTTACAAGCCAAAGATCTGTATTTTTTCCACTATCACCCCAGTCCTGAGGAAAGGGAATGGTTCTGATTTTTTTTTAAAAAAGTATCTTCATTAATTAGTAGGCATATACTCACTAACTATAATTTTTGTTTGTTGCTTGCTTGCTTTTGCTCAGCTAGCAAAGCTAGATGAATATGCTTCTCACAATGTGTTATCAAGCAGAATATTTCCCTAAGGAGTCATGTGACAGCTACCACAGAATTTAATTAATGCCATACAGTATTAATGGGTTACTCATTGACCTAACCCATATTTGTTTAACTATGGTTTCTTAAATAATCCACATGTATGATTCACACTAAGTACTTACAGACCAAAGTGTTTGAGCTTGCCCAGGCAAAAACAAACCACAATGTGATTTACTTAGAGGTATGAATCCTATCAAAATAAATCAGGAATACAGCCTGACCTTGATGATTTAAAAAGTCGGGGTGGAACCTGCAGCCCCGCAGATGTTGCAAAATTCCGGCCAGAATGACCAGTAGTGAAGGATGCTGGGAGTTGCAGGTCAACAATCTGTGAATAGAAAAACCCATGATCTAAAGGAACATCCATTTGTTTGGTAAAAGCCAACATAAGAAGAGCCTTCTTCTGTTCAGGAGAAAAAGAAAAGAAAAGAAAACTAAAAATCAATTGGGGTGAAGAAGATAACATGAAAGAAGGAAATACTAAACTACAGAAAGCTCACCTACTCCATATACATTTGGAGGAGTACATATTTTTATGGAAAGGGCTAGGGCTGGCTTCCTGGGTGAGAAGATGTGGCATTTCCACCAGAGTGTGTACTATGAGGAGGCTAATCAGGAGATTATTTTGCTATTAAAGCTATGCATGAAATCTCAGCATGAAAACTCACTTCTACAGAAGCAAGAGCCTATATGCTCTATATATACCTAAAAGACAAAGAAAAGCTAACAAGAATAGAAAGGCATGTTATGCATTAGCCATTAGACAGGTGTCAGTGTACAGAGCACAGTGATTTAGAAGCAGAAAGTACACTGGCGCTTAGCAGCCCTTCTCAGAGGCCAGTAGTCAATTAGCCTCAGTCAGCCTTGGCAATGCAGACAACTGTCTTAAAAGATCAATTAGGCAGTTCAAGGTCAGAGCAGACATTTGACCTTCCACTGCCAGTCTCAACAAGACTTTGGTCCTTCCTTTCATGCACCACAAAACAATTCTCTCCCTTTCATTCCCCTCCTTCGGCAAAGGAATTTCTCAAGAGTTTCCATATTATTCAGAACAAGCACCAATGTGCGACCTAATCAACACACTGAGCCCTGACAAAGGAGAGCCCTGCTCAACTAACCTGTTTCTGAATGGGGTGGAACCCTACCCTCCATCCTCAACACTCCCAAAGGATGCCTGAACTTTGTTTTAATCTGCAGTGGAAACACAATACTTTCCCATAACTCAGTAGAATTAATGTTACACACACTTGGGGTGCAAGGTCCCAGCCACTGACACAGAAGAAAATGCTATGAGTCACTCTGTAGGATTCTAAGGAGGAATTTAGGGGAGGGAGGGAAGGAAGGAGGCAGATCTGTCTAATGAAGAAGAAAAAAAAAGCAAAGAGAAGTAAGGGAAGGAGGACACTGATACAGAACAGGAACCAATTTTCTGCCTTCTGTTTAAAAAGGACAGCTTGAAAATGACAAAATAATTATGCAGTCTAAATGCAGATTTTCTTCATACCAACATCCCAAGAGAGGTGGCAAAGACCTTTAAAAGCTTGCAGAATATGGAAGCTTTCCCACCCATTAAAAAGAGAAAGAGGGAAAGTTTTGCATTTCTGTTCTTTATTTATTTTGCTATAAAATACAGAACACAAAAGCCCTATGGGTATCTGGGCAGCCAAAGATTGATGCTAAGGACAAGCCAAGCAAAAAGGAAGAACGGTCTACAAAGGCTACACTTTTCCATAACAAGGACAAGGCTGCTATGTTTCAGAAGTATTAGTTCTGGCTTCAGTCACAAGCATAAAGGAATTTGGCAAGCCTCATCCAGCTCCCTCATAGCTTCAAAACCACAGACCATTCCAGCACAATTGGCTGGCCCAGCTCAGACAAATGCTGGGAGGTGTTTCATCAGAGCATTTTTCAGCTGCTTGACCTACTGTCTTGGAATTCAGCAACAGCTAACGTCTTTGATTTTAACATTATTTGAAGTTAATTAGTTGCTTGGAATCAGGCTTTCCCTTATTCTGCACCATCAGCCATATGGGCTCAGTACTATAAAGGCAATGCTGTAAGAGAAAGAATTTTAGTTTTCGAAACTTTATTTTCAGCAGCTTGGTTTCCCGAACACTCATCTCCTCCAATATTTGGGCTCCTTTTCAAATTAGGGCAGTAGAGAAAGTCTTTGGTTAGTCTGCAATCTCTCTCAGACTGCAAACCACATTCTCTCCAGTCTAAGTGACCTAATGTCAACCTTCCCAAACGTGCTGCCATCCAGATGTGCTGGATTTCAACAAACATAATTCCTTGTCTAGAAGGCATCAATATGTGGATTCTCAGGCTTAGCTTTGGGAAAAGCTCACTTTTCACAAAATCTGGGTATTATACAGACTTTGGGGGTCCATAGCTAACTTGGTCCTGCTATGACATAAAATACAACTAAATTCCTTTGCTCTTTCTCTTAGGTTTTACTGATTAGGAGCTCTCTAGATATGCTGGGCCCATTCCTATTATCTCTCCACCAGGTTGGAAACGATTCAAAGGGAAATACCTCTATGTGGACATGGATCTTGATTTTCAGTTTCTCTAATCAAGTCCCACTTAGCTATTTAGTCAGGCACACAGTAACTTTCCCCCCCACAAGCCTGGTATTTTTCCATGTTTTCCTCTTGGGATAAGAAAACAGACACAATGGTTTTAAAATGTGTATTTGAATGGAGTTGAAAAGTTCTGGACAGTGAACTCTTTTCATACAGCTAAATATTTCATGGTACAAGTAGATTGGGCGGAGGCTGCTATCTAGAATATTTTACTTTAAAGAATAAACCAGCCTTGATCTAGTTTGCTACTGGGAATAATGATGGGATATATTTGCTGTTATGACTCTAGTGGACTTTTAAAAAAAAAAGAATCTGACAAGTTTGAAACCCTTACAAAATACTGAAAAAAGCAAAACATATTTGTTGCTTAACCTGCATTTCTTAAGGAAAAGAATGTAATGAGGCTGAAGACTGGGTCTTGATCTAGCCATTCTTATTCAGCTACTTCATTTTTCCTATTCTTTTTTTATTTAGTTCCTCCAAGCAGAGATTTCTTGGGATATAGGTTTCTGAACACCTATTGACATGGGTAAGCAGGAAGATGCTAGTACTTAGCTGCTGGGACCTACACACCCAAAAATTATGTTGATGCCTAGGAATTTGAAATATTTGTTCAGTTTGATTATTACGTATTGACAGACTCAAGGCAGCTAGAAATACCAAGGCACACATTTATGTTAGCTGCAAAGATTAGTTGGGTAAAAGGTCAAAAGTGATAGATGAATGAAACAAGGCACACATAGTAACCTACTGGATGGACTCTCAAGGGAACACACTGGCGCTCTTGTTCAAATTATGTTAGCTGGCCAATTTTTATGAGATAGTTAGGGTTACTTCTCCAGCTTCAATTAACTTCTTCTTTTGACAGCTATTAAAGCATCTACTGTTGATTATCTAAAACAACCTTCCCTAATATAGTGTCTTCCAGATGCTTTTGGATTTGTAATTCCCAGAGTGTCTAGGCTGGGACGACTAACCTTAATGAAGAGGCACAGGAGCTCAAAACTGCCTGGAAATGGAAATTTCCCACTAATACTGTGGGTGAGAGGTCTGAATGCTGTTGTACAAAAACGATGCTTTGTCTATGTTTGAGTGTTTTTTTGTTGCTTCTTCCCATTTCCACATACAGTGAAAGCACATTCTAAGAATAAGACTTGGATCAAAATAGAAAAAAAAATGCCGTAACAATTTACAACTAAGACTCACAGAAGCAACTTTTCAATGCAGAACATGATGACATTTAAAAACTGGCTCTTAAAAAAAAACTAGGTACAAAATGAGAAGATACAATGGTATCACTAAAATCCTTAATCACTCAATATTCAGCTTTGTGCATTTCTCCCACCCCACCCCTTTCCTAAACATATTTTATAAGTAATTGTGTATTTAAAAAGGAGGGAAGGGAAGAGTCTAGCAGACTTCCAGGCCTCTCAGTTCCATTTGAAAGAGGAAGTTTGGATTATACAACATGCAACAGATTCAGCAAATAAGCAGGAAAAGTAAATAAGGGAGTACACGGCCAGACAAACATGATATGGTGAAAATATGAGCTTTCGGAAAACTCAGTTCTCAACCCAGAAGGCAATTATATCCCCTTTAACCAGCAGGTGCTGCTCTGGCAATAGGAACAGACATGAAAAGCAAAGACTGTAATAAAACAACTAAGCTGCTTGAACATAATAAACTGAAAAATGTGTCTAGGCAATATAAGGGCCAAATGAAACTGGCAGCCCTATGCTTTGGAATACAAATTCAATACAATACAAATCACCAAGAAACTTTCCTCCCCAACCATCTCAATGGTCCCTCTGTCAAAGAAAACCACCAGGTCGCTCATTGAACACACACATTCTACCCTGTTCAACTTGGACAGGTTACAATAGCAGTCCAACACAAAAACCAACCAACACACCAGAAATCAGGAGGGCTGTCCCCCACGATTTCAGCTGTCATCTATCACAGATCAACACAGCCCCTTTGTTACAGTATGTGGCAGACAGACTTGAAAATGCTTTCTGTCAATGTGTAAGGGATCAGCATGAAGGCTCCTCCTTTTACAGAATATTTAGGGAAATGGAAGAGCCCCAAGACCCTGGGGAGAAAAAACTGGCATAAATACAGAGAAATACTGTGAGGCTAAAACAAGGGAATTCAACCATTGGCCTGTGCTGAGGTATTAATGTGTCCATAGTTCCCTGTGAAAGATATAGGGCAGGCCCTAGTGAAATAACAGTTTTCTATTGCCCAACTGACCTAATACAAAATCAAGCAAATATTATTATGTTCCCATCAGTGAGGAGGAGTTAATGTCTTCCCACTGCTTCATTACTTTTGTGCAGAATCTACTAGATTGGAATGGCACTCTGTTTTCAGTAGTGTAGGTAAATACCTTTGAGCATGCAACATCCTTTTAAATCAAAGAGTCCTTAGCTCATATTCTATTTGATAAATTATTCCACTCATTAAATATAATGCAATTTAACAGTAGATTAAACTGAAATTTAGTCTGAACTATTCAGATCATTTAGACAAAATCCCAATAATTTAATATGAACTCCACAAGAAAATGACTTAATCGGCTCACTAGTCGAGCTAGCTAAAGGAACAATGGGAGAATCATTAACATCACCAGCTAAAGTTTATGTAGGAATGTTTTAATGTCTGGGCAACATGCGTGTTGATGAGTGAATTTAAGAGTCAGCATAAATTTCCCACAGAAGTGGGAGGTACACAAAAAAGGAGCAGGAAAAGAACAAAGGAGGGAACCAAGCTATTTTCTGAGACTACTTTAAGTTAGAGACAGAAGACATTGATGGAAGTATCAGGGTTCAATTAAATGATTTTTTTTAGCTTAACATTAGGACATTTTTAAATTTAAAGATGCTGGTGAGATGAGTGCTTTCTATTTATGATAGAATACACTCTTCTAGAAAAAAGTAAATTTAAATTAAGCTCAGACAATGATAGTGCTGTTATACTATTAATTTTTAAAAACATTTATCTCATTTTTCAGAAGTTCATTGCTGTATATATGGTTATTTATTTATTGTATAGATTTATATGGCCACCCAATTGACATATAACTCAGGGCAGCTAATAATCAATAAAATAAACAACATAATTAAAATCAATGGGTTCTTTTTGCCTGCTTATTATATTTTCACAACAACCCTGCTTTCAGGTTGAAAGACAGGAGCAAGTGTAAAATTACCAAATACATTTTATGACTGAGCAAGAATTTGAATCTGGATTTTGTCAATTCTGATCTCACGTTTCTAACCACTATATCACGTATGTCCCAGTCTGGCTTTACCTGGATGGAAGCCCTCCCTGATGCCTGATGCAGACATCAGGATATAAATATAACCCAGAATATACATCAGAATATAAAATAATTAATACAGAAACTTTTGATCTAACTGAATTTAAATATGAATGGAAAGCAATACATCAAGTTAGTTGTGATTAACTACAGTAGTACTGGGTCTAGGGAATAACAGTCAGGATCAATTCCTAATCTGGAAAAACATAGCCAATTCAAGGTCTCTATTTTCAAAAGGGAATTTGACAAAACTAAAATGTTTTACTGGCTACAGAACTACTGCCCTGTTGAACTATTTCAGAGTTATGGTAATGTCTAATGCTGTTTCTAATGCAGAAATGATACTAATATATGTATATAGTCTGTTGATTCTTCTGTAAAGAGGAGTGGGCTGGACAAGGATTTCTGTCTGCAGAAAAGAGGTAAAAGGGCAGGACAGAAGGATCAGTCTTAAGCAGGAAACCCAAGACAAACACAAATCAGCTACACTTGGGTCATAATGAAATATTCTGTACCACGTTGGCAGCTTTTGAGAGATAATTTAGTGCAAATAGAAATACATTTTGTTTGATGGTAGCTTCAGTGAAACAACATAGGGAAATGGCCTTGTTAATTTAATACACATGATGTATCAAGTTGTGTCCTCTGCTAATAGAAGGCTCTTCAGTCCAGTCAGGGCTTTTATGAGCAGCGCTGATTTCTGCAAATTACCCCTCTCTTCTACCATGCTTTTCTTTAAACCATGCTTTTAAGGAATTCCTAACCTTCTGGAAATTTCGGATCACCCAAAGGATAGAAAAAAATTAGCAAAAATTGCTCTCCCCTATTGGACACCTGAAAGCATTCAAGACTCAGATCCATTATGAGCCATTTCAAACTGCTAGATTGTCTTCAAAAGATAACTCTAGTTTCGGCACATTATAATCCTGCAGTATGCAGATAGATAGCCACAGGCAGATGAGTAACAACATCTAGTAATATAAAACGTATGTCAGCATGTCATGATGCCATGGATTTCTGTGCCACATTCTATTTTATTGGTTGCTTCCTGTAGAGGAGGCGAACTCAGCAAAGCAATGGTATCATGAAAATGCAGAAGCATCCTTCTGTTGAGAAGTGTCTCCATAACTAAGGGCAAATGACACACAAGAGGTCAAAGCCCCACCATTTGCTCACTTTCCTTCTGTTCCTTCACATAAGGCTGTTTCACCGTTTCCTCATACAGGATTTGGGGAGGGGGGGACCAGAAAAGGGGGGGAAGTAAATTAATTTAAAAACCCACAATGACTTTTATTTTACAATGGTTTCATTCAGCCCAAGGATGTATAATTTGAGATTAACACATTCTGATTGACTTAGTCCTGTCTGTTAGCCTATCCACTCAGATTTCTACATAGTGAAGATTATGCCCATCCCCATACCTCTTAAAAATGATTGGCTTACAAACAGGTGCTGAGTTCATCATCACTTTACTGGAAGGCATGGAAGTACAAAAGCTAATGAGAGAACCTGTCACTACAGGGGGAATTTATTTATTTAGTTTCCAGTCATCAAAGGAGGAAGTGACAGACAGTGAAGACACCACGGCCATCATGTCAGCTCACTCTGGGAAACAAGATAAGACTCTGCTCCTCAATATCCTTTCAAAAGGTAGTTCAATGAACTCTTTTAATGAGGATTAAGAGCGAGGGAAAGAGCAAATGTTCTCCTAGCCAAAGGGAACAAATGCATACCATTTCCATCTTTCCTGTCCCCTGGGCTTGTAGTCTCATGCATATTTTACATTTTTCCACACAGTAATTCCAGGAGCAGTCTAACCTATTCTAATTTAGCTGACTTGAAGTACCTGATGTTCCTTACAGAAAGCTCTGATTTAATCTACTGCTAACCTACCTAGGCTGTTAAGAATTTCTTTTTTCTCTCTGGTGCCATCTAATGGTCATTCAGATATCTGCACGTGAGAAGGGCCTAGATCAACTAAGCTATGGTTTGCCACATATTCCCTTTCAGAGTAAGCAATGTTATACGAAGAGAAAAAGAAACAGTAAGTCAAAGAAATTAAAGGCATGCGATAAGAAAAAGAAAAGAGAGCTAAATCTAGTTGACACAAACACCATTCACTATACCATTCCATACCCTTCTTTTGCATTCCATTTTTACTTCCACTTCATCCATACATCAATTCATACATTGCCTTTTATTCTTTAAATTCCTAATTTCTCTCTTTTTGAGTAACTCATCAGCTCTACCCAATTGCAACTTTCTCTTCCCCTTCCTCTCTATACAGTCACTCTTCCTTCATATATTCATTTTGTGGTTTGATCCTAATTCATTCTCTTTATATGACTAAACCATCTCAACATACTTTTTTCACACTAGTCACTCACTTTTGTATTCAGTCCACATTCATTTAGCATCTGTTACTGTTTTTCCACATATACTTCTGCAATAAACTATTCTTACTGAATGCAATATATTTGTCCATTTCTCCTGACATGCCCAACTCCCATTTCTATACAACAAAATGGGTAGAAGCATACTCTTATTAACAAGAGCATGTAACAACTGGTTATTTCAGGCAAACATTCATCTCTTGAAGCAGACCACTTATCACCCAGTACCTTTCTAGGAAATTATGTCTTATAATTTCTTCATCAATTTCCCAACTTTAATAAATATTCCATCAAAGTTTCACAAATTCATCCTTTTGCCGTAGTTTTTCACCATTTATTTATAAAGGGCTACTGTTCACTCCTTTTTCCCTGTCAAACACCACTACCATTAATGTTTTTGATACATAACATTTCAGATCCATAATCCTCATTGCTTTATACGATCTATTAGCTTTTCTGGTAAAATCATTCTGCTTCTCGGTCAGTAACATGACATCATCTGGATACAATAGTACTCATACATTCACATCCCCAACCAACACACCTCTATTATTGCCACAAGCATTCTTTACCCGTTTATCTATAAATACATTAATTAAGCAAGGAGAAATCACACATCCTTGTCTTGTTGAACCATTTGCTAAGCGTTCCATTTATTCTCACAGAAGCTTTTCTTCCATCATCTGTAGCTCTTAGCACATTCAGAAACCAACCTTCAACTACATATTACTGAAAAACATTTCATAATTCAAGCCTATTCATAATTCAAGTCTATTCACAATTCAAGCCTATTGAAATATTACTTTAAAAAAAATTGCAGAACTTATTTTCAATGAAAAATTCGATTGGATATTGATCCACGTAGCAAGATATCCAGAGAACATGGCATGTCACTTTTTTTCAAAGACCTGTTAGATTCCTCTCCTTTATCTACCTATTTTATTTATTATTACCTTTAAAACTGATGGCATCATTATGTTGGCTAAGATGTTTTTATGCAGTAAGGCTAAAATAGTATATATGGAACTATGCTGCGCTAAAGAAGTTGCAGTGGATTCGAGTTGGTCTATCATCAGAAACAGTGAGATGATTTCTTGGGGAGACAGATTCTGGAATTAGAAGCAAATTGTTGGGAGTGGAGCTATGGCCCATGTGGGCTGTCCTATGCACCCACTGCATTCAGATAAATGAAAGGTAGAGGCTTATCACCAGTGTTGAAACCAATCTACCAGGATTACAAGGAATGTTACATGGAATACATGGAATAAGGGGGTGTCACTTTATTGTCAGTATAAGTCACCAAATGCCTTAGCTATTTCACGGAAAGTTACAAAAGACCCTGTTTCTTTTTCTACTAGGCAAACATCAGGGTTGGCTACCTACAAATCCAAATAAGGCAAATCTATACTACAGGATTAGGCAAACATATTATAGTCTTAAATTCTCAAATAGATGAAATATGTAGATTAATGGTAAAAGAAACACTGTCTTTTTATATGAACATTTATTATTCACACTAAACTTTAAACCATGGTTTATAAACTCCAATATTAATATTATAACATGGTATATAAAACCATAAAGAAATCACAATACAGCTTAGGACAATGTGTGAACCTAACTAATGCAAGACAGATGGCATTCTGTACAGCATTATTGGTATATTAATGCAAAGACAAAGATATCTTTCCTGTTCCAATGGGTCTGTCCATCAGTATAACAAGCATAGTGGAAGGAAGATAGCATTCTACCATACCCCAAAGAAGCACACCCGATTCTGAATACCAACTATCACTAGTCATTTAAAAATAGAGTTGTTCCTAAATCCCTTAGCTCTAAACAGAGTTTATATCTGTAATTAAAAAGAGATGATACGGCAGTCTGGCAGGATAAAAGACACATGTAAAATCCTAGCTGAATTAATTCCACAGAAAGATAAGAAAGATCAACAGCATTTTAAAGCAAATTCTGGCAGCAACTGGGAAGTTCTAAAGTCTTGGCTGAGCATCCATGTTTAAAGATAAAAGAAAAAAAAAACCCTTCTCCTCAGCAGGTTGTATTTCAGCAGCAGAAATCATTCCCATTAGCAATGACTGACCTAATGATATCCAGGTGACTGTGTGGAAGAAATAACCCACAGATGCCTTTGTCCCTGGGGACCTTTTGGTCCAAGCCTCTTTGAACATCCCAGCAACTGTAATGGGGTGGAATGCTTTGTCCTGATGTATGTACCTTTTCAATTTATGGCAAGGGAGATGGGGGGGGGGGGGAGGAGGGTACTTTCAGACAAACAGTATTCCACACATATATTAAAGTGGCACAGCTCTGTGGGAGAACGAAAGCACATTCCTTCCAGAGCATTCATGTGAGTTCTTACTGCCCACTTGCAGCTTCTGTAATTTTATCATATCCAAGCTGAATGACAGCTTTTAAAATAAAATATTGCACAGACATGTGCTACAAGAGCAAGAACCCAATCCAAGTTCCCTTCCCAGCATTAAACAAACAAAAATCTTAAGTGACCTGGTCTTTCTATTAAATAAAGCCTTGCCCTGATGTGGCTTGTCTGTGGCTTAACATGTTGTGTGAATCCAGCGAATAAATCACAGAGAATGCATTTTGGGGAAGTAACCTGGGTTTCTCATAATATAATTAACTTGGAGCAGCTTAATTTGGATAAAGCTTAACACTGGCTTTGATTAATTTCTTGGCAGTTTACACAACTTAAGTATTTATTGGCTGGATTTGGGGGGGATGCTGTTGCAGCCTCTGGAAGAATTAAATGTGGTCCAAAACTAGTAATCTATATTGATAAAGAGTTGAAGAATGAAGATTACATTTGGAATTAAGAGCTTGAATGTCTTGTTCTTGTCAACCAATGGGAGGTTGCTTTCAAAATGTAAAACTAATCTTTGATCCTGCGGCCCCCCACAAAACAAAGGCCTTGAGCTAGACCTCTCCCCATCAACACCAATTAGAACTCCCTTTCCACCAGGAGGGGAGAAGAACCATTGCAACACTGTGCCTCCCACTTCCAAACCTCTGAGCTGATCCAAAAAGATACCACGGTTGATGGTATTGAAGGATGCCAAGAGATCAAGAAGGGAGGTAGTACCTCCATCCCAGCCTTAGCACAGGTCATCAAGCATGCCCAGTGCTGTCTCCACACTGTGCTCAGGTCTGAAATCTGACTGAAAGGACTGTGGAGTCCTTGGGGTTCTCTGAGCTTGGTTGTTTTCCTGCAAACGCTTCGTTGCCTGGCTAGGTAACTTCTTCAGTGCTAGACTGATTGAAAGGATTCAGGATAATTAGCTTCACCCAGGACCCTTTGAAGCTGCAGTGTGATGGAATGGACTTATGAAGGCCAGGCTCAGGGAGATAAGCGTGTTCTTAGCCCCCAACAGGAGCGTGGGAAGTTCAAGAAGATGAGGCTGGCACCTCCCTAAGGAATTCACGGTGTTGTGGCTGGCTGGCTTGGGAACTAGGGTTCAGTCTGGAGAGATTTGTGTCTTGAGGTTGGAGCTAATAAACCCAACAGAACTGTATTTGCATTGTCTCTTGGAGTTCTTTGGGCTGAACCTGACATCAATCTCTCCAGACTAAACCCTAGTTCCCAAGCCAGCCAGCCACAACACCGTGAATTCCTTAGGCAGGTGCCAGCCTCATCTTTTTGAACTTCCCACGCTCCTGTTGGGGGCTAAGAACATACTTATCTCCCTGACCCTGGCCTTCATAAGTCCATTCCATCACAGCAGTGTGCGACCACATTCTCAACAAACTTCTCTAGAAAAGGAAGACTGGAGACAGGCTGGGAATTATTTAGCATGGTTGGAGCCAGCAATGGCTTCTTGAGGAGGGGGTGGACCACCACCTCTGTAAGTGCAGACAGGACCATCCCCCTTTTCAAAGAAGAGTTCACTGCATGGACCTACACACATGCTGCCTCCCAGGAGGCCTTAACCTACCAGGACGGGTGTGGATCTAAAATGCAGATGGACATACTCACAGCTCCAACGACCCTATCCAGTTCCTCAGGACTAACCGTGTCAGACTGCTTCATTCAACTCCACAGGACTTGAACAACCAGAATCCAACTCTGAGCGGATCCCAGTAATGTTATCTGACAGATCTGTGAAAAATCCTCAAAATGGCCCTGCAGGTGATTTTCTGACCCGGTCCTCCTCAGCAAGGACCAAGTCACCTTAAAAAGGGCCCCTGGCAGCAGTCTGCAGAAGCAATAAGAGTAGGAAAGTAATTATGTTTTGCCACTCTTATTGCCATGCGTAGTCCCTAAGAAAGGTTCTTACCTATGTCAGATTGGATTTGCTCTTCATTTTTCTCCAGTATTGGTCTTCTGCTATTTCATCTCCCAGGAAAACAAAAACAAAAACAAAACAGGAGGCTTCTGGAATCCACAAACAGAGAAAGGCTGTGCAGGCACAATCCAGTCTAAGTCCTCAGATGAACTGTGCACGAAATTCTTGGGAATTCTACCAAGTGCCCTTTGAAACCCACTGGGTCCATCAGGCACTTGGGGTGGATTGGATGAATAGGTCCTACCTCTCTGTGGTAGGGAGTGGGCAGGGAGAACTTCTAATCAATCAAAGAGTGATCTGTCCATGACAAAGAACAAACAAAAACATCACCCAACTCCAGATTGTGTCACCACTGTCCTGAGACAAAAAACAGATCTAACAGATGCCCCCCACTGTGTATCAGGCTTCGGTTACTTGGGTTAGGACCATGGTTGCCACTCTAGACTCAGGGCCCAAGGATGGCAGCCTGAAGTTTCCTAGGAACACAAGCCTGGGAAACTGCCAGTCTAGCAACTGAATCAAGTTGCTCAGGCAGGAATGCCACTACACAGCAGGGAGGCTGGCACAGAAGCAGCAGTCCCATCTGTTCCTGAGAGCCCAACCTCACGAATAGGGTCTCACATCTGTTTGTCTGGTGGGCAGCATGGGTGGGGGTTTTCTGTGTCTCATTCTCTGGAACGACAAAGAACAGCTCTTGACCTTCTTCCGTGCAATATCATTTCAGACTGCTATCCTATTCCTCTTCAATTGTCTTTCTCAAGACTAGACATGTCCATCATCTCCTCTGTATATGAGTGGGTGTGTTTAGGTGTAAACATGCTACCTTCTTCTCTTCCAGCAAGGAAATAAAAGCGCTATCTGTACAAGTGAGAGATCCAGTGTAGGAAGGTGCTGGACAGGAGTGGAGAGACTTAGGTTCTACTTTACCATAAGTCATGAAAGCTGATTGGGTAACTTTGGGCAAGTCACTTTCTCTCAATCTAACCAAATCACATGGTTGTTGGGGGAGATATGGGACGAGGCAGCACCTCTCTGAGCTCCTGAATGAAAGGTGGAATATAAATCTAATAAATTAGTACACACACATGTTGACACACACATGTTGTTTGTTAAATACAAATGTGCTTTAAAGCATTTTTAAAAGCTAGGTTTACCCACTGCGGTAAGCCAAATCCAATCAAACTATGTTGTAAGATATCCCTTTCCATGCAGGCAGACAATCTGTCTAGCTCACTACTATCTGCATGAGTCACAGGTACTTTACAGAATCTTGGACAAATTTAGTTTTCCATCCCATTTGGAGATGCCAGGAAAAATGTTTTTGCATGTCGTCCATTCAAACACTTGAAGTGAGCATGTCAGGATAGACACAGGAATGAAGACAACTTTTCTAGAAGTGTGGCACACCCACGCTCACAGAAGTTATGGACTGTGGTTATGCAGTAAAGCAATTTCTATAATAGAGGAAAATAATGGAAACCATTAAAATACAGAGTTGCAAATTACATCAACACAGTAAAGAAATATAGCCTTGTTTATACAGGTAGTCCTCACTTACTGATGGTAATTGGGACTGGGAACTCTGTCACTAAGCGATGCAGTCATAAGGCATGATGTCACATGACTGCACCAATTTACGACAGCAGTTCCAGCAGTACCAGTTGCCATCCTTAGGGAAAGCCCACAGTTGCAATGTCCTGCAGTCATGTGATCACCATTTGTGTACTCCTACTGGCTTTCCCCATTGACTTTACTTGTCGGAAGCTGGCACTGAAGGTCACAAATGGCGATCATGTGACCACGGGACGCTGCAACGTCATAGTCGCGAGCCAGTTGCCAAGCACTCGAATCATGGTCACATGACCACAGGGATGCTGCGACAGCCACAATTACAAGGACTGGTCATAAGTACTTGTTCAGTGCCACCATCACTTCAAATGGTCTCTGAACAAGTAGACATTCAATGGGGACTATCTGTATTAACATTAACAGATAGAGCAGACCTGGTTAGTGTTTGAATGGGGGATTGCCAGGAACTCCCAAGCCTGCAAGCTAGACTGGGAAGTTGAAAAACTATTCCTTTCATTTTGCTTCCAGATTATGTAATCCTGTATATGGAACCAGGAGCTTTACCAGTGAGGCAACAAGGTGGTTTAAGAAAACAAATGGAGGAGCCTGGACTGTGAATCAGGCTAAATCAATGTGGGGAGAGGAAGCCTTAGAAAGGGATCATGAAGGCTGATCAACAAAATCTCAGGTTAATCCCAGAGCAGACTTAGAACCCACATATATGCTGAATGCTCAGAAGAAAAGAAACGAATATCCAAAGAAAGGGTAACTGTAAGTGTCAGAACAAGGAGTAAAAAGGCCTTAATGACTCTGCGGATATACTTTAATGGGATGGGTAAAAGAATCCTTAATGTGACTCTATGGACCAAAGGAAGCTCTAGGGAGGTTCCCAGCTATGTAGGGCTACTTGACTGAACAGCACAATTTGAAAGGCAAGGAACTGCTAGCATGTAAGACAGAAGATCTCTTTTAGGGTATAAGATGGAAATATTTCAGGAACAGGCTATTTTTTCCCACACATATGGATACTTTTGTAGGTAAACTAGCTAGACAGTGATGCAGCAGCCAAATGAGCATTTGCACATACGTTTAGTTCATGACAGCAATTACCTTTAGTTTAATCAAGGATGTCCCTACAAAACTAGAATGAACTGCCCCCCCCCCCATCACCTGGAGCATTGTTTTTATTTATGCAAAGCTCCCATCCTCAACTCCCCTAGAACAAAATGGATTCTTCAGCAGAAGATTCAGGGTAATGCTGACGCACGTATAAAAACACAATTACATGTCTACAGAGAGCCGCTGCACCAAAACTCCTCGGTTACAAAGCACATTTAGAAGAGTTTTCAAGGCAAAGCTTCAATGAACCAGCCCAATGAAGAACTAAAATGTACTGGGAAACGCACTACCGTCTCTTAGAGAGCTTCTCAGATTTGCCCCTGACTTGGCAGACACTTGTGCCCCTGGTGGCATGTCAAGTTTCAGGTCAGTAGTTTTGAGGCTGAAGCTGGTTAATTATTTAATGGGGAAGTGCTGTTCAACATGAAAACTGCAACCACTGGGTGGATTCTTTTCTTTTCCTTTCTTGCTTTCTTTCTGAAAACACGTCTGTTCCTGACAACCAGTTCTTTGGGTTAGAAAAGCTCCAATCTAATCTTCCACAATCACCAAATTACATCCCCATAGGTCCCCAGATAAGATGTTTATAGGAAGAAAGTCAAAACAACTATTTCCAGGTCTTGTAGAAACTGGACTTTTACTAAAAAGACAGTGGGATGAAAAACAAGTTGGATGCTGTCTTAAGGATTCCTATGAAATAACTGCTTATTTATAGAAACAGAGAAAGTGAAATAAAAAACAACAAAGTAAGATAGCTGTTACACTCTTTAGTCTTTCTTGCACCTATTTTAATGTTGATATATCACCCAGCTCCATAAGACTGAAATCTTCACAAATGACAGTTGGGAGCAACATAATCCTTCACAGGAACTGAATGAGAAATTTCCAAAAGATTTTGCAAATTCCTTTTCAGGGATGGTAACAATGGAAAAAACAATGGCTGAAATGCAACGCAGTGTGCAATATTTGCATGCCTTTGTCTCTCACATGCTTCCTTCTCCCTCACAAAAGGAGAAAACCAAAAGGGGGGGGGGAATGAGTATTAGGGAGCTGCATTAACACTTCCCAAGGCAGAAACCCTAGCTCAGAACTGCAGGCTTCATATTGTCTTATCCAATGAAACAAAATCTACTGGAGCAAGGTGGGGGGAATAGGACAAATGGGTCACCTTTTGCAATACAACTGGCAAGTATGAGGCACCCAAACCAGACTGAGGGCATAGCAGAGGACAAAAAATCAAATTCCCCTATTGCCAGACGAAGCCCCAAGTGCCGAAGGTGTCTCCTGGGCTTACATCATAAAAGAAAGGAGAGGAAGAAAGAAGAGCTTCCAGCCATGTCTATAACACAGTATGTAATTTGGTTCTTTTGAAAGAAAAAGTTTAATGAAGCAGTAATAAGGACAGAAGATGGCTAAAGTGTATTCTGGTCTCTGAAGGAGGAATCCTGTACATACTTAATTAGATGGGAGTCCCCATCAGTATAAATAGGGCTTCTAATGAATAGGCATTATTGGGATTAGACATTTCTAATTTTATGAGTCACAGCTTCACCTCTCATAAATCCTCTCAAACAGAACTTTGTTAGAGTTAATGGTGTTTCTGGCACATTTGCTACTGGCAGCAGTAAAATCCCTCTTTCTTAGCCATGAGTGGGTTTAAACTTTACATTTTTAAAGAGAAGAATGAGACAAATGCACAAGTGAATACTTCCTCAATCGATCTGGAGAATGGATATCTTTTAGATATTGTCTAAAAAGAGTAAAGAGAAGAAAGAAAAATTAATATTATAAGCTAGGAGTTGAATATCTTTCTAGGAATAAATTTTCAACCAAAACACAAGACAGTATGATTCCCAATGAGTGTGTACAGCGAGAGTCATAATGTAGCTTACTGTTAATATGATGGTCATTAGTTAATTACTTGAGAAATAGGTAAAGCAGATGTAGGACAGCATTTACTACTCCTTTAACAGAACATGTCTCAAAGACAAACGGATGACTCAACCTGCTGTTTGCTCTACCATGTCTTGGCATTTATGAAGCGTGAGAGGAGGAAAAAAAAAATCCAGTGCAATGCCATGTTTGATGATGAAGTTTCACTATCTTCTGCATCAGAACATTTTAGTCAAAAGTTATAGGGTACCACTGACTTCACAAATGCTCTCCTAAATTCTAGAATAATATTTTCCCTCCATCCCATAAAAGCAAATAGCAAAGTAGCAGCACTTTTCTTCCTGTTATTCAGATAAATGTCTCTGAAGGAGGGGGAAGTTCTAAGAAATATATTATTTGCTTTTTAAGAAGGAAAATATTACTCTGACAATCTTAAAGGCTTGTAAGTCAATATACCTGCAGTGATAGTGATTTACAAGACTGTTTCAATCAGATGGCTGTAATGACTTGAAATAAAGTCTACATTTGTAATAATATCAGGAAATCGTGTCATTTAAGAGTTACAATAAGGATTTCAAAATAAATGATTTGATAGTCAACAGGTCCTCTCAAACTTGGGTGTCTTCCAGATGTGTGGAAGACAGCTCCCAGAATTCTTTGCAATGGTTGCAAATTTAGATACATGGACAACATCTAGGTTGAGGAAGGCTATATTAGGGTTCAGTGAAGATTCCCTACTGTGGAAGAATTGCAGTTTATAGCTGATAACACGACAGGACTATCTGTACCCTTGTGAACTCTCAGCTGAAAATATTTGAACTGTATATTCTTGTGAAAATATCATAGCACATAGATAGAAAAGGCAGAGATCCAGTCTATGATGTTAGATCAGTGTTCTTCAAACTTGGCAATTTTAAGATGTGTGGACTTCAACTCCCAGAATGCTGGCCAGGGAATTCTGGGAGTTGAAGTCCAGACATCTTAAAGTTGCCAAGTTTGAAAAACATTGTGTTAGATGAACTGTATGGGTTAGCATTAATGACATGCAAAACATCAATCCAGAGGCACATGCAAACAGCAGTAAAAGATCAAAGACTATGCTGCACTCGATAACTCCCTTTAAAAGGTTCCACTCATCAAAGAGAAAAACTGAGGCTTGAAAGAAGGCTGCAATTTGGAATGCAGAGGAAAGCAGGTTGTCTTCCGAAACATCTCTGGAGCAATAAAATGTTACATGCTTTCATTTCAGAATACATTATACGCTTTGATTTTGCACTAGAAACAGAGAACCATAGTTCTAACCTTTGCATGGCAAGGAGGTACTTATTTCATTTTTTTTTTTTTTTGTAGCCTGCCCTTATCAGCCCTTTTTCTCTTGACCATAATCTGACCATATTAATCCCTGATTGTACAAACAGAAGCTTTTTTTCTCCTGCAATCCAATAAAGCACTTAAGCACAAGTTAAACATACTTCTTACTCTGTTGCAGGCAATTAATGGCAGTTGACTTGACTGGATCAGCCTTCTGCACTCAGCTAACCTTGTTACCATGTGACACCAACAGACTAAATGATCATCTCCCACTGAGGTGGGTCTATAATAAGATTCTTATTGCTGATGACTTCTATAGTACTTTTAAAAGGGGCCAAGTGCTTTTGAAGTAAAGCATTATTATTTTCAGTTTAGTGATGGAGATTGAAGGTTAAAAGACTTGTCCTAGCATAGATTGTGCAGTTCTGCTAAGGAAAGCTTTATAAATAAATTATGCAAATAGAGCCCAGCTCAATTATTTAGCTTAGTTTATTCTACTGATGCTAGCCATCGGAAGAGACATGTTCTCATTTCCCTATAGGATATTACCATGGCCACCTCTTTCCATGTTCAGTTATGCACAACCATATAATTTATTCTTATTTGTTATACCCCAACTTTTCCTTAGGAGTCCATGGGGAAATCTCCCTTCATTTTATCCCCACTGCAAATAGCTTGGTCTGAGAGAGAGTGATTGGCCCAAAGTTACCCACTGAGTTTCCACAGGTGAGGGTGGACCTGAACTTGGGTCTTCCCAGTCCTTGAGCCCAACATTATAAACCATTACACCACACTGGGTCTAAGACATTAGAATCTGGCATTCTCAACAGACTGAATGCTACACTACAGAATCATCACTGGTAATGCACCAATGCAAACTTAATGGGTCCAAGAATCTAACACTAAACATCTGCACCTCTCTAGCTGAAATTAGATTATTTTTTCTACACCTGCACCACAGTCCATGGGCTAGGAGGAGAAAACTTTACATTGCAGGCTGTTAACTAAGTCATGGCAATCATATGACTATTCAAAACAGTTGGTGGGGAAAACGTAGTAAATTGCAAATTAATTTAAAGTTCTACCTTTCCTTCTATATAAAGACAGAGTCCTGATGTGTGACAGGCAGATATTTGTCCTGAACTTTAGCTCACTCATCAGAAAGAACAGGGACAAAGCAATAACAGAAAATCCATCAGCTACTAGTTCTAGAGCATCCAAAGTCTATTAGCAATTGACTGATTAGCCTGTCGGATGCAAGTCAGACTTTCTCGAATCTTTCTCTCAATAAACTGTTACAAGTCAATACAGCACAGAATGGAAATTCAATTTAAAGTAAGGGGGAAAAATGACTTAATTATTCTTTTGGAATGTCATTGATCTTCTGAGCTCAGGGCACTTGGCAAATCCTGCCAGATCAGAATGCTTGAGATGAAAAGGTACTCCTTTTAGAAAGGTGTCAAAATTAAGATCAAAATATTCAAAGTGGAAAGAAAGAATTCATCCTCCCCTGTGGCAGACATTCCAGGCTATCTCCAGAGGACTTTGGACAGAGTTTACAGGACTGAACCAAAAAGCATCAGCCAAAACAAAACCTTGCTAGAGTGCTACACATATACAAATGAGTTAATAAACTGTTTTTATTAGCCTGTTAAAGAGGAACGTATAAATGCATGGAAATTCTAAGAGCTCTTTAAAGCAGCACCCACATGGGAGATACTTCTCTAAGACAGCTCCTGTGTGGTTAGGAAGATATTTCTGACTAGTGGCTACGTCAGCAGGGCTACCAATGACAGAACCGGTACCCTACTGAGAGGGGTTCCCAATTCCATGGAGGGATGGGGGAACCAAACACACGGAGCTGGCTTCCACCAGAACGTTGGCTTGTTTAACTAGTACCCTTAGTCTACTCTGATGAAGTCTGAAACGAAACCTAAAGGCATATAACCACACCTGAATATTCTTTCCTGGGCACCATGGCTCCACTATCTTCCTTATCACTGTCTCTTTTGTGTTTAAATTTCAGACAGTTAAGTGAAGACAAAAATGTCTTGTTGGCAATATACAGTTCAGGGATGCCTGAAATTTTTATGAGCTGAATGGCATGCCAGGTGTCTTCCTCCACAAAATAATGGTTGGAGCCTATATCAAAACTAAATTTGATTTCATTTCAATTTAAAAGTAATTAAAATAGAAGTGAATTAAATACAGATAACATGATTAGCCCCACATACTGGATTTTCCCTCTTTATTCACATTAAAGATGGAAATTCAGCTGGCATTTTGGAAAATCCTTTCTGTCTAGTACTCAAGGCTTTCAGAGGCCATAAGTGACTCTAGGACCTCAGGTTGTGTGTCTCTTGTTTAGCTGTGCAGAAGTAACTTCCATATGGGTTCTTTATTAGCACAATGATTAAGATATTAGTTTGCTGTGGCAATTCAATTAGTCTATAGGCAGATAACTTTTTTAAGACACTGAGCACATTTGGAATTTTGAAAGCATCTCACGGGCATTCTGACAAAATGACTGCCATGGAAAAATTGTCTGGTTACAAAACACTTATTTCCTAGAAAGCAAACTTCAAGGTTACTCCCTGCCATCCACTCTAATCCCTCAAGTACGCCCTGCTATCCCAATTTATTGTAGCATATTTATTTTCTAGTGAAGTAGGGTGTAATTCCAAACAAAGCCATGTGGCAATCTGTCAGCCCTGCAAGGTAGACCAGACTAGGAAACCAAAGTTATATTATTAATACTACTTTAATTATAAGGTTACAGTAACAGAATCTCGCAAATCTGAATGCGTCTCCCCTCTCCCTCCCTTTATCTTGGGAACTAGGCAGGGTCAAACCTGAGATGCTTTTTCAAATTACAGTTCTACTTTGGACTCAGATTTCTTTTACCTGACCATTGTCTTCATTGCAGCTCTTCCTCCTATTCCTCAAGGTTATTCTCACAGCCCATTACACAATCGCTCACTATTTTTATTTTCCAAGAACACTGCTGGGGACCATGTGGTGTTCAGAAGCTTTTCAGTAAATAAAAGTGATGCAAAGGCTTAATACCTTGCTTTGTTACATGTCAGCTTTCCATTTTTTTTCAATTAAAAGAATAATTTGAAAAATGAAATTAGGGGGTTAGGAAACTGAGTGGGCACCAAGGACATCCATGGCACCCATGGGTACCATGTAGCCTACATCTGAGTAGCTTCATTTTCAGTGCTATGCAATCCACATATCTTCCACTGAACTATTTTTGTTGCCTGGGGGATCCATTTTGATGGAATATACAGAAAAGTAATGAAGAAACAGTACCTATCACTGCCTTAAAACTCTGGGTATTGAAAATCAAGTCATTATTTTGAAATGCTTCCCGAGGACAGCAGTTGGAGTTAGACACATTTATTGATGCCTTCTTATGTGTATTTATTACAAAAATAAGTATAATGACTTTATGCCAGATACCTGGCATAAAACTATATATACTGTAATATACTCCATCTAACAGGATCACATTCTTATTTTTCCTTCCGTTTATCTTTCTGATGGAAACATACCACTGAATCACCCCTCGGACTCAAGAAGGAATAAATGTATCCTCAGGAACCCTTGTGCCTCCATCCAGTGGCTAGAGGAGCCAGAGAAAGAGACAGCCAAAAATCTTGACCTGACCTAAAGTTGAAGAACATGTACATTTCAGTCTCAATGCAAGGTGACTAAGGGTTTCTTTTCATCTCTTTTTTCCCTTATAACCGTGTTAAATGTCTCAGTGTTGCTTACAGTGACAGTCTGGTTGCTCTGACAACATTCCTGGGGCAGAACAGCATTGGAGACTGGCCTCTCTCTTGTATTTTGGGAAGACTGCCCCTGAGAATGATGTTGCATTTGCAAGGAAATTCTGTACCAGAAATGCAACTGGAACAGAAAAACTGTGTCTGAAAACTTACGCCAGGCATTACTATGGAGGGTAAGAATCTCAGCAAGATAAATAAATAAGGAATCCATTTACAACCTCTGCTGAGCACTTACTCGTTAATGAGAATGTGCAACATGGTAAGAGTGAACTTCATTTCCCTCTAAGTCAGGAATGAGTATGCCGAGGTTCCAGAACATCAGGTTTTGGGGGAGCATAGAGCCCTCTCTGATCATGCACAGCTTTCTGTCATTTTAAGGTAGAAAATTCATGATAATATAAATGTACACTGTAAAACAAGCTTATAATATTTCAAAAACAGGAAACCTTGGCTGGGCCCATGCGCATTACCGAACCCCATTCATTTCTGTTATTTCCCTCACTCACTGCAGTTTTCAAATTCACACCATGATTAAATGTAGTCCTCAGATACTAAAACATCCATCCTTGTCTTAAGCCCTTGAGGAGATTTTCTTGCTCAATGCCTCAGGCATAAAGAAATGCTCCCTGGATGACTCTTTCAGCTCTGTGGCTTACTTTACATATCTTGCTAAGACACAATGTGGTTTATTTGGTTTTGGCTTAGGATCTTGACTGAATTAGTGAACCCACCTCAGAATCATAACATCAGCACCACCTTAGGCCCAACGGCAGCAGAAGCCATCACAGCCCAACAAGAACATGAGTTTCATGATGGAACGATCAACTCTAATATCAGCCCACATGCCCTGTAGTCCATCAGGATGGTAGTCCTAGAAGGATGCCAAATAAAATCCCCCACCCCCGGCCTCCAAGCTCCCAGAAATCATGACCTCTTTGAAAGTAGCCTTTCTATAATAAGAAGAGTCGGACTGGTAAAGCCAAAGATTCAGCAGAAACATCATGAGATGCTGCACTTTATTTTTTGTGAAATCTGTGTCACCTACTAAATCAGAAAATATCTTGGTTTTCACTAAACATAGTTCTAAAATTTGAACCCCACTGAATTTCCAGTGACGATTTCACTGAATATGCAGCAGAGTCCAGATGTCTCTCATCATGACTCCTGCCCAACGCATTATCCATTACCTAGTAGAGGTGGGGGGAGACCTGGCTAAAACCCGAGTAAGACATGTCTCCCTAGAATGCTGTCACAGCACTTGAGAAAGCTACATGTTTTCAGAGCCCTTGAAGCCTCAAACAAAGGAGATTACTGTACTGAAATACAATCTGAGCTGGAAAAAAACTCACATCTACAAGGTTGCTATATCTTATGCACTATGCCAGTGTTGTATTACAGGCTTTTTATATGTGAAATTAAATTTATTATATGGGAAAGAACTGTTTAACTGGCCCCGTCCACAGTACAATGTCATTTACTCTAAAAAGCAAACATCTCGGAACATATCATACTGAAGCAGCTTCCATGTGTTTGGTCACTAGACTATATGTCTTTCTTTGGGAAGAAAGTAGCCAGAACTTTGGTGACTGGCCTACCTATATGATATACCTGAAATGCCAGGGGACCTCATTGTTTTCAAAGCAACTCAAGCCCTTCAAGGAAGGCAGCTTCATTCACTGGGGCTTCATTCTGCCTTTCCTCTACTTCCTCCTAGTCCTCTTCCTCCTCTCCTACTCCTTCCTCCTAGTATTTTCCTGCAGATGCAGAGTCTACTTTTTGGATCAATGAATGCCATTTCACATGATTGAATGCAGCAACCAGGTCCAACTGTATAATTTTCATGTCCGCATTGTACCTGCTACCTTTGCTTTGGTCTTCTGCGTGTTTGCCACCAATGTTAAAGTGGTAGGCGGTGCAGGCAACGGTGTGGGGTGCTGTTCATAGAACATGGCCATACCACGGTAGGTGTTTTTTCTGCATTTTCTCTGTTATTGGTGCAACATCCTTCTGTTGCCAGACTGTATCGTTGCTGACATGGTCAAAGAGGGAAACACCTAATGATTGACAGAGAATGCGCATCTCCATGCCATGTAAAGATCACTCAATGGCGGACCACCATTCTGTACACTTTCGATTTTAGATGGATTGGCATGTGCTTATAGAAGAGTATATGTCTTCTCTTTCTACAGATGCATATCCAATCATTTCCAAGCTACAGTGATGAAAGCCTCAGATCTGAGCTTTTTCCTGGTGGAAGAATGCTAGCCTTATTATTCATTTATCCATTCTTTCAGACTTTTACAAACGCTCATGTACAATAGTGTGAAAGTGATTTATAAAACATACAAACAATAACAATTAAATGCTATTAAAATCCTCATTGGTAAATCTTAATTACATGACATTAGTGTTCTGTTCTATTTTTTATTTTTACAAAGAGCTATGTGCTTGAGATGGTTACATATTTTTCTAATTATCTGTTGGTACCAATTAATGTAATTTAAATGTGTGTTGTCTCCCCACTCCCACGCTGCATTCTCACCCCATATCTTTTCCACCATCCCAAACTGATCAGAGAATTGTTTCCTCAGGATTGCTTTTACCATACTTTTCCATTTGACCCTTCCAGTTTAATTACTTTGACTACTTTAGAAGCTGACAATTTTGTTTTCATCTTTGCCTGGAAACTCTAGCCCTAACCAAATGGTCATCATGTGGATATAAGGCTTTAGAGCCAATGCAGACATACAGTATATTGTACATCTCTTAACAGTGGTTGTGTTCTCAGATGCAAGTGCAAACTCCTTCCATTGAGTTTACATACATACAAATGGTGTGTATATAGGTATGTATGCATATATACAGTATGTGTAATATGGGCATGTAAATACTGAGAAAGGCTAGATTCAACACTTCAGTTGTACTATGTGTTCATTGTGCAATGTCAGTTTCAGTTCAAATGATAAATTATTTCAGCCTCACTTTCTTCTTTGTAAAACCAAATTCATTTGCAAGAGAGGTAGTCACTGAAACTGTGCAAAAGTCAATGGATTATTTTAAGAGAGTTTTACAATAAAAGAATGAGTGGTTCTCATCAACAATAAGAGAGCAAACTCTACTACACTGACATTCATAAAGCTGAGCTAAATACTTTCATTTTAGTAACAGATGGTCTTTTTTGGGGAAAAAAATCATTCTGGGAGATAAGCCTATTCTGCAGCATTTCCAAATTTCAAAATCAACTTTTGAAACCCTGTGACTATTACTGAGAGGCAGATACTCGGAGACAGAGCTGGCTTTTTCGCTTCTTATTTTTATTTGGGGGGTGAAAACCTACCCCCTTTAAATACTTCCTATTTGCATTGCTGTTCTTTTGTTTTTAGATGCTGTAATTTTATGTTTCCATAATGGAAAGTGGCTTCCTGTTTAAATCATATTGGTCAGTTCTCTGTAACCCATTTTGATTAGTTACCTGTAAGTAAATCAATATATTAACACTTTAAATAACTGTAATCTTTTTATGACAAAGAAGACGCATCAAAACAAACAATGATAGGAAAAACAGACATGTTAACTCTAATAACAAATGGACACCAGCACTTTGACAGACTTCAAGTTTCCTGATAAATCCTTTACTTTTGAAATGCTACATGATCCAGCAGCCAGAAAACCTTTATGAAGTGCTGAGTCGTACCACATGGGGATTATACCTGTATCGGCTGCAGGAAGCACACTTGGTGCTTGCACGGTGGTGACAGCATGTCAGTGCAGGTACACTTCAAATATCAAAAAAGGTTGGTTCATGGAGAACCAGTTTTTGCTCTCTCTCTATTTCAGGTGTGGCCGAAACAATGTTCTGGTATATTTGCTTGCCATGCCCCTGTCATCCCAACTTGTACAGTATTCTCACAGAGGGGAGAGTGGTGGAAACACTGAACAGCTGGCTGTGAGATAGGCTTCTCCCAAGGGGTTTGAAAATCTTCTAAATACAGTATACCATTTAGGAGGATGGGAGTTTTAAATTTGCATTTTAAATATGTAATTGTGGATATAAATGGATTAAAACTTCTCACCCTTGTACAAAATCTTTCCGTTTTATGACTTTAATTAAAAAAACCAACTGTGAGAGTATTTCCCTAGACAAAAATAGTGTGTGCGTGTGCGTGTGTGTGTGTGTGTGTGCATGCATGCCTTGAAGTCAGTCTTGACTCCTGACAACTACATGAACAAGTCCGCACAGCTTTCTTGGCAACATTTTTCATAACTGGCTTGCCAGGACCTTCCTCCTAGGACTGAGAGAATGACTGGCTTTGTGCCTAAGGCAGGACTAGAATTCCTGGTCTCCTGGTTTTCAGACCAGAGATTTTAATCACTACACCAAACTAGTCTTGACAAAAATAGTAGTGTGAGGGGAAAAAACCTGCCTTCCCTCTGCCTTGGGTCAGAATTTACTAAGCCTTGTGCAAAAAATTTATTACATTTTATGTAGCAAAGCTTAGGAAGTTTGATTCCATTCCCTTCAGAGAGTGGGTTAAGAGAGACTTTTAGGTCTTTCTACTTCCCACCATATTTCTTCGTTCTTCCTCACGAGGACACCAATTTATTTTCACGCAGAGCCAATCCATCATTTCAAGAAAATTACTGTGTTACACCTTCTGTCTCTTTTTATAATACAAAGTGCATGTTTCACACTTTAAAGGATTTAAGTCAGGGCTGTTACTGACCACATGATTACAGCAACCTAACCCTAAATATCTGACATGTCATTGCTCAAAGAAAGGCACTAGTTTCATCAGGTATAGAACTGACAGAATGAAAAACTATGATACACAGCTGACTTCAAAGGCACTCCTATGTAAAGTGCCTTACAGGATTTTAATTTAAAGTCTACCTAGAGAGCTGGACCATAAAGAAGGCTGAGCACTAAAGAATTGATGCCTTTGAACTGTGGTGCTGGAGAAGACTCTTAAGAGTCCCCTGGACTGCTAGGAGGTCAAACCAGTCAATCTTAAAGGAAGTCAACCCTGATTGCTCACTGGAAGGATTGATAATGAAGCTCAAGCTCAGATACTTTGGTCACCTAATGAGAAGAGGACTCCTTGGAAAAGACCCTGATGCTGGGAAAGATTGAAGGCAAAAGGAGAAGAGGACGGCAGAGGATGAGATGGTTAGATAGCATCACTGAAGCAATGAGCATGAAACTGAGAAAACTCAGGGAGGCAGTGAAGGACAGGAAGGCCTGGCGCGATATGGTTCATGGGGTCACGAAGAGTCGGACACAACTTAAACAACAGTACAGATTACTGAAATATAGGATCAAAACCAGGATAGGATCCTATCCTTCAGCACTTCACTGGTGACTAAATAACTCTGTTGACGTTCAAAGCTTGGATCTCTTTGGCTTTCCTCTTCTGCACTGTCACACAATAGAATTCTGTACACTAAAAATATTGATTAAGGAACAAGGATGGCTGCCATCACTGGAAAACTTTTTAGCATATATTAACATTTCAAGAATAAGACTTACATGACATCTGACACATCATATCTATTACGTTCCATTCATATACTTAATTAAAAGTAAGGCAGCCATCTGTCCATATGTGCATAGTTTTAATTGCACATCTCAGCTTTTCTCCATAATATGCAAACAGATCTATGTCTCTTCTCTCATCTAGCCTGATTATGGCATGCTCTGGAGGAGGAATGAATTGGATAATAATGAGATTGTTTCCTGAAACTGTTTGCTCTCTTCTTAATAGAAGCAGTTATAGGCACACTAAAAGCCAGTTAGAAATAATTAGCCATTGAAACCCACTGCCCCTGTCAACTAATTATCAAAATCACCCCAGTGATATTAAGACCTTGTTTCAATAGGATTTTAAAAAAAATGCAATAAAATATGCAACCTGGGTAAGATTTGCAAATTCTCTTGGGTACAATCCAGAGAGAGTTAAGATTATTTAAACCCCATCAAAATCAATGGTCTTGAATGCACAATTAAACACTTAAATCCCATTGATTCAATGAGACTTAACTCTGTTTTGATTATGCCCCCTGGATCCAATCCAAGGCAATGTTTAATGTTAGGACAAGCCATAGGAGATGGGGAGGAGGAAAGGATCTGGCTAAAGTTTTCATAATCTTCCCAATTCAAACTCACTTTGGAATTCTAAAAAGCATTCCAAACATTTTTGAAAATCTTAAATAGTATTTCATTCACTTTTTTGGCACAAAAGGAAGAAATGCAACAGCTTGACAATTCAGCTCACTTCTTATATTTGCAAATATTCTAGCATGCTCAGTTATTGGGAAGATGAAAGAGATAAGAAGACAATGGTCAGCGTAGAGTTCAACTACATATAAACTTCACTAGGTGAAAAATGCACATCTTTCATTCTCCTAGCACCAAGGTCAGCTCCAGATTGATACGGACTCCCTCCACTTCACCTTCTCCTCTCAGGCACTGGTGAACTGATTATTGTTATTCTTTTTACCCACTTCGTTTCTTTTGCCTCCTGAACCTAGTAAAGTCCTTTCTCCTTCAACCAATGAGTTTATCTGAAATGGTGATGGGTGAAATCAGCATGGCAATGACTGCCAGGAAACTGCAAGCCACCTGCCATTATTATGAACTATAATATCCCTGACATAGCTCAATAGCACTGTAGGCCACTGAAAAGGAAAGTGGCTTGCAGCTTCTTGGTACAGATTCAGAAATTTGCCCACTGATCAAAGTACAACAAGGGCCAATAGTGTGTCTTTTCAGAACACAGGGATTCCTGTAGTTGGGATCCAAGGGTTAACTGATGAATCTTGCTTGTATACACTATATATCTCTGTGTGAGTGGGCTTGCATGTGCACACATAGAGAGAATTATACATTAAGTTTAGTCTTTCTGATAGATAGTCATATATAGACCAACTGAAGCATTTCAGAAGAGGCTACGGATTTGCAGAATCTAAAGCTACCCCCTTCCTTTGTGTGTGTGTGTGCTTTTGAGTCAGTTTTTGACTCCTGGCGACTGCCTGGACTAGTCCCTGCAATTTTCTTGGGAAGATTTTTTGAAAGTGGTTTCCCATTGCCTCCTTTCTAGGGCTGAAAGAGGGCTGAGAGAGAGTGACTGGCCCAAAGTCACCCAGCTGGCTTTCATGCCTAAGGCAGGACTACAACTCACAGTCTCCCAGTTTCTAGCCTGGTGTCTTAACCACTACACCAAACTGGCTCTCTAAAGTCCCCTACTCTTGAAGTATTCTTGGAGTTAATCACTTTGATTAATGGGGAAAACCCATGTACATGCTAGCTATTGTCCTGTTCACAGAATGCTAGCAGTGACTTTGAATATCAGAGACTGCTCCACCATGGAATTTCACCTTTGTAAGTATTGTGATGCCCATTTGCAACCTTAAGCACATATTTTTAGGTGGATCTTGTTTTGCTATTAAATATATCTGCATACCCTTCCAAGGACAAGCTCACCAAATTCTAAAAATACTACTTCAAAACAGCCAAAATTATCACTAAAAATAGAAGAAAAAAAGAAAAAGAAAAAGGAATGGCAGGACAGAAGCATGGAAAAGAGTCTAAACGAAATGCCTTGGCAGCTTGTGTCCCAAAGAAGGAGTTGGGTTAGGTGACCTCTGAGGTACCTCCCATTTCTAGGATTCCATGAAAATATTTTGTACCCATACTTGGTTGCCTTTGAGCAGGAGCAAACATTTGGACAAATACACATAAACCAGTGTTGTCCAAACTTGGCCACTTTAAGATGAGAGGACTTCAACTCCCAGAATTCCCCAGCTTAAAGTGGCCAAGTTTGGACAACAGTGACATAAACACAATAACTGGAATAACTGGAATAAACACATGCAGCAAATGTGTTTGAGATGTTGGGGGCATGTGTGGTCTATGCTACTGCCTCAAATAATTTTCTAAAATAGATAACTACTAAGATTTTTTGAATTTAAACAGAATGAGAGCTGGCTATGATTATTCCTAATACTTGCATCTCTAATACTTGCTGCATCTTCACCATTAGTCTCATCTTCTAAAGAACTAACCACCAGCTGTTTTTGCAGATCAGGCCCAACTATTTACCATTTAAGTAACATACTTCAAATATGATCCTGTTCTCAAGAGCAGCAGATCTAAGCAGGTAATTCCTCTTTACTTACGCTTCTGCTTGACAAGTAGTTGACACAGACAGTTGGATAGTTTATACTCTCCAAAGGAATAGCAACCAATTGCTCTATAGAGATGGCCTACCACAACCCAAGACTGTTGATTCCGGCACAAAGAAAAGAAACAATCAGCTAGGAAATAACATCTGACAATCTTTCTAACGTACATTTACATTTCAAAATGGAAAAATCTTTCTTTCCCATTTGACTGGTGTACTGGAGAAATAGAGGGGTTAAACGCTGCTTGCTATGATTTCTAAGACAGAGATGGAAACTTATTTCCACTGGTATCACAGATCAAGCTAAATTGTGACTACGATAAAACAAAAGAAGAAGCATCTTATCTCCTTGCAGCCTTATCAGAGAAGGAAGGGGTACTCTGAGTTATCTCAAACTCAGCCACTGGCTGTCATGTAAGTCAAGGGGATTTTCTGGTTGTATGAGACAGACTCCTAACCAGAATTTGTATATGTGTGTACGTATATGTGTATGTGTACATATATCTCCTTTCATGGTTCATTCTCTCTCTCTCTCCCTTCTCTCCAGAACTTGTTTTGCCACAGCTCTTTATGCCAAAGAACAATGCATCAATAATGACAAGCCGGTCATGGTGGGAAATGCAGCCAATTTAATTTAACAGAAGGGATTCACATCATGGCACACTGTTGTCCATTAACAGAACAAACACCATTCTCCACATTGCCATCACCACCACACCCTGCACTTGGCAATTGAAGCAAATCTTCCATGAAAATACATTTCCTATAATGTCCTGGTCATGGTTGGAGGGAGCTGCAGCACATTTCCATAAAGCTACCATGTGGAAAATTGCCTTGCTGTTCAAATGGAATAATGTGAAAGAATTTCCTTTTTCTAGCTGAGAGACTCAATCGTTTAAAAGAGACAGTCTAGAATATTATCAAGTCACTTGCCAGCAACAAGGCAGAGACCTCAAAATTAAGATTGCAAATCAAACAGTTTTAAATAAAAAGCAAAACCAAACTGCACATCACCACCCACTGGAAATAATCATGTAGGCACAGCAAGGTACTAATCAAAGCTATTATTGGATTACAAGGTGCCCACATCCCAAAGTTAGGCTGTGAACACTGGCAGATTCTCTCCTGAATAAGTCCCAACACCACTCACCTTTTCACGGTCAGATTTTTACCTACTGACTACTAAGAACTTTCATAAGCTTTGTAAATATGTGATCTATATAGAATAATTTTCCAGAAACTGAAGCCCTCCAGATATGTCGGATTGCTAATCCTATGCTGTTTAGGCATTCTGGAACCTGTAATCCCAACATTTTGGAGGCGCTCAGGTTGGCTGAAGCCCCTTTGCCATTTACAAATGGAGATGACACAAATTAGTTTTAAGAATAAGAGTCAGTGACCATCAATAGTTGAGGCCACACACAATGTCAGGTCAAAGCAATATATTAGCAGACTTTGCTGCTAATCATAACTCTGGCATTGAAATCATTGCTTTATGATGAGGAGTCTTCCAGATTGGGCAATAAGAGCAACACATTTTGACAAGTACACCTAAAGTCACCATTTGCAGCATGGCCTCATTTACTTCTAGCCACCAAGGAGCCTTCCTCGTTTGAGATCATGACACCTTCTTCCATCAAGGAAGATGGTATTCTGTTCTAAGTAATTCAAGGAATTCCATAAAAATAAAACAATGCAACCATAAAGAGCTTAAAATTTAATTTTTGAATGTTTGTGGTTAAGGAATAGAAAATAAGGAGGTATGCCATTTTATTTGCTTAGGTGGGACAGACACAATGGTTACCTTATGGCAACTTTTAATCATGCACATCTGATAGCTCTGGTTCATGCTTTAGTGTTCAAAGAGATTTACTGTAATTAAACAGTAATTAGATTAATAATCAATTAATACACCCAATCACAGATGGTGAATAGATGCTGGTAATTACTTGCTATAAGCTACTTAGGAATATGACCTCAGAATTTGACTCTACTTCTTTTAGCCATCATACTGAGTCACATTCCCAAGAACAGAATTTATGCTGTTTTCAAGTTTTCAGGGACATTTGGAATCAGCAAGGCCGGACACTTACCCAAAGAAGACACATGGATGATGCAATCATTTATTCACTTGAATTTTCCAAGCAGTTTTGATTTCCTTTGCCCTCTTCTTCTGGAAAGTGAAGCTGACATTCAAGACTGACTGGGTGATATATGGGCCTCTTTTTCAGAGGCCAACATTGTTCCTTGAGAAATTTGAGGCTGACACTGGCTTCTTGAGAAATGGTATTTAAAAAATTAAAAAGTTGTGTGCCCAAACAGATCTTCCAGACCCAAAGCACATTTATTGCAACAATAATAAGTCTCCAAACAACTCCTTTGTATGTGCTTATATAGCTTACGTAACATCCAAACAAATTTCCAAGTCATGGGATGTAACTTGTTTTATTTTGCATTAGTCAGACCCTACTTTGAGTATTGTCTCCAGTTCTGAGCACCAATTTTCAAGAAGGAGTCACACAAGTGGAAAAGATTCACAGAAAAGTGGTCAGAAAATAAGAAATTATATCCTACGAAGAGAGATTTAAAAAGCTGGGAGTGTTTCCCTTGAGAAGACTGAAGGGGAATAGCATAGCAGTCTTCAAACACCTGAAAGGATGTCACACTGAAAGAGGTCAACACTTGGTCTTCATTGTTCCAAAATATGAACAATGATTCATTACTCAAAAAAATAATCCAAATTATTTCTATTATCTAGAAATAACAAATTCAAGTTATAGGAAGGCAGATTCAGACTGAATGTCAGAAAAGCAATTCTAACATTAAGAGCAAATCTGACTATGAAAGCTAAGGCCCGAAGAAGTGATGCCTACCCTTTCCGGGCTGAATTAAAAAGAGGTTGGGAAACCTTGTCTTAGGAATGGATTCCTGAACTCAGCAGGACTCAGGGGCCTGAATGGTACCTTCCAATTTGACAGAATTCTACAGGATCTCAAGACATCCAAAAGCACTAAAACTGAACCAGGCTTATATTCTGAAGGAATATTAAGTAAAAACAATAGGATTACCGAAGCAGCTGAGGCCCACAGTTTTCCTGAAAGATTTTGTTCTGTTAACCTGGGCCAATTAACACAGAGGGAGAGTTTCTCTAATAAAGGCTAAAATAATAACAGTATTTGATTTAAGATTTGTCTTGTTCAATTTCCTAAAGGAAAGATATTAAATTATTTAGTAATCTCATTTACCATCACAGGTATATTTCAATGCCAAAGTCGGAAAGAACAAGCTGCTTTTAGATGACAAAGAAATCAGATTCATGAGCTTCTGGATTAAGACACAAAAACATAATCCAAAGACTAAATTTTTTGCCAGTGACCAAGGTTGGAAGGCCACAAAACTGGCAAATGTCCTTCTTTTACATCTATTTTAAAGGGCTTTATTTGATTAAATTACAAAAGGTCTTGTCTGATGACCAAATCAAATACGTGAATCTAACCCAAATTTAGATAATTTATTTTTCAAATAAGGCATTCGGATGCCTGAAGACAGCTCCACAAACATGCCTTTGTGGGGCCAGAAAGCCAACACTTTGGACACATTATTATGCATAAAAATAGTATACATTTTTATAGTTACAGTTTTGTAGAAGATGAAAGAACTTTGAAGCAGGCCTAACAATGGAAAAACAGACCCCAGCATGACTTCCACATGTTTATATGCATTATTTTTCCCCCTGCACTGGAATTATCTCTATGATTATATATGATAACCTCTACACAGAAATAATCTTCCTTAGATACTGTCACATCCATATTAATTTCACAGGACTCATTCAGGACATTTCAATTTCTACCAAAACCTAGAGAAATATATTTGAAAATATAGTAGAGTCTCGCTTATCCGACATAAACGGGCCGGCAGACCGTCGGATAAGCGAAAATGTCGGATAACACACAGTAACGATTGAGTGCGGTAAAAAAAACAAAACAAAACAATCCGCCGCGCCTGTTGCAATTGATTTTTGGGTTTCAGCGCCGCACCGTCAGGAGCAACAATAAAGAGTACACTCACACTCGCAAACAAGCGGCACACTTTTCTCGTCACCAATTTATGCGTGTTGTTGTGTTTTTTTTAGGGGCGTCAGATAAGATGGAATGTCGGATAAGCGAAGGTCGGTTAAACGAGACTCTGCTGTAGTGGTAGGAGACACAGAACACAATTCAATGGATGTTGAGGTATTTGGGACAAGGAAATACTTTCTCAGCCCCATGCCAAATAATACAGTGATTTATGGGAAGTGCCAAGCACTTCAAACAAGGCATGGCCAAATCAGTCTGTTTATCTGCATTGGGTCACTTTCCCATGATGTTATGTTTTCACTGATATTGTTTCTTTCTATTCCCAGCCAACCACAGCCAGTCCAAATTCAGCCTGTTGGGCCTCTACTATCCAGACTGGAAATAGCAAGGAGTCCTCTCCTCTACAACTGGTGGACATCCACAGAACTTTTCATGGCAATATGAGCAGAGCCAAGGCAGCCTCCACAGTTCTAAAAGTAAACAGTATTTATGTGTGCGTGTGTGTGTGTGTGTGTGTTAGGGCCCAATGCAAAAGTGAGGATACCTCCTGAAAAACCTGTCAGATGTTCAGATCAGAGAGAAACAGAACAAAGCTCTATCAGCCCAGATGGTCTCAGTATGAGCCAAATACTCTAAATCTCTGGCCACATTTACTACTTTTCAAACAAGAGTGAGGAAAGAGAAGCCCTTTAAAGTTTAAACATTTTTGTTTCTCAGTCCAACACGGTCATTAATGACTACGTTATCTTTTGAACACAGAGACTGTATTTCCATTTTCATTTGATTCCAAAAATAACATAAAATAAAAATCTCTGAAATGTAACAATAAGATTTTACCTTTAAAAATAAAACACCTTCTTCCTAATCAAGTTTCTGCCTTATCTACTTCCAAACATAAAAGATTCTTTGACATCATTTAAGAAAAAAAAAAACCCTTCTCTAGATTAGTTTCAGGAATTCTACTTCAAGTTACTGCGCTCTTAACCAGGATGGAAAACATGTGAGCAGAAAGACAGATTATTTATGGGTGTGATCTCAAGTGCACAATCACATAGCTTTGTACAGTATTACCTGTTTCTTGCACAATTTTTTTGGTATGTAATCTACTCAGTTTAGCTTCCCAATGGTTGCTGAGCATAAAAACTTACTTTTCTCACCCGCGCATTTCCTACGTATTTCCTACAACTGTTTACCTGCCTCTCAGATTTATGACCTTGCTGTTGCTGTGATTAAAGCAATAACAGTTTGTTTTTCTTTCTCCTTGCAACTGATTATTTTTCTCCCTTCTGTTCAACAGAGGAAATGAGCTATTGAACTCACCAAAACACTCTATGTACTATATTCAGTAGTTGGTTATAGGTGCCCTAGAAGCTGCAGCTGGACTTAAGAAACACTTTTAACCCAATGCCTTCACAATGGAGGAAATGAGCCATAGATCTTTCTTCGCCCCAAATCAACCTCATACATTACCTTTGATATATAAGCCCTCTTTTCTGAGATGCCAAAGGCATAATATGAAGCCCCTTTAACCTCTCTTGACCTGCATGGTTCTACGATTAAGCCCAGAGGAAAACTACAAGATCTGTATACATTGGTTAATAGTAAAGCTTAGTTTTTGGCCGGCTACTGTTCAGAGCAGGTATTATTTATAACAGGATTGTGCAGCTCTTTGGATTTGAAAGCAAAATAGAAGAGCAGAAGGCAAATTATGACACCAGGCACACCTTTTCCTGAGATTGGTCAGCTTTAAGGAGCTGTAGGCAAAACTACGTTTGCAGCCCCTGCACCCCCAAAACACCTTTTTGCTTTTGAACCTGAAGAGCTGCACAAGCCTAAATTATTTTCTAAAAAGAAATCCCAACAACAACCGAAAAGCAAGATGTTGTTCTGATGCTTACAAAATATGCTGAGGTTCATAGATAAATTATAAAATATCTCCCAAGTAAATAGCATAGGCCTTAGATTTTCTCTACAAACAGACTCCTCTCCAAACCAAGACCAGGGGCACCCTAACTGAAGAAATGCAATAATCCTATTTCACAGGATTATTAGGCATAATACTAGGTAACAGTGAGAGGTATTTCAGAAATGATATAAAGGCTGACCAGTTTCGATATTAGATGTTTACTTAACAGCCTTTGTAGACAAATAGCAAACATTATACTGCCTTTCTCAGCTTGTGCAACCAGCACAGTCCATACAAAGGGATGCTGGTTCCTGCAATTCTGTATTTCAAGGGCCACAGGTTTCAAGGGCCATAGGATTCCTGCTCCTGTCCTATGTGGCACACGTATTTATCATATATTCATACAACGGATTTCGTCAACCCTCAGCAGACCTTCCTAAATGGTAGGGGGTGGGCTAGCAGGGGAAGTGCTAATGAAGGGGGAGAGGAATTGCCATAAACCAGTTCTGATCAGGGACAGAAATCTATAAATCAAGTACCTCAAAGTAAATCACACAGAAGGCCAAGACCTCATCCCAGAGGGCAGGACATGGATTAATGTTTTAAAGTTATAAGAAGGCAGATTCCAATTCGGCAGTGGAACCAATTACACAGAATGGTGGTGGGCTGGATGTGTTTAAGCAGAGGCTAGACAGCCATCTGTCATGGATGCTTTAATCTGGAATTCCTCCACAGAGCAGGAGGTTGGACTCAGTGGCCTAAATAGCCTTTTCCAATTCTGTGATTTATGAAACAACTTCAATCAGAAACATGTTTTTAAAAGAAATGGCTTTCAAAATAATGTGAAAAAGGCCTTCAGAAACCTCAATTTTATTAAAACAACTTTTTATTTTTTTTAATTTTTTACATTTTTTAAAATAAAAACTGGATGAAGGAACAGTGGGTTTTTGTTGCAATTAGACAGCAGTGTTCAAAAATTTGGGAGTGCAAAGTTTGCAGCAATATTTGTCAAAACAGAATCAAGTACTTGGTATGATTCTAATCACAGCAAAGATGAGTCACCCATGATTTGTTCTAAGGAGTATTATCTCAGAGCCTGCCCTTGGAATTTATCTGAAGCAATTAAATAGCGCAGATGCAAACAACTAGAGTCCATATGTTTTTTTCTCTTCCCAGTTCTAATAACCAATGATATTTTGACTGTGCTTATATAATTTGCCTTAAATGTTGTGATTTAAAATTCTTGGAATTTCTCATTAATTGTTCAGACAATCTTGGTAACAGTTGCTAAGAAAAATAACTCAAAATGTGTTAATTGCCTCCACAGTGTTCAAGGTCAGGGAACATCTGGCACAAAGGATGTAACAAGATGCCCACATTGTCAAGAGCCTTCTTCCCGTTCTCCTACTTCCTTTAGACTTGAATACATTTCGTTTCCCATCAGCAAAACAAAACAAAACAAAAACACAGATTTCCAACTATACATGTACTCCTTTTTATTTTAAGGAAGAACAACTTGAGACATACTAAATGTTTCCTACGCATCATTCCTAAAATAACTAGTTGAGATATTTAGCAACTGTTATTAATACATCATTTAAGCAGAGCTAGAAAATACACCCACTCAAAGCTGGAAGTGGAAATGCTGAAGAATGCAGAAATGCACAATTGTAATCTTAACCACAGCTAAAAAGCCCAACTGCATTCTGCATTCACTTGGATAGCAAAATCCAGTAACAAACATTCTCCATTCCCTTTCTAGCTTTTATCCATTTCTATTTATTTTAAAGAGTCCTGAAACATCTTAAAGGACTAATACATATGTTATGGTACGCATATTGTAATGGACTAGGGTTGGGCTCATGGATGCTTTTATGTCACAATAAATGTCTTAGTTTGGATTGCTGGACTGTTGTTGCTACCAACCCTTTTTTCCCTGTTTTCCTTCCATTAATCATTTCAGTGGGGATAATGCAGGAACAGTTTCTGGTGCAGGCATGGGCAGATCTGAATCTATTAATAGATTTATGTAAATCAACAAGGATTTCTAACTCCTAATCATTGGACAATAGTTGTAATAAAATCACTCTTCTCCCCAACCTAAAGACAATTTCGAAGTAAAGACTGCTTGGAATAACTGGGAATGGGCTTCATATAGAAGGATTAGGAGCTTCTTTCAGTTCTGGCATTTAAAACCAAGTTCTGATCTCAGAATTCTTTAATTTTAAGTGCCTTTTTTTTTTTTTAAAACAGAGTCCAGATGGTAGAACTTGGGATTTTGATGAGAAGGAGGAGGGAGAGAAGAAATAATGAAAACATATTACAAATCTTGCTCAAGGCTTGAAGTTCTTAGGTCTGTAGAGACCCATCAAGTAGTTAGACACAGATATCACCACCATGACGCAGTCTCTCATATATACATTCTAACTTACTGCACTGCGCCAATGATTGGAACTATGACCTTTCCATAGTAATTTGCAATGAGTTTTAAAAAGGAGGGAGGGAAAATAAAGCTACACAGAGATCAAGACATAATACAATAAAATGTTAGCAGAAACTGCATGCAAATGTACAGAGTAAAATTCAATGACACAATTGTTGGAATTCTGTTCTATTAAGCAATCTGATTATAGAATAGTTTCAACCTTACTACACTTTTTTATGCTAATGAATGTTTTAAAATGATGCTATCTTTTTAGACAACTGCTCTTTAAGACCTAAATGTTATTTTATTTTATTGTATGCTGCCTTGAGTGCATAGACAGTACAGAAAAAGAGAGACAAGCACGAACAGTACACACACTGGCATTTAGGCAAGAAAAATCAGTACCAGCTTAAAATTGTTCAAAGTAACTTCTGCTAAATCAACTCAGGATTTGGGTAACAGCTATAGCTGTGCTACATCATTGCTGCACTCTGATATTACGACTGCTCCCGCAGCCTAAAAGCCTTTTAACCTATGTCATGAATTTCATGAAACTGATTCCTACTCAAACATCTGCAATTACCCTGACCAAGCTGCAGCTCAACCTGTTTTCCTAAAACAAACAACCAAGTGAAATTAACAAGAATCTGATCAATTTCACTGCAGCTACACACAATCTTGTAAATGAGCACCCATTTATGCTACTGCTTAGAGGGCTGAGGGATAGGAGCCCAAGGCACCAGAAACAGTATATTAGAAAACAGAGAAGAAAAATAAAGCAGTTATTACCTTTTCACATAAAATCAAATGTAACCACTGCCTGGAACATCAAGATATTACTATCTTTTTATCTGCATGGGGAAGGACCATGAATCCCAATACTTTGTAAGGTCCAAGATTCAATATCCATAATCTCTAGACTGCAATTTTGAGTCCATGAAAATAGACAATACTAAGACAGGTAATCAAACGGTCTGACCTGGTATACTGCAGCTTTGAATGTTCATTTCTAATGCAGAGATGGGAAACCTGTGGTCTTCAGCCATGCCACTGAATTATAATGCCCATCATCCATATGCTGGGCTGCTGAAGACCAGAGGTGGGAATAGCTTGATCAGAATACTACCAACATAGGAGGATCCTGTGGTCAAGCAGGACAAGGTTACAGTTCTTAAAATCTTCCCCTTATGTAGTATATGGAATTTTTTGCTTTCATATTTTTCATATATTTTTGCCTCCATATTCTGCAATGATTGTGAATTAGCAAAGAAATAAAGTTGCTATGGAAGACCCGGTGGAACCTTTATTTCAAAAACCCTTTCTGTCTTGCTGTTCAATTTTAAATGTTCTCCAGAAACAGAACAAAAAGGAGTAAAACAAACCATCCCACCCCCGCTGCTCATTTTTTGAGCAGTTTCATGGCTGTTCCTCACAGAGCTTGTTGCAGGCAATGCAATATTATAAACTGTTATCAATGCAGAAACCCAAAGTCTAGGCAATTGATGTAACACTGCAACCAGTTTAAAAAAAAATCAGAGAAATCTATGTTTTGTGGGCTTCTATTGATTGATTGTGATCTGATTGGAAATAGCTATGCTCAGAAGTCCTGAGCCAAATCAGGATGCTGTTTCACCATGTCACTACAATATATTTAACAGCCCATCAATACAGAGGTGCTGCTATTTTCTCATTAAAAATAATCAAAATAAAGATCTTTTGTTGACAATAGTGGTTCTTGTTGTTGATATTCCTGCCAGTTAATCTCCATCTTTGATAGAGCAAATCTGCTGAACGGGTAAGATAGCAAGAGTGCTAAATTGACTGACAAGGTTTTTTGCTAATAACTTCTTTGAGCAATGTAGTTGTATCCTATCAGCGATGGGATTGAGGCTTTGAGTGACTGTTTATACTTTTGATAATTTAAATGAAAATTGGGTATCTTTGAACTGCACAATAATCAAAGACTGCATATTTGATATCTGGTGAACATCTCTGCTCAGCAGCAAACTAACAGGGTGATCTTAGCCTTGCCTTTACAAACTGTTATTTATAATATGGAAACAAGCATGGGCATACAATAACAGATGTAAATTACTTTGAGCACTTTCTTGAGAAAACACCAGAAAACCATTCTTAGCTGTATTGAAATACTGGCTGGCTTAATAACATTATCTTAAGACATGGTTTGTATAACCACAGTTGGTTGAATTAATAACAATTAGTTGGGTTCCACATAAGGCATTAATTCAAAACCATCCAAACTACTTAATAGGTGAGCATGATGCAGGAACCCAGTCACTTATTTGCTCCATCTGCTTGGGCTCCTTTCTGTGGACCCTAAAGCACTGAATCTGAAACTCTAGTTTTTTACTGTCAACTGATTCATTCTAGACAGAAAGCTGCAATTGCTTATTTCAGATCCACGTCTTTTAATTCATGGCTTTAACACCCAATCAGAATTCACTAGTTTATGGCTGCCCTTGACAAAATGGTCAGAAACCATAGCTATTATGTAGCAAAGCACATCAATTCCTAACATGCTTTGGAACAACAATGGAGCTGAGCTGCACGTCTGCTATACCACACTTTCATCTTTCAAGTAGAGCATTCTTTTTGAGCTATGAAAAGTTCTAAATGGCCTAGGCCCACTACAGTACAGAGAACAGAGTCCCCCTTCTTATTATAGTTTATTGCAGTTTCTAAAGTCAATCAAGCTGCCTATCTTGGATTCTTCCACTACCTGGCATTCACTGGATGTACTGTACAGTACTAGTCTTCAATTCCCATGATTGCTAGCCAGTTGTTAACTCTGTTAGCTAAAATATTCACGGGCTACAGCCTAATAATCTGTAACACACCAAGTTGGGAAAAACACTGCTCTGTAATATGACCAATCAAGGAAGCAATATGGGCCAACATCTTAGTAGGTGCTTCATGAGTATGGACAAGCTCCTCTTGCCAATTTAATCCATAAGTGCTTTAAACCTTTCTGGGTAGGATTTTTCTACTTTAAGATAAGCCAATACAAACTAATTTTTTCTTGTCACCATAAATGTAGCATACTGTGACATTTTATGGATCCTTCTAACTGCCTTTCAGTGATAAAAGGTGAGATAACAGTTCTAAAAAGAAAAGTTAATTAAACATATATTGCAATGACAATATGTAAGATACTGTGTGTACAGTGCTAAATAGCATTTCTATTTTCCTTGAACTTTGAAGATAAGGATAATATAAATTTAAACAAAACGATCTGAAACTGTAGTGTCTCTTGACATTACTTAGTAATTTGAAGAATGACCTGCTAAGGGATTCTGAAAACATGTTCTATTCCAAATAAGTGTTTAGAAAGGCCCAATAAAGTCCACTGAACAAGCCACCATACTTGTTACCTATCAGGCATTTTTCACCAAGATAATTAAGTACATGTGGTTTTCAATCTACAGTTTACTTCACAGTGACCAAATCTTCTGGACAGTGAAAGCAAACCTTTCTGGTGTAAGCTGCAGATGATTATGGTAATTTTGCTCAAGGGACAATGAGCAAGCAGATCTAATTTAGAGTAAAACAGACCTATAAACTCCAAATGATATTTGCTTTTTCAAGCCAGAACTTTGCCATCCTGTTAACCAACCTTCACTAAAAGTATATTTTGGACCACAGTGCCTATAATCTTTATTTGGCACAGCTTTGCTGACTGGGAGCTATGGGGGTCAGGGGCATAAGTAGAACTCTCTGGGCCCAGAGCAAATATCTCAGAAGGGGCTCTCCAATGGTGAAAGTTTAGGTGCCAAGTTTAGGCTGCTGCAACTGAAGGTAGGCAGTCCCACCCAGGCTGCAGAAGCTGAGGGAAAATGAGCCAGCGAAGAGGAGACAAGGCTCACCATGTATTGGCTACAAACTTGTCAACCATCAGGAGATGGCAGCCAGAAAAAGTGGTTTTTTACCTCTTTGCTGCCGTCTAGTGGTTGTCTGGATTTTGCAGTCCAGGTAGCTATGCCTATTCTTTTGCCCTAGCTCCTTCGCAAGGAAGGAGAAAGAGAAACCTGAGAAGGAGAAGAGAGCAGCGGCTCAGAGTTCTACTGCTGAGGTAATGGCAGATTTGGGAGCAGTGACAGACAAAAAGAAGGAAGCAGCAGTGGTGGTTCTTGCCTCATTCTTCCCCTCCTTCCTTCATGCTGCTCTTCTACTACGGTTCCCCCTGAGGCACCTTGCTTGGGTTGCAAACCCTGGATGGCCACAAGTTATGCCAGAAATGAGATAGAGGAACAGTAATTCCTTGTAGCCATCTAGGAGTCATCAGGATTTTTACAGCTAAGACCTGGTGGGCCTACCCCACTCAAACATGTTGGTTGAAGGTGCAGACAAGGAGTGGGCAGTAAGAGGGCCCCAGGGAAGCCTCTGTGCCTGCAGGCCACAAACTGTCTACCTTTCCCACATTTTCACCCCTGATGTGATTGTAGACCCAATAGTCTGGGAAGGCCAAGCTGAGGAAGCCTGCTTCCCATCAACCACTCTTTTTCTTTGAAAGCTGATCAAGTTGATCAGGAGGGGGAGGGACGTGGGCTTGACAGAAAAGAAGAGAGGTAAAATGGAGAACCAGTAAAATCCATTTAGAACACATACTTTGTTGAACGGCTTTAAACGAAGGAGAAAATGCAGTTATTTTTCTTTTTATGGTGAAGAAATAAAAATATATTTCCTGCACATTTGCAGCATGCTTGTGCTAATAATTGAATAGGATAAAACACTAGCTAGGTGCAGCTTCCACAGAGAATAAAACAAGTGGATGGCAGCTGTGCAGCTCTGTTTGGCACAAGACAGTCAAGCCCCTTATTGCCTCTTAGAGGGGATGATTATAGGAGGCTGGATGCCATGAAATTTAAAGGACTGAAAAATGAAAACAAGGGCATAGGCAGGGCAGGGCACACTGGAGAAAGAATGGCTCAGTTCTCTGCATACCTGCACTGGAATGGACGTAGCAGATGCACAAACAGAGCTAGGGAAAGGAGGTTAAGTATTATCATGCTATTGAGCAAAACGAGTATTTGCATTGGGTTTTATATCCCATATTAATTGCTATCATTTGACTTCACTTTCTGACACGTGTTGAGGTTTCATGGACTTTTACTATCTGTGGTTTAGGACAGTGCTATCCCATTTGCATAAGCAGACATTAACAGAGAGCAGGCTTATAATTAAATGTGATCTACTCTGGAGATACTAAACATCTATGCCCAAGTGGCCACCTCAGATTTCCACAATCAGAAAAAGTTGTAATGAGGAGTTAAAAGCTTTTCAGCCAATATGGGGCAGCACTAAGATTTACACTATTTAAGACACTGTGTTTGGAAACCATCTCATCCAGTTTAAATTTCCTTAGATTCGGAAAAGACAGAACAAATATACATACACACATACTCACAAAGTTCAAGCTAGCATTCAGCTTGTACAAAGCTATGGCTGCACTTGAAGGCTTTGATACAACTGATAAGCCAAGGGCAAAAGAGTCAGTAGCACAGAGGCTCTGGTTTTAGTTTGCAAACAATATTACGGATATACCAAGACACAGCTAGAGAGAAGAATACTGGGGTTTACTGTTCTTGCCTTTGGCTGGTAGCCTGTGGGTTGCTGCATGATTCCATCTTGCCTCCTTGGATCATCGACTTCTATATGAAACTGATACATGAAGTAATCCAAAAATGCGGGCATCAATATGCAGTTAAATCTGTACCTTTCTCCTTTATAAGCTGATCCTAGTTAGGTATGAAGAACTAGATTGGACATGATGAGCTACAACATAATCCAAATAGAACAGAAATAGCCAGCTATGCAGTGTGACTGGGCTCTGGGTTCCACCTATCTGGGTGGGGTTACATTACATGCCTCCTGAATGAACAGCTATGTAGCTTGAGGGCTGCCCTTTACCTGCCTGTGGACCCACAAGTAGTTATCAATGGTGATGAGCTTCTTCCCATTTAGACTGTCATGACAATCAGTCAGTCTTGCTACCTCTGGATTAGACAACCGCAGTGCAATATGCAGCTTATGAAAAGAGCTTGGAAACTGCAACCTGCAGAATTCTATTGAGAGGTATCCAACGCTTGTACTTTGTTTTATTGTTGTAAACTGATTTGAATTTATTTGAAAAAAAACGGGGTATACATTTAACATAGATAAATGCTTTTACCAATAAGAAGCACTATATATTATGGGCAGGAACGTGCTCTGGAATCAAGGCAGGTGTTACATTATTATTTTTGAAAGGGATTTGTATTACAGTGACATGTTGGGGGGGGAAAGGAAAAAAATACAACTGTTTTAAAGCAAAAATATAATACATTTTTACTAAAATATTGTTTTCAGTTAAGCTATAATTCAGGTTAAAATATCTATTCACCTACTGGAACAGAAAAATCCACACTCAACAAAGTTTACTGCTTGGGGTTCTCCATCGACAGCTCAATTACCATGACCAAGATTAAAAGTTCTTTATGCATGAGAAATGCAAAGATGCTAAACAAACTCAATTGCTTCTTTTATTTTATTTTTTAGTGCTACAAAACCCAGAGTAGGGATCCTTGGCTTTTGTAGCTGGAGGCCAAGCAAACAATTCCATCCACTCTGCCTGTCAGACTGAATTTATAAGACCTGCATCTATGCCTGCAGTTCTCAGTTTCATAAGCATGAACAACTAGAGTAGGTACAAGGGGAAATGCAACATTCCTGCTAAGGGACTGGAAGTGTTTTAAATGCCAAATAAAACTGACACTCAATCTGGTTTCAACCCAGTTCTTAACAATGAAAATAATGAGAAACTTACACTTACAATCCTGATCAAGCAGTCTGGTTCTCTTTCTCCCCGTATTATGAGATTGGAATTTATATTTCTTTATATTTCTTAGGAGCCAATTGTTTCATTCTTATCCTCTTTAGATGAGCATTTTTAATTTAAAGGCATAAAGGAACCTCTGCACTGAGAAAAATATCTTCCTTCAAAGAAAGGCTGAAATATAATTGAAGAATAAGTTTCTATCAACTTTACAGATCCATCCAAGTCTAACTTTTAAGACAATCTGTGTTCTTTGAGGAAGTGGCCCATTTCTGTTTGAGATATACCAATACTTATCTCATGGACACGTTCCCAAATTACAAAACTGGCAAAAATAAATTACACATATGCCCTGGACTTATCAAGAGGCAACTGCTGTTCGTGAACCAAATAATCTGCTTAGCTTGTAATGATTTTGCACTATACACAGCACACACTCTCTAAAAATATGATGCAGGTCTCTCAAAGGGACAGAAAAGAAGGAAAAAAAATACTTCTTTCCTCTCTGCTGGAGGTGTGGGAAATCTTTATCTGTTATGTTTTATCTACTTATGTCAGAGAAGTGAAGACCCTAAGTTTGTGGGAATTTGAGAAGCACTTCTGTGCTTTCTTTCACCTATATACTATAGAATAAGGTCAATGCTGCAGTGGGGAAAGACTTCAGAAGGATGCACTCCTCTTCCTTCTGACTAACAGAGCAATCATGTTCCAACAGAAGAGAGCAATCATGGTTTCTCTATGTCAAGCAAAAATAACCAGTTCTATAATAGCCACAGTTCATACCCTATTATACTTCATTGTTAAAAGTCAATTCATACTGGATGAATGCATTTTCTGTTTTTCTGCAGAAAACACCTAAATTCAATTAAGAATATGCATTCTCATTCTTCCTCCTCCCTCTTATGACATTTAGAAGGGAAGTTGTGGATAGGGAAGTTTAATCCATTGAAAACAATCTCTCTGCCTCTTCTGGCACATGCCCACTAGGTTGAAGGTTCTAAAATAGCAAAAACACCCTATCTGTTGTCTTGATCCCCTTTCCTACTTTCCAAAAGATAAATAATGTGGAACTCAAGTGCCTCAATCTGATTCTGGCAAAGATAAAAGACAGAACAGTATCAGCTTTTGTCTTTAAGCAAGTATCAGGGTTCATGCAGCTCACAGAGCTGAGTCATAAAGCAGAAGTGCCCAGGTAGCCATGGATATAGAGCCTTGGATATGGTCCAAGAGCTTCAAAAGTCGCTGCTGAATTGTGATTTTAGCATGACAGCAGAATAAGGCAGATATGTGGAGAATAATGTATTTAGCTAATTTAATTGTACTTTAAATTTAAACAATTGTAATTTTTGTCCTGGTCCCACCTACCTTTTGTAGTTCAGTCCAGCCTTTGAACTGAAGAAGGTTGTAGATTGCTGTCATTGACCATGTTTTATAAAAAAAAAAAAAAAAGTTTTGTTCGCCCAATACATAAAACCAAAACTGAAGAGAGTGTAGTTATTTATTTTATTAAATTTGGACACTGCCTGACTCCAAAGCGTAGACTGATGTGTTAAAATGCTTCAAGTTCCTTCCATGCAGCCTCTAAAGAGAAAGAAGGTTGCTACAGCATCGATTGGTGATAAGTTTTCACGAAGACTTTCTACACAAACCCATACTAGCTGGCCTTGGTTTGTATTCCTGCCTCTTTAGAAAAGGCTTCACAACCTGTAAGGAGCTGAAGATCCAAAGCATCTGGAAGGAGCAAGGAGCTGAAGATCCAAAGCATCTGGAAGGAGCAAGGTTGGGGACAGCTTCTTTCAAAAGTGAGCCACATAAGCAACAAAACGTTTACCATTTAGGCCACTTTTGTAACTTTCATAAAAGCACAGTAATTGATTCCTATTACTTGTGTAGAAAATTAGGCAAACTTTCAACTATGAATAGAAACTGGCAACTGCAATAAATGTATTTATTATTAGTCTGTATTTTTCCTCTTTTTATTCCTAATCCATTTAAATGTGACCAGTGGCAAACACCGAAACTATGGAGTCAGGAAATAGAACATTTTACACCCCAGCCCAGAATGCAAATTGAAACAACAGCCTGGTTGTTAAGCTCCCTTGTGGACTCCATAAAAGTCCATTTTCTTCTATGTTATGTTTTAACTCATACCTCCAAGGAAAGTACTAGCAAGTTCTAATTTTCTAATCTAACCCTAATTTTCCTCAGCATGGAGATGAGTAAAAAGAAAACAGAAGGGAGCAAAATCTAAATAAATGAATTGTATCTGAAGTGGAGGAACTGAGTGGCTTTGGGGGATGGGGACAGTAAGAGCAGAGCGCAAACATCATCTCAGCTTCAGTGAATTAATACAGACGTTAGAAGTTTCCAGTCACTACCTACATTTTTAGGGCAGCTTCTGATTGAGACAGACTCTCAGATAAAACAGTTTGTTTCTTCTTAATTTAATCACAAATGTTTATGTATTTCCATTTGAGCTCTGTAAACACTCACAAAACCGTATATGGTTCTGATCAGTGACAACAATAAAGATGTTCTCAGATGAGACAAGTAGCTGCCTTTCTACAGAGCTGTGGTGATTAGTCATAATGGGGGACTAAATTCACGCACTTTCTCTGCAGCATTCCTGCCTTACAAGATTTGTTGAATAGAATCTATTTTATTATGTATTTATGAGGTACTTTAAGAAAGCAGCAAAGACAATTCTACCCAGCTGATATGAAGTCCAGCAGCTTTTTGAAACTGTCTCTATTTATGTAGTTTAATATAACAGAAGACTTATTAAAATAACTTCAAAACCTACTACTGCATAAGTTATTTAGTTTAAATTGCAATAGTACATCTCGATTTGGACATTATGAAAAATGAGCGTGCAATCTGCAGACAAATGTATTGCAGGATTTCTGTTTTGATGTTCCGATGGAAATATTCTTGTTCTTCTTAAAACTCTATGCTATATAACAATAAATAAATAAAATAAAATGGGAAAAAGCAGGCATGCTTGCTTGGTGCCCTTATTTATTTGGGGAAAAAATGTATCAGATCTACTGAAGCAAATTACTGCTTATGCTGATGAATATAAAGAAAATGTGTGCCTTCACATCAGTTTTAACTCCTGGAGACTGCCTGGACAAGTTCTTGGAGTTTCCTTGGCAACATTTTCGGAAGTGGCTTGCCAGTGCCTTCTTCCTGCAACTGAGAGAGTGACTGGCCCAAGGTCACCCAGCTGGCTTTATGCTTAAGGCAGGACTAGAATTCAGTCTCCTGGTTTCTAGCCTGATGCCTTGATCACTACTCCAAACTGGCTCACTGATGAAAACTGCTGATTAATTAAAGAAATGAATGTATAACCAAACTGAATTTACAATAAAAAATAAAGAAATCTACATTTCACTTTATCAAATACTTCCAAACATTTAAAGACAACCAAACAAGTGGACTTTAAGTACACTTTGCACAATATACCATATTCAGTAGCCTTCCATTTTATTCAATGATGCTTCTTTTAGGAACAAACCAAGATCAATAAAGAGATAAATAATTACTTTAAATTGTGTTTGACCCACTAGTCAATAATGTGCTGAATATTTTTCTTAAAGATTTGGTTCTTACTCATAGAAACATATGGATATGGCTTGGATCCTTATTTTCTTTCCAGGAATGGAACAATGTTCAGAGCTCACGGTCTTCCTGCCTCTACCTTTTCCTCTGCAGATCTGGCAGCCCCCCCAAAATATGCTCCTAAGGGACAAGGAATGGTTTGAGAATGATGCAGAATTTGCAGAGGGCTGCAAATGGAATGAGAGTTATCAGAAAACATTCCCCACCACTTACAAGAATTGAAAAGCAATTTAAAATTAAGCTTTAGTATTTGAAATAATATGTTATGTCTATTAAGAGAAAAGTTGGATTTTTCCCCATGTACCCTGAAGAACAATTTGATCACTAGGCTACTGTAGCATTTTTACTATCAGATTATTTTCCATGTTCTTTGGAAGGGGGGGGGGCATATGTCAGGATATTACTGTAAGCAAGTTTGAGCTTTAATTGGGAAAAAAAGGGAGAGCACAAAGCACTGAATGAAACAATCTAGTAGGAAAGCGAGCTACTACAGTGTATGCTTGGTCAGGCTAGATACTGACTAAATACTTCCCATCCCTAATTTAGTTTTGTGTGCTTGATATTGACCTATCAGGAAAAGATATGACTGTGAGGACAGTAGAAAAATCCTTTATTGGCAGTAATAATTTTGTTCAACTTTCTGTCATGACACACACAAAGTTCTACCATTTTCCCACATGCAACTCTCAGCTGAGGCCACATCTGGTTTTTGGGTGGTATACCAGGGTAAAGCCAGGATAAAAATTAAATTTGGGTTGATGAAAATATAATGACAACACGGTTCAATACATAAAATACAGCTCACCTGAGAACTTTCCACACATTTAATCATTTTTCTCTTTTGTCATACCGAGATGCAGAGTGGGTGGTAAAGTCAGAGGGGCCTCAAGGCTGTACTTGAGAATTTCAGGAGCCTGAAATTCAGATTTGGGACCTCGGTTCTGCATCTCTGGTCTAACTGATGAGGAAAACCTGTGTGAGAGATCTGCAGACCGCAGGCCTGCAAACTATTATGCATCATCCACATAATGCCATAGGAGAAAAACAAAAGCCAGGCTAGCCAGTGCAGAACCACAGCGCTCACTCATACCCCAAGCTGGGAGATAAAATTCCCCCCTACATTTTCTATCAGTCTGAGACACAATGACAGAGTAGTTATATACCATATCCATAAGTTTCTATGAGTAAGAACCAAATCTTTAAGAAAAATATTCAGCACATTATTGACTAGTGGGTGTCCGATCAGTTAGCTAAATTGGAAAGCGAGAGCATTCACAGGCCACCCCCAGAATCCAGAGGGCTCTAGAAGGTGGCTTGCAGTTGCCCTGGCAAAGGGCTCTAAACATGTTTGCTTTGAGGCAGTGATTCATTTCAGCAGACAAGCACAGCATTAGACAGGATAAAACTATTCATTCTTGCTTCCTATGCAGCAACACAATTTGTATCTGCCACTTTGCTCTGGAGAAACCCACTTAAAAGAAGCTTTAAAAGTCAGGGGAAAGGAAGGAGGAAGGGTAAGATTAATCCTGTCTTTTCTGATTTAAAGTAGGTGAACAGAAGGAATAGCTGACCGATTATGATTGCACTTTAATGTTTTTGCTGTAGACCATCCATTGCTTCCATTAGGAGCAGCAAAAGAGGCCAGGAACTGATGAGCCAGCAATCTCCCGTAGCTTGTCTCAGCAACGCAACATTGATCTCTTTCTCCCCACCCCAATGCTTGCAAGGCTGTCACTAATCTCCTAGCAGCAGTTACTAAAGGGGGGAAAGGGCCACACACCTATATTGCACACACACAAACATGCACACAGATAGATTCTATATTGACAAGATTTGACAGCAGAAAGGAAACTGCCAGTGATAGACGGTGGGCAACAAAAAGAGTTGGAAGGAAAACAAAATGTGCGCAAATGCCATTTTGGGCCCTGCTTTCATGGCCCCTTCCTTTTATGAGGCTGCTTCATAAATGAAAGCATCAGAAACAGATTCTGAAAAGCACCCACAATAATCCATCCTATGTGATATTTTAAGGCAAGAGTGTCCAGGCTTAAAGCATTTATAAGTTGCCTATAGATTTTCAGGATGCGGTTTGAAACGGTATCATGGAGTTTCATTTTTTAACAGTGATCAAAAGTCTATTGTTTGGTTTGTCTGAATGCTTTGTGTAGGGAGGATATCCAGTTCTTTTTGGTGCTAAATACAATACCAAAATGTTTCAAACTGTTGGACTTACTTCTATCTCTGGCTATTCCTTAACTTTATAAAAGCAGAATATTAATGTTTTAGTGAGTATTCTAAAATTTTCTCTATCCTTGGTATAAAAAAATCTTGAGAGCTTCAGTCACTGCAAACAAATCTACATTATTTTATTCCATATGTATATATTTATACCTCTTTATTATGTTTATATGGCTATGAAAACAAAGACTTTGCAAACAGGAAAAATGCTTTTACAAATATCAAAATGCAGTGAATAAAATGTACTACTGTAAGTTGTAGTTAGGCATAATCAAAGAATCACTAGTTCATAAGCTGGAGTTATGCAATTAAGATGTGATGTTAGCATGAAATTACTGGTTGTAAATCACTATTTTCTTCTTAAAGATGAAAGGCATTTGCCAAAAATTCCTTCTCCAAAGGGGTTTTTCAGCTGTTAAGTTGAACTTAGCATGAACACAAAACAGGACAGAGTAGAGTAAATTTAGAGACATTTCAGATATCATCTGTGTAAAATCAACAACTATTCAGACAGATATTAAATAGCCACGATTAAAGAGAACGTATGGACGCGTAGCTGTTTAGAACATACAGTTAAGGAGAACTGTCTCACCCACTCACCTCCAAAGAGCGTACTGAGAAACTGCTTTTCCCCTCTGTTCAATTTTGAGGTCTTCTTGTATTATTACTCTGATCAAAATTCTTTAAGTTTATTGGTTAGCACTTGGGACGGATCAAGAGTCCCAAAGGTAATACTTACCAAGCATCAGCAGTATAGAATGCTTCAAGATGCATGGCTAGAAAGCAAATCACTTTTCAATTAAGATCAAGACAAGAGCCCCACAGTCCTTCCTAGGGAAAAGAAACATTCACATAGCTTAGCTTAATCAGAATTGTCTAGGGAGAAGAGGTTGGAACATTTCTAAAGACTGTGATATAAGGAAGCAGGGTTTTTACAAGCAACGAGATACATTTTAAAAGTAAACCAACATACCATTATCAAAATATCCCAATTTTATAATTGAATCATGCTTTATTAGGACCACTCAAATAAGCACAAAAGAGTATGTAAGCTTTTTGAATCCTCCAAAACCATTTATCAGGGAAATGGCACCCACTGCTGATTAAACCATTCCTGCAACTATCATTGAACTGCAGACTGCATGCCTGAAACATCTGGTTTAACTTTTGCTCCTTTCCTAGTGCCTACTGCTTGATGAAGAATCACTTGAGTTGGTCCTAACTCAACTATGGAGTTTTTCACAGACCATCTTAGCTACAATTGCTTTTGAGGCATAATAAAGAGGCAGTTAAGTAGGCAGCTGACATACTCCTAACTATAGCTCTGTGACCATGGAATTATTACTCATACTTGTATAATGCTTTCAAATGTTCCTAGCATTTCACATACAAGCTATAATTGCTAACTGACAACCAATTATAACAACAAGTTATAATTTCCTTCATACTTCAGATATGCTAGACAAGCTACCTGTAAGAAATCCTGACTCTGACAACAAGCAGGTTTTATTCTATAAGCCAAGCTACATTACCCTTTTAGCATTTCTTTCAAAATGCTCTTTACTTTCGCCAACAATTAACCTTTCTAATCTAATATTACCCAGAAATCAGATGTTGCTTAATACATCTCCTAAATAATGCATACACAACATATACTAAGAGTGAAATCTATCACACATTGGAAAAATACAGGACATGCTCCTGAGGGTTGCCTGATGCTGCATCCAAGACATGGCTACTGCATGCCATTTGCCTCCAAGGATGTGGCTCATTCAAAACCTCAGAGAACAAGATTTTCAGTGTTGTTGTGGGTCAAGTGCTGCTGGGAAGCACATTCATAGCTATTTACCTGCCATACCCCTCCCCACTTGTAGCAAGTAGCAGCAATGTAGTCTATTGGACTCCTTCCCTTCCCAAGATTTCTCCCACTGAATTCTCCAATGCAGTGCAGGCAAAGAGAGGTCACACTGTCAGGCTGGCCGTGTTTGAAAATCAGGATCAGCAAAAACTAGGGTGGGGTGGGGGAGTATGGTACAAGCTAGATGTGGACTACCAGCAAATGGTTTATGGTATAAAAGACTCTGTATCTGTTTTGCCCACAAACGTGAAGAGTTGTTCCATAGGTTGATAAAGATTGGTTTCACAAGTGATGCTTAGACAAGAAATCTGTCTTTTAAAAAGTTAAATTAATTAAAATAAATAATGGGATGTACAAATGACATTCTTATAACAAGTTTGGATCATTTTTCCCCCCAATTTATGGAAAAAGTCCATTGGCTGTGCACATCTGATGGAGGCAGAATCAGGGCTGAAAGCTGACAGAGCTTATAGGATTGTACATAGCTCTCTTTCACATACACACCAGGAAAGGAACAAAGAAAAAGATCCAGGGGCTCACAATATCCGGTTTGCCTAGATGATGCTGAGAGCCACATGAAATTAGAGATTAAGCAACGCTCTTACAGATACATTCTTTGCCCAGCTGTATAGCACTGAAAACATTCACATTTGACATATTCCAAAATATATGTACTTGCATCATTTGTAATGTGGCCACATGGCAATGCTCCATGAAAGGATTGTCTAAAAAAATAATCTATTTCTTACTCATGCTCCAATTTCTTCACTGAAAATTAAACAAGGGGAAAAAAAGTTGTTCCCTGAGAATTAAAATAACCAGATATTGCATTGACAAATCAATTATTATAGTTCCCACAGGGACAATGGGAAAAAAATATCATTACTCAGCCTGTTAAATACTTTAAATATCCCACTGATTTCAATAAGAGAAGCATATTCTTAAAATTATTCCCACTGAATGGTGTGGAAGAAGGCTTATGTTTTGGAACAACTATGCCAAGTTCATGAATAAATGTCTTTCGTTTCAGAACAAAATTAACTTGTAACAAGCAACCTCCTTTCCAATCTTCTGCAAGGCCAGTGCTGCTATTTTCTTTTACAGGATTTTGGAAGTGTCCAGCAGAAATGTTCTCTCCTTGCCAGCTTGAGTATCACCACAGTCAGAAACATTATGAGGACTGAAAACAAAGACAGCTGGTTTGCTTCCATGAAAACAATGATTCCCACCCTCAGTATCCACTGGAAAATAGCCCTTCCAGGAGAATCCATGCTCCAGTCCAAGCTCCTGTGTCATTCATGACTTAGAAAGATTGCTATCACATCTGATACAATACTGCAACTGTTCCAGTTTCAAATGTGCATATCTGAGAAAGGCAGATATACAGGTGAAACTCGAAAAATTAGAATATCGTGCAAATGTTCATTTATATCAGTATGGCAACTCAGAAGGTGAAACCAATATATGAGATAGACGCATTACATGCAAAGCGAGATATGTCAAGCCTTACTTTGGTATAATTGTGATGATTATGGCGTACAGCTTATGAAAACCCCAAATTCAGAATCTCAGAAAATTAGAATATTACATGACATCAATAACACAAGGATTGGAAATAGAACAATATCGGACCTCTGCAAAGTATAAGCATGCATATGTACTCAGTACTCGGTTTGGGCCCCTTTTGCAGCAATGACTGCCGCAATGCGGCGTGGCATGGATGCTATCAGCCTGTGGCACTGAGGTGTTATGGAAGACCAGGATGCTTCAATAGCGGCCTTCACCTCCGCTGCATTGTTCGGTCTCATGTCCCTCATCTTTCTCTTGGCAATGTCCCATAGATTCTCTATGGGGTTCAGGTCAGGCGAGTCTGCTGGCCAATCAAGCACAGTAATCCCATGGTCATTGAACCAGGTTTTGGTACTTTTGGCAGTGTGGGCAGGTGCCAAGTCCTGCTGGAAAATGAAGTCAGCATCCCCATAAAGCTCGTCTGTGGAAGGAAGCATGAAGTGCTCCAAAATCTCCTGGTAGACGGCTGCGTTGACCCTGGACTTAATGAAGCACAGTGGACCAACACCAGCAGTTGACATGGCTCCCCAAATCAACACAGACTGTGGAAACTTCACACTGGACTTCAAGCATCGTACATTGTGTGCCTCTCCATTCTTCCTCCAGACTCTGGCTCCTTGGTTCCCAAATGAGATGCAAAAGTTGCTCTCATCAGAAAAGAGGACTTTGGACCACTGGGCAACAGACCAGTTCTTTTTTTCTGTAGCCCAGGTAAGACGCTTCTGACATTGTTTGTTGTTCAGGAGCGGCTTGACAAGAGGAATACGACATTTGAAGCCCATGTCCAGGATCTGTCTGTGTGTGGTGGCTCTTGATGCACTAACTCCAGCCTCAGTCCACTCCTTGTGAAAGTCCCCAACACTTTGGAATGGCCTTTTCCTGACAATCCTCTCCAGGCTGCAGTCATCCCTGCTGCTTGTGCACCTTTTTCTACCACACCTTTCCCTTCCACATAACCTTCTATTGATGTGATGTGCTTTGATACAGCACTTTGGGAACATCCAACTTCTTTTGCAATTACCTTGTGGGGCTTTCCCTCCTTATGGAGGGTGTCAATGATGGTTTTCTGCACAACTGTCAGGTCAGCAGTCTTTCCCATGCTTGTGATTCCTACTGAACCAGCCTGAGAGACCATTTAAAGGCTCAGGAACCCTTTGCAGGTGTTATGGATTCATTAGCTGATTAGAGTGGGACACTTTGAGCCTAGAATATTGAACCTTTTCACACTATTCTAATTTTCTGAGATTGTGAATTTGGGGTTTTCATAAGCTGTATGCCATAATCATCACAATTATACCAAAGTAAGGCTTGACATATCTCGCTTTGCATGTAATGCGTCTATCTCATATATTGGTTTCACTTTTTGAGTTGCCATACTGACATAAATGAACATTTGCACGATATTCTAATTTTTCGAGTTTCACCTGTAGATGACTGCTCAACAATGATGAGAATAATATAAATATTACGCAAAAGAACAAGCAGCTTTCCAAATGCAATTTTTGTGCAAAGATTTCATTGTCTTTCATTAAACAAAGAGGCATACCATAGTTGTGCCCCACTTGACCTAAGAAATATCAAGATATTTTACAGCTCAATTCTGATATTCTTCAGATGTAATGGATTTCAACTTCTGTAAATTTTTTTGACAATTCTGGCTGGAGAGTTATGGGAGCTGAAATTCAGTGCAACTGGAGAACAGCAGATTGAGAAAAATGAGCCCATCATAAACGAATTTACATTAGGTCATATGACCCATAAAGAAACATTTCCCAATGCAATCAATAAATAAACCAGCAGTAAGAAATCAAGGGAGCTTCAAAAAGACCAAGTAGCAAGTATAATGTAGTTACAGATTTTTTTTTTAAAAAAAAGGAAAGGAAAGGGAGGCTGAGAGTTACTGTAGTACAACAGAAGAGCTGGCTTTGGTTGACTACAGTTCCCATAACCCCTAACCAGTAGTCATGCTAATGATGGAATCAAATATCATCTGGAAAATCAAAAATTTTCTATTCAGTGGAATTAGCGGCTGCTTAGAGATACTCTAAGTTAAATCCTCACTCAGCTAAAAAGTTTTTTGTGATCTTGGATAATTACTCACTTTCTGTTTGACTCTCAGCATATCATACTGCCACTGCTTACACTTCTGTAAAGCTCCAGCATCTGTTTCAATTCTGCCCCACAGTAGTCCTCAAAGCTATCAACCTTGAAGTGCTTCTTCCAACTGACCAGTGCAAAACCGAAAACAACTGGCATCCAACTAGTGCGGTGTCTTCAGTTAGTGTTATTACTACATTTTCTGCCAATTTGTCTGCCGAAAGGATGGTGTAGCATCTCAGCAGATTTAACACCCTTAGGAAAGAGAGCTTAGAAGGCCAAAGCAGTTCCCACCAATGGGAAATTGCCTATGCCAAAGCTACAGCATTCTCACTGCAAACTGTCCTCACAACAAATTCTGTTTGTGCCACAGCAGAGCTGGAAGTTAATAAGTTTTCTTCTCCTACTAAAGGAAACAATATCAAAAAGTTGCCTCTTAGACTACTTTGATAGTCCTTCCTCTGGAACTTAACACTCTTACAGAACTCAAGGACACAAGTTGAGTGGATGAGATTCTTTACAGCAGGTACAAACAACCTTAATAGCACAAAGAGCGGCTTCTCTAACCGGCTAAGAATCTGGTGCTATATATATGGGTGCCCAATTTTCAAATCTTGAACTACTATTTCCTGCTGCTCCAATGCTGCCCTTGCCCTATGTTTACCAAACAGTTCTGTTTGATCCCAGACGCTTTCGTTTCTCGCTTTGCCAGTTCTTTGCCACTTTGTATCACAGAGGTGCAGAGTCAACTCAGGAATGGTGAAATGCCATGTCTTGCTCCTAGACTGCCCTGGACTCTTTACCAGAGTATAGATATAATTCATTAAAACAATATTCTTCTCATATCAGATCAAATGTTCCTAGCAAATAAGTAAGACTATCAACTATTTGGAGTTAGGAATCTTTGCTGGTCTACTGCAAATCAAACCCCAATCTGTCTTCAGTGTCAACAAAACTACAGATTGCAGTTTACAACAGAATACAAGACATAATTTGGGGAAGTTACTCCCTCCCAATTCCAAAAATTTAGGCCCTAGCCCTCTGATTTTGGGTGCAAAGGGGATGCACATTTTGTCCATAAGTCAGGAAAGACTCCTGATGACTTTTGGTGCTTGATTAGGGGATGCTCTATAGCAGCGTTTCTCAACCTTGGCAGCTTGAAGATGTGTGGACCAACTCCCAGAATTATGGGAGTTGAAGTCCATACATCTTCAAGTTGCCAAGGTTGAGAAACACTGCTCTAGAGTCTTCAAAGAGGGGCTGAGAATTGCATGCTGCCTGCAGATTACTTATCCTTACTTTATGAGAAATATCCTTACTGAAGGCTCTAAATACAGTATGAGGACACACTTGACAGTAGAGTTATATTAGTAGTAATAGCAGTAGTCTTTCAATTTTTAAGACAATCAACACATTCTTTGCACTTTTCCAGGAAGTGAGAAATTTCAATGAAAGCTCAGCAATTAATTATGTGACAGAGTTGTGTAAGTATGCATACAAAGCCCAAGATTGAGCAAGCCTACAGAGGAAGCAGATACTTTTTTTAAAAAACTAGAATTGGGGAAGAAAGAGAAAAAAGTTTTAATCAAGGAATCCAATCCACTAAAACTCAGAAACCCAATAAGTTTCACTGGGTGTTACTCAGAGACTGATGTGTACAGATGGTAGCGTAATATGGAATGTTTATTTCTGTTTCTGTCCTGTGCAATCCTAGGAACTTGGGGTCACAAACGTTTCATTTACAGAGTGCTTTTTCAACATAGCACTTGAAATTCAATCCCACTGAGGTAAGTTATCAAAAAAAAAAAGTGAATTGAAAGATTGGATGTTATTGACAAAACCAGAATGGTTTTTTTGAAAGCATATTCTAGCTTTGAGGCTTCATAGTCAAGTAAGAACAATACTTAAAATGTTCTGAGACAAGTAAGTGAATCACAGATGCTGTAGATCAGGGAAGACTATGTTTGAATAATCAAGGACAAAAACTCAGCCTCCAAACCTCCTTAAAGTCCACAGGAGCCACCTGATAATACTGTGATATTACTAGAAGAAGTGTGATTAAAGCATCAGTTAATTCCCACCCTTATACCAAACCCTAAATGGGCCTAAACCATGACTGAAATTTGGCTATTTTGCCATGGACTTTCAGAGATGTAATCTCAGGGTGTTGTAGAGGCACAAATGGAGTGCTGGGGCTACATGTGGTCTGAAGGCCACCTACTCCTACTTTATATTGAAAGCTTGTGGTCAGTCCTGGCTACAACTTAATTGATTGTGTTGCCCATAGTAAATGTGCAATTCACTTCAGTATGCTAACGAGAAGTTAAGTAATTCTACTTCCTAGCTTGTGGGACTGGTTGAGTGGACAGAATGTAAGTTTACAAGATCTACAGTACCTGGCTTTTTGTTAGAATCCTGAAATCTGTCAATCAATACACAGTGGTTCAAGAAGGGAAGCACAGAACTTTAGAATAAAGTTGGGATTTTCATTCTACCCCCAAGATTTGTTGGGGAGGGGAAAGAGGGTCTGGAGCTTTTCTCTGTTTTTTAGGAAGTAGTTACAAGGGTTATTTTTTTTTAAGTGACAGAAAACAAATATCATTGATTTGCAGCAAAAGATCACTTTGAAGGCTGCAAGAAAAGGAGTTTGGGGTTATAACTTGCCATTCCCCCATCCAGTGTAAGTATCAGTTGCTCAGACAGCTTTACACCTAAGCAGGGGATGAGCTTCGGCATGAATACATGAGCTGTATATGTAAAACTTCACAAAATAGCCTGGCTCTTGACATGGTCCATCTGGAGCTTCTAAACGGGCAGAAAATAAATTTGCAGCAAGAGAGGAAAAAAATTATACCAAGCTGTGAAAATATACACATAACATGCAAACAAAATTCCCCACAATCTAAAGCTTTTTTGTTCCTTCAAATTTAATGAACAAAACACTGTTTGCCAGAAAAAGTGATAAGATTCATTTACAAATATTTAAGCTTTGAGCCAGAGGAATTTATTTCTGCCTAGAACCTTGTGGGCAATTCTCTCAATCTGACAATCAGCTCACTCATTTGATAGCAGATTTATTTTTACCACTGTTATTATTTAATTTTTATGTTTATGAACATAGGAGGGATGTTCCTAGCAGTTTTGCCAGCAGTGAGAAATTCCGGTGAAAGACTCAGCAGGTACATTTCTGTAGCAGGTCCTCGTTAATGTGAACACAAAACCAAGATTAAACAAAGCTGTGGAGGAAACTCATGAATTAAAAAAGTAAATTTAGGGAAGAAGAAGAAGAAGGAGGCTAAGAAACCAGGGAAGTGGGAGGGAAAGCACAGAAGGAGAGAAGTGAGGCAGTTCTATTTTCAGCAGCAAAATATGGTAATCCACACCAAATGACTGCTTCAAGGAGTTTAAGAAGTTGCATGCTCAGTCAATCCTTTCCAAGCAAAAATGGATGCTCTTCATGTCTCCTTCCGTGCAGAAATAATAGCTGCCTAGGGAGGAAGGATTTGAATACCATGTTCCCCAAGAGTATTACTGCCCTAATCACCACAACAACCACACAGTGCTGCAAATCAGCAATACAAAGAGAAAAACTAATTGTGGATCTTCTACACAGTGTCTGATTTGGACCTCAATAAAGATGGGATATTAGTTACTCTCTTATGTGGAAAAAAGGAGCAACTGAAATACAGAACTAGGTAATTTAGTGCCTATGGGCTTCAGTGACTTCTGCCACATCATAACCCACGGGGTTTTGCAAACGGTACCCAAGGAACTGGACAGCCCATATTCTCCCCCTCCCCAATCTGCCTTTACCCAAGATATCTTCTAGCTGTGGTTATTGGGGTATCAGCTACCCACATTTCTGAGAAAAGTGAGATGTCATTGAGGGCTAGGAGGCTGATTTGAGTTCATTAAAGATTCCATGGGCCCTATCAGCAGGCTGATACTTCCCTGTCTTCTCCTCTGTGAAGGAAAAATGTAACCTGAGAAGAGGAGGCGAGGCTGGCAAAGGTGCCTGAGCACAAATTCCAACTGTGCCTGAAGTATGGTAAAACTGAAACCTGGTTCTCCATGGGAGAACAGAATCTGGAATTATTGTTTGCTTATGACAGACCACAGCAGATGGGAGATGGCACTGAAGGAGCCCTGGAAGCATGTCCTCCTTCAGACGTGAGGTACTCTCTGGCTCTAAATTAGCAGAAACTACTCAAACATGGCATGGCAAGGCAAGAATCTTTACTGCATACAAGAATGAAGCCACTTGAAGGAGTTGATTCCCTTCTCTCAATATAAGAATGCAATCCTTTCTCATATCCATTACTGTGTAAATCCAGTGCTTTTTCCCCACCCTTTCCATAGCTTAAAGGATATATTGTTTTGGGCTTCTTAAGCCTTGTGCTATATGGATGTTGGTTGTTAACAAGACATTTTTGGGAAAATCTAGTTTCCAATGTAACTTGCATACCTATGCTCCATATCTAATAGGGATTAATGTACCCATGGGAATGTGCGCTGAGGCTAATTTTATTAAGATTATTTTAATGCAAAACAAAGATGGGATTCTAGCATTCTGTAAAGCAGAGCATCAGATTTCAGCATCTTCTTTATTTACAAGAATGTCTCTGGACCCCATATTGGGCCCACAGATATTCTTTGAAAATCAACATGATGGATGGTTCCAGCCCAGCACGCTCTATGCTCTGCACCCAGAAAAAAGGTAAATGACTCCTCCCCCACACATACCAACCTGTGATGATAGGGAACATGGGAGAGGGGGAGTTAGTTTGCCTTTCTAATAAATGAGCATTTTGTGACTAGTCACACTCATTACTGCAGCCACTTTGTAAGAGTACCCACAACACCAAATGCACTTTAAATAAACTCACTCCAGCAAGTCACAGTGCTATTCTTTTTTTTTTTTTAATTGCAGGGCAAAGAAAAAGTGTTGCCTTTAAACTGTAATTCTTAGGATATTGTAACAACTGCAATTGTCTAACGATATTCCTGCTTTTATCCAACCTCTCCAAAACAAAACAAACATTTAAAAATAAACAATTAGGTTATGCGATGCCACTACACAGACGAAGAAGAGAATCAATTTAAATGTCCCTGTGAAAAAGGTATTGCTATGATCAAACCAACCTGGAGCAGGAAAACCGTAACAGCCATTGCATTCTGAATGCAGGAACTACACAGAAGCTCATGGAATGTAGTGTAAGGATGCACTTAGCACTGCTAAAACGGCACTGCTTCCAGGGTTAACAATCTTTCAGCTGATGATTTGTACGTATTTATGAGCACTACTGAATGACCTTCAAGAATGCCTGTAAGACACCGACAGGGTGCATTAAAGAAACACGAGTCCTTTTCTTTCCTGAACATACAGCTTTTCCACACTTCCATCTCTGATGCAACAAACCTGAAGGAGCACATTATCAAATAGCAAATTATGAAACAGAAGAGACTGCTACATCAATTCAAAAGGATAAGACCAGTAGCTGCATTTGAGGGGATTCAAGTGTCATGTATGGGATCCTGTCCTACTGAGCCACCCACATCCTACCCCTATGCACATTTACTCAGAAGTGTCATTTAATGCATTTGCTTTGCAATGGGTTTGCTTAAGGATTGCAAGCAAAGAGTTCTTCAGGTGCAATGCATCTGGGGTAATATTTCTGCTGGTCTTTGAAATAAAATTGTCAACAGCAACAGAATTCTGTTGACCAGATGAAAGCTCCAGGAATCCCGAAATACTGCACATACTTCAATGGCAGAAGCTGTTCCAATAAAAGATTATCACCCAATGAATTTTCCTGCTCCCAGCAGGCTCTGTAATGTGTGCCAGACATGAAAACATAGGTTGTTCCATTACCCTAGATACATTATTCAAAGCGGCAAAATGAACTCATACAGCCACCACTGTAGTGGAAATAATGCAAGAATGAATCCCCTTTCTAGCTTTACAAAGAAAATCCACTTCATCAGTGGTTTACATAAACAGCTCTTGTTTATGAAGCCAGATTTCATTACAGGCAGGCGAAATGTTATCTTTTTGTGGACAAGCTAAAATGGACTGCAGTACAATAGGCCTATGTGACACAGCGATATTACAGTCAGCCAGCAATTCATTTATTATTATTATCCAAAACACTGTCCAGTTCAGAGTTAATGAATGGCAAGGATGCTGCTTATTCATTGAGGATGGCTTGGAGCAATAGATTATTAAACCTCCATAATGCCATCGATGCTTCATGGGTGAACATCAATACAGTACGTTTTTCAGCCAAAGTAGGACATCATGAGAAAAGCTAAAAGGATAAGCCAAACTCAATATCTGAACGTGCACATGAGCCATGATACTCTAAATCATAAATCTGGCAGTACCTTAATTTAGGACTGCAATCTTATGCATACCTATTATTATTAAACCCCTAAGAAAATGATTCTTAGTAAAGAGCATTAATTGCCAGAGAAAAGAAAAACTGAGAGTGACTGCAAAGCCAAGATATTTAATCTGTTAGATTATAAACTTCATCATAGACACAACACAGTTCCAAAGTCCTTAGGATTACTCAGCCAAAGCAAGCAATTTGTGGACATTACTATCCCAGCAAACACACAGCAAAATGTATAACTTGGGTTTTCCCTATCCAAGCTTTTCATTGTTCTGAGAAAGGAAAACCATGTAAGAACAGCATTTAAGTATAAATTTAAGTGAGGGAAGCATGCAACAATATCTGCCCATAAATCTATTTTATCTACTAATGATTTGCTAACCAAAGCTGTTTGTTTGGGTTTGGGATTTTTTTACATAAAAGTTCCAAGAACATGAAACCGTCATATCATTTACAATGCTTCATCAAGTATCAGTGTATACAGAGGGTGGGGGGTGGGGAACATTGTTTGCAAGTATTCACATATGTTTGTCTTTGCAGAAAGGGAACCCTTTTAGATAAGTTTCTTGATTTGATATTCCTGAGTCAGCTTTCATAAGAGCAGATTATAGGGCAATTAGAACAATTAATCAAAATTTGAGCAAGGTGCATTGAAAAGATAGCAACAACAGCAGAATCAATAAATATAATTAATAACTGCATGCAGCAGCGCATGCTGAACAACGTCTAACTGAAATGGGGAAAAGAGGGAGAAATAAATGAGCTGTGCAGCAGAGGAAAGACAAATATGCTTTGTTCTGCCTCCCAAAACTGCCTACTCACTGGAAGGATTACAGAGGATATGACCAATATATATGGACAACACCTATGAACATAAAACCCTATGGCACTAGAGGAGCTGTGTTTGAGACCAAGGCTCTAAAAAGTAGCAGGAATCAATGACTTACGGTAGGATGCTGAGCAAACAATAAATCTTTAAACGTGACTCCAAGGTAGTAAAATTGGAAAGTAAGGAAATAGAAGCACTTCTGATGACTTAAAGAAAAAAAAACCAGCTTGGAAGAGAAGGATCGAACTACCTCACAAGGCTGGCAGAAAGAAAGAAAGAAAGGAAGGAAGGAAGGAAGGAAGGAAGGAAGGAAGGAAGGAAGGAAGGAAGGAAGGAAGGAAGGAAGGTTCCTAAGTTAAATGGAAGTAATACGTGCATGAATTGTGGGTGAGTAGAATACATCGGTGGATGGGTACAATGCTTTCAAAAAATTTAGCTGGACTTTTCATCTATATTCCAGAACCTTAGCAATCCAGATAAAAGGAAACCATACAGAGGAGATGAAAGGTGTTTTAAGAATTAATGCAGGCACCATGGATCGCAAGAAAAAGGTATGTGTCTAGGACAGGAATGAAGGATGCTTAAGAAGATTAATGCCATCTAAAAGGAAAATGGGGTGGGGGATGGAGACATGGGGAGAATCAAGCAGGCACGGCTGTAGGGAAAGTGCATGAACAATCAACAGGACAGTCTAAGAGAAAAGTTACTTGGCTGAAAAGCACGGGTATAAGATAACTGTGTAAAAGCAAGAATTCCATGCATTTCTATAAATAAGGCATACTATTCATTACCTCGATAGGAGACTGGATGATAGAAAAGGGATATTACAGTCAGCAAATATGTACAAAGACAACAGCCGGTATCACAAAAAAAAAGTAAAACAAAAGTCTATAAATGATACAAAAGGATCTGGCAAGAGACCAGACTGACCAAGAACACAGTGCCAAGCCTGCAAAAGAGATCGGTGTTTCTCCCGTGTGTGCTTATAATGCAGAAAAATAAGGGTAGCTCTGAGAATGAGAAGGGTCCACATTGCAAGAGAAAGATCTACTGCTGACAAAGACCCAGGTCCAGGGAGGTAAGATCCACAAGCATGTGTGTGAAACCTAGAATCAAATGAAGGAAAGTTGTCAAAACGTCAGAAATGAGATGGACAAGAGGCAGCGTTTCACATCTAAAGTGAAAAACCTTCAGCTTCCCATTTCCCTGAAAGCTCTTAAATGGGACTCTGAACTTCTGCCCCTTATTCTAGGTGAATGGAGACTGACTGTAATGGGCATACATTCCACACATTCTCAGGAGCCCTCTCCTCTCCGGTTAGGATTGACGGGGTACATATTAAAGCTCTCATACAAAATGGGTTAGTCTCAGGGAGATCCTACAAAGTCTAGTGGGGAAGCCAGTTCCAGAGTGTCTAAAGCAGGAAAGGAGAGTTGCAGCAGAAGGCAGTGGGTAAGAAAGATGGCTATGGGGTCGATGAGCACAGTATGGAGACGTGCAGGCCATGTAAATGGGATTGATACAATTCTTTCTGTCTTCATTCCTTTCAGAGGCTCAGCAGCTGCATGAGACACAGAAATTCCATAGGTGCAGAAACCTCACTCTCTGTTTCCTTCCACAAGCACGTGAAGAGGAATGGATAGCCTGCCCAATCTGTGTCACACACACACATGGGCAGGAAGAGGGAAAACAGGCACCAACTGCATGGAGAACCAAGTCTGGGGACTAAGTTGGCATGCTGAGAACACAGGACAGAGCAAACACACCCCCCCCCCCGAAAGGAGAGCTAGGTAGGTATCAAACCAGTTCAAAAACTGATTCTGAGCTTGATCCCAAAAGCTGCCAGCAGTGGGAGGGAGTCACAGCAGTGCAGTAAATGTGAATCAACTTGCAAGGCTAAGTAAGGCTTTGGCTGAAGACTCAGGGGGCAGCTGGGCCATGTCTGAACTGTATCTTTCCCTCAGCCACCAGCCTGCTGGGCAAATTACTTGGCATAAGTCAGCTATGGAAACCACCAAGCTCCCAGAGATTCAACAAGAAGCTCCTGGCATTGGGTGACTTGTGAAGTACAGGTAGCAGTCAGAGTGTCAGATTAGCAACGGGTAACTCCAGGTACACATATATATATCCACTCAGAGAAGCCTGAAGCTCACTGGCTGACCTTGGGCTCTACTGCTCTCCAGCCTACCTAACGAGGTTGTAGTGAGAAAAAGAGAGGTCCAGCGGTGCGGAGAGTGTATAAATAATACACCGGAGGAGGGAAGAGGAGAAGAAAGAGATCGCTGCGCGAAGGAGCCTTCCTGCCCCCCCCCCCCCCCACAGACTCACCTGGGAGGTTTGACCGCGGCGCTCTCTCGCTTGTCCAAGACGCCCGGCACGCAGTTGGTGAGCTCGGTCCAGTCGGCGTGCAGCCCGCAGCTCCAGCCCGTGGAGAAGCGCGAGAAGAGCCAGGTCTCCCGGCGGTTGGGCCGGTAGCAGGTGCATTTCTTCTGCCCGGGCCGGCAGTCGCAGGGCACCTCGAGGCGCACGTTCTGCACCAGGTGGCGGCCGAAGGTGGTGCCGCCCGTCTTCTGGATGTGCAGGAAGACGATCACGTCGTCTCCCTTCATGTCGAAGGCCAGCTGGCGCTCCAACTCCCGCACGGGGAAGTAGTACTTCTTGACGTAGTGCGGGTCCGGAGTGGGGAAGAGGTCCAGCTCATCCTGGTACGAGCGGCCGCTCGGCGAGCCCAGACTCAGCCCCGGCCCCACATACTGGTACAGGATGAGCATGAAGCACACCGAGCCCGCCACGATCAGCAGGAACTTGCTGTTCCTTTCAACCATGGTCCTTCCAGCGCGCTTCATATGCCACCATCTCCCGGCAATGGGGAGGCGGCGGCGGCTGCTCCTGGAGGTGTTGGCGGCGCCGAAATACGCTCCTCTTGCCTTGCTTTGCCTGAAACACCAGCACCGACAACCAAACCGGCGCCTCCCTTTGCAAGAAGCGGGGATTCCCTGCCCCTCTCCTTTTTCTCTTCTCCTTCAGTCAGATCAGCAAAAGGGGGAGGCGAGGACGGGGGAGGGGGGCGTAGAGCGCGGTTCCAAATGACCCCCTCCCCCGGATCCGCCTCCCTCACAGCCCCGTCCCGCCTCTGCCTACGGGACTTTGTCTCCACCTTTACTCCAGCTCCAATCTGGCCAGGCGATCGGGCTTATGCGACCCGCAGCCCCCCGTTTCGCTCCGGGCTGCCCGCCGCCGCCGCCGCCGCACGCTAGTTCGAGTCCTTCCTGCCTGGCTTCCTATTGCCAAGCCCCACCATGATCCGAGCCCAGCATGCACAGCGCCGCCTCCTCTCGCTCCTCTCGCAGCTCCAAGCACGCACTGGAGAAGGGAGAGCAGCCGCGGCGGCAGCAACACACAGGCACGCCGCAAAGACAGCAAATCTGGAAGCTCCGAAGTTGCAAGCGCCCGCCCGTAGAAATTCTGGGTGTGCGCGCGCTGCTGCTGTGGCTGCGGTGTTCTGGGGACTTCTCCACTTCCTCTTTTACATAACCAAAGCCTACCAATAGGGAGGCGCAGATAACGATCTTCACGTTCAGGAGCAATTGTATCCACTGATTTCAGAACTAGGGGTCAGATCTCTCTCCCCCCTCCACTCCTGATCCAGAAGAAAAGAAGGGCGGGCTGCTCTTCAATCGCGAGGTCTATTTTGCTCGCTTTTCTAGTTAAAGTAAGACCCCGGGACCCAGGTTCTCTTATATTCTCGGGCTGTCCTTCTCAAGAGCTTTTGAACAATTGTACGATTCTTCAACAGGTGCTACTTTTCCCTGGCATTAAAACTCAGCCATGAATCAAAACCGACCTGAAAGTCTATTGCAGCAATCATCTTTATCTGAAAATTTATACACCATTCTTTATTACAAACCCTGAATTGGTTTGCAGTCCAATGCACAATAATGCAATACAAGACTTAATTCATAAAAATAAAAATATGCAATATTTGGATATGCATTTTTACTTTAAAAGTAAGAATGTTATCTTGAACAAGGCAACTAACTAATGACGTTTTAATATTGTAAAGGTTTATTCTAAAAGCTTTCTCTTGAAGACTCTTTGGAAATGGTCCACAAAAACATTTTTCCCTAATAATTAAAATCAGCATTTTTGCTTCCATGTTTACAAATGGTACGATTCAATCCAGAGATCTTTCACATACTTACAAATGATCTTAAAAGACTCATTTTGCCTCTGACAGATCTAATCAAGAGAGATCAAATTAGGAAAAGTCAGAGCTCAATCACACTTTGGAGGGAATCCCATCACATTCAGTGAGGTTTACTTTGCAAGAGAGGCGCAATTGATTGCATTCTCAGACCCACACTGAATTGCTTGAAGATTCAAACAAAAGAAGGGCTGGTCCAAAATTATTTTGTGCCTGAGATGAAAAGGGCAACCCCTTTCAAGCCATGTGCAAAAGCTGTCAGTTGCCCTGAGATGCATTCAGGACTTTCTTTTAGAGCAGCAGACTTTTCCTTAGAGGGCATAAATAAGGCTACTGGGGCATCCAGCTTTCTCCTCCCAATGCCTTGTTGCCCTTTTCAGCCTGTATCGTCTAAGACAACTGTCTCATTCCAGCTAATAGTAGGGCCAGTTCTGGCATTTATCACTTGTAATACTGCCTTCAGCTTAGCTAGTTAAAGAAGAAATCTTTTCATTGGTTTAGGAATTTAGGAGTGAAAGCAGCAAAAGAATGTTATGAAAAACAATTTTCTTCTCCCTTTCAAAAGTCTCTGCCTCATCCCATCAATCACAGTAATCTCTTCATTGTGATGTCACAAAGAGTTGCTCTTCTGATGTCACAAAGGCAGGATTATGAGGATGGAAAATGAGTAGGGAATGCATAATAAAAATATGGAACAAATAGAAGCTCATGGTAAAATAGAGTATGAGGAAGACTGAAGTTGCCGACAGGAAAATCTAGTCGTCAACATCATTAATTGGAAATTATATTGGCGCGTGATTTTCTGAAAGTTTAATGTGATGAATCTGGCAATGAAAATTATGAGTATGTTAGAGAGAGAAAGAGAGATGAACTCAAGATATATTACTAACTTTCACAATTGCTAGATATGGTGGAAAATGCAAGAGAGCATAACTCTAAATGTAGTTAATCTGCCCCCAGGAGCAGTATGCCTCTGTTCTAAAATATAACCGAGGTCAAGGAAACCTCAGAATGTAAACAGCAAAACTGCCATATTTTTCACCAGCAACTCTTGAGTGGAATGTACAGTATCTTCTCTGAATACACTGCACATCCTTGGGTGGGTTGCATGCATTTGACTGGAGGTGGATGGGTTTGTGATCCAGCCTGAAAGTAGTCTTTTGTGTTATTCTGAGATCCCGGTGATTGCTGGAGAAGGAAAGCTTGTTTGGGGACTTCAACAACTTCCCAATTTTTTACAAGCATCCCTGTACAAGGGGGCTGCTGCTAAGTTTGGAATTGGTGTGCAGTCTTAGGAAAATGGATGAGATACCCCGATAGTTTTACATCCTCTAGTGCTACTGGATGCCCACCAAACTGTCATACAGAATGAATGGCATTTGTCATCCTTCCCAGACAACACAGCTGGAGACCACCTTGGCTAGGAATGCTGGGAAATCTCAGGCAGCAGGTTTAGGAACATCCAAAGAGGGAAGAGCCATGTAGGCAAATCAATGTTTTTATGCATATTTTTTATGCACTAGAGAGAACCAAATGCCTTTAATGTTATTTTTCTATCATGGTTTTATAGATGGCATCATCTATAACATTCTATCATATAAAAAGATTGATTTCAACACATTCTGGCAAGTGCACATCAGATATGGGGGCGGGGGGGAATGCCATGCCTCACTCTGTTGAAATGTAGAGGAAATTTTCCCTCCTCATGAATGAACTTGCCACAATCTGAATATGTAGGGAGTCTCCATGGCAAAATTAGGAATGGAAATACAATATAACAATCTAGGTAAAGAGGTAGAAAATGTACGAAAGCTTACATGTTGGTCAAAGACCATAATAAAGGTTTACCTACCTACCTACGAAAGCTTGGCATCTCTCTCTCTCTCTCTGTGTGCTAAGAATTGCTTTCTGTTTATATGATGGCTTGAAGGAAAATACAATAACAACGTCAAAAATAAATCCTTCCTACCAGTACATAGGCTAGGATATATCAGCTTTCCTAATCACCAAATATAAAGTAGAGTTGTATGACCTAAGACTCCAGGGCTACATGTGACCCTCCCCCCCCCCCCCCCCCCCCAGCTTTGGGCACAACCCCCAGAGTCCTCTGAAAACTGTTGCCAGATTCTAGTGTTTAATATGATGGGAGAACAGAATGCTAATACAATGAAATATAATCATATTAACTGTAATCAATTTAATGAAACTGACATTGATTTGTTGTAATTCCACCTATTTCTTCAATAGCCAAGTGAGACCCTTGGCCAAGAAAGGTGCTTGTGTAGAGGCAGGGTGAATTATACAACTCATCTCTTCTCAAATGAGGAAACATAAATCTGTTATAGCATCCAAACAATCACAGAGAATGTCCTATTTATTCCCCCTTTTCCTTGACAAACGCAGTGGATTTTATCCCCATTTTGTGTACCATATTTGAGAGCAATTATATCTTCATTATGGAAGAAGAAACAGTGGAGAAATGAAGGTCTGTTTAAGTTTGGAAATTTATATCTTGATTTGGGAAGTGCTGGCATTTATGCACTATTTTATGTAAGCGGTTGAAATATACGTGAGACTATAAAGAGCCACAAAGGAGCTTGTGGTATTGATGTTTGCCTTTGGTTGTAAAAGTATATAACTAGTAGAATAACCCACTGAGTGTTAATTGTAAGAAAGGGTATTTACCATAGAATGAGTTAGCAACTTTGGTTAACTTGCAATATACTGATGATTAGTCAAAAGGATGGAACTATTCTCATACATGCTTTTAACAGTTATCTGGTTGATTATGCAGAATAAAAATGTATCAATACAATTTATTCTAAGCATTACATTACTCCAGATAAAAGAAATTTATTTGTATAGCTAATGATTTTTTTGCAGTGTAAGAGTTTGCATTACAATAACTAACTAAATAACTACATGTTTGTTTATTTATTTATTTATTTATTTGTTAGACTTATATGCCCACCCATCTTAAATACATGATTCTGGGTAATGTTGCTGGTTTCCTCACAACTAGCACAATGATTGAATTCTACTGCAGTCCCCTGTAGGAGGATCTGTGACATCTAATATTAGATCAGTGATACAGTAAACATACGATTTTCTGGAAGTGAATACACAGAATAGCACGAGTAATCCAAAGACATTAAATGCAGAATAATGTTGTATAGGAAGGAAGGAAGGAAGGAAGGAAGGAAGGAAGGAAGGAAGGAAGGAAGGAAGGAAGGAAGGAAGACAAGACAAGACAAGGCAAGGCAAGACAAGACAAGACAAGACAAGACAAGACAAGACAAGACAAGACAAGACAAGACAAGACAAGACAAGACAAGACAAGACAAGACAAGACATGGAGTGCTGGGAGCATCTCTGGGAGAATTGCTACATTTGTAATGTTCAGGACATCCACTTTAGCTCTTTTCTGGATCTCATAATACTTAGATACTGCCAAGGTCTTTAGTATCTAGTATATACAAAGACAATTCTACCAATAGTCCATCGAAGAGGGCCCAGTCTGTCTTCTTAAAACAAACAGAAGTTTTAGCTTGCCCTCTTCAGGAGTTAAATGACAACCCAAAGTCTTCTCTGACAATAGTCAGAGATCATTTGACTTCAGTAGATTCTGCTCATTTCTTTGTCTCTTCACATTCCCTGAGCCAGCTTCTTGATCTCAACCTCAGCAACTTTAAGATGTATGGAATTCAACTCCCAGAATTCCCCAGCCAGCATGACTATGTGTCCACTGTTAAAAACTAGATAAGCTACGTGTTTTTTTTTCTTTTAGCAAGATTACTTGAGTAACTAGTCTGAACTAATGCCTTGATACTAATTTGCTGTTTCTTTTAAACAGGATTATATTAAATGTTGGCTCTGACCACGGTTTTGAGGGCAGTCAAGGGTCAAGGACTATGCATTGAAAAGATACACTGCATTTTTTGTTGCCCTCATTTGAAATTGCAGTTTGTTCTTTAATGAGGTATTTCCTGTTGTCCTAAAGTTCAAATAGAAAATAATGCTGGAAGACCTGAGCATTGTTATCAAATTCCTATAAACTGCAGGAATAGGTAAGGATTAGAAGAGATGGTTAAGGTACCAACAGAAGAGAATGTATGTAGCTCAGGGTTGAACTGTGGGGTCCAAGCTCAGAGAACCCCAAGGTCTCCACAGATGGTTAAGGTTTAGAAGTGATGAGTTTTTCTCCTGGTGAGACTCCAAAAGTGGAAAAAGCTTTTTCAAGAGAAAATTGGTTGTGATGGGGAAAATAAGATTGGGGAGAAATAGATAGGAAAAGAATTTCTTCTTGGTCCCCCAGGATTCCTACATTCTTTTACTCCATCTTTATGTGAATTTGATATGGCCCACATTCTTAAAGATCTGTAGTCAATTATAATTAGAGCTTTAGCAATGGTGGAAAAAATTAGATGATGATGATGGTGGTTTGTTCAACACTCCTTACTGATGCCTGTATCACTTCATGGTGCATGGGAAACCTTTAAAAAGAGAAGAACAACCATTCATGCACAGGGGTGCCAGTCCATTTAGTATTTCAAAGGATCTTGTCTTCTGGATAAATAGCATGGCAACCATTCATAATAGCCTGCATGAGCTCCCACCCAACTAAAAAATCAGCCCCATCCATGAAGCTGAATGAGATAGCTGCTTCAGGATCCTAAGGGCTAACAGTGGCTGCCCTCTGGCTATCTTCCTGAGTTCTTCTGGCCATCTCTTCTAAGGCTTGGTCCATTTCCATCTTCATAAGACATTCTATGCTACATATGCTGCTTTGTCTTATGGTTTGGTACTCATAAGCTGGTCTAAGATGTATCTGTTGTTATTCATGTATCAGCCAGCTACCTCCCCTCAACAGTTTCTCAATATAGTAAAGTATATCAAGAAGATGTTAGGTTACTATTTCTTCCATTAGAGCAGACAACTTACTTGGACTTAGACAGAGATACTATTGGTAGGTAGTATTGGTATTATAAGGGTAAAGTGGAAGGATGTTGTGTGTCTGGAGCATGGGAGATGAACAGTTGAAGATGGTAATTGAGTTGAACTTGGACTCTAAGGCAATTCGCCTTGGGAGCCATTCATCTAAGCCACCCAATAAAGTAAGGATAAATTACTAGGAAACATATAAGTGCTGCAAATCATTCAAGATGAAAGCTTTGTAGCTATTAGCAAGAAGCTGAGCCACATGTGAACTTAAACTTAATCTCACTGAAACCTATAGCTGGAGGATTTAAGTAGGCAGCTGGAAAAAATGAATTATATTTGAATTTCTTTCTTTGTCTCTCTAATTTCTAACCACTCATCTGCATAACTATTATTACTAAATTTGCTGACAGACACTGTTTAATACATTTACCTTCTGATTCATTCTAAACATTGATTTGGTTCTTCTGAAGATATGGAAGTATCAGTATGTTAAATGCTTACAGCTTTTGGTTTGATTTGGAACATTGTTGTCAAAATACATTGCATTCTGTGGACAAAAATCAGCAAAGAAAAGTTGTGGCCAGTGCATAGAAAAGGCAATAAATTTTCTGGATATGCTATTTTATTCAGGCTTGGAACAGTTCTAAGGATAGACTAATTGGATATGATGAAAGAGTCCCAGTGAAGGATAGTTATCTTCCTAGAACAAAACCATACAACAGGAGAGTCCTGAAAGTTGCAAATATAGTTCCTAGAGCAGGGTTTTTACATTTTTCAAAACTGTGGCACAAAACTCTATATACATGAGGTACACCTATGATTGTTTGTTTTAAAAAAGGAACATTGAAAACATGTGTAATATTCTTTGTTTGCCCTTACATTTAATACACTTATTATAAATCTTAATAAGATATATGAGTTTGCATATGTTGGCATATTTAATCCATCTCTGAAGTATCAAATTGGTTAAATTTGGTATTGGTTCTAGTGAGTATTAAAAATCCACTTTCTTAAAGATACACTGAAGGAAAAGGTAGTAGAAGTTTTGATGCTTTTTTACTTAAAACTCATATTCTCTGTGAACTTTATTGCAAAAGTCTTTTGGTGATGGCTCCTTTTTTTTCAGCTGCTTCAATATGAAGTCTGAGGAGAGATTTGCCACGCTTCCTTTTCATTCATGGGCAAGATACTTTTTTGCATACTGAAATATTTTCTTGGATCTTGGAACCAGTTAGTGGAACATCTTCAAGTTGGGGAACACTGATGTTCCAGGGAACATAGTTTAAGAAAGACTGCCTTGGAAACCTCCAAAAATGATTTCCAAATAAAATTGTAATTAAATCAAAATGAATTAAAAACAGGTATAATTCTTTTCTTTTTTTGGCTGATCCTAACAATATTTGGTCCCCAGATTGCTACCCAAAGAAATATATGGATGTTATGAACTGGATCATACAAAGTGAAAGCAAAAAGCTTTAAAGGAAGATCTTCTTTGGAGCATAAAGGTCTCTAAATCAAACGTTATAATTTAAAAAGAGAGGAGGCCAAACCTTAACATTTATTGTATCTTATGTTTCTGAGTTGGAGGAAAAGGAAAGCCCCAGCATTGCCCCATAGGCCGTTGGTTTCTTGCAGGTAATGATAGCAGGAACCAGTGATCCTGACCAGGGCTCAGCAGTAATTGCAGAGCTGTGTTTACTCAGCTACTCCTGTTTCTAGGCTAGGACTCCACAGAAGTCTAACAGGCGCTGTTCAACAGGGTCAGAATCTTTACTGCAGACAAGTTGAAAAAACATAAAACAGTTGACTGCCTGCTGCCAGTGTAAAAGTGCAAGTACCTCTTCATACCCATGGTGGTCCAATCTGTAGCCTTTTCTTCCCATTCTTCCCATAAATTAATAACCACTTTGCACAGCGTTTGGTGGCCTTGAAACTGTGCAGTTGCTGAGCGTTTCCCAGCAATCCTTCTCTTTCCTGCTAATAGTGCTGAAAGTGAAAGAAATGAATGAGGGAGGATAAAAGGAACACAGAGTACTGTAAATGGATCTGCAGTACTGTAATGGCTATACACACACAATGTCCGGCTCTTGAGCGGCAACCAGAATAGCCCTTAGGGGAAAACAGTTGTTCACCCTGGCAGAGCCTCTCTTTCATAAAGAGTATGGCAAGCTTCATTAAATATGTAGAAGTTCTCAGCTGAGGTTATTTTAATATAGATTGATTTAAAAAAAAGAAATTAAAAGGAACGATAGAAAACAATGATAGAGTAGAGAGCAACTACATAACTAATGTATCGGATTAATACATGAGTTTCTTATGTGTGAAAAGAATCAATTATATATATTTCTAAACAAACACATACAGAATTAATTACATTACTAATAATAAATAGCTTCAGATCAGATTAATGTTTGGCATTAATTAAGATCCACTGTCTTGTAAAGTGGATACAAAGTGGATTCTGTCTGGCATTTAGTTACCAAGACCCTCAGAGATTTCCTATTTGCAATATGTGTGTGTGTGTGTGTGTGTGTGCTGAATTGCAGTTTTAGTATTTTGCCATTGTAGTAGCCTGTTAGAACGCTTTTTTATATGTATTGTGGTAATTTTTGTTTCAACAACTATATGACATCTAAGCACTTTAGCATTTAGTTGGCCATCTATTGCTTTAATTTGGGAATTAAATACTGAGTCTGCATAAAAGAAGTTGCAGAAGGGAAATCTGCTTAGTTTTTTTGCTTGGTAGGTTGACCTGAAGAAACTCCTCCTTTCCTTTCATTAGGCAGAGCTTTGTGTCTGAGAAACAAGAGATCAACCTGTGAGTCTTACTCTTGGAATTCCAAAGTCTGTGCAGCGCTGTCAGCAATAATTCTGATATGTTTACAAACCAGCTGATGTTATGAAATTATGGGATTTTCCACACTCATTCTATAGATGTGGTTCTGTCAAGCATTTAAAGACACCCTTTTATAAAGCATGAAATCAAATCTTGAGTATTAAGGAACATGAAACAGGAACAACAACAAAACCATCTAATTTACAAGATCCAAATAGTTCCTAACCAATGTTTAATTAAATTAAACAAAAAGAATTCTTTCGGATGTTCTAATCCATTTCAGCGAGAACAAGGGGCACGGAGAAAGAAATTGCCAATAGGGAAAGATCTACACTATATCTGTTTTATTTGCTTTTGAGGATTTCGCCTGTGATATAATCCAACACCTCTAGATGGCAGCAGGTTGGTGCAAGCCTCCAGACTCAAGTGCAGCTGGAAAGTGGGGGCATTGTTTTACAAAAGGAGGTAATTAATACAACTAACCACTAGAAATCTTGTGATTTCCAGTTAGATGGAAAAGCAATGAAGTGCCTGCTGAAGTGCTGGAAGAAATATTCTGTATAGTATATAAACAGGAAGGTCTTCCTTAAGTGGAGCTCAGCTCTTGATGAATACAGTATTTGGACACAACCATGCTATTTTCCCGGCAACTATACAGAAGTGGTTTGCTGTTGCTTTCTTCTCAAATACTTTTCAACTTGGGAGCCTAGTTTATGGCCCTGGGATTTTCTGGCAGACTCCTATCCAAGAATCAGTCAGGTCTGACCCCGATTAGCTTTTTCAGGCTCAGTCAAGATGACTAGGTGTTGCTACCTGTTGTGACTATTCTGTGTCTAGAGTTGTGCATTTTTGTGGGGGGCGGGGTTTACGTACATGCCCTAATACTGCTGAAAAGAGTCATCCTTCTGCACTCCTGCACTGCATGAGCATCACTGCCATCCCATAGGCTGATGCAGCAATCCACTCTTTCAGCTGCTATAGTCACTCTTCTGTTCTTAACCTGGAAGGAGCCAGGTCCTTTATTGTCAGACCTCCTGGTTCAGGAATTCAGTTGTGGCTGCTTTCTCAAGGAATCAAGACATGGCTAATCTTTACTGCAAGCAGATTAAGGGCTAAGTAAGACAACTGAACAGTACTGATAGACAGAGAAGCACTCTTAATATATACATTGATTCAAAATACTATACCCCTTTTCTTGCATAGCTCTCTAGCCAATTCAAATCTGGTTTTCCCTTTCTCAACGCCCCCTCCGCCCCTTAGGAGGCTGCAAGCCTCTGCATTCTTCCTACAATAGTAGAAAATGCATTGTCTTGGACTTGAGGCATCTCCTTTCCCACAGACCTGACACCATCACTCTTTACAGGCTCCTCTCACCACCCCCACCCCCACCTAGCCTGGTCTTTCCCTCTGGCCTCTTGTAACTCTGTAATCCCTCCCAAGCCCAATTCCTTTGCCACAGAAACTAATGTCTCTGGAGCAAGGGCAGGAAGATATTGGTGGGTTCCATCCCTGTTTGCCTATGTGTGCAAACCGGGCGCTCCTCCCAAATGGGACCCACAGTAGTACAAAATGCAGCTGCCTGTGTTGTAGTGGATCAAAACCACTATTTGCATATAACACCTGTGTTGAGGGTGTTGTATTGCTCACCATTAGGTTTCTGGATACAATTAAAATGCTGGTATTAACCTACAAATGGGTTGACACCTGGATGTAGGGCAACTTATTTCCAGTGGGGTGGAACTTGATCAGTTCCAAATGGTAGACTCAGTTCAGGGGGAGATGCTGCTGGTTTCCTCCTCCATGAGAGATATGGGGAAAGCAAGAGAGAAGTGGGCTTTTTTCGGGGGGGGGGGTGATAACATCTATCTTTTGGAACAGCCTTCCATTGGTGATCCAGTTGGTGCCTTTGCTCCTGGGCTTTAGAAAGACCTTGAAAAAAGAGCCATTTAGAAAGACAGTTGAGGGTTGGCATATATTCATTAGTTGTCTATTAATTATATTTATTTATATGTATACATATATGTTGAATGTGTATAGTATCTATATTACTTTGAATTATTGTTTAACATTGGATGTATATGGCTTTATGGCTTTTACTTTTATATTCATCTGTTGTTAATCGTTATTGAGTTTGTGATTTTAAGTATATATCATCATGGGTCCTTGTGAAGTAGGGCAGTTAGAAATATGGTAAACAAACAAACAAGCAAACAAACAAACAAATCCATCCCCTGAAGCTGTGCTGTAGAATTCGCACAATTATTCTTCAGGTCCTTCACGTCTTCCTCCTTTGGAAGTCAGGGTGTCAGGGGGAGCCATCTCACATGATTGGGGGACCTGGGAATCTAAAGGAATTGTACCTGGAAGTGGTGGGGAAGGTGGGATGCATGCACCTTCAAGAGCGATCAGTATCAAAAGAGCCTTTCCCATAGGTCAGATGCTCCCACTTGCCTCAGCAACGTCAAGAATCCAAAATGTGCTCCATATCAAACTCTCCCTTCTCCCCCACAGGGACTAGAGGGAATGGTGAGGCAGAAAGGAGTAAGAGGCTGCCTAGCTGGTTGCTCCAAGAGCAGTAGGGAAAGATGGAATATAGGGTGGATTTTTAGGGAGGCAGAAAGTTGCAAATCATAGGCCACAGGACTGCTCTGGGCCACAATAGGAAAAGCCTCAATAAATTTGGCATCTAGATCCTTGGACGGCCATATAGAAGGAAGGTATTTGGTGGAAAGCCAAATTAAACTTCTAATAGTCATCAGAGTGCTAGTAAGAGGTCTTGGTGTGATCAAGCTGTTTTTTTAAAGAGGTGCTAAGTGGCCTGAAGCTTGTGAATGGGGCAGAGCAGTCTCTAGGATGGATGATGGCCAGGAAAAGGTCAGAAAAATGTGAGGATGATACCCATAAGACCTCAAAAGGTGATAGTTTAGTGGAAGCAAGAACAGGCAAATTCAGCCATGGGGAAAAATTTAGTCCAGTTCTCTTGCTGAAAGTTAAGATAGCAATTCAACTATTACTCCAAGGTAGCATTAATCCTCTTTGTCTCCCTATCTAAATTATTGTGATGGGTTGAAGATAGGTGGGACGTAATATCTAACCATTGTAATAATGCCCACCAGAAGTATGCTTTAAATTATGGTCCATGATCAAAAATCCAGGAGTTGGACAGGTTGTGGGCTTTGAAGATACGTTGAATATAAAAATAAGCTATAACCTAGGCAGAAGGGTGGCCAGGACAGGGGATGAAATGAGCCAATTTTGAAAAAGGTCCACAACAACCATAACTGTATCTAACTCCCACCCCCCAAAGGGAAGGTCTATGATAAAGTCCAAGGAAGTCATGTTCCATGGACCCTGAGTGGGATGATCAGCAGAGGTTTGGGCAACAGGCATAGAAAACAAGACAGCTCAGCAGCCGCTCTGACTTGATGCAAGGCCTGGTTGATCAATGATAAGTACTCCTGTGCTGCAGACAGGGTGTCTTGAGGTTTGTCTTTGTGTGTGAGGGGGGGATTAAATTCTCTGGTCATAAAACAGAAGTTGGGAGGGGCTTTTATGTTCTTGTTTAGAACATAGAAAGTTACTGGAAGAAATTCAGGAGCTAAATGGAAAAAGAATTGTGCCCATCTGACTTGGTATTGTGTGAGTTTGTGATAGTCCAAATTCTTGTGACCTCTCTGAATTCATTTGGTTATACTGTCCCTCTAACAGCTGCTGCTAGACCTAAAAGGCAACCTTAATTCTGGGTGGTGTTAAAAATGTAATTGTTCCATTTGGCCAAAGAGAGGCTGTGTGGATGGAAAATTCAGGGAAGGTGGAAACTATGGATTGCAGTAGAATTGCTCCCAGGGCCATATCAGAGTCATCTGTCTACACAGTGAAAGAGCAGGAGAGGTTGGGATATGGGGGATGGGCTGGAAAGTGAGTTGATCTCATACAAAGGTAGTACTTTTCTTTCTTGGTAAGATGATTAAGGCTCATCTTTATGTCTCTCTAATCAAGGCACCAAGATGCTCCATTTAATGTTTTTAAACTATGTATCCTAATGGCATTGCCTTCATCTATCCCCACTGTACAATGGAGGCAGCTTAAGTGGTGTTTTTTCTCTTCTTCCAGCCCAATTTTTACCTTGGACATGATCTATAATGCTCAGCAATGTGATGGCTGTCAGAGAAGGGCTGGGATCCAGCCAACTCCTACTGGCCACTTTAGGGTGATGTGGACATGTCTCCTCCCACTAGTCCCTGGCGCTCTCCTCCACTGGCATTCATTTAGATTCAGGAGAGTCAGGAAGATCATCTGCCAGCTCCCCAGGAGCTGATTGATGGGTTTGCGCAGGCAAAGCCAGGAACCAGTTTAGCCATCTATGTGGCGGTGGTGGTGGTGGTGGTGGTGATGGTGGTGGTGGTTGCTGCTGCTGCTTAGTAGGTTTAGCCATCTGTCTAAACTGGTTTCTGACTATGTCCAGCTGCTATGTATATGCAAGAGAGAGAGTGTTGATGTGACAACTTTTTTAAAAAATTTCCTGATAGTTTTTTCAAGACTACAGTACTGCAGTACACAAATACACACAGCATGTTTGTTCTCTAATTTCATATTGCTTGAAAGAATTGAGCTGGTGTTTGGGGGGGAATTCTTGGGTTGATGTTTTGGAAATCCAGATATCTGAAGATCTGGTGGGTTGGCTTCCCTCACCGTGGCCCATAAGCCAGCTGACAAGGTGCTGGGAGGGTAGCGTGGCAAAGCAGGAGAGATCCCACTTCATTGCATGGCCTTCCAGCACCTCTCAGGCTACTTTTACACACGGGTTTAGCACTCCTTCTGAAGAATGCTATATCCATGTTTAAACATTGCTGTAAAACATCTGGCAACCATGGAGGAGATTGAAGTTGTAAGCTAAATGGGAAGAAGCTTTCCCACTAAATTAGTTGCCACCCGTTTCCAGCATAAATTATCAGATGCTTTTGGGGTCATTGCCAGCCCTAGCAGGAGTGGCAGAAGATTGTGGGATAGACTGCTCTTTATTCATGATTTGTACAGTGGGGGGAGAGTTGCCCAGTAAAGCAAGAGAGCTTCTCCTGCTTCAGTAGGCAGCTGTCAACCCCGCTTCCATGTTCTATAGGGTAAAGTCTCTCACTCAAAAACACAATTTCTTGGCAGTATCCTGGAGATAGGGGGACTAGTTAGTGAAAAGCATGGTTCTGACTTTCCAAATGTGAAAATGGGATCCACGATACTCCCCCAGTTTTTATTACTGATCAAGTTCCATGCCATGAGCAACAGTCCTCACTGCCATGAGAAAAGGACATCTTGACTGCTTTGTATGTGTGTCTGTATGTATGTAGTGAGCACAGTGTGAAGAGTGAGGTGAGGTCCTCTCTATCTTCTGCAAAAAGCTATCCTTGGTTCCTTTCCACTAGTTACATTCTGTCCCCCACATCCTACCCATTCCACCATTTAATCAGATGGTACCTCTCTGAAGGCTTTGCCATCTGCCAGGACCTGTGTCTTGAAACTACCAACAAACTATCTTTTCTGCCTTTTTCGGTTTTCTACCCAGGCCATTTTGGGGACTAAATCCTAGTGGATGAGTTCCAAGCGGGATCAATCAATTTAATATACTGCCACTGACAAGGCAGAAGTCTTGGGAAGAGCACATCAATTTGCCTCCCCCCCCCATCATTTCTTATTTTCCTTGAAATCTCACTTCATCCCTTTCCTCCCTGCCACCACATCAAAAAGGAACAGAAAGTGTAGCCCCTCGAATCCCCAACCCCTAAAACAATCATCCTGGGTTGTAGGCATTCTGCAGGGTGCTAAGAAGGTGCACAAGCAATCATTTCTTGCTTGCTTCTATTAAGTGCTTCAACATTGTCTCCTTGTGGATGCTCTGGCTTTCTCATTAGACAGGACTTGCCAGGATCATATGGCGGATCTGAAAACATCACTTTTTTTTTACATTAAAGTCAAAGAAAGTGAGGTAAACTGAAGTAATATGCCACTAGGACACTCTGCCTGGATAAAAGGGCAGCAATAGATTCCCAACATGGAATTGACAAGGTAGCTAGAGTAGCCTGCTGTCTTCCTTGACATAGTCTTTCTTTCTCTCGGTCCTCCGTGCTTATGACCTGTCCGCAGCACTATTTTTGGATGTGAGTTTGGTACTCTTTCAGAAGAGTGCTAGACTCATTTCAGAAATAGCCTGACAGGTTTCAGGCATAAAACATTTCTGTTTCAGTGACCTATCATTCAGGCAACTGAAAGCTAGCTGAACAGTCAGAATGAGAAAAGGAACATAGTGATGGACAAAACAAGAGAAAGATTTAAAAAGAAGATCAGCTGTCTTTGTACCAGGTTTTGACAAATGGCTAAAATTTTTAACACATCTGTCAACACTCACCTCCTTCTCCAACCCCAGCCCCACACCTTGTGAGGGATAATGATTGGTGGATTTTTTTTCCCCACCAGAAGGTGGTAGGGGAAAGAGAACCAGGGGAATCTATCAATCACTTTCCTTGTCCCACATCCAATATGTAAGAAAAGCACCAGTTGCCAGCCTCCTTGCTGAGTTAGAATAAGGCCCAGCAAATCAGGCCAGAGCAATTTATGCTGGCATATTTTCCTGCCAGTTCAATGACTAGAGGAATGCATGTTACCAGGGTGGGTCAAGAGTGCAGGATGAATTTATGATAAAAGTTAGCAAAGCCAAGAAGATACTACACATCCAAGAGGAGTGGGGAGACTCAGAAGCCACAGTTGTATGTACTTTAGCTGGATTGAGGAATTCTGAAATCATATGGAGGGGGTAGCGAACCCTACTGATTAGTGTAAGGGGTTGCCCCCAGGCCCATGCAATAATTTCTCAGGAAATCAGCATTTTATAGGAAGACAAGAATTTGGCTAGAGTAGATCAGATATTTCATCATTATTACAGACAACATTAGTTATGATGAAGAGAAGCTTCTACAAAGGCTAGATGTATTTGTTTGTTTGTTTGAATCATTGATTGATTGATTGATATCCCACCTTTTATTCAGGAGCTCAAGTGGCTACATACAGTATGTTTGTCCCAAGATATAAATCCAGAGTCTTTTTCTTCTGCCCTTTGGTAATAGACTGCTTGCAATCCATCATGAACATTACTTCTCACACAGAGAGGAATGATAGTTATCAGTACAGTAAGCAGATGCAGACTGCTTCTCCTTCACCAAAGAGGAAGCTTCTAGCCTCATAAAGCAGGAGGAAATGAAGGTTTTACCACCCTAAATTGCCTGTATATAGGTGCCTCATTTGAAAGCAGGACCTTCTCTGGAATTCTTGGATTGCAACCTTAATCTTCCTTCTGATCAAATCAAGTATACTTTATTAGGGTCTTAGACTGGAATACAACCTAAGATACAACAGTAAAAATGAATGAAAACAATTATACCTAAAACTTAAGCCATGTCACCTAGTTCAAATCAAATCCTCCTTTATGTTCATAGACCAGCATAAGGAAGGTTGGGTACAGTCATTAAAAAAGCATAAAGGATACATCAAGAGTAAAAATAAAAATCTAAACAAATTATGAAAAGTTAGAAGATATAAAACATACATGAATTAAAAACTAAATGTATATTATAAAAAACGAGAATCTAAAAGAATGTAAAAGAAGGGGAAGAACATTAGATAAGTGTAGGGGAGCATAAATGGTTAGTATGTGGAAGACTATTTTATCAAGTTGCAAAACATTCTAATATGGCAAACAAGGTGCTCATTAAGTCTAGTTTTATAGCACAGATCACCATCTGAGGAATTTTGAACACTGCTGTGTGGAACCTGGCAACATTATATGTTATAGCAGGGCTGGTATGTGAAAGCAACAGGATGAGGTAGAATTGTCCTGGGTATGTATGCAGTAGATAGTCCACACCAGTACTAATGTCATGGCCTCAGGCTCCAAGATGCAGGCAGATCAGGTCCCACTGGGCACTGCAGCCACAGATTCAGCAGCCACTGAATCAAATGCTGACACCTTCTCAGGTCCCTCCTTGGCCATCACTGATCCCTCTTTAGCCAACACAGGTGCTAAGAAGCAGGGAAGACACAACCCTGGCCTGAGAATCCTGCACCTGTCAAAGTAAGTGCCTGGCAAGTAAGCAGCAAGACCGTGACCATGCATGCAAGCCTGGTGCCTCATTATTGGCACCCGCTAAGCAAGGAAAGCTTCAGCTGTGCATGCTCAGCAGAGAGAAGAAGTGAACTGGAAGCAACTTTGGTATCTGGCTTTGTACTTCGTTCCTCTTGCTCCTGACTCCTGCTATGTTTTTGACCTTGGCACATTCCTGACCAAGTCTCTGGCTCTTCCCTTAGCACTTTTCAAGACATGGTGTGTTTTCTGATTACAGACTGACTGACCTGGCTTACATCTTCTCCTTAGCTTCCAGTAAGCTGTCATACACGTGCATGCTCTTCTGCTTCCCAACTCCACTTCTATCACCTCTCCCACCCTTCTGTTGCCATTTCTTCAGCCAAACTTTCCTGATGTCTTTAGAAGTTTTGCTGCAAATGCACCACTCCAACCACCCATACCAACACTGTCCTCATGCCTCCCTTGCTGCATTTTTTACCAAACCCCTTCCACAGTGTTTTATCCCCCCAGCACCGCTGCAAGCTTTGTCCCCAAGTGCTCACATTGTGCCTGCATCTTTCCTGCCAGTTGCATGGACATTTACTCCCTTCACTGAAGCTAGGACATGGAAACTATGAGAATACAGTGTTCTGATGAGTCCTTATTGCCAAATAGTGGAATTTGGCAACAATATATGCAACATTAGGGACTATGTCTGCCAATAAATAGTTTACATAAAATTAGTCAGGGTGATCTGAGCTGAATTAATCTCCTCTGAACATCAGAGTCAAAATCACATCACATGAGAACATGTCCTATCATGTCAACCTCCCCTGCTTCCTTTGGGGGGCTAGAGTGTTATATATCTACCCTCTAAAATTGCCAGCGAGAGAGTATTGAAATGGCCCCTGGTAAATGTCCAGCAATGTTTAGAATAAATAAGTGTCATAGTCAGTCTATGGGAGAATGTATCTGCAGGACTGTTAAGGACCAATAAATCCTTGCAACGTGACTGAGGTCATTCTGAATTCCTGTATCATTAAGTCTACTGCCTAATGACCTTCTTAGCTTTTCAGTACAAGAATGTAACAGAAGTTCATGGGAAAGGCCATAGAACAGCAATTTTCTGGTGATGTTTTCCTACTAAGTAGATCTATAGCTATCAGATGTTATTTGAGGAAGCAGCCCAATTGGAGTTGGAATCAGGTGAGGGTTTAGCCAAGTGAATAGAATTGCTTGCCAGAGTTTAGCTACTATTCTTAAAAATGCAGCTTCAAGACTCACTTCTCGGTGTCAAGAGAACCAACTTAAAAATCCTGACTGCATTTTTTTTATGTAAGGGGCTAAAATTGGAAAAACGACCCACACACCACACAGAAGCTGTGTTACTGTTTTTGCAGGAAATAGCAGCTGAAGTAAAATTTCCTCCCTCTGTGTGGATGAAATCTTAAAATTGCTGCTATACTCCTTTACTTTAAGTCAGAGGCAAGAGCTAGAGCTATTTTCTTTTAGAAGGCTAGAAAATGATTCCTGGATATTTAAAGCACTTAACTTGTTTTATGACCCAATTGTCTATTGCCACCTCTGAAGTGCAGTGCTGTTGGACAAGATTGTCACTTTTGGGTTTTTTTGTGATTTATAACCAGTTGCTTTTCCTTGCAATGATGGCTAAGGGGATTAAGAGCTCTCCTGAGACCAACTTGAATTAGAACCAACTTGATTAAATACTTTTAATCAGAAATGGAAGATTCTTGTACCTTGGATTAACTACTGCAAGGAGGGAAGTCTGACATCAATTCCTCATATTGGGCTTGTTGCACATGGCCTGTGTTTATTAGATCGAGGAGGAATGTCCATCTCTTATTCTGCTGTAGTCAGAGGGGTTTCATTTCTTTCTGGAGTTTTTATTTTCCCCTCGTCCTGATCCTATGCAGAAAGCGAATGGCAGGGAGAACTCCATGTCCTCAGCATTCTCATTAGCATCTTCCCCAGTCCAGCAGCTTCTCTTTTGGGTTTGGGTAGGGGGATCATGTTCTCTCATTTAGCAGGTACATGATTTCTCCCTCTTCTTCCTCCTCCTCCTCCTCAAACAGTCCCCTCCTCTTCACAATCAGCACTGTTAGCTTGCTGACCAGTGCTGAAGTCCTTTCAGAGGGTTGAGATTATGAGGGCACTGCAAATGGAGCTGTTGGCAGAGGCAGGAGGCATCAATGTCCACTGCAGTTTCCCACAGTCTCTCCCTGTCAGGCTGGTCCTTCCAATGAATCAGAATTTCATCCTGCCTTGTCTGTGGCAGGAGACCAGAATGTGTTCCAGTTCAAAGTCTCTCCTCCTCCCATCCCAGAAATACGGTGGATGCCAGGGGCAAGGGGCATAAGGGACAGGTGGGAGAAAGGAGTCTAGCACACAAAGGCAATAAAGAAAAACTGGATATATCATTACTTTAGCAAATGAAAAGCACCAGGATTAATTTGTGCAACTACAGGAAATAGTATTCAGCCTCATAGACAGTTGTAAGGGATGAGAGAATGTGGTTCAAAGCCAGATAAATGTAGTGGCAGGGACTTTCCTAGCAATGATGATCCTAACATTCTTGTAGAGGTCCTTGGCAGAATCCAGTTGCTTCTTGATGATGTGCTATGTGGATTGCAGTTTCTGGAGAAACCAGAAGGCCTGGGAAAGATCAAGAGGCATTTGGCAACACATGTGAGTGGTGGTTGAACAAAACCTGGAAGGGTAACATTTGAGTAGAAGAAAGAACTGAGTTATTATAGGTGAACTCAGCCATAGGGAGAAGCTCAGTTCAGTTGTCTTGTTGGTAACTGACATAAAATGGAGGTACTGCTTCAAGTGTCATTCATCCTCTCCATTTCACCATCCGATTATGGTTGATATGCAGAGGAAAAGTAGTGTTTAAAGTTCAACAGTTGAAAGAACAAAATAGATTGTGAATTGTGAGGCAATGTCTTGCCAGGCCCTGGTGCTGGTAAACATGGTGAATAAATAGATGGGTCATCTCAAGAATGGAAAGAAGGCCACAGTATGGGAAAAAATGAACTAAATTAGAGAAAAAGGTATTCTCCAAAGTTTAAATACTTCTTTCACATGCCTTTTTGTAACAGACTGCTTGCAGCCTATATCTCCTGCTAGCCTGGTTGCACGTGGCCTATTTTTACAACATGATTATGTCTGGTCCCAGGATCCTCTTCTCGCAAGCTCCAGCTCTCACAATTATTGAGTTCAACAGTCTGAAATCACATACTACAAAAAACAAAAAAATGTGGGTGCATCAGCAGAGAGGAAGAAGGACAGGTGATTTTTTTCCCCCCTGTAAGTTGTTACAGAAGTTACAAGTTGCAAAGAATCTGTTACAAGCTGTTCTGTGACAGATTCTTTGAGACTAACTCAGTCAAAATACTGGAGGGTGTGTGTTTAGCACCTGGAATCAGATTAATGGTGCGGTGGCAAGATTTGGGCCTCCCACAGAAGTCTGCAAGAACCAGCTACTTGAGCAGTAGGATGAAAGTCTCACCTTGGAGGGGTGACATGAGTCTGGTTCCTTGTAATCTATGCACATGATAACAGGAATTGCAGTGATGTCTTCACAGTCCTAGTAAATGTGAGGGAGTAAGGTTTAGAATTTCTCCTACCACCATGGGGTAGATCAAATGGGCCTCAAGCAGTCAGAGTTCCACTTATTCATTCATGCTGCTGTCCCTTTTTTCCCCCAAAGAACTTTAAGTTTCAACAAGTAATAAAATACAAGAAAACGGGGAAAAAAAAGTTGAAAAAGAGGAAAGATCAGAAGAAGAATGGAGTTTAAAGTACAGAAAGAAAAAAGCAAAGAAGAAGAAAAAAGGCAACTTCTGACTTTCTCTGGTACAGGTACAAGTATATAATGCATTCACCTCTTACTCTAATATTTAAACTAATACAAAGTATTTCTATAGTGATAAAAAATATCAATCGTCAAATCCCAAAATTACAATTTCATTTCTTTCATTTCACGCAAAAAGTCCAAAAACAGTTTCCAAATAGAAACAAAGCCTTTCAAAGTCTTTTCTTTATTCAAAGTAGTCAATTTTGCCATCTCTGCCAGCTCCCTTAATTTCACTATCCATTCTTCAGTTGTAGCTATTCGTAAATCCTTCCATTTCTGCACATATAGGAGTCATTCATGCTGCTGTCCTGATTGTTTATGTGGGAACAGTCGATTCAGCAGGCAGAAATGAGTACTAGGGCTGGTGTACCAATAGACCTTTTCCTTATACTGTTGTAGGAAGACTGAGGAAGGGAGACATTCTTCTGGTTCTAGTACATCTGGACATCTTCCTCCAAGCCTGTTCTTTTAGACCCAGGTGGAACAAGAAAAAAGGGCTTTCTTGCACTGTCAGCCTGGCTTTAAAATTCTTTCCTCAAGAAGGTTTAAAAGACCCTGGGCTCAGTATTAAAATCAGCCATTTTTATTTCCTGGAGTTTTATCTAAGTTAATTTTATTGGATTTATTCATTTTGTGCCATGGCATACAACTGAAGATTACCAGATCATCGTTATCTTTTAAGATCATTTCCCTCAGTGCCAGAGCATGGTATTATTGTAGCTTCACAGCTCCTTGAGAGCTCTCGAGTGGTAATGGCGAAAGGTACATGCTTCAATAGAATAAGCAAAGGAGGCTCTCAGAGAGACAGAGTATGCTAAAGAGCAAATAAAGTGGCTGGGTATATGCCTCATCCAAAGTTGAAAGGGGTAAATGTAGAGAAATCCAGGAGAAAATATTGCAGAGAAACCATTGCACACATCTTATGGCAGCAGATGTTCCCAGCAGATGTAAATGGCAGCAACTCAGACAGAAAAGCTGAACAATGCTTGGCGGGCCTCCACTTCAGATTCTGCAGCAGTACAAAGCTTCAGTGGGAGAAATTTACAACTGTCCATTTGGTGGGATGCGAAGCACAATGTGCTTCTAAGTGCTGTGTTTACTTGTTTTTTTTCTTTCCTTTGCAGAAAGTGAAAGGCATTCAGACTGAAAGCAGACATGTTGTCCTTTGTACACTTCTGACAGGAGAACATGCCTGTTGAAGAAGAGGAATAACATTGAAAGTGCAGGGGCAAAGGAGCCATTTCCTGTTTTTAAAATGGAGACAGTGGAATGGAAAATGCTGAACATCCATTTCTAGAAAGGGGCCAACCTTACTGAAACTGTGGAAAGAATTAACTTTCCTTGTAGCTCCTACTTGAAATGTTGCTTTCCTATATTCGATTGATGATTGATTTATAATTTCTCATTTCTGTATTCTGCCTTTTTCACTTGATCCTCAAGTGTCTTATATTGAAATATGGCAAGAATTTCACAGAATTTCACAGAATCTAACAGTTTGGCTCAAAAAGTACACTTGGCATTTTATAGTCATTTTCAAATACATTTGGAAAAGAAAGACAAGAAATTTGCCTTTCATCAAGATGCTATCCAACTTGTCTTTTTGATGCTGGTTGGATTTGCACATCATGCCAAGTTATGGTTTATTTGACTACAGGTTTTTTGAATAAACCATAATTAGCTGGATTTGCATAACACGCTAATTCAAAACTAAACAGACTCAACCACTCTCTTCCCAGAGTGTGTTACAAGTGGCTATTAGATGTTCAGATGTACTAAAACATGTCTGACTTCTTCTTGATTCAGAATAATACGTAGATCTCTCTACCTTATGGTGTGGATGACGCATTGGAATAAGGGCCAGGAATGGGTGTTAGTGCAGGCATCAGAGGTGACTTGTACCCACATTTTACAATGTGATGACTCATTGTATTTGAATGTAATGCTGATTAAACACAGACATCACAGTTGACAGTTGTTGTTGTTGTTGTTGTTGTTGTTTTTGGGTGAGAATAGGCTGATCATTGATTCAGCTCCAAACTGGCAGATATGTATAATGAAGCTGTCTGCAGTTTAGCACTTTCAAATGTTGTGAAAGCACTTATTCAAATCTTGATATTGGAATATATGCTGGTTTGTTTTTCCTCTCTGTTCTCATTGTACTGCCCAGAGTGTGCACAAGGAGCATCATTCTTTCCTCTTAGGCATACTAATTAGGTGACAGCATTAAGTGGGGCCTTTTGGCAAAGTGAGCTAGGTTCTGAAAAGAAAAACTCAGTAAAAATGTTAAGATGACATACTGTAATGATACATTATTTATAAGCCTGCTTATCTTGCTATCAGATAGGCCTCTGCAAAAATATCAAAAGCAGTTTACTTGATTAAATAGCAAAATTCTGCTTAAGACAGCTTGTGGTTTTAACAAGTAGATTAATAACTCATGTGATCCATCAGTTTGACAAGAATCCTGTAAATTAAAAAAAGTTTTAAGATACGGGTCTGCCCTTGAAGATGGCTCAGAAACTTCAGTTAATATCAAATACTGTAGCAATAGGAGTAACTAGAACAGGTTGTTAGGAATCTATTACTGTATGCCATTTTTACACTATCTTCACTAACTCCCAGCTTCCAGTCCCAATTCAAAAGTTTAGGTATTAACCTATAACACATTTATCTTCTGATGCCATCTGAAGGTAATCTTTGAAGGCCCTGTTCTGGGTGCTTTCTTATGTTGAGGTGCAGCAAGTGACTCCCTTGGAGCTGGCTTTTCTCAATGGCAGCCCCCCCCCCCCCCCCCCCACACACACACACAACTCTGGAATGCTTTCCCTGGTGAAACATGCCTAATGCCTACTTTCTGCTCTTTCAGATGCCATACAAAGATCTTTTCCTTCTCTTTTTAATGAATTAATATGCTGCTCTCTCTCTCTCTCTCTCTCTCTCTCTCTCTATATATATATATATATATATGTTGCATGTAAGCTTTTAAAATAATCTGCCAGTTGCTATCAATTCCATTTCTTTTTCCATTTTCATATTCTTTGTTAACATCTTTGTCTTTTGTTTGTTAATTTTAAAACCAGCTAACACCCCAGAACTTGGTTTTGAAAGGTGGAACACACATTTTTTTAAATAAAAATTAATCACCAAAATCACCTTGGTTCAGAATTCATTATTTATCCAAAATGAAGGACAACAAGAAGTTAGATACTGCACAATCATCTCATGATCCCTACAATAGTCCCGTGCCCCACATGGCATAGGGCCAGACTATTTGCAGGACCACCTTTCTCCCATTGTCTCTGCTTGCCCCACCAGCTCTAGCAGAGGCAGCACGCACCCTTCTGTCAAACAATGTCATCTGGTTGGATGCCAGCCTTGCCTTCTCAGTGGTAGCACCTGCCTTATGAAACACCATCCCCCCAGAAATTCAAATGGCCCTGACCTTGTTAGCCTTTCCTAAGGCACTGAAGGCCTTGGTGTTTCCCTAGACATTTGGGTCAGGAAGCTAGGTGAGCTCTGCTACTGTTGATGTGGGATTTGTGTATGTGTCTGTGCATGTCTGCGTGTGTCCATGTGTGAGTGAAAGAGATGGGGGGGTGTCATTGTTTTATCTTTGGGTGCCATGGGCTGTATATTGTGGTTTTTGTGCTTTTAATCCTTGTACCCCGCCCAGAGCCACCTGTGTGAGATGGGCAGCCATATAAGCCAATCAATCAATCACATCTCTTTAATGGAATATGTTTTGACAAAGAATTATTCCTACTAAATGCATTAAAAACTAGCACCTATGACATTCTTATTATTTTTAAGACCAGAGATAGATTGGAAGCTATCTATTTTCTATGTCTTTCTTCCTTTTCTTTACTTTATCTCATGTTTTCTTTTTCTTTTTCTTATAATTTGTATTTTTCATTTTCTTTTTCATTTCTAACTTTTAACTTTGTAATTTTAAAACTTTAATAAAATATTATAAAAAAAATCAATCACATCTCTTATTTATTTATTTATTATGTATTAAATTTATATGGCCAACCATCTCACAGGAAGTGACTCTGGGCTGCATACAATAAAACATACTATTAAAACATACTACAAAACCAATTAAAAACAATTAAAACAGTAAACATAGATAAAACAAGACCACAAGTGGGAGAAGCCTGTTGTTCCCCATCCAGATCCCTACAGCCTCCAAGTACCAGGACAGGACATCCACAGCATCGCTTAATTTGCTACAGGCAGAAAGATATAATTGGGTATCATCAGTATGCTCACCCATGGCAATGGAGGATGTCCCCCAGCAAATTCATGTAGATGTTAAACAGGAGTGGAGAGTGCACTGAAACCTGTGGCATCCCACATAGTAGGGGCCAAAGATAGGGTCTCTTACTCCCGATCAAAACCAACCCATATTGGCCCTTGAGGAAGGAAGAGAACCAGCACAATACTGTGCCACCAACCACCAATCCCCAGAGCTGATCTAGAAGATACCATGGTTGATGGTATCAAAAGCCACCAAGAGGAGCCAGGATGGATGTACTACCCTCATACTGCTCCCACCAGAGATCATCCAAAAGCATGACCAATGTTATTTCCATCCCATGTCCAGGCCTGAATCCTGACTGAAAGGGGTCCAGATAATCTGCTTCATCCAGGGTCTGCTGAAGTTGCTGTTTGACCATCTTCTCCACAACATTCCTCAAAAAAGGGAGGTTGGACACTGGACGAAAACTGTCCAGTATGGTGGGATCCAGCAATGGCTTCTTGAGAAGAGGGCAAACCAACACCTCCTTAAGAGATGAAGAAACCACCCCCACTCCCAAGGATGAATTAACCACTGCCAGAACCCAGCCACATGTCCCCTCTTGGGCAACCAGGAGGGGCATGGATTGAAGGAGCAGGCTCACAGTCATTAGGACCCTGCCCCATATTTTGTTTTAATATGAAAATTTCTGCTGTATATATTTCTATATCAATTATATTTCTATGAATTAATGAATTATCTTACATGAACACATGGCCACTACTGATGCTTTGCTGGAATATCTTCATGCTTCTGATATGCTCAGGCATAGACAGATTCTCAGTTTTGCAATATCAATATTTTGAAAGCCATTTAAAAAGAGACAAGAAGATGGGTTTCTAAAATACACAGGAATATTGATCTAGGATTCTTGCCTTGGTCATTTTTTTCCTTTGAAGTTGTGCTTCAGCAACTAATGAATAGGCTGGGAGGAAAGTAAGTAGGAGTGTTCTAGCTCTGTCCTGCTTTGCTGTTTTCTTTGCTGTCCTTTGCTTGAGGGATAATTTTTGCAGCGGAGGCCTTTTCTTTCTAGGTAGATTTACTACCTGATTTGGAAACCTGGAGAATGCTCACTGCATAGGAGTTTGTTTCTTCAACTTCAGCATTCACTGAGCAGAGTTATATAAAGGAACAGCTCCAGTTGTTGGCTGCTATCAAAGGGGCTGTAAGAAATGAATGAGAACTAAAATGAGGTAAACACTGAAGAGAAGAAGTGTTATGAAAACACTTTGGCAAGAAGCACAGGAGGCAGGCAGTGAGAGAAGGTGTTCACAAGGAAAGAAGCTAGGCGTTGTTTAATAGTTTTGCCCCAGCAAAATAAGTACGCAACTAATTCCTGTTGGGAATAGCAAACCTGCATTCCCAATGTTGCAGCCTCCCTGCCAGTCTAAATGCCAGACAGCATCTTACTTTGAAGATGCACTTTCTCTCAGGCATGACCTTTAGTACAGATGCTCAACCCTTCCACTCCTAGATAGAGGGGGGAAATGCTGTTTTAGAAGATAAAATCAGAATTCTAGAGAAACAGAGGAAGGAGCCACTGCATCTGAGCTGGGAAAACAAGTGGGATGTATAACTTCTGATTACTAGTGGAATTATTCCAAGAAGTTGGGAGAGGTCCATGGAAAAGAAGCAGAGGATTTTCTTTGAAATTCAAATTCTCCCTAAGAAATACGTACAGGTAATCCTCGAGTTATGACAGCGATTGGGACTGGAATTTCTGTCGCTAAGCGATGCAGTTGTATAGTGTGATGTCATGTGGCTGCATAGCTTAGCGACAGCAATCCTGCAATCCCCATTGCGGTTGTTAAGCAAGGATTGTGGGTTGTTAAGTGAGCATCTCCTTGCAGTTTCCTGCCAGCTTCCAACAACCAAAGTCAGTGGGGAAACCGGCAGGAAGTTGCAAGTCCCAGGTGGCTCACAAGCAGGCCGGCTACTGGCTGCTACTGGGTGGGAGGGGGAGTGAGGAGGTGCAGGGGTGGCCGGGGAGGTGCAGCACAAGTGCAGCGGGGCTTGGGGTGGCTGCTGCCAGGTGGGAGAGGGTGTGCGAAGGTGCATGAGTGGTGGGGGAGGCACCCAGATTATGATCACGTGACCACGGGGGTGCTGGGACAGGCAGAACTTTGAGGACTGGTCGCAACCACCACTCATTCAGCACCATTGTAACTTTGAATGGTCACTAAATGAATGGTCATCAACCGAGGACTACCTGTAACTGATTTAGCCAGAAGCTACATTAGATTTTAATATCTTTTGTCTTTCTGTGTTAGTTAAGCCTTATTCTCTCTTGTTTCTATTATTTTGTACAAGTAGAGCATTCTTTGTAATTTCAGATTGTTTTCCAGAAGATTTATTTTCTCTTTATTAACTCTTGGAGCTAAAAACTAATTTGGAAGCAAAGATCCTGCACTAACTCACTTATTTTAGTAGACCAACACCATCATGTCATCTGTCAGGATCACTGAAGTTTTATAAACAAAAAGAGAGAGTGGAATTCTAAGTACCCATAAAAAAGTTTTTATTTAGGTCCGACGCATTTTGGAAAATGTAATCCTTTTTCAAGGGCATACTCTCTCTTTTGCCTACTTCATTGCCTGCCCCTCTTTTTCATTATGCATTTTTGTAAATCAGGTTTCACACATTTTATGTTTTAACATCTTTTTTTTTTTAAGTTTGATATCTCCAAAGGGAAGGGAGAGTTCTTTAGCAAGTTGCACTATAGAAATTCCTTCATTTTTACCTTTTTACTGCCAGCAAGGCAACAAAGGTGATGAGAGCTCTCTCTTTCTCAGACCCCAGTACTAGGGCACAGTGCCAGACCAAGTGCCTCCTAAAAGATAGGCAGTAGCAGCAATACTATGAAGTAGGTTTGGCCTACATGTGTGGACCCAGGGGGCTTCTGGGAGGGGAGGTATGAACTTTCCAGCCTTTTACCCTATAGGCTTAGCCAGGATTGAACTCAGTATAAGGTACTCAGATCTTTACATTCAGCAATTAAATTATTTTCTCTCAATAAACCTGGACGTACTTTTTTGAAATGAGTACTTGAAGTGAAATGGATGGAAGCAAAGTGACATAGTGTTAAGTCCCTAGCTATTGTTTTAGGCTCCCTACCAGATTTATTAAATAAGAGAGCTAGGAGAGAGAGAGATAGATAGATAGATAGATAGATAGATAGATAGATAGATAGATAGATAGATAGATAGATATTTTATTGTGTCCTACCTCAACTTAGACGTAAAACTTTCAGAATGTATTTAAAAAGTTAAAGACTATTTTAAAGAGGTATATTTGGTATAAGTCACAGGTTGTATTTTAATTGCATGCCTTAGGCAGTCTAGGTCTTTGCAGATTGACTACAGGTTGCTGGCTATAAGCCCCCACTATATTTTAGTTTCATTCACCAGGAAGGGAAATCATTTTCTTTCATTTAGTCCTGACTGAGAAAAAAAATGTGGGCAGCAGTACCACTGAAAGCAATTCCTGTAGGGCAGACATGGTAGGGTGAAAAAGGGTGAGACCACTCTACAATCCATAACTGTATTTAAGAAAAATGTTAAAACAACAATTCTTGAGTGACATTCCACTCAAATGTGTCTTTTCCAGCTTGGTTCCCTCCAGATGAATTCAACTTTAATTTCCATAATCCCCAACCACAAGGCACCTGGAAGGTAACAAACTGCACAACAATGGCTTACATAGACATATCTTATTATATTTTACAGGGCAAAATAATGATTTGATTAACCTAGACAGGTCAGAGCCAACCAATGAACTCTCTAGATAAGAGGAGACCATTTAATTTGCAAACCTGAACAGACCAGTGGATATATGGGGAACAGGATATACTAAAATGGCACAGTCCAGTAATGCAAGGTACCAAAAACTTAAAGACACATTGTCCAATCTTATTTATTAAGTGATATGTTCTAATTTTAAAACTAAAAGTAAGTGTCAGATATCAAATGCGTGTAGCCTGCATGCTTCTTCAGTCTGCTGTTAAAATGCAGCAGCAGAAGGGCCACTGCAAGGCTTTTGCTTTGCCAGTAGATGATTCTTTAAGGTTCTTTTTCATTCAACCAGTGTTGGAAATGACACCACAAAGAGGATGTCTTCAAACAGAGGACTGTCCTTTGACCATTCTTTACCTCAAGGACTGTCTTTTGTAAAATGGCACACCTGTCATCCTGGCTTTAACATTTCCTTAAGTAATATTTGCTCCACTTAGCGTCTGTCCTGGGATAAACTGAGCCTGTTCTTTGTTCATTCCTGGCTGTTTTCCAGTCTCAATAAACTGCTCAGAGATCAAACAACATCTATGAGCCCACAGCAATTCTGTTCAGGCTAGGCAAGTTTCAGTTGCTGTTGAAAAAAAAATGCTCATGAGGGCACCCTCCTTGTTGCAGAGATAACAGAGATACTATAGTTCTATCCAAGACATCACCACAAATTCTAAGGCTAGAGAACTATCACGTAGACCAGGCCATCAGGATGTCAACTGTAGAGAAACCATGACATTTCCTTGGATGTAATCATGATTATCTCTGTAATCCCTTTGTGAAGCAATTATCTACTGTCAGCCTAAGACATTTAACTGCCTAAAGTGAAGCTTAAATGGCACTTTGCACACACTCAACATTTCAAACATGTCTACCTGCACCAATCAGGCACTTATTCCTGCTTATAGGTAACCTCTCTTACAGTGTTACCTGGAAAAGGTTGGTCTACTTTACTACCTGCAGAATCAGGTCCTGTTATTCAGCACAGAGAAAGGAAGAGGAGAAACCTTACATTCAAACAGGATTGCTGTCATCAGGTCCTTTTCTGTAACTGAGCCCTGGGAATTATGTACATCAAGAGCTAATATGTTTCCAGAGATACAGAACAAGAAGGTCCCTTCCTCTATCAGTGCAACAGATATAGCAAATTCTCCATCAACACTTGGGAGTCAAGATCATGCATTTGACAAGTGTAATGTATCAGAGGAGATATTTAAAGAAACTGACCAAAAACTGTTCTACAGAAAGTGGTATTTATAAATATCACTTCAGAATCCATTAATATAAAATACAAGCTGTAACTAAGAGTAAATCATTTGCCCTTGTACAAATATTTAACCTTTATTTTCTGCTACATCTAAAAGCATCACAGTTTGCCTGTACAGTAAAACTAAGGGAAACAATGAAATGATCAGGAGCAGGCAAGCTTTTTGATTGATTGGCATCATCACATTATGACATGGCATCAATATTAAAAATTAATTAATGAAAACATAAAATTAAACATTTTGTAAGATCATCAACCTCATCTGACAACATGGAGATTTGCAAGACTTGGTGGGTTGTTTACTTCTTTAAAGTCCAGTATTAGCTTCTTTTTAACTCTTAACTCAACTGACTACTTCCACAGCATTCTGCAAAATTACATTAAATTTACAGGATGCTGCAATAGGAGTTTTGTTAAACCAAACTAAGGTTTAAACATAACTGCAACATTAAACAGGATCTTTGCCTATGCCACAAGCAACATGAAGAAAAAGAAAACCCATATAATTATACCCAAGCAGCTAGAAGAAGAATATAACTCACCTTCCCCCACATTACTATATGCATGAACTATCTAGGATTTCCGGCATAACTGGTTAGAAACCAGCCTTCTCCAACATTGTGCCCTCCAGATGTTTTTAATTTCATGTCCCATAATACTTTTGAGAGTTAAAGTTTGGGTGTAGGGATATAGCACAACTGGAGGCCCCAAGCTGAAGCTTAAAAAAGCTTATTAACTTACAGAGCAAGATATTTCCTGAATGTTTCCATTTGAATGTCTTTGCCAAAGTCAAAGCAGTGAGATAAGACTCATAAGACCACTATAATCAATTCAATTATTGCTTTATTCTCTTCTAAATACTTCCATTAACTACTTGCCCTTCTGCAAAATATTTGATTGTTGCACTTACACATAACATCTTATAGAATTCCCTTAGTTTTTTGCCCAGATCCCCAAATCAGATAGTAACAAGTAATTGTAAGTGGCCTATATACCGTATTTTTCCGACTATAAGACGATACTTTTTTCTAAAATCCTTACCCTAAAAATTGAAGGGCGTCTTATTCAAGGAAGTCAGCCGAGGAGAGAACCGCCCGGTGGCAAAACTGCCCATACTTTGTCTCTGCAGGGAGGCTTCCTCCTATTGCTAGCCTCCAATCACGAGTGAAATAGCTTGTCTCCCAAACAGACTTCCTCCAATCACGAGCCTTATGTAACTGACGTCAGCTGATGCTGAACAAACCAATTAGAGGAAGTCTGTTTGCAGAGACAAGCTATCGGCAGTTTCACTCGTGCTTGAATGTAATCAGTTATGCAAAAGAGAATGGAAACAGAGATGCAGAGAGACGGTTTGGACCTCCTCCCACTGAGTGTATCAGGTCAATGTTAACTAATTACTAAATAAAAATGTGTTCTGCACTATCTTTAAAATATTGATTTCTTAATTTTGGGTTGGAAAAATGGGGGTCGTCTTGTACATGGGGGCGTCTTATTGACGGAAAAATACGGTAGATATGTCTGTGTGTATGTGTGCATGGGTGTGTTTGCACACACACACACATATACACATACTGCTGTGAATTAAAAAATATTCTTAAAAATATGGTGGATCGAGAGAATTCAAATTTTTGTACAGAACCTGCAAAATTGCCATTAAGTGTGTGGTTACACATGGTGTATCTTGTCTGCATTTTAAAATAACTTTCACTGAATTGGATGAAAAGAATGGCTTTTAGTTGTTGTTTTTTCAAAGCAGAAAATTTCAGGGGAATTTTCATGGGTGGACCGTGAAATTCTTGCATTTATTGAGTTACAGAGTGGCTGAGGAATGTGTACATAAATGTCCTATTTTTTGTTGTACAGTCATCTGTGTAGACATTTTGCAGGGAGGTTTCTCAAACTTCAATTAAATCCTGAAGGAAGAAGACCGCTTGAGGGATTCCTTCCCTTGGAGTTTTCCAGAGCAGAAAATGTGAGCAGCCAAGGAAGCCTCAGAGTGACGGGGAGATTTCTGGAAAAAGTCTTCTGCTACCTCACAACAATGAAAAACACTACCCCCCCCCCCCCCCCCCAATAAATCTAAACTTAAGAATGTGATAGAAAAACAGAAGCTTCTTTCTCATGAGCAGAAAACTTTGGGGAAATCATGGACATTGATTTTGGCACAGTATTACATAACAAAGGACTTTGGAAGTCTATTGCTGATTACAACATGATAAGCAGCTTGGGCAACATCTAACGTTGCAGATGTTGAACTCCACTCAAAACTTTTAGCTCCTCCACTTTCCTTTGCAGGAAATCCAATCTGCTCTGGAGAACTGAGAGACTTTTAGAGCAAATTCTGAGCACTGCAGGAACACAGAAAATCACTGTCTTCTCTTAATACTAGCTGAAACAGCTTCCATTATCACAAGTGGATGATGAGATTCCACCCTATTTTTTCCCCACATAGGAATCCTAGAATTCCAGAAGTACAAAATATCAATTCGTTGCTGATTATGTGAAACATAACCTATAATGTGCCTAGAAGCAGATCTCCCACCTCTGAGTTGACAAAGAAAAATGTTCTTCAAACTGGATCTGAAATTTGAATGGAGAATTATAGTCCAGGAGCAAAGCTAACTGATATGTGGTATTTTTAATTGCTGAAAATTTGGCATTTTCTACAATGCAAGTTAAGGACAACTTGGGTACTTTACTTGGACATTAAAAAAGGCAAGTTGTTATACACCAGGAGAATTTCCTTCAATCCTGGAAGGAAGAAGATTTAAATAAGTTTAAAGATTAAAAAGAAAAATCTTAACTTTTGGAAACAGTGAAAGGGGGTTCAGAATGCTGATTGGGGACAGTTAAGGGGCCAGATGGATTTGAAATAATAGTTTTTTTTTCCTATGGACTGTTTTAAATTTTGTAAAAATACAGCAGATGATTTTGGACTTAATTGTAAGAAAACTTATTGTGGGAAAGTTTTGGCTCTGAAAATAAACATAAGATAAGACTGGGCTTTGAAGGTTAATAGAGGGAACCAGAGAGCAATTAAAGGAAAAGATACATTCCAACATAATGGAGGAACATTGTGTCACTATAGAAGAATCTGTTTGGGAACAATATGTTCAGGACTTGTTTTTAAAATTAGATCTAACAGAGGTTATAGAAGAAGAAAAGATTCTATTGGATAAAACAGAGAAGTTGAGGATGATTTGAATACGGAGTTTAAAATGGACTTTAAAGAAATGCCAGATTATAAAAGAGATATGGAAGATATGGAAAAGGATGTTGTGGATCTGAAAATGGATTTAAAGATGTCTGATTACAAGAGTGACATGGAGAAAGAAGTTGTAATGGATATATAAAATTTTCTGGCTGATGTTTTAATAATCAAAGGGGATATCCATATTACAAATCAGAAGAGTGAGTTGGAGAGTTATTTTATTTTGGATCCACAGAAGGGAAATGTTAGATCTCTGAAGTTGCTTCTGAAAAGAGACAGGGAGAAAATGATAAGAAATTATTATGTGGGACTTTATTTGAAGAAGTGCCTGAAGATCAAACCTCTTAAAAAGAAGAAAAAGGTGTTCAAAGTAGACTTCTTTGGCCAGGGTTAAATTGTGTAAGTTTTTAATCTGGGTTGTTATTATTGGATTTTTTTCCTGTCCAGGTCTGTAAGATGATGTAAAGATTTTTTTTATATAGGGACAAATCTTTTATTTCCTATTTGTTAGAAAAAGTTAGGGGTTGGTATGTAAAAGGGACCTATTGGATCTCGTTTAAAATATGTTATTACTCCTGATATTCTTTATACTTATGGGGATACTTTTTTTTTTACATTTTACTTATTAGAGAAAGTTATGTCAAAATGTAAATTAGATTTAATTGCTTAAGTTTAAAACATATGGATTATCATTACTGGTACTCTTAATGCTTTTGCTGTGTAAGACTGATTCTTTTTTTTAATAATTTGGTTATTGTTTAGTGATGAGAAATGGGAAGAATTTCTTTTTCTGGAATATCAGAGAAGGTGTTAAGTTACTGTAAATGCTTATACTTGTTTGGAAGGAGGGGGAGTCACTTTTTATATGTCTTTCTTTTTCTTTTTCCTTTTCCTTTTTCCCTTTCTCGTTCTCTTCTTTTTTGTTTGTATTTTCTAATTATCTATTAGCTTTTAATTAGGTAACACTCTAATAAAAATATTATGAAAAAAAGAACAACTTGGGTACTTTGGAGAAGAAACTGGGGAGGATATGGACCCACCCAAAACTCCTACAGAAGCAAAATGCCATGGATCAAACTTATCATTACTGTTATTGATTTGATGTATATCGCACCTTTCGACTTTGGAGATTCTTTGGAGATTGCATTTCTGATTTGTTTTTGTCTCTCCCTTGTACATGGATTTTCATCGTTCTGAGAGAAAATGTTAAAAGATAAACATGAAACATGGGCTGAGGATTAAAGGGTGATGATGTTATCTGGCTGCTCCATGAAATTGCTGTAATAAACCATACTCATTGCACAGTAAAAGGGCTTTCTGGAAGCATCTCAAAAGATGTTTTTTCTGTTCTTGCAGTGATTGTTCCAGAAAATTCCTCTATAGGCAGCCTTACTCATAACTGAAGCACCTAAGTGGTACACAAACAGGTCTATAGGGGTATGTGCTCTCTAGTGTCTTTAATGGAACATTTGAATTGGTTAAGCAGTGACACTACTTCCTTCTGGTGGGAGGTGAACTCTGAGCGGGTTATCAATTTACAAGGGAATAAATGTTCTTTCTCAATGTGTTTTGGAAAGTTTCTCATTAACTCAATGTGACATGGTAGCAAAGCTATTATCTCTCTGCCAGACAGTGCAGATGGATGGAGCATGTATAAAACAAGCTTATATGGATCAATAGAGGTGGGGAGAGATGCAATATTCCAGTGGATCCTTAAGAGGGAGAAGGACAAGGTAGTGGGTAGAATGTTAGGCCACATCCAAGTAACCCTTATGGGAACTTAAGTGCTGTGTTAGTTAAGCATTTCCAGCACATCGTGTACTCATGCTAAGTGCATGCAGAATGCTCCAGCCTACACTGTTTTCCCACCACTCTACTCAGCAGGGAAAGTAAGAAACCCTAATACAATGTATTATGTAGTTTCCCACAAAGAAGTAAGCATCTTTATTTTGAATTATGGATTATGATGATGAGTAAACTAGAGATGTGTGATGGAATGTCTAACAGACCCTGGAGAAGTAGAGGAGGAAAAAGAGACACCTCAGACAAGGGGAGGAGGGAAGCCTAAGAAAGAGAGCAACTCCACCTTAATTATGCTAGGTATGAGTTGAGTGAGAGAATTGCTCTGATAGACTGTCAAGATTCTGGTACATTACCTTCCTAGCAATAACTTCTTTCCAGAAATCCAAGTGGTTCTTGTTTCCTGAGCAGCCAGTCTTGCAGAGCTCGACATGACATTTGGAATGGGGGTGGGGGACCAGCAAAGTTTAGTGGTTAGGTTTACCCAACATTAAATTTCTCCCTGTGCAAAGCAATCAGTGCAAGACAAGTCAGCAAGACAACGTAGAGAGAAGATATGAAGATGTTCCATATCCAAAGGACAGTATGGCTACAATATCTGAGCAATAAACATCTAGACAACCACTAGATGGCAGCAATGAGTTTGGGTTTTCTGTATGGGGCTATCTAGCGGTTGTCCAGATCTTGCAGCCCTAATGGAAAGGGAACATAGCTCAGTCATAACATATACTTCAACTCTTGGCAAACCCGGTAAAAGAAATCTCAGCTGGACTAGGAAACAACAATAACAATAAGACCTTGGCTGATTTCCAAAAATGAAATAGGGTAGAATCTGGTTAGTGCTTGGATGGAAAATAATCAGAAAATACCAGATTTGTAGGTTAGATTGGAAAACTAGAAAAGGAAAGAAGGAGGGAAGGGAAGCATCCCAAGAGAAGGCAATAGCAAATCACTTTTCTATGGTTGTCAAAAACCCACATAGTCATACTGTTTTAGCATGTTGTAAGCATCCAGTCCTCCTGGCTTTGTTGGGAGCGTGAGATATATAAATGAGCTTGATTAATAAATACACATGAACAAGGGGAAGCATCAGGAAATGTGGAGATAATCTTGATGAAGGAATGCAGGAGCAGTTAAGGAAGAAATGAGAACTTAATCCTGGGAAAGGGAAAGCAAGGGGAAGAAACTCAAAATAACCCTGTCTTGAGTCTGTTTAGTCAGGGAGCAGAGGTACATTCTGGCAAGATTCTGCTATACCCTGCAACAATAAAGTAGCATTCCTCTGATCACTGTCTGTTTCCTGACCTTGCCTACCTTCGAGGGTTGACAGAAAGAGACTTCTCCATTGTACCAACCTCCTATGGGGGTATGACTGATGCAAGAGGCAGAATAAAATCTTTTTCTCTGTCCAGGCATTTGAAATGGTTGGTTTTAATTCTGCTGTTTTATTTGCTGCCTTACATATTTTATGATGATTATACAGTTTAATGTTTTATTGTATTTTGTATTATTTTGTATTATTATAATCATACTTATGCATCACCCTACTATTTGCTAGAATAACATTAAATTAAAATGTATTAATACAAGATAAATAAAATTAGTACTTTCTGATGATCTAGAAATGAAGGACAAGAGCTGTGAGTGGCCTTAATTTCTCTTAGCTTTCTCTGATAGTGGATTGATTAAAAGGCAAACAGCTTCAATGGATTTATACATAATGCAGCTTACATGCTGGCTTGCCTTTGAGATCATGGGGTCAGAAATAATTACAGTACATAAAAGCCTCCATTGGGGAATGGATATGAACAGTGCAACCAGTAAGTTCTGGATTTTTCAGAGTCTTCAGTAACATTTCTTGTCATATATTTTTGGATGGCCTAGTTGGACTGGTTTTCGTTGTAATAATGTTTCCAACCCTTTTTGAAAGAACAAATCCAGGAAGCAATATAATGAGATTTAATTCCCTTTCTTGAGTTCTCTTGTCCTTCATACTTTTAAATATCTACCTGAAGCTACCAGGAAAAAGTCCACAGACTTGAGCTAAAATGTCTATTACGTGGAACACAAATATTTAGAGGCAGTTTTGGGATGGATGAAGGTGAAGAAATGGATGCCTAATCCAGACAGAAAATGCAGGATGCTTTTTGTACAACACAAGAAATTAGCCAAGCACATTTTAGTGTAATACATTAGCTGATTAAACCATGGCTCACTTAGCCACAAGCAAGCAAATGCAACCACAGTGGGGGGCAAAACATGCCAATCTGGTGAAATTATGAAACCAGAGTGGGATGAGTTTGCTCTGTCTTTGGGAGACCAAATACACAGCTTAGAGGATAAACACACTTTAAAAATGTAATGCTCTAACCTGATTTTAAATGCATGGATGCTCATTTGAGTTTTTATGCTATTATTATTCATACATGTTATACTGCTGTTCTGTAATTAATTTACTTAGAAAGCCTGTTTTGAAAGGAGGTATACAAATATTTTTAAATAAATAACTGCCACCTGGGTCTTGAGTCCACTGCAGGATAGTGTAGGTCTGTTCATGGCCTCCCCACTAGCCTGGGCAATGCAAGAAACAGGATGTTGGATTAAATAGCAAGGACCTGGCCCAGCAGAGTTCTCATTATGTTCCATAACAAAGAGGCTAGAATATCTTTAGGGAGTTACCAGGGTTCTTGTAGTCCAATCACTGGCTGCATCAAAGGTGAGATATCTGCAATTTGATAGTTCTCTCTAGGCTGCCTTGGAACAAAAGTTGCTTGCCCTAAGCCTTCCATCTGGCAGAGGTCTTTCTTTTTCTCAGTAGCACGATACACACCAAACAGAATAATTTTCTTGTCTTTGAACAAAGCTTGAAAAGGGAGCCCACAAGTGTTTCTGAGAGAAGGGGAGCAAAAGATAATTGACTGCAGCAATTATTAGTGGTGAAAAGGGTTAGCAGTTAGAAGATCTGAATGGACTCCACTGATTAGCCCAGAGACAGAGACTGGAATGCAGCCTCTGTAAGCAGAAAGAAGGCCTGTATTCCATAGTTTCAAAGTACTGAAGCAGGCAGGGAGAGGTGCTGAGGGCTCTTCATGCCAAAGCCTCACATGCCATTTTTGAGAAAATGGAAAAGCGACATGGAAAAGCTAGCATTTCAATGGCTCCTTTAATGAAAGTAGCAAAACTGCCTGGAATTAAATAGGTTCCATATGAAGCAAGAAAGGAGGGAAGACATTCTGGTGAAATTCTACTTTAATTATTCCCCTGCACCACAGAATGATGGCACATGTTTGGAAAGATTATCTAAACAGACAAAAATGGAAAATGTGTCTCTTGATTGCATCCATTTTGTATCTTGCACTCTATTTCCTGGGACTCTTGCCAATATCCCTGTCTCTTCCCTTTCTGCTGTTTAACCTATAAATCAACAAAAAAATCCATCTGAGTTTGAAAGTCCATTACTGCCACCACTTACACTCAGATGAGTGGAAAGCCTAAATGCATTGCCATCCTGTGGTGGACAGGATAGCGCCATCTGAGAAATCCTCTTTGCTTGCTTTAAAGCCTTACTCTACCTTATTACAATAAAGTAGTTAGCATTCCTGGAATTCGTGTAGTGTCTGCTTCTTGACCCGGCCTATCTTGAAGGGCTGATGCCTGTTGAGGATTTTTACTTTTTCATGCCAGAATGATTATTTTCTTAGCTTTTGTTCAAGATACACTGTTCCAATGAGGATTGTGGAAATAAATTGTAACAAATAAAGGTCCTCCGTCATGATCTTCAGAAGAGTAAGTCACATGCAAAGAAATGACTATCATAAATTCAGTGTGTATGACATGGGGGCTTCAAAATGTGGAAATGACAATTTAGGGTTTTTAAAATGACAAGTCAGCTTCTTAATGACTATTTAGGGAATGTGTATGTGTCATAGTGTAACACCTTGCCATTTAAGGCAGCAACATGCATGAAGCCAATGAAACAGATGCATTATGTTATGCTTGTCTTTGAACCTATAAATACTGTAACCTTTTTAATGCCCTCATCTGTCTTGTGGGCAGGTTCTATGATATTAAGCTAATTCATTTTTCTCTTGATTAGTTAGCTTCATCTATTCATCAGGTGTGGAAACTTTATTCCACAACAAGACTCAAATTGCTATTGAACTATCACCACAAACTTTTAAAACATAAATGGCAAATGATCTTGTGACACTTTAAAGACAGTCATGTCTACTTTTCCGTTGAGGAAGGGTAGAAGAAGCTTGATGGACAGCTGGAAAAAGCCATAGAGAGTAAAGCAAGAGCTGCCATTGTTTCCAACACCTGGTGTATGGAGAAGTATGGAGAAGGTTGTGTGCTGCCAATTACATCATCATCCACTGTGTGGCCCTCTGCGGTGTCATCACTCCACCTGAGCCAGATCCAGTAGGACCCAAATGTTTCTTTGTAGAAGTGAGAGAAAAGATGGAATAGTGAACTGGTGAAAGCGGGATTCCGTATTTTAACCAAGGTTCAGCATGTTTAGGTAGTCAGCTATTGAAAACAGTTACAATGTTCAATAAAAAGAAATGCCCCAAGTAAAGATAATTTACATAGGAAGAGAAATTCTCCAAACTTTAACAAGCATATTCCATGGTACAGTTACTTCTCCTGGATGAAGCTAGATTCAGATACATTCAGTACCATCTGTGGATTCTTAAAAACAAAAGTAAAAAGTGCCTCTTTTGTTTCCTCCTTCTGATGTTTTCCCCTTCTCTGAAAGGTAGAGTGTAAGTTCCCTTTTTGTACGTTATGTTATCCTGAAAAATGCTCAGTATGTTTTCTATTTATATATTTATTTGTTGGGAAAAAATACAAAATATGTTTTAGAAAGCTGATACCACTCTTTCTTTTAGAATTATCTATGAGAATTATCAGAATACCTAAAATCCTAACAATCTCCAAAATTCCACCTGGAATGATGAAGTGAACATCCATCTATAGCAAATACTTTGTCTGGTGGGTTTGTCAGGGGGACTCTCCTGGAAAAGATGAACTGAAGCATTCTCTAAAGTACACTGTAGCTTTAGACACCAAAGCAAAGATACAGACTAGGCAGAACATTCTGTGTTCTAATACTGGCTACTGGACAACAATCACTCCAAAATCTTGTCTACTAATATCATTAGCAGATTTGTGTTCCAATTAGAGTAAGTTCCAAGAATTTAGCCTTTGGTCTCCATGACATTATCATAGTGTGTTTCTAGCCTATTTATTTTTTGCATGGGGAAATGGTTCATCATATGGTTCATTCAGACAGCTTCAGTAAGGAAGCCAGAGATGATCAGATACTTGTTGTTATTGTTAGCCTGCAGTTAACAATCTCCATCACATAATGCAGGGTCTCAGCATGATTCCCAGCTCCCCTATAAATATGGAGTTTTAAATAGGAACTGGCCAGTGGCTTCACTTTCCTCCAATTGAAACTGGTGCAGGACAAAACTGTCCACAGTAGGTTTTTAACAGTGCTTTAAAAAATATACAGCCAGATATACAGTATGCTGTTTTAGAACAGAATATGTAGTTTTAAAAGAATATTTGTGCAATTCAACAATGTAAGTCATGCAAAAGTTGCATTTTATTAGCAGATGTAAAAAGTAGCTGATAACAAGAGATATTAAAGCAAATAGTTCCAGGTTCCTTTAGAATTCAAGACCCTGATCAACCATACCCAATTTTTCTTCCCTTGCCTAAGTCTCTACCCATTTTTTTTGTGTCATTGCCCGCTTCCTAGAGCTGAGAGAAAGTGACTGGCCCAAGGTCACCCAGCTGGCTTTGTGCCTAAGGCAGGACTATAAGTCACGGTCTCCCAGTTTCTAGCCTGGTGCCTTAACCACTACACCAAACTGGGTCTCTTAAAACTCTACCAATAGATTCTTCAAAGCTACTCATAAATATGTCAATATCAAATTATTATTTTTAATCAAAATAGTCTTCAGCAAGCTGGTGTCCTCCAGATATGTAGGTGTACAGCTACATGGTCAGTGTTCATACCAAATGGGGATGGTGGAAATTATAATCCAATATATTTGGAAAAGAGGCTCTTCTAGAATATGGGGAGCTTCCCTGGTAAATCATGTAAAATTGTTAATGGCTTGGTAAGACTTTGCAACTGCCAAAATAGCCAATAAAACTTTATTAACCAGGACCTTAATAAAGTACAGTTATAAAGTTATAAAGTTATTCTGATCCACAATGGGAAAAAATACACATTTAAAGATTCTGCCAAATTCAAGGTATCTATCAGGAACAAAATCAGCTTTGAGAAGTTGGAGTGGCCCCTGTAATGATGTAAGCCACATACTGACCTCAGAGGGACTCTTGATAAGTAGAAGTTGTCAACTTGCTAAAGATCCCAGACCAGTTTAGATGGACTATATTTTGGCACCCCTTCTCTTCTCACTCAGGAGCCCCATTTCCACCAAAGATGACCGTCTCTTTTTGTCATGGCAACTGCATTGTTTTTTTTTCCTGCTAATATAGTGGAATTGATTTCTGACATCTTGTTAGTATTTGGTTTTAGTCTCCCATCAAAGTACACCAGACTATGTAATTTAACTCTCTGTGTAAGAATCAAGGATTCTATATCATGTGAAGCCCAGCTGATCATCAATCAAAATGCCTTCATCACTTCTACAATCTAATTTTCCCCTCTTTTCTTTTGGGAACACAAACAGCCATATTGAATCCCAACACTCATTGTATGCTCATTGTTTGATTTAATTCCAGTCCACAATTAAAATTGTGTTGCTTCTCTGCCTTTACTGGACAACTTGTTTTGAAAGTACTGTAAGCTGTCATCATGACTGCTTCTCTACAGAATATATTTATTACTCTTCTATCAAGAAGCATGCTTCAGGTCCTTTTCAACAATGTTCTATTCTTTTTTTCTGCCATTTTCTTTTGGAGTACACAGAATTGTTTTCTCTTGCATAGTGCCTTGTGCCTTTTGGCCTTGTTCACTATCCCTTTTTACTGTATTTACCATCTTTATTGGTATGCATAGTCTCAGGCTTTCTTCCAAATTTATTGTGCTGTCTGGCCACATGCTCTTTGATCTTTTGGAACACCTTGTATTTCTCTTTAAGAAGGCAAATGAAAACATATTTTAAAAAATCATCTAAAGATATTTTTGACAATTTTTCCATGGTTGATAATTTTAGGTGGCTCTGGTTGTATTTCCTTTAATAGTCAGGGCATTTGAATTCAAATTGCAAGACTTAACATTCAAATGTGTTAAACTGTCTTTCATCAACTTTGAAATATATTCAATATTTCTGTGGCCAATTAGGGGCTTTATAATTCATATATTTGCCTGAAAAATGATCCAGATTGTTTTTTAAAAATGTAAAGAGACACTACTATCTTTACAGATCTTGTTATAAGTCAATTTTGAATGGATTCCGCAACCATTTCTGTTGCAATGCATAATTTTTGCTATAAGATTCATTCTTTACAAATCCCCGGCTTGTGACTTTCTTTTGTTTTGCGCCAGCATGCCAGGTTGATGACTCATCCCTGTGGAATTTGCTTTTAAGGGTATTTCTCTGCCCAGAGTTGCTTTTCTCTCTCTCTCTGGGCATTCATTTTTGAGGGCAAATTGCTCCTGCTAGAGAAACAAAGCCTTCCTTTAAAAAAAAAAAAAGTCTGTGAAGTCTCTTTCCCTTTTCCTTTCTGAAATCAAACTCCAGCAGACAGGACATTCTGGACAAAACTCAAACTCAGATTTTCTTTAACCTGGAAGAAAGTTACAATTCTTTCACATTCCTCAGGCAGTCTATGGAGCAAAAGACCAACCTCAACTACTCTAGGTAGTTTTACATTTTGTTGCTCTATATCTCTCATTGTTCCTAAGAAGGAGTTCACAAATGCTGATAAATCATATGGCTCATTGTTAGTTATCCTGTCTTATCTAATTTACATCTCATGTAGTCTGAATAGTACTGTCCCCAAACCTCACTCCTTTTTTTTTTAAAGTCCTTTTTATACTTTTAAATCTCCCTTGCAAGTGGGTCTGTAACCAGAAATGGGAGTACTTTATGTAGCAGAATATGCATGCATAGATAAATAAAAATAATAAAGCTATTCATAGAATTTCTGGAGGCTGGTGGTTATTTTTAAGAAGAACAGATTAAGAAATTACATTTTGACAGCTTAAATACCTGATTTAATTGGATTCTAAATAAAAGTATGAAAGGACCTTGTGCAACATGGCCCAGTAGCTACTCTTACCAGGGGAAAAAGAGAGGAGTTGTGGAAATGATGATACCTTTGCGAATACCTTGTCCAGACAGCTAGAAGCAGGCTAGCAGGGCTACCACTGACCTGTAAGGTGCCTCTGTGCAAAATGTTTTTTGTTGCCCCAGGCAAAAGGAGAAGACTCAGCACAGCTCATGTTTGTTAGGTTGAGCTTCCTGGAACTGCAACAATATGGGCACCAGAAGATGTTAGTGGCACTGATAGTTTCAGATTGCGCAACACGTACAGTTCCTCTGTATTGATATACAGCACTGGTTTTGGAAGAAGTGAAATCTGACGTTGGCAAGCACATGTGGGTGGTGTTCAGAATGAAACTTGGATTTTTAAAACTTAATTTGGCACCCCCCATGTCATGGCGCCTTTGTGCAGGGCACAACTTGCACACCTGCTTGTGGCAGCCCTGCATGCTAGGGTAGTGTCAGTTGCAAAGGAGCTCAAAGAGGGGAATTTCTACAGAAACTCTGATGACATCTATTGAAAAGGTGCAATAAGGCAGTTCATGCAGGAGTAGATTATCCAACACTTCTAATAGTTCAGTGCCATTAAAAAGAGGCAGGTTGCTACCTATGCCCGGGTCTCCAAAACATCCTGCCCTTAAAAGGCAGAGGAGAAGGAGGAAGTTATTATTTTAATTTACACAAAGGACTCCTACTAGTTTGAACACTAAGAGTGTGAAAACCATAATTACAACTTGGAAAGTTTAGGCCTAGCAAGTTCAGATAAGATTAACTTTATGAGGCATGGCTATATAAAACTATCAGGTTCTCAGCTTGCCACCATTTGAATCTTTATTGATCTGCTCCAAGCTTTTCCAGTTTTTGATACTGTAGGTTATTCCATTTCTGATTACACACAAATAAATCCCTTGCTGCCTGAACACTTTAACTCTGGTGTTGGTGAGATAAGGCAGACTCCGCTTTATTTACTCTTCCATGCCATAAGCGTTGCATATACAGCTTCTTTTTTCAGAGTCCTATACTGCAGTCACTTTCTAACAATGACCTTTTATCACAACCAAGGTCTGCTAGTGCCAGTTACTGTCATTATGTGGAAGACATGGTCCCACTTTCCACCATCTTCCCAACAGGACAGAGGAATTCATGCATCGAAGTTAATTCTGCCTCTTTCAGGCCTTTAGTCAAAGAAAGGATCATGTATAACAGAGTTAGGACTGGAAGATGCAGATTAAATGAAAAATTTGATTTGAGATTTGTTATTAGCATGACTGCTGGTGGGGAAACATTATTTGTGGGTTAATAACGACTTCATCAGTTGTTTTATTTCAGCTGTCTTTTTTTGGGATCTGCCAGGATTGTGGGTCTCTAACTGCACTGCTGTGTGGCAGTATACAAAACAGTAAGATAAATAAATAATAAAATACCATACAACTGCTTACGCAATGTCGTATGGTTCTCTCCAATATATTGTTAGGACATATTAAAATCTGTACTGTTGTATTTCTGTCCCTATTCAAAGTGCTCTTTGGGCTTTTAATTCCAAAAACATTTGTGTCTAAGCTATTAGAAGAACTCCCTATGCCTAGATGGGCCTGCCCATGTTAGATCTATTTTAATGTCTCCACAGCAGTGACTTTTACCTTATAAAACTACCTTGAATGGGACATATGGATGGCCCTTTCAGATACAGTACTGAGAACCATGTTGAAAATCTCCTGTTCTGAATGGCTTACAATGAATTTTTATAAGCCATGCCTCTGTTTTTCTGCTGTGTCTCTGAATTTTTTTTTTTTACTAATCTCATTAATCTGACCTTTAGAATATTTATATTCAGAGTTATTATATTACACTATTGCACTTTAATTTTGATACTATTTTTGTTTATGGTTGTGAGTGGATGCATTTGGAAAGTCAGCTCATAAACTTTTTAAAAATAAATAATGTGTTTTGCTGCAGTAAATATGCTAAATTCTGTGTAACATGCTTAGGAATATACTTACAAACTGTTTGTTATGATGATGAATAGGTGTGTTTGAAGGAAGAGATGCACATTACAGTTTTTTATTTAAAAAACATTGCTGTTGCTCCAAGCAATGCACTTAATGTTACACATAGTTCAGTCCTAAAAATAAAACAGTATTTAAAAAAAAATAAACAAACCATAGATATTAATGAGCATCTCCAACCATGGGCACGATTGCAAAATGTTTATTAAAGTAAAAACAGAGCCCCAGTAAGCCCCAGTGTACCTATGCTACTACAGATGCTGACATGATGTGTAATTACTGCTGCTTCATAAAACCTGCTATTTTCTGGTCACTTGTGTGTCCTCTTGGTTTCAAGTCAGGATTTGGACCTGAAGTCCAAACCTAGTTATTAAGGATTTGGGCCTACAGTCCAGCCCTAGCTTGTAAGGTCTGAATTGCTAGGTTTAAGGATAGGAAGTACCACAACATTATGACAGAACAAACCCTTAGGGTTTACCTCTCAGTTAGTGTGGCTTATGCCTGGGAGCCCTCTTATGGAAGCTGAAATAGCAAAACATGTGGAAATTACCCAATTTAACAATACAGGTGAAACTCGAAAAATTAGAATATCGTGCAAATGTTCATTTATGTCAGTATGGCAACTCAAAAGGTGAAACCAATATATGAGATAGACGCATTACATGCAAAGCGAGATATGTCAAGCCTTACTTTGGTATAATTGCGATGATTATGGCGTACAGCTTATGAAAACCCCAAATTCACAATCTCAGAAAATTAGAATATTACATGACATCAATAACACAAGGATTGGAAATAGAACAATATCGGACCTCTGCAAAGTATAAGCATGCATATGTACTCAGTACTTGGTTTGGGCCCCTTTTGCAGCAATGACTGCCGCAATGCGGCGTGGCATGGATGCTATCAGCCTGTGGCACTGCTGAGGTGTTATGGAAGACCAGGATGCTTCACTAGCGGCCTTCAGCTCTGCTGCATTGTTCAGTCTCATGTCCCTCATCTTTCTCTTGGCAATGCCCCATAGATTCTCTATGGGGTTCAGGTCGGGCAAGTTTGCTGGCCAACCAAGCACAGTAATCCCATGGTCATTGAACCAGGTTTTGGTACTTTTGGCAGTGTGGGCAGGTGCCAAGTCCTGCTGGAAAATCCCCATAAAGCTTGTCTGCGGAAGGAAGCATGAAGTGCTCCAAAATGTCCTGGTAGACAGCTGCGTTGACCCTGGACTTAATGAAGCACAGTGGACCGACACCAACAGATGACATGGCTCCCCAAATCAACACAGACTGTGGAAACTTCACACTGGACTTCAAGCATCGTGCATTGTGTGCCTCTCCATTCTTCCTCCAGACTCTGGGTCCTTGGTTCCCAAATGAGATGCAAAAGTTGCTCTCATCAGAAAAGAGGACTTTGGACCACTGGGCAACAGACCAGTTCTTTTTTTCTGTAGCCCAGGTAAGACGCTTCTGACGTTGTTTGTTGTTCAGGAGCGGCTTGACAAGAGGAATACGACATTTGAAGCCCATGTCCAGGATCCGTCTGTGTGTGGTGGCTCTTGATGCACTAACTCCAGCCTCAGTCCACTCCTTGTGAAAGCCCCAACACTTTTGAATTGCCTTTTCCTGACAATCCTCTCCAGGCTGCAGTCATCCCTGCTGCTTGTGCACCTTTTTCTAACACACTTTTCCCTTCCACATAACCTTCTATTGATGTGATGTGCTTTGATACAGCACTTTGGGAACATCCAACTTCTTTTGCAATTACCTTTTGGGGCTTTCCCTCCTTATGGAGGGTGTCAATGATGGTTTTCTGCACAACTGTCAGGTCAGCAGTCTTTCCCATGCTTGTGATTCCTACTGAACCAGCCTGAGAGACCATTGAAAGGCTCAGGAACCCTTTGCAGGTGTTATGGATTCATTAGCTGATTAGAGTGGGACACTTTGAGCCTAGAATATTGAACCTTTTCACACTATTCTAATTTTCTGAGATTGTGAATTTGGGGTTTTCATAAGCTGTACGCCATAATCATCACAATTATATCAAAGTAAGGCTTGACATATGTCACTTTGCATGTAATGCGTCTATCTCATATATTGGTTTCACCTTTTGAGTTGCCATACTGACATAAATGAACATTTGCACGATATTCTAATTTTTCGAGTTTCACCTGTATAATAATTAGCAATCTGTTTGTACAGTTATGCATGGGATGATCAAACAGAAAGTTTTCTGAAGATTTTCTTGGCGAGGTTTTTGATGTTTTTGGCCTAAGCGTTTAACTACCCTATTCCTGTTTTTACAATCAATAAAATAATAGTAAGAAGAGGATTGTATACAAACCTTTGTAAAACAAAGTTGACATTGTAAAGTTAGTGGTATAAATCCTCAGGTACAAATCCAGGCAGCATGTCATATTAGAGTTTAAACTTGGCTTCAGATTAAGCCCTGGGATGACTTCTTTTAATGAACATCAGATTCTGAGGTCAAATCAATTAACCAATACACTTTTAATTAAAAAGGTTTACAGCTCACTGCCTGAAATCAGGTTAAGCAGTTTGTTATCCATTTTGGTTTTTTGGTTCTTTTCCTAAAACCATTCTTGAACAAAGTATTGGAGACTGAATCCTAAATTCCAAAACTACCTCAGAAATGGGTTCACTGTGGCAGGGAAAGGAGGCTTGGGCAGATTATTAACTTTCAGGCTCCATTTCCTTTCTATAAAATGAGGATAGCAGTGATGGTACAAACCCATCAAATGGGCATTTTGTAATGTCTGCTGTAAAGAATGGGCATATAGCATTCTAGCCTGAGCTACATGCCACCAAGGTAATTCTGAAGATGAACTCTATGAAAAAGCATAAGCATATTTAATGTGATTTTATAAAAGCATCCCTAGATTTGTTGCATGTGGTAAAATATGAAAATATTTTGGGTCATTGGAAGAAAATGTTAATCTCTTTCTACTTCGAGATAAAACTGGTTTAATGTATTTCACTGGTGAAATAGGTGCCGGAAGAGAATTGCCCTGTCTCCCAGTCATTTAAATTCTCCATCTCCTGATTCGGTTTGGTTTTTGCTCTATGGAGCAAAACTATAGAGTTCCTGGAGCGTCTCTGGTAATGGAACTGGCTCTTTCTTGCAAAATAGTGCCTTGGAATCAACTTCCTGACCACACAGGTGGATCATTTTTAAATACGGTTAATGCTCCTTTCCTTCCTTTCTTTCTTGTTAGAAAATTCCAGGAAGAGGGCATTTTGGTAGCATGAACATTGGAAAAGTATGGTGGTTTTCCTATTATTTCATTAGTTAATACATATGCAAGTAAGTAAAGGCAATTAGATGTAATTCCCTAAGCATGAGCATGCCTCATATCAAATGCCAAAGATGGCTGCATGCCCCCAGGTATCTTTACTCTGCCCCTTTATTATTCCTGCCATTCTTCTGGAGTTTGTCTCTAAGAGCATTTAATATGAAGATTTTGGGTAAATAGAAAATTGGCTCTGGATCCTTCTGAGCAGATGATGGTTCAGCTGTTTTCTGGCTCTACTCTGTTTATCTTAAACTGGGACAATGCTGGTTTCTTCTTCCACAACACTGGAGCTTGCAGATGTTACATTTTTTCATTGGCAAGAATTTTTGCTTCTGTCTCCCTCCCAGCTCTTGGACTCAAGCAAGCTATTTCATCTCAAGGCGCTTGCTTGGAAAATTAAAACAAAACAGAACAAAAAACAGGCAACCTAACACATTGCATGTCCATGGAAGTTGATCCTTTATCAAAGAGGATGGAGAAACGGACAGAACACGTGTCAATTTCTTCTCTTTCCCTAGATTGCTGTGTTTGCAAGAATATGCAAATTGTCAAAACTCTGGCTGAATTTTAAATAGAATTTCTAGAGCCTGCCTGCATTGTTTAGGGCTTATCCCCTCTTCTTCAGCCACTATCACTAGCAACCATGCTTAGAGATATTGGAGAAAGTTCCTGGTTAGAAAATTGCTGATACTGTGCCAGTACATTTTCAGATGCTTTTATATGTAGTGTAGTGATGGTGGAGGATTGATTCGTTCTTTCTTTCTTTCTTTCTTTCTTTCTTTCTTTCTTTCTTTCTCTCTCTCTCTCTCTCCCTCCCTCCCTCCCTCCCTCCCTCCCTCCCTCCCTTTCTTAATATTTCCTTGAATAGCTTCCCATTATATCAATATAGGTAGGCAATGTAAATTATTATTCCATTGTTGCTAATTTGTCATGCTGTTGTTAACAATGATATTATTATTATATAATAATAATGAATTCTAAATTATTATAAATTTATTTAAATTTTGTAATTTTATATAATTTTATGGTTATAATTTTATAATTTATTTATATAAATTATAAATTATTATTATCATTATTTGCAAGCAATACAAGAAAATACATTTTTATTTCTCTAGAATCAGACGGCACTACATGTATTAGGGGATCTCAGTATCATTGAAAACACTCTGTGAAGTTACGTGTTTATCAGGGCAGAATAAATGCTCAGGCAGGGCTATTTTGGTGCTTCATCATAATAATCTCTCATCTTAATTTGTGCTGGAAAATGAAGTGCAGCTGCCATTTTGAGGAACTTTAAAATATTCTGTGTTCAACTAGGCATTACTTAAAATGGAGAGCCTGAAGAGTGAGAGATTTGGAGGCCTGAGCAAACGTCATCACCTTTAATTGTTTCCGTTTGTCTAATGTGTTATGAATCTTCATTCATTGTCCTTTCAAGCACAGATCGGCCTCACACCTGCTCCCTTGCTGCTCTCTCCACAGAGCTGTCTCAGCTTCACACCTGCCAGTTTTACTTTAACAGACTTAGCATCTTTTTAGCATATCGGCAGTTTTCTATAAAGCTAATTAAAAATAAGTATGCATATTTTCAGCCCAGCACCATTTCTTTCTGACAATAGTGTAATTTACTACTTGGGAAATTTAAAATGTTATCTGTGTTATCCATGTGTCTGTAGTTACATATGTACATAATCCGACACATATCCACCTTTGTGAATTTCATTCTGCCAAGTTTGTTTCCATTAAGATTCTTATCAGGATGTATTGTTTATGCATTACAGTGATAACAATTCAGGGCTTAAATGCTGTGTTACTTTTTTTTGCTGTTTGACATTAATTTTAAAGACTGAGCTTTAAATTAACGGAAACTTTCACAGAAAGCCAAAGAGTTAATAACCAATTATTTTATCAGAGAATATTTAATCATGATGGAGTCCTGGAGATAGTAAAAATAGAATATAAAATTGAACATCTTAGTTTTTCCATTTGTGAGATTATTCTTTGCTTGATTTTGTCACATGAAATCTAGGTTCATCTAGGAAGAGATCAGGAGAAATTAATTCAGATGGCATTTTAATGGAAACTTATCTATTTGTCTTTTGCCAGGAATTAGTGGTAATCATACCTGGGCATCATATTGCAGGTGTTTTCTTTGCACGTAGCTAATATACTTGTCAGCTAACTTAAGATTGGGTTAAAGCCAAGAACCCAGATCACGGCAAATTGAATCAATAATAAAACAATAAGATGTGCATGTACACACTTCAGATACCTGTCTTTCAAATTTTTGCTCAGCTGGGGAATAGATTATTAAATGTTATGGCATTTTGAAACTCAGCCAATGTTGAAGAAAACTCATGCTTCAGACACAGCTTTTGTCCACTAGTGATTACAGATTCTTTGAATGAAGATCCAGGTCTCAGCTGAAGTTGGCAATAGTATAAACTTAAGTTAAAGCCAGCATTTACTGTCTTCAAAGCCTGAAGTCCAACGTCCAAGACATTTTTCAGCCTGAGATGAAGGACAATAGAATGCCTTTCCAAATTCCATATACAGAAACTGAAAAGATATTTACTGTAGTTGAATTTCCCATCCTGCTGATGGGAGTATGGTGTAGCAGTTTCATTATAATGAGGGTAACAGGCTAGCTTAGGAAGGATAGGGCAGGCTACCCCTCATGCAAAAGTCTGGTTTTCCACCAATTTATTTATTTATTTATGTAATGTATACACTACCTCATATCTACCGGACTGTAAGTGGTTTGCAATGTATCTAATAAAAGCAGAAATAATAATAATAATAATAATAATAATAATAATAATACCACAAAACAGATAAAGTAATAGAAAATGAAGATGCTAAAGTGCTTTGGGACTTTAGAATTCAGACAGACAAGCACCTGCCACATAACACCCCAGACTTTACAATTGTTGATAAGACAAAAAAGTCTGGATAGTGGACATTGCAACACTTGGAGACAGAAGAGAAGAGAAAGAACTGGAGAAAATCACAAAATACAAAGACCTGCAAAGAGAAATAGAACAACTGTGGCAGTTTGAAAAGAAACCCCCATACTATGTTCCTGTGGCCATGAAGCTGTGCATTTCTTTAAATCTAGGGCTGGCCATTAGGCAAAGTGAGATTATTGCCTCAGGTGGCAGATACATAAGAAGTGGAGGCAAGGTGGGTGAGGACAAGAATTGGGTGTTGCTTCAAAAAGAAAGCAAAGATAGTACCAATAGTAATAGATGCCTTGGGTGCAATCCCAAAACCTCTGGAGTACCACTTGAAGACCATCGGCATTGACAAAATCACCATCAGTCAATAGCAAAAGGCAGCTTTACTTGGAACAGCTTGCATCCTGCAATGACACCTTTAACACCATCAAACAACAGCATCTGCCTATCCCAGGTCCTTGGGAAGGACTCAGTAGGTGGATAAAAATGCCAAATCCAGTCTAACTTGACTGTGCAACCAACAATAATATATTAAACATTAATAATAGTGTAGCATAAGATTTATTACAACCTTAGACCAACCTTAATTGTAACACATATAAATATATTAAAACTAAAATTTGTATTCATGACTCCAGAATCAATCCTGAAATGCCCTCCAGAAAAACCAGGTCTTGAAAGCTTTCTGGAAGTGAAACAATTCCATTGAGGGGAGTCTCTACAGAGAACACCCAATTCTTGTCTTGCCTCCACTTCTTATGTATCTGCCACCTGAGGCAATAATCTCACTTTGCCTAATGGCCAGCCCTAGATTTAAAGAAATGCACAGCTTCTTGGCCACAGGAACATAGTATGGGGGTTTCTTGAACTCCCACTCCTTATTAGTGCATATTATGGCAAACTGCTTTAAAAGTAAAGAAAACTTTAAAGGAAGTTTGCAGCCTAGCACATAGTTTACTGGAAGAGACCATGATTTCTTAAGACTACTTTTTAGATGTGATCTGTGTTTTCTTGATGAGTCATTCAGGTTCCAAGTAAAAGTTCATTGAGATAAGTTTTATATTGCTCTTAATTCAGGTTATGCACAATGTTTGTCCTTATCCAGAAACAGGCAGCTCACAATCTCCCTGCCCCATTTTTGTAGTCCCCCAAGTTCATGCTCCTGAACTTCAGCAGCAAATCACCAAATTTTGGTGGCACCCTGTTTGCCCTCTTAAACAAAAGAGATGAAACTGAAGAGGCAGGAATCAGCAGTTCTCAGACTAGACAGAACTTTGGGCAGATGTCTCCAACTCAAGATGGGAAAAGAAGGGCCTAGAATTTAAATTTTGGAGCAGATTATCTATATCTGTTTGTCTTTATTTTTGTGTTCTGTACCACAGTAGGCAAATCTTCTGAATATATATTCTTTCTTGTCTACAATACAGCAACTTATCTAGCTATGTCATGTCTGTGAAGCTTCTACTATACACAAGTTCTTGAATATGGACCTGAGAGTCTAGAATTACAAGCTTCATTATCTAGCAAAATACATATTAGCACACATTTTGCCTTCGAAGAGGCTATCTAAGCCCCCAAAACAGCATCCTTGGCAATAACCTAATCATGTGACTGCCATGTCCCCAGAGACCTAAAAAAGTATCAGAAGTACAGTCCCCCCAACCAGAGAAAAAATGCCCATTATTGTTTCCCCCCAGGGGAAGTAAGTAGTTTCAAGCTGGATGATATTTAAAGTCATATGCAACATCTTAATTCACATATTGAGAAATGAAATGATTTGGGTTAAAGTCATTCAAGACATTTGTATAGATGTGCTAGAAAATAATCCTACTTTTCTTGAATCAGATGCTTAACCATATTATTGTATTATCCTTTTTTATTCCTTCATCAGGTGAGACTGTATTGACATAGCTCAACCTTTAAAACAGAAAACCAAAGCATAGGGGCAGATACTGGCTTGTGTGTCAAGGAGATAATCTACATTATTACAAAGATAGATGAGGCTACTGGTATTTCAGTGACTGGAAGGTACTCTGACAATGATATATGGAGGAGCTTGCTGTAGCCATTCTGTGCCAAAATTATTTGCTACTTGAATTCCTAGTGACAGTTAAATACACACTGGAAATCCTCCAGAGATAAAAGAGTCTCTTGTGAAGGGCCAGATATGTGACAGGCAAATAGCTCCATCTCTTGTGAAATACAGTTTCACACCAATCATTTTAATATAGTAGGTCGCAAGCGTTGCATCTGGCGGCAAGGATCTCATCAGCAAAAAAATAGCCATTTGGCTCAGGATAGCTGCCTATTCTATAAATTCTGAGGAATGACACAGATCTATATTTCCCCCTTGCTTTACCCTCATGGATTCAGAAAGCAATAGTTGCTTTTTCTACCTGGGTTGAGATTTCTCTGCTCTTTTGACTACTTGGTTCAAAAACAATGCTGCATACTAACTGAAGAAGCTCACGCAGGCTGCATTGGCCATGAGGAGAGTATGTGCCTTCAACAGACTATGAAAAAGAAATGGTACCATTTTCTGTATTGCCAGCACTTTGTTCTTAGCCTGGAGAAAGTGTATCCTACCAGAGTCCCTTGAGACCTGTTCTTTCTTGTTCCAGAGCGCAGGATATGAAATAATGGATACAAGTTATAGGAAGGCAGATTCTGACTGAACATTGGAAAAACTTCCTCAGTAAGATTAGTTTGACAGTGGAGCCAATTACCCAGAGATGCGTCGATAGCCATCTGTAGAGGATATTTTAATTTGAATTTCTGCATTGAAGAGAGGGTTGGGCTTGATGGCCTGAATAGCCCCTTCCAACTCTATGACTCTCTATTTCAATGTTTCTCAACCTCAGCAACTTCAAGATCTGTGGACTTCAACTCCCAGAATTCCTCAGCCAGCATGCTGGCTGAGGAATTCTGGGAGTTGAAGTCCGCACATCTTAAAGTTGATAAGGTTGAGAAACACTGCTCTATTTATTTGATTTTAAACCTCTTAATATCACTTTTCAGATGAAAAGGTTCCCAATAAAAACAAACAGTGCCTGCCTGTAAGTTAACAAGATAGTTCTTACCCAAGGAGAATCAAAAGGTCAGAATACAAAAGGAAAACAATAGGTGAGACTAAATCCTGAAGTCCCAAGTTCTTTCAGTGAAGATCTTTGGTGCTGGTCTGGTAGCAAAGTGACACGGTCCTGCTTCCCAGCTGTCTATGCTTTTTCTTGGAATGCCTCATCCGAAGAAGTTACCATTATGCAGAGACTGATTTTTTAAAATACTTACCAATCCATTTTATGTCTATTTTTTAAAAAATCCTTTGCTGAATATTGCACATAGCACAAAACGATGTTCTAGATATCCTGAAAGCTAATCCCTGTTTTAGTTCTGCAAATTTGGTCTATTACCCAATTTTTAACAGATTGTAATTAGCAAACCAGGTTACCAACACATATTTTCCACCAGACTCTCCGGTGTACTACTGTACAGCATCATTACATGACGTTTATTAAGGTAGCAGCCTACATTTTCAAATTCCCAGCTCTGTGGAGCTGGAACCAACACAAGATAAATCTGACTCTGGCCTTAAACAAACAGTTTTTGTTTTTTTTTAATTTTGCTTAATCACTAAATAATAAAAAGTTGTCTTGTTACTTTTTCTCAAATCACTATAATTTTACTGTAGTGATTTACAATGACATGATTTTGGAACTACATTTATACTAGGAATAATATACATAATATACTATTATACTGTATACTAAATTGACTGGCTCAAATTATCACCACTTCTTTTTTGTTGTTGTTTCTTTTTACAAACATCCTTCATCAATGACAACAGTTCAATCTGCTGTGTATAGAAGCAAACTGGAATAGGGGAGGCCTTCCTCTGGCTGTGGAAAGAGGTATTTTGCCCTAGATGTTCAATGATAGGTAGGAGGCTAGATACCTGACCAAGCACAAGAGAGGTTGTGGGCCATGAGAAGGCAAGCTGCATTGTTTTAATTGAGAAAGTAGGTTTGGATGGTGGGGTTATACAAGTCCTGGTAAACTAAGCTGGCCATTTTTAAGAACAATGGGTATACTAATAGTACTCAGTCCAGATGCATCTGCCAAGTGGAAAGCTTCCAATATAGGCAGAGTGGAAAATTATCACTATCCAGATGGGGTAGCACTTTGAAATCCTCCACGTAGGGTAGCAGGTTTGATATAATTAAGCTATAATCAGTGGTACTTGGTATTGCTTCTTGGCCTTTTGGCTAAGATCAAGTGTGTGCGTACTCAGTCCAATATACTGGTATACACTTTCACAGCCAGTATCTGTTGGGCAGTATTCAGCTTCAGGGTTTAGTGACCATGGTTTAGACAACAGATTTCCTGGTGCTTTGCCAGCAACTGTGGCTGGCATCTCCAGACACAAGGCAGACTGCTACACAGACCATAAGCAACTAAGCAGGGATTGTCTGGGATCGTGTCTTTAAAGCCAGGTGTCCTGACTTCTGATTGGCCTTTAACCGAGTTGGTTTCCGATTGGTGCAGGTTGGTTAGGAATGGGCTCTGATTGGTTCTTTGTTTGTGCCTGATCCTGATTGGTTCTTTCGGTGGTGTTGGTTCCTCATTTGTCCTTTGTTTATGCTGACTTCTGATTGGTCATTTTTGGAGTGCTGATTCCTGATTGGTTCTTGGTTTGTTTCTGGGTTCTGGTTGTTTAGTCTGAGCAGCTGAGTCCTGATTGGGATGTTGTCCAGGCAAGTTTCTGATTTGCCCATTTTGGGGAGCTGATTCCTGATTGGTCCTGGTTTTGGGCAGGACCTTGTTGTGGCCTAGGGCAGGTAATCAGGTTTTGTTAACCTTCAGACTTTCTTCTTTCTTGTTGAAGCTGTTGGGATGTTTGTGGATCTCAATAGCTTCTCTGTGCAGGCATACATAATATTTTGATGTTGTTGACAGCACTGTGTCAAATCCAAAACTGCCCAGTAGTACTCAATCCACTCAGTAGCCTAGATACAGTACACTGATGTATAGAAACTATTCTCTCTGATGGACTCAATATACTGGCAGTGCAAGAGGCATGGGTCCGAACAACAAATTATTAGAGTTCCTAGCTTGAGATGTGCACACCCATCACTTACATTGTGATAGACTGTCATTATTGCCTTTACAGATATCAGCTGCAGAGGGAATATAAACAGCTGATAAAGACTTCAGATCCCTGAATAAAACAAAGGCTCCTTTGTTACTGTGGGAAAGGATAGCTTTGGTTGAATATTGCTAAATGGGAAAAGAGTGGCATAGAAAGGGATTGTTTTGTTCAAGTCAAATGTCACAAACACAGGCTTCTGAGAATATATGAATTGATACTCAGAATAATGGGCAACAAATAGGATATCCCCTGCCCCCATGCTATAATTTGACGGCTGAGAAAAATGCAATGTCTTCACAATAAATCTTTGAATTAAGTTGTGTGAACTTCCTGTAACAACTGAGAAATGTCTATTGCATAATAAAAGATGCTACAGAAAAATTCTTAAGTAGGACAAATCACCATGTGAAAGAAAACATTTATTTCTATGCATAACTAATGCAGTGGGTTGAATCTGTTTGCTAGCACTGCAGGACTGCAAATAGGATTCTTTTCTTTGTGGCTATTAATTGGATTTAGATAAGTAGATTTAGAGATGATCATTGGACTTTGTAAGGGAAATGCATCAGACAGTATCTTTGATCTTCTTCCAGTGAAGACAAAGACTTATTGCTTATTTTAGCTTAATAGCAGTTTTAGACTTGTCCTGTTTATAGGCCTGTACAGACTATTGAATGTGGGAAATTGTTTCTTAGGTCCATCTGGCATGGACAAGATCAGCTTGGTTTATTTTTCCCTTTGGGTCCTTTTTAAAAAAAATCTGAGGTTGCTGATCAATAATTTAATCAACTTTCCTTCCACCTAACTATCATTTATGTACCAAGCATGCAACGGGGCAAACAATTTTCAAGATCTAGAATAGTTATTTCCAGCTGAGAATATATTTCTCTGATAAAGTTCAAAGGCTTGTATAGCCATATTCATTCAGTAGACAATAAGGATATAAATATATCTCCTCTTCAGGATGTACTTCATTATTATATGCTGTCAGCATTTGCAGTTGTGTGATTACAGTGAAACATGCATAAATCCAGTGTGACTCATTAGTCCAAATGTCCTGGGTCATGTAGTATAGTAATATGCTTGCTATTGTTTGAGAGAATGTGCTTAAGATACAAAAGTATGGCATCTGCTGGGCACTTCCAAATGTCATTACCATTCCTTACCATATAAAAACTAGTGATAAGGCAGTAAGCACTATAATTTTAAGCTGAAGAAATGGATTGAAAAATGAAGTGGTCTATATTCTCTCAATTAAGAAAAATTGAGGAGCAAACATCTCATATCCATTTTGCTTGAAAGAGGGGGAAAACATTATTGCAGATATGTAAAGAATTTAGTCATGGGAGCTCAGGAACTAAGGACTTACAGCAACATAGCATTTAAATCTTGTATCCAGAATTATTATCATTATTTATGTCACCTTTCTTCTTTGAGATAAGTCAAGATGAGCAGATAAGGATTTCTTTCATCCAAATAAAAGAGAAACCTACCTACCTTCAATAACAAGACTGCCCACAGATGTCCTACATTTTGTCCTGTAGGAGTATGTATGCCCCAAAGAGTCACTCGCAAATACAAATGAATCTGCTTAGCCTTAGATTCTGTCTTGATTTTGCTTCCTTAGACCTCTGTCCTCTGCTACCTATGGCCATGTCTTCATCCTATAAGGAACAAAGAATTCACTTCTAAGGGTGGAATAGCAGATGGAAAAAGTTTCCAGCAGAGGCACATTGCTGGTTGTGAATTCACTTTGGAAACAGCTGGGAGAAGTAGCTACCTTATTACCCTCTGTCCAATCCTTACTCCAAAGTTAATTGGATTGGGAAGTAGGTTGTAGAGAGAGCTGGGCCTCTTCAAACATTCTTTCAGTCATTCTCCCTACCACTCTGAGATTTCAAACATTTAAATGAGATGCTTAAAGATGGGCTATCTTGTCTGGGACCAATGGGAACAGAGCACCATAGAGAATATGTTCATAAGAAGAATGTATAAGGGAATAGAATTGTTATTAAAAAGGGAATAAACCGATAATTTCATTCATATATTGAAATAGTTGATTCTAGCATTACTGACTAGGCACTTTAGTATTCAACTGTGAATACAGAAAATTCCCTGAAAAAAAAAAAAAGATCTCCCGTATATGAAGATTTCATAAGACAATCAAATTTTTGTGTGCCAATTGCACTGAAAGGAGACCCCACTGTTTTGACTCTACAAATCTGTACTTTTTTGAGGGGTGAGGTTGAATATCAAAGCAGCACACTTGGTCCACAAAATAGGAGGCATCTGGAAATCCCTTGGTAAGCTGCATTTTCAATAAGGGCCATGTGAATTTTGAATTATACATTGTTGAAATATTTAATCTCTGTAAAGGTGAAGCACCACTGACATCCTACAGTACTTCAAGCTACCTATCAAACTGGTCTCTTATTTGAAGAAACAACCTGTCAGGGACAATTCAAAATCGAAATGTCAATGGTAGCAACTCTAAAATAGAAAGAAAGATAGGAGTAATATGAAGAATTATTACTTCGGTTGCTGGATTCCCTAAAACTCCTTCATAATAGCTGCAAAAAACAGATCTGTGTAAACTTCCCAGAAGGTGGATAAATGGTGGTGGTGATGAGTCTCTCTCTGTGTGTGTGTAAATATGGACACAAACATTTTATAAAGAATTAAGGTTTTTCTAGTTCTGACTGTTCAGAAACTTTAATCATGCATCTTAGTAAATCTAGCAATTTAGCATGTTTTTGTCCACAATAAGGATAAATCTCAGCAGAACAGCCTCAACCATTTCTCATAAATCATTGCAATAGAAAGCTCAATTATTATTCAGAAAGAAAGATACTTAGGTGGTGTAGGGGAAAATGACTTGCCTTTCCACAGACATTTAACAGGGTTTTTTCTTCTTCTTTTTTGTTAAGTGCCATCTTCATAAATGGTGCCAGATTATACTTTCAGATATGTACTTTATGGGTAATTGTCCACTTGACAGTCTAGTGCCTTAATGACAGGTCATTGTGGAGAGTTTTAGATTTATGCTTTTCGTGGGCTTGGGTGTATGATCCAGAGACAATTATTTGGAAGCTTGCTCAGCAGTTATGGGCAACTAGTTCTTTCATTTCAAATGCTAGTTGTTAAGAATGAGTGCTACTCCCTTTAGATCTGTATCGGAATTATTCCATTAGGGAAGTAAGTTTGATCTGGCAAGAAGGTCTAGCTTATCTGTTGCCCTTGGAATCTATGCTTGCTCCAAGCAGTGGGGACTTCTGGGAGATAGTAAGATAGTGACATCAATATGCACAGGCAGAAATGATGGTCTCACCTTCACATGCAATATGATGTGATGGGAGTAATGTAGCAGAAGGATGAAGTGATAGAATGGCCTGTAACTATATTGAGTGGCAAATGAAGAATACCTCATAAAAATACGATGAAGTACCAGGGAGAAATATTTGTGTTGGTTTTCTATTGGCAGAGTACTTTTGGTAGACATTTATGCTGGGTATTCCACCCCCCTTATGTGGTTCTGAGAGCCCTTTCACAAATGCCAAATCTCTGCTAGTAGTTTCCCACTATTTTGAGGTAAGAAACCTACAATAACTGTCCTGTAAGCCCTAAAATAACAAATCTCCCCAAACCTCCAAACTCAGGGGGAAGGAATCAGAATATCTTGCTTCTACTGAGGTGTAAACCCCTGCATATTTTGCATCAGCACCCCAGCCAATGTGATCCTGCCCTTTTCAGATGGTCAGTGTTCTTCAAGGCCACTTAACTTGTCCACTTGTGATATAGAAGGAAGCATTTGAAATGATACCACACTCCCACCACCAGCAATACAAAGTGATTGCATCCATTGTGCTGCATATTTTGACCAAGCCTCTGAAGATATGTAGAAATAACGCAGAAGTGTAACATCTGACAATAAAAATAGCCAATCTTGAGGCAAGGCAAATGGAAGAACTGCAATAACTGGAGCTCAGCTTTGGCTGAATTGTTTCTATTAGCGGTAAGGATTGCTTTAGCATAAATGATACATTTTATGACACTTATAAATATTTCTCCTATTACAGTTATTACAATAAATATTTGTACACTACGCTATTTAAAAGAAAATGAGATACCTCTTTCTATTTACTTTATTTTCTCCTTTTATTCTTTCTACTTTTTAGTCTTATTCCTCTTTTCTCAAAACAATACTCCTAATGGAAAAATAAATATCTTACCATTTAGCTTTTAATAGGAAAAAAGGTTTTATTAATTTAACATGGGTATTGAAATGAGATGGGGAGAAAAATAGAAAGACCATCCAGCCTGAGCTGTAGGGGATGCTTTTTCATTTATCATACCATGACTGCCTTTTCTGGGCACAATTCATCTTAACACCTCCAAAGAGAGCTATTATCGCAAAAGAATGCATGCCCAATCATAAAAAGAAAAATCTAGACAATTATGAAATTATCAAACACTACAGCCCCCTGGTTTATTGATCTATTCCACATCCTAATTCACTTTCCTATAACAACTTGAGCCAGTGTTTCTGATATGTAAATTATTAACATGAAGCAGTTTAAGAAAAAAATATGTCTAGTTTGGCTGTGAAAATAGCATTCTGCCCTCCTTTCTCCTCTCCTTTTTTTCTGCTAGCTTCCAGATTTGCAGGTTAAGCAGAGCCTGATTAATTTTCCAGAGGGTGTTGGTAAAAACTGTGGAGATAATTTAGAGACCCAATATGTAGATAACAAATCTACAAAATTCCAGCTGCAGCAACAAGATTGTGCTCTAAAGCATTTCTTTCATCCTGTTCATAGCTTGATTGTATTCCCCCTAGGTAGATTTAAAGGCCCCATTAGAAAGTTGATAGTGTTATGTATGCATCTGCTAATAGGAAGTCTGATGGCAAGCTGGGCAACTAAAGGACACACTTATGTTAGACGACAACTCTTCCAGACCTTATTAGAAGAAAATCCTCAGACTTGGTAGAAGAAAGTTCATTGCTACATGAAGTTATTGCAGTTTACAGGACACTTTTTTTTTTCAGAATACAGTCAAGCTGAAGGACCAAGAGCAGGATGACTAATGATTTTTTAAAATAAATCAGAGGTAACATAATTTAGTAGAATTAATTATTATATAATATCAATTCTAAAAATGCTTCATGCAATGATATATTGCTTCAGTCTTTGGGCTGCTCATGGAAACTTTCATAGCTTGCATGTTTCATATGAAGTACCAGGGATGGCAAGGACAGTAAAGTGATTTCTATACGTGGCCTGAAAGACATCTGTGAATTCGTATTCTGGATATCATAACCAGAATCTGGGTGAACTGTATATAGCTTTTTTACAATTACCTTGAACGTATGCAAATAAATGAGGGTGATCTGATGCAAGACTTCAGTGAATTATGTAGCTTCTAAGCCACAGATGGATCTTTGCTTGTATCTCACCACTCACTAAAGATGGATGACACTTTGTGGAGGACTATTGGAAAATAGAAACTAAGTTTCATAAAGATCCTGAATTTTAATATATACACTATAATGTTCCTGACACAACAGCTCCTATAATATTTGCAACATGTCTCAAAAGAGCAAGGTCCAAGGCTGATACTATTTGTGAACATTTAATTTGATTTTAATTTTTTCCCCAGGATATGCAAACAATGGAGATAATTAGCTTGATGCATGAGAACTAAGTCTGGCCAAAATCTCTCTTTTCCCCCATTCATCTTACTCACCCCCTGCTATTCACTCATCTATCTTGGAATGCAGAATAATTTTTTTTTTTCTTTTAAGTTAAGATAGCTGAACATTTCAAGGAAGGAAATAAAGTTTTGTCGCTACTTCATGTGGCAGCCCAACAATGTGGGGCAGAATGCACGATTCTATGGCAGCCAAAGGCAGTCTAAAAGAAAAGCCTCAGTTACTCTGGTGTTAAAGCCTTTCATACCCATAAGATTTTTAAGACTGTCTACATCCCACAGATTAATCTAAACTTTAGGGTGGTGGTGGTGGTGGTGGTTCCTTCTCTATCTCTAGATCCGCTTGGGGTATGCCTGTGTGATTGGAACAATCGCTTACGGTTGCGTACACACTGGGGATGCACATCCAGAGTATGGTTTAGCATTTGGGATGGCCGGATCCATTTTTTTTTCATTCAAAGCAATAAAACCTTGAATTAGTTAAGATATAAAGGCAAGCGGGGGGATATGTGTGCTTGGAGGACAGGGGGCTCAAAAAAGCCAAGATGATGGTTGCAACTGCAGTGGTGACTACCATCTTAATTTTTTTATCCACTCTCTTCCCCCCCCACCCATCGCATGCACCTGATTTGCTAGATACCTGATAGCAAATTTTTCATATTAGTAGTGTGGATTTCTTGCATGTTCCCATTTACTGGAGCACTGATATCAGTGGATAAAAATCCATTTTAAAAAATGGCATCGATTGACAGAGAATGCAGTGTGAAGAAAAAGGGTGGAGGTTCAAATGAATCAAAATGTTAATAACAGCTGTCTTAAATACGTTTAACAGCAAAATCATAGAGTGTGTAACTAGGCATTTTCCAGGTAACCTTCTAAATGCAATTAATTGATAAAATTAAGAAGATTATAATTATGCAGAAACGAATTCAGCAAGTGCAACAACCAAAGAACTCCAGTTTTTTAAAAAGCTGTTTGCAGAGTTCTAGTGTTTGTTTATCTCATGTGTAAAAGCAAACATCTGATCACATTCTAGACAAAAATTGTGTATGTGTGTGTGCGTATTTTTCAGGACTATGATTTAGCTATGTTATTAGTAAAGTATTCATTTCATTTTTGTCTTATTGTTGTTATATACTAATCAATGTTCTTCTTTTTTGTTTTTGCCCCATTTTAAACTTTATTTCACAATAAAACACAATTAAATAAAAAGTTCAAACATATAATGCGTGTGTTAACAATTTAGGTCCATTATGGCCAAAGCTAGCAATAGTGACAAGGCAATTTTGGTTTTTTTCTACTTTAAGAAGGTAGATTCATACCCGGCACCATCAAGCTTTTTAAAGCTATAAACTATATCTCAGATGTGGTACAGTGCACAGATAGATGCCCATAATGATTGAAAGCCCATAGATATTATTCAATCTAAGTTTTTACAAGCACTTTTCTCCCTTTGGAGGTGGGAATTCATGTCTGCTATTGGCTTAAACTTCGGTTCTCCAATGACTCACTGTCCCATTAATTCTCCTTGATGACTTTTTATCAAAGTGGAAAGCAAAATTCCTAGCCAGCTTGTGTTCTTGTGGGTCTCTGTCATTTTCCACTGCTGCCTCTAGGTTTAGAGAGAGCTAAACCAAGAACAGTAAAAGAATTGAGCCTGCCACTCAATGGCAGAATGGCAGACTGACTTGAGGGCCATAGCCAAATACCACTGTTGAGTTCCAACCCAGAAACTACCATGGTCAGAATGAAGTAGAGACCCTAATTCGTGTATTTTTTAATTGCCCCTTTTTTGATAATTTTTTCATTGTCCTTTTTATGTGCAGTTATATCTTTACAAATCAAATATGTCATGAGGGAAAGGCTGCTCATTTCGTATTGTCAGATTGGAACACTATCAACACTGACAGAGTTGCTAAATTGTTATCCACAGCAACTTTGATAAGACGACATAAGATGTCCTAATCTTAATGTGGGGATATTATGTTTTTTTTCTTTTTTTAAAAAAATTATTTAATGTTATTCTATTTTTCATGGACCATTTTATTTTTATTTATTTTTAATCACAACTTTTTAGGTCCCCTGTTACTGATTACAGCTTCTGTTTGGTTATTGCTTCTATATTTTAGCTTTCTGGTTATTGACCATAATTTAATTAAATATGCTTGACCTGGCAAGAAGGCTATTTGGGAGAAGTTTTGTTTTGTTTTGTTTTGTTTGCAATAGGTACAATGTGGTTGTGGTATCTGGTTCTGAGTCTTAGGATTCACATTCTATTGGTAATCTTTATTGAATTCGATCTTATATAATGAATTTTCATGTTGTCTGAAATTCTCTTTGGGTAAACTTTCTCGTGAAAAATAAGTGCTCTCTACTACATGTAAACACTGCAGTGAAGCAGTCACTGTAGGAATTTAAGGGATGCTGCTGGCAGGAGTCCATGAGTTAAATAGTGTGCACCATGTACCATGTTTTAAAGTACCTTAGAGGAACATTTGGATGTAATGTTACAATGACCAGATTTTCAAAAGTATAAACTGGGGCACATTAATCTGTATACACTTCCATGTTTGTTAATCTTAATCCATAACATCAACAGTTTCACAATCTGCTACACACCTCTATGTCACAAAAAAATTGTCATGATCAGATTTTAAACTGTAATTATGTACAGTATGTAATAATTCCCCATATATACCTACAAAGATCAGAATTGTGCAGGCAATGGTTTTCCTGGTGACACTCTATACAAGTGAAAGTTGGTGCTTTGAAGAAGCAGAATAGAAAGAATGTTGACACATTTTAACTTTGGTGTTGGAGAAAATTTCTGAGAATACCACACATAGCCAAGGAAACAAACAAAACATTTTTGAAGAATACACTTGTTTTAAAGAGTATATTGTAGAATTCAGCACAACTGTGATTACTGTGATTATCAAGATAAGCAATGATTTTAGAGTTGCTCATTTTGTTTGGGTTGTGATGGAGAAAATCCATGCTACAGGTCAATGTTTTTGAAACAATGAGTAAAGTTTCTACCCATCACTTATCTCCACCCATCACCCATCTCCAGTTTTGCCTATTCATTATTTCTTTACAGTTGTTAGTTCATCAAATACCTTTGTTTCATGGATTTTTCAATTTTGCAATTACACTACAGGAATCTTGTTTAGCAGAATGAGAATGTATGTAGTTCATTAAATGTCTCTCCATTCCTCTAGGCAAGTAGTATAATGGTAATACGATGTGTGGACATATTTTGGGAACTGGGTTGTTTATGGTGTTTTTGCTCTTCAAGGATTTGCAGCCCCTTGAAACACACATCCCTTCTCTTGAGCAACCTGTCTTTCAGGTCTCTGTTTCATGGCAATGTCAATCCCACTGGTCTTTCCTTTTCCTATAGCTTTTATTATGTTGCTGAATAGAGAGAATTGAGTATGCAGTAACAACTGCCAGATTTCACCCAATAGGTCATCAAAGAAAACAAGGATTGCTATGGAGACCAAATTTTGTGAGAAGAGTTAAGACCTGAAAAGGGGTTTAATGCCAGGGTTGTGCAAAACTTACCAATGTGAGAACATGCCATTCTGGAAAATTCTGGAATGTTCCACTTTTCTCAGATAATGCCAAACGTCCTTTGGACCACACCACTCCAGGAGCATGGTTTAGCATTTTCCAGAAGTAAATGCAACAAGCCCAAAACAGTTTCAGGGGTCTGGGACATATACTTTTTGACAAAAGGGTTGGACCATTCCTGGAACACTTCAGATTGCTTACAGTTTGAATGACTTGTTTCTGGAAACTGTCAAACCACTCTCTCTGAAAAAAGTATGATTTAGAGCAGGGTTTTTCAAACTGTGTTCCATGGAATCCCAGGGTTCAGTGAGAACTTGATGGGATTCTGTGACAGACTAAGGGAGAAAAAACCCAGTTACATCAGCATGGTTAATTTGATGTTCCCAGAGCTTTGCCGCTTGATCAGGGGTTCCAGGAATTTTTAAAAAATTAACAAGTTCCACAGCCTGAAAAGGTTTGGAAACCCCTGATTTAGAGGAAGTTCAACATCATTGGGAGGAAAATGGAACATTCCACCATTCCCAGAACATTCCATTCCTGGATTTAAATTCTGCAAATCCTTCTTCAGTATCCTGTCCTCTGCAAGCATCAGAAAAAGCTAGAAAACTGTGCTGGAGTTAAGAAGTTGCTGACATTCCAAATTAAAACAAAACAAATTCTTGGTATAAGGTATAAATATGGAAATACTGTAAACTTTGATAGCAAAGGATTTGATGTCAGGGGCTAGCCTGTCAGTAGCAGTTTACACTGTATTTTGGACAATGTGGCCTGCCTTACACAATTCAGTTAAGCAGTTTTCAGAGAGTACTTCTTGGTTTACCACCAAAGTTAGATTTGTGTTGCCAATCACTTTTTTTGTAACTTGAATTTTGCCAGAGGCCTCACATATTCCTCTATGCAGTATAATAGCAGTTTTACCTGACACAGAACTAAACTCTAAAATTTTTACCTTCACTCTCTTCATAGGATTTAAAGGAACAAATTATTATGGGTATCACATTAATACATGTTATAGTGGAACATCAGTTGATTATATCTCAGAGTTCCAAAAGGAAGAGAATTTATGTAGCTCAGGGTTGAACTGTGGAGTCCTTGGTGCTGTCTGAGGTTTGTTTGTTTGTTTGCAATGTTTCATTACCCGACTAGGTAACATCATCATGATGTTATCTAGTTGGGTAATAAAACGTCTGCAAGCAAACAACCAAGCTCAGAGAGCACCAAGGACTCCACATAATCAGAGTTGCCCATTTCACTTTTTAGACCCTCAATAGCAACAGCTGCAGATGCATTAGTAACCAGAGTGTTGGTCTTTGTATGGGTGCAATAGAACTTTTCATCACATAGAAGTGCAGTCCATTAACTGAACACTGTGATTGTGCATTACAACAGGGAAAGGAAATGGCCTGCTGCTGCTGCCCTGCTTATTTCACTTTCCCTTCACAAACATATTTGCTATACTGCTGCTTCCAGCTTCAACTCATTATTTGTGTGTGGGTTTTTTGTTTGAATAAGGTCAATGGTGACCAGCTTGCCATCATGAGCAACAGAAGATATTGACTTGCAGTGCTAGCAATGTGCTGTTGTACTGTCTGTTCTTACTCATACCAAAAAAAAAAAAAGGTATTTCTTCAATGTACTTTTTATGGACTGAACATTTGCATTTAGGAGGCATTTCTTTTTATTAGCAAGTTGCTTTGATGAACTGTGCTGCAGAGGTTTTTTGGTTTTTGTTTTTTTGGTTATGGAGTACAGATTAAAACATACACTTTACAAAACAAAATAAATTATATCATTGTACTCAGTTCGGTGTATTCCTAACAGTAGCAGTTAAATTTTAATACCATTTTGCCCAAAAGGGCATCCCAGATGGGTGTCCCAGATGGGCTTCTTCAGTTTATATTCATTTCTAAATTAACTATTTACTATAGTTCTCAGTAGTAAATACCAAATTCCAGAGGTAGTTACTTGCCAGGAACAGTGAGTACAGGCACAAATGATCTCTTTCTAGTAAATATCTCCATATGAATTTACGCATAAGTTTTCCATAGTTGGTTCCACTGGGAGCTTCTCCTGATTATGCCTAAATGAGATGAATGGAAATCTCAGAAGAATATGACCAATATAATTCCCATTCATTCCAGTGGAGTTGTTCTTAGTGGCGTCTTTTAATAATAATTTTCTATGAGCCAGTAACTAATAAAGAATATAATAAATATAGATATATTACTAATAGATATGATATTTAATTATAAAATCTGTGCTGCTTCTCTCCTTGCTCCCACCCACACCTCACATGCATGCCCCCAAATATATTTCCTAAGTGTACATTCACTAGAAAGTCCAGAAATTAATTCTTAGAAGCACCTTTCTGTAATGAAGCAGCTTTCAGTAATTTCAGACACTTTCTACATTTCTTACTGTGCTCTTATACTGTGTGCAAAATGATTTCCAGGTCAAGCCTAGCTAAAAGATGACTAATAAGCAATAGACCTTTCTAAGTATCAAGTGGGGAATGTAGAATTGTAAAGGTCTTCCCTTCCATTCCCATCTTCCATTTCATTAGGCTGTAATCCCAGACTTGATGAATGAAAAGAAACTGTGAGAGAGCAAGACTATCAGGAAGGAGGGGTGCATTCCAGGAAGGAAAAGGAGACAAGAGACAATGCAGTCTGCAGGAGGAGCATGGGAAGTGAAAGAGCTTCAGCATAGCCACTCCCTAGAATCTCCCTGGGTGTATCCACTTGTGGCAGTAGCATAGATTTAGTCTGGCAAGGTTCTGTCTATATAGTATGCATGAATAAAGGAACTTAACTCAACTGGACTGTTTCACCTTTGTTCTTGGGCTGACAGAAACCATCACCAGTTGTTTTTCTACCTAGATAAGGTAGCAAATGGTGCCTTATGCAAGTCAAGGTATATAGGGCCTAAAGGGGATAAGTGCTTTTTCTCTCAGACATAAAAGCACAACAACAGCGATATAATTTTTCCAACATCCAGATTTTTCATAGTCCCAGCTAGCATGGCCTAACGTCACAGCTGACTGAATGGCATCATAGGCTTACATATATATTCAGTATGTACACAATAAAGAGACTTGCAAATTGCAGAAGATAAAACTATCTACACCTTATTTCCCTACTACCTCTTGCATGTAAGTGCTTCTTTTAACCTGACTGGGATTTCTCTGAATGAAAAGTAAATCATTTTAGCCTGTTGTTTGTTTTCAATTCTCCCATTTATTTATTTATTTATTCAATTTGTATGGCTGCCCATCTCACCTAAGTGACTCTGAGCAGCTTACAACAGTTAAAAACAACAATCCACTGAAAAAGTTAAAAACCGATATAGAAACATATAAATAATCAGAAGCCACTTAGAAAGCAAAAGCCATGGTCAGTGGCCAAAGTCTATCTTTGTGTCAGGCTCAACAATGTCAGTGTAAAAGGTCCCCACCACTGCCTGACATCCAGGCATGGTGGCAGAGCCATGTCTTCCTAAAGGCCAGCAGGGTTGGGGCCAATCTAAGTTCCAGAGAGATGATGTTCCAAAGGGTGGAATCCCCAGCAGAGAAGGCTCTCTTCCTGGGTCCTGCCAGATGATACTCTTTCATAGATGGGACCTGTAATGTGCCTCCCCTGCCAGTCCTGATGGGCCTCTCTTAAATTCCAAGATGCAGGAAAATCCTTAAATGCAGATTGTCTCTGAAGAAGTGTATCTAGCAATCAGGCAAATGTCCCCATCCATGTGAAACCCTTGGTGATTGAAACCAAAAATATCCCCTTTCACTTCCTTTGCCCTTTAGACTCTGAAGCATGTTACTTGTAGGAGACCTTATTTCTTTGCAACTCATGGACCATAACATTTTCAAATGGAAACAAATAAAGCCATTGATTTAGAGGAAATCTTATTATTTTCTAAGTGGTTGGATGTGAGAAAATAGTAATAAAAGCAAGACTTCTATTAATAGATTAATAGATAAATATATAATAGTAGGGCTCTTTCTAACTTTAGGAAGTTGGCTGAAAAACAGATTTACCCGACTGAGTGGCATTTGTTTTCCTATCTGTCAACACTCAAAACTTATTACAATCTGGTGCTAAGTTTTAAATAAATTAAGTAGTTAATGGAAATATTAAAATGGAATTAATCTAACTAAAGAGTTGCTGGGAGTTGGGTGGCATCTAAATCATCATCATCATCATCATCATCAGCAGCAGCAGCAGCAGCAGCAGCAGCAGCAGCAGCAGCAGCAGCAGTCAGCATGATATACTTGCTAAAATAAAGCCATGGAATAAAGCTGTATTATATTTTCAGTTTGGGTTCAGTAATTTCCTTCTTTATTCCCATTGCCAGTAATGTCCATAGGTCAACTACTAACACGGGTCTCAATTATATCTAGGGCAAGTCTTATACACTCAGGTCTGAAAGCTTATGAGAACCAGGAACCCAAAGATGGTAGGTAGGCAGTAAAACATTTCAACAGTGCATGTGTACTACCCAGAAAGTCTCTATTAGAACACATTCTCTAGCTTTAGGTAATGCTGTAAATTTGGAAGCTAATTCAGTAGCCCCAAATGGACCCTCTGGGATCATCTAGTTTTCTGCACCAAGAATTCTCAGCAGCAATGCTGTTGCCCTGTCTTGATTGTCTGTGATCCCTTCCACTAGCCGTTAAATACAGTGATTCAGGGACTAATACTGTGTCTTCTCTACTGAATAAACAAAAGATCTTAGAGTCAGAAGTTGATTTCCCTGCTGCTTGTTTTACTGAAACTTCCTAAAGAAACAGTTCCAGTGAGTGTGCAAGATTTACAACGTATCCAGGCAGGCCAAGGTAATTGAGCCACAATACAAGATCACAGGCATGCTTATTCAGCCAACAACAGTAACAATGCAATATACATGCATATTGAGAGTCAGGCTAGTATGCAAGTCATATTTCAGTATGTCCTAAAGAAGCCATTAGATTAAAGGAAAGGACAGTGCTAGAATGAGCAACATTGTTAAGAAAGTAATAAAGGCAGTCTATTCAGTTGCCTTTAATCTGTTAAGAAAATATCATGAAATAGATAAAGCATGTGTGGGCAAAAAGTTTCATCTGTTCTAACTAGATATTGAAATAACTAAAAAGCAGGAAGAGGTTAAAGGAATGACCAATAAAAGCACTAAAAATGTTTTAGCTAGTGCTTAGAACACTGGGTCAATAATTTGGGTGGTTGTTTAAAATTACAGCTGGCGTTCATAATGACCCATAAGTGATTGTTCAGAATTATAGTTAGAGGCTGTTTTATTAAGTTGCAATCATTCTTTCATAAATTTTTTAAAATGCACATTCTGTGCAAGGCCACTGCTAACATAAGCCAGTGTTTTTACCATGTCCTGTCTTCTTTCAGATCTGATGTGTAGGGCTTTCTTATTCCCCACTTAAAATGTGATTGCAGTGCAGGATGTTGAATCCTTTGATAACTGCTTCAGATCAGTAATGGGCTGGATGAAGATGAAAAAGCCGAAGTTAAATATTGACAAGAAAATATTGGTCAATAGGAAACCAGGTTCTGGGACTGGGCTTCAGCATCTTTTAGGTAGGATTGAACTCTGCCTGAAAAAGCAAGTCCACAGTCTGGGTTTGCTCCTTAACACTCATCTGTGTTTCAATCTTCAAGGGGCTAATTGGCAAAAAGTGTCTCTGTACAATTATGGTGCAATCATTAAGCGGCAACCATTTCTGAGCCAGCTGGAACTAGCAATAGTTTTCTTGCACCCAACCCATTAGAATGGCATTGAAAAGATTTTCATTCCTGAAAAAAAAAGGTTTTGAAGCATTTTGCTCCAAGGAGAGTAGTTGAAAACACAGGAGAAATTTTTGGCACAATAGTATTTTAGATGTTATATGCATAAGTATGTGTGTATCAATCACCTTGCAGCTATTTCTTTGGTATGTCTCTCTCTCTCTCTCTCTCTCTCTCTCTCTCTCTCTCTCTCTCAAAAGACCCTATAAAAGTATTTCAGTCTCAGGATAAAGAAGTATTAATTTATTTAATCAAATTTATATGCTGCCCATCTCATGTATAAGTGACTCTAAGTGACTTACAAGTAAAAAGTACAAGTATGTACAAAAAAGAGAAGTATGTCTAAATTACAATATTTTTTTCCTGATTTCTTGCACATTTTCCAGTTGCAGGTTAAATTGTAGGACAAGAAATGAAAGGAATAGTAACTTAGTAGTTCATTGATTTTAACAGTTTCTTTTCCACCTGCCTTTTGGATAATCACAGTGTTTCCAGAGTTTATTCTGCTTTAAGAGATACATGTTTTGACCACAGCTAAATAGAATTTTGTTTGTTATTTGATAAAAGAAAGGCAATCTGGAATAAATTGTAAATAACCCCAATTATCTCTGGATTCCCAAGTGCTTCAATTACTGCAAAATCTGGAAGCATATTATGCCCATATGAAAAAACAAACAAACCTTGTACTATCTTTCATTTGTTTTCTAAGAAGAGTATAAAGTATTACTTTTAAAAATTAGGGATTTAAACTTTAAAAGGGGGCTCCTATCTGAATGTGCAATTGTCAGATAAGGTAGGAGATACCCTCATAAATACATTCTCACTTTCTGAGATCTGCTTGCTGGGCTCATGGGAGAGATCCTATTTCATATTGCTCCAGAGGTATTGGAATGTACTCCTTTGAAAGTTGTGTCTAGCCTCTAATTTTTCCATTCTGAGGAAAGGTATCAAGATCTTTGAAAGACTAAACTTTCATTTTAGGACAGGCATTTTCAGACTGAATTAATTTAATAATGGTCTTAACTGTTTATGAAACATTAAATGCTTCTGTCTATATTGTTATTATTGTTGCTGTTGCCATTCTTCTTGAGTGATCTATGGAGAGAAAATCAGGCTATAAATAGTAAAAATCATAATTAAGTAAATAAGTACTTGGAAAGAGTTGTGAGCTGGACAGAGGAAGAAGATAAGGAATTATATTCAAACCACAAAGCAAATCCAAGTTAATCATATGAGCCGCTGGTCACATTGCCAAAACATAGCGCACAACACACCTGGGAGGAACACATAATAGAAGCAAGGCTGGGAGACAGGGCAAATGCCTGAACATTTTTCCTCTATCAACGATCACAAATTCTTCACCAGTACTAAAGACTTGAAAAGGTCTTGTCTCATACTTCCAAGGCGCAGGTAGCTCTTTCACTTGTACTCCTTTGCTTGTTATTGAAAGGACTGATGCATGCATTCTACCATGAAGTATAGAAAATTAACAATCATTCAAGAATGATTATGAGATACAGACTCTTTACTTACTGAAGCATCAATCCAGAGACCCATTTGGGGAATAAAGAAACTAATGCATTAATGTGCAACTTTGGAGGACCAAGTACTGTATTCTGTGTTTGAGTGATACGTTGGAAGCTGTTCAAAAAGTAGATGGGGCTAGGTGAAAGATATGGATGGAGCTGGGACAGAACTAAATTTAATTTAATTTAAATTTAAGTAAATGTAATTATACTTTATAATAATTTCATTTGTATTTAATAATTGCCCCATCTTCAGCCCCATTAACATTTAGAATTAGGCAGCCACTTTTGAATAGACTGGGTGGGGGGCACACCAAAGGCTTTGTGAGGAAATGCATCTGCCTTGGGAATTCAAGTTGTATGCTCCTGAACCAATAAGTTAGGAAGAGTTAAAAAAAGGTTCTTGCTAAGATACAGCTTGCCCTATAACTCATAGTTGTGGAACATCTTTGCTAATAATAACCATTATTTCAATCCCACTTTCCTTACCATGACCCCATAATTACATGCACTATCTATATGAGTAACATCATGTTTGCCTCCCACTCTGATGTCTGCTGAGAAATAACAAATGAAGGAAGCCATGACTAATTGCCTACTAAATGCATCTCTATCAATTTTCTCTATTCATCTGCATCACAGGATCTGAGTGGTTAGCAGCCAATGCTCACTTTGGGTTTCTAATAACATCCGTGAAATATACCAAAATTATTCTTTTGTTTGTATACACTATGCTAGAGAGCTCAGAGGACTGCTTCTCAGCTATGCTGGACATCTGCCTGGCATCCTTTTATCAGAAGTGGCAGTCTCTTTCTGGTATGCAAGGCCCTCTGGTGGCAAAATCCAAGGGATAAGTATTTAAAACGGATTCTTACATCCACTAGTTATTAATTATATTGTTGGGGGCATATCTGGATGCAAACTGTATACCTCAGCAGTTGGATCTAGTTCATTCTGAAGCTTTGGGGATTCTGTTAACTTCTTATGGAAGCAGAATGGAACATTTTGTGAATTTCAGCAACTGAGGTGAGAGGTGCATTTCAAGACAATTAGCTTGCAGAGCCTCAGGTGGTGTTTTGAGCCACTGAATCCAAAGCCCAAAGCTGAACAATTTTAATTACTTGACTGTGAGTAATAAGCCTCTAGATAGTCATTGCCCAGGCTTGTTGGGTGGCTTGGTCATAGTGTCCTGGAGAGACATATGGTGCACCTGGGCCTAATATAGTTGCAATCTTTGTCTCTCCCTTTAACCTTCTCTGAGTTATCAGGTCGGCAGACAAAAATAGCAATGTTGATGCTATAGCTAGATCCTTAAGGAAGGATACAAGGAGAAACTGCCTAGAATACCATTGCTATTGTGAAATATATAATAAAAACAGCGTGGTTCAGTCTCCCACCTTAAACTGATATGGTAGTCTCACATTTGGTGCTGTGAACCACTAGGAGGCTTCTTCTAGGGGAATATCAACATCCACAACAAATAGGCTCACCATGTCATTTCTTGAATATGTATATTGGAACACTTGGGGTATGGATGGAGATTTAAAATACCTATCTTGTCATGGTCAGATCATTGGTAGTTGATATTTAGTTGTTCCTTGGCAAGGATGCCTTTTTGGAATCTTATTTATTAAATCAAATAATTGATTAAATAATCATTAAATTAATATTATTTAAATAATTACATAACTTATTTAATAATCTGCCCATCCTATTTAATGGAATGCCACAATTCAGGGAGATTGATCCATGGTGTCCTGATAATCTCTTTTATTGGTTATCAAGTATACAACATAGCCATCTGTTCAGCCCTTACTCTAGCATAGCCAGCCTGGTCCAGGAGGTATAAAGGATTATAAATTGACTGCTCCTGAAAAATCTTGCCTGCTTTTCTTTTCTTTTTTAAAATATCACAATATTTTTTTCATATTGTTAACATTACTGAATTTGTTAAATTGCTTTTGATCTCATTGCTTTTGATCTCAACACAACTATTAAAATGTATTACATCATTATTGGATCTTTACATATTAATCTTTTGTGATGCATATATTTGTGCTATAGCTTGATTCAATAAGATACTGCATTAAATAAGTCTCTTAAAGCAGGAACACTCTTATGAACCTATTATCTGTAGTTCTGGCCACTTTTATCATATGAATTTGTGGAAGGTTTTAAGTTTTCAATGAAAAAAACTAGATTTATTTTAATTTCTTTTTCAGTTCTTAAAAATGCCAGATACTGATACCCACTGATACATGCATAGATGCTATTATTCAGTGCAATATTCATTAAAGCTGTATTGTTCGCTACAATGCTGCTTTTCATGAATTAGCTTAGCTTTGTTTCCAGAAATGCTTAGGATATTGGCCCTTTTGTAAGTCTATTAGAATTGGTCATCAAAGCTGCTGTGTTTTTTTATAATATTTTTTATTAAAGTCTTACATAGTTAAAAGATAATACAGAATTAGAAAACATATACAAACAAACAGAAGAAAGAGAGCAAGAAAAGAAGAAAAGAGAAAGACATATAAAAGGTGACTTCTCCTTCTCTCCCAACAAGTATAAGCATTTACAGTAATTTAACACCTTCTCTACTATTACAAAAAAGAAACTTTTCTTCCCATTTCTCATCACTGAACAATAATCGAGTTACAGAAAAATGCATCAATCCTACTCAGTGAAAGCATTAAGAATACCAATAATAATAACCAATATGCTACATAACCTATATGTTTTGAACAACTAAATCAGTTTTACCTTTTGACTTATAACTTTCTCTAATAAGTAAAACATAAAACATTTATTCACATAAACATGAATAATATCAGTAATAATAACATATCTTAAACTAAATCCAGTACATCCCTTTTGTACACTAACCCCTAATTTTCTCTAACAAATAGGAAAGAGAAGATTCATCTCTAGAAAGAAAAATCTTTACATCGTCTTGCAATCCTAGTCAGAAAAAAGATTCCAGTAATAACAACCCAGAATCAAACCTTATACAATTTAACCCTGGTCAGATAAGTCCACTTTGAATTCCTTTGTCTTCTTTTTAGGAGGCTTGATCTTCCATTGCTTCTTCAGATAAAGTTCTGCATAATAATTTCTTATCATCTCCTTGTCTATGTTCAGAAGCAATTACATAGATTTAACTTGTCCCTTCTGTGGATCCAGAATAAAATGACTTTCCAACTCACTCTTCTGATTTGTAATCTGGATATTGACTTTAATTGTTAAAGTATCAGCCCACACAGTTTGTGTAAATATTACAGCTTCTTTTTCCATGTCACTCTTGCAATCAAACATCTTTAAGTCTGTTTTCAGATCCACAACATCTTTTTCCATATATTCCATATATCTCTTATAGTCTGGCATTTCTTTAAAGTCCATTTTAAACTTATTCAAATCATCCTCAGCTTCTATTTTATCCAATGGAATTTTTTCTTCTTCTATAACCTCTGTTAGACCCAATTTTAAAAATAAGTCCTGGACACATTGTTCCCAAACACATCTAAATTCTTCTGTATTAAGACAATGTTCCTCCATTATGTTAGGAATTATCTTTTCCTTTAATTGCTCTCTGATTCCCTCTAGTTAACCTTCAAAGCCCAGTCTTATCTTATGTTTATTTTCAGAGCCAATACTTTCTCATGACAGGTTTTCTTATAATTAAGTCCAAAATCACTTGCTGTATTTTTCTAAAAATTTAAAACAGTCCATAAAAAAGCTATTCGTTCAAATCCATCTGGCCTCTTAACTGTCCCCAGTTAGCATTCTCAACTCCCTTTTGCTGTTTCCAAAAGTTAAAGTTTTTCTTTTTAATCTTTAAGCTTACTTAAATCTTCTTTCTTCCAGGATAGGAGGAAATTCTCCTGGTGTGCAGCAGCTTGCCTTTCAGAAGGTTGTTAATTTAAAGTAGCTCACAAATAGGCAGTTTACAATGTTAATTAAAAGAGGAAGTGAAAGCAAATCTAGTGCCCTTTTGAAGGCTCTGCACCATAGCTTGGCTTCAGTGTTTCCCTTAACTCCCAGAGCTCTCAACCCACTGGAGATTGCTAAATTGCAACCTCGTCACAGGGAGCCTCCAGCCTCCAGTCATCTCCTTTATCCAGAGATGGTTCTGAAGAGCCAGTCTGATTGTCAGCTCCTCTAATTACCGTGGACATCGGCTCTGCAAAAAACGGACCCATCTTCAGTCCATCATTACTCCCCCGTAAGTCAAAAGCTGCTGTGTTTTTTATGATAAGAAAAGATTAACCAAGATGAGAATGATGGAAACTGCAATAAAGCAGAGTACAGTAGCATTACTCTGTAGAAGAAGGCCTGGGGGCCAGATGGGGGCTTGCACCAGTGGAGGTGGCTTGTGGGGTAATTGATTTTGCCTCCCCGTCATCTTGAATGTTTTTAGTATTTATGTATAGGGTTTGTTTTTACAGTTGATTTTTAATGGATTAATTAATTTTAATTATTTATGAGGTATTTTTAATTGTTTATGGGTTTTTGATTTTAATTGTGAGCTGCCCAGAGTCACCTGTTGGGGAAGATGGGTGGCATACAAATGTAATAATAAATAAATAAATAAAACTGTAGGTCACATCTAGATTGTTTGGAGGGCAACCCTTGGGGCAGAGTTTATATTAGCCTTCCCCAGCTTAATGATCTTAAAATAGTTTTGGATTGCCATCACCCAACCAGCCTAGCCATTGAGTCTGCTGGTTGGATGTGACAATGAGAGCCATAGTCCAAGCTATCAGTGGGCAACCAGGTTGATTTCTGGTTCTTGATCCAGCCGCCATGTTTGGGATGCTAATTCAGTTCAGCAATTAAACAACTTCAGTTTATAATAGTACATGGTAGCAATAACATTTTTGTACAATCCAACTGCCAGTCTTTTCCAGAATGCTTCTGATTTATAATTCTCTACCGTGCAAGGTCATGACTCAGAACTGGAAGAGACCAGTTCATTTAGATATACTTAGCTCCCTGAACACAGCTGAGAATTTCATGGATCTTGGATGAAGTGTAAAACAACTTCCATTTTTGTTAAGTCACCCCTCCCCCTGAGATTTATGGTTATGGACAAGAACTTTGATGCATGAGAGCAATGGTTCTGAGTCTAGAAATCTAGCCTGCTGAATTAAAGAACAAAACCAAGCTGTATTTCCAAATTTTTATTTCTGAGCCTTTTTAAATTTTATTTTCGAGAGATTAACCTTTGATTTTGAATGTTTGCAGTTAATCTTTCTAGAGTTCTAAGTTATTCCATTGTCTAAATATGCTAGGAATGATTTCCTGTATGAGGATTATATGCATACATACTGTATATACATATCCATCATGCTATTCCCTTTTGGGGTAAGCACTGCATGATGGAAGAAAAGCATGCAAGATAATAAATGAAATGCTTAGCAAATTGTCCAAAACTGAATGAGAAATAAGCCAGAGATGTGTGATATCTCCTTGGTTGTTTACGGTATTTATGGGTAAATGTATAAGCAATGCTGGTGACGTGTTTGCTGGAGACATTAAAATATACATACATTTGTATGCAGATGGGCTCTGTAGTTGGCTGAGAGCCTGAGTAATTTGCAGTGAAGTTAGACTCTACGATGCAATCAGGAGAGTAGATCTGAAAATTTGTGTATCAAAAACCACGGTAGCTGTGCTTGACAGGAAAGTGGACAGATGAGGGTACTTCAGAAATGTGTGTGATAAAACAGAAAGTGATATGGTCAACAATGAATGGATGGTAAATGAATGTGGATTAAATAGAAAAGTGAGTGGCCAGTATGAAAGAAATACATTGAGGCTGTTTGGCTATACAGTACAGAGAAAAATGTATGAAGGAAGAGTAATATAAGACCGAAAAATGTAGTTGGATGGAATTGATGAAATCTTCAGAAGAGGAAGGCAAGATGTTTAAGGAACAAAAGACAGTGTATGGATTGAAAACAAGGATTCCAAAGATGGAAATGTATGTAGATGTAAGATGTAAATAGTGCTGGTATAAACTAGATATAGATTTTTTTTTTTAATCTCATGCCTTTAATTTTTTAGGCTTACTTTTTGCATAATGTTGCTTACCCTCAAAGAAATTCATGAACTAGTAGACTGAAGTCAACTTGAGTGTTCTAGTCAAGTTTTCCTGTAATGGAATTGGATCTGATACCTTAGTAACACTTGGAAATATTTTTGAATATTTTCAGTTACTTTGAAAAGTGCATTTTGGTGTACAAGCAAACCACTGTCTGGGTTCACCAAACATCCTGAACCTGATTACTTCAATTAACCCACTTTCTGGGGTCAGATAATAAATTGAACCATGAAGTAAGTAAACGTTGAATTCTCACAACATGCCCCCAAAACCAAACAAAAACCACCACCCACAACAACCCCAAACCCATCAAGATTAAAGCTTAGCATTTTGTGCATAGGTCTCTAATTGACTTACTTATACAAGTTGTCTGAATCTAACCACTTCCATTTTAAAGTGTCATGAAACTCCATTGAACATCTGATAGCCAGAAACATGCAAATGGACAAATGATCTAATTTTTGTCACCTTATATTTTTCTGTAGCTTGGTTTCCTGCTGAATATGTTTCCCTGGTAGCAGATGTTTCCTAGTAATTAAGTCAATAATTATTTTCTGTGAATGATATCTACATATGTTATACTCATTAGACAAAATTACTAAAATGATATAAATCATTTTGATTTGTTTCTGTTCTCCCCCAAATGTGGCATTTTACACTTTTGAGGAAGAAATCCACAACTGATTTAGCTCTTCCCCTTTAAATTGTATATTCATGTATTCTACACTTTCTACAATGGTTTGTAAGGTATCATGTTTGTAAGGTATCATGTTTCACTTAATTTTCTTCCTATTGAGGAAGAAATCCACAACTGATTTAGCTCTTCCCCTTTAAATTGTATATTCATATACTTACACCTTCTATAATGGTTTCAGTAGTTTGTAAGGTATCATGTTTCACTTAATTTTTATGGCTTAAACTTTGTCTGTTTTTCCTCTTTTTACTTCAAAGGCATACATAACCATTATTGAGCTTTGGATCACAGAAAGAGTCTGGTACAGAGGTATACAGATGTGATTGCACGACTAATGGGGCTCAGTGAAAAAACTGAGAGTTGGGGGGTAGTCTCTTTTTGCAGCCACATTTTTTAAAAAGTTCAATAGTTTTAGCATTTTAGCCTTAGTGTAATTCTTTCTGGATTTTTCTTTTCCCCAGAGCATCACATAGTCTTCATGGAATGAGTTCTGGAGAATATCAGCTACAGTAAAAAAAAAAAGAAGAAGAAGAAAATAAAATGCTGCTGTTACCATTGAATTTACAAGGAAATAATATATGCATAATTGCAAAGTGAAAATAAGGTTGCAGCTGCTCATTTTGAAAGATTTACTCTAGCTCCTGAAAGACGCTGGAACCTGGTAATGTAAATATTAATTGGGGCCCCGAGTGTGTGCAGGAACCTGTTTCTTGGTTATATAATTAGTGATTACAGTGTATGATTCATTCTTGGCTGCTGTGTATTTTAATTTTTTTATTATTCTAATTGTCTTTATTTTTAATTTTGTTCACCACCCAGAGTCACTTGTTGAGATGGGCAGCCATACAAATTGAATGAATGAATGAATAAATAAATAAATAAATAAATAATTCAGTTTTGGCTTTGCAATCGTGTATGAGAAAGTAAGCCGGAGAGACTCAGTTTTGATACACACTACACTCAGCCCCTTTTGCCACCAGTGTTGAACCCAACAGCAATCCTGTTGTGGAGTAGCTGGGAAATGAGCAATCAGATGTGACAATTTTCTAAAAAATATGGGATGAGAAAATCACACATCTTTATGTATCTGGTGAACTTGACTTGTCTACAGAAAGGCTTTGTAAAGAGCACTGAAAAACCTTGCCCTGGGTGATCATCTCTCTCATCTGCTTGGAAGGATATCACCAGCATAGTTGCAATCACAGCAGTAGAGCAAATGACTAGGAAAATGGTATTTTAATAACCTTTTCTTGAAAGGCTGATATTTCATTCCATGTCTGACCTGTGCTTTTGCATTGTGAAAAAAAGCCACTCAGATACACACAGAAGCAATAATAAAAATTGTGTATTATTCACCAACTGGTAATAAAAGAGAGTAGAGTTTGCTAAGAAAATTAAACCCTGAAATCTCTGGGGGATTTCAACTGAACTCAGTACTGCCTTCCAATATCTTCTGTGTTTATCAAAAGATAGTAAGAGGAGAGTGGAATAATCCTTTTTTTTATTATTAACTTCAAAGTTCTCTCTGGCATTTTTTTAAGAGTTGGCAATATACAGGGTCCAACATAAAAGAGCAAAGTTGCACAAGGACACATTTAAAATTAGAATTCTTAATAATCTAAACTACATGCCTGAAATTGTGGGGGGAATCTGTGCAAATAGCTATCAGACAAAAATGTCTGAATGCAATACTGTAAGTGTATGAAAAAATTCACGGTAAACCAAAAGTATCTTTTCACTTTGATTTTCTTTTGTACAAGGGTTTTAGGCTGTATCTTGCTGAAATAGGGATATCTGAAGAATTTGATATTTGTGAATTCTGATGTAAAATGACTTGATCTACATCTAGTATAATGTATGCATATGTATGAACATGTTGTTCTTTGAAATGGCCATTCTCTAAATTGCATGAAGCAGTTGTCTATTCAAAAATGTAGCAAAACTCATTTTGAAAATAAATGTGGACACTTAAATGAAATACATGTAGAATTGCTTCCTCTGTGAGAAAATGTTCAAATACATATTTATATAATCAATTGTTCATGACTTTTACATACTGAACAAAATGGACATATGATTTGACGTATGATTGAATACATGCAAAATTAAGAAGGATCAGAAATAGATTTACCTATCTATTCATAAAAAATCTGTAATTTGATCTTGCATTAAACTGACATTTTTAATTCTTTCTCCCCACACCCAAGGGAGAAAAACATTCTCCTATGTCTGCTGCTTTTCTCCTAGGGAAAAAAAAAATAGGAACATGCATAGTTTTATTCTGTGGAGGGCTTAAGATAAGAAAAAGCAGAATGAACTTTCTTTCCCTGGTGCCAAGTTTAGCTTTTACAGACATCTTGAGATATCTCATTATAGTTTTTCACCCATCTCATTTAGTTTGGTCTGTAGAAAGGGCTAAACTGGATCAGATACAGCAGATCTGTGATTAGATTTTATTAACCTACATAGGAGTTTTGAAAAATAGAACAGTTCTTTAAAAGTGTGTGCTTAACTCTTTGCTCTCTTGCCTTTCTGAGAAGAAGCTGTTAGCTCCCAGTGCAGAAAATAGTGGCACTGTGGACCTTTTCCTCATTTGCATTTAAACAAGGTACAAATATGCTCTGGTGATGTCTTTTTTTGCAATGTGCCCATTACATTGTTTTCGTTTGGTCCCCAGCCCATGAGGCTTACGTCATCCTTGGTGATGAAATAATTGTTTTCCCCTCAAGAGGATAGCATCCAATGAGAGCTGCAAAGTGTGTTACACTTCATTTGGCCATCCCCCCTTCCCTCTGATTGCTGGTCAGACTCATCTGTTGTTTTCCTAAAGAGCTAGGCCAGTGGTGCATGAGATGCAAAGAAAACTACTTCCTTGGGCTTCATGTAGTACCCTAGAGGAGCTTTCTGCCACAGTGCTGGCTAAAATCTCCCAGACTGGGCAGCTTTGGCAAATGTTGCACGGTCTTCTGCCACATGGCACCCAGTCTGGTGATCTTTGGCAGGTTCTGAAAGCTTTCCCAGGTCAATGGCTTCAGTGAACACTGCCAACCCAATCTGAAAATACTGGGGGGAAGAAGGGTGAGATGGGCCTTCTCTGAAGTGGGAAAGTTGCTTTTTAAAGGCAAAACAGATGGCCTCTTCATTTTCTTGGAGCAAACTGGGTCACCTCCATGGCCTGAATAATTTTGTCAAAAAGCAAATCACTCTTGCTTCATTCAAAGCTAATTAAATACTTAAGGCCCAAAAGCATAGGTAACCTTTACTGAGGAAGTTACATGCTCTATGAAAGTCTACATCTCTAAATTGTCTATCTGATAGAAAAGGGGAAAAATCACTCTTCCTATAGAAAGGAGGCCTAAGAGTCTTCTAATCAGAGGAAAACAAAGCAGAGGAAAAGAAAGGGAAAAAGATTATGTGATTTGCTTGGTACCTGTACTCTTAAAGATTTAAGCAGACAGTAAAAGAAAAGGTACAAAGAACCAATGCTATTCTTCAACTACATCTTCAACATGAATTGCATTAGAACACCAGAAAGTAACAGTTCTGGAAGAATGTATATTATGAGGCTCAGAAGAATTTAATGACATTTATTAGGGATGAACAAAAGAAACTTGTAGTGGAATGCAGGGAACCACAAGTTATGGTTTTAGTTCAGAATGAGCAATTGTCATCCATAGCAAATAAAAGATGTGACCACTGAAGACAAATGTACATATTAGCTGTAAATCAGAAGTACATCTGTATCAAGCCTGGAAGAGTTTATCTGTTCAAGGTATCTTATTGCATTTTCTCTGCATTGTACCCCTATCCCTCAGCATTGCTCACTGGTCATGATAGTCATGGTTGGACTGTGATTGCAAATTGTCTTTTTATTTGTTGTAGTAACCAGCAATTTGTAATGCCATCTGGTACAATTGATCTCCTGCAGTGAGGGTCACCACAGGTCACTCTGACCTTCCAACCTGATCTAGTGCAATGCCCACAGCATCAGCAATTCTTCTTAAAATAGCTATTGCAGGAATAAAAAATCAGGCAACCCAACAATGCACCCAGAGAATTATTTTATAGAAAATTTAATTTTGAACAATTCATAATCCTCTTATTTTCCTGATGAAAAGGTGTAGCTTATGACTTTTATTGGGTCCTAGCACTGAATGTTCTAGAGACACTGGGGAATCTTAAAAGACTTTAATTATTAGACTGATTTCAGAATATATTTTTAAAAATTACGTTACTCCTGTAATTTTTGACTCACAATTTGCAGAGGCATCAGCTGCTAAAAATTTATCTACTCCTGTGAGTATTGTTCAGTCTGCCAACAAAGTGGGTCTCGTTTACCAAAGCTTAACCATTTTAAGATTTGTTAGCCTTTAAGCTGCCAAAAGACTTTCTTTTTGAGTGTTCAAAGAATGAACATTATTAAAACTTCATTATGTTTAATAACAATGTATAATAAGAAATGGAATCAGCAGGGTGGAACAAAGCAGAATATACTGGGTTAGATCTACCAAAGTCTTCTTTTCTGAAATCCCTTGTATTTTTAATGCAATGCATCGAGAAACATCTTTTTTCTCTGGTTACCATGATTTTCAAATGCAGAGAAATTCAAACCACAAGTCTTTTGCTTCCTCTCTTTGTGAGATCATTGTCTCCTCCCCCCACAGAACACATATAGGCAATTTGCAGAGCAATAGGCAGCCCTTAACTGTTTTCCTCCCAGCTGTTCTCCCCACAGCCCATTTTGATTTGGCAGCAACAAGGAAACGATCACCTTCTGCTGCTGTTGGAGCAAGGGAAGATTTCTTCTTAGCAATTCCTAGCTGTTCCTGCCACTTATCTGCCTCCAGAAATAGGTGCCCATGTGTCAGTGTGGATGTGGTTCCTGAGCTGGCATCACATACAGCCCTTGGAGACAAAAAGGTTGCCTATTTGTGTCATATTAATTTCTCTTTTTATTAGTAAATTTTAGACTGGATAAAGATTTCCTGTAGGCAGCTTACATGTGCTATTTTTATTCTGTCCCTGTTTATTCCAGCTTTGTTTCCTGATTCACTTTCCTCAATGTTTTCTCTTATTCAATACCTGCCTAAATGAATTATATTGCTGAGATTCATAACTCCTTGGTGATGTATAATGCTTTTCCTATTTTTCTTCTCAATCCCCTCGGTGCTTACAAATAGCTACAACAGATTTCCAAGTGCCAGTGAAAAGAAAAACCTTCCTTTCATTTAGTAGCCTGTTCCATCCTATCAGTATTCACAACTGTATTCCACATTTTGAGGTCCTAAAGTTCTTGGAGATGGGGATCAGGACTTGGAGTCTCCTGGGGGAAATGTGCTAGCCACAGAATATGAACTTAGAATTCTAGGTGCAAGGATGGGGAGGAAATATTTTCCTTCAGTGTTGTTTGTCATTTCTGCATCCACTGAGTTTTGCCGTCACTGGTCTGGAATTCCATTTATAAACTTATTTCGGTATTGGTTTCATGTCCTGAAGTCCTTTATTCAGACACATCCCAGGTCCCAGGCAGGTCAATGAAAAGGGCTAATGAGTAAATTTTCTTTTCCACCTAATCCTCTTCTATTGCTAGCTTGCTCTTTCTAAGATATTATGTAGAAATTTCAAGGTGGTTTCCCATTCCAGTAATTCATTTTCACTGATAAGATGAATGAATAAGGCACTGATAGCATTTTTTGTAGTTCTTCAGTGTTTCCAAACTTGCTGTAATGAAGAGCACTGATAGCAGAAAAGGAGGAGACCACATATTTAAAGACTGGGCATTTGCACAGCTTTTAATGCCAAAGAAGGGCATCAAGGAGAATCAGCTGAGGGTAATTGGGGATACTTTATTTAACTGCTAGGTTTATATCCCGCCTTTCCTTCAGGAAGTCAAGGGACTAATATGCCCTCTAAATGCTAAGGGGAAAGGAGCTGTAGGTGGACAGGGTTTCTAAAAAAAAAAAAGACCCTAAAAGCACAACTGCACACCAATTCAATGTTGGGAGGGGACAGCAGAAGAAACCAGTACAGCTGTACAAAAAAGATCTAGAAACGAAAGGAAATACAAGAGGGAGAACAAGGGATAGGTCATCAAGAAAGAGCATTTATAGATGGCCTAGAATTATAGAAAATATCAAAGAAGCTGCTGCTCAGAATGAGCTGAGTGGCAAAGGATATGAAGAACAACAAATAAGGGAGTCTTTAGTATGCTGAAAATAAAAGGAAAAGTATACAAATAGTGCAGTATTAACTAATAACAAAGTAAAGGCGTAGCAATCCAATTCATATTTTGGCTTAGTCTTCACCAGACAAGGTACAGTATGTGCTTCGGTAGGGAACTTTGAAGATCAGGATGAAGGGGCAAAATTAAATCCTGAGATTGATAGAAAAGTAGTCAGGGCATATCTCTTTATTTTGAATGAAGTTAAAGATCTTGGGCCAGATGAAATGCATCCTAGGTTACTGAAGTTACCTTACTGATGGTCTAAGTGAATCTGGAGGTTTCTCTGAGAACTGCTGGAGAATGTGTGATGTGTGAGATGACTGGAGGAGGCTAAATGTTGCTTTATCCTCAAAAGGGAAAAAAAAAAAAAGAGAATCTAGGAAACCACAGATCAGTTTAACTCAGATCAGTACTGCAGAAGGCTTAGTGGACATCATTGGAGGTCACTTGGCATGCATCTTACAAACAATATAGCAGTTAAAATTAAGGATAAATTAATCAGAACAAGTCTTGAATGACTAAGGATATATATTGGCTATAGAGATAATAGATCTCCAGATCAGAGAGGGAAAGAAGTTGTAGACTACCATCTCTTTCAGTACAGTATGTATTCTTAATTATTAAATGGGATATACAATTTTACAGGCGATTAGTTTTAATCAATGGCTTTAATTCAATTATTTTTGTCCTGGCCCTGCCCTGTTCTTTGAGTGTGATTTCTGATAAATACATATACACTAGTACAAATATGCACATACACATACAAGTGTGTCATATACATGCATTTATTGCTAGTGGTGGGGAAACATTCAGTATTGGTTTCAGCGGGAGTTAGCAACCATCAATTGACAAGCTGGAGAAGCTGGGCATTGGATAGGATTTTATTATTTTTTTTTTTTCCTATCTACTGTGCCTTTATGGGGATTCAACTTAAAATTCAAGGTCTTCTTCCTTTCAGGCAAACACAGTATCTTCTCAAGCTTTTGCTTCTTTGTTCTAATTTTCAACATCCTTCTTTCCTTCCCTTCAACATTCCCTTACTTTCAACATTTTATTCAGTGACACTTTTTCTTCTAAAATCCTCCAGATTTGTTACTCCTTCCGTCCAGCTGAAATCTCTATAATTTTCTACAAACTGAAACTAAGTCAACTGACATTTTTTTAATGAAAGATGGTTAGGATGAGCAGGACAGATAAGTGTTTCTTTTTTTCTTTCTGAATAATACTTACATGGAGACAAGTTGAAATATTCTGAAATATCATTTTTATCTTTGGAAATGGAAGAAGTGATGGAGATTGATGACTGTATGGTTAAACTAAAAATACAGCATGCAAAGAACTTGTGACTATTAGTTCTTTTAACAATAAAATCATTCAGAAAAGTAGCATTGCTGCCAACAACAGCTCCTGTGGTTGTGTTTTATAGTTTTTATTCTAAAACAGTTTTTATTCCCTGTACCTTGTTGGTTTCTTCATAATATTCTTGTGAACAAAGCTTGTCTTTCACCTGTTTATAGTATGGAGAACTTGGAAAATTTTTAATCTGAATTAATGAAAGGTTGTAGGAAAACACCCCAAAGAGTAACTACACAAAAGACACTGAATACAGAGAGACATTTGCTTAGACCAGTGTTTCTCTACCCTGGCAGCTTGAAGATGCGTGGACTTCAACTCCCAGAATTCTCCAGCCAGCATGCTGGCTGGGGAATTCTGGGAGTTGAATTCCACACATCTTCAAGTTACCAAGATTGAGAAACACTGGCTTAGACTTTAAAATGGGCAGAAGCGGCAGGATGAATTCCCTTGGTGTTATGCCTGTTTCAAATAGCAGTTGGTTAAATCACAGGCAGCTGAGACCAACTTATACTGCTGTTTCTACCTCAGAAATCATTCCATTCTAGAAAACAAATTCTAATGGGTGTCATTGAACTACTGTATTGATCCAGCCTTGAGTAAGGTGTGTCTTTAATTTGATATTTTGGGTTAACTTGTGTGCCATATTGTCCTGAAGTCGCGTGTTGTTAGGATCTATTAATTGAAGTAAGCAGCATCCTAAGAGATGTCTGTGGCATTCAATCTATTGGAAATTGAAAGTGGATCTGGATATGCCTTAATTTATTTCAAATACTGTTGGCAAAAGCTATTGTTCAAAATCACGAAAGAGGTCCAGGGGGGAACACCCTTCTGGATTCAAATGATTCATGTTGGCCTGATCTTCTTTTTGGCTTCTTGCCCAGTAAATCATTTTGCCACCCTCATTTTCTGTCTTTTCTTTCTAAAGTAAGGGATAGAAGTCATTTACTTCCATTCTAATAGATATTATGATTTTCTCAAGATTATATCAGTGCTCACAGAAAGATACTATCTATCAATACAGTTGGTGTATAGGAAAAGGCAGTATTTTAAAACAAAAAAGGAGGTTGATAATTTATACCCTTATATCTGTTTTACTGATTTCTTTTTTTAAATGCTGTCTTTCAAATCTTTCACAGCTGGGTCATTCAGTAAAGCTTCATCCTCTGATGTGAGAGTGGGAGTGGAGAGCTATATGATATTCCATCAAAGGATATCTTCTCGCCATGCATGTGTCCTTGGTGGTGGCATAAGAGTTGAGCCTTGGGGACATGATAGCTAGCAGGAGAAACATATTGATTCTATTGGCTTCTGTAGTTTGCTTTTGTCGTGATTGCTAGAAGAAAGAGCAACTTTTAGAATAGCTTGCCATGGATCGGCCTGCCAAAGATGTACATCTGACAGAGAGGACATATCTTTGTAAGTCTCTCTCTCACATACCCACACATATATAAAAAGACAAGCTAGTAAAGCTCCCTGATATTTGATAAAATCAGATGCTGAACACAGAATTAATGTCCAGAAGATCTGCTTTTCTTGGTGTCAAATATTTATACCTCCTGTATTATTTCTATAAAATTACAGGATTTGGAATTCTGGTATTAATAAATGAAATTAAATCAGATTAAATTAAACATAAAAAGAAGGAAAAGAAAACAATTGTCTAAGGGAATATTTTGGCAAAATAATAGGAACCTATTGCTACATGTTCTTACAAGTGTACCCACCCCTAGAAATAATCCATTTATGTCATGAAATGCATTGAAATGTCTCTTTCAAAACTTGACATTTCAGTCACTGCTCTTGTTGTCTTGTTGCTGAGGGTAATGGAACATAGGGGAAAGAAACAACAACAAATAATTCATTTTTACCACTTGGTAAGTGTATAAAATAGTTCATGGGCAAACCCTTTCAAGTTTGACATAGTTGTTCTGAGGGTTTCATATTCAAAATAAAACGTCTTTTCTAAGAATTTTGCTTCATTCCACTGTTCTGTGTGGTATTTTTCCAGTATATTCTGGGCAACATGATTGGCATGTTGACGTTTGTTTTGCCATTGGGGTAAAAAATAAATAAATAAATCCTATCTTGGCCAGAACTCTATGCTGGGTTAATTGGCTTGCTGAGGTTTTTATTTGTATGCAATCTGGTGCATTCTGTTTTCTTGATACTGAGCTCAGAAGCTGAAAAAAACTGACTACATTGGTTTGACTGCTATTAGTATGTAGAACATTAGTTCTTATAGTTCTGGTAATGAGCTGCTAGTACATTTATTTAAACACTGGTATTGCTGGCTGATCCTGGCAAATGGTAGAAAGGGTGATGGTGATTTGTTTTGCTTTGATAACGTTAATGAATACTGTTCATACAGTTATTCAGCACCAGCCTATTCCTTTTTTTTTCCACCGCTAGGACAGCTGACCCATGCAATATTTGGAAACATGTAAGGAATAATATAGAAATAGAAATACAATTGTGTTTGTCCTTCCCTGGCTGGAATGGAATGTTCAAGATATGATGTGCTAAAAACTGCTAGCTGAAGAATATTGATGAGGGAATTAGCCTTTTGTCTTTCATACTGAGTCCATGAAGACAAAGTTCTCTCTTCTATCATTTTGTGCTGTGGGTTTTTTTTTTAAATGTTCCTTACAATTATATTTTTCAGTAATCTTTTTGCAACATGGTGGGTGGGTAGCAGTGCAACCACCCACCCAATGGATTACAACTGTGTACCTCTGCGGTGAGAAAGCAGCAAAAAACCAAACGAGTCAGTGAACCCTTAAAATATGTAGAGTTTTGTTCTGACATACTATGGAACATTTAAGTGTTATTCCATTGGTATGCAGTCAACCTGGAACATTCTGACTGAATGTCTCAGTCTAATCTGCTTTGTTCTAAGCTTGAAATAAAACATACATTTCTGTTTCATACATATCATTATCATTTACCTATGCTTCCTTCTCTTGTACCTCTTAATGCAATACAGTTAGGACTGTTGGCTCATCTATAGTTGCTTTAATAAACAATAAAACTGTTAATGTCCTGACCGTGTTATGATATCACAGTGATCCCAATTTTCCAGGTGCAAATGGGGGACATTTTCTAGCTCTTGTGAATGAATCTATTGCTTGTTATTGTATTTCACACTGTAAGAAAAGGCTAAGAGCCCAGCTTCTTTTATCTACTTTGCATTAAAGGATCATAGACCACATGCTGAATTAATTTTTTTCCCCACATCAGTGGAAGATATCACAATATTATGCCTTCTTTTTTTCTTGTAGAAAAATAAGACAATATAAAAAACTTCAGGTGATGAACAAGATATATTGTTTTCTTCCCTAACAATCATAATAGTGTTCCATTTCTTAGAGTTTAATTTTTGCTCAATATTTGAAAAGCAAATTAAGCCATAATGTTGCATGTTGGTCCGACAAGTCATCTCATTTTAGTTGCAAAAGCAAATGACTCCTGAATGCTTAAGACAATAGTTTCCAGAGATTGCTTTTGAATCGCAATGATGTCATCTAAACTTCAATGTGTTTCTAATAAATAATGCATTAGGAAATTCAGACTTTCCAAAGGTACAATAACAAACCAATCTTCAGTTGCTATCAGCAGCAGCCTTGGTTTAGCCTTGTAAAGTACCCTCCTATGTTTCTTTTCTTTTTTTTTTTACTTGTTTTGTAGCAGAGAAATGCTATGAAAAAAAATGTAAGATGCCAAGACACTGAACTTAATTTAATCTGCAAGTTGAGAGGTATATGGTTCTATTACTGGGTACATGTTATGGTAACTTACCAAGAATGAAATGGAAATGCCTCTTTTAATCATGGAATTCTGTGCATGAAGATTCCTTCATTCCCCAGAATGGAACACTAATCAAATAATGGGTGTGTTTCCTTCTTGAAGGGAACCTGGAATAAGTTCATGATGCTAAATTGGGTCGAGAAACTACATATTCTATTAGCAAAATAATTCATAAGTTACCCTTTTTTTTCATGATTTGAGCACACAAGGTATACAAAACATAGACATAAACCGAGACTGAAGTTTTGCTGGTCCTTGGATTGGAAAGTGGCTTGAGACAGAAAAGTACCCCAATTGTTATTTTGACATCTCCTGAAAGAAGTGTTGTGCATGATGGGGGCAATTTATCTAAAAACTGCCACCTTCTCATTGCTTATTTAGATGTTCCATTTATTTCAATAGAAATTATTTTTAAGTTTGGGCAACACATTTGTTTATACTATCAAATCACTATTGCCTATACAATCAGCTTTGTGATTATATTCTGAACTTCATCAGCTATTCTAAGCAAGTTTTAAATCAGTTACTGCATTTCACAGTTAAATTGTTTAGAAAAGTGTTTAATTGATGCTGTTCTCTGGAATATGCTAGAACAGTCTTACCCAATCTGATGTTTTCCAGATATGGTTGAACTATAAATCCCAGATATACAGCCACTATCTACTGTGGCTTTACCCATGCTGTCTCTGAATTCTGGAAGATATAAACCCAAAACATCTGAAAAATACTGGTTTGAGGAAGAATGTTCCAGATGTATTCAGACTATAACCCCCAGAATTCTCAGTCAACATGGCCAGCACCCATCGAAAGTGGATGAGTCCAAAGAATGAATAGTTTAGGAGATTCCAGAATTGAAGGTAGCCTGCAAACAAAACACAACAGGAAGACACCCACTAAATTATATGGAGAGTTATTCAAACAAGAGGACTCCATTTAACTAGAATTGGCCTGAAAGGGACTTATAAAATCTGGAAAGTACTGTATTTCAATGATTTACTGGCAATTATCTTGTTGAGGGCTTAGTCTAAAGGCCTGCTTCTCGGACACTACGTTTGCAGCAAAGGCTTGTTTGCCATTTTCTAATGGCATTATACACAGCAACAGATTAAAAGGTTAAAACAATTCTGTTGTAAAAAAAAATCAATAATGCAATTGCAACCTTTAAATACATAGTTATTTTAAATGCATACTGCATACAGCTTGTTGTTTAAAGCCATTTAAACATTCCTTGGGAACTCTCTGTGTTTACATTAGTATTATTACTGTTAGTATTATTTCTTTCAACTATAAACAATGAGAAAAAGTTCAAATAAAAGTTTTAATGATTAATTTTCTTGATTTCATCTCAATTGGAAACTTAATTTGGACTTAAAAAAAAAAGAAAATATTTATTTTCTATGAAGCAGAATGCAAGGTTTGAGCTCTTTGTCCTCCAGTAGTAATTTCTACAGTGATCCTTTTTTTGAGTTCAGTTTTTCTCACCAGTGGAGCTGGCTATCCACTGAGATAGTTTTGCTTTACACTTCTAGGTGCTTGTGCTACAATGGCACTGATATTGCCTTAGTTACAAATTCTTTCAGTTTTTTAAAGTGATGTGTGCATACATGAATAAAACAAACTAGGCCTGTGGTAGGAGGTATTTACAGGTAGTTCTTCACTTATCACCATTCGTTTAACAACCATTCAAAGTTACAATGGTGCTAAAAAAAGTAACTTATCAGTCCTCACGCTTACGACCATTGCAGCATCTCCATGGTCATGTGATCAAAATTTGGGCACTTGGCAACTGGCATGTATTTATGACAGTTGCAGCATCCCAGGGTCATGTGATTGCCATTTGTGACCTTCTCAGGGGGCTTCCAACAAGCAAAGTCAATGGGGGAAGACAGATTCACTTAATAACCATGTGATTTGCTTAATGACTGTGGCAAAAATGGTTGTATTGGGCATGACTCACTTAATGTCTGCATTGCTTAGTGATGGAAGTTCTGGTTCTGAGAATGCAGATTGGATTCTTGGAGCCCTCAGGGCTGGTTTTCCCATAAGTCCTCTCTCTAATTTTCCTTACTGCTTGCCTAATTGCCAGGGTTTTAGGGCTTTGCTTTAAGAGCTTAAGTCTATCGGCTACTTGCTGTAGTTGACTCTGCTGTTACTGTCTCCCCTTGGGATTTAGATGGGACACAGGTTGCCTTTTGCCATTGGATAGCTGTAGCTGCATTGCTCTATGTGAGGTGCTATAGCTGATGGCTACCAGGAGGCTATTTCTCCAGCTCAGCTGCTTCACCTTCTTCTCCAAACTCATATACACTTTTCCAACTCACCCCACTGACTGTATGTCTCGCCATATTTTTATGCCTGGGCCAGTTGGGTAGAATTAACAGTGGGGTCCTTTCTAAGAAAGATTAGGGTGGAAGACTAGCTGGAGAACTCCATGCTGCCAGGGTCAACTCCTCCAAGCCAAAAGTGTGCATTTTCAGGGGGAAGTGTGGCTGTGACTCCTCTTTTAGTTCCCATGGCAGCCTCTGCTGCCTCCCATATTTTGGGGAAAGGGAAAGCAGCTGTGCAAGCTCCATCTCTTCCTTTAGGGTTAGTGGCAGTGTGGAGCTTCTTGTCATGTGCATATGTGGAAAGGGAAGCTGACCGTTGGAGTCTTTCCTCCCTGCTGATGAGAATGGGGTGGTGACTGCACTGTTCTAGTCTATTTCCCTCTCTTTTATAAGTGGGCTAAATAGATGTCCCAGTTTGGCCTAAACAAGGGATGAGAGTGGGTATGTGTGATGTGGAGATCCATTAACAGTTTGTATTTATGATTATGCTGGAACTATCTGGCATGTTCTCTGTCAAAGGTGTTTGAGACAGCATCCTTATTTGGTCAAGTCAGGGTTTCTTGGACATCATGGAAAGCATGAGCCATTTCATTGTGAAGACATTCAGTGCATCTGTTGCTGTTATATAAAAATGAATGATTGTGCTCAGTGTGGGTGATCTTGTTGCTTTTTTGGTAAATAGGGATGTTAACTGTATTGTATAATCTTTGCTCATTGGTAATAGTCTACTGTTGCTAACTGATCTAATTTGTTTTCAAATAGCCGTAGGAAGCTTCCAACTAATTTCTGTCAAAGACTATTTAATGCTTGAAATACAGGACTAATATCTGGAATACACTAGATTTGATATTTCCCCTCACATGCTTCCTTTGTATTTCTGGGAGTTGTGGACAATGAAGCAGTGGAGATGTTGGCTTGACAGTGACCGAAAACTAGTAATAAGCATGGTTCGAAGCCATGTGCAGGAAGTGCTGTTGCAAAATGAAATTTCTTGGTGTGTGTGTGTGTGCATGTTCTTTGCACATACCGCATTTGAAGGGGCTCTCGGACTGCTGTCATTGCTGTCTACAATCAAGAATGGTTAATTAAGCCACCCCAGCTCCCTTCTGTGGCCACTGATGCATTCTCTTATAATATCTCCAAAACTTTTGCTGGCCTAAGAACTGAGTAATACAAGCTGTCCTAGAATTAACCTTTCAAAAACTGACATGATGATCATATTTCCTGCTCTTGGGGTTTGAGGCACTTCATTCCCTCTCCATGCAGATTTTTCAGTCCTGTCATTTTTGCACTGTGGCCTCCAAATAAATGTTCAGTAACTCAGTGACATTTACATAATTGCCCTTGGAGAGTGGAGTTCCTGCTTTCTTCTTTAGCAGAGTGCAAGCTCCATTGATGACTGACAGTTTCCTTTCTGTTTTCTGATCATCTTGTGAGCAGTTTTATCTGCTTCAGCTTCCTTCTCTCAGCTGGTAGCTGCACCAAATCTTAAATCCAATTGTATTATAGAGATACACTGTCCAGATGACAAACTGTGAAGCTTGACCAAACTTTTTATGCACTAGCATCTCTTTGGAATAAAGATATTAGAAGCACTTCTGTGAAAGGAAAGACACAGAACCTGCTTCAATAGGTGCTGGAAACAAAAGGAGAAAATCTCTTGAATTTATCTATTCCTTTGTAATTACCACATCTAGCAGTGGAAAAGAATCCTCTATTTTTTGTATATAATTTGATTTGCTAAATGTATATCCTACTTTTCCCAAACAGTATTTATGGAATTCACACAATTTGCATTTTATGAAGAAGTAATTCATTTTGCTTTAATTGGATGACACCTGATAATAAGACCACAATAGAAATGCAGGGTTTAGTTATAGCTCCATCCATCCAATCAATTCAGACTTTAGATTTTAGGTTCACAAAGATTGTGGGTCAGTAAGTTCAACTCATGGGGGTCCAGAACTGGGAAATCAAACATTAGTTGCATATTTAGCCATATATTTAATGGATGAGCTGAGAAAAGCTGCCTTCTCTTACAATACTATGTATTATATAGCATCTCATACAGAGACAGTATAGTACTTCGTAAATGTGGTGTGATAATATAGATTATATCTATTTAATGATATCAAAAGAGAGTGCCAGTTTGGTGTAGTGGTTAAGGCACCAGGCTAGAAACCAGGAGACCATGAGTTCTAGTCCTGCCTTAGTCACAAAGCCAGCTGGGTAACTTTGGGCCAGTCACTCTCTCAGCCCTAGGAAGCAGGCAATAGCAAACCACTTCCAAAAACTTGCTAAGAAAACTGCAGAGACTTGTCCAGAGATATATCAAACAAACCGGATAGCTAATCATTTAAAAATGTGGTGTAAAATGTACCTATGTATTTGTGTGTGCTTATTATACTCTGGGAGAAGATGAAGAAAATGTTTTTTCTTTTTTTTATATGTGGATGAAATTTTGCAAATAAAGGGAAGTTGCCAGAAGTACTCCTACTGCATAATTATTCAAGGATTTATTTCCTCAAGTGTAGTAGAGTTTCACAATTTCCATGGTAATTTTCCCTGAGAAATTATTTAGCATACTCTAATATATGAATGAATCCTTAAATAAGTAAGAGGTATACTGTGTAGGAAACATTATTAACAAAGAGAACAGTACTTTTCCAATTTTTAGATCTTGCCTGGAGGCAATTATAAGCAAAATGAAGGATTTTGGGTTTTCATAGCAGGTAAGTGGGAGGCATAGATATGCCAGAGGAATTTCTGCAGCTTTTCCACTCCCCCATTGCAGAAACAGGCAGAATATGTACTCTTGGGAAGTCTTTGCAAGGACAATCTATGAGAGTTCTGCATTGCAGCCTAAGTTGCCATCTCCCACTTGTTTCTTAAGCCAACTTCAGAAATCTCAGTCTGGATTGCATTGTGTTGGCAACAACGCCAGGCTGGACTATGACCACCAGAACATGGGATTTGTCACTCTCCTGTTTCTTGCCCTTCCTACCCATGCAGGGAAGGCAAGTCTCATTGGCTGACTCCTGTGTGTACCGGACTAGTACTGCCTGCCTTTTCTTTTGGGAATTGTTCTGTCCTTAGCAGCCCCTGTGCTTTTCCTTTGCTTTCCCAGGTGTTTGCATAATCCCTTCCCGTATTACCTCCTTTGACATTAACACAGGCCCTTTCTTAATCAATATTTTTATTATGGTCACAGACCAGAATTACAGACCCTTCCTTTTTTCTTTTTCCCCTTATGGTATCATCTTTGTTCTGATAATACAGAAATCAAAGTACCAGGGGAACAGTTTCTTTTGTTCCTGTGTTCCTCTGTAGGTTTGTGGAAACTTTGTACCAAGGATGTACTTATGGTATTTCATAAAGACAAAGTTCCAATGTGCCTATATTGAACTTAAAGATTTAAAAAAAAGAGAAAAGAGAAAAGGAAGGGAAGCTTTGCACTACTCGGTCTGGACAGAAACCAAAAGGGTGCCCACTGGGAGATGTAAGGGTTGAATGCTGGGTCAGAAAACAGCAATACTGAATGTGTGCAGAGAGCATTTGCAATGGGTTGGGTGTGGGAGGAGGATGACATAATCCATTTCTGCACCTGGGAAGTGGTGAGTGGCCTGGGCAATGGGCCAAGTGGAAAGTGTGAATCTGCCTTATATTTTAGAAGAATTTGCTTAACTCAGGGCACTTCCAGATCAGCATGCTGCATGAACTTGAAGGCAGCTTCAAACTTCTACTTTCTCATGAAAGTATTGGGAAACTGAACTGATTTCTTTCCAGTCAGCTGCAATAGAATTGAAACTACTGCAAAGCAATTTTGGAGGAAGAAGTCATACTGGGACTCCATTTTGCCATTGGAGGAAACGCTTACTACTCTTCTTATTCTTAGCTCCTGAGTTTTGGATCCTATAAGGTAAATTCTAGCTTACAAGCTCTGCAGCTCCCCTTCAGTTGCTTAGAAAACAAGCAGAGGTGAAACTGGCAAGCATTTTGTCTATCTCCTCCTATTCTTCAGCAGAGGAGCAGCCAGGATGCTTAGCATCAGGCTTCTGCTTTCTTCCCCTTCTTTTGTGAAGTAGGGATGGGGGGATTTTCATTGCTGTAGATGTGCACTGATGTTCACTCTTTCTTCTTTCCAACATTTTACAGGTGGCTTTGAAATAGTTTCTGAGGGTTTAGAGAAGTTTTCTAGATGACCCAAATTAAGAGACGTGCTATATGGTATATAGTTTTGGAGAAACTTCTGTTCATCAGGAATCATTCAATCTTGGGGTAAAAATAGGTTTCCAATTAGGAATTAAGGTTTGGGAGCATTGGGAAATAGAAATACTGACCATCTGGTGACAGTATATGTCTGCTTTGCAAAGATGGTATCACAGAAAACCTCAGACTTGCTGTTCATACAGAACTTTCATTTTTGTTAACATGAGAGCAACGGCTCAAGAATCCATTTTGTTCCAGGAAAAGCAGCAGAGCTCAAAGGGTGAGACTAATAAATAGAAGATTATCCATGAGTAGAGTCCAGATTGTTTGCATTTCCTCCATTTGGTTAAAATCTAAACCATGTGCCTAAAACATTTGTAGTACGTGTGACTACCAAATAACAACTAAGCCATAATCCAGACATTTGATTGGAAAAATGGTTCAGTCTAAGAGTATTCTTATCAAATTGGAGCAACTGGTTAAAATACGATTTGGGCACTTTTGTGGCATCTTGTGTTTTGTACACTGAAATCTGCACATCTTAGATTTTATATTATCCAGTCAACTGGCCTTAACTCAGTCAAGTACCAGAAAATACTTTCAAGTTTTTCTTTTTCTTTTTTCTTTTCATTCCTCTGGAGAAGACCGTTGATACCTTTGTCAAGAACATAGCCTCTAGGTCATCAAAAAATTTTATGGTTTGTTTTTAATGTTCTAATTAATGGCCTTTTTTTCTGCCTGAGAATTCAGCATGTTCATGGTTTTTAGCTCAGCTGTAAAAATAATCAGGAATTCACTTGATCTCTGAAACTATTTCTCATAATAATTTCCTAGCAATGTTTGTTCCATTCTGGTTCCTAACCCACTTTCCAAGCCAGAATCTTTTGCGGGAACTGTCTTTTGGCTTGACTTACTTCAACAAATCTCTTTTTACTAAAATCCACAAGGGCAAAATTTTGTACAGGGCCTAGTTCCACTCCCCCCCCCCCCCCACGCAATCATTTTTGCCTATGCAAAGATTTGTTTGCAAGTTTCTGAAACTGAAAGCAAATTCTTGAGACCAATCTGTGCTCTGGTGCACTTAGTTCTATAACTCCATGTTCCTATTCCTGAGTCATTATTTTGCACCTGGCTTGTATTGGGGTTCTGTGTAATGTTGTGGCTACTGCTATTGCTGCAATGTCTCAATTACCTATTTGTAAATGGAACTGACAGTGACCTTGTTTACAGAGCTATTAGGATGATAAAGTTGGCACAGCATTTTGTACCTAGGGGGCATAATAGATATGCAAATAACTGGATCTGTAGCTATCCCTTAAAGCTTCATTCAGAGGATTCATTTGCAGTACAGAAGAATGATCTGTACAGGGAGAGAGATGGGGAAACATGGCCTGTTGATATGCCTGCATTTCTTTGTGGATTGTGTTACCACTGACCACCTGTTGGAGCATTTGAGGGAAATGGGGGTTAAAGGTATAACTTTGGGATGATTTGCTCCGGACTATTTGGGCACTATGGGAAGACAATTTGGGAAGGCTCTTGTTCAGCTTCTTGGGAATTGTTCTGGGTAGATTCAACATCTCTGTGACACTGCTACGAAGAATTATGCATGGGCTTAGGGATAATTATCATCAATAAGATGATGAAACTCTGTGAGCTCAGGAAATATTTTCAGTCAAGCATGCTGTGTAAAGAACTTAGTATGGGGAAAGGCCTGTTAAAGAAAACAAGAGGTTTTTGTTTTTTAATTTATGTGCTGCTTACTTGTGACTGGAGAGCTAACTAGCGGAATACAGCAGCTACTACTTATAATATATAAAAGCAGTTGATGATAAAATTATGGCATGTGGATTAGAGTGGTTTCAGACTTGGAGTCTGATGCAGCGTGACATTGTATATGCAGCACTATGAGAAAGATTCCCCAGCCTCACTGATGCATGTCATTGTGGCAGCTTTTCAAGCACTGACCTGAAAGAGTCATCTATAGTAGAATCTTGTGTTAATGTAAGAGCTGTTCATTAGAGTATATCAAATGTGAACATTATGATGCATCTAACTTTGTAATGGTTTCAGGGCTATTTGAATGTTATACAGTAACCTCATTCCTTCTACTCTGTTTTTACCCATTTCTGTGCTCTGCGATGACTCTGTACACTGTTGCCATGGATCTGGCGTTCTCTGTTCTCCCAGTTCATAGGATCAGCCCATCAGTCAATTTGTTGTAGTGAATTCCTTCCCTAGACAGGAAGAAGTACCACAACAAAAAGGGTCTGAATACTTAAAAACTTTATACACAGTTAGCATTGAGAAAATGCTAATTTGACACAATATGCATTAGCTTCTTCTTTTTAGCTCAGTACCTTTTCATTCATCAAACATTTCCATATATTTTTTTCTGGTATGTCTGGTTTTTCCATATATGTATCATATTTGTATTACAAATATGTGAGATGTATCTCTTCTTACAAATATGTATCTCTTCTTAACAGCATGAAAAGAGTTTTTCTTTTGAAAATAAAAGTTTTAAATGCTACATGTTTTCTGATTTTTAGGCACTGATGCAAGAAAAGAATATATACTTAAATCTTGCTGGATTTTAAGAATATTGCAAAGTGTGCTAGCCAATACAATCTCAAAGACATATATTTTCCAGATGGTAGGCTACTATGGAAGAAATGATTGGTTGCAAAGCAGAAATAAATGCTATCATTATTTGAATATTAATGCAATCCATCCATGTGAGCAAGCTGCACTCTCTTGCTGCCAAAAAACAAAATTGCATAGAAGAGACTACTGCATTAGGCACATAATCCAAAGGAAATCCTAATTTATATGCTAATTAGCCCTCATGTTAAGAATTACAGGGTTAATTAAGCATATCATCCCACCCACAATTTTATCAGCAATAGACATGGTGGTGCAGAGCAGACATCTTGCTGTTTGATCGAGTCAACTACCAGTAGCAATTATTTAGGGGGTCCTTCTTCTTTCAAAGCAAATCTAGCAAGTTAAACCACATTTTGTCCAAAAGAAAATCAGTGTGAAGCTTTTTTCCCCCCTTATGATGAAAAAAGAAAAGGAAAAGAAAAGAAAAAGATATTGGGATGGGGATGGAGGGAGTACATTACACACAGTGGTACATAGCCTGAACTTTATGTTTAATTAAACTGGGTTGGCTTCAGTTATTGAACATGAAATAGCTGCTAATTGATTGAGAAGACAGCCACTGAGGTTCAACAGCTTTGTAATAAATGCATCTCTTATGGCACAGTTGTTAAAGCTAAATATATTTTAATCATCAATTTTATATTTAATTAGGATCCTGAACCCATCTCATTACATTAAAATTAAATCCTTATTTCAGACTCTTGGAGCCTGACCATATAACTGCATGCTGGGTTTGCTAAAGGGAGGCTATCAAGTCATTCTGTTTTGTAGTTTTTGGCCCTGTTATAAAAATATTTTAGAGAGCAATGTAGAAGTAATATTGCTTTATCCAGAGTTGCTAGCTTAGAAGTTGCAGGAAGATGGTCCTTGTTATTGCTACAACATCAGTAATGTTGAGGCTAACCTTGTTCTTTGTGTTAATCTGTGTTTTAAAACTGGCTAGGTTCCCATACTACTGTGGTTTGGTGAATAGGTTGCAACAGCTAGTTTAATGTATAGTGCTGCTAAGCCCTAAATCATGGCTTAGAAACTACAGTGGAGGGTTCATACAACATGCTAATCTAAAACAAAGGAAACCATTATAGGTTAGCACAATTTATGCTGGCACTTTCACTTGAGGGCTTGGATCATCTAATATCTGATAGAGAAAAATAGGTATATGTTGTTGTTTTAAATTGTTTTGTGGTTGTTTTAATTATATTGTGGTTTTGATTTTTGTTCACCGCCCAGAGTTCCTTCTGATAAATGGGTGAATAAATGAAACATTTGTTTCATAAATAAAATATTTATATTATATCACAACACAAAATATATACAATGTAGCAGTTATCTCACTAAATTGCCACTGAAGTTTGCTTAAAATCTTTTTTAATTTTTTAAAAAAGAATTAGTGTTGATAATTCTAGTAGTTTCTCAAGCAACAGTTTATTGTTAAAATGTGCACATTTCTGGGTTGCCCAGAAAAGATGCTTTATCATTGTTATTTTTATTCCATTAAACTTATTTTGCAAATGTCAACATTTTTTGAAGTTAGAAAGTTTGGATTTTATTTAAATGATAGTGTGTCAGACAAATGGGTGCAGCTTACAGTTTTGAATAAAATAACTTTAAATTCATTTCAGTAATTCATAGAGATCAGAACTACATATTACACACATTTCATAATAAATAGAACAGCATCAGTCCTTTGAAAGAAGTCCTTCATAATGCTTGGAAGGTCTCATCAAACTGGCTACACAATTTTGTCTATTTAATTTTTATCTCCTTTATTTTTGGTCAGCTCAAGGCAGTGTACATCCTTGGGCTCCTAACTCCTGTTTTCCCCATAACAACAACTCTGTGAGGTGGGTTGGGCTGAAGAAAGTGACTGGTCCAAAGTATCTTAACTGGATTTCATGCCTAAGGGAGTGATAGAACTCATGGTCTTCCAGTTTCCAGCCCAGCATCTTAGCCACTACACCATACTGATTGCCAAGACTCCCAAGATCTCAGCTGTCTCTCTCTGATGTGAAGTGGTTGTATGTGGACATCCATGTGAAGACAGTAAGGAGCAGCTGATGAAGCAACCTTGTGAGCTCGGAAAAAGATGTGGCAGCTTTATTGATCCAAAAAGACTTGCTTCACACACACTCCTCCAAGTTGCAAAGCATCTTTTTGAAGGATTGCACAGCCCTTATCCTATATCCTAGATAGTTGCTTTTTTAAAATAAGGTCATTTTGGAAAGCAGAGAATTGTAATGCAGGGATAAACTTGTATATTCCCTTCCCCACTTCATTTGTGTTGTAATGTCCCAGGTGTTCATTTATGAGAAGACATACTGTAGATGTTAGAAACTTGTAGAGAACGGTAAGATGGGGAAGGGAAATTGCAGATGATAAGTAGTGGGTCAGGAAGAGTTAATCCTCCTCACCAGTGTTGCCCCATTGTTTTAAAAAAAACCCACTCCAGAAATTGCTTCATCCAGAAGATGCAGCTGTCAAGATTTATCAACCTTGTTTGCACAACAGTTGGTCTGTCCATTGTGAGGAAAGTCACGGACTGTTTAAAGAAGAATATGGAAGAACTGGAGCCAAAGGCCACTGCAAAAATGCATAACATAATGCAAGGTAACATAAAATATGGATAATGTTTTAAAAAGGCATCCCCCTGCCACTCTCAGCTCAGAAGCAGAAAGGCAAGCCAACAGGTATAACAAAACATAATTTAACAAATCTTTTAAAGTCATTTGATGTCCTTTTAAGATGGAGTGAGTAACCTTTTGCTTAGCAAGAGCCATATTTTTCATTTTCAAGAGGGTGAGGGTGCCAGAGTAGGTGGGACTATCACATATGTGGCCCAGACAATTTTGGGGAGGTGTTTGGGGGCTTGTCTTTGGTTTTAACTGTACAATGCCTATATTGGGGCTTACTCTGCAGCTGTCATGTGTCTCCCACTTGAAGATGGCAGGACAACCATCAGTGTTCAGCAATCATGGTGAGAGTGGGCTCTGAGAATTACAAAAGGGACTGAGAGGCCTGAAGTGGGCCAGGAGCCACCTATGTTCCTAGAGCCATAGGCTGCCCATCTCTGCTTAAATAATATATTTAAGGTTGGTCTATCCACACAGACACATTAGGCATGCAGAGCCAGGCAATTAGCATGGAAACTCACTACTTTCCCAACATACAACATGAACTTAGAATTTTCGGTGATATTGCAAAAAGTTCTTTAGTATATACTGCTTAGATGCATGTATAATTTCCCTGGGGTGGGGGGACAGAGCTGAAAATTTGCTAGATTGGTCAGCAATGAAAGGTTTAGCATAACAAAACTAAATATGATAACTTCCAATAGTTCACGCAGACAGGATTGTAAGCATTTTGATGATCTAAATAAAATGTTCCCATCAGATAATGATTGGATTTTTACATCACATTTTGACATGCTTTCTTTAATCATTGTTTAATGAATAAACCACAATTGAGTGGATTTCCATAACTGGCTAATTCAAAAGCAAACCATCTTTTGACTTAAGGCAGTGTGTGAAACAAAGTATGTATTGGTCCATCATACCAAGTCATCATTTAAAATCGTGGTGCCGGCCATTCTTGTGCTTCCTTTTTTGCCACCATAGGAATCAAACGTGGCATACAGAAGGACAAAACTCATAATTGCATAGCTTCAATAAAGTGTCTTCAAAGCTAACTAATATTAGGTGGATGAATTTATAGTGCTAAGAAGAGAATTAGCTTGGATATTGTAAAAAGCTTAATCTACCACCATCCTTATTCCACTCAGAGTAAGTGGATTCATTTATTTTATTTATTTATTTTTTACTTTAAAGTGCAAAATTTACCACAAAAAGATTTTTTTTCCAGTGTTTGCTGGGTAAAATAGCCTTACAAAAGGATGTCAAAGTATGGGAAGAATCATATTTGTCATACTCTGAGTAATACTGGAAGACTAGAATTATCGAGCGTATGAGAAATTTTAACTTTATGTGGTTTATATGGGGCATTTGCAAAGGCCTATTTTATTAGATATACAAACAAATGCTTAGGTATGTAATTTGAATGTATTCTTAATATCCTTTACGTGGATATGAGAAGTCATGGCATGGGCACTAGTGGAATGTAGCAACAAGGAATAATGTCCATTTTAAAATAATCTGGAATGGTTATTATATTTCTCTTGCGTCTCAGATATCTGAGTCCCAATACCTCAGTAAACGTTTTTAATTTTGGCAGCATAGTAAGAGACAGCTTGTTCTTGGTGGCCAGCTGCATTTCACAAGGAATTTTGAAGAAACTGCTGCAGTTGCTGTGGTTATGTGGGACTAAATCTGATTTTCCAAGTGTTTTTATTTGAATTTAGGGGGGAAGAGTTTTTAAAAAATCTTTAAAAGTCATATATGTCAGCAGAACAATATGATCTGAACTGCTGGTTACTTTCTTATATTTTTGGCAGCTAAAGAAGTAGATATACAATACATTAGGACCATGCTGTGTATCTGCTAGCTCAACAGTGTGCCAGGAAACCAGGAGCAGATGGTTTTGTATCTTTGTGTTTGTTGGTAGGCCTGACATGGCACAGTTGGGCAAATATCCAATTTCCAATGGGACCCATTATGGCTGATATTGTCTATACACTGGGCAGGATGGGCGCTTTAAAAAAGTCCCCCTACTGCTACTGATTTTGATCTTTAATGATGCTATGTCAGAAGGGATTCTTTAAAATCTTTAAGGGCCCATTTTGGTTGTATAGGTTCCCTATACAGAGGTTCCCTGTGCCTCTTACCAATGAATGGAATACTAAGCAGTTAATATTTATTTATTTATTTATTTGTTTGTTTATCAAATTTGTCACCGCCCATCTCGTTGAAACGACTCTGGGTGGTTTACCAAACAGTGGTGTGGCTTTTGGGGCTGCTCCACTATAGCTTTCTTCATTTCTCTGCACAGATGCATGAGAGGGGCTACTGTTTCAGTACCTGGGCAAGATAAGCCCTGTGTCCTGACAAGGAATGGCAAGAGCCAGCTTGCCCTCTGCTAGTTGAAGAGCCAGGAACAGTAACTGCTTCTATTGCTTCTTTTCCACAGCCATAATCTGAAATCAGAGAGAGGCCCTGCTCGGTGCCCCAAGTGTGGTAGAGGCAAGAGGGACAAGAGAAAGGCTTTCTCAGTAGCTGGTGTTGGACTGAGGACGTCCCTGCCTTGGGAAGCTGGACGGACAGTCTTGGCGACGGCCTTTTGTTGACTGGTTGAGACCTACAGCATTTATTTAGCAGGCACCGTATGTTGTCCAGAACAGAAGCTGACACAACCTCTACATGGTACAAAGTTAAACAACATATTTCTGCAAATTTTAATGCATGCTTATTATTTATGTGCAGTTGTTTACCAATGCTTAATAAGAAAACAGTAAGTATGGCAGGTGCAGAAATTTGGACACCCTCCCAACTGATTCAGTGCTACTTCATTTTTCTGTGAACTTGTTAACAAGGCCCCAAAAGAATAAGTAGCTAGGTGATTGCTCTTCTTTCTACAATTTGTGAGGTGCATGCTCTAGTATCTTTTAGGTGCCTGTTGAAAACATAATTCCTCACATAGGTCTTCCTGGTATGAAAATTTGAAGAATTGCTTCTCTTCTTTCCTTTCTAATGTCTATGTTTTATTTAATATTATTTTAGATGGTTGTTTTATATTGTTTTGATTGTTTTATCATGTACCTTATTGCTGTTATGTACTTTCACTATAAATGGCATTGAGTTGCTTTGGCATATGAATGCAGTATGTAAATATGGACAATAATAATATGCAATTGCATTATAAATCATTTCCTTTTTCTATTGAAAAGACTGCATGAACTTTAGATAATATAACAACTACCACACATCTACATCTGATGTGCAATATACATTTTTCTAACCACTTGGCAGGAAGATAAAATTAGCTTGTCAAACGGCTACATGCACGCAGTGGAAAGTTATCACTTGGCAGACGGTGGTGTGTATCTGTCCAATGTAACAGTCCAATATTATGTATAGTCACATAGAAATAATGAATTTGATTCACTTCCAGCTGTAGTAGGGAATCAGCGGCCTCAACACTGCTGAATTACTACTTCTAAGATCCCTTAACATTAAATTCCATGGACTGGAATTATTGGGAAATGTAGTTCCCTAATGTTGAAAATTGGGGTACATCCTGTACCTTACACTATCATGTCTTGTGTAGCACAATAAACTAATCCATTTTGAAATGGTAATTCCTATTCTACTACTTTTTGGTTAAGCCCATGGGCAGTTATATTACACCCAGTTAAATTGTGAAGCTGGTCACTGTTGAGGTATGGAAGAACGCAAGACAAAGTTGAATGCTCACTACCTAGGGATGAAGGCTATTGGGTCTCAGTTGCTTGCCATAATGTTTAATGCATAAAGAAAATTTCATCTAGTTTACACTTTCCAGGAAAACTCAGATATCTCTATAAAATTTCATACTAAACAACAGCACCAGAATCATCATTGTATTACATAATACTGTCTGAGATAAATTCAGTACTGATCCGCTTTCAAGTTTGTATCGTATCTTTTCCCCAAAATATGAGACTTTCATATACTGTATTTCCAATTTAGTGACAACTTCTCTTTTTCAGTAATAATTTGTTCTGATGAAACATTTTTAGTTTTCCTTTGTCTATTAAGAATATCAACTTCAGCATAGGTCATTATTTGGTTAAAAAGAATCCAGGTGAAAGGAGGGGATCTGCTATGGTGTGATTATAAACACTATAAAATAAGAGAATAAATACTTACAAGATCCAAAAAGTAGACTGAGCAAAATGCCCTCCTTCCCAATTATGTGTGGATGCCAAAATGGGGCAGATGAATTACCAAATATTATCTGGGAAAAAATACAACTCTTTAATGATTGTGGGGAGGTACTTTCTACACTAATATGTATCTGCATATAAACCCTGTTCACTGTGAAACCATCCACCAAGCATTCTGTTTATTTCCATGCTTATGTTACTTCCATCATATACTGCTCTTTTTGGTTTATTTATCAACCAACCTCAAATGCATATTTGCACATTTTCCATAATTTAACGCTAGTCACTGTATCATATGCTTTCTCTAAATGAACAAAATAAAATAACATTTCTCACATTTATGAATTTCTTAATGGCCTGTTGATGAGCAAAAATCTTTTCTGCACACACTTGGCCTGGCATAAAGCCACATTGCACTTTCCCACTTTTGCTCATCAATCACCCTTTCATTCAGAATTATGCTAAATACCTTCCCAGGCACATTTAACAACTAGTGTCCTGTAGTTTTTGCCCTTTTTCTCCCTACCCCTTTGTATCAGGGAACAATAATGGTGTTCTTTCAGTTGGCAGGCACAGATTCAGACCTCAAGTACGTACTAAGCAAATTGTGTGGTCACTTTATAGGCAAAGCAAGTCCATATTTTAACACTTTTCCAGTTATACCATCTATACCTGCAGCCTTACCATTTTTCAACATTCTCCAGCACTTATGACTCCTCTTTCATCATTTTTATATTTTTCTAAAATACCTCAGTTAGAGGAATTTAGAATGAAATAATAGTAGTTTATATTGATAGATGTAATAATTTACCTCATGTTTCCTGGCAAAACTGATTTGCAACAATAGCACTTACAGTGCTGGAATGACAGGGTCACGTGCAGTAAAACAGAATTATTCCCCAAAGAACAGAATTAGGTTTGTTATACTTGAATTCAGTGGGAATTTACTAGCTTGTATGTCTCCTAGAATTCTTACTTCAGCAGTGTGCCAACGCCTTTTGACGTGTTGTCAAACTGCTGTCTCTGTTTCTCCATTGCCTAATTATACAAATGCTGGTTGCCACAGCATGGGGGAGTTAGGACAGCATGAGGTAGATGTGATCTGAATCAGTTTAAAGCCAATCTGTATGAAGTGGGAGATGATGGCCTGCTTGATTTATGCCTTCTTATGTTTTGAGTTTTCTTCTGAACTACAGGAGAGATTCAGACTAGAAAAACATGATGGGGGTAAAGGGAATCAGTGAGCTTAGAGAGGAGAAATGGAAGAAATGGGAAATAAAACCACTGATTCCTTCAGTACTATTTTAATAGTTACATGCCATCAATTCTTATTTGAGTTTTGGTGACTGAATGGACCGATGCTTGCTATCTTGACCTGTCTTCAGTAATTACTTCTTACTCTTCCAAGGACATTTTAGTAATCTTGCTGATCCCATCTATCCATTGTATCTATTGTCTTATCGTTCTTTTACTTTCCTCAGTCATTCCAAGCATATTGGTTTTTTCTAATCCATTATCTTCTTATATCATACTGTCACATATTTTTAGATTTATATCCTATCTTTATTTTGTACAACTGAAGATGGTGTGCATAATGCAGTATTCCCACCTCCTATTTTCCCTACAATAACAGGAGGATGGGAGGTGGGCTGGCTAGTGACTGGCCCAAAGTCACCCAGCCAGCTTTCATGCATAAGGGAGGAGCTGAACTCACAGTCTCCTGCTTTCTAGTCCTGCATCTTAATCACTATACCAGACTGGCTCTCCAGTTTGTAAGTTTCTGCATATGTGAACTCCAAATCCATAATTTGACAGTGTCTATCTGCTCTTTCTCTGCATTCAGCTTTCACATTACACATTATCACTAGAACAATTGCTTCAACAATTCTGATCTTTGTTTGCATGAATGTCCTTATCTTTAATTATCTTACCAAAATTGCTCATTGCTTTCCTCCCAAGGATACTCTCCTCTTTACTTCTCTAACACATAATCCATCTTTATCTATCCTTGAGCCCAAGAAAATAAAACATCAACCACCTTCACTTCTTCACTATCAACTGTAAGTTCAAAAAGCATGCTATTGATATTAATCCATATTTTTACTTTGCAGTTTTACTTTCATAATTTGCTCTTCTAAGTCTTATTTACATTCAGCTGACAAAATCTGTCATCTGTGTATATCAAATTGTTAGTGTTTCAATCCCAAATTTTGATTTCCAGCTGTCATCTTTTCCAGTCTTGCCTTTCTTATATTTGCTGCATAGATTAAATGAATATGGCGACAAGCTACCTGCTTACCACACTCCTACCCTATTCTAAACCACTTCATTCCTCCAAATTCTTACAATAGCTTGTTCTTTGTAAAGGTTCTTTAGAATGATAATCAGGTGTTCTGGCACATCATTAGCTTTAATATGGTCCATATACTGGTATTATCTACTCAGTCAAAGGCCTTGCCCTAGCCAATGATGGAAAAGTAAACCACCTTGTGGAAGTTTTACAGTTTCACCCAACTGGAGGCATGCTTTCTGACCAGGAGAGAGTGTTTCATCACCCAAACTAGTCTAAATGTTACATCTGTATCCAATTTATTGACCACAATGGTGGTTTGCTATGACTTTCTTCCAGATATCATTTTGGAGTTCCTTCTTCTCAGTGGGTTGGTTTTTCTTATGCCTGCAGAGCCCTAGCTATCCTTGTTCCCACTATGGATTACTGTTAACTTTCAATCTTACAGGTAAAAATAGCTTGAGGAACTCAAATTCCTGTTGGCATAATTCTTAGGGTTACTGGAAGTACTGAGCCTTCTCACTGTAACAAGTTGGTAATAAGAATAACAATATTAAAACTGGATCCATACTTCAGCCCAACATTCTCCATTCAGTTTATGGATAATACATTGGGGAGAGCATTTGAGACTTTTATAGCTTGAGACTTTTATGCAAGCAGATGGGAAGAACTTGGAATTGTGGCCAATATTTGAGGAAGGCTTGGAAATCATGGGGAATTTGAAACAGTTCCTAATTTGTGCACTCTCTCTCTTTTTAAATCTTAGTGGAAAGATTACAGCTGATTATTTTGATGCTTTGAGCCAGCTTCTGCAGTTCCCATCAACTGCAGCCAGCTTGGACAGTACTCAGGGATAATGGGATTGTCTTAAGCAAATGTGCCAGTTATCAATGTCGGGGATGTCTAGTACCCCCAGCATAGTCCAATGGACAACAGCATCCCTGTGGACACCTTCCTTCTCACCCAGTCCACTGTCTGATTCTCCTTTTCAAATTGGTTGAAGACCACTTTAACTTGAAATTAAGTATAAACGGTAGTTGACAAACTGTAATGCAAAGCACCAGCCTCCAGAACTGTCTTTATTCTCTCAAAGGCCAATTCATGCCACATAGGCATTCTCAGGAAATAAAATGGTGAGTGGCTGCAGGTTTGTCCATAAATGTGCCTTTCTATCCAGAAAGAAGTCAGAGAAGTTATAATTTAATATGAAATATCTTTAAGGACTAGAGATGTTGGCAGATGGCAATTTCACTAGTTTGCCTTCTCATAAATAGGTGTTTTGTGATGGCCACTGTGGCAGCCATTTTGTAGCCTTAGCAGCCTTTTTCTTTGATTGCCCACAGACATGCTCTAAAAATGTCAAATGTGTCAATGGACCCAAAAAGATTTGGAACCCTGTTCCATTTATACAGTAGGCACTTTAGCATGACTTGCTGAAACTGCTATTCTTCAGGGTTGAACCTTCTGAGATCTCTTGATGGAGCAGTTTTTTTGTTCTTCATGACTTAACTTTGAATACAAAGTTGGAAATGCTGTTGCAGAATCTGTTCTTTTAGCATATGGCCTTTCCCACTTGCTTCTAATAAACACATTCTGATAACAATTATTTTCCCTCTTATTCCCAGGGTATTACCTTCATCTTACCTCCAGCCCCTGGGGACTTGGGACAGCTTAAATCATCCTTAGCTGTGCTGCTATTAAGATAGTATTTCTCCCTTATTCTGACACCATCAAATGGCAGTCCCGAAGTATGCAAAACTGGCGTTATCACCTCATACCTAGCAGTGATTGCGGACAGAGACAGAATAGGGATCAGCAATATGGGTGGGAAATTTCATGCTGGTATCATTTTCTATCAGCTCAGAGATGGGTGGATAGCCCTTTAATTTGGTGGGGAGAAAAGGCCCAAAGTAGACTCATTGGCAATATATAATAGGCAGGTAAACAGACTTGGCCCTTGGTGAGAATGAGGATATTTCAAGTGTGTTTCCTGTGGCATTTGGAGAGGTTGTTTTAGCTTAAGAACAATGTTCATTAAACATTGGACTAATTTTTCCTGTAGTCAGACCCTAATGTTAGAAATAGCATTTGACATCAGAGCTACAACATTTTGCTTTGCTTCAAAGGCAAAAGAAAATGAGTTCCACTTCACAGCTTTGTCGGATAATGTTTCCCCACTATTTAGCTTAGCACGTAGAATCAACATTGCTAGTGGCTGACTAGAGGACATTAAGAATGACTTTACTTATTATGTTTCTTTTTAATAAGAAAAGTGAGAAATCAATATGCCATTTCTGGTATTTTAAACTCTTTCCAGCTGACCTTTTGGTGACCTCAACAGCTTTTCTGTTCTCCCCAGAAGGCGTCACTTCTCAGAAACATCTGTTTGTACCCCCAGGCTGTTTTCTTCTACTCTTAAATTAAAAGGGGGGGGGGGAAGCAAAGAGGGAAAGCAATTTTAATATAGATGTAACATATTACCATGAACTCTGTCAGAATTTTTCCATTTGAAAAAAAGGAAAAGCCTTTACAAATGTGCTGATAAAAACGTCACAGCAATATTTTAAACTGTAACAAATACATTCAAACAAACAAGGAAAGATGTTTCAAAATTCTTCTCCTAGGACATTTTTGTCCAAATAAAATTATTCACCAATGGATATACCATAGTGATTTAGGTACTGAACTTGAAATAGGGAGACTCAGGTCCAAGCTCCCACTGAACCACAGATCTCAATCTGGGGCGGTCCCTCCCTCTGCCCCTCCTATCTCATAAAGCTGTTGTTGGCAGATGAAATAAATTGAAGATAGACCCCGATGTTTTTCCTTGAGTTCCCAGAAAAAAAAATCAGGAGATATAAATGCAGTATATAAATTAAAAAGGCCTGTTCATTTTGTTCATGAAAAGCAGTTTTGTGTAGGGTTCCAACCCAGCTCAAAAAAGAAAGGCCTAACTCATTTCCTTTCCATGCTGTTTTCCACGTGGAAACTCTCCACCTCACTGCCCTTAAAATCCATTTTTTTTGCAAACAGAAAATAGAAGAGCAAATTACAATGAGGAAATAATGATTTCCAGCAGAAAAACGATCTGGAGAACAAAGGATTAAGATTCTTATCCCTAGAAGCTAGGATCTCATGCAGTTGCTTTTTATGAAAAAATGAGCAAGCACAATGTTGAGTACACCTTCCCAAAAGTATGCATATGTTACTTTATATTTTGGCTATGTGTTATTCTCCATAGGAAGGGCAAAGGAACTGACTGACAATTAAGCCAAGTACATGAAAAAGTTTTGGAGCTTTTGGGGTCTGCAAGATCTGCTCTTTACTAATGGCTACCCTTCAAACCGGTTCCTTTTCACAACACTTGTTTATTTTTTTATTGAATTATCTACCCTGCAGTAGCTCTCTTTTATCATCACAACATCTTTTGCAGGATAGGTAGTGGTGAAGGGGCTTGCACATCCCAATGGTGCTACAGTCTATACAATTGAGAATCAGGCCAAGACAAGAGATCTAGTTAGATATAATCTGCAGAAGAGTAAATGACAATCCACTGCAGTATTCTGCCAAGAAAAGTAAATGGATATTCACACAACACTGCTAAGGACAATCTCAGCATGACAATGGAAGTTGAGCTCCTTAGATCAGAAAAGCAAGTACAAGTAGTACTAATGTTTATATTGCCACTGGATTAAAGTAAAAACAACATGCAGTTCTATGAAATATATACAAATACACACACACAAACATATATAACTGGTACATGGAATGTCAGAACCATGAACCAAAGCAAACTTGATGATGTTAGAACAGAAATTCAAGACTGAATATTGACATTATGAGAGTCACTGAGCTGAAATGTGCTGGAATGGGATATTTCATAGAGAAATATTAGATCTGCTGCAAGCAAGAAAATCAGAGGAGAAATTGTTATTATCATAGGTGTCCATAACTGATCAGATACAAGAATTGCAAAGTGATCTCAGGATTGAAATTGGTGATATCATTAAAGATTAAGCAAGCAAAAATATTCCAAAATGCTAAAAGCAAAAGAAGACAGTATGTCTGTCCATCGATACATCGTAAATAGCCCAAGAAAGGGGCAAAGCAGAATGCAACAGAGACAGAAAAGTCTGTCCAAATAATGTGGATTTCCAGAGAAGGGCAGGAAGACGCCATGGGATATCTCTAAATAAGCAATGCAAAGGAACTGAAGAGAATAATCGAATGGGAAGGACACAAGATTTATAATCAAGGGAAACTTAAATACAAAGATATCATAGTTTCTTCTTTATAAAGGATGGCAACTAGGCTTCTATCACAAAAAGGCTTGATTGTTCAAATGCATACAAATTGTCCTGGATTGTCACATAATAAAGACAATTTGTGTCATTTTTAAAAACATATTCCTTTGCATTTCTTGTTCTTTTTCTAATTTATGTACACTTAATTTCTTTCAGTTAGACTCAGTTTTAACCTTGAAATTTCCTCTGTATTTGATAATATCTTTCTTTGCCTGAACATGATATTCTTCACCTCACTCCTTGATTATTTATCTCTGTTAACACTTTCCTCATTCTGTTATTGTTTCACAACTTAGTTCTTAAACTTTAGGGCTTTTACTATCGCCACACTCTCTTTTTCACCTCTTTCCCCAGAGTCAATTGTTTTTGCTTCTTCCAGCTTGTTCCTTCTAGCATCTGGGTCTGAGGTAATAGTTGCTCTTTTTCTAACAATACAATGTCATTCTTCTCTTTCTCAGCCTTCACCCTTCTAACAGCTTATGTGAGAACTCTTTAAAAAAGAGATGGTACAAATTTGTTGAACTGTACCAAAAAAAAAAGTTCCCCAAACTGCTGATATCCATGAAAGTCTGATCACTGAACTAGAGCCAGGCATTTTAGTAAAGTTAAATAGGTCCTAGAAAATAATACTAACACAAAAACCCATTAATTGATAAAATACCAGCCAAATTGTTTAAAAACTTGCCATCAAAGTCCTATTTAAGGTTTGTTACAATATATGGAAAACACAATAATTCCAGCCAAGGGACTGGAAAAGATCAATTTATATTCCTCTACTAAAAAAGGGCAATGCTAAAGCATGCTCAAATTATAGTACAGTTGTACACATATCACATGCTAATAAAGTAATGCTCAAGATTTTGCCATCCAGCAACATTCAGCAACACATGAAACAAAACCTGCTAGATCTGAGATGTACAAGTTAGAGTCAGAAGTAATGGGCAAGAGAGTTTAAAAATGACATTTATGTTTGCTTTTACTGATTATACAAGGGCTTTGACTGTAGGATCACAACAAATTGTAGATAGGTCTTAAAAACATAAGTGCACTATGCCACCTTATCTAACTACTGAAGAATTTGAATGATGACTAGCAGGCAATAGTTAGAATAGAATATGGAGCAACTAAATGGCTCAAAATTGGGAAAAGAGCATGCCAAGTTTATAGAGAGTCCCCTTCTTTATTTAACTTATATGCTGAATATATCATGATAAATGCTGGATTGGAAGAAATAGAACTTGGAATTAAAACTCCTGGGAGAACCATTGGCAACCTTAGATATGTTGATGATACCATTTTGATGGCCAGCAACAAGGAAGACTTAAGGAATCTGTTGTTGAAGGTGAAAGAAAGTACAACGTCTGTTCTGCTACTTAATACAGTAAATGAATACTACTTTGGACAAAGTTTATGATACATCTAGGCAAAATATTAAACTGCAAACATATCACACTGATGACAAAGGTATGCATCGTCAAGGTTATGGTTTTTCTAGTTGTAACATATGGCTGTTAAAACTGGATCATCAGAAAGACTGAATGGAGAAAAATGTATTACTTTGAATTGTGGTGCTGGAGAAAATAGTTGAGAAATATTTTGGACTTCAGAAAAACAAATAATTCAATTCAAGATGAAGTAAAACCAGACTGCTCACTGGTAGCAATAATAACAAGGCTAAAGCTTAAATATTTTGGATATATAATGTGAAAGCAAGAATCATTGGAGAAGACTATAATGCATGGAAAAAATGAAAGCAATAATAATAAACTTGATTAACAGAAGATGGCTAGAGACTATCACTGATGACCAAGAACTTACAAGAACTCAAAAAAGCAGTTACTGACAGATAGTCCTGGTGTAATGTCATTAAGGCATGAAGAATTGGAAGTGACTGAATGACTGAGTAACAACAAAATCTTTGAAGAAAAGAACAAGTAAGGATGTGTGTGGGGGTATGGACATACATCTGTGCATGTATATGTGTATGAGTGAGAGAGAGAGAGAAAAAAAAGTCCATCATAATATTGCAGCCTGAATTTTGTAATAGAAGTATTGCTGAATATGTAGTCTGAAGGCAGTAGTTCAAATGTTTTAATAAAAATTAGATAGGATCCTATATTTCTGTGAATAATTAATGCACCAGCATTCTAACACACACATACACATCTGTGAGTCCAGAAATGCCTTATAGAGAAATCTTGAACCATTCTGAAAGTTGCCTTATTAGCTATTTTACTGAAGACAAGATTGACTCATGATGTGAATGGGACTAGCTGCAACTGATATTTCAGGAGGCAGGCAGAACAGTAGACAATTGTCTTTTGATATTGTTGGCTACCCCACCTATTAATCCCTTGTAAAGGAAATATTTACAAGGTCCAAATTAAATAAAATGTGTCTTCCTAAAAAAAAAAAAAAGAGAAACAGCATTTTCCCTATTACATGGCTGGAAGTGTGGATTCAATAGTTTCATTAAAAGGGAAAAGAAAAAAGTTTTATTTCTCATACAATTTCTATAGGCCCTTTATTACTACAGAATATTGATAGTTAATTATCCTGATGCTGTAAAATATATTTATTCTGCTTGTGTAGGTGTCTCATTATTATCTCCCCAAAAGATGAAAAGAGAAGCTTAGAATAAGGAATCTTTTATCAGAGAGAATAATAGCAGCATGAAATGCATGCTGGATGGCATGTGGATAATTTAGGCATATTGGATGGAGAAGGGATGGTGCTTTAAGATCACTTTGAAAAGTTATAGACTTGCAGCTGATTCTGAACCAAGGCAGGCATTTGAGAAACTGGAGAGATCATTTCAAGCCTTCTTTTTTCTTTTCTTTTCTTTTCTTTTCTTTTCTTTTCTTTTCTTTTCTTTTCTTTTCTTTTCTTTTCTTTTCTTTTCTTTTCTCCTGTTGGCATTGGAACAAGTCTGTTTGTTGTGTGCCGTTAGTGATCCTTCTCACTTTACAAGCCTTAGTACTTGTCACCACATCCATGATATGCCCAGAGCTTGTCAGCATGATGGGCGATGAATGTCTAGACTTCTTCCTCCTTCTCCAGATGGAACTACGATTGCCACTGGCTTTTTTCAATAGTGAAAAGCAGCTTCAGGGGACATCTGGCAGGAGGAGGAGAAGGCACTGTTTAACCATAGCCTTACCACCTGTTTGCCTTCTCAAAATCACCTTTCTCCAAATTGCTTTTCTTCCAAGAAACTAATCCCCTCTATGCTCCTGATCTGCTCAATCTGAAGGCATTCAAAGATGCTTTCAACTACAAAATTGACAAGAAAAATAATTATGGAACCACAGGTAATAAGTAAGTTGGCCTTGCTTTCTCCATCTCTACCTCTGTCTTACTTCTTTGCCTTTCCTCGCCATTTGATTGCCTACTCTGATGTCACAGTTGCCTGGCCAGGACCTGTTCCAGGTCTGAGGAGGTGTTTTTTTTTTTTCCTGTTCCAAAGTGACCTCTTACTGACCCTTTGTATGACATGGAATTCCAATGAAGAATCCTGTGGTCCATGAACAACTGGTAATAAATTAATCAATAGGGAATTATGGGACCAAGTTTCAAATGATAATTAAAAAAAATTAAAACATTTAAAGAACAGAATAAATAGCTACATAAAAGATTTAAAAAAGGTGAAAATCATGAAATAAGTAACATCAGTAAATAAACAAAGGGTTACAATTATAAAATTTGAAAATCATTTTTCATGAATTAATTGCATTTATAGAACTAGGTTTATTATATCATCTTAAGAAATAACAAAATCTCTATAAACTCTAAACATTAATATTAACATTGATATTAAAGTTTCAAATGATTGAAGATGAAGTTCACCTGAGCAGTCTTTTTTTTGCAATAGGCATTATATCTATCTATCTATCTATCTTAATTCTAAAGTAGGAAAAAAGCTATAATATCCTTTTCCCAAAGTCCAAGAAGTTTTTTGACTAAATAAGTTGAATTGAAGATTTGAAATCCAAATAATTAATATCAACTCATTCAAATCTATCCAAATGTTGTTCTCATCACTCAAAGAATTCTAAAGGATAGTACTTAACCATCAGCCATATTGATTTTTCTTCAACAAGATCTTTTTATATATTTGATAGTATTTGTTTTAACAACACTGCTAACCAATTAACCTGGAACAGATGTTAAGCTAACTAGCTATAATTTCCTGTGTCCTTTTTAAGGAACAAATGTTTCACTAACTACTTTTCTCTCTCCTGGAATGTGCAAAGTAAATAGATTTACAAGCATTTTAAGATTAAGTAAATTAAGTACAAATTCTCAGAATAACATTAATTTAGTGTCATTTTAAACCTATGTAGCATTATTAAAATGAGATTAATGTACAAGCATCAACAATAGTAATAAGCACAATATAAAATATAACTTAAAATGAAAATGGCCAATAAGAAATCTATCCCTTTTTAACAAATCATCCATGATTTAAATGTTAAAACTTTATCTTGAGAGAAACTCATTTTCCAATGTAGTACAAACCCATGGATAGAATTATAGTTCCAAAATATTTTCCATGTTAAGCTCTGGGTCAGATTTGTTTTTCAAATGTGGGATTATTTTAGACGTCAAGGCATATTCTCACAACTTAATTTATCATTATTCTACTGAAGGAATAGTGTGTACTTTCTAATGAGAAGTGTAGACTACCCTGGAAGATGTTAGCATGTCTTAAACTAATTCAGTAAACATTGTAGAAATGTAAGGTTTAGTAACATTTTATGGAAAGATGGCAAGTTGGAAAGCGAATTTAATCATACAATCCATTTAGTCATACAATATTTAACTTGCTTAGTTTCTGAGACATATTGCACCAGCAGGTGCTCCACGTTTTGTCTTATACAGTTTTCAAATTCAGACAAATCCTTTCTTTTTGTTATTCCTTTAGAACATAGTGGAAATTCCACAGCAGAGGTAACCCAGTCGTAGGGTGATAAGATCCAGTCTGTTATCCAAGTTAGACAACTGGCTGGGTAATATAGTTTGAAGTTTGGTAATGCCAAACTGCCTTGTTCTTTCAAATCTTACACTGTTCTAATAGGGGAGAATTTTGGTTGACAGGACTTCTTTAGAGCTAGCTAATAATCTGTATCCACTTCACCAATGGGAAGTGCCTTGATTTAGCTTGTTGTGTTTAGTTTTGTGTGTGTGTGTGTGTGTGTGTGTTTCTTTCACTTGAGAGAAACTGCCTTGAGGTTCTGCCTGCCTTGTCACTTAGCATGATTTATTTATTTATATAATCACTTGAATATTGCATACTTGTAAGGATGCAACAATAAAATTAATCATAAATAAATGTAAGCTGCAATCAATCTACGAAAGCAGCCCAAGTTCATCAAGTGCATCGAAAGCTCATCAGAGCAATGTTGTTGTTAAAGCAAACAGACAGATGACTCCCAGACCTCACTGGGCAAAGTATTCTATCACACAGGGGCTGCAACCTACAAGACATACTTAGGCCCATTTAAAACCCACATCCAAGGCATGGAGAGTGAATTCACCAAGCATTAAGAACCTGGAAGACTCCAATACCAGCCCAGATATGAGGTCCTAGGGTATAGGCAGGGTTGTTGGCTGGGCAGCAGGAGAGACAATACACCGTTTGCAGGCCTAGTTTGTCCCTGTGGCCCAAGTGAATATACAAGCAGGCATACCCAGTCGCCTGTGGAACAGCACATTTGGTAACAGTGAAAATGTCTTAAAAATCATCATACTCCCTCCCCAACTTTGGAGGGCAATATCCCCATCCTATCATGGTTCCTGATGTTGGCCAGGGTTGCATGTTCATCCACCACCAGGTCATGAATAGATATCTTCTTATTGCATATGGAGCAGATATTAAATAGCAAAATCTGGGGGCTCAATGACCCAAGGATCTGACCACCCACACCCAGAACTGAGACAGGATGTACAGAAGTAGAGAATGACACCAAATTATAGGATCCCCTTCTCCTGCAATGAACAACCCAATGTTTTCTAACTTACTTCCCACTGTTTGACACTATGGAAATATGTTGCTGCACATTTTAAGGTCCCAGAGATTCCATAACCTCCACCTACTAAGTTCTGAATGAAGCGGGCAACCACAATCATGTACACCAGTCAAAGATCACAACTCAAACAAAAAGAAAAAAAAGTAATACAATCTTCATTAGGTTAATTTGATCATGATGGTATTTTTTTCGAGTTAAGAAAAAATCCTGCAACATGGAAAGTGTAGATTTTTTTCTTAGTAAAATGCAACAATGCATGAATTAATAGAAATTTTAATATTCTTTTTTTTTATTTTGAAATAATTTGGCAACACTGCATAGCTTAAATTGAGTTATTAGCTTGATATAAAGTGCCAGTATGACTTCATTTTCTCACAGGATAATCAGATCCCTGTAGTCAGCACCTTCAGTCTCCCATGCTCTAATGTGTACTTTTAAGTGCTTCTTTATATAATTTTAGAAATAACTATTTCCAAAATTTATTTATTTATTTATTTACTTACTTACTTATTTATTCAATTCATATAGCTGCCCATCTCAGACCAGAGACTCTGGGTGGCTAACAATAATAAAAACAAACACTTAAAACTATACAGAAAATTAAAGATAAATATAAATACAGCCAAGAGATCTTTAAAAACCATCAGTATCAGCACAACCATGAAACAGGGCCCTTTGCACACTCAGGGCCCCAGGCTTGGGCATAAAGCCAGGTCTTCAAGCCCTTCTGAACAGCCAAAAGTGTCGGAGTCGTCCTAATCTCAGGAGGGAGGATGTTCCAGAGGGCAGGCACCACAGCAGAAAAGACATGTCTCCTGGTCCCCGCCAGCCGACATTCCTTGGCTGACAGGACCCGGAGCATGCCCATCCTGCTGGACTGGATTGGATGGGTAGAAACAACTGGGAAGATGGTACCTAAGGTAACCCAGACACTATTTACAAACCGGGCAGCTGCATTCTGTATCAGCTGAAGCTTCCAAATGCTCTTCAAGGGCAGCCCCATGTAGAGTACGTTGCAATAGTCCAAACAGGAGGTCATGAGAGCATGAGTGACAGTGAATAGAGCCTCCTGGTCCAGGAATAGGTGCAACTGGTGCACAATCTGAAGGTGTCCAAAGGCCCTCTTAGCCATGGCTGCCACCTGCTCTTCCAGCAGGAGCCGTGAGTCCAAGAGGACCCCCACATTGCGCACCAGGTCCCTCTGGGGCAGTGCTACCCCATCCAGAACCAAAGTTGGAAAAACCTTGGTACTTGGAGGCCCAAATACCCAAAGCTACTCAATCTTGCTTGGGTTGAGCTGGAGCCCATTGCGCCCCATCCAGGCCCCTACAGCCTCCAGGCACTGAGATAGGACATCCATGGCATCACTCAGACAGCCCAGGGAGGAGATACAAAGCTGGGTATCATCAGCATATTGATACCTCATCTCGAACTGTCAGATCACCTCACCCAGCAGCCTCATGTAGATATTAAATGAGAGGAGCAAGAGAACTGAGCCCTGTGGCACCCCACACAGTAGGGGCCGTGGACTGGACCTCTCCCTTCCTACCAACACTGACTGGAACTGACTCCAGAGGAAGGAGGAGAACCAGCACAAAACAGTGCCGCCCACCCCCAACTCCAGAAGCTGGTCCAGAAGGATGCCATGATCAATGGTATTGGAGGCCACTGAGAGGTCAAGAAGAGCAAGGATGGAAGCACTGCTCCCACCCCACCCCAGCCAGAGGTCATCCAAAAGTGCAATCAATGCTGTCTCAGTCCCATATCACGGCCTGAATCCTGACTGAAAGGGGTCCAGATAATCCACTTTATCCAGACCCCTTTGAAGCTGCTGTGCGACCACTTTCTCAACAACCTTCCCTAAAAAGGGGAGGTTGGAAACTGGATGAGAACTATCCAGATTAGTTGTTTATTAGAAATCATCAGCAATCTATTATAAAATCTCTGTTGATAATAGCATTTCTATATCTTTTCACTATTTTTGTTGGGAAATTAAAATCCTGTTCTGTGGATTATTATTACATAGTTCAAAGGCGTGCAGCCTATAACCAATAAACCTATTTTTGCAACCCCCCATACCTCACCAACTGCATTGCCAAATTTTGATTTTTTACCATTTTGCAATATGAAATACATAAAAAAGATAATATAAGCATTAAAAATGGCTTAGTGCAATTTGAAAAACAAAGATACCAAAATCAAGGAAAAATAGAACACACTCTTCTGTCTGCTTGCAGTACTGGGTCCTTCACAGGGTCCCTGTCCCTGTCACTATGATTCTTACCCCGCTCAAATAATTCAGCACAGTCTCTAGCTACCAATGTGACTGACCTCCAACACAGATCTAGCAACCCTTGGTTGGATGAAACCAGATAGTTCTATCTGTGCTGATTTCTTTTTCGGGCTGTGTTATCATCTAAATATGTCTATTGCATTTGAAAAGAAACAGCTCTATATTTGTTTTTATGTGGTCCATCCTCTAGAATTTAAATCTTTTTTCCCTTCCAGTTGTAATGCCTAACACCTATTTTTATTCATTTGCTTATTGTGCAGATAAGATATAAGAAATGATAAACTTGGGGCTATTTTTACCTTTTATTTGGTTGGTACATTGCTTTGATAAAGGGTTAATAACAAAATATCCCAGTCACGTTTCTTATAAAAGCTTAGCTGATTATTTAAAGAAAAAATGTAGCATATTTTGCTCATGCAATGCTCTTTCAGCACTTTTCTCCCAGTCTCGGTGTTTTCAGTGTTTGTCAATCAGTACTGCTTTAAAATGTTTTTATAATAATGACAACAGGTTTCCTACATTTTGTGTGGAGGAGATTTTTTCCCATATTAAGAAACAATCATTTCTGAACCAACATCCAACTATAGTCTGAACTGGAACAGTGTGAGTTAGCCTATAGATCAGAGGGGTTAATGTTGCAATGAATTGAAAAGAGACAAGCAGTGAATTAGTGGGCAACTAAGTGGGCACAAGTCACCACTGATCATGACACAGTTTTTGTAATCATAAATATTACAGAACAAGGGTCAGACAAGAACTCTGGTCCTTCCATATAACATTGAACAGCTTGTCTGGGGTTTCCCAATTTTCTTCATAATGGGCAGACTATTAAAGCAAACAATAACTCTACAATTTTCTATAATTTTGCCCCAGCCTATCATTATGTGGCTATTTTGTATTCACTGAAAGTATTAGGAAATTAGTAACAATTTAATACCACTATCATAGCATCTTCTCACAATGGGCTTTTAGCCATCATATATTTAGAAGCAGTCAAAGCCATAGCATTGGAAAGATTGATATGTCAACATCTGCTGTTTGTGTGTACATGTGTGTGTGTGTGTGTGTGCATTTGCATGTGCATGTAGGAGAAAATATGGTGCTGGTTTGGACAAGTAGAACAAAATAAAACATCCCCCTCCCTAATTATCTTCCCAGGGACTTGAGAAACAATCAGTCCAGTCAGCTCATCAATAAAACATTTAGAGGGCCAAAGAATATTGATAAAACCAGGAGAAGATATTAGGAGGCAAGCATAGGCTCTGGGAACCAAGGCCAGTTTAAGATAAACCTCCTAATTGTAACCCCCAAGAAAGCAACTATTCTCACAGGATGTCCTCTCTGTTCTCTCAGTATATCACTATTTTTGTAGTTCCACCATTACCTCATGGAATTCACCCTGTATCTGACCTAGTTGACACATAAGATGCTGCCATATCTAATCATATCACCATCACATCCAATAATCCAGTCATTTGTATATCCAATTTGCATAGAGAGGTTACATCCCTACCCTTTTTTTCAGATTAGCCAGTGATATCAGAATAAGCAATCTGTGCTTCAACAGAATTGAATGCTGGTCTCTGGTTTAACTTAAATGAAGTCTTGGGAAAAAATGAGAAAGAAATTTATTCTACATGTACAGTTAGCATCCTAGAAAGTAGGTTTCCAAAGATATTCAGACCAGAATTGTTGTGGTTATTCTAAACAAAGCCTGTCACTCTGCATGCAAAATATAGAAAGACATTCAGAGTCCATTCTCAGCATTATTTCTAAGGAAGCTACAACTACCATTATTATTTTAGAAGTATGGAAGAGCACATAGTATATTTTGAGTGAAGATGTATATTTTTAAAATTAAACTAAAATGTGGTAAGAGGAAACTAGAAAGAGAATTTTGCAGATAAATCTATTCCATTCCTTTCTGATTTGGGGACAATTCCTTTAACCAGTCTTCCCCATACTGGTGGATCTCTCAATCTGGATTGAATTGGAATTTTACAAATCGGTAAAATCCAGTAAAATCCATACCTCTCCTCTGCTACTGTTAACTATTAACAGTCATCCATTGTAAAAGCCTTGTAAGCTGATAAAAAGTGCTCTTGGATGTTGCCTAAATGTGGTGAACTGGAGATAGATTTGGGTCCAGAAACATTTCCAAGCAGCACGCCTGCTCTTTCTGGAAGATTGTAACTTTGCATGGTAGCTTCATAGTCCCAGGAATATAAGTGATTTTGTTAAGTAGATGTTGACAGGATGCAACAAGGCCATTTTCTTAATGCCTTCTTAACTCAGACACCTTTTTTCCTGCAAGGTTCCATGCAAGCCCAGGAAAAAGCATAGCTTCATTAAAGAGGTGCAGACAGGTACAATGAGCTTGCCCAGAGCCTCTCCAAAGCACTACATATCCCCACTGCAATCCCATTCAGAAGTGGCAGATGATTCACTGTCTGGAAAATGTCCTCTCACCATGAACATCTCTGCTTTCTTTGGATTCAGTTTCAATTTATTTTCCCTTATCCAGCCCGTCTGTCTACAAGCAAATGTTCAGAAGAGCCATACCATATTCTGGAGATATTACAGAGGAAATCTGGGTATCGTTAGCGTACTGATTGCATCCAACTACACATCTCTTGATGAGCTCCCCCAACAGTTTTAGGTAGATATTAAGAAGCACTGGAGACAGAATGGAGGCATAAAGGATTGCTGTGGTAGCTCCCACTGCAGAGAATTGTAAGATGATGCTATCTGAAATCTACCTGAGAGATATAAACAGAACCACTGCAAATGCTGCCCCCCCATTCCCAAACCTCTTGAGTGATCCAGAAGAATACCATACCTGATCGTATCAAAAGCTGTTAAAGGTCAAAATGAATCACAAGAATCACACCCTCTCTGTCAAACTCTAGATAAGGATCCATCCATCTGAACAAGGCAGTATCAACACGGTAGCCCCACCAAAGCCATGAATCAAAATAATTTACTTTCTCCAGGAATGCTTGTACTTGAGAAGCCACCACTTTCTTAATCACCTTACCCACACCTGTAAATTTGGAGATTGCCCAGGAACTGTTCATCTCTGAGGGATCCAGGGCAGTCCTTTTAAAAAGAAGCCTATTATCTCCTTTGGATAAGGAAACATCCTATCCTATTTCAGGGAAGCATTTTATCTAATTAATTATTAGTTATTAATTATTAATTAATATGTCTCTAATAATTTCCTGACTACAGATTTCAAGCCAAGTTAAGCAAGGATCCAAAGGACATGTGGTAGAATATACTGGCCCAAGCAACCTGCCTACATCCTTGCATGTCACAAATTGAAATTAATCTAGTCTAATTATACAGGGATAATTACTAGACACAGTTGTTGCGGGGGGGTGGTGCTATTGTTCAGTTGTTCAGCCACTCTGATTCCTCATGACCCAGTGGTTATTAGTTTGTCAAGATTGTCTGTGTAAAAATTAGTCCTCAGACTGATAAAAATTAAATCTTTATGTAAACAACCAGCTGCAGCCTTCCTCATTGTCACTTAAGTGAGCTTTCTCCTCTCCAATGCCCTGAAAATCTCAGCCTTTAACGTACACTGAGATATATTGGCTTTAAATTGAAAATAGTTCACTTGCTGGAATTCTTGTACTGCTAATCCTTTAATCTTAATACATCTTACTGAAGAAAAGTCTGTCAGAACTGTGATAGGAAAAGAATCATTTTTGGTTCAGGCATCTGCCAAAAACCTGACAAACTACTTCTTTGGGTTCTGGGAAGCTCCTCTTGTGCCATCAATGGAAGCATCTTGCCACCTTGTCTTCTGTCAGCCTCCTTTTTAATTGCCTTTCATTTTTCCAAGCATCAGGGTCTTTTTCCAACGACTCTTTCTGTTGCATTATGTCTCTGATTTTAATATTTTGTGTAGATTTTTCAGTCTTTCTTTCAAAGAGCAGATATCTATTTCATGGCTCCAGACACCACTCCTCTGAATTTTTGAGTCTATAAATATAAAATACTGTAAGTACTACAACTTTTCCTATTTGCACTGACCTGGTACTGCCTGTAGACATAATCTTAGCTTTTTAAATACTAAGCAGCAGACCAACTTTTGCACTTTCTTTTTTCACCTGGAACAAAAGATTTCTAAAACCTTCCGTATTTCCAATCATCAGAGTGGGTACCATCAGCATGTCTGAGGTTGCTGATGTTTCTCCCAGCAATTTTAATTCCGGTTTCCATTTCTTCTTGGGCAGCTTTCTACATATAAGTTAAATAAATAAGGTGATATACAACCTTGCTGCATTCCTTTCTGAATCTGAACCATTATATTGCTCTATATTTCATTCTAACTATTGCTTCGCAGATGAGGTGGCCTGGTACACCTATGCTTTTAAGGGCTGTATGCAGTTTGTTGTGATCTACACAGTCAAAATTATTAGCATAACCAATAAAGCAAAAAGAAATGTCCTTTTAGACATTTGCCTTTCCCGTTATTCATTAAATGTTCACAGTGTGATTATGGCTGCTTCTGCTTCTTCTGATTACAGCTAGTACATTTTGCAGTTTTTATTTCATGTTTTGTAGAAGTCTGGATCACAGAATCTTGAGCATTATCTTACTATCATGGGAGGTAAATTAATTCAGCACAATTGACACTACATCAAAGGTAGCATACAAACCAGCATGAATATGGTTTTATTTTAAAAAATCATTAAAAGTAGCACAACAAACCTCTTAAGGTTCTATAATAGAATTCTGGGGGAAGAGGTGGGTGTACCAGCCAGCCTTTTCACAACCCAAAGCAATTCAGCAGGCTATGAATTTGTAGTTGCCATACATGCAGGAGAAACTATTTTTTTGCCATATCTATCACCACAGCATAAGCTCTCAAATGGGGTCTTTGCTGTGCCTTCAGTTGATTCTTTTTTCATGCACATTCTAGTTATCTACCTTTCTGCTTCAGCCACTCCAATTAATCCATGTGCTATGGGGCCATCTTTGAAACAAGTTGGGTATATTTAACCAGGAGAAGAGAAGATTGCATGATAGCTGTCTTCAAGTGTCTTGGTGACTGTTAGAAAGAAGATGGATTCTGTAAGAAAAATGGGTTTAACTTATAAGGAAGTAGATTTTGGTTGGACATCAGGAAAATTTTCCCAGTGGTAAGAACTACTCAACAGTGGAATAGGTTACCTCAGGAAGTAGTGGACCCTCTTTCACTTGAGCTGTTTAAACAGAGGCTGGATGGCCATTTCTCAAGGTTGATGTAACAATGGATTCCTTCATTGGGGTGGGAGGTATACTGTCAGGAAAAAAAAATCAAAATGAGCATATGACTTTGATCATGTGTTGGTATTATGACCAATTGGTATAGGCCCACAGTCACATGCTCATTCTGTCTGTTTTGTTTCTGTTTTTCTTACATTATCCTGGTAAAGGAGATGTTGTTCCATGTGTGGGGACTTTTCAGGTTTTCCATTGCCATGGAAGGATCACCATCTGGTTAAGACTGGATTATTAGCTAAGCTCATCTCTGTAGGAGCAGTAGATTTATTAGGATGATCTGCCTATAGATGTTATTGGGTTCAGCTGGATTTCAAGAGGATTTGGCAATGTTTGGGACTGGTTCTACCAAGGATTCTGTTGATGTCCCAATTGTGATCAACTGGAATAGGCCCATGGCTGTCATGGCTACTTTGACCTCTTAAGCTGCTCCAGACAAACCTGCCCCAAAGTGGATTTTGAATTCCCTCATTATCATAAGCCTTGGACTCTGAGATGAGCTCTAGCAGTTCAGTTAGAGATTCTGCTAGGCAGCAAGATGGGGAGCGCACAAATAGAATCCCAGGTTAACATTCCCAAGATTGAGCAACATGCAGTCAATATGAAGGAGTTCTCTCACCAGCATCCTTGTAGAGGAGATACTGTTCTTGTGATTCATAGCCATATTCTCTGCCTCCCTCTTTCCCTGGCTCTCTTTACTACAGAGTGCCTATTTGCAAGATGCTCCATCTATACTGGGCTGGCAGCTTCCCCTAGTGAGGTCTCTGTTACACACACTAAATGAGCTTTCTTATACTAAACTAAGTCGTGGATGATCTGCATTTTATTTTGAACTGACCTGGCATTACAGAGGAGCAAGGCTAGGTTCTCTGAGGGGCTAAAACCACTCTCTGAGGCTTGAGAGCTGGCAAGGCCACTGGAATCAGGAATAGTTCTGAAATTTCTAGTCTCCCTTCCTCTGTAACGGCCTTCCAATGTCAAATCTATTCCTTGCCAGTACAGTAATTGTTGCTTTAAGTTCTATAGATGCAATATCCATATGCTGATACATTATAATGCATATGGTCATTTAAACATTTCTCTCTCTCTCTCTCTCTCCTTTCCCCCAGAAGCATTCCTCAGCCCAGCACCAGAGAAAACCATCAGTAAAACCATGTTTTACTGACACCAAGCAAACTGAGTACATCCCCTGAGACATCAAACATTACCTCTCGTTAAAAGGCTAGAAATGGCTTAACACCACCACACACTCCAACTACTCTTGGTTCCCACCCAGGAGTGGTCCCAATCACTCCACGCATATGCAGCCTCACACAACAGTTCTAAAAGTTATGGCCCTCATGTCACCCTTGAAGTGGCTCCCCTAAGCAGCAAATCCTTTGGATTATGGTGGCTGCAGCTGGAGTCATCATTGCCCAGGCCTGCAAGACTTACTAAGTGCAGCTTTCCCCTGGCTGGATACTAAATAGTCCTCAACTGTTTTGGAGCTGGCAAGCAACAATGCCTCTGTTTCCTGGCCAAGTAGGCTGCAGTCCAAATGGCAGAGGACTGAAGAGTGGATGTTGATAGATGCAGCTCCTGCTTTCACAGGTAAAGAACATTTCAGCAAAATTCTTGTGAGTGCAACATGGGATTCTTCATGTACGATAGTTACAAGATGTCTGAAGGTCTTTGTATGTGTGAGTGTCTTCTCCTTCACTGTATGATAATCTCTGCAACTGCTCTGAGGAAAGTCTTCCCATGGGACCTTTTCAAATCAGGAAATATAGATAGAAAAGAGGCCACACAGTGAAGGAAACATGTATGGCAGAAAACAATAACAGACATTCTCTGCCACAGCATTAAAGGAAGATCATAAACAGAGCTGAAAGAAATTTGGAAGCAATTTGGAAGCAATTCTAAATCTTGAGAAAAAAACAGAAGCCTCTTTGATATGAGTAGACACCTTTTGAGATGTTTTTGGCAGTGTTAATATGTAATGCAGAAGATTGCTTCTTCTGCAATCTGTTATAATTCATCACTTAAGATAAAGTGAAAAAATCCAGCATGTATAGATATCACTTATATAGCAACAGATTTATTCTTGCTATGTGCCTCTGTCTTATTTATCAGACAGAATTATACCAGTTACAAGTGTGTGGAGAAAGAACTGAGTTGTGGAGACAGGATGTAGAAAGTTATCTGACATTCAAAGCTGTTTGCTCTATAAATGGCCTTCTGGATTTACAGAAAGCTCTTTTGCTCAGAGTTGTCACACCAATGAGAATGCGGGTGACCCATGAAACTTCAAAAGGATAACAAAGTTGATTAGTTCTAACATAATCACTAAATATAAAGAGATCTCATAACAGAATCTATTAGAAGAAACTGGAACCTGCTATTTCCTCTTGGTCTGGTTTCACAATGGGATCATCCAGCAGCTGAGGATATTTGTCAATATTATTATGTTTCTAATCTGTCAGATATTACAATGGAAATGAGAAGAATAAGGTCTATTGGTAAAAAAGCTGAATCAGATTTTTGTCTAGTGTTACATCTGCAATGAATGGAAAGACCTTGAGAGACTAGTGCCAAATTAAGTAATAGCAACCTAAAAATGTTATTCACCTCCCTTCAGAATTTTTCCTGTTTTCTTTTTGTGAGTTATTGATATTGGCAGCCACACTAGTATCAGTTGAGGGAGAATTGATGAAACATCTTCTAGAAGAAAAACTAATTTGCCTACATGCAAGACCAGCATGTTGCTTTGCCCTCTGATGCAAAATAAAAGATCAACCTTTACACTCTGGAGCTATTTTTATCCTGATTTGAACAGCGCTTATTGTGCATGATCAGTTTCATGGTTTCAAAGGTGGTGTCAGCAGAAAGATATTCACCTGAGTGCTTCCTGTACAAAAAGTGGGAAATCTTTAAGACAATTCTTACAAAAGTCTTATAACGATCATAGGTTATTTGGTGATGATAGATGATGGACATGGTCCATTAATGCAAATTATTCCATCATTCACCCACCAACTGTTTGTTTGTTTATTTATTTGTTGGATTTCTCCCCTACCCATCTCCCCCACAATAGGGGACTCTGGGCAACTTACAAAAAACATTAACACTATAAATATATATAAAATACATAGTACATCCAGAATTAAGAACAATACTAAAAAAGGAAAATCCAAGAGGATGGAAAATCAGGCTGTGGACAGCTGGCCACTATGGGGCTAGCCATCCCCCTGCTTGAAATATTCCCTCCCCATCCCAGGCCAAGTGGCAGAACCTGGTCTTCAAACCTTACAGAAGGCCAGGAGTGAGGGGGCCAATCGCACCTCTGGCGGCAGAATGTTCCAAAGAGCAGGGGCTACCGCAGAGAAGGCCCGCCTTCTGGACCTTCTTCAGGGGCATTAACTCTGCTTAACTCAGGGATTAACATTGCTTAACTCAGGGATTGAAAGGAACCTCAAAGATAGGGATCTGCACATCTGTTTAAATCTGGTGACAGGATTTTACATACTATTCTGTTCCAACAATCTTTGTCTGTTTTTGTTTAAATAGACAACTGGAAATCCTACAGTTTTTGTTTTTCACACTTTTCCCTAATATAGCATTCTATTTGTTAGACTGATTTTCCTCCAGAAACTCATGACTAAACACCTACCCTGTAGCAGTAAAGGGAGTGAAGTGTAGTAACTTCTCTGCCCTAATTACATTTGTGGAATGTCAACCAGCTGCCCTGTTCAGAGTGTCCTTGAGCCTTCTGGGAAAGGGTGGGCTGAAATATCCAGCCAATGTATGAAATCACTCACATTCACAGAGTTGAACACCTGATGGATAGATTCTACTAAGATGGCAGAGGTGATGTCTTCTGCCAATCCTATAAAACCCTATATAGCTCTGGGCCTATGTATCTTGGAGACTGCCTTTTTTCAATAGTTTCTGCTCACTCTACATGAACAATAAGGGTGTGCCTGCTAAGAGTCCCCACTTACCAGGAGGTACAACAGTAGGGTACCTGGCAATGGGCATTCTCTGTAATAGCTCCACTCCTTTGGAATAGCTTGTCCCTTGAAGCAAGGATAACCCTCATTCCCATGGCCTCCCAGAAGCAGGTGAACTCTTAATTTGACTATCTAAATTGGGGGATTCGATTTTGGATTTTACAATTTACTATAATTAATAAATTATAATGCTTTTGTACTGCATTTATTAGAATCTGGTTGGTTTCAGGTGAGGAACAAATCTCTTTAATAATAAATAAATAAGCAAGCAAGCAAGCAAACTGAACATAGTACAATCCCTGTCCAATTTTTTTGTCACAAATAGTACCTTTGTGTGGCAAGTTAGGCTGAGAAAGAGCAATTGGTCCAAAGTCACCTAGAGAGGTTTCACCCTGTTAAGGGTAGTTTTAATCTTGGATCCCCTCAGCCCCTAGGTTAGCAGCATTCCCTAATATAAGCAGTTCTGCATATATCTTTTGCCAATATACACTTTGTTGGAAAGTTTGAGTGAAGAATGACAGATACTAATGAACTCCATTGCTGCCATCCCAGGTTGCAGAAAAATCCATTTTGGCACTTCTTGTATCAACCGGTGCCAATTGGTTCCCACTGAAGTCCATGGCAGATTTTGTTTATACCTTCCTCTAGGATCCAATTAAATATCCTCCAACATGTCTGGCTATTCAAACCCAAGCTATTTATTTATTCATTTAAAATTTTAGCCCACTTTTCTACTTAAATGAATCCTCAAGTGGCTAACTGTAATTAAAATGAAGAATATAAAATGAAAAGTTTAATAACGTAAATGAAAGTTAATACTTCAATTAATAAACAAATAAAAGCATGATGACAGAGATGCATCTTGGTTACTCTTTTAAAAGTACAGAGAATGGGACTACTGTAATTTACTTTAAGAAATAAAATCTTCATTTCAGTGTTGAGCTTAAATCTTGGGCATTACTGAGAAAAGTGAACATCCTGTGCCTGCAAAGGCATAGGAGAATAAAGTTTGAAAGGCAGCCATTAGCCAAACTGTGCTCCCCATTTTTCTGGTATCACAAGCCAGGAAAATTGAGCATGCCAAATTCAAGCAGATGCCTGTCCCGATGTTAAATTGATACAGAGTTTGTTGTCTTAATTATAAAAAAGGTTTGGAAATGAATAGGAAGTTGTTAGAAGTTTGGGTTGGCTATGGAATAACAATTAGGAAGGATTCACCAATAACTACCACTTAGAGCTTAGAAGCTAACAATGGTACACTCCATCTGTAAGCTTTATGTCTTCTGCCAAGAAGGCAAAATATCAATGGCTTCCTGCTTTAACGTTTTAGTATTACAAAATACTTCAACCTATACTTAATATTATATTTTAGCAAATGCTTTCATTATTAAAAATTAATCATTTGATAATAGAAGCAGTGTGAGTATAGTTGATTACAATCATGGACTACCACCTTCTTTTCCTTGATAGAGCCAGATTTGTACTTTGGTGTATCTTGGAGTTGCAGGCAATATGAGGCAAATGGGATGGAATTTAAAACATCAGCTGTATAAATGAAATATAACCCTCAGCCATTCACCACAGCACAATCCTATTCTTCCTTATTCAGTGAATTTAATGGGGCAGACTTCTAGAGATAAGCATATATATTGGCAATAAGGTACCAATGCTTCTCTAGATATTGCTGGGTTACACCTTCTTTCTTCCCTGATGGTTGACCGTGCTGACCACATCTAATTGTAGCTGTATTTAGTATTGTAGCTTTTAGCACTGGTTTTAAACATATTAATGGATAGATTATCCTGCAGAATGTACAAGATATATGTAAATAGGAAACATAATTTTGAACATATCCTTTAATTCAATTAAAAGAACGACAGTTGTTGTCCATTTCCAGAGGCTATACCATTAGAAAGATGTAACACATCTTGTTACTAAGTTGTGATTAGGGGAGTATGTATCTTGATGATCTAGTCCAGCCTTCATCCACTCTGGTCTCTACAGATGTTCTGGGACAATAAATCCCACATTTTCTAGACAGTATAATGCAGTAATAGAAAATAGAAAATAGGTCCATGAGCTGTCAGGAGTGACTCTATACAGTTGTAATTGCCAAATATTTGAAAAATTATCTGAGAAGTTTCATCTAAACTAATTGTCCAGATTTCCCATTTTTTTCCACCTATGGTTCTCCATGTGATATTTTATATAAATACTTATATGGGTGTGGATCCACAAAGATTTTTAGCAGTCCTGGCAGATTGTTGTTGACTGATGTAAAACAAATCTGGCCAACAAATGCTGAATAGTTTACATTCATCAAAGTCGGTTTGTCCCACTTTTTTTCCTAGTTGGATGAGAATAGAGCAGTGTTTACTCTAGCAGCAGCAGTGAACAGTGAAGCCATTTCTGAAAGTGTATGATTTATGGGATATGCTAAAATATGTTTCTTTTTCTTTTTGTTAAAACAGTCTCTTGTGGATCTGTTTAGCTACATAATGCATATGAACAACAAAGGACTCTTTCTGACATAACAAGGTTGTTAGTTTCTTCATTGTTTGTTGGATTATCTTTGGGAGATGGTTATTTCAGATCATTTGTATTAGACATTAAAAGGGGCACCTAAAATCCCATGATATGCCCAGGTTTTGGGCTCATTGCGCTTACATTTTTGAACAAATCTTCTGAGTTGAAGTTTTTCATCACTCACATCTTTTAAGCAGACCAGCTCCATTTCAGCTGGGCTTACTGTCCAGATTCTCTGGAGCTGAGTAGAGTTATTGGAACCATAATTTTATTTTAAATTCACTGACCTAAAACTTGCTGTTCTACTGGTTGATGTGATGTAACGTTTATGTTTTATTCTTTCTTCAATAAATCTACTCTCCTTCTCCCTTTTTCTGCCTCCCAAGAATGGGATTTTAACAATTTTTTCAGGTAGCCTTCAGATTAATCATTTAACATTTTACCTGTTAAATGCATTTGACTTGTCAGGGCTGCAATTTGCATAATATGTACTAGATTTGGAATGCCAGCTATAAAGTTCAGGAGCAAATCTGGTTCAACAGACATCTTCCTTGCAGATTATGAGTTCCCAGAAGCTATCTCTTAATCTCTGTTTATGGAAGCTAGATTGATGAAGATATGTATTTCATTAAGGCACACTCCACAGCATGTGGTGTCAGGTTTGGAATTATGTTTTTGTAAATATATGCATGCCTCCACAATTTGATTATGTCTCTAGGTGAAAAATTACTGTAAGCTCAATCATGAGAGAATGGAAGGCATGCAAAATTTAATAAGATGTGATGCTGTTTATTTGTTGTTTTTTTAACCCAATCAGACTAATTTTTATCCCTTTCTCTGGTGCTGGGAACAGTGCTATGTGTTGGCAAAGCACTAGTCATGTCGTGGATGCTGCTGGAAATAATCATAATAATTGCATAAAGCAATCCAATACTGATGCTTCTGAGGCACCAATGAATTAATTGCATGCCAGTCCAGAAATGATTACCAAAACATCTATGCATCACTGCATTGCAATGATCCATATTTGTACAATGTAATTGTACTGCTGTACATCAGGAGAATTGTGGTCAGGATTAAATTACTCATGAGAGAATGTAAATACTCAGTTCCTTATTATTCTGCATTTCATGCTATACAAACAGACAGTGATAGGGAAACCAAACATAACAAAAGTAATTCATACAAGACAATTTGCCAAAAGGAGATCGTTTCCATTTTACATCATAAGATCTGTGCTGAAGGTTTTTTTGATGAACAAACAAGCTTTTCCAAAGAAAATCCATCCTCACTCCTTGACAGAGGTCCTTGTTGGATTATGAAAACAGAACAAAGATATGTTTTATTTATTTACTCATTTAGTTGGTTGGATTTATAAAGCTAATGAAAAGCACACTCTTTGGTTCTGTGGCAAAATATTTATATTGACATATAATCACTCAGCCACAACCAAGTCTCTCTCCAAATTTAGCCCAGGAGAGGCCTAACAGGAATTCTCAAGCTGAATAAGACTTCTTTGCCTTAGTCTTCATTAGAATGAAGACAGGAGACAGATACTGATGTAGCCATCTATAGTCCAAACAAACCAGTAAGTAGTTTTTGAGGGGAAAGTTTTTCTTTTTGTCCTTTGGTTCTTTGTCTTTTGGAAGGGACAAGAAGGTATAGCATTTTTGAGGAAATGTTGTTCTTTTCTACATAGTACACATAATTGACCATATTCCATTTTACTTTTTTTGCTTATAAATTTAAAACTGTTGGATTAAATCCAAACACTCTGTGAGTTTGACAACATAATTTTTCTGTTCCCTCCTGAACACTTCCGTCCGGATGAAGTATCCTCAAGATAGGCCTAAGAAATGATGTGGAGTGCAGGGGTAGAAAAATAATACTATAAAAACATATATGAAAATGGCTTAAGCAAGCTGCATCTGTCTATTTTGACAATTATTTTCTCATTGTGGTAATCCATATTAGATTCTAGTCTGGTTCTGAAGGAAGTCCAGTCCTCACTGAAACAATATTTAATACAGGGAACTGTATTAGAATAGGAAAAAATATCCATGTTGCATGATTACATAGTATTTGGATGAAACCCAAATGTGAGAATAATGAATACTGCAATATTAATAAGGAGGTTCTATTTTGCCAAGATCTAACCATGGAGTCCCACAATGCTCTGAGGAGACTCAACTGAAACTGAGGTTCATTCTATTTATGTTTTGGGAGAACTTATAATATCTTTATTAAAAGTCCTGGCAGTTAAAGGACATATCCTTTCTACCATGCTCAGATATAAAGGGTTCTTTCTTAGTGCTACACTTAGGCTTAGAGACATAGTAGTTTCTCTATCTCTTAAACTTTACCAGAAGCAAAGCATTCAAAATTACACAGAAGGGAACAGCTGGCTCATTCAAGAAAGTAGACAACTTGAACCTTTTGAGCCTACATAGTTTATAGTTCAGCCAGCAGAGTTGACACCAACTTGATGGCACTGAAGATGTTACCTAGCTGGGTAATGAAATGTTTGCAAGAAAACAGTCGAGCTCAGAGAACTCCAGGGATTCCACACTTCAACCCTGAGCTACACATATTCTCTTCTATATGTATTGAAGTGGTGCAGGTTACTGTATAAATATATTTCTTCTCTTGTTCCTATTTTCTATATTCCAAGATATCTTTGGTTGCAGAGTGACTGTTCTAATGAAGCGCTATGGTGCTTTATCAGGGGAATTCTACTGTATATTTGTCATAGCAATGGTATATTTTTATTTATATTCTGATTCAGCAGCATTTAGCAGGGTTTCTTCCAAATCTACAGCCCTTCAGTCAGCAAAATTCCTATACAGGATTATGCTTTAAAACCTAATTTAATTTCTCTTGCTCCCCATCAAATCTGATGGAGTCTTCCCTAATTCTTATAGACAAACAACAAGATAAGCAATATGGATGGCCAAGTATTAGTTCCCAGTTTGATCCATCATCGTGATCAATGTTTTAGTTTTAAAACATGCTTAACAAGTATTTGAGAAAATTCAGTTTTATCCAAAAATGTTCACCCAAAATATGGCACATATACCTTTTATGTCAAACAGCTGGTATTTTTTAATATGATATGAAAACCCACACAAATATGTATGAGATTTGCACAAAGTCTTCTATATTTATGCAATCTTATATACGAAGAGTTTGGAATGATATTCTACTAGCTCCTGATAAAAAAATATATATATATTTTCATTGTTATCTTGCACTGTAGCAGAATTGTATTCTTGGATTGTGACAAGGGACATACCTAACAGCATCTAGCAGCAACAAGACTGGAAAGTATTTTCTGTTAAAAGACTGGGCCACAACAAAAGTTTAAACACTCATTAAACATTGTACTAGTCAAGTAATTCAGTTGAAATTATACACTATTATCTTTAAATAGGCAGTCCTAATATTCTCACAGTTAAGCATTCAAAAGCTTGGAATGCAGTTCCAGGATGCTTCTTGTATTCTGGTGCCTGTATACATTTCAAGAACAAAGGAAGAATGAGAAATTGTCATTGTGGGAAAGAATGTGAATGAGAGTTATTTTATACTTTCTTTTGGGAGGCCAGACAAGGCATCCTTACATTTGTAGACATGTCTGCCTTTGCTCAGCAATAAATAGGTTGGTATTTGACCCTGTTCTTTCCCCTCTTCTTGAGGTTAGGGGTCAACAGCAAGGTGCTGCTCAACTCTGTGAATAGAGGAGCTTTAATTGCTGAAGGGTTATTTTACTAGCTAGTCATATGGAAGTAACAGCAGGGAATGTTGCAGCTCCTCTTCCCACTTAGCATATTTCCATGCTTTTGACTCTTTGGGGATGAACACACCAAAATACGAACTTTCAGAGGCATTGTAATGAATTTCAAAGACATGTACATGGAAACAAATATGTCTGAGATGGAATCTTCCAAAAGTATGGCAGAAACCAAAATCTACAGTTTGCTTCACAGCCTGAAGTTATTTAAGGTTTATGACAAAGTAGATTGGCTCAGCTATATTTTATTTATATTCTATCCTGGGTTGAAATATCTGTTCCAGTAATGAGAAAGTTAGACTTCCAGTTAATTTGTGGGGTCTTCTAAAAACAGGATTAAAATGTAATGCAAAATTACATAGCCCTTGAGCAGGGTATTTTCTCTGGTACTCTGGTTTTATGTATTTTAGTGTGATAAGGGCTATTTTAATTCCAGTCTCTTGCTCACACTCTAAATTAAACTCTGATTGCTTCCATATTCACCCCTTTAACAGAAATTGCCATCTTCTGTTCACTTTCCTTTCTATGGAGAACTTGACAATGTTGCTGATACATCAGTGCATTTCAATTATTTTTGTATTCTCCTCTTGAGTTTTTGTCAGCTTGAATGATAAAGAATTAGTAAGGCTTTTTAGAGTTCATGTGCTACTAATTGAAAGTGTCCTATAGGTCCTGCCATTTTATTGCTCCCTGTTAAATAAAACTGGGGGATTAATGATGAATAGCCTACAGAATAGCCTCTTTTATTGTCAGTTTTTTCCTGCATGTGGGAAGGAACACTGGTCTTTTTATATCCTTGGATCATTAATTTCTATGAGTAGAATGATCTGTTTTTTAAATCATCTTTCCCCTCCCAAGTCCCCCTTAGTCCCTTACTCTTGTGGGTTAGGTATGTCACTAGAGCAGTGGGATGGTAGAGATCAAGGGAAGTGGGGAGCTAATGAAAATGGCCTCCTCTCTTTCTGTCAGTGGGAATTTCAGCTGGGTTGACAGCCCTTTTTGCAAATGAATGGAGTCTTCCATTTGCAAGATGGGCATTTAGGATATAAGCCATCATGACTCTGCTTTTACTATTAAATAGTACTATAGTGCCTTCAGTACCCAAACCAACTAGGATCTCCAGAAGGATAACACAATTAACATATTGAAAGTTGTTGAAAAGTGAAAGAGAATAAACAGTGGTACATTTGCCACCCTCTGTGCAAAAATGATGCCACAGAGTGATCAGACATTAGGAAGCTTAAACCGGGCGTGAATCTTAATTGAATAAATCTAGAAAAATAATCCTAATCCAGACATTCTTGTCTTAGGCCAGTCTACTCAGTCAAATATTTTCTAGGAATGACATATTATCAGCTAGTCTATCAGTGTTTATGTTGTGCAGATTCAGGTTGGTTTCCTTAACATATCAAAATCTAATTTGGAATTTGCCATATATAGAATTCATATGAAGTGTCTCTTTGGGTCTCTCTGTGTTTATCAGATATCTGATACCTGAATTCACATGGAATTGTAGACTTTTCACCCCATGCTATCTGCAAATATATTTTAAAAATCCTGTTATTAGATTTAGGCATACACTATAAATATAGAAATCCAATTATAAGTTTAAAGTAAGAAAAACCATAATGGAACAGACCAAAGGTTTGCCTGGTCCAATGTTCTGTAGCCAAAAATTTGACTATGGGGGGCCCACAAATATTCATATCATATCACTTATTCATATCACCTAACAACTAGCTTTAGAAGTCAGGCTACTTCTGATATTGGAATGAACACACACACACACACAGAGTTATAGCCATAATCTCCATGAATTTGTCTATTCCCCTTTTAAAACTGTCCAGGTTGGCAACCATCACTTCTAAGGACTGCCAACTCTCCACATTTTCTGGAAACTCTCTAAGTACACTTATATTATATTGAGATTAGAAGGGAGTTAGTACCTACATAGTAGAGAGTAGATGGAATATATATACGAATCTGACAAAAGAAGAATCAGTAAAGGTTCTAATCAAACTATGTCAGCAAATCTGAAGAATGACACAGTGGCCAACATATTAGAAGAGGTCAGTTTACATACCAAATCCAAAGAAAGGACACTTAATAGAGTGTACAAACCACCACACAATGTTCTTAATTTCTTGTGCTTGGAAAACATTGCTTGGAATCATTCAGCATAGATTAGATGGAAAGGAAGATGAAAGATGCTCAAGCTGATTTTAGAAAAGGCTGAGGAATAAGATACATTGTTGCTGATGCATGCTAGTTAATTGAGAAAGTCAAAGAATATGTGCATCATTGATTATTGAAAGGTCTTTGATTGTGTCAAGCATGCCAAACTGTAAAATATGCTTAGGAAAATTGGAATCCTAGAACATCCAACACTTCAAAGAAATTAGCATTTATTTATTGGCTTTACAACGATACCTTCGAAGTTAAAACTTGTATATAAAATGAAATAAAGATCTGCAGCATCAGACTAAAATGAGTATGATTATTGTTCTCACCAACATCCAAAGCAGATATTCTAAAACATGTCTTTTAACATAAACATAAATAGTATAAACAGATTAATCTGTTCATACCATTTATACTTTAGGACACCAAAGAGGTTTTATTAACTATTTCTATATACATTTACATGACCTTCTATATTTATTTATTTCTACAGTTTCACCCTGCAGTATGCATAGTACTGTTTTCTAAATTTTCCCTGCAATGAAAACTTGTGAGGTAGATTGTGCAGAGAAATTCTAACAGGTCCAAAGGTCCATAGTGGGCTTGCGTCTGAGTCTCCTCAGTTCTAGTCCAACCAGATGTTGTGGTTACATCTCACTCTGAATACCATCAATGACAAGCTAATTAGCTGGGCAGTAGGAGGAAATGAGTGAGGACCTAGTGGCTGTGAGGCTTGTAAAAGGAATATTCAAAGGTCACGTGTACTCCATGGGCTACCCAACTGGGTCTTAGAAGGTTCAGAAGACAACCATGAGTCTGGAATGCATAAATGGTAGGTATGGAAAGATGGTGCCCCTCTTCCCTTCATTTCTAAGCTTTAATCCAAGAGCAGGCATTCTATTTCCAACTCTCTCTCTATATATATTCATACATTTTTTTTTTTTATCCGCACTCAATCGTTACCGATTCTGTGGTGACTGCCTGGACGAGTCCCTGCAGTTTTCAAGGCAAGGTGTTTAGGAAGTGGTTTGCCACTGCCTCCTTTCTAGAGCAGAGCCCAGCTGGCGAGCGCAGGAGGCAGGGTTTCCATTGCTTCGCGCCTTTTTCGGGCATGCGCAGTTTTCCACGCTACTGGCAACTGCTCTCATCTCCTTTTGCAAGGCGCCACCAGCATTTTTCCTCCCACCTGAGTGAGAGTACCCATTTATCTACTCACGTAAAGGTGTCAAGCTGCTGGGTTGGCAGGAGCTGGGGAGGAAGCAGGAGCTCACTCTGCTGCACGAAGCTGGGCTCGAACCGCTGAAGTGTTGACCATTTCTGACCGGCAACTTTCAGTGTCATTAAGCCGCTGTACCACCGCGTCCCCATTCATACATATATTCATATATATATTCTGTTTTTGAGCATCGAACTATAATAGCTCCATTAAGCCTAATGGAGCTTTAATGCACTTATTGTATAACTTATTTTTCAGAAAAATGGATAAAAGTTATGTCAATATTATTACCACTGGATTTCAGTACCACGATTTTAGGGAGCTTTAGAGACACAAAATGTCTCTGAAAAGCCAAATGTAGCAAGTACACCATAGATTAGCCACACCTGCATTGCCTATCATTTAAAGTGATTTGGCAACCAAAACAAAAACAAAACAAAACAAAACAAAACCAAAAATTGTACTAGTTCTAACGTAAACTCAAAGTTGACATTGAAAAGTGAGAGCCTTTGGAGATCCTTTTATCAGGCAAGATTAGAGTGCAACCATTAGGATTGTACTATTTAGTTAATTCCTAAAACTGGACTGTTCATAAATAGAACCAAACACTGAAAGCTTAAACTGACCTGAGAGAAACTGAAGAGGAACAAGGGTATTTTTCTCTTGTCTAAAAATAAACAATCAATAAACTAATACCAAATATATTAAAATTGTGACAATATATATTGGATCCTCAGGCGATGATATCCGTATACCGTATCTTAAGAACATCTTAAGAAAAGCAAGACAATTTAATCAACTATTTACTTTTCTACTCTGAGAAACCAAGTTCAGGAAATTTATCTATGGATTTAAAAATTTTGTATACCACCATAATCACATAGTAGATTCCTGAAGATTAGCATCCTAAGATATAAAAATAACACCTTACAATTAACAATAAGCAAAACAAAAACAAAAACAACCCCCCCCCAAAAACAAAACCCACACCCCTACAACTCTTATAAAATAACAATAATGACCTAAACAACCAATATCCAAAACTGCCCACTGTATCATTTCCTGAAAGCCCTCTGAAACACTTCAGTCTTAGTCAGTCTTCATTTGCTGTCAAATCATGGATGAACATGATGTTATTGCAAACAGACCTGGGGTTCACCATCAGCATCCTGAGGCCAAGATTGCAAACAATTTGATCTCCTGAATCCAGGAATAGGCATTTGGGTCATAAGAGGGGCCCGCAGTAGACAAAGATACTAAAATACCACCCTCTATATCACAGCTGGGATCTGCTGTTCATATTCCTATCCAAGAATATAAAAAGTGCACTCCCTGACATAAAATTGCAAAATCCCATGCCCACCAATCACAATACCGCAAATCTGGTAATCTTCCACTCAGACCACAATCCTCTATACCCACAGAAATTTGTCCCCAGTCACTCCAGCTGGCATACTAACTCTCCCCCAATCACATATACAATAGTTGGTGTGGATCTTCCGGACTGTGTGGCTGTGTTCTGGAAGTTTTGTTTCCTAACGTTTCGCCAGCATCTGTGACCAGCATCTTCAGAGGGCAGAAGCACAGACAGGAGTTCACCACACCATCATCCTGGGCACAGAGAGAACTGCTCCTGTCTGTGCTCCTGCCCTCTGAAGATGCCAGTCACAGATGCTGGCAAAACGTTAGGAAACAAAACTTCCAGAACACGGCCACACAGCCCGGAAGACCCACACCAGCCATTGTATTCCGCCGCGAAAGCCTTCGACAATACACATATACAACACATTACAAATTTAATAATAAATACAATAAATAAATAAATAAATAAATATCTTACCCTCTCACTCTCCCTCATTCACTTTACATACCACCTGCACATAACGGTTCCAAATGAATGTTCCAGCCAGCCAGCCTCCCCACTCCTCCAGTCCTGCTAGAGTCATAGATTATGGAGGAAATGTCTCAAGGGCTGCTCCCTGTCTCTCACCTTGAAAGCAAACCTTCTTACCCCAGGCCATTTCCTCTGTCCCTCAAGGTTGCCAAGATCAATGCTACTATTTTTCTACCACTGCAGTTACCCAGTCATCTTCCAAGCATACCACAAATCACAACTTCCACTGAGGTTGCCTCTCACTATAGCTATTCCAAACAATTTGTAGAAATTTGCTGAAAATTCTTGGCAGCTAGTAGTCCATTTATTGCCCTATTCCAGGTAGTCCGTCTGTCATGGCCCAGGCTCAGGACTCAGATTCTGAATCTGACCCTGAAGAAGCTGCTCCAGCTGAGCTTGTGAAATGGCAGCCTCAGGAGAGAGAAAGCCAAGAATCACATGAGGCTGATCAAACACAGGCACCACCTGAGCAGCTGGAGACGTCGGATGAGGATGAAGTAAGGCCTCCTAGCCCCCACACCCGACACACAGAGAAGAGATCAGAGCAGCAAAGGTCTATTAGGCTCCTCACCAAGCAAGGGAGTAAACCTCCTGATTAGTGATAGCTGGCTGCAGTGTTGTTTAAGAAGCAGCTCTGACCCATGCTCTCTTTGCTGAAAACTACATCTGATCCTTAGCTCTTGCGTAACTGAAAATCGTGTTCATGTTTGAAACCTTGAGCCTCTGTCCTCTGGACTGGCTGACAACCCTGACCTGGCTCTCGGAACCCTGGATTTGGATTACTCTTCTGTGCACTCCTATTTAGAAAGCAAACTCTTTGGGCAATCCTCAGTTTTGTTTACATTCCTTTGTTTGCTGTGATCTCTTCAGCCTTGGAGTAAAATTGCTAAACTCCATAAACAACCATATGCAAGTGTGCATGGTTGAAATCTGAAGCAGGACACCAACTTCCCCTCCACCAAGTCTTCCATCTTCCTCTGGTCTTCTCTTTGCTCAGCATCCACTATACTGTCATCTGATTCTTCACAGCAACACAGAAACCCTCATTGCCCACTTCCATCCCTCTTTCTCCATTTCTGCCAGTTCTACCAATCCAGCTCTCTAGATCATCTCTCAGATGATCTCAGCTCCTCTAGTCCCTTTCCTTGGCTACTTTGATACTTTGATATCCTCTGCTTATTTCTTTGCTCTCAATCCTCCAACAGCCATCCAACAACCTTTTTTAAAAAATAACTTTATTAAATTTTAAAATAGAAGCAGTAAAAACTAACAAAAACTAATAATAAAGGAAGAAAATAAGAAAAAAAAGACAAATTAGAAAAAAGAATGACCAAGGTCAAAAATGTAAAAAAAAAGAAAAGAAAAGAAAAAGAAAGATGAAAGAAAGAAAAAAAATTGATTTCTGACCCTCCTCACAACAGATATAAGTAACAGTATACATCAATCTCTTGTTCTAAGTTTACAACATAACTTTCATTATTACTGTAAGCCCATATTATTTATAATAATCAAATCCATACAACATAATTTCATTTTTTCCTGTTTCCTGCAGAAAGTCCAAAAAAGTTTCCAGTTAATGTTAAATTACGCAATATCTTTTCTCAAATCAAAGCCCTCAGTTTCACCATCTCAGCCAACTCCATCAGCTTCACCATCCATTCTTCTATTGTAGGTAATGTCATATCCTTCCACCTTTGTACATATAAAAAACCTTACTGCAGTTATCATATATTACAACAAAAATTCCATAAATTTAATAACAAATATATTTTAACCTTAACCAAAAATAAATCCATTTTATAATCCGAGTTATCATTTTCTCTAAAAAAAAAAAAAAGCAAATGAAATCTTTCTCCCTTTATACACAGATCCTTAAAACATGTCATTCAATCCTGGTTAATAACTACCAAAAACCTCAACACATATATTAAGTATAATCAAATTAATTCACTTTGTAAACCTTCTGTTTATTTTTAAAGGACTTAATCTTTAATCCTTTCAAATAGTGTCCCACAAGTTGATTCCCTGACATTCTCTCCTTATCGTCTCCCAGAAACAAGCCCAGTAATTTCTCTTTGTCTCTTCCCAGGAACACCCTCACCAACTCAACACATTCCTTTTGCAAATCCAAGATAAAATTATTTCCACATCACTCTTCTTTTCCATTATTTGTACGTCTCCTTTGATCATGGTGACATCAGTTGGTTTCATTTGTAAATCCATCCTGGTATCCTTTTGTATATCACTCTTAGCCTTTGGCATTTTTAAATCCATTTTCAAATCCACAACATCTATGTTCATACCACCTTCATAATCTAGCATTGTTTTGAACTCCAGATCAAAATTAACCTTCTTATCCAATCTTTCCTCTATCTTCTTTTCAAGGGACTTGAATTTAGCTCCTAATTCTTAAAACATTGATTGGAGTAAACTAAAAGAAATAATTTTATCTTCTAGCAACTGCTCCAAAGGGTCTCTTCTAGTCATTTATTTTTCCTTCCCTCCAAAGCAAGCAACTGTAGGTATTATATAAGTGAAAGTAAGCAGATGGTTCACACCCTCTGGTGCCTTTCAAGCTGTAATTGCAGGCATGTGCCAACAGGGAATACACAAAAAGCTGAAATTACTGTCTTCTTTTGTTTTGAAAATGTGGCCAATTAACAGGCATAACACATAAAAACTAAAAGTTTTCCCATAGAAAAATCAAATCCAATTAATACAGGTGGAGTTTCATAAAATTAAACTTATAACAAATAAATCTTCCCCTTTCACCATAAATAACTTTTATATCTTTTTTGTAGTCTCCTTATCTTCCAGCTTTTTGCAAGTTGTTCAAATTACAATAAAACTCTAATTCTTTTAAAGTTATAGTTCCGGAAGTAATGAAAAAACACCAAAAGAATTACTTATCTGTTGCAAAGAAAGGTCTCTCTTACGTTAAAAAATAGTTACATTCCAAAGTGTGTGAGAAATGGGGTTCAGCTGGCTCTAGTGTCCATATTTAGGCTGCACCACAGCTATGAACAAAGATGGATCCCCTCCTCCCAGCCGTTCGCTCGCAAGCTGTTCACAGAAGCTTCCATTTCTGTGATTAGTTTATGAGGAATGATTGTCCCAGAGACCGAATGGGTTGATTTCTTGCTTCCTCCCTGATCCAGAGCAAGGTGGGCGACCAACGCTTGCTGCCAGCCACTGATCCAGCTGCAGTGCCAACTCCCCTCTCACAGAGAGATGACTAAGCCACCATTGTCCCCACAGGAAGCCACGTCCATCCAACAATCAATCTCTTCCACTCCACTTACTTCTGCTTCACCCCCAACTACCATTCTGCATTCATACAATCTTACCAACTCATTGTACCATTCATCAATCCAATTAAAACAAACAAATGCCTAACCTTTCACCCTCAGCAATAGCTTACTGCTTCAAGTACCATCTTAAAAAAGAAAAAAATGTTGATATGGACTGCTGCTTGAGGTGACTTTTCAGAGCAATTAATAGACAATACAAAATAAGTTTAAATTTTATGCCAAATATGCACCACTAAAGCCCTTTTCCAACAGAACATGTAAGCTGTTTAGGCATTAGCATATGCTTCTGCTTGTTAAATCAACCAAACTGCTTGAGAAACTTGTAAGAATCCAAAATCAGCTGTAGTCTAGGGTAGTTTGTCTATTAGAAAGGAGAATTTAGGCCATTGAATCAATTACCCTTAGAAGAATCAGAATTAAAGCATTCCTGATAAATAGTGGTCTAGTCTTTATTTGAACACAACTGGTGAGGGGGAATCATCCCTTCTCTGGATAATTACTCCCACTATTAAACTAGTCTTGATGTTGCAAAATAATTTATAATATTCAGTTGGAATTTCTCTTCTTGTAATTTGAAACCATTATTCCATATCTTGCTTTTTGGTATGGAGAACAAACCTTGATCTTCTTCTATGCGATACCCTTTTAGGTATTAGGAACTGGCTATCATACCTCTCTATCCCCACCCCCACCCACCCCCATACATACATCTTCTCTTCTCAAGGCTAAATGTTCCTAGTTCCTTCAAACTCTTTTTATAGGATTATATAAACCGGTTCCTCTGAATTGGGTCCAGTTTGTCTGGATTCTTTTTAAAATATGGTGCCCAGAACTGGTGGGGTCTGGCTGTACTGCACTGAGGTGTAGTGAAGCTGATCTTATGCATCAAAAAATCCTGAATTCAGAGTGCTATTATACTCCCACTTACCTATGAATAAATCTAATTGAAATTAGCTGATTTATGAACTGGTGTATAGGGTGACAGTATTAGTTCACCAAATGGGAAATCCCATCTTTTTTATCCAAGTCATAAGAACTCTGGAAAGCTAATGTACCTGTCTGGTAGACATCCCGGCTCTTCATTCTTTGTCTCCTTTAAAAGCTGCGCAGCTGAACTTGGAGAGGAACAAGAAGCAAAGTCAGTGCAGTCATTTTATTGAACTGGCCTTCTTGTAACTTTGAAATATTATAAGGTTTAAGGAGATGACAAATTGAACTATAGTGCAATATAAGAGTTTACAAGCATTTAACCATTTTTATTGGGGGAAAAAAACCCCTACAAATGCCTATCCTGCTCTTCACATATCTTTGCACTGGAGAGTGGAAAAACTTACATGAACTGTGATTGTTCTTCTCTAAATTACAGGGATATTTATATATATTTCATATATAATATTTATATGAAATAAGCACAAATTATGAATGAAATATATATAGATGGCCTTAGCATTAGAAACAATACAGACGTTTCTGCATAGAACATCTTAATTTCTTAATTGTCTTGCTCCCTCCCTCCCTGATTTACACAGGTGTTCCTTCTCACAACTTCGATATGTTCATTCTCTTAGATACTTTTTCACTTCTTGTGCTTCTTTAAGCCTGGAGAGGAGAGGAGGAGAGAGAGAGAGAGAGAGAGAGAGAGAGAGAAATGTTTAAATGAGAGAAAGAAAGGAAGAAAGAAATCTCTTCCCTGAGCTTCTTAGAATTCCAGCCCGCTTGTCAAACTTTCCCCTCTGCTTTCCAGAGTCTCTCTTTTCCAAATGCAGCAGTTTTTTTCACCAGCCAGGCTGCTCTGCAGATCTCTTCTTTATGCTCCTGCTGGGTCCTCAGCTGCAAATTCCTCCTCCAGCCGTGCCTGGATTCACACAGCACCTCTAATCCATATTGCATAAACTCAACACTGGCAGTGTCTAATAACCTTCTTGATTGCCTAATAGATCTGCCCTTTATATATTTTCACCAAAAGGCAGATGTCCCTGCTGCCAGATGTATTAGTCAAGAACCTTCTCTGTGCCTACCTAATACTTTGTATGGTCTTGACAAATAGACAAAAATAAATAAAAAATAAAAATAAAACCCTTTTTAACCTTGAGACCAATTTACAACTCTGTCCCAATCAGAGTATCTCATCCTGCCACCCTTGGTTTAAGTACAATAAGCAAATATTCCTATCGGCTCTGTTTTCTGCTTTCTATCTCTCATAAAATATGCTTCCTATCTTACCTTTTGCAAAATAAGTATTCAAAATTGATCCAATAGGATTTCTTCTTAAATAAGTGGGCAAAAGTGTATTGTCACAAAAGCTTATCTTGGGGATGTAAAAGAGGTCATGGGAGAACAACTCCTTTTAACCAATGCTGTGCTGGAATCTGCCATCCAATTTCCCACTAGTTTTCTTCTGCTGTGAAAAATGCTGATGTTTTAATGGCACATTCTCAAGGTGTTTACCAATTTGTTTTCAGTTTGGTTAATCTCTTAACATTACCACTGAAAGGTGGTGGTGTCGCTGTGTGTTTTTCCTGTTGTGCCACTCTCCATCACTGTCTGTTCTGGTAAAGCCTCACAGGAAGCGTTCCCTTAGGATATGCTCCCCTGGGATTTAATTAAACTAAGGAAGCAGCAGACTGCTGGAGAAAAGATTGTACAATGAATAACAGGGCCCTGGCACACAGTGCTTGGCCACCTTACAGCTGAAGTAAGGGCTAGAATTCCATGCTCCACAATGAGCACTTTACATAAATATTCTGTTTAAAAACAAAAGTGAGAAAGTGAAAAAGATACTGAAAAAGATAGATAGATAGATAGATAGATAGATAGATAGATAGATAGATAGATAGACAGACAGACAGACAGATAGATAGACAGACAGATATACTGTAGCAGTTGCATTGGTTTTAACCAAAACTGCACTCTTACATATTTTCACTTCAGAATAAATGCATATCACATCTGACTGCAGTCATTTATTTGGTTATACATTCTGAAATTTTGCTAGTAAAAATGGTCACAATCAATTAACTAACATGCCTTGCTTTGGATTCTGAGGCAGGACTGGCTGTTGCAGGCTGCAATAACATTCAACGTAAAGCGACCTTTAAGGATAGTGAGACTACAGTCGAACAGGGCCTCTTCAGTATATGTCTGTAAGATAATAATGATATAGGTTTGCTCATTTTGCTCTTAAGAATGAAGCAAGATAGTATACAGTAAAATAACAGCCTATTGCAAAATTCAGTCTTGTTTCTTTTTCTCTGAAAAACTGTGGCTCTTAATCGTCTTTCCTCCTCATGAGGAACTCATTTGGTTTGCATTTTTAAGTGAATTATCTGAAGTTCCTGAACTAATATGAATCAGAATGCAGTGATCAGGTTTTGTTCTTCTCCAAATGATGTGATACAGTTATTGACTGAGAATATATATCTAAATGTGCCTGTGTGTATATACTATACAAAAATACATGTTTGGGGGAAAATTAGGTTCAAAGTGGAAGGTTTGATGCTTTTTTTAAAAAAATGCACAGGCTTATGTGGCAATTGAGTGGAACAGACCAAGAAATAAATGCATGAGAACCCAGAAATAGATTGATATATTTATTACACTTTATAGTAGAAGAATATTTACTTATTAATAAGATTTATAAAGCTGCCCAACTCAAAACAGCATGATTTTGGGTGGTTTATGGCATAAAAAGCAAACAATAAACCAAAAAAATCCCACCAAACCATATAACATTAACCATCAACAAAATATAAATATAAAATACAAAATATAAAATGGCAACCAAACAGAGCAACCCAAAGGGAGCTCCCTCTACTGGCCCCTAATGCCTGGGGGAAGAGCCAGGTCTTAACGGCTTTCCTAAAGGTGAGCAGAGTCAGGGCCTGTGTTATACTGAGGAGGAGATCATTCCAGAGAACAGGGGCAGCCACCAAAAAGGTCCCATAAGATGGCAAGCTCTAAAAGAGGGAATCTGGAGCATGGCCTCCCTGTGGGCAGATGATCTTGGGAGAAGGTGATCCCTTATGATTATGATTAGTTTACATTTGGATCTGTCCATAAGAATCTAGCTACAATTTAGCTTCATTATAACCTTAGATGGGAAGCCTGCCCAGGTATGTAAAACCTACTAAAACAGACTAATATTACCAGTACTATGAGTTTTGCTATGCTGGACTGCCAGCAAAGATGAAATATATGAGCTTCTACCTCCTATTGACTCATATTTCCTTAGAGGTGAGTTATGTACTTAGAGGTGAGTATGTACTTCACAAAGCAATTTGTGTCATATAGCTAAACAGGATAACAACTTGGGTTTCTCCGGTTAGAGCAAGCTTTCTATCACAATCTTCCTCAGCCAGGAATCTGCAAATGTACTGAACGACAATTACCAGAATCTCAACCAACATCTGTATTAAATAAAAAGCAAAGGACAATACTCTCATAGCTCTGGATCCTGCATAGTGCAAGCAACAGGCTGTGAATTTATCATATTTACTACACTTCAAGAGGACTTACAATCCCCCCGTAGGCTACAGGTCTGGGTCCTTGCCCTTAAATGATGCATGAAGTTGGCATAGATCTCCCTGTGGCACATGCAGTTTAAAAATAATTGCTCCTGTATATTGCTGATGTGTTGCTCCAAGGAAAATGACTCCATCCTATGTACAAAAACAGTCTTTAATTTCTATTGAATTCATCTCTATAACAAAAACATTTTCTTTAATTAGAAAGACTCAGACATACCATAATTATAGAAACCCAACAAGACAGTAAAAATTATTCTTACTAAAAATTACTCCGGGCCAAACTGAAACAATTTACACTACAGCCATTAATAGTACTGAAAAATACAAACAGAGAAAAAGGAACCATTTCACAGCCTAGTGTAAGGAATTAAGCAAACAAAAATAATTAAACAGACATAGAAATTGCTGCCTATTTAATTGAAACCTGAATATAGTTCCTGCATATGTGTAGCTTGCTTGATTGGCCATTATTTAATACTGCACAAATGAATGTTGGAACTGGCTCTGTTGAAAAAAATGTTTTTTTTACAGTGATCTGAATATGAATTTGGGATCTGTAGCCACTTCTTTACTAGTAGAAATCATCACTTGTGTGCTAGCTATATATTTGAGCAGATGCAGCATGGCTGAAATATCTCACTACAAAGGTTAGTTTAAAATCACTATACTTGAGATAATGACCGCATTCTGCTTTTTCTTTTTCTTTTTAAATTTTATGTAATTCACTAAAGTACCACAATTTCTTTTTTCGTAGTTTGATTTGTCATCGCCTCTTCTGTAGCTCTGCAATCAATTGGGATATTTAGGGATTGTGCATGTATATGGAAACTAACAACAGATACTATATCTAAACAAGTACAGTTAAAACAATGAATATTTGGTGATAGCCCCAACATATGAAGTGGTAAATAGTTTCAGTTTCTGACTGATCAATATAGCTAAAGTTTCTTTCAACCTGAACAGAAAACTAGTATATAGACAGAAATATTTTGTACAATGTATGCGAAATGCTCATCAGTTCTGAAAGGTTTGGAAAAGGAAAAATCTAAATATAATGCAATACCAATAAATACAGTAATAATATACAGTGGTACCTCGGTTCACGAACTTAATTCGTTCCACAACTCTGGTCGCGAACCAAATTGGTCGTGAACCGAATCAAATTTTCCCATAAGGTTCAATGTAAATACGGTTAATCCGTTCTGACCCCTACGAATGTGGTTGCCAACTGATTTTGGTCGTGAACCGAATCAAATTTTCCCATAAGGTTCAATGTAAATACGGTTAATCCATTCTGAACCATATGTATTTTTTTTTAAACCACAAAAATATGAAACAAAGTACAGTACAGTACAGTATGAAGAGAGAGAACACTAACCTTGCTTGAGGCGACTTCTGGCGTGGAGGACAGGAAGGTGGGTGGGGAGGCGGTTATTGTTTGGAGGGAGAGTCCCCCTCCCTACAGGAAGCCACGACCACGTGTCACAGCAGGGAAAATGGCTGTGGGTCATGTTTGTCACCCAATGCGGAGTTCGCGAAAGGAAGCAAAATTTTGCGAACGGTGCTGTTCGTGAACTGAATTGTTCGTGAACAGAAGCGTTCATGAACCAAGGTATTACTGTATAGCTCTGGAAAGTTCTGGCATTTGCAAAATAGAAAACCTTCCAAAGTAACTCAGTAAATACAGTATTGAACCTACTTAGTAGCCAGTGAATATAGCTTGGCTGTTATATGTTTGTGTATATATGACATGTATGCATACTTATGGGTAGAGAATAAATGGGTGGAAAGGAGGAATGGAGTAGAATATCCTGGCTGTAATGCTAAACAGGAACAACCCCTCTACTGCAGCTTTTTGACACAGATCCCAGCTTTGGCCTTTGAATTTTTTAATGATTAAATTAAATATTACCGGAGGGGAAGAGAGAAAGGGCAGTGGTTCTGCAGGATATCTTAACTTATTATGAGGGTTTCTTGCCTTAGAATAATGGTTGAAAAATATGGTTTTCAAGAAACCTGAGAAAAACCTTGAAGCCAGCATAATCTGCTGTTTAGTCTTTGAAGGAAAAGAATCAGTTTTGTTTATGGTAGTTTGTCAAATCATTTTAGACAGAAAAGATTTTATTGATCAGCATGGATAGCTATGTGCAACATAGTACACATGGACTAAATGGTTAAAATAAGGATACTTTGTGATGACTGCGGGTATTAACAAGGAGGGCAAAATCATTTATTAGCCTAAGGCATCCTGATGAGCTGAGATCTGTTTGGTTTTCCATCTGGTGATGTTCCTTGTAATATAAAACTGTACTAAATTATCTATAATGTTAGTATGTTAGGAGACTACTGCTGTCCACAAGAGGCTGATAGAGCAACATTTTAGCCCTGTTCTCAGGGAGAGCTCTTGCACTGACAGCAAAAGGAGTCCAAAAAGGACAAACTACTTTGCTAGCCTTAAAGGGGCTTTCCTATTAAGGACCAGTCTATAACTCTTGACAGTTGGGTAAGGTGTCTGTAGGGTATGGTCAAAAAAGTCCAGATGGTAGCCATGACAGTGTGATTGAAGCTCTACCTGTTTTTTTATATCCATCACATACGCAACCCGCATTAAAAAAACAACAACAGGTGGAGCTTTGATCACACTGTTGTGGCCACCATCATGACATCATATCCTGAGGACATTCCTGGAATTAGAAATGCAAATTATGATCTTGTAAGTTATATAGAAGGAAAAACATATGCAATGGGGTGAGATGGAGCAGGAAATATAAGGTGGTATAGACATTTAAATTAAATAATTCCATAGACACAGTGAATTTTTAAATCTGTTTATTGTTATTAAACGATCAAAGATCTGCAGATTATCGTAAAATATTGCCAACATTTATAGAACTATTCTAAACTGTGGCTTGAAATATTCCATGCTTTTTTTATGGAGGCATTTTGGTTATGAAATTTCTGTCCAGTACAGATGTGCGTGGCTCCTATCTTCTAGGAAGATCAGTACTGGTGTACTAGGCTGAAAACTAAACTGATACACTTGTGCTTATTAAGAGGCTTGTAGCATTTGTTTGAGTCCCCCCCAACCGTTCTTAAAAATATATATTTACCTAATAAACAGATTTATAAGCTACTCTTCAATCTCAAAGAAATCTCGGGGAAGCTAAGTTTCTAAAAAAGTAAATGCCAGAACTCAGTATTAAAATACCACCGTAGTGTAGTTCAGTTGGATATATTTTATTTCTGATAGGATTGGATTTCCTTGTGTGCAAACATTCATAGGCTTCCACTGAAAGTAACTCAAGTGGCATTCTACTCATGTTTTGCTGGGAGCAAGCCTCATTCAGACCTGAAGGAAAGCTGATGCTGAGCCAGGCTGAGACATTTAGCTGCTTGTGACAGGTGAGGTAACAGTGCCCTCTTCTCCAACAATGTATGTCCATCAAAACTGGTCAAATTATTCTTGCCTCTGAGATAATCCGGCAAGCAAATATTCCCATGAGCTCCCTTTTACTGACAGTAAAAATGAAAACAATAAATAACTAATGATTTGCTGCCCTTTCAAAACACCCCAAATCAGCTGCCTGAGGTACTGCTTGCTCTTTAAATGATGGAGCCTTTTTATTTTTATCCTCTGCCTCACAGTGTATCTCAGCATGCCTTATTATAGAGCCATCTCTTTGCCAGCAGTATGGAAGGAACATATCAGTTATCTTACATCTCAAAGTTCTGTTTCATTTTACAGTCTGCCAGTGACACAGAGCAGTGGCCATAGAGATAGATAGATAGCTAACAGATGATAAATAAAATACTCTAAGTGTGGGAGAGGTGCCTTTCCTTTAACTAACTCTCAGCAGGGGAGTTGGCTGGATTGGTACTTGCTGTTTTTATAGGACAGCTTTCCCTCCCTCCCCCTTCCCCCCCCCCCCCCGCCCAAGTCTTCTGGAGCTACCTCTTTTTATCAAGGTTGGGCACCAAATCAGAGCAAGCCCCAGGCTCAACAAGGAATGGGCAATCTGAGTCATTTTTAATTGAATCAAGGCTGGTCAGACTTCTCTAACTCAGACTGTCTCCAATTCAAACATGCATGAAGCTCTGCCTCTGGCATGGAGTTTGGGAAGTCTAAACCCTTTGGTACTTCCTTGCATAGAACAGTGGAGTGGGGAATATTTGATTCAGTGACCAAAGTGTTTGCTCTCATTATCTTTGCAATCAAACCACTACTTATCACCCTAATCACAGCGTTTTGGATAGGTGATGAGATCAGGGGAGTAAAGAGGGAAAAGACATGTATTTGTGTTTATGTACAGTTATACCTCATTGTCAAGCAGACGTGATCTTGAGTCATGACACAGCTCTGTCTTGCAAATGAATACTTTATTTTACATCACATTCTTTTTCTTGCTTGACCTGTTCTTTTCTCATCCTCCAGTTTGCTTATTACACTTTCCAGTCTTCTTCTTTTTCATTCCTTCATTTCCTCCCTTTTCCACCACAATGTATATAGTACCAATAGAAGAGAATATGTGTAGCTCAGGGTTGAACTGTGGAGTTCTAACTGAAGATGTTACCTAGCCAGGTAAGAAACGTTTGCAAGAAAACAACCAAGCTCAGAGAACCCCAAGGACTCCACAATGTATATAGTATATATAGTGTACTTTGATTTGTTGGCTTTGATTTTTCTTAAGCCTACTTGAAGAACGATAGTGTAACGAACTGCCACTTGTTGATCTTAAAACCAGTAACTCTCCTTGCAACCAATATTGATTCAAAAGAAAGTTCATTTATTAAGAATAAGTGTACAGATCCAAAGCATTGCTGAGACTGAATAAAAGCGCGCCAAAAACTGCTTTTCTTTCTTTTCCCCCCCTTTCTTCGCCCTTAGTTCTTGTCTTCTGATTCCCTTGCTGGCATGGCCTTGAACATTCCAGTGCTTGTGATAAGAAACCATCTGCATCAAACGGTCTCTCCTTCCTACTCCCCCTCCCCTTTTCCAATGGCAGAACCGCAGCATGTAGAAAAAATCATTTTTTTTAAACTAGCCATATAATAATCTACTATAAAATCTTGCGAGGATTCTGACAGATAGGTTGTTTTGCATGTCAGACCTAATAGCTTTCATTTTTGAAAGCACCCAGGAATTCTTTTGTAGATAGTTTTTCTTACTCTGCCATCATCAGCTACTCACTTTTGTTCTTTCTCTTGGTCAGGCATACAACATCTGGATTGCAGATATGGACAACCACTGGATAGCAGCAAAGGGGTAGTTTTCTGTATCTGTCTATTGCTACCTAATGGTCATTCAGACTTTTGCTGTTGGTACCACTATTCATTACAGGCCATCCTGAAGCAGCCAAACTTCTGAGATGCTGCATCAAGATGAACCATTTATTTTTAGGCCAATTGTCACATATGGTGCTCAATAACCTCACTTGTGATGCATGAACATTGATTTTCACTTAAGTTACAGAGCTATAATTATATTGCATCTATAAACATGCTAATTGGTTAGAAAAATATACAGCTTTCCCCGGAGCTGAAAATATTGGCATGGTAATTTTACCGTTGTGTCCAGAAATCTTGTGTGACTACCCAATAGCTTTGTAGCTAGGCTCTTTCACCCCAAATTTACTGAGCTGCAGCAGTGTGCAAATATTACCTTTTCCTTTGAATTGCCAATTATTGTGTCACCACTCAAAATTTCGGCTGCCAGATCTGGGCTGCAGAAACCCAGGGGCAGCCCCAAGATGTCAGCAAAGAGTTAATGTTTACTCTATCTCTTTGCTGCCATCTAGTGGTCATAAGGGTTTGTGCAGCCCAGAACTAATAGCCCTACTCAAAATAAAGCTAATTTTTTAGATCTGCCAATGATACAAACATGAATTGGCAAGATCCACTTAAAGCAATGTAATTAGAAGTGAACCTTCTATACAAATAGCAGTGGTGTGGTTAGAACTGTACGGGTTGCTGTGATCTCATTAATACTTACTGAAATAATGCTGACTGTGTTATTTATTTGGCCTCATGGAATTCTCCTGCATTTCTCAAAGTTTTCTTGATCTGTTTAAATTACAGACAATTAGATGTTAAAGTAGCCATGGTAAGTATGGTAGAAGCAAAACTGAGTCTGCCAAGATAGTCTGGCTGTAGGAAATCTCTCTTCCCACTGAGTTTCACCTCTGATTTATAGCTTTCATTATCTATAGCTTTCTATCTGTCTATAGCTTTCATTAAGAAGTTGTAATACGCTCTTGGAGAACATGATTGAATTCAAATTCCCATCAGTGGAGGCTACTACCAAGTGCTGCAAGGATGGAAAAGATTCAGTGGCATGACATTGGAACATGATTTAAATTATTCCAGATTCTACTGAGTCAGTCAAGTTGTGGGATGTGGAGCAAGCATCATTTGGTCTCTAACCTAATTTCTCTGTACTCCTAAGAACTTCAACTGAATGCCCTAATTTCCCAAAGTATTAAAACTATAAAAATATATAGGTGGAAGTTCTAAAACATTTCTGGCTAGACAGTTAGGGACAGAGTCAGTTTCTAAACTATATCATTTTTTCTGATGTCTTTTTAAACCCAGAATTCCACTGTATTCTGTATCTGTATGAATCTGTATTTTTAAAATTCTTAATAAAGTTAAAGAAATGTACTACCTCCTAAAGTATGTACATGTCTATATCCCTAGTCTGATACATATTCACTGCCAAGAATTGTCTCAACATTTGGAGAAAAGTGAAATTTCCAGGCAGCTGAATTCTAATCAGGTTAGATCATTTCACGTTAAAATTTCTCAGGCATCCTAAGAGAAGTTCCACATGGCCACCAGCCTCAGCATTTTCATCTTGTACTGCAGTTTTGTGCTGTCATATGAATGATCTCACTACAGTCCAAGGGGATAAGGGATGGAGAGAAAGGAAAGGCCATTGGCATGGGTGGGTGGATGGGGGAAATCAGTGCTTCTTTCAGCTCCCCACCTCCTTTTATTTCTTCACTGCATTTCCTTTTGTAACATGGAAAAAAAAAGCAATTGGTGGCTGCAGGGAAGTAATAAAAAAGTTGTCCCCTCCAATTACTCATGAAAAATGGGCAGATGATGGCAAGATGCTAGAAGGAGGGGGCAAAATCCCAGGAACCTGTAAGATGGAGAAGGTGGAGTTCCCACCAATGGAAAACAGCCCTACCCTTACAGTAGCTTCAAAGGAAACACTATAACATACCTTTTCAGTACTTCCTCTGGCATAGGAACCAAGGTGATAATTCGGTATCTCTCCTTCCTGTTCTTCATGCAATCTCCAAGGATGTGTGAAAGAGACCTGAGTGCATATAAAGAGGGGGTTGGAGATTAAAGTTAGTTGGAGGAAGTGAATTGTTATGAAATATCCCTGGCTGGAGTTATTGAAAGAAATAGAATTTGGCTACTCTTTATATACAGATGTATCTCTTTCCCCATCCCCCCAATCAGATTCAACAAAGTCACAGAGGACACAAGCAAGTATGTGATCCTGATGGCCCTGCACCCAAAGACTATGCCCGTGATTGTGAATGCAAGCCAAAAGCCTAGCTTGTCTAATGCTTACACAGTTCATTAATTCCGAAGAACCAAAGTTTTGCCTTGAGAAGAAATAATTTCATGGTATTCAGGCCTATATTAGCTCATCTTCTCTCTCTGCCCCAATATAATTTACTTTAAAGAACGGCATCTCATCTTCAATGTATTTTTTCAGTGTGTTTATTCACTGATGTAGAAGAGATTATCTGATGAGATCTATGTATAAAGCTAAGTGCAAATGATTTGCTTACAAACATCAAAGTGCAGAAAAGAGCCGTAGGCTGCTTGATTGGGTGCTAGTAAAACTGTTTCTTCCATATATATTTCCTTCTCAGAGTTTTAGGAGGTGCAATTTTTACTGAAATTAGTGTATAAAACAATGGGACATTGGAATTTTTCATCCAAGTGAATACAAAAATAAAGCACTTTTTAAAAGAGTGGAAGTTTGCATTTTGAGATGTCATCTGAGGCTTTGGACCAATGAGAACAACAAAATGAACTGATGGGGGCCAAAAGCAAATGCTTTTTCAGCCCCACATTTTATGTGGGGCTTTCTCTAAGGTGCATCAGTACTCACTGCTGCAAGTTTTTGAAAAGTCCATGTTGCATTTCCTTAAATGTACTTTATCACTCTGTTGAATTTATGAACTGGGGTTCATTGTAATTATTTATTGGATATTAATTTTAAAAGTGGACTGGATTTTTTTTTTGTTTAAATACTTTTCGTTTCATTTCTGAAAAAGATGTTATTTATAGCATATATGGATAGACAGAAGCTGTTTTTAAGTGTTTACTGGAAAAAACAACTTTTAAACGTTTTAAATAATAAATATAGCTGTTCTTTACATAATGTGTATTTTAATTTCTTCCAGATATATCTTGCCTTTTCTTTACTGTTATTTTATGGTTTCTGTTAATTAAAGCATGGAACTATCCCAGTGATGCTGAAGCCAAAGGTTGCTTCTGCAATTTAGAGCACTGTAATTGTTTTTACTTTACAAAAGCATCTCTTGTGTGGTGGTCCATAGAGATTTTTGCAGTCTGGAAAAAAGGAAGTTCTGTTAAAGTGAAAGGCAAAAAAATGTGTGAGTTGTTTTTTTTTTAAAACCCAAGCCTGAGAAAAATGGCATGCTATTGTTCAGGGTTCTTTTTGTTTTGTTTTGTTTTTTTGCTTGGGAAGAGAGAAAATGGATTTTGTTCAACAAGCAGACATTTGCAGGGTCCTTCATCCTTTTGGCAACATTTCTGCAAGCTCATGGTATCATATTCAAAATTTATAAAGAAATCTTAGCATTAAAATAAGAACATCCTAGACAGACAGACAGACAGACAGACAGACAGACAGACAGACAGACAGATAAAATGACTATGATATTTGGAAAGTTATTACTATATGAGATATTCTTTCAATGCATGGACATTGACAGTGGTTTCATATGTATTGCCACAATGACATTGTTCTGCACATCAAACAAATCTCATAATCTGTATCATTTGTAATTCACTTGATCGTTTTGTTCCCCCCGTGGTTGCCCATGAGTATAGTCCCTAAACACAATCCTGATCTGAAAGTTGGGAGAGAACCTTTCTTCATACAGCTGCGTATACTATATCTTATATGTCATATATGCATTGGCTATTTCATGCCTGAGTGACCATTCCATTGAAAATTAACCATCAATTTACTGGCTGGCTTAAAATATCTGAATGGAGTCAAATGGCCATTGCAGTCAATGTATATATCAATCTTCAAACCATATTTATTTTTACTATGTTTACTTCTCTCCACAGATCCAAAGACATTTTAATCTTTCTCTTAACGTCCCTATTTGTCTACCATGACTAATTATCTCCAAGTATTTAAGCCTGAATAACTCCCCCCACAAATTTTTGTATGTACTTAAAAATAAAAGCCATTTTTCTACATACTTCCATAGAGACCTTTTTACTAGCTGGCAAAATATTAAATTTGTTCTGATTTATTGTATATCTAGAGAATCGCTCTACCATTTCCACAAATCTGAATAAACATTTTTAAAAATCACTAAAAATGCCCAAGATACTTTTAGCATATAGCAACAACTTATGTTCAGTTCCAACTACCCAAATATGCTGAATGTCACCAAATTGCCTGATTTAGCATGCCAAAGATTCAAATTTTAGATTAATTATTCATGGAGATAAAGAACATTCTTGATGAGTTCCACATTGCATCTTAATTACAGGAAAATATCCCACTGGTATTTACCTGAGTGAAAGGATTAAAAACCTACATTTTTATCCAAGAGATAAAGTTGGATGGAAATCCATCTTTTACAACTTTTCCAGATATGTAATTTGTACTATATCAAAGGCTTTCTCCACATCTAACAGTCATTACATATATAATATTTGTAATTATTATATTTTTATAATATAACATTAAGATATTTCTTTATTATCAGAATTCAATGATAAAATGTTCACTAAAAATCTGATAGTCCATTGGCTTGACATTCTTTCATGAAACCAGATTGTGCCTAGTAAATTATAGAATGTAATACCTTCGATAATCTTTGTACAAGGGTAGCTGTCAAAATCTTGGCATCTCCATTTGACAAGGATATTGAACAATAACTCACACAGTGTGTGGAGTCATTTCCTGTTTTCAAAATAATGGTTGTGTAAGCCTCATAGCATGATAAGTGTAGGGCCCCCTTTTCAAAAGACTCATTATATGTCTCTAACAATAGAGGGTCGAGATTTTCCTAAAATGTTTTATTCCACTCAGTGAGAATCCCAACCAGTCTTGGGTTCTTTCCAGATTTCATTACTTCAGTGGTATCAAATATCTCCTGCAAAGTTAGAGGTGTGGCTAAGTTATTTGAATGGGCATATAAAGTTTTTGGAAGATTTGTTCCATTTATTCCATCTGCTCAACAGTTATTTCTACATTTATAGATTAGAAATGGGACTAAGTAAACTGAGAATTAATCACTTTATAATCTCTATGAATAGTTTCTGTAGAATTTTGTATATATTATAAACAAATATATTTGTCAGATGGGAAGCCAGCAGTCGAGAGTAATAGGTTTTCACCCCCTCCCTCATTCCCAATGTGTCTGCATTCACTTTCATGAATATTCCCTATTTCAAGCATATAATTGATCAAATCTGGTCAGATCTGAAGCAATGATACAATTCCAAGGTGTGATTTCTAGCACAAACCTTGAAAGCTTTCTTTACATCCTATTCTAAATTTTACAATGAAGTTTTTATTTTTGTTCTCCAAGAAGTATACGTTGTCTTATTTCGATACGAATTTTATACGAATGCTTTAAATGCATCCCAGATAATCCGTATATGTGTCCATATTTATCTGAAAAAACAAAACATCAATATCTTTTCATGGTGGTGTGGGTTGTCAGACTGAGGGTCATCTAACAATGATGTTTTATACTATCATCTCTCTCTAACTTGGATTTTTTTCTCCAAAATCCAAAAATATTATTGAATTATCAGAAATTGTGATTGTATCAATATAACACATTTCAGAATGTTAACGATGGCTCAGCATATTAAACAATAATCCAAATGACAACATCTGCTATATGGAATAACTAAAAAGTATATTCCTATTGTTAAATTTAAATGTTCCCATATATCAGCTAAATTAAAATACCACATAACTGCGTGGAGTGTACTCCAGCTTTGAGGATGATTTATTTATTAAATTACTGAATAGAAGATGAAATTAAAATCCAAGCTACCATTATGCAGTCTATCTGTAAACCAAAAAGATTTTTAAAGCAGTTGTATAAAATATCTGATTTATCTCTAGTTGGACCAGATAAATTTTATCCAATTCCTCTATCTCCATTATTAACTACCGAACTTATACAATACTCATCAGTGTCCAAAATTTATTGTTCTGGTATAAAGTTTGAAGTTGTTTCAAATAATGTTGCCACTCCTCTGGCCATTTTCAATTTTTCACTTAAATGAATCTGTCCTACCCTCCTTCTAACCCCCCAAACTTTAATCAGACAAAATGTTAATTTCTTGGGGAAAAGCCCCCCACAACTTCAGGCTTCAATAGATCCAATTTGTAGAAACTTTTTCTCCTCTTATACGCACCTTTCACTTTCAATATCTTATGACCAAAATAATACCACTATTTTCAATATATATGACATAATTTTATAAAGAAAAGACAGTTGATCCTAGTTCATGGTAAAAATACAAACACTTAAAGATTCAGAAAACAGTAACTTATTCTTATCCAGCAAAATAATCAATTTAAACAAAATAAATAACCAATTTAATCAACTGCCTGAAAGTACAACATAAAGACCAAGAAGTTTTTAAAAATCTGTAAAAAGAAAAAAAAATCCTGACTATAAAATCATTAAAAAAGAATTAAGAAAAAAGAACATTATCATTACAAAAACTCCTGGGAAGACATGCCTAGACCACAGTCATTGCTCCCTCCCAAGCTGTAAAAAGAAGGGAAATCCCAACTGGAAGAAAGGGAAGAGAAATGCCCTCCTCCTTCATAAATTGTATGTACATGAAATGAACCATCCAAAGAATTAGATGATTATTTAGTGGACTGCTATGGTGTTTCTACCACAGTTTGGATATGTTTGTTTAAGCTAGCTGATAGCAGTTTCTGGATCATAGAATTTCTTCACAGCAATATCCAAGGACAGGCCAGAAACTGCAGGGTAAAGAAAAAACTTTACCTCCTGTTGTTTGGCAATGAGACAGACTTGATTAAATTTTTTATGCTTTTTTACACTTCAAAGCAGGTCAGGAAAAATGATGTATTTTTTTCTAGCATATTTCCAGAGTAGTTGCCAGCCAGAATAACTGCAGAATTTTGTCTTACTCAGATCACTTAAAGAACTCCGCCACCACAGGATTTGGGCTACAAAGAGATCTAAATTTAGTTTCTACTTCATAAGGTGCATCCAAAAAAATCTTCATGCTCCAAATTGAACATATTTATGATCTTCAATGTAAGGGAAGTTCAGTATCTACAGTTGTTTAGAACATGATTGACCTTGAATCTTGGCAAGCAATTAACTCTTTTCCCATTATAAAACTGTGTCCTCCAAGTTTTTCAATCTCTTTTCATGTGATTTATTTACTATTTTTAATAACCTTCACCTCTTTTTGTAAGGTTTCATATGTTATTTCTAGAATTTCCACTTTTGAAGTATAACGCAAAAGCCATCCGACTGCATCATGACTAAAAGCCCAAATTTAAAATTTTCTCTTGCTCCAATATCAAAAGGCATCTCCCCAAATTCCAAAAGCAGTGAGAATTGTTCAATTAACATTTCTGTTATTTTTGGCACACCATCCAATATATTACTTTTAACAATTCACAGAGGTAGAAAGAAAGAAATTGTAACCCAGCACATTGCCATCTTACTGGAAATCCCAAAATTGGGTTGCATTGAATAGGTTTCCAGTCTGGGTGAAACAAATGGTCTATTAGTGACCAAATCAGTTTAATTGCCCATTAGTCCTATTCTAGAAATATCAGATATGGGCTGCAGAAATCTGCATGATCACTAAAAGGTAGCACAGAGATATAGAATACCAATTATTTTCTGCCATCTAATTGTCATCTGATTTCTTTAGCAGCCCAGACCTGGTAGCCCTACTCTGTTCCCATCATGTTCATGACCCAATCATGTGCTCTTCCAGATAATAGAGTCATCATCAAGCACAGCCAGCATATGATTGGAAATAGCTGACTCTATGTTGTGGCAGCTATTTTTAGTTTTGCAGCAATTCTAGCCACCATTAAGCAGGCTGTAACAGTCACATCAGTGCCCCTCCCCCCCCATTCCCCCCCCCCCTAAACAGAAGCAAAAAAAGGAAGGAAGGAAGGAACTATCACAGACAGGTGGTTTTTGGGGAAGGGAAAAGTATGAGAAAACTGAAACAATCATACAGAGAAAGTACCTTGGGATAAGTAAATATGTCAGTTAACTCCATTGTCAGCAGTTTTCACAGCAAAGCTGACTGGTAAGAGTTAAAGTAATGCTATGCAATACTGGGTCTACCTAGATCTAAATCTAATCCTCATGGAGTTAGTTCACTGGATCAGTTAACTCCTTTTTGGCATTCTTACAACATATGGCCATCCACACTGAACCAGGGGAACAAAACCTTTGTGTGTTTCAGTTTTTATTTTGGATAACAATTGTGCTGTTAATGTGAACCATAAGGTTTATGGTCTGTGGAAATAAAAAATAATGAGATTTGTTGTGTTTTATTATAATATTTCCTCCATTGGGCTCAAAAGAGCAGTTACAGCTATAATTGAATACTGTGATAGAACAGGCTGATTATCAATTTTCAAAACAAAACAAAAAGTATTTGCTAAAAAAAGAACAAAACTGCAAGAGAAATGAAAGAGCCCCACTCCCTTTAAATATTAGGGGGTAGTATTCCATTCTATGAGAATTTGAAAGGCCCACCAGAAACATTACCCGGACCACATTAAAATCTCCAAACCCTGTTAGGATTTTCCTTCCTTCCTTCCCTCCTTCCTTCCTTCCTTCCTTCCTTCCTTCCTTCCTTCCTTCCTTCCTTCCTTCCTTCCTTCCTTCCTTCCTTCCTTTTCTTGAGGCCAAATGTACAAATAAAATTACTGAACTCCATTCTAGCTGACCCTAGAAGTATATCAATGCATCAGATTCAAGATTGGGACACCTAAAATCGAAGTGAGAAGTTGGAGGCTTAGGAGCCTGAGACTGGAAGAATTCATGCTCAATTGTACTGTATTCCATTCTTCAGAGAACCCTATAGTTATATTTTTGTCTCTTCTGTATGAATATCTAGGCAAAATGGATGAGTTCTATATTAAATTTCTTCTTTCTGACACAAAGTATTCTATTACTTGCATGGTAACCAATTCTCTGTAGGCGTAGTAGAAATGAGGCGATAGATGATGCAAAGATAACTAACCATTCTTCTACAAATATATGATTCTGTAAATTTTCTGATTGCTGACTATAAATACTTTCTCTATATGATAACATTAACAGTAATAATTTATTTAAACAGAGGAGGAATTGAATTAGATCACTCACTTTTACAACATATTGACCAAGTTTATACAGCATGCTGAGCCACTCTTTGCTGTAAGCATGATTTATTAACTTAATGGTTGTGTTTATATAATACGGCATGTATAATACCTAGTTTCCAAAAAATAAATATTTATCACATCGTTAGGACAGTGCAGAAAAAAAAGGAATGATATAACTATAGGATATATAATGCCTGTTTTAAAAAGCTAACCAGATATCAATATGCCAACAAATACAGACCATAATAATGCTCATTAAGCTAATTAATTCAAATAAGTATACTCTGAGTGTAGTAGAACTAATAGAACCAAACTTGGCCATACTTTTCAGAAATTACAAAAAACTGATTTAAAAAAGAAAGAAAAAGTAGTATGTGCATTCATTAGACTTGCCAGGCATTTTCATTAAGATAAGAATAATTCATCTAGAGCAAATGATTCTATAATACAGACTACATGAAAGAACATGTCCCATCCTCACTGCCACCTATTCCACAAGGGTAACTATGGTCGATGTATGGGATTTTATGAGATCATCCCTCTAGCATAGTTGATAGTAGCATATTTAAATGGGCCTATGTAAAGGCTTTCAAGAGTCTGGTTCGACAACAGACAGATGTAAAAATCTTTCTGGATGCCCCTCCCATGCCTAAGATACTTGGGAATTTCACTATATCCCAGTTGCCACTACTGTATGTTCACTATGTTGCTTGAGAATGGTTCTGACTCTCTAGAATCTCGGGAGTTCAAAAATTCAGGGAACATCTTGTATGACTAAAGTTTTACTTCTTTTTCTTGTGTCTTCTTCCAAGTAAACTGAAAACTGTCCATCAAAGTTAAAGAAGCCAGACTAGCTGGAATCTTAATTAGAACCCCAAATTAAGTAGTATAGCATAAACCCAGTTTGATACACAACAAAGTTCTGAGAATGTAGTTCTTAAACATTTAGACTGGCCTGCCTCTGGAGAAGTAAAACTACGTACTTGGCAGCTACTATACTGCTTTTGCCTTGAATATATTTAATATGAAAAGAATTTAGCAGCCATCTCATAGTGAAAAAAGAAAATTAACATGGCTGTAGTACTTCTCTGGATATCCTTGGCCACCTACTAATTTCAATTTTCCAGAATCTTATAGTATGAAAAATAACCCCAAATATTTATAAAATATAGCTTGTGCAAGAGGATTTCCATTAATCCATTAATCTGTCATCTATGCATGGCTGCTCTTTTAACAAAGACCATAACCTTTTTTCTTTTGGTTGCTAATACTCAATAATTCCCCACAGAAATAGGTGGAGAGAGCATTCTTCTTAAACCAATTGGGGTCATGGAAAGTATCACTGCATCAACCTCATATAATAGTACTGAGAGGTGTCACACATCATGTTAAGCCAAAATTAAACAAACCACATTATGGCTTAGTATAATGAATGACTCCATTTATTGTAATGTTCCCTATGGTTTTTTTTTTTTTTCCTTCCCATTACTTTCCTCAAATGTCAAGCTTCGGTAGTTGTTACAGAGAGGAAATTGAAAAGAAGTAATACATAGGAAGATCTGTATTTTCCCCAAGTCTCTGACACTGGATTTTATTTGATCCAAACATCTACCAATCAAAAGGTTTCTTAAAGATTTCCCATCTTCAAATTGTGTGATTCATATTCTATTGTCTTTGTATGTTATTTTTATTTTTAAAGTCATTGGTAAAAATTGCCTATATACATTCAGTAAGTTATTTTGGACACACCAAGCATGTAATTTTTGTTTAGCAAAAGCATGGTAAAATTGAACTTAAGGAAGACACCATAAGGAAAGACATTCCCAGAAAGAAACATAAATATATATGTGTTTCGGTTCAATGTGCTGTAAAATATAGGTTCTATTTTCTTTAGAATCAAAAGCAGCCCTGTTAAATGAATGGAACAGTACTGGGTTTTAGCTGTTTTAGGTTATCTTGTTCTCCTAGATATGTTTCTGCTTCATCTGGGTGTCTAGTTCAACTTCTGTCTGATTTGTAGTTTATTTCTGCTTGATGAGGCACTTAGTTAGCTCTCTGTAAGTTACCTACCCAATTGGGTTTAAAACTTCATTGAGCATTTTTAAAGCATTGCTAGGATGCTCCTGCAGGCAGAATAGGTTTGTCTCAAATAAATTAGCATGCGATTTGATTATTTGATTTCATTCAGTTTCATTTGTTTCTTCAGAAAACAATTCTGAATTATGAAGTTTTGACTGCCTTTATATTCCAAATGATTTGGGGTGCTTTTATTTCTATTGTAATATTAATTGTATAAACCAACCAACATATTCTGTAACATTCAAACTAGCTCCAAAAAAAAGAAGAAAAGAAATAAAAAAGAGCAGTTTTCATGATTAGTTCAAACATTAAAATGCATGGTGAATATAGAACTGGTTTGAGTTTTTTAAAAAATCAATTTCATGTGCAAACTAGGCATCAATATCTAACCTAATTCTACAGATTTGTTTTTAGCCAAATTCAAAATTGATTAATTTAATTTAAAATATTAATTCCATTCTTTAAGGAACAATAACATATCAGAAGGATTAAGAGCTTTTCATGCTCTTGTTTTCTCTATAGTTACACTAGGAGCTGTAAATACTAATAAAGATCAGAATCTGGCTGAACTTTTCTGATTCTCAGAAAAAAGGTTTAGTTTTATTGTCACTTTAGACTTAGATTACTGGGCTGATTCATTCAGCCTTATCATAAAGGCTAGGGCATGGTACTTTGGAGCACTCTACCACCTAGTATAAAGCAGTCTTGGAAGTATAAATCAAGATGTAAGCATTGTGCATGTGAATATAAAACAGTCTGAAATGTATAATCTAAGCTTGAAGATTCTCTTTCTGTGAAATGCTCGGAGAAGTAGATGTATGTACCTAACCACTTGCTATTTGAAGGTAAATATTGGAGTCAGATACTTCATTTTTTATGAAAGTCTGAATCCAGGTGAAAATGAATCTCCAACATTGATAGTTCATGGAGGGACAACTGGAGCTTCTATGCTGTTTACTAGTTTAACATTTTGCCGTTTTTCTAAAGAGCTCCAGGCAAAGCCATGAGGGCAGTGGTACCCAATTTTTTCACAAGAATCTTTAGAAATAGATCAGGCTAAGATAAAATGGCTGAACTAAGCTCACCTGATTGACTTTAGTTAGCTGAACATGAACTGGAATTCATGTTCAGGGCTATTCCAGAAGTAGTCCTTCCTTCCTTTGTTGTAGAAATATTCAAAGCTTGTCCTTCTAGATACAAATTCTGAACAGCACATGCTGAATTTACTGGGTCTACATGCCCCCCCCCTTTTTTTTAGGTTGAAATAAGGAAGTTAAAGAAATAAAGAGCCTTCTTTAATTGTTTTTAAAAATTCTTAACAGTTCCAGCCTATTCAGGAAACAGATTATTTGGGAAAAGAAGAAGACAAAGAAAATGAAGAAGATGGAGGAAGGGGAAGAGGAGGGAGATTAGGTGGTGCTACCTGCATTTGGCTGTGGTCCCAATCACTTGCTTCATTCTTGCTTATTTTAGAATACATTTTGCAAAAATTATACCTATGCAAATGTGATTTTTGTGACTAATTATTGCTGATAGTGAAAATATAATCCAACCTGCAAAAAATCAAGTGACAATATACCTACCTTGGTGTCTGAATAAGTAATGTGAAATATGACAGATTTATCTTCTTCACACCAAGCGTATTAATTCACTTAAGTTGAATGCTGCCATCATATCATTTTTATTAAAGGTAAGGTAAACATTTTTGCCACAAGTTTTGCATACATTGGAGAGCTTGGACATATCCATAAAAGCAGTTTTTCCCAATCTCAGGATCTTCCAGATATGTGGACTTCAACTCCCAGAATTCTTAGGAAAGGCCATGTTTGCTAGAGAACTCTAGGAAGTGAAGTTTATATCTAGAAAGACACTGTTTGGGAAAGGCTGCATCAAGTGATTTTGAAGTGTGGCTAATAGACTTCAGTACAGCTCGAAGGATAACATACACTAACTCATAGGATGAATTCATGTTTTTAGCTTATGCCATAAACAGCCCAAGCAAACTTTTCACAGCATGTGACTAACTAGCCAGTAGTTAAAACATTTGATGAATGGATCCTCATATGAAGAATATAAGTTATAACCAATAGAAATTTTCACCTGTTGCAAGCAATGAAACCTATACACAATAATTGCTTCTATGACCTTCCTTTGTCCTGCTGTCACCACACAATTCCATGCTGCCTCCATGTTTATAGGTATAATCCCTTTTGAATTCCAGTTATTGGCAAAGAGGGGAAGATAGTTACTGCCCTTAACATCTGTTTAATGGCTTCTGATAGGCAACCAGTTATCTTGTATGGGATAGAGGATGCTGAATAAAAGAAGCAGATCATGAGATAGCTCTTATGTTCTGAATTTTGATATGTGAGTGGTTTTATGCTGTTATGAACTGTTTGTCCATTGATCAGTAAGAATAAGGCTGTTATTATTCTTTCTTATTAACTTAGTTCTCAGAAGTTTCAGGCAATCTCTTAACTACAACTTTCTTTCTTTTTCCAAGAACTTCAGTTTGATTTTTCATCTTCATACTCCTTTCATTGTCTCTTAATCTCAGTAGTGACCTCACATTCTCCAAGTAAATGTCAAATCATAATAACTTCTCCACTTTGTACTAGAAACGTGATCAAGCTCCCCTTTTTGGAAAAATCTCATTAGTGAGAGTACATCTCTTTTTAATTGCTCCACTGAACCCTTTATGCCCTCTAGGGATATCTTCACACTCAGTGCTCACTGCATTGTCATGTTGATAGGTTTCACTTCTGACTCATCTAAACTCTGTTTGCAATAGACCTTTTCCAGATAAGCTAAGCCAATCTACATTTCACAGAGTTATTTTGTTGTCAGCAGAAAGCACCCCAGTCTCTATGGGCATAAATATCTTCAGTGAAGCCTCCCTTGTGCAGAAACATGCAACTGCTGGTGTGCCTTTCTTTTTTGATAAAGACTATTTTTGTCAGATAGATGGCATGTGTAACATTGGAAGATGTACAGATGAACAAGCTAGATAGATAAATAATAGAATTCCTTAGTGTTCTGTTTTATTGCTGTCTCCTCTACCTTGCCCAGGAGAACAGGCTGCCTGACTAACTCTGGCTACAGTAGTTGATTTTGACAAATGAGATTAGGGCAAAATTGTTATGCATTGATTTATGATGTGATTGACTTTACTGAACCTAATTATAGTTTGATGATTTATTATTGGACTATTATTTGCTCCCTTGAACTTTATGTATTATTGCCTTAATATAATTTAATTATTGCATTGTTTTGTACATTGTAGATTAATTGTTTTTGTTGAATTTCTGTTTTATTTCAGGGTTGTTGATGTAATTTGCCTGGATCATTATATCTGGCATAGAGTAAAATTAACAGTGACATTAATCTAGATTTTTGTGGCCATTGGCTTTTTTTCTAGGGAGAGAACCTAAAATTATAAAGATAAAAACTGGGGGCTGCTGTAGAGACAGTCCTGACTATATAATAGCTGCAAGAAACTGCTAGATAACTTAGTGGGACTGAGGAACCACTAGAGGCTTCTGGGACTAGTTGATAAAACATAAACAGAGAGGAGCAGAATGGGGTGGGAGATCTGTCTGTAAGAACCATAAGTAATAAATATTTATTGCACAAGAGCAGCAAAGAGCTGGTAAAGGTACCTGAGAACATGAAAGGATAATGCCAAGAAATACAAATCATGCAGAATTCTTCCGTTTTCTCAACTTTAAGGAGATTTTTTTAAAAAGGAATTCTTTTCAGTCCCTCTGGTCTTCTTGTTTCCAACACAATAGAAAGTTAATTCTAGCTCTGCAGAAATGATGAATGTTATCTTATGTTCATAGGCTAAATATACTCAAGGTACATAGTACAGGTTTATTCATAGAAACTCAACTGCTCCAGCCACTGATGCTCAAAACTTGGAAAATCTAATTGGATAGTATGGGATACTTCTGTCAGTACAACTATTCAGGCATAAAATAAAAACCAGCCCTAATTTTGTAAAGAAATCCTAGAGCAAAAGTGGGTCCAGAAAAACCATTATATCATTTTTTTCTTTATGCTTTCTTAACACGGTATGGTTCTGGAACAGAAATAATAAGAGAACTTTATTATTATTAGAACTTTAAGTTTGTCTTTTCACCTAACATCTTGACAACATATGAAAATGCAAAATATTCAGAGTTACTTTAAATAATATACATCTGCAAGAAGATATGCTACTTAATGTTGGGAACATTGACTCAGGTGATGAGTAAAATGTACGTGTCTGAAACACCTGGGGATTCAGTGACGTTTAAGACTATGAAGCACTCTCATACAGTGAAACATTAACTGAAATTGTATGCATGAGAATAATTGGATGCAAAACAAAATGTCATCTGTGAGAAAGGTAATTATATATCTATGTAGCTTCAAAACTACTCAGTCCACAAAGGTGATAACTAACATGTTTAGTTACTGATGTTTACTTAGTTAGATAGTTAATGATGTTTAGTAACATCATTAACATGATGCATGTTAATGTCTGAAATCTGGAATCTTGAACTAACAGTCTGGGCAACAGAGATGGAGCACACTTAGACCCACTTGTTTGTTTTATTTCTTGTAGAAATCCATGGCTAGAGAGTACTTGAATGGAAGACTACCAGAGTTGTAGATTAGATTATTTATTAATGCCAAGATAATGATATGGGCATATCCATGAAGTGGTCAGCAATTGAAAGTGACTTTCATCTAAATTAGGGTTTTTCATGTTTCATTGTAATGAATGCATCTGTGTATAATTTTTCTTAATATATACTGTACATTTGCAAGCAATCCTCCCTAACATAATGCATTTTGGTATACTATTTTCACAAAACATATGCCTCATTATTTGCTCTCAATATGTAGGTTTTGTAATGCATTTTTAAAAAATTGATTAACTGTATTGTGAAATTTGGAAAAGTGTACTTTTTAAAGAATAATTTTCAATTTGCATACTGAACAGATGTTTCCTTTGTAACCTCTACCTTTTGAATGTGATTGGGATGACATTTTTGCTTTAGCTATTAAGCTCCCAGGTTCTCTATTTGAAAACAACCTCTGGACTGGATATGCTCTTGAACCAAGCAAGTTGGAGGAGAAAATACTAACGACTGTTTTGACTTGATAGAATAGATGTTCAAGATGTTCCTAACCCTGGCCATCCAAAGGACAAAGAGCACTAGAAATAGATTACAACTTAATTTCTTTGGGAATGATTTGCAAAACAGACCAATACAGAAAATGTGTAAACAACTGATGGGTAGGCTTTGATATGCCTTTGAGTTTTCCATTCTAATTTCAGGAAGATATGGATGGCTCAGCTCAACATAGGACCTTTGGCAGCAGACAAGTAGTTGCGTTGAATCAAGCTCCAAGACCCCAGGGAAGCACTGAAGGAAACCATCTTCAGTGATGTAATTTATTTAGTTTACACTATTCATCATCTTCATTTTAAAGGACAGCTTCCAGATTGTTATTGACTGTTTCAGGATTCAGAGACCCTACTAGGATCACATGAAGAAAAATGGCATCATCAGCTTCAGCTCTGACTCTTCTTCAACTTGGTGGCTGAAGCCAAGCCCCTGGTGTTAATCATAACATTGACTATTTATTTTTAATAATTATATGTGTTGGTTGTGTCAGAGTCAGCAGCACTCAGACAATAAATAATTAAATGAAAGAAAGGAAGTGTAAGAAAGGAAGTTACCATTGATTTTCATGGGTATGACTGAATTCCCTCCTGTGCTTAATTTTTCCTCTGATAATAAAGCAGACACAGTGCTTTTCTTCTAATTTCCTTTGAATGGAAATGACTTCATCAAGATATTGCAGATTAAATCAAGCCCTTCTCTTCTCAATTTACCCATGAGATTTGTTTAATCACTGGAGCATTCGGCTGCTTATAGAGCAAAGGAAAAGGCATAATGTAAGCTCTTTCCAGATGGTGCTCAATTTAAGTAGAAATAGAGATAAAGGGCTGCTATTTATATTGCTGCAACCTCTCCTGGAGTTGATCAAAGTACAGAATCTCATAAAATGTGAATTGTTCTTGGTGACTTAGTCACAACTAGCTTGGAAGACTGGAGTTGGCTGTTTGTTTTTATTTATTGTCCATGCACACTCTGTTTCTTTCATAGCTACCTTTTTAAAACAATTGAACAAGATGTTGTTGCTTTTAATCATGTGCCAAATATTTCAAATGGGGTGGGACACCATCCTAATTCTTCTCAGGTGCACATGATTGAACATGGTCTGGCATTTCACAACTTTTTAATTATCACTTTGGGCACAGAGTGGACAGCTTTTGTAAAGGAGTTAAACTTTCACAGCGAACTTTCATACATGAGCTAAATATTCACGGCAAACTTTGAGCACAGCAACATTTCATTCTTTTCCTTTTTAAAATCATGAATAGGAAGCCCCTTGTTTGGCATTAGGAACCTAGGTAATGAAGTAACCTGCTGTGCTTGGAACTGTTTTCCCTTCTTCTATCCTCAAACTCTATTGCACAATGCAAGGCTCCCATTATTTTATACTGTCTTCCATAATATGATGGTATCCTTAATTAATAGCAGCAGCACTTGTAGTTTATTAATTGATTAGCCTTATGACCATATCAAAGAAAATTTTAAAAAAGGTAAAATACAGGATCTAATTCCAGGATAAAATAGATAAAAAGAAAATACACTAATAAAATACATATGTGGTAAATGCAAAGAATCGGTATTCAAATAAATACACCACCTTTACACGATACCCCAATCTGTTTGATATAACGGATTCGTAGCTGAACTGTCTTGGCTATCAACTTGGTAGTTCTGCTCACAATGGATATGTTAGAGCCCAGGAGCAAAATCTGTGATTCAGGTCCCAGTGGGTTGTCCTTTCAAGTAGGGGTGTTAAATATCTAAGCCTAAAAGGGGCACAGAGTTGACAGTCAAACAAAACATGAGCAATATCTTTGATGGCTGGGGCCCTTAATTAATAAAAATTGACAGATTATTGTTGCATAATTAAAGACATTAATGAAGCATAGGGAACCATTCTGTTATGATAATCTTGTAAATTATTGTGTATTTTCTCAAAGCTACAAAAGGTTTAATTAATGAGGATTGTATCACAAATTATTTTTACGCAAAGATGATGGTTAAAATTGGAAAGTGGGAGTTTACCAAAAGGGGGAAAAATTAAGATATTTTTCAGAGCTTCATTTTAATGTAAAATTTCTTTTTTCTTTTTTTTTAAATTTCCAATTTATATTGTTTTATTTCCTCTTTTAATTTTGCTTCTTTCTCTCTTGTTTAAGTAGGGTCACCATTAATTTCAATTAAAGTGAACAAAGCAATTTTATTTTATTTGAAAAGGTAGACCGATATGTATGACTTTAACTTACCAAAATTCATAAACTTTTCTGAATGAATGTCCCAATTTTCTTCACTTGGTTTTATTAAATTAGTAAATCAAATGTTTAAATCAGATATTATATGTATGTGCATGATGCTGTAAAGTTGTGGCAGTTATTCAACAAACAGAAGGATGGTATTGTTTTTATATGCCTAGCAGTCAGTCTCGGCTGTCCTAAAAAAACAAAACCAAAAAAAAAAACAAAACACTAAGCCAGGATGGACTTGGTTAATACTCAGATGGGAGATCAGGAAATCCAAGACCTGTATGCTAGAAAAAGCCAATTGCAAACTATGTCTGTACTGTGGTCAGGAAAACAGGAGGTATGTGTCCATGCCCTTTCCCTTTTATCATTTTTATAAATGTAAAGTCTTTTCTTTTTCATTGTTTTCATTCTCTGGCTCATTCTGAACTGAAACAAGATTTATGGAATTTAAGGAATTACATGTAAATGGGAAATATACCAATATTTTAATTCTTCGCCGTCTTTGTATATGTAAAGTCTTAAAATGAGAGAATATTGTTATATATATACTGTCTACACACACACACACACACACACACACACACACATCCATGCGCGTGCACACGCATACGTGCATGTGCATAAACACACACACACTTGCCAATCCCTAGAAATGAAAATGTTTCTTATATCTTTGAGAACTTTACTTATGGATTAAAATTCTTACGTAACTATTCAAATGTCTTGACTTGTTATTACTGCCAAAAAGACTAGAGTGAAGATTTTTTTAAAAAAAAAATTGCTGTGTGTACATTTTGATTTGATTTACTTGGTGTGTTTAATATTGTTCCTTGATAGACCATGTGATTAACAGTGCAGCCTTAAACATGGTGCCCATTGAATTAAATGGAGCTATTCTCTGAGAGTGAGTATTGGCAGGGAAACAGGTAGCATAACGCTTAAAATGTGTTCTATGTCTCTAAACAACCCTGAGTTCTTTCCCTTCCCTGGGTATAAATATTTGTCAAAAGAGTAAACCACTTGAAGTTGGTTTGTGAATTTATAAATCATAATTAATTTCTGTTCCAGGATTTCGTGAAGAATATATAAAAACACTTAAAAATAATTAAACAAAAGATGTTAGCAGTTATGAGTAAATTGAAGGGTGGCATTACCATATTTTGAAGTATGTATCAAAAACACAGGACAGTTTTGTGCTGGCTAAACTTTACACTGCTGGGGGTTTGGCTCTAAGTCAGGAATATGCCATATTTTAAAATGCTGTTCAGCCTTATTCACCATCTTGAATAGGTGATATTTCTTGAGACGCATTGAAACGGACAAGTGACTTCAGCCTAGATAGCATTTGAAGGACTGGGCAATGGATTCACAGGAAAGACAGAGAAGTTGAGTTTTCTACTGTCTTCAGAGTGATATACAGTGAGCAACCCTATTCAGAGTTTCTGGGCTCTGTTTCAATTTACACTGTTCATTAATGTTAAAAGTGTTTTACAGGATGCCCTAGAAAGATGTATGATATCACTTGCCAGCTGAGCTTTTCTGCTTTTCTATATCCGAAAAATAGTTTAGTTCCCACATAGATAAACATATGGAGAGACATCCCACATCAAAATTGCAACACTCAGAATCCATCAAGATATATTTTTCCAGGATATTTGATTTTTGACCTGAAAGTGGTCATTTTTCAACAAAAGGGATTCAACAAGAGACACCATTGTAAAACTGCTAAGTGGAATTTATTGGCAAGTTAGATTCCATTTGTTTAGACCTTCATCAAGAGTAAGCCAACTTTTTCCCCACTACAGATGGGAAATTAGCATAGCAACACTAGTACAGCGGAGCTAGAAAGACCAATTACTGCTATTGTGAATGACCACCAAGCTTCTTTTGTTCATAGTCATTAGTTACCTTTGCAGATACTTCTTTCTACAGCTGTCTTCAGTTGCTGCTTTAACCTGCTGCAGAATTCCTTTTAGCTTTATTTTTAGGTTACATTTTAACTGTAGTGATGTTTAATCACTTTTGCATACTTTTTGTAAAAAAAGGGGGACGTGCCATTATTAAAAATGAATAATAGTGATGGTAATCATTACTGAACTGTGCTACAGAAGTGTCACAGAACTTCCTTCCTACATGTCTTTTTTCACATCACTGTTTCTGATTCTCATTCCCCTCATGCCTGCATATTTATGTATCAACAACTGAGGATAACCCTTTATATATTTGATGAAGCTGGCATGCAGGTCCTCAAAACTATAACAAAGTATTTCATATACCACAAGACTCTGTGTGCATTTGCACAAATGGCATTTGCAAACTGGATCCAGATCCTACCCAGCTGAAAAATGGCATAAATTTATGAATGGCATAAAAGTGCCAAAAAAGCATTGATGAAAAATGCTATGTTAAAAAAAAAAAAGCTATTTGAGTAAGCTAATGGGGAAAAACAATTTTTTCCTAGTGATTTTAGAAGTCTAGTCATGCAAATCCTGATTGCACAGAGTTACTTATTCCATCAGGTAATGCACCCAGATTGCGCATATATCTCTGTTGTTATACAAAGGAAAATCAGCACAGATGTTTCAAATCTTTTTACTTGAAGAAAAGTAGGCATAACTCTCAAAAGCCAGAAGTGGTGAAAAAGCAAGATTTTGTAGATATAATTGTATACCATATAAGTGACTTATGAAAAATTGTCATGCAATCCATATGCAATAGGGTCTCCCATACACCACAACTATATTTCTTAAAGGCTTAAAGCATTAAGCATATTTACCATAATGAAACATCAATTGTTGGAATAATGAAGCTTGAAAGCTTTTTATTTGGGTACTTATGAGCTTTCTGCACTTGAAAAGATAACAGCCTCTTCTGTTAGAACAGCATTAACTACATGTTAATGTTTATATTCTTGGAATAAGCAGGTCTTTATGACCTGGCTATAGAAAGCAGATGGAACAGGTCATTTAGAATCAGTGTTACAAATCAACTGTCTTTATCAAAGCATGGACAAGATGGATAAAATGCAGTAGTATTTTTTTTTTTAAAACCCACATACTTTCATCAGAGCTCTTTGAGTGCCTTTATTTTTTCTTGTTCAACTTCTATGTTGACTTTAAAATGATGTGTCATCTAATGCCCAAGAGAACATAGATTAGTTCCTGATAAAAACAATGTTTCCTTAGTTAGCTAAGCACGTTTAAGGTGGACAACACTATGATTTCTTTATACCTTGCCATGCCGATGAAGATACATCTGAGTGGCATCGGCTTAGAGAAGGCTGCAGTAGACACCACATGTACCCTTTATATTTCCATATAGAATTGTGAACTGGCAGAGGTTAGAGCTGAAAAGAGAAGCAATAATCCATTCTGACCAACAGAAAGATTAGATTTCAAACCGTACGGTACATTTCTTTTTGCTTTTGAAGGCTGTCCAGAACACTCCTACAGTTTTTGTAAGATATGGTAGTGTGGCTGACTGTATAACTGGGACCAGACTTAAGAAGCATATATCACTACACATCTGAGGCCACAAAAGGGACTTGAATCCAACCTTTTGCTCAGTGCAGGAATCCAATCAAAAGCACCCCCCCTCCCCCCCCAATATTTAGCTTCTGCTTAAGTGCAGGCAGCAAAGGGAAGCCCATCAATTCCCTAATAACAGATTCCACTGTCAAACTACTCTTAGGATTAGAATGTTTGACTGAATATTTCATAAGACAATGAACTTTAATTAACATAATTAATAAGACAATTCTTCCACATTCTCTACTTTGAGATAATGGAAATATCCCAGTTCTCAGGACAGATAGACTGGTCTGCAGTTCACTGTATCTTTTTGAAAAGATCATCCTTTTTGAAAATAGCTACTTTAACCATTTCCCAATACCTGGAAAGTTTTGTTTATTTATTATTTACAAAACCTTTTATGCCATTCAGAACAAACCCAAATGAAAACTAGTCTAAAGTAATGGGTTATTTCAGATAATTCATGTAATGCAAGACCATTTTAAATAATCCATCTGAAGGAAAACGATCAGCAAGTTCCTTCTGTATTCTTGGATGTAAGTCATCTGGTTCTGGAGTTTCATTCGAGGTCAATAGATATTTCCTGACCATGTCTTTATTAAGTTTAAACTGCAATCCTTCTTCTTCAACCTGCTGTTCACAGTTGCCTGGTAGAGCATATATCTTCTTTGGAAACCAAGCTAAAATTGTACTTGAGTAGTTTTGTTCTCCCCTCCCCCCCACCCCCGTTAGCCTTTTGCTATCTTATGAAAGTTTCTTTGGCCTTTTAATATAAACATATTTGACTAAGTGCTTCTCATTGCCTTTAGCATCCTTCACTAAACTCAGGTTGTTCTAAATTTTATCTTGCCTGGCATCATCTCTATAATTCTGGGCTACCTCTGTATGCTCTTTCTTGGTGATCTAGCCCTTTTGCCTCCTGCAAAATACATCCATATCGTATCTTCACTAAGCTTTTTGTGCAGCCTCTTTCACTTATCCTTTTGACTTCTTCTCCACATCCCTTTCTGATATTATTCACAGTTGGGCTTTTTACTATTTCTTTTTTAAGGAAGCATTATCTATCTTGAGCAAATTTTCACATTAACTTCTGCTCGCTAATCCTACCCAGTAACTCTCTGCATTTACCTAAAATCTCCTTTCTTGAGTTCCAAAGTACACATATGAGTATATTCAGCTTCAGTTTTCTTAAAATCAAGAATGTCAACATAAAATGCCTATATTCCCCCAAAGTTCCCACTAATGATAATGTGTATGAAATCTTCCTTATTGATTAGGATACACTCAAGAATAACAAATCCCTTTCTGCCTACCTCTTCAAAAAAGAAAGCTATCTTCAAGACATCAAGAATTTCTTGGACAGCCTATGCTTGATTTGTGGATGATATTTCCCAAAAGCAAAGTGCACATCTTTCAAAGAGGTGTGATAGACTGGAAATGTCATCTGGAGAGTGGAAGATATGGCTTAATAATTGCCAGTACTACAACACTAATGTTGGGATATAATGGTTAGCACCATTAATCATTAACTGTTAATTGTTAATTGGCCATTAATCAATCATTAATGGTTAATTATGTTGGGCAAACCAAGGATTTAATGCAAACCATGCACTCATATTTGTTGGAAATAGATATACAGTAGGTAACCCTACAATATGTTTGAAACAAGTTCAGGAGTGAGATTTAGGCAAACAGTTGGATGACATAATATTGAAAACCCTTTTGGAGGTTTGGGAATTCTTACATGTTTCAGTGCAAGACTTACATTGAAATGCTGCTGCTATTTAACATTTATGAGTATTTGACTTATAAGACATAATTATTCCTTGAGGGGTTGGAGGGACTATCATTAAAAAGGGACTGTCTCCCACCTTTGGTGAGAACGCAATAAAGTCTCAAGATTTTAGAGAGAGGTTTTAAAGGAAATAAGACCAATACTCAAATAAAGGACTTAATTCTTACCAAATTTGGGCTTCTTACATATATTTGATGGAAGGTACTATGAAATTAAGAAGAAAGAACTTATTGTTTACCAGCTTTTAGCAACAATCATTGCACACCAGTGGAAATATTTATTAATCTTATTTATAGAGCCACCCATCTCACACAAGGTGACTCTGATATGAATAATCCAGATCATTCCCTTCTTTGTAAATTAGTTATGTGCACTTCTTCCCATGTTATAGCATCACTTTTGTCTTTTATTTCATTCAATGTGTTTGTTAATGGTTCCAACAATTCCTCCTTGAGTTCTTTATAATGTTGAGCCATCAGCTCATCCTGGATCTTGTCCCTTCCCTAGTTTGATTTATTACCTTTTTTGTTTCTTGGATAGTTATTGGTTTACTTAATATTTGTCTGTCGGTCATTAGATTCTTTAAGGACAGAATTTTCAATGTATTTGTTCATGGCCATTTCATTGACATGAGCCATGGAATATAGTTCCTTGAAGAAAGCTGCCAATTCTTCTATTTCTGATATTGTATGTCACAGTTCAGTCCCTTTCTTCATAGCTTTCTTTCTTCATAGCTTCATAGCTGGTATCTATGTATGTTTCCTTTTTTCTGATCTGATATGCTAAAAATGTCTTTGGTTTATTTGCATGTTCAACATTCTTTTCTTTAGCAAATTTTATTTTCTTTTGTAATTCATCCATTTCCAATAAATTTAATTGTTGCTTCAGATTCATCAGTTGTCTTTCTTTTATCAGTTGTCTTTTTGGATTAGTTCTGTGCATTAGTTCTAATTCTCGTATTTTGACATCTAGTTGTTCTTTCCATTTATTATATTCTCTTTTTTGTTTGCCGCTAGTTTAATAAGGAGACACCACATATTTGCTTTGCTTGTTTCCCAAAGGGTGATATTGGAGATTCATTTACAGTATTTTGAAGAAAAAAATTCAATTCTTCTTTGCATTTCTGGAGAACTTTGTCATGAAATAGCAAAGTGCCTTTCATCCTCCATTGGAAGGGTAGTTTTTCTCTGGAATGCCAAATTATTAGAATTAGATTGTAGTCTGCGTATGTCATAGAGAAAATTTGTATTTCTTTAATGGATGATGTTAGAGGGACCCAACACATGTCTATTCTGGAATATGGCTGATGGCTTGCTGAGAAAAAAGTGGTATCTCTCTCTGTTGGATTTTGCAATCTCCATGCATCTATCAATGCTAATTCATTCATATATTGGAAGATCTTTTGTGGCAGCTTTCTACCTTTCCATCTTTGAGACAATTTATCTAAATTGAAATCTAACACTCCATTCATGTCTCCAAGAACAAATATTTCGCCTTCTTCCACTTCTATTAATTTTTTAAAAAAGTATTTGTAAAATTGTTCTTTATTTATTTGGAGCATAAATGGCAGCCAGGGTTGTTATTTTCCCTTCTTTCCGTAGTTTCAAAATTAAAATCCTTCCTGCTTTGTCTTTAAATTGTTCCAATACCTCACAAGCTGGTGACTTTTCTAGTCTTTTCTAGTAAATTGCTATTCCATTTTCTTGGTTTCTCCAATGGCTATATATTCTTGTCCTTTGCTTTAACAAATGAACATAGCCCATTTTTATATGTGTTTCTTGTAGATAGACAATATCATCATTTTGTTTTTCCAATTTATTAAAGATTTTGTTACATTTTTGTTGTGAATTTAATCCATTTACATTCACCAAATTAATATTGTCTCCATTTTAAAGTCAGTCCAGGGCTGCTGCTATATCCAATTTTCATCAGGATTGGCAGGATTTTATTTGTTTTATAAATGATAAAATGAATTCCATATGTTTGGGGAAAAAAATCAATTTAAATGGGCTTAGATAAGAATATAGAAGCTGTTGTATGTAATGCAATGGAATGTAAATATACTTTATAATAATTTAAATTTAATAAAAATAATTTAAAAATATTAACAATATAAATAAATAAATAAAAAGTTAGTACATCATATCCTAATTGGTGCAGTAGCTATGACTTTTCTAGTATATGTGAGAACAATGATTGCTCTGCATCTTTTTTTCACTTTGGTTGGCTTTGTTGGTACAAGGTTGATGGATTATAGGAGGCTATTTTGTGTTAGTGAAGCACAAATATAGAAATAGTCATTTCAGTGGTGCATGAATATTTATAAGGCTACTTGAATATCTGTAGTCTGCAGTACAGCAATCCATTTGTAGGACCAATCAACGCCGTGCTTCATCATGTAATTAAATAAAGATATTGTTCAAATGCATATTTGCATGTTGCTCTATTTCTCACTATTAGGGCCTTCACAGTATCATATGCCAAAGGAGTAACCAGGCTGGTTTTTTGTAGCACAGAAAATTTAAAAGCTTATGGTATTAGTTTCACTATAAAAATAAACAGCATTAGTCTAGCCTGGAGTTAGTACAGTGTAGCCAAAGAGAACTTTGCATTTGTTGCTGGAGAAGCAACTGGGTCAGCTTTAGTCTCGATCCAACATGAAAACAAAAAGAGAAAAAGCATGGCCTTTGGATCCATTGTATGCTATGTAATATTCTTTTATTTTATTTTGATCTTAGTGTTTTCGTAAGTGATTTTAATATATGGTTGGACTGAGGATATTCATTATGATAATATAAAGGTTGCAAGCAGCTATGAAATAAAATATTGGTTTTTTTAAAAAAAGAAAACAATTAAAAATTATACTCTTCCAATTCTACACCAATGTGCTTTTACTGAACATATATTTTTTTTAAATCGTATTTTTGTTTTAATTTCAAAGCAAGAGGCAGCTGCTGTAGAAATTCAGGACTTTACCTGAATGTTGAGATGATGAAGTTATTTTTAAACATGTCAGAAAGTTATCCTTAAGCCTCCTGCTTACCCAGTTAATACTTTGATGGCATGAAAACATTGCCATCTGTTTCTACCTGTGAGAGCATGCAGACTTATTTGAATCAAATGACACGCTGCGATTGTGTTTGGCTTGTCCAATCATCCTGATATGCAACAGCTTAGTGGGAACTGTGCACTGATCATCATAATCCCACTCTGGAATTTATGGCAATGAATATATAAAAAGCCTTATAATGTTTGCCACTGGAGCAGCAATGGAAAATCTTTGACAAGGCACCATTGGGGCTTTCATTTTACAGCAGGAAAAAAGATTTGTTTCATTTTCAAGACGTGAACCACAGCAGAAACTCAGAAAGCACATATGTTTTCTATGCTAAACCAGTGGGTTATATGTCAGGAACAATTGTTTTCATTCATAGTGAGAATTATCCCAAGAATCCAGAAAGTTGGCATATCTTGCTCACCTGAATTACAAATTCAAATCTCAGGTTTAGGAAGCTTGATGCAAATGCTCAGTGCAAAATTAATGGACTAGTAGGAGGTGCAAAATGATTTGAATGCAAGATCTGTTGAGCTTAAAACAGCTGTTTTGAGAGGTTTGTACCTTGAACCAAAATGTGTATGCTTTGTAACTTTTGGTTTGAGCATGAAACAAGATGAGTTGGATTATTTCAAATGCTCTACCCTATTTTGGTGATGTAATTAGAAGATCTCTTGCCTCTTGCAACTGAAATATTGCCATTTGAAGTTTCCTTTCTGGGCCAGGCCAGAAGACTGGTCATGTTCCTGTTGTTATTAGCTTGGGCTGGGTGGGATGCTCTGGAGATGGAGTTTTGGAATGAAGCAGCACACATTTTAAGAATATATGGTGTAGTGAGAGAGCAAGAGTGTGTGCATGATTCGTTATGATTCTTTTTTTTCAGTGTTTTTACTGAGGATGTACTTGCTGGCTACTGAAGCAGGGAAGGATTTTTTGAGGTTTCCACAAAGCCCCTTCCTTCCTTCCTTCCTTCTTTCCTTCCTTGGAAACTGTAACTTCATTTTTGAGTGAACTTTCAAGTACTAGGGTAGAAAGAAACAGACCAAGTTCCTGTTTATCTTCAAGGTGAGCTTTAAGTGTACACAACGTATTACTTTAAAACATTTTTGAGAGAAACCACATTTGTGTTAATGGACTAGGTGGACTCCATTTTGTGCCAGGATGTCTGCCTGCCCCAAAGGAGATAATTGGTCTGAAATGTATGTGTAAGAGATTAAGACTTCTGTGGAACCCCAAGGACTCCACAGTTCAACCCTGAGCTACATATATTCTCTTCTATTAATATTCTTCTATTTTTTAAAGAGACCTATCCATCTTTCCTCATATTCTTTTCAATTAGCAAATACATCCCAGAGCAAGAGTTAATTCAAATTCAAGGAAGGTAGTATAGGATGAGGATGAAATAAATGCTCCCATGGAAGTTCTCAGAAATATAATATTATTTTCCTCCTGCCAATTTTTCTACAACCTGGCTTGCTGGTAGTAATCAACACAAACTGCTAGCTTATTTATTATGATGATCCTGGGGTGAAAAAAGGGAGGTAGACACCTTTTTTACAGTTCTTTATTTTTTGTGGCTGGAACAGTTAAAATGTTTTGGAGTTTGTTATAACAAAATATGGGATACTTAAACCATTGTTCCATCAACATATGGCCAGCTCAAAACATTTCAGTGGATGGAATGTTTTATTTTGAAATAGAAACTAAACATATTTTCCATTTTGTATATGCCCCTATTGACCACTGTGCTAAATTTAACTACAAATTTTATATAAATTATTATGTTTAATAGTATTAATCATTTACTTCTCCATAATAGGGTAATAAAGCTCTTACTATAAGTATAAGCAAAGCAAGCCCATTACAATTTTAGCAGCTGGGCTGCAGATAGATAAAAACTTTCCTATGTTAAATGAATTTCTGAAGTATACAAACAATTGAGCCAGCAAGTGAACATTATGGGAAGGGATGAGGTGGGTGGGATGAGGTGGGGTGGGTGAGGGGAATGGAATGGAATGGAATCTTGTTGGATGCAGTTCAGCAGAGAGAAAAGTAAGGTCCTGCACTTAGGTGGGAAAAAACAGATGCGCAAGTACAGGATAGGCAGTACCTGGCTCAACAGTAGTGCCTATGAGAGGGATCTAGGTGTCCTGGTGGACCACTGCTTAAGTATGAGTCAGCAGTGTGCTGCAGCTGCCAAAAAAGCCAGTGCAGTCCTGGGCTGCATCAACAGAGGAATAGTATCAAGATCAAGGGAACTGATAGTACCATTCTACACTGCACTGGTGAGGCCACATTTGGAATACTGCATCCAGTTCTGGTCACCACAATACAAAAAAGATGCTGAGGCCATAGATAGAGTGCAGAGAAGAGCAACAAAGATGATAAGGGGTCTGGAGGCTAATTCCTATGAAGAGCAGCTAAAGGAACTATGTATATTTAGCTTAACTGAGAGAAGACTGAAGGGAGACATGATAGCAGTCTTCCAATACTTGAAGGGCTGCCACAGGGAAGAGGGCATTGATTTATTCTCCATAGTACCTAAGGGTGGGACAAGAAGCAATGGATGGAAGCTCATCACAGGGAGATCCAACATGGAAATAAGGAGGAATTTCCTGACAGTGAGAACTATTAAGCAGTGGAACAGCTTGCCTCCCAGAGTTGTGGATGCTCCATCGCTGGAAGTTTGGACAACCATTTGTCCGAGATGGTATGAGGGCTTCTGCCTTGGGCAGGGGGTTGGACTAGAAAACCTCCAAAGTCCCTTGCAACCCTATGATTCTATGAAATGGAATGGCCAGTTCATTAGGATTGGTTGGTTTCATAAGTTGATTATACATCTGTCTAGTGTTAGCAGCAGATTCCAGTGGAAACAGATAGCATGATCTGGTTGGAGCATAATAACCATGTTCAGAATGATTTGCCCTACACAGTCCTCAGGATCTTTTTGGTTTCTTCAGTATGTTCCTGGATTTATCTCAACTAGTACAGGAAGCTGATTTCCACTATTCTAATGCAATCAGACTTACATATTTATTTAAAAGCAGACTTTTAAAAACATTAAGTTCATATTCATTTATTCACTCACACATTACACTTATCCAATCCTCTCTCCCCGGGCAGTCTACCATTCAGGTCAAGCCTTGCTTAGCTTCAACCCTGTGATAGTATCAGTCTGTGGTTATATGTTATGAGGATATGAGTACTAATAAAATTGCAAATTATTGCATTGTGAATTCCCAAGAAATAAAATGTTGATGACCATGGCTTGTTTTCTATGGTATTAAGTCATTCCAGTCTGATGGATGCCCAATATAAAGAAAGTACATGGATGCTCAAAACCCCTTAATTCTTTTTCTTAGGAAATGAGGTTATTTTGTAAAGGTCCTTCTTTAGTAAAGGCTCACAGTATGTAAAGCTCAATGTATCAGTTGGAATTTTAAAATGCATTTATTTGGGAGAGATAAATGTTTAAGTTCAGTGGGCTGTGATTGCAGTTTTGGAAGCAAGCTGCTAGAAAGAATCTCCCCTCATTTCCATGTAAATATCTTTGCCTGAACTTACATATAGTGGCAGTAGTGAAGAAACAGTTTATTAAGTCAAACCATTGCTTCTGCTATATATATGTATCTATCTATTTAAGTGAAATGCATTGTTTTGGGAAATTGGGAAGGAATATAGCAAAGACATGTCTGCTCCAGTAAACCAAACTCATTATTTCTCTTGTGGCAGATAGCCTCTGTGGATTCTAGCTTGATGTTCAAGGAATGCTTCATACAAGATTATTTTCTACTTACAGTGATGTAAGTTTTGGCCTTTTTCATACAAGGTATGCAGGACAAGTAAAAACACATGTTTGGGGGAGGGGGACATCAGGATTGCAATGAAGGACCATGAGCACTCCACCCATACTCTAAATGGACTCTCTGCACTCAGACACTTCTATTCTGAGTGTGTTAAAACATGACATATACTTTTTACTTAGTGAGTTTGTTGGCAGCAGTATATTGGCTTGCAAAGATTAAAGATTCTAGCTTGCATAGAATAGCAAGATTGGGGTAAAACAGGGCTTTGATTGCACTTGTGGCTTACTGGCCAGCATGTACCAAAACTGACCAGTATTGTCCCCTTATTGTTAGCAGACAATGATGTATGTGTCATGCATATGACTAAATCAGGAGCCTGCTCTACTCCACCTTTCTAAAAAGTGTTATTTTATTATATTATTTTATTTCAGTTGTTTAAGTGGCTGATAGGCACATGTGCTCACCATGCACATACAAATCAACAGTTGAAAAGCATTAGTAATAACATATTAATAACATATCTTATATCTCATAATCAATAATCAGCTTACCAAAGCCATGATGGCCAATGGTAATGATGTCGATATTCATGGGCCCAACTACTTATGAACATGGCATATGGAAGACTGCAATTTTTAATGTAAGGAAGGGGGTAATAAAATAAATGTCTGCTTGTGAAATCAAGAGCATGAGGAAGTCATGAAGTCATAAACACTGGGAGAATGTTGAAAAAAAAGTAAGGCTGCAGGTGTAGACTGTGTAGCTGCAGAAATGCTAAAGTGGCTATGCTTTGCTCATGGAGGAGCTATATAATTTATTTAACACATGTATGAAGACTGAATCTCTGCCTGACAATTGGAAGAATGCTATTATTGTTCCTCTGTACAAAGGGAAAGACATCAAGAATGAACACAAATATTGCAGTTTTTTCTTTTTTTTTTCTGAATGGGTATGAGAGGTGATAGTGAGCAAAATTTGGGAAGTGCAATGTGGCTTTATGTTGGCCACAGAATGCACAGATAAGATTTGTACTCCTCAGCAGATAACTGAGAAATGAAGGAATGTGCTTTCCATAATGTGCCTTACCTCAACATAGAATAGTATGATGGGTATATATGTACATACATATATACACTTGGCCATCCTACAGTTTTCCCTATACATTGATAGCACTCCAGACAAAATAGTGGCCCCATAACAGCACCTAATGTGAGCCCTGTTCACTCTCTGTTTAGAGGATTAAAGAAAAAAAAAAAAAAGGAGGAGCACGGAAGGTTTTGAACTGATCTTTTGAGTCCCAGAGTCAAAACAATATTATTTTCCTGAATATTTACATATTTATTTTATTGAATTTATTATACCACTAACTAGTAAAGTCGCTCAACAGCTGAAAATCTGATTTTAAGTTGCTTTTAGGTGAGGTGAATGTTTCTATTCCTGTTTGTGTACACTGCCCTGTGACAGAGCTAAAATAGAACAAAACAAAACCAAATAGATGGATGATATTTATTAAATGAATTTCCAAAGTGGTTATTGTCAGGATTAGCCCAGGAAACTCCAGGAGACAGTACAGATTCAATCCAGCAAGGTTTAATGGCCTTTCTGCCGTTACAGAAATCTTCTCAGAGTGAGAGCAAATTCCAGGGTCACCCTCCCAACCTCCCTTGCATTCTTTAGGGAAGGTTCAGTCTCATCCTCTTATCAGTTCCTCATTCCTCTGGTGATGAGAGTAAATTCTTAACTCCTCTGGTCCTGACTCTCACAGTTATGCAGATATTAGCACATACATAATTTGAAAATCTTTTCCCGGGATTAATATCCATGTAGGAAATTGTCTTGTGCAATTCTTTTTCTGTTTTCTTCTTACTTTGAGCAGTGATATGGGCAAGAAAGCATTATGAGTTGCTTGGGAGACATGTGAATTATTTATATTGCTTGGGCAATAGTCATGAGTAAAAGTATATCCGTTATACAATATATAACATCCCTTATTTTATCAGAAATGTTTCTGCACAAACTGAATATTTAGGAATCAACACTGAATAATCTCACCTATTATAAAGGCCTTGAAAACTTCTAATTCTTCTAATTTAAGAATTCTTCTTATTCTTTAGCATTAAACGCCAAATCTCTCTCAAATTGAGCTACTGACTATATGGACACATCCATGATGCCTTCTTGACAACTATACCAAAGTGTTTTGCTATTGCCTTCTTTGCGGATTTTTTTTTTAAATTTTGCACTCTGGTCTACAGCCCTAGGATTTCTTGGCAGTCTTGCATGGAAATACTAAACAAGCCAGCCTCTGCTTAACTTTTTCATGGTCAGTCAAGGTCAACGGCCATTCAGCAGCATCTGTCAGGGTTGTTTTCCAAAATCTGCAGGATGTTGGGCATGGCATCCGAACTGAAGCCCCAACCCTTTTGTATGTGTGCCATACACATTGGGGAAGGGGCCTATGATCATGATTCTGTATCTGCCATCTTGCAGATCTTGAACCCTCCTTATGGATGCCCATGCTACCATTTGCTGTGACTTATTAGCATTCATCTTGGTTTTATTACGAAATAGCTTGTTTCTCTGATCACAAGATTTCTGCCATAAAGACACTCTAGTTTTTACTTGTTTTCTACCATTTTTAAGTTAAAAGACAAGTTCCTGAATGCAGCATTGTGTGAATATAACATCTATGACATATTCCTAATATTAGTTTAGTTATGGTCAGGATTCAAACCCACTTATGTTATTTTCCAGATTTTACTTGCAGTGGGTTCAACTTTAGATAGACACATGTAAGCCTATGATTATTATCCCAATACTTGGCAGTAATTTCCTTTTCCATGGCTGGATGTCAGGCTGGAGAATTGCCAAGACCTGCTGTTTTCTTCACTGTTTTTTGAATCTCACTTTCTGCAGTTTTCTGCTTCTTGACCTATGTAAGGTGTTGATTGAATTTAGTGTGCCAGATGGTTATTGCGGCTCATGTACCATCATACTGATAGTTTCTTCAATAAAGGCTCTGCTGGGTTACAGAGTGCACTGATAGTGAACTTATATTGGGCAAGCATTTGGTCATGCTGGCTTCCTTTCTCCTGTAAAATGAACAGTAGGTCCAAGGACACCAAGATTTCTCAGCTATGATTTATATTAGTTGGCTGCTTACAGTTTTGATTCAGAACTCTTTGAAGATGAAGATGTTAAGATAGTAAGAGTCCAGAAGGCTTCAACATTTCATAAGCTATAGGCAGCCCTTTGCTCTGTATTTGAAAGAGATCTGTGCTAAATCATATTTTGGATGTATGAGTAGCTCCTGTGAAAGTATGCATACTGTCGCAATTTATACTATTTCACCAGGCTATGAGGATGTGAATGGAGGAATGAATGAAGAGTTGGAAATAGATTGAAGTAGGGCCAAGTGAGGCTGAGGAAAGTGAGATTGTTGTTGTCCAGTTGCTTCTGACTCTCCATGACACAATGGACATCGATTCACTAGGATTGATATATACTTTGACTTCTTTTAAGCTCATGCTTATGTACGCTCATGTTTAGTGATAATATCTAGCCACCTTGTCTTTTCTTGGCCTCTTTTTCAATAGCCTTTGATTTTTCCATGCTTTAGGAAATTTCCAAGAGATCCAATGACTCATACGTTCAGATTGGGGAAAGGCTATGAGAAATGATCTGGAATGTCAACAGCCATTGTAAGGAACATTGTGAGTCAAATGCAATGTTCCTGGACCAACCTGCAGACAAGGCAAAGTAAGTCAATGAGAAGGAAGAGGTCCTGCAGGGATACAGCATAATTAATCTCCTTGTGACAGATCCCTGTCTGTAGAATGGCCAAGATACCACAACTGGACAGGAGAATGTAAACAAAGAACTGCTTCAGAATGCTGTGGGAAAAACAATAATAAAACAACAAGTGGCAATCTCTTCATAATAATGATTACCTATCATGGACAGTCCAAGCCAGCAATAAGGACGGAACAGGAATTATTTCCAAGTGTTATTGCATCAAAATTTGCATGCTAATAATAAGAAGCAAATCTGTTGAAAAACAAATGCATCAAAAGGCAGGAGTAGCTATCAGCCCTACCAGTAAACAATTATTATCTGTCCCAGTGAGCCATGGCTCTGCTGTAACAATGGCTGCAGTGAAGTGTCAACAATCCTGATAACATGAACAGTGTGTACAGTTTGTATCGAGACAGACCTACAATTACTAACTTCTGATTAAACTCTATGAATGTGTTACCCTTTTTTTTTTTTGTCTGCGCTCAGTCATTACTGACCCTGCAGTGACTGCCTGGACGAGTCCTTGCAGTTTTCAAGGCAATTGTTTTTCGGAAGTGGTTTGCCAGAGCCTCCTTCCTAGAGCAGAGCCCAGCTGGCGAGCGCAGGAGGCGGGATTTCCGTTGCTTCGCGCCCTTTTCGGGCGAGCGCGGTTTCGCGCTTACCGACAACTGGTCCTGTCTCTCTGTGCAAGGCGCTGCCAGCATTTTCCCTCCCACTGGAGTGGGAGTCCCCATTTATCTACTCACGTGAGTTTTCGACCTGTTGGGTTGACAGGAGCTGGGGGGGTGGGGGGAAACAGGAGCTCACCCTGTTAACGCGAAGGCTGGACTCGAACCGCCGAAGCGTCAGCCATTTCTGGCCGGCAACTTTCAGCGTCATTAAGCCGCTGTGCCACCGCGTCCCCCTTGTGTTACCCTATGTTACACCAAAATCTTGTGCTGAAGAGCAACTGTTCTCTCCTTTAAAAATATATCAACCAAAATGGTCCCACAGAGTCACGAAACTTCCCTCAATGCACAGCAATATCAATGCAACAGTCTGATATAATGCCCCCCAATTAAGAATCTTCAATAATTTCTATACATGCTTGCTAAGAAACAAAATGAGAGCAAACATTCCAGACTCAGAAGAAGTGCATTTTTTTTGCAATCTTATGAAATTCTTGAATAGCCAAGAGATTTTATAATACAGTATGTCCTTTAACCCCTCTTTCTCATAACACAATTTGAGTTAGGCTATTGTGTTTGACTGAAACTGACCTCTGACTGACCTGCTGTGGAAACACACTGGAGCCAATTACCGATTATAGAGTTTTGTAACATGAACTTTGCATCCTAGTCACTGCACCATTGCCCTGACAATGTCAGAAAACAATATGGCTATGAAAATAGTTTTGTCATCACTCACACCTATTACATATATCTCTCATTCTACCTTCATTATGAAATCTTTTGTACACTTGATGAAAACTATATGAAATATAGAAATATAATGGAAATTGGAAATATAATGATAGAATTGTGGAACAAGAAGGTTACATTAATGTAAACCAGCTATAGCTACTGACATCAAAAACTGGAGTCATATTTTCCAAGACTGTCTTGATAGCATTTTGTCTGTTAATTTTTGTCTGCCTGCTGTAAGCCCTATAACTTTTACTCCCTACAAATAAATTCCCTACTCGTTGCAGCTGCAACACATTGTTTTTCTTGTAATCACTAAGTCGCCTTTGCCCTTTGATCTTGTTTTGAGCTCATGATTTTCTTGGGGAAAAAAATTCCAGGTATACTGGGAACTATTAAACATCATCTTTCCCTTCCTCTTGCATAGGAGATTGTCAGTTCTGCTGTACTAATACTGCTTTCTCGATGTATTTCACAAGACAGATCAACTGTTGTCTTGCTTATATTCTTGCAGCTTAACTGTGTGTTATGTAATGACTAAGCTTTGAATATATGATGAAAATGTAACTAATCTGGACAAAAAAATTAATTGGGTATTCGCTTTCCGCTCTCAGTTACTTCAGCTGAAAGCAGAGTAAAATATAATCAGATAATAGCAGAGTGTTGTTACAAGGGCTCCCAGGTTTGGCTTATGGCAATTCACTCACACACTCACAGCCTGTTGAGGCACATGGATATTGTAAGCCCCCCCTTGCTTTCCAGACAGCAGACAAGACACACAGCCCTGGGCAACAGGAGAGAAGCAGTTAGGGACACGCACACATCACTTTCAACCTAACACTGAGGCACAACCTCAGTTCTTTGAAATACATGGAGACCCAGTGAATTTAAAGTAACAGCAAAACTTTACTGGTAACAATGTACATTTGCTCTTTCTAACACACGCACACACACTCATCCACACTTACCCACATCCTTCTCAACTAGGCTGCTAGGCAGTAGCTAGAAGGATGGAAGGCGCCAAGACAACTCAAAGACCACTCAAGGAGTGGGCAGGCTTCAGGACCCCTTTTATCCCCAAAAGTCCTTGCTGAAGTTGGCAGCTGCTCTTGCCTTGTTCTGGTTGCTGTTGATGGGATTGGGGAGAGGTTTCTACATGCTGAGGCCCAACTCCCTTTGTCTGGGTTCAGGTGACAGTTTTTCCTTTGTTTCCTTAATGACTTGTTTCCTTCTTATCTATCTCCCTGAAGGGCTCTTATAGACAAGATCCCTGGCTTTTGTCCTCTCTGCTTAAGCTTCATCTTTCAGTTAGGCACCTTCAGCCTAGTCTCACAGTGTGTAGACCTGTTAAAAGTTTCAGCTATTTTTTTCTTGCAATTTTACAATACTGATAAATCGCTGCAGTAGGAATGTGCCAGTGTGCCAGTGTGTGACATATTTTGTCACATTGGCTTTGATAGAATATATTCAATATTTTTTCCCCTTATCATGCCTCTAAGTCCTTGGTTCAGACACTTTAGGGCAGAGTATTGGACATGGATTGGGAAATATGAACTGGTAAAACTAGTACCTTCATTTTCTAGGTAATCTGTTATTCACTTCGCCAATATTTCTCCAACAAAAGTTCCACCAGTAAAAATAGTTAAGGAAATTAAGTAAGTGGTGGAAAAATGGATATCTTTCCAACTTTTTAGTATCATACTTTTTGCAGTGAAAAACGCATTGTTAGCTTCCATTAGCTATCTGATCTAGAAAATCTAGTAAATTTTCCAAAACAAAATTAATATGTGAAATAAGTTTTGTTCAGTAAGTGCAACATAATCACATCATATGAACCTGTATCACATTTTCAACACTATATCTCCAACAATTAACAGAACTTTTCAATATCTTTCTAAAAAGAAATATATAGAAATATGACATAGAGATGTCAAATAGTCTTCCATTTAATGTTCATATACTATAATTTTCAATTCCTTGAAATTATCCATGCTTCCCTATAGTTTTGAGCATATCACATAGTATATTCTAACTTTTATATATAGCTATTATTGGTTTATTTTTTAAAATAAAGCATATGTACTGGAGAGCAGTTCTGAAGTGCTCAAGGCTGTCCTGTGTTTTAACTGAAGACATTGCCATTTGACTCTTTGGGCATACAGTGCAACTCCTCAAAAACCAAAGATGTATCCTATTTTTTATTGTCTTATTTTAGGATTGGTGGTTTATTACTGATTTATTTATTTGTATTGTACATTGCTCTTGATTCCTTCAAAAGTAAAAAATAGAATTATCACAATCATACTAATGACGAAAGAACCCACCCTGCAATTCCCAGACAAGCCACAATTCTACAATTAGTTTTAGGGCTTTGGCTTTGCCAAACTGGAGGCAAGAGAACAACAGCGAATATAAACAAGGAGACTTCTCCATTGAGCTGTCTTCTCAGTCAGCAGATTAAAGGCCATCAGTAGCTGATCTGGGGCTAATCCAACCAGCACTGCTTAGTCTGAGAACTGGAAGAGAGGGAAAGGAAACCAAAAATCACTTAATTTACTTTTGACCATGTGATCCAAGCCTTTTTCAAGCCAAGAAACTTAATTTCCTTTGAATGCCTTGCTGAGGACTACATTCCAAAACTTTGATACACTTTTTTTTAAAATTCTGTTTAATCGTGTCTGATTCTTGGAGACTGCCTGGTTCCCTGTGGTTTTCTTAAGGTTTTTCAGAAGTGGTTTGCCATTGCCTCCTTCCAAGGGCTTAAAGAGAGTGACTGGCCCAAGGTCATCTAGGCTTTGTACCTAGGCAGGACTAGAACTCATGATCTCCTGGTTTCTAGCTTGATGCTTGATGTAATCACTACACCAATCTGGATCTCTTTGATGCACTTAGGACAAACATAAATTTTGATCTGATTTATATATATCCAATACAATTACATTCCCATCATAGAAGTAATGTCAGGCCCAGCCCAAGAACAAGGTGAAACAGTCCAGTTGAGTGAAGTTCTTTATTTGCTTATACCATATAGACAGAATCTTGCCAGACTAAATCTTTATTACTGCAACTAGTGGATATACCCTGGGAGATTCTAGGGAGTGGCTATCCTGAACCTCTTATGCTTCCCACGCTCCCCCTGCGGGCTGTGTTGTCTTTTGCTTTCTTTCTCTTCCTAGAATGCACCCCCCACCCTTCCTGACAGGCTTGCTCTCTGTTGCTATCCACCACAGGTAATAATAATCCATTCTTCTGTCACATTATAAATGATAATTTGGGTACAGCTTTGGAAATGCTCTGTGGGCCACTCTGAAGGCTTTCATGAAAGCCTACATTCAGTCCTGGAGCCTCAAGTTGTGTGTCTCTAAATAGTAACTGATGACATAAGTGGTAGGACCAAATGGGTGAAGAAAAACTAGAGGTAAACCAAGATGAACCAGGATGAATAAGCATTTTGGTATGGGGCTACAAATTCAGAGCAGAAACAAAGGAATGCTCAGTTTGATACCTTATTGTATGAAATGTCAGAGAATTCTTAAAGAATATAGCAGGATAAAGAATCTGTACCAAAGTTTCCTACGTTTGGTGACTTGTAGCATAATCTTAGGCATGTTTGCTCAATAGTACATCTAAAATCTGATTTGATTTATTTATTGTGATAGATTATTCAAAGTCTTAATAAGCTGCTGATGGCTGTGCCATGAAGGGAAAGTGTGTTTTGTAAGGAAATGGATTTACATTATTTGAGTAATCCACCTGGAGACAAATTGGAAATCAGGAAAATAACTTTAAAAAATAGAGGGAAATAAATTGCTGTTTAATGTGTTTCTTAACTTTACAATGTGCAAAAAAACAATGATGACTGGAACAGAAATGGTGTTGACAGAAAAGTCAATTAAAAGGACACTGTACAGCAGATAGCACAATGGGCAATGTAACAAATGTTGACAGTGGTATGCAGCCTGACACCCAACCAGGCCAAAAAAAGAGAAGGAGATTGGGCATCAATGTGAGAAAATTTATGCAAAAGTCCCAGAGAAATTCAACAAAAAAAGATGTTGGGGAAAGGCTCAGGAAGCTGTTTGATGCCACCTGCAATGTTTTTCTTCATTGTCTGCCTTCAGCATGCAGCATGTTACAGATCAGACAGTGGCAATTGTAAGCAAATGTGCAACGGTCACCCTGTGAGATCCAAGTGTGCATGCCTAGTGGTTGCAGCTAGCAAAGGTAGGGCTGAGGGATGCTGAGAGTTATAGTGTGGCAATATGTAAGGAGGCACAGGTTTCCTATCCCTGATCATTGGCCTATTCTGGCCAGTGAGTTTAAAAAAGCTATCAGCTGTGTAGCCAAGATCTATGTCATCTCTTAGCACATAATATTGGTTTTAACAGTAACATATATATGATTTTCTTTGCCCTTAGTACAAGTAATTGGATGCTTTTCAAAATTAAATTTTTATTCCCTGCAGAAACATTGAACAAAATCTGTAGTCAGGTGGCTCTGATTCAAATTATAATTAAGTTCCCAGCTATTAAAATGCTGGTGACTTACTTGGGGATGATGGAGTCTACAGAGAATAAAAGGACAGGAGGATCATTATGGCATAAGAGAAGGCAATGAGATTGGAAAGCTATACAAAATGAATTAAAAATGCATAATGCTACAGTGTGAGATTATCCTGAGATGCTGTCTTTGTCTAGACAGATATTATAGCAGTAAAAACCACAAAAACACATGGGTAAACTATGAAATATATTTTCCTTTCAAAAGATATGATAAATTTTTCAGCTATTAGGTGATATTGTATGGTGCACTCTTCATGGTTTTTTGTCATCTTGAAGGCTAGAAATAAAAATACAAACATACAAACAAAAGATTTGTGAATAGTATACATCAACAAACACTGAAATATATCAGGAAAGCTCAAGCTAAGTAGTACCTTGCTGGGAATCTATGGACAATATGGGTATCTACCCAGAGTGATATCATTGGCTATTGTATCTGTGTAAATACATGGAACACAGTAGAGCTGTGGATCATTGGATCATAATCCAATGTTAATGCTGTAAGCCAGTATGCATTTTGGTTGAAAGTAACTGGCACTGAACTCAGTAGGACTTGTTTCCAAGGTGCAAGACACACACACACAGAGAAAACAGTTAACCAACTAGCAGATAAAGCATATTAAGGAAAACTACTCAAATACTGGAACTGATTAACTGGCAAGACAAGGAGTTCTAAGTTCCTCAGAAGTATATGCAGCCATAATTACACACACACAAACATACACACTCACATAAGCACACATATATATGAATGATAGCTCACAAAAAGTAAAGTTGCCATGAATTCTGAAGTCTCAAATGAACCACAACTATGTCAGAGAGAGGGGACATGTAAGTACTGAGCACTAGTGGGTATAAAACATGGTGTTCACATGAGTGAAAACTCAGGAGTAAAAAGCAATTTGTGTTACATCATATTAGAGCAGTGAATGTATATTAGTTCAAGCTAGATATCATTTAGCAAAGCAATCTTAGAATCATGTGAACAGTTCTTCTAGACCTAGCCCAAGATAATTCATCATAGATACCTCATCCTCAGTTGCACATACAGAAGCCAACCAGACAAGCAGTTGAATATTCCATCAACACAATTGACAAGACAGCATTTCTTACTGCATTTAAGCTTTAGGGCATGTAGAATGAATTGCATGGCACACAAGTCTGTTTAAAATGTTTTAACTGTTCTGCAAACCCAACATCATCTGCCTGAGGTGGCTGATTAATGGAAAAGCCAATCCTGGATCTTCTTAGTGTGGTTGCCCATTGAATCACCTGAGCAATGCATACAATGAGAAAATTAGGTGGAGAATTTGTGAATGACAAAATGGACAGTAGAACCTCAAAGGTGCATTACTTACACTTTTGAAATGTCATTTTTATACCTGTCTCCCGGAAGATAAATAATATTAGCAGATGAGTAGACTGAGCTAGAATAAATGTTAGGATTAAAAAGCAAGATGTTGCAGTATATGTGTGGTGTGTGTGTAAAGCCTTAAAAACAGTATTCTCCCCTTCGGTGTAATATGGTACAGTCCATCAGAACATAACCACAAGTTTTTGCCATTTTGTTCTGCTGCCTAGATATTACCATACAAAGCCTTATCCTTTGTTTATTGTGAGATTTTTGGCACCATGTATCTAAGAAATACAGGGAATAAAAGCAATATTTATGTACTGAAATACGCATGTTACCCAAAGCTGGGTAAATGAATTAAATGTATGTTTTCATGCTTTGAAAAAAATGGCAAATTGAAGCAGAAATTCAATTTATTATTGAATATAGGTGAAACTGACATTGACTGGAAATAGACTCATTTGTTTAAAATGTGTTCTGAGCTGGAGTGGTATTGTACTGTGCTAAGGGCCGTGTCTTGCTTCTTTTTTCCCTATACAGTATATCCAATGTGTTGTGATTGCTGTAATGAGTTATGTGTTCTTTGACTCATTGTGGCAACATGGATGAGGCAATAATCATCAAAAGGAATGACATTTCCCCCTTCAAATTAGTTAATAGATGAGAAAATCCTTCCTCCAAATTAGTATAAGTTCTGCTATCAATGACATCATGGCTTGTAGTTAGATTGGTTTAAATACAATGTAAATGTCCTTGTCCACTGTGTCAGCTGTTGTCCATGCATGACTTTGGCCCATTTAAACATCTTTATAAGTAAAGAATATATGTAGCCAGGGTTGAACTGTTGGGTTATTGGTGTTTTCTGAGTATGGCTGTCAGCACATAGACAAATTCAGCCACAATTTGAACTGGGAAGTATTGGCATTTTGGACCAAATCAAATCCCCAAATGCTATGGAATTCCTGGAAGCTTGGCATTCTGATAAATCAACCTATATGTTGAGAGATTAAGAAATTTTCATCATATCTTCTGACTGCCAGTTGTTTGTGAATGCATTCTGCCTATCTTCCACCCATCTGTCTTACATGGTGGCTGTTTTAGACCCTACATTATATGTTGTAGATGAAAAACAAAAGGAGGGGGAGGAGAAGGAAGAGGAGGAGGAGGGGGAGGGGGAGGGGGAGGGGAAGGAGAAACATTGTACTTTCCTCATACCATTTAAAAGATATAAGCAAAGGTCAAGGAAGAAAACAAATAGCTGGAGCTCATCTCCCTAGAAACCAAGACCTAGGTGTGCAGGAAACATACTAGATAAACAATTAAGGAAGAAACAGAACCCTAATCAAGGAACCATCAAGGAAGAAACCACACCCTAACTAAGGCTGTCAGGGCAAGCTACTATATATAAACAACCAGCAAACTTTACTATCCACTGAAGGTGTTACCTAGCCTGGTAATGAAATGTCTGCAGGAAAACAGCCAAGCTCAGAGAATACCAAGAGCCCAATAACTTATAAGCTTCTCTGGATGCTACTGATGGCTTATTTTGCATGGTAGTAGTGTATCTGAAGCTATACTAGCATATTTCAAGCTAGGTATGAGTAGAAAATTCAACTGGGGTGATTATTATATATGAAAAGTGCCAAGGAAGGTACATTGGATGATGATGTCAGTCAGAAGAATGGGGAAGAAAGAGGTACAAGAGCATTTCTTGATTGTGAAATCAAGGCTGTGATCCAGAGTTCCCCACTTTAGCTTTAAAGAGTACTTCCATTTAAATGTACTCCTCCGTGGCCTCTGATTGCAAGAGACATCCAGTAAAGACAGTAACTGCATGGGACAGACTCCTGCACTGCATGGAACCATCTCATAGACATGGTTTACCATATCTTTTCACTACACATTTTCCATTATCATATCAAAATAAAACCTTGTGTGAATGGTGATGTGCTTGTACAAATATTTAAATAGCTGCCTGTTTGGATATGAAAAGGAGGAGGCAGGGGATTAATACGATGAGGGTCAAAGCAAAATTTGAGGTATATTTATATCAAACCTAAAAATACTACTTAGTCTATAAGCACACTGAAATTTTAAAAGATTTTCATGGCCATTGAATTAATCTATTTGTTTTGTTTTTCCTTCTGGCTGAGGAAATGTGGGAGGTGTAATCTAATATATTTGGAAGAAACCAGGCTGGGGACAGAATTATACCCAAAATGATTTTTTTTTTAATAGTTAAAGAAATGCAGCTCTCTAGATAATTGAATAACAGGGTAGAGCTTTATCTACTGCCACTGGTAGTAGGTTTCATATATAGAATTACTTTATATCTGTCTGTATATCTAAATTTATCTCTATAACCAAGTACACAACAGAGAACAGCTCTGGGTTCTGACATAATCAAATTATCTGAGATATTTTTGATATGGAATACTCATCTTGATTTCTCATTGTTTAAAATGTGAGGCAGTTTCTGCATTATAATAAAAAGGAGACAGAACCATGTTTCCAAGTGATAAACAGTGACTTGAAATAATCTATTCATGCTTTCTGTGCTGTGACAATTTTGAGGTATGAATATGTATAAACAGAAGCAAATTCTAGCCAAGCAGAGGCTGCCGTGTTATCTTAGAATGCGGTTCAGCCAAGGGTTCCATATCCTTTAATCCAGGCCTGTCTGCTTTTTTTTGTTTTTTGTTTTTTTGTTATTTTTTTAAATCTGGGAACGCACCTCTGCAAATTATTTTCAGATGTACATTTACAACGTCATTTTGCTGGATGTATTGGGGAAAAATATGTATAGGGCCCTTGGCTGGCGGCCCTGATTTAAGTAGAACAACCATATCCAAATTAAGATTCTGATTTAGTCGTAAGTGGTAAAATCATCAACATCAGCATAACAGATCATTTATAGAAATACCTCAAAACTTCCAGGTGCTGAGCATGACCTTGCACACAGGTGTACACTCTGAAAAAGGAAAGAGAGACAGAAGGGAGAGACAAAACTGAGGGAAGGAGCCTGCATGAGGAGGAAAGAAATATATGAAACCCATTCAATAACTAATGCTAAGAAAATAATCTCAGAAGTCAAAAGTATTCCCTAGTCAAGAAGCTGTGGTGGCCCTGGACCAGCTGCCAGTGACTGGTGCCTTAGATGAATCCTGCAATCAGCATACCCACTTAATGTGGCAGCCTGGGCAATTGCTTTGCTTACCCACAGGGAAGGATCACCCCTACCAAGAGAGACATATGAGTGATAAGAGAAGGTTTTAATAATTGGTACAGGTCAAAGAAAGAGCATGCCTGGCAAAGGGAAGATACCAGTGTCCTCCTTTTTTTTTAGCTGTGTGGTATAGATACCCCTTCATGTATTGTTATCCTCTAATGATGAAGGGGCTTGAACATCCCAGTGGAGCTAAGAGCCTTGCCTTCATGAGTGTGCAATCCCAGAAGTGCCTATCCCAAGCCACACCAAAGAGTTTAGTTACAAGACTTGACTTCAGGTTTGTGCAATTATAAGCCAAGGCTGACAGGATGTGTGTGCAAGTGTACACACAGAGCAGCAAAGTCCCAGTCCCTAGATAGCTTGCCTGCAAACAGTTCCAAACAACCACAGTCCAAGGGGAGAAGCAGAAGTGTAGTCAGGTCATAATCCAGCAGTCCAGGCATCCAAATGTGAGTTGTCAGCTGGTCTGGATTCAAAGTTTTCACAGGCAATGGGTTCAAGAGACAAATGTACAGAGTTCCAGTAAGTGGAGCATTTGTTTCAACAGCAGATTGCTGGCAGTAATTGTTCTTAAATAGTATTTGCTGTGGGTATAGGCAATCAAGGACAGCAATCAAGGACGAGAAGCTGTGCTGAATGCTTCTGTGCTGCTCAGCTCATGGTAGGACATGTTCTAGGGCTGGGGAGAAGTCCTGAATCTGGTCTACCATCATCTGAGGCTGCCAGGATCTGTCAGCCCCAGGTGCCTGATTGCTAATCTCCTCCTGAGGCTGGTGTTCATCTGAGGTCTCCATATTACTCCCCACCCGCTTTTCCTGGCATTCATCTGGTGCATCTCAAGCAGCATCTTCCAAATCCAAGCTGGCCATGAGAAGAAGGGCTATTCATGATGGAAAAGGAATGAGATTAAACACAATCCACTGGAGATGGAAAATCCATTCCAGTATTCAGTCAAGAAAACTAAATGGACATTTACAACCAGGACAGTGTCGATATACTGGAAAATGAGCCTCCAGATCAGAAGGAAGCTAATGAGCCACTGGGGAAGAGCAGAGTTCAAGTACAAGTAGCACTAGCACTTTTGGCTGAATTAAAGCCAAAAGGACATCCAGTGCTGATGTGCCCAGAGGCAAAAGGGAAATTTGATACTTCATATACTGTATATAATATACCATCAGTACATGGAATATCAGAACTATGAGCTCAAACAAGTTTGATGTTCTCAGAGCAGACATATCAAAATTGAACATTGACATTCTGGGAATCAGCAAACTGACATTAACTGGAATGGATCACTTCATCAGAAGAGCATCAGAACTTCCACTGTAGATAAGTAAATCATAGAGGTAATGTAGAATCCATCATTACTAACAAAAGGGTGTCAAACTCAGCATTTGGGGGGGAAGGAAGGGAGGAAGGAAGGAAGGAAGGAAGGAAGGAAGGAAGGAAGGAAGGAAGGAAGGAAGGAAGGAAGGAAGGAAGGAAGGAAGGAAGGAATCTCAGTTCAAACGCAAGGCAAGCCAATTGACATTACTGTGCCCAAGTTTATGCTTCAAACACAGATGTGCACACAACACCAAAAAAAGGACATCATTCTGATTCTGATTCAGATTGGAATGCAAAAGTTGAAAGTGAAACTGCATCTGGAAATGGGAAAATTTTAACTTGTGTACACAACAAAGCAGGAGACAGGTACTGATTGGCTACTATAGTTCTGCCAAGAAAATTTAATGTATATAGGAAATACTTTCCAACAACCTAAAAGATGACTGCAAATTGACTATATGCTCTGCAAGTTGAGATGAAGAAGTCAGTCAGCAAAAACAAGCCTTGGTGCTGGTTGTAGTTTAGATCACCAATGTCTTCTTGCAAAATTACAACTTAAAGCAAAGAAAACAAAATCAGACAAACAAAATACATCCTCAGCAGTATTCTATATGATTATGTAGTGAAAGTAAAGACTAGATTTAATGGATTAAATTTTATAAATGAAGTGCCTGGACTGAAATTTGTGACATCATTTAAGATGAAGCAAATAAAAATATCTTGACATGCAAAATGCAAAAGAAGGTGAAATGGCTGTTTGCTGAAAGCAAAAGGCATCAGAGGTAGGAGAAAAATTGTCCAACTAAACACAAGAGAAAAGATAACAGAGCAGTAATTTAAAAGGCCGATTGCTGAAGGCTTCCCACAATGGGAAAGAAAAAGAAAAGGATGGATCAAAATGAGGATGGTTAGTAAACACTGTCTTTTAAGAAAGTAAGAAAATGGTATACTAATACAGAGACAGAGATTTAGAAAGATAAACAATCTAACAAGGGAATATTATCATGCTTTATTGTGCTTTTCTGAATTCTGGGAAGGGGTATCGATCAGCAAGGCAAGATGAACACTCAGGCAGGAGCACCTGGATTTGGGGAAGAAGGAAAGGGCGGAATGGCTTCAGTATACCATATGACAAAAAGCGACCATGACAAAACAATTAATTGCCACTTTATTTGTAGCGGGAGTACATGAAGAAATTATTTCCTGGGGCATTCAAAATAAAAGACAAAAGGAACATCCAACATTATAATACAATGCTAATTAAATAATTAAATGTTATTTAACGTATACATCTAAATAATGACTACTCCTATAATTGCCAGCTAGCATGACCATCTTCTAGAAATCCATATAGGATACCATCAAAGAAAAACTCATAGACATATAATATGGTTAAAAACAAAGGAAGGAAATAAAAAAGAAAATAGGGGAACAGAAAAGCAAGGATTGGGTTAAGAGATAAGCAAACTAACAGTTCAAGCAGAACATTATAATATCCAAAGTAGGCTAGAGAATGTATTTATCAGTTTAGTAGGATCACTAGATGAGTGAAAGTCGCTTTTGGAAATGATCAAGAGAATATTGACATACCTCGGCCAGAGTTCTTCAAGCAAGAAAATCATGAAAGAAAAAGAATGTCAGTTCCCAACTTTTTGACTTAAGGAGAACATTGAATGATGCCAACAGAGATGGAAAGAGATGTTGATTATGTAGATCTAGGTGGAAATTCAATAAATTTTGTTTTCTACAAATTGAGTGTTAATCTGATATAAGTCAGATGTGTCTATAAAACAGATTGAAATATTAGTAAGGCAAGAGAGAGAAAAGAAAAGAAGGCAGAGCTAAATATTGCTTATGTAACAACAGCAATGCAGATCAAAAGGAAATCAGATTATTAACAGTGGAAAGAAAATGATCAAGAATTGAAACAGGAGTAAAACAAAGAAACTGTAGTGTGAAAAACCTCCAAAGAATAAAGAGAACTTTGAATAAGAAGAGACATAAGCATCAATCACAAATTGGGTTCAGCCTGGATTCAGCAATTTGGAAAATAGATGGACTCAGGTCAGACAGTACTATTCAATCTGACTCAGTTTTGAAGCAGAGATGAGATTTGGGGAATCTCATCAATTCAGAGTAACCCAATTTGCCTCTGAATTTGGGATTCAGCAGACTTTGATGCACATCCATAAATCAGAACATAGTTAGCTTTCTCAAAAACAGAAGAGAATAAAAGGCAAAAACAAATAGGACTTCTTGTGACCTGGATACAGAATTGCTGTAATGTGATTCCTTATTCCTTATTTGTGTGTCCCTGGAATGATTCACAATTGATATGTTACTGGAATGATGTTTTAAGCAGCCACTAACAATAAGTAAATTACAAATACCATATTTTAGCCTCCTGACAAAACATTCAGCATATATTTATTGTGCATGAGATTTTTATTTATTTAATACCAGTTAGGCAAAAAAAAAAAAAAAAGTTTTTGAATTCTCAGTGCAACACATTGGTTTACTAAGCAACAATTTAAGAAAAGACATACATGTATATATATACAATACAAACTATAACATCTAATTTACCCAACTTTGAATTTTAAATGTATTACATGGTTGGTAACAGGAACAGCTACTAAAAGTCCAGGATCCTATTACAGCCAAATATTAAGCCAAGTCCAGATGGAATACTTCTTGAAAAATCAAAAAAAGCTACATAATGGTGGGAAAGAGTTGTTTCACAGAATCTAATAAGATGCAGATTGCGGCAACTCTCCACAATATCACCAGAAAGCACTGACATAAATCAAAGATAAGCTATCAGCAATTTTAAGGTTAATTTCATTTACCTGTAGCCCTTAGACCTAATTTCAATGCTCCCCAAATAAGAACTTAAGAGAGAGCTATTTGCCCCTTCCCCGCATCCTACTGCTTGGGAGAGACTAAAAAGAGAGTGGGAACACAAAAATAAAGGTGTTGTTAAACAAAGAATGTGTCCCCACTCATTTTAAATTGTGGTCAGTCTACCTCCATCTCCATCTCCATATCTCTATCATCTCTATCATCTCTATCTCTACCTCTCTACCTCTCTCTATCTTTATCTCTGTATCTCACTCTAGCTCTAGCTCTATCATCTCTCTATCTCTCTATCTAAAAGATTTGTATGGCTGCTTATCTTGGAGCACAACTCTAGGTGGCTCACAACAACAAGCAATCCATGATTGCTTCAGCATCACCCCAGTAGTTTACTCCTGACAAAAATGAGGCAAGTGAGCAGATAAACTGGTGGCCCACTCAGGCCTAAAGCCAAGGCAGGCCTAGTATCTTGTTCAAACTGACCTTGTCTATCCTAGCTTCTACTTGGATAGAAACCTACAGAAGCCAGGGGTTTAGGTCAAATTGGCAAAACACTGCCATACTGTTGTCAAGAACACTCTGTGCCCCTGCAGGCAGCAGTAATTGAGTTTGACTCGAGGGAATCTTTGCCTTTCTTGCTCTGGCATAAGTGGGTGAAGAAAAAAGTCAAGGAGGAAGGGCGTAGAATAATCTTTTCCTTTAGAGTAGTGTTGTCCAAACTTGGCCACTTTAAGATGAGTGGACTTCAACTCCCAGAATTCCCCAGACAGCCATGCTGGTTGGGGAATTCTGGGAGTTGAAGTCCACTCATCTTAAAGTGGCCAAGTTTGGACAACACTGCTTTAGAGATTTAGCTCAGTAATAGAACTCTTTGAATTATTTGGGTCTTCCATTACACTTTGTGGCACAGGGCAACTTTTTCTTCCCTAAATAATCACATCCGAACATGGGCTGAGGGATCAGAACCAGAAAGTTGAGGTGAGGTTGAGTTATTGATATTATTATTAACCCAGTCCAGAGTGATTCCCTTTTCTCCACAATTTCCATTTGCAGCTTTGCTTTGTTTTTATTCCCCCGTTTCTGTATTTGTGTAATTTGTGACTGCAGTTTCAGATTTTCAAAAACGACTTTCCCCCCACCGGCTTCCTCAAAAGAGTTCCACTCACTGCTCTTTTACAGAGTTTATCAGCAAGGACACTGTCATATCATAATGGGTTCCTGTTGCTACACAAATGAAAATGTCATGGCAGTGTGTGAGATTTAGATTGAACTGATCTTTGCAGCTTCTGTCACGGTGACATTATGTGAGTCATTTGATCTAACAGTTGGCTGTGCTCTGAGTAGATGGATGGAAAGTACGCTGCATTACAACTTGGCCTTAAAGCAATTGGCTAATCAGAATTTGGTCAGATACTTGGACTCGTAATTGCATGGACTCAAACTGACCCATAATTACGCTATATGGCAAAACCTGTTCCAGACTTATTTCTAACACCTTTGCTATATCTCTGCAATTATAATTATCTTCTCCAGGAGGCACAATTATGTAGCTATTTGTGCACTGTAAAAACTTTTAAGTGAAATGTAAAGTTGAATCCAATACTTTTGGCCTAACCACATGCAATATTTCTGTGGGGTCTAGACCATACTGGTAGTTGAAGTCCACACATCTTAAAGTTGCTGAGTTTGAAGAGAGTACAGAAAATTGCCAAAAAGTTCACAGATTTCAGACAGGAGTTTGGAAACAGCAGAGAAACAATATGGGGAATATGGAATACAAATCTGTGAATATGGTTATCAAAATGGCTCAAGATCTGAGGGGGTTTTTGAGCACAGTGTTCTCTGGTGGGCTCTTGCCTCAGACTGATAATTCCACTTTACCCAGCATGCTCATGAGCCACCCACCATTTCTGTCATCCTCAAGACAGCCCCAGCCAGCAGCTAAGGCAGTCTCCACCTGTTCTCTGGCTCTGTGTCAAAAGTAGTATTTCTGTCTTGTGCCAGATTTTGTGCACTGGGCTGTGTTTTTGTGAGCCCGTTACATGTGTGTATGGCAGCTGAGGCTAACGTTAGCAATGGCCCTGCTAGAGTGTGGCCCGCTAATTTCAGGAATTGATCCTGGTCCAATCCTTGTGGTGCAAAGCTGGGCAACTTTTCTGGCTGAAAGTTATGTCTAGCATCCAGTCATGAAACACATATACTCAGATCTCTCTCTCAGAGTGATTTTCAGAGGATCTGCTTTGAAGAAGGGGAAGATTAGCTTCCCCTCATTAGGAAAGTAGCAGTGAAGAAAAACAATCCTTTGCCATCTCTCTCTCTCTCTCTCCTCTCTTTTTACTGGCTGTGTTACAGATCAATGGTTTCTTGCTGTTATTTGTAATATGACACCAGTGACTCTGAAGCACGTTTGCTCAAACGAAGGCAAAGCCACAAAGCTTTCCTATATAATGGTCTTGCTGAAATTGGGAATACCTAGGAGACAGACTATAGGCAATGTCACTTGTGGGCTATTATGCACAGGACAGCCTCATTGGAGACTGCTCAAACTGAGCTGTAAATTACCCAACCCTGTTCTAAAGTAACATCTGAAGGAGAACCTTGTGCATCTTCCTTACTAATGAAATGGTGGCTTCTTTTTGTGTTAGCAAGAGAACAAGGAGGCTTATTCCCTTGTTACTACATACTGATACATTTATAAAATCTTTCTTAGCTCCATGAAATGGTACATAGGCAAAGGTTAACTAATCATTCAGGACAACTCGAGCAAAAGAAAACTGTGTTCTAGGTGGCAGTTTTTTCCTCCAAAATGTGCTGGGCTTCTAAAGCAACGTTTCTCAACCTAGCAACTTTACGTTGTGTGGTTTTCAACTCCCAGAATTCCCCAGCCAGCCATGAAGTCCACACATCTTAAAGTTGTTGAGGCTGAGAAACACTGTTCTAGAGGATGAATACTGTTATTTCTTCACATATTTTCTGAGATTAGCCTCTAATGCACAGATACTTTCATGCACATAGAGATTGTGCAGATAAAGATTAGACAAGACTCTGTAATCCATTTCATGGCAATTGATTTGATTCCAACTACACATGCATTCGGGATTCAAGGGTCACAAAGTTGGACAGCTCCAGTTAAGATTTGAAAGTAGTTGCTATACAAATAAATTCTGCCGGTTGTATCAGTTTGCTTACAAATGATAAGCTGTTTCCTAAGAGGGTGTTGTTGTTGTTGTTATTATTATTGTTAAATAATGGCATTGCTGGGTTTTCTGCTGTATCTAGGGCTGGCTTAAGACATATTGCTGCCTAAAGCAAACCAATCTTGCCGAAGTCAAAGCTCTGTCCTAGTCGAATTAGTAAACTAGTACTTTTCCCCAACCCCAAGTGAAAATAAGACAATAGTTTGCTATTCTTTCAGAATGCCAAGAACTTCTTGCCTGTGGCAGCCACTTCAAATAACCTAGTAACAGGACTGAACTTGATTCCACCCCATGTTTCTACTGGGTAGAGAAGATCAGTAGCTGAAGTCTCTGTAAACTGCTTTGAGTGATTTTTCCTGCATCCTGCAATTGCAATAGCATGATATTTCCACTTAGAGTAGAACAAATTCCTGTAAGCTAACTGATTACTTTATTTCTTTCTCATTAAATATGGGGAACATTCATTTGTTTCACATTTTCATATAAATCGAGTTAATTTGCACTTCCCAAACGTTATATGGAAACTGAAATGCAGTTAACCCTCATTGTTTTCACTTTTCTGAATTTTATGCTGTTTTTCTCTGAACTTTAGAAGAAATTGTGAACAAAAAAGCACATATGAAAAAAATGTGTTTGCAAAAATATGTGTATTAGGTAAAACTGTATAGAAAATGTGTAAGAATGGTCACGGTCATAGAAATAAATACATCTTTTTATATTGTATTACAATTGATGTGGGATAGGATAGGATAGGATAGGATAGGATAGGATAGGATAGGGTAGGGTAGGGTAGGGTAGGGTAGGGTAGGGTAGGGTAGGATAGGATAGGATAGGATAGGATAGGATAGGATAGGATAGGATAGGATAGGATAGGATGAGCTTATCTTTACAAAATGCAAATATACAGAAAAAGACAAGAGTTCTCCATCTCTATCTTGACCTAAAGCATTGTCCTCACTGAAGTAAGAGATCATAAGTAAAACATTTTACTGCTATCAAAATACTGTCTGAAATGTCATTTCTAATGATAAGGAATACATAGCTGAATTCTGAACCTGAGTGTGAATTTGGTTGCCTTGAACGGATTCTGTGATTTCAAGAGGAGTCAGCATAGTGCTCTAACAAACACTCTCCCCCCATTTTAGCAGCCACTAGGCAGGGCAAGTTGAAGAAATTTGAGAGTCCATTGCAACACCAGGTCAGGAGCCCCATCCCTGTAAAAACAGCTGAAAATTAAAATGCAGATCCACTCCTGCAAAAGGAGATATTAAGGCTAAATTGAAAATGGAATGCCCACAGAACCTGAGCTAAAAATGCTGGCTTAGGCCTCAGCCCGCAGGGCTAGTCTCATCTTCTGCTCTCAAAAATCTAAATAAATGCTGCTTTTGAGTTGTACAGAATCTAATTCTTCTTTAGGGAGAGCGGTACTTCCCTTGGCAGAGAGAGAGAGAAAGAAACTGCTTCTACGTTTGAAATGCTATTTTCCTTGATTTCTGTCCTGCAAATATTGCTACCAGTTTATCCGTGTTCAATTGCAATTCTCACCAGACCAATCATTCTTCGCTCACCATAGACTTTAAACAGCTTTTTATTAGTTTCCGTTTCAGAAACCTCTATTGTGCAAAAGTGACTGGGACAATAGGAAAATTCTGAGTGTAGTGGCTTGAAATCTGGAAATTCCAATATGTGATGGTTAAACGCTGAATATATTTTGAAGTGTTTTATTAAAAAAAAAACACCTTTGAAATATGTATTGGAGTGTTTTATTCAAAATATATTTGAATACCAACAGATAGCATGGGCAACGTGCTATATCTCCTCTCTCCACATGCTGTACATGCCCATTCATCCCCTAAAAACATCCACACTGCCCTACCTCTCTCCCCCTCTCCAGAGATGGTAGGCAGCAAATGGGAGAAGGAAATGCCTAGCCTGTTGCTTCTGGGCTCCTGAGGAGAATCCCCTCTGCCTATACAGGGCATGCAGGGGGCCCAGAGTGGCAGTGCAGCTCCTTTCTCCTGGCAGGCCCTCCACAGTCCTAACAGGTGGGAGGGAAGGGCCTGGCTTCAGCAGCGGGGTGACAGCAGGACAGCTGGGGAGTAGCTAAGCACTGGCTGGGCTGATGGCAGCCATAGGACCCATAGGACTCTGGGGCATGGGTTGGATTATGGATACACAGCCCAGCAAGCAAAGGGGACAGTGCACTTCTCCTGTGTCCTTCAGCATCAGGTGCCTGAGCAGAGTACTTTCCTCTTCCTCTTCTCAGAATCTGCAGCAATTGTCATCATGTGCAAAGCCCTGCCCTGCTCTTCCTGGCCTCATTCATTCAGGCAGGAGCAGGTACAGTTCCTGGGTTGGCAGGAGCAGAGCGGTTGTAAGAGATTGGCAGCAGCAAATGTGGTAGGCAGAGTGAAGGGAAGAACAGAGGTATCTGGAGGGACCCTGCTCAGGCGACCCCACTTTTCAAGTGCTGCAATTCCCTTTAACCCTCCTTGCTGCTTAGGATAGGCAGAAGGAAAAGGAAGGTAAGTGGAGCTGGCTGAGTTTTAATAATAGGAAATAGTTCATCTGAGGGTCTCTAGCCACCAAGCTTTGAGAAAAGGATCCTATACAACATGTTATTATCAAATGTAATCTAATTCGGGCAAAAAGTAAAAATAGATATTTAAAGGAATCTAGCGTCAAAGCTCTTACTCTTATCCTTTTGCAATATGGCAGCTTGCTTATCAAAGAACAGTGTCTATTTAAAAAAAAAAAAAAACTATAGAGTGATAAACCATCTCCTTTTTAACCATCTTCTTGGGTTTCCCATAAGTGGAAGAAATGAACCTTTGAATTTTCAAATCTCACTCCTCACTCTGGCCCCAGGTCAAATTGGACATCCTGTAGTTCAGCTTGAGTTGAAGCAGATATTTTCCAAGTCACTGAACTGGGCCCAAAGTGAATGTTATGCTTGATATAAATCTAAAGTACACTATGGTAAGTTTCTATCCATTTGGGTTTGGTACTAGCATTCCAGTAAACATTTTATAATAGTTTAGGAGAAAAAGGTTAAGGTCACCTCAGTATTTGCTGCAATTTCAGTAATTACCCTAATTTCCCCTCCCCTTAAAGATGCTATTTGCATTTTTTAAAACATGCATACTAATGCAGAGATGCATTAATGCCAATTCTAGTTGCCCATTATTTCTTAATAGTATATTTTAGAATCATGCAGTTTAGCCAATGCAAGGATTTTTTAGTCTTTTGAAAAGGGTTTCTCCAACACCTGTGATAACTTGGATGAATAATTTTAATAGAAACAAGCTTTCTAAAATATTTAAGACATTCTTAAGTCAATACTTCATAAAAATTACCTTTGCACTGCAATAGATTTATATATTTCCAAGTGCAATTAAATGAATTCAAGTCGTCATTTGCAGTGCCAATGAATCACTCAGATTCATTTTTAATGTATGGTATTGTGTGCAGACTCAAGCATTTTTTAACTTAATTTTGCAACCTGAGCTCATTTTAAAAAGGTCTGAATTCCCACATGGAATCTGAGATATAATTTTCCAGACACTAAGCCATAAAGACTTATGAATGTGTATTTCCCCAAAGACAATGAGCATATGAATGCACAAGTTAAATATGTTCAAAAATCAGAATAATGCAAACTATACTTTTTATAATTTGGGTCTCTATTCATCCAGTATCTCAGATAACTAAGCTGGGCTGTCAATATTTATTCCCCAGGAAAACCTTTTCCTGAAGCGTAGGCACTGTAATATTCTGTGCGTGTACTTAAGAACATTGGTAGCTGTCTCATGCCAGGTCAGCCTGTCTGTCCATATGCTTCAATCTAGTTTACTCTGATTGGCAGCAGCTTTCCAGAGGGCTTTTCCACTACATGCAACCTGATCCTTTGCTTGCGGATGCTAGGGTTGGAATCTGGAACCATCTGCGAGCTAAGAATGCGCTCTACTTTTGAGCAGTGTTTCTCTTTTTGGAAGAATCTTTGGAGATTCTACACCTATAGATTGTCTGTCTGTCTGTCTCTGTCTTTCATGTGGTGTATATTCTCAGCATATTCTCTACCTCTCAGCAAGTAGCAGCATTTAGTTGTCTGTCTGGACTGGACTGGGAAGATCAACAGGATTTGGCTTCATTGGTACTCAGAATGGAGACCTCCAGGGAATACAGGGCTGTGTGATAGATTGAAAAGTTGGGGGGAAACCCCCTTGCATTCTGGAAAGTTGTGCTATTTCACTCAATTTGAAATATGTGACAATTTTCTCTTACATCCACATTAAATTAGGTTTTCCATACATAAATATATATTTTAAAGTGAATTCCCTTTTTAAGAAGAAAAAGGGTCCTGTGAGGCTGTGTTTTAAACTGGAGTGGGCAAATGTTTCCTCAGTGATCATTGTCCCATCGGATCCTTGCTTACCCTGGGCTTCTCATGAAAATGGTGAACAAAACTACAGAATATAAAATCCTCCTCCTATTGATGTAATTTACAGGTGAAACTCGAAAAATTAGAATATCGTGCAAATGTTCATTTATGTCAGTATGGTAACTCAAAAGGTGAAACCAATATATGAGATAGACGCATTACATGCAAAGCGAGATATGTCAAGCCTTACTTTGGTATAATTGTGATGATTATGACGTACAGCTTATGAAAACCCCAAATTCACAGTCTCAGAAAATTAGAATAGTGTGAAAAGGTTCAATATTCTAGGCTCAAAGTGTCCCACTCTAATCAGCTCATGAATCCATAACACCTGCAAAGGGTTCCTGAGCCTTTCAATGGTCTCTCAGGCTGGTTCAGTAGGAATCACGAGCATGGGAAAGACTGCTGACCTGACAGTTGTGCAGAAAACCATCATTGACACCCTCCATAAGGAGGGAAAGCCCCAAAAGGTAATTGCAAAAGAAGTTGGATGTTCCCAAAGTGCTGTATCAAAGCACTTCAATAGAAGATTATGTGGAAGGGAAAAGTGTGGTAGAAAAAGGTGCACAAGCAGCAGGGATGACCGCAGCCTGGAGAGGATTGTCAGGAAAAGGCCATTCAAAAGTGTTGGGGACTTTCACAAGGAGTGGACTGAGGCTGGAGTTAGTGCATCAAGAGCCACCACACACAGACGGATCCTGACATGGGCTTCAAATGTCGTATTCCTCTTGTCAAGCCGCTCCTGAACAACAAACAACGTCAGAAGCGTCTTACCTGGGCTACAGAAAAAAAGAACTGGTCTGTTGCCCAGTGGTCCAAAGTCCTCTTTTCTGATGAGAGCAACTTTTGCATCTCATCTGGGAACCAAGGAGCCAGAGTCTGGAGGAAGAATGGAGAGGCACACAATGCACGATGCTTGAAGTCCAGTGTGAAGTTTCCACAGTCTGTGTTGATTTGGGGAGCCATGTCATCTGCTGGTGTTGGTCCACTGTGCTTCATTAAGTCCAGGGTCAACGCAGCCATCTACCAGGAGATTTTGGAGCACTTCATGCTTCCTTCCACAGACGAGCTTTATGGGGAAGCTGACTTCATTTTCCAGCAGGACTTAGCACCTGCCCACAGTGCCAAAAGTATCAAAACCTGGTTCAATGACCATGGGATTACTGTGCTTGATTGGCCAGCAAACTCGCCTGACCTGAACCCCATAGAGAATCTATGGGGCATTGCCAAGAGAAAGATGAGGGACATGAGACTGAACAATGCAGCGGAGCTGAAGGCCGCTATTGAAGCATCCTGGTCTTCCATAACACCTCAGCAGTGCCACAGGCTGATAGCATCCATGCCACGCCGCATTGCGGCAGTCATTGCTGCAAAAGGGGCCCAAACCAAGTACTGGGTACATATGCATGCTTATACTTTGCAGAGGTCCGATATTGTTCTATTTCCAATCCTTGTGTTATTGATGTCATGTAATATTCTAATTTTCTGAGATTGTGAATTTGGGGTTTTCATAAGCTGTACGCCATAATCATCACAATTATACCAAAGTAAGGCTTGACATATCTCGCTTTGCACGTAATGCATCTATCTCATATATTGGTTTCACCTTTTGAGTTGCCATACTGACATAAATGAACATTTGCACGATATTCTAATTTTTCGAGTTTCACCTGTACATGCATTTATGCACATTTTAAAAAATAGAGCAAAAACTAAACAAAAACACAATACTTCCACTCTAGTGGGAGATTACTGTGGTATTACAAGTAACCTATCCTGCTGATGGGCAGTTTCAAGGCCTCAGCTCTTCCAGCTTTTGTTTTTTAACAAGTGTGGACCTTAAGTCATTTTTTTTTAAAGCAGCTTTTCAAATGGGGATCATTTCCCATAAAGAAGGGTGTTGTAATACCTATGCAACACCAGCCTTTTTTGTTGTTCAGTCATTAAGTCGTGTCCGACTCTTCGTGACCCCATGAACCATATTGCGCCAGGCCTTCCTATCTTTCACTGCCTCCCTGAGTTTGCTCAATTTCATGCTCATTGCTTCAGTGATGCTATCTAGCCATCTCATCCTCTGCCATCCTCTTCTCCTTTGGCCTTCCATCTTTCCCAGCATCAGGGTCTTTTCCAAAGAGTCCTCTCTTCGCATTAGGTGACCAAAGTATCTGAGCTTGAGCTTCATTATCAATCCTTCCAATGAGCAACACCAGCCTTAGACCACAATAATTACATTTTTAAAAAATGAGGCTTTGATTTTTGCTGCCTTGAAATCATATCTTCTATCAAAAATAAAACAAACAAAATAACAAAGTTGACAGGGAAGCCTTCAGAGTAATTCACCTTGAATGCTTAGATGCATAAGGAGTAACAATGGATAGATAGTCCAGACTAAGAGACTTGTTTTCAGTGTAAATTTATTATAGTTTGAATGTTGGGCAAGTACAACAGCAATGTGATGCCTTTTCAAATTGCTTTTTAACAAAGATTGCTACTCAGCCAATGAGTGGCAACTTGTATAGACAATATTCTGAAAAGGAATGGTATGTCACATTCAAATCTCAGGAGACAAAGAAGAAATAATAGCAATCTATGTTATATCTTGCCTAATAGAACATAGACCATAATGCACATATTCAGTTGGCTTTCCATTTCAACACAGTCTATGTGACATGGAAAAGTATAAGAAAAGATGGCAGTTTTGAATCTTTTTGATCACAAGCAGCTCATAAACAGATGATATTATTGTAGGATACTCCAGTTATGAAACACACAGTGGTTGAAGACTTCCTGTAAAGATGCTGAGTAGGACAAATTGTTGTCAGTGCATGATGTGGGCACCTGAAAAATTAATCCCAAGCCCAAATTAATTATGAAATGACCAAAGCTGTAATCTGTTCCCATAAAAACAAGAATAATCCTCCTAGCCACACTCCTTGTACAAGAGTGTCATGCAGACAGCAGACCTATGCAGAAAGGACTGGGCCTGAAAGCTGACATTAGAATCCAAGTAATTGGGGATCTCAAATGGCATGGACAACCCCAGTTTCTCTCTACTGCATTTCCTGTGGTCTTGACATTAATAGACTAATCAAAGAAATTATTAGATCCCCCATTTATTGTCAGTGAAATGAAGATACTTTATTTATTTGCTCATTGAAATCTTATCTTGCCTTTCAGTCTGGCTGGCCTTCAAGGAGCCTCAAAAAAGTTTTTAATTTTTTTTTGAATACAGTCAAATAATCCTTGTAGTATAAGCAACAAGTGTGTGTATTCTAGTGATAGAAGGAGTCATGATCATGAACTTTGTAATTCTAGACTAGGTATGGGAAAAAATTGCAGTATTCAGTAGTAGTAGTAGTAATATTTGGTATGTGCTTATATCCAAGTACAGTTCAACATCTATCTTTTGATAGCAATATTTTGGTATACAATACTACAGAAGAATCAAAGTAAATAAGATGAAAATATAATTTAAAGGAAAATCTACTGTGATCTCGTCTAGGTCTAAATAGTAATTAAACAATATAACTAGTTACAGCATTCCAGCAAGAAACCTTTGTAGACATTTTCATCAGTCAGAATTCATTTAATGGGAGTCACTACTGTAGTCTAGAAGATAAATATTGGCATCCAAATAGTGGTTGATGCCTATGCTTTTCAAAGAGGTATTAATCATTTGCAGTCACTAATATCTCCAACTAGACTTTCATGGAAATCAATTTCCAAATTGTTAATCCTTTTAAAGTTATTTTTGGATATTCATTCATTTAAGTTAGTTAATAATAAAATTACAGCATTTCTGCAAAAGCTTTTTCTATAGCAAGCCCTGTAACTGAGACTTCATAATATATCTCATGCAGTAAAAATGTTATGTTAGGCTGGGGGCAAGAGGGGAGAGAGAGAGAGAGAGAAGATGAGCCTAAGGGGATAGAATGCATTTCAAAAGGGTTCAGGTTGTGGTTTTTGGTTCATTGAATTAAAGACATCCATAAGATGCAGTTCATATAATCATTATTCAGATTAGCTGAGTTAAAAAGGTATAGTTTTTTAATTGTTTCTAACTGTTTTAATGGATAAATTATATTAAGTGTTTAGCTTTTGTTTTAATTATGTATGCTGCCCAGAGTCACATGGAAGTGAGATGGGCAGCTATATAAATTTCAGTAGAAGAGAATACCTTAGCTCAGAGTTGAACTGTGGAGTCCTTGGTGCTCTCTGAGCTTGGTTGTTTGCTTGCAGATGTTTCATTACCAGACTAGGTAACATCAGCTATATAAATTAAATAAATAAATGAACGAACAACACCAACAGGAAAATGTTATGCGTATTAAGCAAGAATATCATATTTGGGATGCAAAAACCTAGACAACCATAAGATAGCAGCAAAGAGATACAGAAACCTCAACATCCCTTATTCATCTGGATTTTTTCAGTGCAAATAAAGTACAGGTAGTCCTCACTTAACAACCATTCATTTAGCAACCGTTTGAAGTTACGATGGTGCTAAAAAAGGCTACTTATGTCTGGTCCTTACACTTACGACCAGCACAGCATCCACATGGTCATGTGATCTTGATCCAGGTGCTTGGCAACCAGTTCACACTTATGATGGTTGCAGCATCCCAGGGTCACGTGATCGCCATTTGTGACCTTCCCAGCCGGTTTCCAGCAAGCAAAATCAATGGGGAACTGTGTGAACCGCTTAATGACCACATGATTCACTTAATGACTGTGGTGATTTGCTTAACAACCACCACAAAAAAGGTCATAAAATTGAGTGCGGTCACATGATGCCTTGCTTAATGTCCGCCCCACTTAACAACAATTTTTCTAGTCCCTATTGTGGTCATTAAACAAGGACTACCTGTTTGCCTAACATTACAGCTGTGCAGCGCTTAGGATTTGATCTCAAAGGGGTACTTTGGAGAGTACAGGCATGTGAATGTAGCACCTATCTGTAACTCCTTGAAGCAGGAAAATGTGGTTGCTGAGAAAGGTAACATAAGCATGTCCAACCACAAAACTCTGTAGAGAATTTGGAAAGGCTATTTGTGTCCAGTTCTAATTAAAATGAGAAGAAGCCAGACTTGCCTCCTGGACCTCATGCTACTTGCTTGGCAAAGATCACAATATAAATGCAAGAACAGAAATTGTATACCCTAAAAGAGCTAATAGGAAAGTTTGCTTAAAAGGCAGTAAGCTTAATGTATATGCCTATGCAAATCATGCAAAATTTAATTCAAAATACCATGAAATTTGGGCATTTAATCTAATTCACTTTGATAATTCAAATTAATTCAGAGGATTTTTTTAAAGGATTTTATTAAAGATTATACTATACAGATAAAACAAATACAACTACATAGTACAGAAATACATTTGAAAAAATTAAAAAATTAAAAAAGTGAAGAAAGAAAAAAAAGAAAAAAAAGAAAAAAAAGAGGCAAAGAAAAAGGTAGAAAAAGAAGCCCCACCCTTCATCCTCAGCAAGTATAATCAACATTAACTTTCTTAAAATACAACAAAATCCCTCTTCATTCCATATATCACCCTATTCTCTATAAGCCCATCTCTAAACCTTATCTGTCCATATTAATCAGCAAAAGTCCAGTAAGGATTATCAGAAATAACAACATAAGTATTACAAACTTTATCTATTACACCCAATTTGAATCCTTCCTTTTATATTTATATCTCCATTTCCGTTTAAACAGATTCCCCCATTTCCTCTCTTCAAATAATCAAAGTCCAGTCCCAGTCAAAAAACAATTAAACATTACCAGAATTAACCATCATCATCCATTCCCAATCAGAAAAACCATTAAACATCACCAGAAATAGCAACCCATTATTTTAACCTTGATCAAATAAACTAAATTTATAATCTTCCTTCTTTCTCCTAATGTTCTTTAAATTCCTCTATGAAAGTTCAAACATCTGCTTTCTCATGCTCTCTTTGTCTCTTCTCTCAAAGTTCTTGTCATCTTTGTCAGGCCACTTTTGTAATTTCAGTGTGGCAACTCCAACAAATCCCTTTTGTAAATCCAGTATGAGAAAATTATCCACATTGCTCTTCTGGTTTATTATTTGTATATCTTTTTTTTTTTTTTTTAGTTTTTAAAACTTTCTAAAGCCAGTAGCAATAATCTGTAATTACCCTTTTGGTGTATATTCCAGAAGGAAAATTCTTACTAAACTTTAAACTCGTAGTTTTCTTTCCTAACAGAATGAAGGAGAATTCACCCAGCAAATACAACCAGACTTCTAAAGGTTTTCAATCTTTAACAGCAGTAAAAAAAAAAAACAAAACAAAACTCCAAAGTGATTAAAAAGATGAGGTTTGGTCAAGCTTTGAGTCCATAAAAGGCTACATTAATGGCTCTGAGCTCAGTGAAATCCCGCGACTCCCAGCTGTTTGCAAGAGACAGCAAAAATATCAGTTTCTGTTGTCTACTCCCAAAAAAAAAAACAAAAAACAACCAGCTGTCCAGGGTACATATGGGTAATCTCAAGATCTCTTAGTCCAGATCTAGCATCTTACTGCCTTTTGGCTGTAATGTCTCCCGCTATCTGTGGAACATCAGTTCGCCATTCCTCACCAGAAGCAACTCCCCAAATTAATTCAGAGAATTGATCCAATTTGATTGGGACATCAAACTGTGTTGATTTGATGCTTATATCTAAATTGTTTTTTTTTAAAAAAAAAAAAAGCCATTTGTATACATTCACAGAAGTGTTTAAATTATCCAGTTATATTCTGAAGCATCTTAATTAGAATCAGTTCAGAAAGTTGATTTTATTATTAAACTGAATTGCCTTGAGATCAAATCTCCAAACAGAGTATTTACACAGCCCTATTAATTTAATTGTAGTAGTAGAATCAGATGAAAAAATACTAACGTAAGAAAGAGAGAGAAATCTTGCCTGTACCCAACTCATATAGAGAGAGGATTAAAACCAAGATCCCACAGCAAGGATCTCAAAGCACCTGTATCTTTTTTTCAGGCTCATGCAGAAGTCTGAAAAGTTCAGCTACCTTAATAAATAGCTGTCAGACATTCAAAGTAGGCAAAGCCAAAAAACAAGCATCATGGGGATTCCAGGATGCTCCTTATTGTTGAAGGGGAGTATAACAGAATCTTGAAAGCCAGCTCAATCTTATACCCAACAAAATCAAGGCAGGATTATTTTGAGTTCCTTTCTCACATTATTCTTTTTCTCAGGACTGAGTAATCTTTTCCGAAAGTCTACCTTTAACAGTTCACTTATTTCCTCCCCATTCCCAAGGCCAGGTCTACGTTTCTTCACAATAGCAGAAAGATGCTGCATCTGAAGCCCTCCTTCCATGTGTCGCAGTGGAATGCTTCTTCCTAGCAGCAGTGGAAAGCTGACCTGGACTAAATCAAGAACGAGAAAGGTGAGAAATGGAAAATTATGTGCCCTCCCTTTCTTTTTATCTTCTCTTCTATAATTTTGTAACTTTTTAAAAGATTTTGAGTGGTGCAGTTTTTTCCCCTATCACTTCCTGGAATGGCCACATGACCAGAGACATCACAAAATCACTTTTCCTATTCCAGGAATTGCTAGGAAGTATACATCTAGATTGCAAAGAGTTTGGCACTGTGGTGAGCATGCCAGGCTTTTGATTTTTTTTTTTTTTTTAATAGAAGGGATTTATTAGCCCTCTTGTAAATTTGTAAATTTAAATAAAAATTTAAATAAAATAAATTTAAATAAAAATAAAAATAAATTTAAATAAAAATTGCAAATTGTGGTGGCGCAGCGGCTTAATGACGCTGAAAGTTGCCGGCCAGAAATGGCTGACACTTCGGCGGTTCGAGTCCAGCCTTTCACGTTAACAGGGTGAGCTCCTGTTTCTCCCCCACCCCCCAGTGGGAGGAAAAATGCTGGCAGCACCTTGCACAGAGAGACGGGACCAGTTGCCGGTAAGCGCGAAACCGCGCTCGCCCGAAAAGGGCGCGAAGCAACGGAAACCCCGCCTCGTGCGCTCGCCAGCTGGGCTCTGCTCTAGGAAGGAGGCTCTGGCAAACCACTTCCAAAAAACAATTGCCTTGAAAACTGCAAGGATTTGTCCAGGCAGTCACTGCAGGGTCAGTAATGACTGAGCGCAGACAAAAAAAAAAAAAAAAATTTAGAAAGTAAATGCAACTTGAAATTCCATCCTCACCCACCATGGATGGGGGAAGAATCCAAAGATGGACTTTGTTCCAACTAAATTTGTTCCCAACGGAATTTGTGGTGGAATTATTTTTAACCCTATCCACAAATTCTCTGACTTCTGATGCCTCTGTCAGCTCCAGAAGTTGAAAAACTACTAACTGCACTGGACCACAGGACCACCATGGTAATTATGGTACATAACCCTCAATGAAGAGGACTTCATCTTGCAGTAGATTGATGATGATGATGATGATGATGATGATGATAATAGCAGCTGTCCTTGTAATGTTCTACACAGCAGGTATTGTTGACTGGACACAAGCTGAACAAATGCTTTAGATCATAAAACCCCCAAACATATGACAATACATCATGCATTATACCCAAAAAACTAACACAGATAATTTTTATTTTCCACAGAAAAATGGTGGCCATAGTTTGCTGCAGGTAAAGCAAGCAAAGAATGATGAATCAGAGGTCTAAATGATTAGATAAAAGCAAGCAAAGAGAGGATCTGAATAAATGTCTGTAAGGAAAACATTTTGAAAGTGACAGAATCAAAGGCAGTGTGCAAAACTGAACAGTTACAACAGTGAATGAAAAATTAGAAAGATAAATATCTGCATGATCAATACCTGAAAGACTGAGGATAAGGTGAATACTAACAAAACCTGGCAATGGTTTCAGATTGGATCCATCAAGAAGAAAACAATAGGATTAATATTCATAGCACAAGAGCAAGCACTAGCAACAAATGTCATCTGCAAACAACAAATGCAGATTATGATTTTTTATTTTTACTTCTATTTTAGGGTGACTGATATGTTATTAGCTTTATGCTGCTCTATGACTGAAAATAAATCAACACACACATTGGAATATTTGTAAAATGTATGGAATTGATGCCCTAAAGTATTAATATGGCCATAATGTTGAAAAAAGTGCCCCAGAAGACAATGTAAAAATTATATGGGACTTCCAGATTCAGAGAGACTGACATCCAGAACACAACATGCTGGACACCACAGTAGTTGAAGAAAAACAAGTTTTACCTATAGATGTGGCAATGCCAAATGACAGCAGAGTAATTCAGAAAGAACTGGAAAAGTTTGTAAAAGATCTGATTTTAATAATGGAAAAACAGAGATTATGAATAAACAGGCAAATGTTTTTCCCATATTATTAGAACATTAGGAGCTATCACAACAAAATAGTCAAAACCATTTGAAAAAAGAAGTATTTTACCTCATAACATTCAGTTTACAAAAAACAGTTTTACTCAGAACCACATATATATTACAAGGTATTTGAATAATATGTGGCTTTGGGATGAAGTTTGAACTGATCTAGAGAGCGAGAGAGAGAGAGAGACAGAAGCAGAAACACAGAGAGACAGAGAGTGCCAGGGTGATGTAGTAGTTACGGTGTTGGGCTAGAAATGGGAAGATCAGATTCTAATCCTCTTTCAGGCATGGAAGCCATCTGAGTGATTTTGGGTCAATCACTCTCTCTTAGACCTAGATTGTGTGTATGTGTGTTTTACCCACTCTATCCACCACCCTGCATTGATCCAATGTGGTAAGTTATGGTCCATAACCTTCAGTGGCTTTCATTCTGCATTGGATTAATTCAGGCTGCTGGAATAACCACCACCACCACAACCACAGCAGCTAGTTTCAAGTTGTTCAAGACTTTGAATGTGGCCAAAGCTGATACTTATCTGTTCTTCCGCAGTGCAGAGCATTGGCATATAAAAAGAAAGCTCTAAACACTACTTAGAATGCAATGCAAGTAGTTATTGCTTCATTTGCAGTTAACCTATAAATATACAGTAAACGCCAAGAGAAAAACAATAAAATGTTGTGTCAGAAAGCATCCAAACTGTTATTCCTTTGCTTTGTGAAACATTTTTCATTGTTGGAAGAAGAATTCAAATAAAAAAAAGATGGCGGGGGGGCGGGACGACTTGCTTGCATGAAAACACAAAGCTAAGCAGGGAGTCTGTGAGTCTGTGTGGGAGAACAGCAGATTTATTTGTTTACATCTCACTTAGCCCATACTATTTATCTTTTCTTATATAGCACATATCACATGCGTTTGCCATTCATTATTCAACCGGTGGTCCTCTCCCACCACTTCTATTGCCAAGTGAACTTATCACGTGGAACACACTTGCTGAAAAATGAAATAGGCCAGAAATATTTGTTTGTTTGCTTATTATTTGCTGAAAAGTTCTTCCTTTCCTGGAAGCAACAATTTATGGGCTTCAGGTTCAGAAACAAAGTATTCCTGATACTGTTCACAATACATGGTCTTAATATGCCTTGCATGCATTGATAGATTAACTGTCATAATGGTAATGTAATAACTAATGTTACAACTTGTTCCAAGAAAATAGATACACTGAGATGTTGCTTTTGGCTGAAATGAAACATTACTGGAGCTGCAATATTGCATCTTTAGAATATGGAGCAATATGCAATGAACATGAAATACCAGGGAATCATACCACTACAGCAATTCTCCACATGCTTATAATAGTCAGAATGAAGAGGACTCTGGAATTTGGATTCTACTCCTCTGTTATGCATTTATTTATCAAAATGAAGGCTGTTTCTTGACTTGGATCCAAATTTATGGCACAAGTTTCTGATCTTTGGGGCTGATACTGGATATTTGTTAATTATTCAGCTTCTATTATAATCCATATTTACTGAAGTCAAGGACAATGATCTCAGTTTGTGCATGTTTAACTATTTTGAGTTAAACATGCATAAATTGGGATCAGTGTCCTTTGGTTCAGTATTACCACATTCACAACATGCTCCTCTAAGCTCATCTGCAGACTATTTGTCTATTGTAAGAACAGGATCTTTAGAAAATAAGTTACTGTGTAGGATTTGGCTCAGTGATGTGCTAAAGCCTCAGCATACTGTTTCCTAGTGGGATAATGGCTTTATTTTTCTAGAATACAAACTACTATCTATTGTGGGCGTGAAAAGAAGTACTTTGAAGGAGTGCTTCACCTTGGCCAACTTTCATGCAAAACATCCCCTGAAGCACAGAGTTACCTTATCTGGGTGCAGAAATTCAGATGACCATTAAATGGCAGGAACGTTAGTTTTCTGCATCTCTTTCCTACCATCTAGAGATCATCTGGAGTTTTGCATCCTAGATCTGGTAGCCTTACTGAAGCAACCTTGGGTGTCCCTCACAACCATGGATACATGCTCCAAGCAGGGGTGGCTGCAAGCAAAGAGAGTCTGATTCTCAACTGAATGTCAGTAAAGCTGCATTTGGACTTGGATTTAACATGAAACCCATGTTTAGGAGTTGCCTGAAAACAACTGACAGGCATGGTAGAGGGAATTGTAAGGTGCCTCTCCTTGCTTTTAGAGTGGTCAATCAATGGTAAAGAAAAAAAAGAAGCTCTTCAGTTATAAAAACTGAGGATTCAGAACAAAATTGTGTTGGGTAAAACATACAGCTGCAATGTCAGCTGTAGTCATGATGTGAGGACTGTCGTGTGTGGGTGCAGGTGTGTGGGGTGGGAACCTTTCCCCAACTGTGGGAACAGTAACATTTAAAGCTGTATTTAAAGGTAACTCCTGTAATTCTAAGAGATTTCAATAAAATGTCTTGAACGGAGGAGATATTTTAAAGAATAGTCAGCTGTAAAGGAGAAGTCATTGTACTGTATGATTCAAACACATTTGAATTTGGTTTGTGTGCTGAACTGAAATAAATCAGCATTCAGGGAGAAGGGAAGAGAGGAGGAGGACAACCAGGACCAGGATGAGGAGGAAATGATTATGATGACATTGCCAACATGAAACAAATCAATGTTGTCTTCTCTCTCTAGTCAATTTCATAATTTATATTCATCCCACAGGCTTGGAGATGAAACAAAGGTAACATCACAAGAATATGTTGTTTTAAAAGGTTTTTCATATTTAGTTCTACATAAGTATAGAATGTGTCATCTTCAGGTTTTTCCCCCATTGGTTAAATAGAGCTGGAGGTCAATAAATAAAGCACTCTCTCCTGGAAAACTCTCTGTTTCCTACTTCAATATGGCTAGTGATCTGTAAACCAAGAGAACACGGAATGGAAGAGAAGTGTGTCTGTGTGTGTGTGTGTGAGAGAGAGAGAATGAGAAACAGAGAGAGAGAGAGAGAGAGAGAGAGAGAGAGAACCCTTAATTGTAACACTAACTCCAGACCAGCGATGAATGGAAAACTAGAAACAAGGTTTTTTTTTTAATCAAAAGAATCAAAATTTAAATTAAAAAAAAATCAAGAAAAGGGAGTGGGGAACAGATAGCAAAGGTTAAAAAGGAAGAATAAAAAAGGGAGAAATCCTATAATATAGGATTCCAAGAGAAAAAGTCAGTAAATCTGCATTTCTTTAACACAAATGGTTTAACCATTTAAAAAAGGGCAACTTGATCTATATTATTCAAACAACTGACTTAGCTGTATTAAGAGATTTGAGAAGGACAGGATGGCTTTCAATCTGATGCAGAAACCATAAAAGTTTCAGGTAAAAGCTGTCAGTTTTGCAGTGGAGGGAAATGTTTTGCAAAGTACATACTCTAATCTCTCACTGCAAAAGCCTAAATGTAAAATGCCACATGAGGGGCAATTCATACAAAAACCAATTTGAGATATCAGAACATTTCAGAAAATTGATTTGATTCAGATGTTCAGATCAAACTGTCAAAATGGATTTCAAAATCAGTTCAGAATCAGCCAAATAATTCAGATAGATTAAAAAGCATCTGATTCAAAATGACAGTTTGAATTCACTTTTCTGAGTTGATTCAGAAAGTCAATTCAGTTTGAAGATTCAGTCAAATCACCTTTAAACTGAATCTATGAATCAAATATTTGCACAGCCTGACTGTGTACACTAACCAAACAGTCTAATAATGGAACGTAAGGGACAGGATAGTTGTGATATTGTCAACTGAATTTTAACTAGATCCAAATACCCTGTTCATTAATGTTATATCAAAAGTGAGAGTGAACAAAACCTTAACCACTGCACTTGCATACTGGGTCTGGGAGGAATAATACATTGGATAATGTATACAATAAAAATATAGGAATACAATACAGTGAAAATCAAGAATAAAATTGGAGATAAGACAATCAGACAAAAAAGAGCAGCCTGATATCTCAGCACAAAATATGTGAGATCACAGAAATCCAAGAAAAAGCATTTGTGGAAGATCTGCTAGGAAATCAACATTAACCTGTGAAGGAAGTAGCCTTTAAGCATTACCACAAAATAAGGCAATTCGCAGCAGTCTGAAGACTTTTGAAAAAAACACAAGTGTATATTTTTTACTCATGGATACATACTACTGTATTTCAGAAAGATAATTCCCTTGATCTAACCACTGTCACATGATATTATGTTCTAGATTATATTATATCTCTATCTTACTAATTTTTATAAAGCAAATTTTCTCTACATAGAAATGGTTTAGAGTACTTCATAGATATAAAAGAACTGAATATACTGTATATCCAGCTATGTAAATTATTCCATGAAATTCAGAGGTTCAGCTTGTAAATCATGAACATCTTGGCAGACATTTGTGCTACTGTTATGGTTACATGTATGTACTTCCAGCAAAATATGTTAAGATAGGAGTCCATATTTCTAAGGGAACAAAATGAGTATTTTCTCTTTGCCTATAAACTGACAAGCTCTTATATTCACAGAAAATTATTGCAAAATGAAAAGTAACAGTCTTATCATCTTTGTATTCTTGTCAGTAGTTTCCATATAAAGGTTCATCCACTTAAGACATGAGTTGCAAAAAAGCCAACACAACTCTCTGCAAATGCTTGTACACTTGAATGGTTATAATAATTATAATTAGATTTATCACATATTTTCAGGTAGAGTGAAGGCAGCAACTGTACTTCTGGTTAATAGTAGCTTACTTTTTCTAATCATCAACCCTCCTCTTTAACTTGTTCAACAATTCCTGATAAAAACACTGTTTGATTATGCTAAAGGACTTTATAGACTTCTAAAGGGATCTGGATATGAAACATTTCAGGGTAACTCATGGAATTCACATTAGAGACTGGAGTTCTAAATTATTGGGTCTCATCTGTTGACAGACGCTGTTATTACCTGGATGTGGTTTAGATCACAACACAGGTACAGTTTGCAGCCCAATTCAACATGCATGGCACTTTTAACACGGTACTTTCATATATAAATATATATACATATTGACTTAAAAAGCAGGAAATGAATCTTAAACTGCACCAGTTTTCCATTGTGATTTATCAGTGGAATTCCAAAAGGTGTATTAATATAATTATGAAAGTATGCATCAAGGTTCCCTTTTTCTGGATGTTTGATTGACATGCTTTTCTGTATGACTGGATCACACTGGTAGCTAGGCCTTTAATTACAGCTGGAATCCTGTTTGTTTCCTATATCTGAATTTGGTTTCCCCATAATTTTCTGCCACAAATGCAAGGGTCATCTCTGAGCAGAACCCACCCAAAGTTGTTAAAGAAAAGCAAAACCAGAAAAGCAGTTATCAGTTTGCTTCTGGGCCCAATTCAAGGTGCTGTTTTTGACCTTTAAAGCCCTACGTGGCATGGGACCAGGCAATTTGAGGGACCGCCTCTCCCTGATTACATCTACCTGTACCATCAGGTCTGGCAGGAGAGGCATGTTGCAGGTCCTGTCTGCTAAAGAACTCCATCTGATGGGGTGTAGCTGATGAACCTTTTCTACCACAGCACTCACCCTTTGGAACATCATCCCCTCCAAAATCCCTTAAGATGTGGCTTTTCCAGAAAGCTTGGGAATCCCCTGCCAACAGGGAGCCCATGCGTTGGCTGCATCATGTTTAATATCCTGATAGGTTCCCTTTTGTCACCTTGTTTTTTATTTATATTTGTTTTAATTGGTTTTTGTATACTGTTTTAACTCTTGTTTTTACTGCACACCACCCAGAGTCACTTTGGGTGAGATGAGCAGCCATATAAATTTGATAAATAAATAAAACAAGACAAAACGGAACAGGCGTTTCCCCCTAAGCACTTTCTGACTGCTCTGAGCAACAGGAATACTCGTCTGATTGCATGTGGAATGTTAATCATTGGTAGTGATCAGTGCAAAATCGTGCACAGTCTTTTGTATTATTATTATTATTATTATTATTATTATTATTATTATTATTATTATTATTATTATAAGAGGGCAGTTTGGAGATATTGCTCAGACTTCATCCCAGGGGTACACTGTGCTATTAACATTTATCTTTGGTAGCATTCCTTGCTGACATTTTGCAATCCAGGCTTTATCATACTGAGTTTGGTCCCTGGAGCATCAGGAAAAGAAAAATGGAAAGTATCAGGGAAAAGGATGAGGAATTGGGCCCAATATAGTAACTGTAATTCTCCTCAACAGAGTGCTGCTTGTTGGGCAGATGTGATTTGTGGCAGTGTGTGTGCATCTCAAACGTATAACACAATATAACACATATAAGACAAACCTACCAGATCCTTCCTAGAGTCCCCAATGCCACACCCCTTCTACCCAAGCCCCACGGTGTCTAGGAACAGATGTCCCCCTAGGGGAAAAAGTACCACTGAGAACAAATTAGGCTGATAGTACTTTCTCTTAAATAGGGAGATACCTATTTATTATACCGGATGGGATAAAACAGGAGATCTTCCTTCTCTAGGACTAGCTTTTAAATAAATGATTCCATTTCTCCTTGTAACCAGGATGACCATACCCCCTTGCCCAGGGAAATCTGGAGTTATATGCTGCAAATTTAATCTCAACACTGGAGTAAAAATGACGGAAAGATTTAAAGGTATAGGAAGTCTAGATCTATATTTCAGAGTGAGAAGTAAATCAGTACACAAACACACCTAACAGGAACAGCAAAAATAAAACTATATAACTGAACAAATCAGCATTTGAAAGAAGTAAAACACTTCTGACACTTTTGTCTATACTTTCCCTGCCATGTCAAAATAATTCTTTAACATTCTGAATGAATGTGATCCAATAGAATGAATTATTGGGAATTTGTGCAGAAAAAGTGATTGGTCAATCAAAAATATAATACATGAGAATTCTGATTATTTGCTTAGAAAGTTCTGTTTCTTCTGAATATTTGCTTTAAAAGTAAGTCTTTTTATATGTAGACATGCTAAGCATGATTGATTTGATTGTTTATGATGAAAGACTGAGAGAATTTGTAAGGGACACAAGAATCATGAGACAAGAAATGGAGCAGAATAGTTTTTGGTAGTATCAGGACAGGATCTTGGGAATAAATAGATAAGGAGGAAACAGAAGTAAAAGAAATTAAAGTGAAAGTTGAATGACTGCAGAATAGAGAGTAAGAGTCCTGTAAAAATATATTAAAAGGTATATGAATCTTCTAAGAAAATGGATGGAAAATGGATGGAAGGAAAGATGATACAGAAGCTACTTGGAACAAAATGGAAAGATAGATAGATAGATAGATAGATAGATAGATAGATAGATAGATAGATTTATTTATTTATGCAATTTCTATAGCTGCCCATCTTAATCCAAGTGACTCTGGGTGGCAAACAATTTCAATAATTAAAATCATTAAACAATTACAAATTATACATATAGGCGGCTGAGTATTATCATAAAAATTACATTAAAATCAATAGTGCAACCAGGTAATGGGCCCCTTAATGCTTTTGGGATCCCAGGCTCGGGCACATAGCCAAGTTTTTAAAGCCTTTCGAAAGGTTAGCAGGTTCAGGGCCATCCTGGGCTCCAAAGGAAGAGTGTTCCAAAGGGCAGGGGCTGCTGCTGAGAACACCGGCCTTCTGGTCCCTGCCAGCTGACATTCCTTGGCTGACAGGATCTGCAACATCCCCAATCTACTAGACTGAATTGGGTGGGTAGAAACTATGTTTCATCGGACAGATAGAAACTATTTAAATTGGGTGAGTGGAGACAAAATTAAGTTACAAAATGCCACAGAAGTATGTGAAGTTATGCTAATGGGAAATATGAAAAAGGATGCTTGGCAGAATGATGAAGTAGAATAGACTGTGGATAAGAAAAAATACATCTAAAAGAACGACTGCTGCAAAAAATGAGGATGAGAACAAGATATGGTATAATGTGCGTATATAGAGGAAAAAATAGTTGCAAAGAATATAGTGAAACGCATTAAGATTAAAAGTAAAAGAGAATGAGCTGTATGAAGAAAGAAGACCCCAAATGCCATGATTACATGGATTTGATGAGGTCCTCAGAAAGTAAGAGATGAGATTTAAAGAATAAAAGGCAATGTATGAAACAGTGTATGGATGTGGTTTCCAAGTATAAAAAAAGAGAATAGGTACAGTGAATAGAGGTGGTGTTAACTAGATCTACTGCAGTTAAATTTCCTTTCCCCTTATTTTCTGTCTTTTCTTCTGCTTTTTACTTCTTACACTTTTCTGCAGTCTGCACAACGACATTACTAATCCCAAAAGTGAATAGTGTTGTGGGTATTTATGTATATACATATCTAGTTACCAGCCAGCCTCCAGACTCCACATGATCATAGCTACTTCCCAATTTTTCTATTACTTACTTGTATTTTATCATGGTTCTTAAAATGTAGTCTATTATCTCAAGGATTTTCACATACTTGGTGCAGGGCAGAATCCTCAGCCTGAGAAACACACAAACGAACAAAGTTCAGTCCCTTCCACATTTTCAGTGGATTTACAGCTGATACGGATTTAAAAAAAAAGAAAGAAAAAGAAAAGAAACCTCTCTTTATAAGTCCTTGGGTTAGGGGACATGAATGATGTGAAAAAGTAAAACTTTGTTTATTTCAAGAAAGCTTTTGACTGGTGCAATTCCTTAATATGGTACAGCAGTTATCCTAGAACTCATAGTTCTATTTCTCAATACAATTAAAAATATCAAAATATTGTAGGCACTAACTATATTAAAGAATAATGATGAATAAATAATATTTTTCAGGCCAAGAGCAGATGACTACAATATGAATGGCTTTACAGTTTTAAAGTCTTATTTTTTCGTCTTAATTTACTGAAGCCAATTATAAATGCAACAGAATTAATGAGGCAGTAGCCCACCAAATATTGCTGAAGTCCAATTCTTGGCCTTCCTTCTTGGTATTCAGCATGCAAACTAGGGCTGATATGAACTGTAAATTTAGCAACAACTGGGCCATAGGTTACAAATCAAAGTAGTTGTCTGCAATGGATTACACAGATTCATTGTTCATATTTGGAAGAAATACAATCACATTTCCATGCATAATGTTTTTTCATGAAATTTAGTTTTTAAAAGCTATAATTGAAGAATGAAATGGAAATATGGAGATGGATTTAGAAACAGACGGATCTGTACATGTCTGTAAAGCAGACCATTGGAGGGGCAATAAATATTCAAGGCTGCAGGAATTGGAACACTTGAGCCTTTTTCTGTATTTGTTTTTTGGATACTAAGTAATGGTTATTAATTGCCATATTTAATTGCTAAGATAATTTCTGCTTGGTTCTTCAAAAGTAGGTTCTGATGAGTTGACATATTAATATACTGACTTTAATATTAATATACTGGCTTATGCAACTATCTTCTGCTTGCAGTGTTAATATAACTCCATGATTAGTGATTATAATAATTCTAAAAATATATAATAGAAATAGAAATAAGCATTTTATCAGTGCCAAACCATGACTTCTCCCGACATAGTAGCTCAGCATAATTATGGCTAACAAAAGGAAAGAAAAGTAAAACTAAATTAAAGGTTCTAAATTAAAGGAGCAATATCAAAATCAAAAAACCATACAGTTAGGGAACATTCCCAAATTCTACAACACTGACACTGAGCTGGTCTATTGCTAGTGTGCTGCAACTCTATATGATTTCTGGCTGATAAAGCACCTCATATATTACAGACTGCATGTGGAAGTGATTGAAAATTATATAATTATGGTCAAACTCCATAAAATTTAGAAATTTTCTACATTAGCTGCCCAAATTGTATAAAGAAATCTACAGGGAAATATCAAGATTGATTGTACTGCTGGCCAGTGGGGATGAAGGGAAGACTATCAATATTATTGGGCTGATAGAAATAGGCACATACATTAAGGGACTTATAAATATTCCTGCTCTTGCATGAACCACAGGATATATGACTTTCATATGATGTAGTAGACACTATTCCAAGACATTGTGTAATTGGGATTAATTAGTTGGATGAGACAGTTCTGGAATCTTAAGATTTTTTTTTTTTTTAAATAGTATTTGCTTCATTTACAGCAAAAGCTTAAGGACAGCCACTTGTATCCATTACTCCATCAGGTGAATTGTAGCTCAGGTTAATTTGGTTTCAGTCATTTTACAGATCTCTGCCTTTTGGCAGATCCGCACTTTCCACTGGTCCTATTGCCAGTATGGGCCACTCACTGTTTCCTCAGTGCAAGAACAGATGACATTATTCTCCTCTGACTCCCAGCCCATCAGAAAAATACTCCAACCCCCAAGTTTTCCAGCTTCAATTAAAAACTGGCCTGTTCTCTTCCCTCCCGAGACCAGTCACAGATTTGAGTGGCCATTTTATCCTGGGTTAACGGGACACTATGTTCTCACTGGTCAGCAGCTGCTATTTCTTTTATAATCTTGCAGTTGACTCAGAGATGGCCCGTTAGGAACTTTCCTTGTCCCAGCTAGAAGCTCAACACTTCATTCAACCCATTCATCACCCAGTTGGCACCCTTTTGGTTTCCATCCAGGATGGGTGAAGTTTGCTCCCCTTGTTTTCCCATCTAACACACACAGTAATGCAAGGTTTCCCTTCTTTTTTTAGAATGTTGACGTTGCAATATAGGCAATTGTTTTTTGTTTTTATGAAGCTGAACCTTCAGTTCTTCCTTGCTACAATGATTCCACGCACCCACCAAGGAACACTGGAGTGAAAGAAGAACTTATTCCCTGTTGCTCTGATTACTGAAGCATCATAGCAACAATGGTACTGTAAAAGGGGTGGGGTGGGGTGGGGTTGTGTTAGTGGCAAAAGTGGCAATGTGGGAAGGGAGTGTGAAGGCATCCAATATCTGTGAAAGTAAAAGAAAGCCACGGGAATTAGAATGGAGGGAACAATCCCTAAAAAGACAATGATGGTCCGGTCCACACAAAGCCAACTGTGAGGCTTCCCTTCCCTGTGCAGATGGAAAGAGCAAGAAGCAGAGGAAGAACTGTTGAGATCTGGCGGTGTCATAGTCTGGGCTGAGCACCAGCCTGGTCCCATTGCCAACACACTGCAATCTGGACTGGAATTTCTGAAGTTGCCTTAGGAAAGAGCTGGGAGTAGTATGGAAAACAAGCAGCTTAGGCTGCAGTGTGGAATTACCTTTCTCCCTATTTCTGTATTTTTAAACTGTAAACAGTTTCTCTTGTCTTTTTGTCTCTTAGGATTGTGATCTTTTCTAGTTTGATGTCATTCTCATTCAAAGACACCCACAGAGACTTTCAGCTCTCAGGATGCTCTCGCATAGCCATTCGATTCATTCTAGAAATACCAACGGTTCGTCTTGGTTATTGTGTATGTGCTGCTGACATCTGGTTATTTCGGGTTCAATGGCACAAAATGCATCACTGAATTGGTTTGCAATTATGCTAACATTATGATAGAGAAACAACATATCAAACAAAGCATAAAATATTCATCTTCCTTCCTAGAAGAAAAGGGACAGCTTTTTTCTGGGAAATGTTTATGAATTTAAAAATAACTCAGAAGGAGGCTTTTAACATTCTAATTCCTAAAAAGCAGCAAAAGTTGATTTTATATAATGTGTTATCTTCAGTAACTGCTTTAGGATGTGGGAGGACAGAATTGTTTTTGATGTCCTGCAGTGACAATGTAAACACTGAGAAAGAAGCAATGCATATTGGGGACTGTTTTCAATCAATCTGTCCTCTTGATTTTATTGTAAAAATAACAGCTCATAAGCCAATGATTAAAAGAAAAAAGGTAGGTGAACGGATGAAGAAGAGAAAATTGCTGTATTCTATTGAAATATGGTTGCATGGAAAGCCCTGAAGTAGATTGGCCCTAAGTATATTCTAACAATCATACTGATTTGTTCCCAGAATAATATTGTGCCTAATGGTTATGAGGATATTTATAAATTTCATGGCCACATGTAATATATGATATCCTCCTCCAGAAATATTATTCATTATTTTGGTTATACTCTAAATAGATCTTCTAAATTATAGCCCAGAATAGATGGTCTTTTACTATTTTATACATTAGATGAGAATCAGCATTCCATTTGAAAGGAGTAATAAAACAAGCATCTTATCCTAGCAGAAGTTGTAAGGTTGGCATTTTCTGGGTTGATGGACTATGTGACACATTTGGCACAACGAAGGTGCACAAAACTTTCTCAGTCAGATCCCATCTCTGTTTTTCTAATAAGGTATCTTTTACCAAAGCTTCACTGATATTCTTCATGTAATATCATGTTCTGCTAAGTCCAGATATCAAAACTCTTGATTCTAGAGTTCAGCCAAAAAAACTCAGCTTTCATGGTAGGAGCTGTTGCTTTAGGTATAGCATTTATTTGTTTGTTTGTTTGTTTGTTTGTTTGTTTGTTAACATATTTGTATGCTGCTATCTGAATAGTTATGAAAATGATCAGATATCCCAGTTCAACTTTGGGTTATATGTTAATTAGGACTGTCAAAACTTCAACAGTGTTTAAAACAAAGCCTCCCTTTGAAGTTACTACTAAGAATGAAGTTGCTAAATTCCTTTTGCATCACTTTGGGGACCTCCTACAGCACTTTCAGTAGCTGAAAAAAACATTTGCACATGTTCTGGCACTTCTTAATGAAAGTGTCAGTGGATGTCCTAAAAATGGGCAAAATGTCTCAAGAAGACAAATTACATTTTCACTGCAACAAGAAGTACAGCCAACTCATTCAGTGCCAGTTTTAAACAATATTTAAAAGAATGGGAGACTGAAAGGTTGGTCATGTGCTGCTGCTTCTCTGAATGTTTAGCTACATTGGATGACCCATGTTTGCTGCCCAGAGCCACCTTCTTCAAATGGGAAAGGGAAAGGATGCTCAAGTAGGCAACTTGTAGTCCAAGACCACTCTGACTGTGATTACCAAAAACAGGCCAGAAGGAATATAGCAGCAGCTATTCTGACTAACAAATGTTATTAAAAGGCATAAGCTTTCATGACCAGCAACTCACTTCATCACATGGATAGAATGGTTAGATTGATGCAGGATTTAAATTGGGACGAGGCGGGGAGGGCAAGGGAGGCACAGACAAGTTAGTTACTATATGTAGATGCAGGTTACATATGAGATAGATTACAAGCACCTTATCAATTAACATTTGTAATATGTTAAAAATAATAAAATGCGTTAGAAAAGGTGCTGCCAGATTTTTGCTACTGTAAACTGACACAGCTCTCCACCTACAGTGTATACAAAAATAGGCTCTAAAATATCCCACAGATTTGAGAGGAAACCAATATAAAGACAGATATTAATCTGAAATAGCCTTTTAAAGTATCTCCCCCCTAAAAAAAGATGGCAAATTTCAATCCAACCCAAGTGTATGATGTAGTTGCTATCTACTTTGCAATATCATTTCTACCCACTTAGCTCTCTAATTAATGTGAAGCACAACCTCCACCCCCAAATGCTCTACCCAGTGGAATTTCGATGTATTATGTCTTTTGGTCTTTTTCTTTTTAAAAGACACTTTTAATGTTTTAAGCAACTTGGTAATATGCCCAGGAAATTCTGGTTATTGGCAGACTAAAAGTACAGTAGAAAGAAGAAATGACTGAATGCTTATCACTCTGCATACAAAGATATTCATTTTCTAGATTCTTACTCCGGAGAAAATCCATTCCCCTGGCTATGATGAACTAGAATATAAAGCAGTGAGAAGGATTAGTATTTCATACAGGGGAGAATGAATAAGATGGCACCAGTCCTTGTTGCCCAGAATCAGTGTTTCAGTGAACAGGAAGAAGTAGTATAAGGTATGATTGGAGCAAAGACCCCAGATGTGTGACAGATCCAAAAGATCCAAAAGAAAGATCCAAAAGAAGGAACTAACCACTAACCACTTTTTCTGCCCCATCTAATTTACTACCTCAGCTTGCCAGTTAATATTTTGTATCTTTCTTAGGGATTCATTTAGAAAATATATCTTCTGGCAAGATGTTCAGGTCATGAGCTGATGCCAGTTATGAAGTCCTCTAGTTTAGAGGGAACTATCACCATATTACATCTCCAGCAACCTGCTATCCTGAAGGGGGGTGGGTATTATGTAGTAAATTAAAAAACATCATTAATGTAATTCCAAAGTAAGCTGCTCTCTGCAAGGCTGTCAGTTCTAAAGGACACTTTGAAAGCTTTGCTGCGATTTCTTAATTGCTTTGAACAGAAGCTATGGAAAGACCAGACTGATAGTTTTCCTCACATCTTGCACCCTTCTGTAGTGCTGCTAAAAGGGGAGTCTTTAAAGCATGTCTTAAAAGCCAGCATTTGATGGCTGTAGCTTTTAACACAAAGCTAAAATTAGATTCTCTGACTATAGCGCTGTGCACTGTGGTGTTTTCTGTAGCCCTGTAGATGAAGGAAGAAGTTATAAATCCTGGGCTTACGTTTCTTCAGAACTGGCTTCCATGGAAACCCCTTTGGCAATCTTTTAAAAATGTTTTTGACATGTGAGTTTAAGCAAGAAAGTTTGATATATGTCATTCTTATCTCTGGAAGTAGTTAAATGAAGTTTTGTGATGTCAAACTCTACTGTTAGAAGTAGGCAGCAAGAACTTAAGAGACATCGGATGTGATGTGCGTTATCATGCCAATGATGGCTTTGGACAACTAGGATGACTCAGCATAATGGACGATGCTGGATTCTTCCATCATTTGATTACCTCTGTGTACCAAATCTTCCCATGCATCACCTTCAGCAGGTTGGTAGTGCCCTCCTTATATCACTGATACAGGGAGAAAAATTGGGAACCAAAGGTCTTGACACTTATGTCCACTTCACCTCAACCATTTGGTCCAGTCATGGGAGTGAGAATGCACTGCAGCCTCAGAACTTCCCATGATCCTGATTAATGCTGCATGCACCTGACACAACAGGCAGCCAAATCTCAGTCGGGACTTCACAGTCATTGATAGTAGGTCCAACATGTGAGGGGTAGCAGCCAGAGCCCCAGTTCTGGCCTGGATTTTCCTTGATAGATTCAGGTGCACCTATCTCAACTTGGGGCAGCATGCTTGGTGCATTGCCAGAGAGAAGAGATATTGGTTGTTGGTTTGGCCAGCAGTGCAAAACTCTTTTCTGTGCTACCTGGGTGAGCCAGTTGGTTATGTTGGCCTGGTTTGTTCGGCTCTGTGTGTGTGTATGTATGTGCAGTGTGTGCATACCCATGGCTCTAATTTTTGAAATTAATAATGCTTTTCTATATGCATGGCTGTGAGAGCTGGACCATAAAGAAGGCTGAACGCCGAAGAATTGATGCCTTTGAACTGTGGTGCTGGAGAAGGCTCTTAAGAGTCCCCTGGACTGCTAGGAGGTCAAACCAGTCAATCTTAAAGGAAATCAACTCTGATTGCTCATTGGAAGGATTGATAATGAAGCTCAAGCTCAGATACTTTGGTCACCTAATGCGAAGAGAGGACTCTTTGGAAAAGACCCTGATGCTGGGAAAGATGGAAGGCCAAAGGAGAAGAGGACGGCAGAGGATTAGATGGCTGGATAGCATCACTGAAGCAATGAGCATGAAATTGAGCAAACTCAGGGAGGCAGTGAAAGATAGGAAGGCCTGGCGCAATATGGTTCATGGGGTCACGAAGAGTCGGACACGACTTAACGACTAAACAACAATATGCAGTGAGTTTCTTCATCTTCTTTATGGCTGCATTAACACACATCTCCAGTCCTTGAATCAAAGGAAAAGTACATCAGCATAATTTGTACTCCCCAATGGCTGAGCAACGATGAGACTGGCAATCCATATACTTTTAATGCAGGACAATTTAGGGATAGTGAATATTGAATTACTTTGGATGGAGGCTTTAATTATGTTTGAAGTTGCCTAAGTGATAGCTTGCTGTGCCAATGATCTGTTGCTTGGTTATTTCTGAACAGAAGTCTCTTCTTGAAGAGCACTAAACTCATACCCAAAAGTAGCCCAACTGAGAAGTTGGTGGAATGGAGAGATGTTTGTGAAGTGGGATAGAACTCTCCTGAAAGATTAGGCAATCTCTCTCCTTCATGCCAGTCCTCTTCCTGGCACTTGTGACTGTTATTTGGACTAAAAGAGGAAATAGACACAATTTCTTGCTATTTTACCCCAGCTCCTATCTATCCATCACTGCCTCCCTCACTCTTTAACATTTATAGGAAGCTGCTAGATGAGGTCATCTGGTGGTCTAGGGTTTGGTATCATCAGGACGCTGACAGTACACAACTTTATATTACTACCCTGGGTCATAAGGGAGATGCTGTTATATCCTGGAGGCTGTAGATATCTGGATAGGAGAGAACAGACTGAAAATGAACTCAGGTGAAATTAAGGTTCTGTTTGTACATTTGGGTTCTTGGTCAATGCCAGTATGTATTTATGTATTTATGTATTTATTTACGTATGTATGTATGTATTTATTTATTTATTTATTCGGCTTGTATGCCGCCTATCTCCCCCAATGGGTGACTCTGGGCAGCTCACAATAAAAAACACAGTTTTCTCCAAAGATGGTTAAAATCTATAAATAATCTATAATAATCTATAAATAATTTAAAACATATTAAAAATGCCCTAAAAAACCTCCTCTGATTTTTGGCCCTAAAAAACCTGTAAGATGCTGGAGGGGGGGGGACAACCCATCATCCCACCAGCCATCTCCACAGGTGCGGGCCCCCCTCTGGCCCCCAGGCCTTCTGGCAGAGTCAGGATTTAATACCTTTCCTGAAGGCCATGAGGGAGGGGGCACACTGGACCTCAGGAGGCAGGATGTTCCATAGGGCGGGCACTACAGCAGAAAAGGCTCTCTGCCTAGACCCCACCAATCAAAATTCCCTGACTGGTGCGGTCTGCAACCTGCCCCTTCTGCTGGACGGAGTGGGACGGGCTGAAGTGACCAGGGCGAGGTGGTTCCTCAGATAACCTGGTCCCGTGCCATAAAGGGCTTTAAAGGTAATAACCAACACCTTGAATTGGACCCGGAAACAAACCGGTAACCAATGCAGCTCACGCAACAGCGGTGTTATATGTGCCCTCCTAGGGGCATTAAGAACTGTCCGTGCCGCCGCATTCTGCACCAGCTGTAGTTTCCGGATACTTTTCAAGGGTAGCCCCGTGTAGAGCGCATTACAGTTGTCCAACCCAGAGGTGACCAGGGCATGAGTGACCGTGTGGAGGTCCCCCTGATCCAGGAAGGGGCGTAACTGCTGCACCACACGAAGTCATGCAAAGGCCCTCCTAGCCATGACTGCCACCTGCTCTTTGAGCAGGAGTCGTGAGTCCAGGAGAACCCCCAGATTACGCACCGGGTCTGTCTGGGGTAGTGCAACCCCGTCAAGAACCAAAGATGACAAAGTCCTAGATCTTGAGGCTCCCCGTATCCACAGCCACTCCGTCTTACCAGGGTTCAGCTGAAGCCTGTTGTCCCCCATCCAGGCCCCCAAGCCTCCAGGCACCGCGAGAGGGCAGCGTCACTTAGGGCACCTGGGATGGAGATGTATAGTTGGGTGTCATCAGCATACTGATGATACCTCACCCCATGGTGCCGGATGATCTCACCCAGCGGTTTCATGTAGATATTAAATAGGAGCGGTGAAAGCACTGACCCCTGTGGCACCCCACAAAGTAGGGGCCGGGGGCTGGACCTCTCGCTCCCTATCAACACCGATTGGGTTCGGCCTTGGAGAAAGGAGCTGAACAAGCACAACATTGTGCCACCCAACCCCAACTCCTGCAGCCGACCCAAAAGGATACCATGGTCGATGGTATCGAAAGCTGGTGAGAGGTCAAGAAGAGCAAGGATGGATGCACTCCCCCCATCCCGCTCTCACCAGAGATCATCTAAAAGTGCGACCAATGCTGTTTCTGTTCCATAACCGGGCCTGAATCCTGACTGATAGGGGTCCAGATAATCCGTTTCCTCCAGGATCCTCTGAAGCTGCTGCGCGACCACCTTTTCTACCACCTTTCCCAAAAAGGGGAGGTGGGAGACTGGATGAAAGTTGTCCAGGAGGGTGGGGTCTAGCGACGGTTTCTTGAGGAGTGGGTGGACCAAAGCCTCTTTGAAAGGCTTCGGGAACACCCCCTCCTGCAAGGATGAATTAACCACCGCCAGGACCCACCCTAAGGTCACCTCCTTGGTAGATTTAACTAACCAGGAGGGACACGGATCTAAATCACAGGTGGTCACACTGACAGCCCCGAGGACCCTGTCCACTTCCTCAGGGACAACAGGATCAAACCGTTCCCAGATAACTGGGCAAGAATGCTCCCTTGGCAACTCCTCTGGACCTACTCCACGCTTGGCTTCCAACTGAGAACGGATCTGAGCAATTTTATCCATCAGGTGTTCAGCAAATTCCTCTGCACGACCCTGCAAGTAGTCCTCCGCCCCCCCTTTTCCCAGGAGGGCCCGGGTGACCCTAAACAGGGCTGCAGGGCGACACTCTGAGGATGCAATAAGAGCGGAGAAATATTGATGTTTCACTGCCCTTACCACCACTAGGTAGGCCTTAATAGCAGCTCTAACCCGTGTTCGGTCTGATTCGTCCCGTTTTCCGCCAGCGGCGCTCTAGCCGTCTCTTAGCCCTTTTCAACTCCCTCAACTCCTCCGTGAACCACGGGAAGCGCCGGGAGTGATGGGCCAAGAGAGGACGCACAGGCGCGATCCTGTCCAAGGCCCCAGCCGCCTCCTTGTTCCAGGTTGTGGCCACAGCCTCCGCTGGGCCATGCAGCAAGGCCTCAGGAACAACCCCCAGCTCCCTTTGGAACCCGTGCGGGTCCATCAGGCACCGGGGGCGGACCGTTCGAATAGGTCCCACCTCCCTGCAGAGGGGGGCAGCATAGGAGAATCCTGCCACCACCAGGGAGTGATCTGACCATGACAGGGGGGATAATATAAAATCCCCCACCAGATCATGCTGCCACTGCTCCGACAAGAAAACCATGTCTGGAGTGTGACCACTGTCCCGGGTCGGGCCATTGATGACCTGGGATAGGCCCATGGCTGCCATGGTAGCCATGAACTCCTGAGCCGCCTCCGAGGCCAACCCCAGGGACGGCAGATTAAAGTCCCCCAAGATCATAAGTCTGGGGAACTCCACTGCCAACCCTGAGATGGCCTCCAGCATCCCAGGCAGGGAGGCTGCTATGCAGCAGGGAGGCTGGTACACTAGCAGCACTCCCAACTGATCCCGTGTGCCCAACCTCAGGAACAGGGTCTCACATCCAGCAACTTGTGGAGCAGGGCCCCTGAAGGCCAATAGGGATTTCCTGATGACTACTGCCACTCCCCCTCCCCTGCCCTGGGGTCTCGGCTGGTGCCACACCCTAAACCCGGCTGGACACAATTCCGAGAGGGCTACTCCCCCCTCTGGTGCCAGCCAGGTCTCAGTGATGCACGCCAGGTCAGCCTGCTCCTCCTCAATAAGGTCGTGAATAAGGGGGGCCTTATTATTGACTGACCTGGCGTTCAGCAGCAACAGACGAAAACCTGGGCCTCTGTAGGCCTGCTGACCAGGGTCTGGGCTTGAGCTCTGAGGGCCAGAACATGCCACCGGTATAACGCATTGGAGGTGTCTTCCCCTGAAATGGCCTGCCCTCTGGCTCCCGCCATACTGCCCCATGACCATCACCACCTGAATGCCCGCCCTAAACCACCCGAGGTCCTCCTCTCCCCCTCCCAGCCTCCCACTTAAGGTATTGTATCTGGATGGGCAAGTATTATCCATGAAGGAGCAGGTTCACAATATGGGGGTAATTCTAGACTCATGGCTCCTACTGGTTCAGTTAGGTGGAGGCCATAGCTAGCATCACCTTTACCCAGCACCTTTGCTACCTTACCTAGTACAGGAGGATAGATGCAGTAACAAATGCTGGACTACGGCAATGTGCTTTACACGGGGCTGCCCTTAAAGACTATTCAGAAACTGTGACTGGTCCAAAATATGGTGGTCTACATACTTCCTGGCTTCCAGCAATGGGACCATAAAATACTGATTTTGTGAGCCCTGTGCTAGTTGCTGATTGGTTTCTGGATATAATTTAAAGTGCTGGTGTTCATATATAAAGCCCTTTATGGCTTGGCACCTGGCTACCTGAAGAACTGCCTGTTCTGACTAGAATTGGCCCAACCTACTAGATCACATAGCTACTTGGGTTCCCACACTTTCATAGTCACTCATACCCTATTCACTTCCCAGGTGGATTACTGTAATGTGCTATACGTGGGGCTGCCCTTGAAGAACATCTAGAAACTATGGTTGGTACAGAATGTGGTAGTCCAAGCAGTGGTGGGTAGGTCTCAATATACTTGGGTAACCCTTCTGCTTTGGAAGCTCCATTAGTTGCTAGTAGACTTCCAGATGATATTCAAAGTGCTGGTTTTGTGGCTACACATACAGAACTGTACATGGTTCTGGTTATCTGAGATACCTTCTCCTTTGGCATTCACCAACACATTCAACCAGATCTCACAGGGACAAAAATATCCCCAGAAGTGTCATTTGAGGGGGCCTTGGAGATGTGCTTTTACCATCACTATCCTCATTCTTTGGAAGTCCCACCCAGTGGAACTTCATCCCTCCTGTGGATGCTTTAAAATATGTGGATGGGTCTGCAGTGATCATGGTTTATTTGTATGAATTTTGTTTTTATACTTCTTTGGGTTTTGGAGGTTTCTAAATAATTTATTATAAGCTGCCTACTGCTTCTTGGAATGGAAAACACCCAAGTATAATGAATAGTACATGTATTGGTTTGGTACATGGATGATTTGTTATTGCATTGTATACCCTGTAAGCTGCTGAGAGTCATTGGATTGTGGCAGAGGTACAAGATTAATAAATAAACAAACAAATAAGTGTTGCTGACAGTGGGTAGACATGGCCAGCAGCACTGGAAGTAGCCAATAGAGTATGTAAAATGATGCTGGAGTAGGGAAACTGTTGCCACCCACTCAAAGGAATAAAAGTATGATCACACGAAATCTCATGATGGCAGAAACAGCAGCAGAAAATCTGTGAAGCACACATTTGGGTTGAGCAATAGACAGTTGACAGAATCTAGTTCTCTTCTTCACTTTATATTAACTAGAGCACTGGTCCTTTCAAAAGATAGGTCTAGTGCCCTTTCAAAAGATTGGTAAACATATGTTTAAGAACAGGTCTACTGCTCTTCCAGAATAGTGGTAAACTTGTGTGCACGTAAGAAATCCTCATAATATCCAATCTGACATTACTCAGACAGAACACTGACAGAACCAGGTGTCCTGTCTCTCTGGCAGCCCAAGTCAAAATGTCCATGAAGGGCAATGTCTAGTATCGAATGGGAGGAAGTGTAACAGCATCGGCCTAGAGCTCCAGTAGGAGCTGTGCAGATACTAGCCTCTGACTGTATACCACCAACATCATCAGTGAGGCATTACAATCACTTGTATGGCAAGACTTGTGCTGGAAGAAAAGGGAAACATTACTTTAAAACTGGAATAGGTAAATATAATTTGAAACAGCTTCCATAGTGAGCAGAATATGAGTTGAAGGGGACATCATAAGGCATGTCCTCTAAAATCAATTAGTAAGCCATTGCAGTTAGTCAGGCATGAGTATGAACCCTTTGAGTGTATTTGAAAACTGCAGAGTAACTGTGGTTGGTTGGGTCTTGGTGTTTTTACTCTGGTGTTGCCATCCATCCATCCATCCATCCATCCTCTTGCATTCTGTATACTGGACTTTATTCTGCTTTTTTGTGGGTAGAGATTCCAGAGTGTATTTAAAAGTATAGACAATTCTACTAGTTGGCCTATTAAGCTTAAGTATAGGTCCACTCTGTTGAAGCAGTCCATGGTACATTTTGCTGCAAGGGCAAGTTTGATATTGTTGGTTTCACATCTTTGCTGCAATTCTTCTGTCCTTTTAGCACCAAGTGTAAAAAAGAAGAGTCATTTTGCTAAGTGTGAGTCAAGGGGTGAGCCTAACTCATGATTACTCTTTTATTCTGTGAGCTAATGAGAACTGAGGTTATAATTTACATATGGAATTTAAATGATGGCAGTCAGGCAGGGATCCTTTGTGTTTCACAGGGTGGGGCATCTCTTGGGGGGGGGCAGCCTTCTTTCACTAATGCTCATTCTAAAGGGACAAACTGCTTTGTTTGCTTGTTTTTGGCAGCCAGCCAGAAAATAAAAGTCTTCAGGTGAACTTTTAAATATTAATGTGGAGGGAGACAGCCTGAATTACTGACTCTCTGCAAGGTTAGGTTAGGCACAGGCAATGTGGATTTAGAAGAGGGGGGTTATTTTGAAACTTTTTTTTTTTTTTTTTAAGTACTCCCTTCCTAGACTGACTGGAATTAATTTAACATTTTCTTCCAGGGTGTTCTCCTGCCAGATGAGATTGATAGAAAGGTTGTGTGAGAGATCAAAAATATACTATCTGGATCAAAAGTTAACATGTTGTGAACACAGGACCCCCCACTACCTTCTCCAGGAAGTCCCTGCCATCCCTTGAGCCCTTGTTCCACAGGAGTACTGGCAAGGCTTCATGATATTACGAGCTCTGCCCACATTAGCTGGGCAGGCAGCGATTGGGCTCGTTTTGCCCCTGCAGTAAATCCAAGGTCAGAAGCATGTTCTTACTGCCAAACTTTAGCGGTGAATTGTGCCATGGGGAGGATTGCGCTCTTCTGTTCTTATTTTCTCTCCAGCTTGTTATCTTGGAATAAACAAAATAAGTCAATTGATTGGGTCTGGATTTTCCCGCAACATGGTTAAAGCCACTATAATGCATACTGTTAAGTAATTGTTTGCTTGCTTGCTTGCTTTTAATGGAGGATGCTCTGAGCTCTTCAGCATATAGCAGCACCGACACGTTAGGAAGGAAGTAGGCAAATATATAAATACATAATTGGGTAAGAACTGGGGGTGGGGTGAGGTGGGGAAGGAGAAGAGAATTCCATAATCAAGGACCCAGTTCCTGAAATGCATGCAAATGAGATGGAGCAATGTACAAGAAGTCAATAGAAAGAATTCCCTGTCTTGTTAATTGCTTTGTATAAACAGGAACATATTAAGACTGGGGTTGGAACAGGGAGCAGTGAACAGCTGACTGCAGGTTCTTGGTGAAAGAAGCAGAAATATGGGGGAAATGGAGGCTCAGAATAACCCAAACTGCAAAGTTCTGGACCAAGATCAGTGGTTGGATAGGGTGAAAGGAAGACCTGCCTTAGACTGTTGAGGTAGTGCCTAAAAGAGAGACCACCAGGGCCTGAACTAATAAATCTGCAGTGTCAGTAGAAGGAATTGCTGAATTTGGCTGTAGTTCAATAAGTGAAGATGACACACTCTCACAGTTATCATTATAAATGGCCAAAGGGAGAACACATCATCTAGCAAAACCTTCAAGGTCCTAGCCACTGTCACTGGAACCATCTCACAGCTTTGAAGCAGGAGGGGAGGAAAGGGGAGGGAGGGAAGATCCAGCTGAAACACTGGGATTTCAGTTTTGTCCACATTCAGTTTTAACCAGTGCATATCATCTACAACGAGATGTCTAAAAGGCATTTTGAGACAGAGGACTGTTCATCCTTAATTGTCTCAGGAAAAAAGCTGTAGGGGGAGGGGGTACTTTTCCCATTGTCCCTGGAAATGTGGAAACAAGGTTTTTATGTGCTCTTATAGCCATCCAAGAAGTGCCAGGCAAGAAGCTGTGTTCCTCAAAGGGCATGGGACTATGTATAAAAACCAGGGGTTTTGAAATTTAAAGAACTAATTGCGTAGAAAGTGCAACCCCTTCAGCTTTCACTGTCTAACAAGACTCTGGCAGGGAATTTAACAGAGCTGCCATAAATCAATTCTCTTACTACCAAGCCAGGTTGTAAAACTATAAATCAAGCCATAGTCTTTTATCAATGCTGCAAGGTCTAGGCAGACGCAGCATCCAGGGTTCCAGTAAGCAGTCCAGCATCAGAGTTTCAAGGAGAGATGCATAAGCAGAATCACCTCCAGTCCAGTCCAGTCCAGTCCAGTCCAGTCATCTAAAGCCAACAAGAGATTCTCAACACCACTATTGCCAAAGTTGTTCCTACAAGACTGCAGCCTCTGGGCAGCCTTAAATACGTAAAATAGGCAGACAGATTTTGGGAAGAGACAGGTCCAGCTCCTAGGAAGTCATGGCTGCATGGATTTGATGAGATCCCCAGAAGGGGATAGTGAGAAGTTTAAAGAATAAAGGGCATTGTATGAAATGTAGTTTGCAAGTATAAAAAGGTATGAAAAAGTATAATGAATGGAGTTTAAGTTAACTAGATCTACTCTAGTTATATTTCCTTTCCTCTTATTTTCTGTCTTTAAATTCTTCTGTGTTCTACTTTTTACTCTTTCTGCATTCCACAAAACACTGCTTATTCCAAAAAGGAATAACATGTTGAATATGTATATAAAATGCTTATAGTTACCAACCAACCTACAGTCCCCTAAATCCACTACATGAAGATAGCTATGTCCTGGTTTTCAGATACTTAAGTAAGTTATGGAATTCTCAGCACCCAGAATAGACACTCACCAGTTGTACCAGTTGTTCCAGCAAGGCTGAGAAGCTTTTAACGTCTCAGTCCTCTGTACGTCCCACATAGATGCAGCTAAAGTTTGGTAGCCTTGGTTTTACTAGAATCCAGCTTGACAAAGCTTCAGCTCCCATCATCAATATTCCACGTAGATGGCTATTCTTTTGCCAGGCATTCCAGCCTGAGGCTTTCCAATCATTGTCTTCTGGATTCTCATGGGTTGGGAAGCCTTGCTTTTGATTCTTAAACTCTTCAGTGCTTAATCTGTGTATTTGTAAATACATGCAAATATTAGAATATATCAATAAGACTTTGGTGACAACACTCTAAAAGCAAACAGACATGGGTAAACATTACTATCCCATTGAATCAGAGTTTAAAGAACACTATATTTGGGTTCACCAATAAATCAATCTGTGGTAGCAATTTAACAGATTTAAATTATTCAGATATATAAAAGATCATAGCTGTAAATATGAAAAGGACTATAGCAATAACAGAAACACTTAAAGGATACTAAACTGCAGTCACAAATTATTCATGCCATCATCCTTAATTCTTCTTGCTTGACCTTTAAGCTTCATTCTGTTTTTCCAATTTAGAATTCTTGCTGCTGAGTCGACATTGTGTCCTACTTGGATGAGCACTGATTTTAACTAGAGATTCAGGGTGGTGGCATACAAAGTAGTTGAGCAGCATCAGAATTCAGCTCCATGTTAAAGAATCCTTCTAAAGCTGAGGGTGAGTTCACATGTCTTCTGTTCATCAATTCTTGTGAAAAAAATATCACCAAGGTATGTAGCATCTGATGTTTAACCAAAACCAACTTCAAATCTAAGAGCAGTTTATTAAATATTCAAGGAACAGTTCTAGGTCTGAAGTAGATACCAATAGAAGGGAATATGTGTAGCTCAGGGTTGAACTGTGGAGTCCTTGGGGTTCTCTGAGCTTGGTTGTTTTCTTGCAAATGTTTCGTTACCCAGTTAGGCAACATCTTCAGTGCTAGAATAGAATGGGATTTGCTCTCTGTTTATATACTGTGGCATGCCCTGCCAGCGTTGGTGGGGGTGGGGGTTTTGTTTTATTTTTCTGTCTGGTAGTTCCTTGATTATGGTATTGTTTACTGCTTGATTGTATGTCTGGTGGTAATCTTGGTGTTAATCTCTGCTTATCTGGGTGATGATTGCTGGTGAGATGTTCTGGTTTTTGTTTTCCTTTCTATTGTCTCTTTTGAATAGTGTGTAGATGTTGTTTATCTCTCTGTGCCTGTTGATGGCTGCCTTATCTGACTACCAAGTTTCCAAGAATTCCCTCACATTTTTGGATTTAGCTTAGTCTAAGATGCTGACAGGTTCCCAGTTGAAACTATGGTTAAGTCTGTCCACGTGTTGTGAGATTAAGGAGTTTTCATCATGTCTTCTGACTGCTAGTTGGTCTTCACGGATGCCCTCTGCAAGCCTTCTGCCCGTCTGTCCTACATAGTGGTTGTTACAGTCCTTACACTGTATGTTGTAGATGACTCTTGTTTTTTCTTCTTGGGATACTGGGTCTTTTGGTTTGCTTAAGATGTTTTGGAGGGCTTTAATTGGTTTGTGTGCTACGGAGATCCCATGTGGTTGTAATAGTCTGTCTGTAGTTTCTGAGACGTTTCTGATGTATGGCAGTGTGATCCTTTTCATAGCTTGTGTTGGTTGCATTGTAGTAGTAAGTGGCCAGGCATTTTTTGATAAAGTTGCATGGATATCCATTTTGTTGGAAGATGTTGTTAAGGTGGTCTGTTTTCTTTTTCTGCTGTTCTGGGTTGTTGCAATGAGTTGTGCTCGTTTGAATAATGTTTTTACACAGCTCCTCTTGTGGGGGTTGGGTTGTTACCTTGGTAATGGAGTACTTGATTAGTGTGGGTTGTCTTCCAATAGACTTGGGTTTCTAATTTGCTGTTTCCTCTGCTGGTGAGGATGCCCAGGAAGGGTAGCATGTTGTTGTTTTCTTCTTCTCTGGTAAATTTTATTCCTTTGAAGATGTTGTTGATGGTTTCATGTGTCTTCTCTAGTTGTTCCTTTTTCATTATAACAAAGGTGTCATCTACATACCGGATCCATACTTTAGGTTGTATGTGTGGAAGTGCCATAGTTTCTAGGTGTTGGATTACAATCTCTGCTATGAGTCCTGACAGTGGTGATCCCATGGGTGTGCCTCTGATTTCTTGGTATATTTATCCATCAAGCTGAAAATAGGTAGTGAGGTAGTGGTTGATGAGGTTCATGATTCTGGCTATTTCGATCTGGGCATATTTGGTTAGATTGGGTGTGTTGTGTAATACTGCTGATATGGATTCTTTTGCTAGTTCTGGGTTTATGGATGTAAAGAGTGCTGTGACATCAAATGACCATAATTTCATATTCATCTATGTGTACCTCTTTGATTTTCTGGATGCATTGTAGTGAGGAGTTGATAGAATATTCACTCTTCTCTGTGAGACGTCCAAGCTTTTTTGTCAGTCCTTTCTCTATGTTGTATGTTGGTGTCCCTGGTAAAGCTACAATTGGTCGGAGAGGTATGTCAAAGTAGATTATGAAGTAGATCTTCATAAATATATTATTAATCATTCCTGGAAAATATTGCAGATGGCAGAAATGTGGGGAAAGAGTTTCTTTGGCAAGTTATGAGTGGAGCAATACAGTGAGGTAACCATGCTAATGGTCTCCATATTGCTGAATGCAAACAAGATTGTACATACTACCACCTGCAAATGCAACAGCAAATCAAGAGATGATATAACAATATGGTTAGTCTCTTTGATAGTGTCAATAAGAGCTCCACCATCTACTGTATGCATATGCCATAGAAATTTCCCTTAGTGACCGTTTTTAGGACAACCAGTTAAGTGCATGGTTAGGGGAGGAAATTATAGCCCAATTCCAAATGACTCAGACATTTCCAGTTAGTCAGTGCAATTCTGCTTACTTGTACTGCATTACCTTAATTGGATCTTTTCCCTTCTTTCTCTACAGTCCACGAGTATAACTTAGTATAAACCAGTGTTTCTAATTTCTAATGGAAGGGAGACAACAGGACAGTAAATTTTGGCTGTCCACTGAGCTGAATAAAAGTGTTATAATTTGTAACACCGGGCTTATGCCATCATAATTATGGGCTCTATTGACATAGTGCTAGAATACCTTTGTGCTGTGTTGGCACAAAGGGACTTAACTGAAATCTTCTCATCATCCAAAGCATCAGTAAAGCAGAGAATGAATAATAGACCATGGAAAGTTATTGGATTTTTTTAAAGGGGCAGTTCTTAAGGTTTAATTCTCCATGTTCTTACAATGTAATTTTTCTCAACTGTATTTCTTTAATTCTTCTTTTAATAGAGGATGCTTTTTGTTCTGATTTTAATTCTGCATATCACCTTAAAATAAAGATGTAGCTTCTTACTTCTCTGTGTGCATACACACGTGCATGTGTGCTTATGTACAGTATATAAACAGAGAGAGAGAGAGGTAACAACAACTTCCAAATATCAGATACAGCTCAGATATTTGCGTTCCTTTTTCCTTTGTCATTTTTGACAATATGGTGTTCTTATAATCTGGACTATATATATTCATATAATAGATACTTGCAGATACTGACAGACTTTTTAAACAAGTACCTGATAGTAATCAACAAATCTTCTGACACTAATCAACTTAGCTTAGCTATTCCTCTGTCTGACTTGGCAGTAGACTCAGAAACTGTGATGGAATGGTTTGGTGAAGGCCGCGCTCGGGGAGATAAGCATTTCCTTAGCCCCCATCAGGAGCGTGGGAAGGTTAAGAGGATGAGACTGGCACCACCCTAAGGAATTCATGGTGTTTTGGCTTGCTGGCTTGGGAAGCTTAGATTCAGTCTGGCGAGATTCTGTCTTGTGGTTGAAAGCTAATAAAAGCTACTGAACTAGACCGGTACTGTCTCGTGGAATTCTTTGTGCTGAACCTGACAGAAACACACCTTGGCTAGGTAAAAACCTTTACTGCAGACAAGAATGACGCTATAGAAAACCTGCTAGTAAGATGGTGCAAATGAGTTATATGTTCCTAAAACTTGATTTTTCCTTCTGCCCTTCCCACAAATTAAGAAACCCTGGCATAGCACTTGATGACTTTGAGGATGAGCATTTGTTGTGTATTTACATCTGTGTCCTAAGAATTGCTGACTCCCTGCCTCAGGCCTCACAGATATTGATGTTTGGATGCAATTAATAATTATAACAAATGCTTTTATACATTTACCTACAGAACTCTTATTTAAGTCCTCTGATTTGAAGAACACAGTCTCTCATAGTTGATGCACACACTAAAAGATTATTACCTATATTGCACTGCTTCCATTATATTCCATAATATATGAGAAATATTCATACCTTTCAGCCATAAACATGATGGGACAATAAGGCTGTATATTAATGGAGTCCAGAAACTACAATCCCATTATCTAAAGCATTGTAGACATCCTTCATGATATGTATGGAAAAATATCTCCCTCTATTGTTTGAATGTTGAGAAATTTCCTGTTACCAGTCAGAGGAAACATTTATTGAAAAATGTGCTTGTTTAGTTAAACTAGGAGCTGTAATTTGAAATAAAGAGATTTGTGTCTCACTCTTTAACATGCTTCCTCAAGAATGACCAATTCCACAGCTCCTTGTGCAAAGAAGGAAGAGGGAAGAACAAAGTCATCAAAGGATGTTGATCCAGGTAAATTAGAAATGAGTCCACTGGGTAGTATTTTGGGGCGTAAAATAGGGGTGAGCAAATGTCAAGTTCACATTGGTAATGTAAAAAAATTCTGCCAAGAATTCAAATGGAAATGAATTTTGGCATTCTACTCCCACCAGACTTCGCAGGGTCATCAGTCCAACATTGCTAGCATTTATTTTGCCCTGACCAAATATTCACAAAAAAGTGTATGTGGAAAAAAGATACATTACTGAAGATTCATGTATGCAGCGGTAGTTCCATATAAAAGAGAGCTTACCTCAGGGAAATTTGCATTTAAAACCCTGCACCAAGTAAATGTACATGTCAAAGAACAAAAGCACAGTGATTTGAATTTGAAAAGGGGGTTTAAAGCAATTTACATTAATAGTTACATAGATTATAGGAAGATGCGTACAAAAGCCTTTGTATGTTACAAGTTGTTGCAAGTATAAATGGTTACTAAATATTCTATCTTTTTTTATTCATAAAATATTCTATATTTTTTTTATTTGTAGAAAGAAATGTTAGACTGGAATAGAGTCTTAGTATTATGGTCGGTGAAGCAGATAGGATTTTTAGCAATCTGTGTATCTTAGTTCACATGTGGACATGCATAAACACACATCAGACACGGAGACCATTTCTGCATAGAAATAGAAATCAGGAAGCCAGAAACATAAGAAGTGTAAGAAAATAGAATAAAAATAGCAAGTTGGATGTTCTGAGGTCGGGTAAAAATTACAGAATATGGGTTATGGTGCAATTTCAGAAATGTAGAAGTATTCTGGGAATTTCAGAATGTTTCTTTCTGTGTTTATAAGCTATGAATGGAATGGGATTGGTTTATGTGTGAGAGAAGAGGCCAGTGAAAGAAGACTGTATTACCATTTCCCAAAATGGTGAATGAATCTGAATTGGAAGGGGCTGTTTAGGCCACCAAGTCCAGCTCCTGCTCATACAAGGATCTCAATGAATGCATCTGCATTAGTTGGCTGTCCAGCTTCTGCTTGAACCCACCCAGTCAATGGGAGCCTAACACCTCTCAGAGCGATAGGTACCACTGTCAACTTGCTCATTTCCCCCCTAGCATTCTGATTGCTGTAACTTAAATTTATTATTTCACATCTGACACTCTGAGATGGTAAGGAGCAGGCCTTAGCTTCTTCAGGAGAATAGAATATTCACTGGAATTATTCTGATTCTGTTTCAGTTTGCCTGAACCCCTTCTAAAGTGGGCTGCACAGAATTGGATACAATATTGAAGTGGTGGTGAGTGTCAAACCAACACAGAATAAAAAGGAACTATTATTGCCATTAATTTAAAAGCTATTCAAATCCTTCCTTCCTTCCTTCCTTCCTTCCTTCCTTCCTTCCTTCCTTCCTTCCTTCCTTCCTTCCTTCCTTCCTTCCTTCCTTCCTTCTTGCCATATCCCATTACTGTATCATATTCAGATTGTAATCAACTACTACTCTAAGATCTTTTTCACAACTACTATTACAAAGCCAGGTATCTCTCATTCTATAGCTGTACATTTCATTTATATTTTCTAATAGAAAAAATTTGCATTGTCTCTGTTAAATTTCATCCTGTTATTTTCAGCCCATTTCTCTAACCTAACTAAGTAATTTTGAATTTCATTTCCATCTTCTAGAAGATTGCCTATTCCTTCCAATTTTGTATCATCTGAAAATTTGATAAGCATCTCTCTGAACACATCATCCAAGTCATTAATAAATGTGTGCTGGGAAAATCTGGTTTTGAAGGACAGCATACACAGTTTAAAAGTAATTAGCGGTTAAGAATTGAGGTAAAGAATACAGGGTCTAGGACTGAACGATGTGCATGCAAAGGAACTCATTGAGTATGATTTTGAGTCAGCCATGTAGCCACTTAATAGTTTCATCATAAGATCATAGCATAACTATTTTGCTAATTAGATTATCATAGGCATATTTGTCAAATTCTTTGCTGAAATTAAGATTTGTTATAGCATTCCTGCAGTGTATTAAAGAAGTTATCCAAATAAAAAATGAGATGTAGTTTAAAGAGCCATGTTCCACTTCATATATTATAAACACAACCTACCAGTTGTATTGTGGTTTATAAGTTGTTTGACCACTTCTATACATTTAAACCAAACTTTATTATATCTCTGATATTCTACCACGTATGAATGGCGCGTGTGAGTGTCTGCATGCACTCATGAACTATGCAGGCCTATTACAAAATGTGAACTATGGTGGTTTTCTAATGTTGTTTTCCTGTCACATCCAAACAGGGTCACTAGTCATAAAACTAAAGAAGACAATTCCATTTCTTTCCTTGCTCCCTTTTCATAAGGCATATTAATTTCTATAGATCAAATGTATTAGATTAAAAGTGTTATTTTGCAAAGTAAGGGATGTTTGACGACAGATGCTACCAGAAGCCTACCATCAAAGAAGTGTCTGAATGGGAAATTGAACAAAATTTGGCTGAATGTGAAATTTAACTCCACTTAGTAACTCTGTTTTGCCTCATTTCCTTGTGACTTGTGCCTTTTCCCCTGCTTTCTTTAATGACTATTCCTATTTCCTCTCTCTCAGACCATTACCATTTGCCTACATGGTCTTTCTTTCCTATAGCTCCTATAATTTAACTTCCCTACCTCCCATTTTTCCAGTTCTTAGCTTACTCTACAAAGCATCAGCTAGGAGTCACTGGGGTTTTAATCATGGTCAAAATTTTATTTCAGTTGATTTCCCTAATATTCCATGCAATCACACCAGCCATACAATCCATATAGATGGTACAGATGGATTTCAGAGGTTATCAGAGCAACCAATGTCTGAAAAGGAAGGCTGAGTGAGCCAATGATGTGAGAAATATTGCTTGTAGCAAGTAATCTTTATTTTCCTTTTAATCAGGCAAGACATAAGTAATGATAGAATTGCCTTTACCCCATCAGAACTCTTTGCCAAATACATCATTAAAAAGGATGGCCACAGTCCTGTTTTATAAAATAAATGTTTTTCAACCTTCCAAGTAACATTGACCTATGGATTGACTTCCTACCACTCTGGATACATTTCTTTCTAAACAAACACCAAGGTAATTTTCAGTAAGACAGTACTATAATAGCCATTGCTATTAGTTTTTCTTTCTCTGAAAAGATATCTTAATATTTGACTTTTTTTGTTAACTTTTTTCCTACTTTAAGTATCTCTGTTTTTTTTTATTGACTTTTTGCTAAGAGATTGGATGAGTTTCTATGTTTGTTTGTTTGTTTGTTTGCTTGTTTAAAAACTGGATATGGGGCAAACACTACCAGCAGAGTTCTTACATTTACAAAATTTCCTGATTCTAAAAATAATGGTTTCATTACAGCTCCAGAAGTAGACTAATTCAAGATTTAAGGTATTGATTTTCCTCTTGGGATTTGTTTTTTCAAAATAGGATACAATAAATAAAAACAACTAAAAAAATTAATCTTGAGAAGAAAATGAAGACCCCCAAAGTTTGACTGAGTCTTCCTTTGGGACTACTACCATTAACAGTACCCATCTAGCTTCCTGAGTGAGGGCATGTCATAAGGATATGCCATCTTTGTCATTTCTATGTACAACCCGAATGGTGGAATACAAGAGCAGTCTCTTGGGAGATATTAATACATTGGGAGAGGTGTACATAGGGAAGAATGCACTTCCAGATAACAATCTGTCAAAATAATTGGGGTCTTAAATGTATCAATAAATTCTCAGTCCTGAGGCATATTACAACCACTCCACTTGCTTTCAAGATTTCCAAATATGTTCTTGATAGCAATCTAGTTCTATAGACAGTACTAGTTTCACCTTCTGGGTCAACTCCAGCTCCATGTGAAGTGCATTACAATAAGCTAAACAGGAGGTGAGCAGAGCATCAACTTCAAAGCATGATCTATGGTCATATCACCCCTAGACAGAAATAGTTGTTGCTTGTGAATCAACCAAAGCCAGCTAAAAGCATTTGAGTCCATTAAGGCTACTTGAGCCTCCAGTAACATGGCTGAATCTGGAAATGTTCCAAATTTATCCTCAGTCCCTCATCACAGCCTTTGTTAAAAGCGTCATCCAGAACTTCTCACATTCTACCGCACAACTTAACTCTGATGTTCTGATCTAAAATACAAACTCCCAGATCTCTGTATATGCCTGAGAAAAATGCCACAACCCTTCTGCACTTCAATCTTTTTTTTTTTCCATTCTAATTCTTTTCTATATTTCTTTAACTTTGTGTTTCTATCAGAATTCTGGTCACTAATCTCCAGCTCAAGCCCTCATATGTTTTTTTCTCTTGCCCCCTCTAACTTCAACAACTCCTTCTCCTTCTCCTTCTCCTTCTCCTTCTCCTTCTCCTTCTCCTTCTCCTTCTCCTTCTCTGATGGATTGTATACTGTTTCATATCACTTGACCTTTCCCCCCTAGAATCTGTCTGGTTTTCTTTATACATTTCTCACAAGGGTACTCAGTTTCCGCTATGGCAGAACAGTAAGTTTGCTTAAAGATATTAATACATGTATAGGTTTATGTAAGTAGGCATACCAACAATGGTATTAAGTAGGAGGCTTTGTTTTGTGTTGACACTGTTACAACTAACTAGTAATACATGGGCCAGAATATTCAAAAGGGAAGGGCAAGTAATTTAAGATCATGCAATTCTGGTTATAATATATCATTTCTATCTATAATTCAAAACTTGAAGAATTAAAGGAATCCACATAATCACCAAATTTCCATATTGAAAGAAAGATGAGGCATATGGGGAATACAGTGACATAAATGGGGATGCAAGCATTTGGTTAAAATGGAAATTGGTGATTATTTGAATTACATTATTCATCAAATTTTGAATTATGAATAGAAGTAGAAAAGGGATATAAAAATATAAAGATTTTAAAATATACAGTTCCTTTCAATTTGAACATGGTATCTTTGCCTTTACACATTGCTAGTAACATTCATCCCCTTTATTTGCAAAAGGAGTTATGCCTGCAAGTGAAGGAAAAAGAAGTTAAAGCTATCTTTAGAATAAATAAAATTACATTAAGGGATTAGTCACAAAAGAAATTTTCCATTTAGTAACTCAGCAAGTAACCTGCAATCAAATTGTGATTTCTTTCCTAGGCTATATTTTACAAACAACAGGACCAATTTAGGTTGATGTTAGCAATCAGATTGGGGAGGGACCAAGTTAGTTTCATTTCTCTGAGTTTTGGCTTCTTGTGGGCCCAGAAATAGAGAAATGATTGTAGAGTTAAAATAAGGGTCACAACTTATTGAAAACTTAAAGGATGTCCAGTGAGCTAACTTTATGAACCAGCGCTTAATTCCAGAAAGTCTTTTTATCACTTGAAACAGTAGAAATTATTACCTTCAATTCAGTTTAGATTAAGCCCACCTAGACTTAGAGACCAGAATCAGTATGATAACTGATTCTGACTTGATCATTTATTTATTACATTCTTACCCAACCTTTCCTTGAGCAGCTCAAGACTGAGCATAAGGCTCTTCTCCCATTGCCATTTTATCCTCTCAACAATGTATGAGGTAGGTTAAACATCTCAATGGTAGCAAACGATGCACTGAAATATGATTATCGCATGATATATCCAGTGGGACTTTTAAGTTGTTGGGTATTCAACTACCAAAGCATAACCTCCAGACTCTATATTTCTACCACTAAGGTATGTTTTTAAGGGGCTGGACATTTACTTCCAGTTATGTTCTGTACATGCTGAAGAACAGCATACATTCTTAGGGCTCTACACACTTGAAAAATGAATCTGAAGGAGTATTTTGTACCTCTCTGCTATTCATTAAAGCAGCAGTACTTTTCTCAGGTTGAAGCATGAGTCTGAAAAGAAAAAAATATGATGATGCTTTAAAAGTTGCATCAATAGACTCCTTAAAACATATTTTCCCAAATTCATCTCTCCCTGAAAAAAACACATGGCTGCTTCCATTAATAGCTGAGATGAACAGCTGGTTTCTCAAGTCCAAAGTACTTCTTCCAAATCATTTCAAAGCATGAATAGCCTCAAAATATGTCTTAAGAGAGGGATGGACAACATATAGTATCTGTAGCCTAATTCCATTCATCTTTGCAAGCAATCAGTACTGATCTTTTGCCAGAGAAATTTCCCCCACCCCACAACTTCCCAAGCTGGGAAGAAAGAGAGAGAGAAAGTGATGTCAAAGAAAAAATTAATGTACACATGTAACTACTAAAGCATAACTTTAGTACAAATATTTGGCAATGAGCAGTAACAATGAACTCCTCCTATACAGAACATCAACTCCTGTCAAGTCCCACTCATTTCCAAATGAGAAAGTACCAAGAAATGACCAAGTCAGTTCTTGGTCCATATTAGAATCTATATGTCTAGCTTATGCTCCAACTGCAGAACCTATCACTAGAATGTGGTCAGCAACTTTTACACAGATAGTGATTCCAAGTTACAATATGTCTGCCCCTTTCACAATTCCAGCATAGATTGTTCAGATATATCCACAAACACATTGGTTTTGCAGTGGGGTAAACAGGGAGGCATCTGCATGTTAATTAGCACTACCAGGAATGTGCCATATTACCCTCCTGTTCTAAGGAGGCTGCATGCTCTGGTTAGGTAAATTAGTAAAGGGAAGGCAAAGCATAGAAGGTAATTCAGAACGCCAGATGGAATGGAATTATTTAATGAGTTCATCAATATTCATCTATCCATACCTTCCTTTCCTATAGTGTTCCTACTCTCATTGTGCTTGATTGAATGCAAGTTGACACTAGAGGAATGATCCTTTAGACTATTCCTGCCCCTGGATTGTATACTGCTGAACCAGACTGGGAAAAACTTTTCTCCTTCTCCTTCTCCTTCTCCTTCTCCTTCTCCTTCTCCTTCTCCTTCTCCTTCTCCTTCTGTCCAAACTGTGCTGAACTCTGCTAACATCTGGAATTTATGTGCATCTCTGTGCACCTTCATGGAGATTGTCAATCCTGCCCCCCCTTCCTCAACTTTCACTCAGGCATCATTCACTCCACCAAAACACAATTCCTCATAACAGTTACTTCTGTTTACTTAATGACTGTCTAGTACAGGCTACACACCTAAGGAAAAATCACACTTAGGATCCTGAATGTCCTACCTACAGTAATTGCTCTTTCTCAGGATGATTGAAGTCTATGAAGTAATTAACCCCAAATGACAATATAAGAAAACCAAATATCCAGTCAAGCTCCCTACCTGTTAAGATGAAAATTGATTGAAAGATGTTAAAAGCTAAGATACATTGTTGGTGAGAAAGTTGAAGTCTGAATTTGGCAGGATACTTCACTTTTATTGATAGATTTTTCAGCATCTTTCCTTGAAGTGTGAGCTTTTTTTCATAGATCTCTCCTTCCCAGGCTATGTTTAATTCAATCTTTCTTTGCTTGCTCTGGTTCTCTTTTTGGATTGGATCTCCTGGTTAACTGTCCAACTTTGGGCCATCAGGATCAATTCAAAAGAGTCCTGCTTATCATCTAACAGTGACATTTTGCCAAAACAGGAACAGATCATGACATTTTGTTTTACTATGTTTATTTATGTTCTACAAATTCCTAGCATAATTTCTTCCCTTCCTCTCTTAATACATATCAAAGTTTAGGACACAGGCAGTAAATATCAGAGAGAAAACATAAATAGTAGCTCTGACCTTATCAGCAAATGTAAACATATAACTTTCACAAAAAGTGTGGGTGCAGTGCATAAAATCAGGAGAGGAAAAAGTTCTGGCTTAGGTTCATGAGATTATTCTATTGCTACAAATAAGCATTCCTTAAAATAATTTCTATATTAAGTAGATAAAGTACACTGATCATTCTGTTTATTATAGATGTCTTTAATTTGGTGAGGCCTTTAATCACCCTGTACAGGCATCATCAGAACAAACCCATTTAATAATAGTAGTTTAGTCATGGTCAGTAATTATTAACAGATTATTCTCCGCATCCTCATCCAATTAATACTTCCACGATTCTTCTGGGGACATTCTGACAGGTAAATGCAGTTTATAATGCAAATAAGGCCCTAAGTGAACACTGAACTGATAGTTGTGTTGTCCTTGTTAAAATTTTATTTGCTTCAAAATTAAAGTAGCATTGCTCATGCTGTTTGATGCTCATGCATTTATCTCTGACTTGCCAAAGATAGTGATGTTTTCTTCCATTAATTTTTTACTACTACAGGATATTATGCTGCAGTATAAAAACAGTTAAGTGCTTGATTCCTCTTTTCCCACTTTTCTACCAATGAGCCTGAAGAAAATTACCTAAAATTAATATTGCAATATCAGTATTGATAAATCAAAATCACTGAATTCCTATGGTTGAAGATGGAGTCACACAAGTTGAATTACCATGCTGAAAAATTATTGTACAGTTTAATTTATTATTAATGTTTTCAGGAAAGGTTAGGTTACAATTTTCTAAATTCATGGGCAGAGTGGAGGGGAGGTGGAATAGACAAATGTTGTGGGTTTTTAAAAGCTACATCACTGAAAAAGAAAAACATACCAGACAATTAAGTTTATCTGAATTAGGGTGAATTGATCTTTCTTTTCTTTCTCTAGTTTCCTTCAGTCTAATTTTTATTCTTTTCAAAGATCATGGGAATCTTAAACCTATGCAGACACATTCACACATACACAGGGAAAGAAATATCCCAAATATCCTGATAAATAGGTAAATAGTGCAGTAAACCTTTCAGTCCAGCTTTTATAACCATACAGAATTTGATTTCTACAAGGAGGCCATATGAAACTGGGCAACTGGAATAAATTGACTGTGCTGCTTACAAGAAAAGCGAAGCTCATTAAAGTATGGAACACAATCTGGAGAAGCCAAATTCTTCTGGAGCTGCCCCCATTTATTTCACTAAAGGCTTGGCATTTAACTAGGCCTTAGTCAAATTTCCCACTGAGTTTTGCTTCTCATGACTATCAAATGTTGATTCCTTTTCCAGGAATATAGATTTTCTCTCAGTGTTTGAACTAGATCTTATTTTGACAGAGTGGCAAGGCAAAGGACTTTCAAACAATTTGGTCGAAGTTTCTTGCTATTATGAGTAATATATTTTTGTTGCTTAATAAAAATGTTGATTGCTTTCTGGCAGACCATTTTCACAGGGAACTATGGTGTAGAGAATATAAAGTCAGTGTGAAAAAAAGGCGAAGCCTGATTAAATCCACTATTGCTCTGTAGATGATCACAGCAATATTATGAAGGAAGTGTTAATGTGTTGGAATTGAGAAGGAATTCTGAGGAAATATATGGAAAAATCCAAAAGATTAAGGCTATTTTATAGCTGGTACAATTAATAGTGGTGGGAGGTAAGAGATTAAGATGTCATATTCAAAATTATGGAGAAAATTCTACTGAAATTATTTCAGAACAAGCACAACTCAGTGATTGAAAAGACCATAGCACAGTAGGCAATAGTGAAGGGAATAGGATCTCATCCTGTATTCCTGTCATCTGATCTTCAGAGACTATTGCCTATGTACCTGGATTGTTCAATCACTTACTATGGCTGATATAAATATCCTTTAACGCTATTCTCAAGGTGTTCAAATGAACTTTCTAAAAATACAGTTGTAGAGATAAAATTGCGAGGAACTGAAAACTTCGAGGCAAAATACCCATGTGCAGAGATCTTTCAGTTGGAATAGGATCAGGAATATTTCCCCCACAACTGGTATGCCTCTACTTCCCTTCTAAGTATCTGATTTCTTCATGCCTCCTATGAAGAATGTTGTGCTGTTTTAGCTACATCATTGAAAGGAAAATGTGGCCAACCTACTTAGCCACTTCTGAGAAATCACAATTTTTCTTTTCTTCCTTTTCTTCTTTTTTCTCTCTTTCTCACTGGAGATTTTTTGTTCCAAAGTATGGATAATAAGAGTTGCTAGATTTGTTTTCCTTGTAAGGTTTGAGTCCTTAATGTGGCAGCATTTAGCAAGTTTATAATGTGCAGCTTGAACAATTGAAATAAAACTAGATATATAATTTATGTAATTTAGCCATGCATATCTACTAGTTCAATATAGTTTATTCAAAATGACAAAAGGGCATCACTATTATACATCTATCTAATAATCAACCCCTTAACAGAATTGCATCAACTACTTTTCCTGCCAGCTTCTTCTTGAATAGAGTCTTCATTCCTTCAGGGCTAAACCAAACAGTTCAGGAGGTTTGCACATGCAAGGGATTATCAGCCATTCCTGTATTGCAACTGGTGCATATCATTGCAACACCATAATTGGAGTTGTGATATCATTAAAAGGTCAATTTTGGTTTTATAGTATCTTTTTAACCCAAAGAATGACCTACTTTCTTGGATTTTCAGTCAATGGAAGGCAAACTTTTCCAGGGCAAATGAACACAAAAGATATCCAGATAGTGACAACTCTTTGACAAGATGTTAAGAATGGGGATCACCAAGTGATCTATGTATGAAAGGGGTGAAGAACTGTTCAGCCCAAGAATAAGATTACCATAGAAGGCAGAATGACATCAGGGAATAAGACTTTAGGGAAGGGACATCCCTTCCTTTTTGTTAAAGCCCTGCTGTTTGAATCATCACTATGCCTGTGCAAAAAGAGATGAGCAGCAATGATTCTCCATCTCATTTTGCATGGGCAAAACCAATCTATGTGCAGGAAGCACTCTTGTCTTCCCTGTACCCTTCCTTGATGGCAAAAGGCATGGGACAGATGAAGCAGCTGCGTGCTGGAACTCCTAATACAAACATTTGTTTTGACTGCTTTGTGGCTTTCCCCATTGGAGAAAGTGTAGAATTACCATAGCTACTTCTTTGTGTCTGTTTGTGAGGATTAAAACTGCTGAAGTAGGACCCTCAGATTCTCATATCTGAGAAAGACATTTTGAAAGCAAGGATAAGCAACCTTAAAGATTGGGAAATGGGTAGTCATCATGCCACTTGCCTGAAAAGGTGAAAAGAGACCCAGGATTTAAACTTGTGACTAACATACATAAAGGTTCCTGGGTGTTGTTAGACAGAAAACATTTTGTATGTAAGATGTAAAAACTTCCTAATTCTCTGCAATAATTCTACTTATCTATCCTTCCTAAATCTGCTTGGGGAATATGGAGTACAGGGAAAGTCTAACTGCTGTACTTTCTACAGCATCTTCGCTTCGTGAGAATCTAAAACAGGTTAATGATCCTTAATGTATGAGGACAGAAGTTTTACAATAATGACTCCATTTCCAGCTCTACAATATTGGTTTGCTAGCATACCTTACGGATTGCCATTATCTAGTTAGTTGAAGATTGAACTCTCATTGCAGATTTATTTGAGAAGATAATTTGGTGATTTAAGAAAGAAGGACATTAAAATGATTCCAGCTGAGCATTATAAGATGATTTTAAAAAATTGCAACATCAATAAAAAAAATTCTATATTTTGAAATGTAAATGAGTTTGGAAGATGAAAATCTCTAAAGGGTGTAGCCATCAATATCTTCACTCTTCCATGCTAATTTGCACACTCTGATAGCTTTGTTAATAACAATTTGCATATTCTTCTAGATGATGTGCTTAGATGAAGTGCAAAAGCTCTACTTCCATTGTTCATAAAATAAGGCATTCAAAGTCAGAAAGCCTCTTGGGAATCTGTCCCCAGCACTTCCCCACTTCCAGCACTACTCTTTTACTATTCACTCATATTGACCCTAAATTAAATATTGAGTTTAAATAAGTCTGCAAAGATTATGCTGCCAATGCATGGCTCCTCTGGATCAAACTCTTCAACAGCTTGTATCTGAAGGCATCATCATTAAAACATTTGAGTTTATATGAGCATAGCAATGCAAAGCTTTTTCTCCCAGTTTATATGCCAGATGGAGGAAGGAACTAAGGCGGTGGAAGTGGGAGGACATGTCTGAGGGAGGCTCAGAGTCCTAACATAGAAGAATCTCCATCAGGCATGAAGACAGGATTAGGGATATATTTAGTGCAAGGGCATTGATATATCAACTAAATCTCTCTCTGTCTTTCCCCCTCCTGCCCATAAATAGAGGTTTTTATGCACAGAAGCTCCTGATCTTAAGAAAGGATATGCACATAGGCTACCATTGCATTAGCTCAGTACAGTCACACTCCCTATGGAAACTTATTCACTCCAACTGGATGTGATATGATACTTCCCTTGGTACTTACCAGGACCCTTGCTTTCAGCTGACTTCAGCTGGGTTTTTTTTAGATTTTTTAATGTCTACAAAAATTGGGAGCCACAAGCCAAAGCAGCAGCCTCTATATAACTTTTATTTACTAGAATGCCTGTGGGCTTCAGATGAGTTTCTGAAGCATTGTTAGAAAAATACAAGTGGCCACTTGAATGAGAGAGAGAGAGAGAGAGAGAAACTAGAATTGTTTATGTAGCATAAGGAGAATAGGGGATGTATTGTCAAAGGCTTTCACGGCCAGAATACGATGGCTGGTGTGGGTCTTCCAGGCTGTGTGTCCATGTTCTGGAAGTTCCAGAACACGGCCACACAGCCTGGAAGACCCACACCAGTCATCGAGAATAGGGGAGCTAAAAAAATGGTAGAGATTATATCAGCAACTGCTTTCTGGTAAATATCTTATGGCTGCATCCATCATGGCAGCCATTTTATGAGAACACCAAACACTGAATTTTCAAATGTTCCCAAAGCTTATAGAGGAATGACAGGAAGAAATGGAAAAGTTCAAGCTGACGCTGGAAAGATTAAATATATTTATGTACATATGTATTATTTAGTACAATAATTTTTACATTGCTCAATATTGAATTATTTGTGGTGTGCTAAAAAGGACATGAAATAAGCCTTTGCATCAAGGACAGTGCCTTTCTAACATGCATACCACAACCTAATAATATACCAGCCTGAAAATGTCAAATAGTTTCTGCAATTGTATGCATGCTTCTCTCTGGAAATAAGCCCTAATGAATATTGCTGAACTGATTTCTGAATAAATTGTTGCTTTGGCCTGCACTTCACGTATCTATTTTTATAAGGGGAAGGGTATTATGATGAATATAATTTCTAGTCTAATCTTAAATATCCTGGTTTTCTAAGAAGTAAAAAAATCGAAGTTACAGTTTTACCATGTAAGTGGTATGAGATATGTGTTCTCTGTCTATTACACCATAGAATTTTTAATATGTACTCCAAGTAGAATCTATGGAAACATGGTTTTAGAACCTTACTGTAAAGTAACAAAATTGGTCAATTCCTGGATTTGTATACATACCAGGTGCTACTTGGATCATGCCCAGAGAATAATGTCATTTTAGCTATTACAAGCTGAGTTTCTGATACATAAATATTTTCTTATTTCTTTAGTTATTTCATTATATTTTAATTAATTTTTGTTTAAATGCATACGTGAAAGGGGTGGAATATATGTGTGTTTGGAGGACGGAGGAAGAACTGAAATTTGAGTTGTTACTTATAGAATAAAAATATGTTAATAACAATAACTAACAATCACTATTCCTGCTATCCCACTGACCTTATGATTCCCTACTGCAAATTATATATCCTCTTCCAAAATACACAGAGATGGTTAACTAGACTATAATATTAGGATAAAGCATATTTAATCAAATTTCTAATGTGCTTTTTATATTTGGAATCCTATCAAAAATGAAATAATGAATACAGTAACCTTTCAATGAAGACCCTTTACTGAAACTGAGATAAAAAAGGTAACGTGCCAGAAAAAAGATAAGCTTTAGCTGTCAGGCTGAATAAGCATGAGCATTTATTCAACTTTCTCACAATTATTTAAATCACATGGGTCACAGTCTAGCATATAGTGGCCTTTAAATCCCACCGAAACTGAGAGCATGACAAACCTCAAGACTGTGGACCTAGACCCATTTATTTGAACAGGCCTTATCAATTACCAGCATTTTTGACTGAATAAACATAGTTTTGCTCTGGTTCTGTGCTACATTATAGAAATAGCAAATTCTAGGAATTAGCACTATTGTTAGCATAAACTGAATTCATAAATTGACTTATGAAGAGTCACATGATAATACCCAACTCTCTTTTTGCACTCTGGGCTGGGCTAGCTAGATATGTCATGAAATCTTTATCTGGTGTCTACAAGCTGTGTGGGGCCTAGATGGGATGAAACAGGCTGAAGTTGGATCCAACCAAGATAGCATTGCTCTTTCTCCAATCTGGCTCTCTGTCTGCTGCAATTATAACTCTGTGCAGGGTGTCATTCACTCTGCCTGAAGGAAGAAGTCTACAGCTTAGGAGTCTTCCTGTGTTGCAGTGATATCTACAGTTTTAGGAATATGTTTATTTGTAACAATAACAGAAATGCCATGAACCTAAAGCCGGAAGCTTTCTACTCCTGACCCTGTGCTTTATACTCAAGCTTTTGTAAAAATTATAAGGTTACACTTGCTGGGAGGGTGAAAGCTACTGTTTATTCTTTCCCTCTGAATGTTTATTGCCTGTTCTCAAAACTTTAATTATGGAATGGGAAGAAGGTTGATTGGGCCTAAGTTGAATAAAATAAATAAATAAGGCTGAGGAAGAAGTAAGCAAAGGTAAAGATTAGCATGCGCCATTAAGGGCTTCTTGATCTGGCATGCATCAATGTAGTTCAAAAGCAGCTTCCCTTGAATAAATTGTAATGGCACAAAGTTGGAAAGCTTGCCAGGAAATGGAATCCTAGGAAAGAACTGAATGCAAGCAAAGAAGGAATGGGACCAATCACAGCTGGGGATGCAGGAATATCTGAAAAGTGGCCTAAACTTTTGAGGAAATAAAAGAAGCTGAAATTCTGCCAGGAAATAGAAAGAGAATACTGACATGTTAGCGCACACATTGTCAGAATTTTAGAAGGCCATCAGAATGGAACTTTCAAGGTGCAATTAGAGGCTGCCACCTACGGCTGTTGTGCTATTATTGTTTATTGTATTTTGGTTTTATCTGCTTGTAAACTGCTCTAAATTGGATTATGAGATATATAAATATAACAAATAAATAATGCCAAATTACCAACTTCATGCCAGAAAATCTAATATAATGCATTGCAAGCATGCTGTACTGTGCTATGTACCTACTGCATGCATTTTATCTTTTCACTATGGCCTCTCATTAGTGCTTCCTTAGAGTGTATTCCACTACAGTACAAATGTAATTGTTTTTTTTTTTCCTTTTCATGATCCAATGATTTTCTATTGCTCAAGGCCTAAAGAATAGACCAATCTTTTCTCTGCTGTATTGTTCTGGGAAGCTGGTTGAAATCATCCAAAGTTATTTTAAAGGTTGTAATTGGTCTTCATTTATTGATTTTTCCTCCCTCTTTTCTGTCGCAGAGGATCCTGGCAAAGGAATGAAGTTGAAGTATTATGCCTGCTTGCTAGCGACCAGCTGTTCACAGCATGCAATATGACTGCATTAGCCGAACTGTTACAGCGAAGGCAGGTCAGGGAAGAAGAGGGAGTCAAAGTTTATTTTTAGATCTAATCTATCAAAAGTAGTAAAGTTCATTGCTTTGTGTTGTATTTAGTTACAAGATTCTTTTTGTCTCCCATCATTACATGGAGCAGAGATAAGCATTTTAACTGTCATTTTGATAGGAATCAACCAAGTGACCAAGACCAAAACGAAGAAGCAGATATACTTTTCAAATTATACTATATTTTAAGATTTGGTGTAACAGTTGATCTTTCACAATGCCTTTACTTTAAAGAATATAGGGCTGAGCAAAAATAGCCCCACTTCGTTGCTCCATTTGCAGATGGCATAAAAGGGGAAGAGCAGCTCCAGCAATCTGAGAGAAGACCTGAATTCTGAGGAAACATTCACAAGATAGTGCTAATCAGCAAGGCACATAATTCTTCAGAGAAGTTACTTCTTCACTGAGAATGACTTAGGATGATGCTACATCCAAGATGCTGCTAACTGAAATTCTGCTGCCAGAGACAATGGGGCTAAAATATTATTTTAAAAGAGCAAGGGAGAATCCCCCTCACTTTTAGGACTCCCAAAATCTGGATTCAGAACTCCAGACGACCTCTGGATGGTAGCAATAGAATGTGAAGTGAGAGTTAATGATCCTATTTTCACATGTTTAATTATATCAAATGGAGGATTGGTATATTGTAGGATCAGCCAAAAGAAATGACTTTACCAGGTCAGCTAACCCTCTGGTATAACCCAATTTTTTTTAAGGGGGGGGGAAGGGGAGTTACACTAATTCCACCTAGTCAAATGATTCTCATACCGACCTATATTATTTTAACTATATATAATTGTATATAATTTTTTAAATATAGTATTGCTTTTTTAGCTAATTTAATATAGATATTTATATTCTTATTGTTTTTAATGTTTGATTTTAATTGTGAGCTGCCCAGAGTCACCCTCTGGGGGAGATGGGTGGCATATAAATTTAATAAATAAACAAACAAACAAACAAATAAATAGTTACCTGAGGATTTATTGTGTTTTCTAATGCCATCATTAAGATTAAGTCCTTGAGAGGCTCCGTGAAAACATTTTCATCTCTGTGGCTCATTCAAGGTCACACAGGGTTTGGGTGAAAGGGGAGCAGAAATAAAAATGCCTTTGAACCTGTCCACAACTGTCATAGATTTTTAATTTTATTTTTCACTCCCGAGGGAAAACACTCAGGAAATGGGGAGGGGAGGGGCAGTCTGTGAATGAGCTGGCCAGCTAGCCTGATCAAGTTGTCCAAGATTGTGTGTTGCTGGCATTAAAAGATGAGGCAATTGCCTGGGAGAGGGGATGTCACTCACATATGGAAACAATGTATGGCCTGGTATCGGCCAGGAAATATGTATGACTAAATATAGATCTGAACTTTGATCTAATATTTTACTTTCCTGACCAATTGTCACACTGGTTGTTGCTCCCCAAAGTTTCCACTTTAGAATAGGAGTGCAGAAACTGAAGCCTCAGGGTAAGCTTTGGTCATTATCATGCCTTCAAAAGTCCTGCTGATGGTTGCCATAAATTGAAATATTAATTGCTGTTTTAAGTGATGTAATTATCAGTACAAATACAGCTAATCAAATGTGGTTTTTATTCTAATCCCTCCTGTTTGATAATATTTAGCTGTGTATATAGAGCTTGCATGCATATCAGATATCAGAGGTCTTCATGCCCCAAAATTCATTCTTAGTTCCATTTATTCATGTCATTTGAATCTCACTGGCTTGCCCTCAGTGCAGATTCATCCATCTCTCATTCCCAGTCCTAACTTATCTTCCATGAAACTAAGGATTTACCCAGCCAGTTAGGGTACACGCTACAGGCAGTGTAAGTTTGTGTTTGCCTAACTTAAAGTGCTATTGCTCACACTCATATTCTTCAGCATAAATCAGTTGGTGAAAGAAGGCATAGTGACTACTTATTGTTTTGCATTGCAGCACCTGTAGTCTGAGATATCCTATCACCAGGTCTTGTCCATATTGCAGATTCAGCTTGCTTACCCCAAGTAATTGAGTTGTGATATCTTCTGTGGTGTATGTCTCTTATAATAAATTCTTTTGAAGTTATTGGAATTAGGAGAGAGTCCCCTCTTTTGCTTATTTATGCCTCAAGCACCACTATTTTTGCTGAAGCGATTCTGTGAAGATCACCTAATTACATATTCATTAGAGTTTCATATGCTTGCCAAAAAATGTTTCCCAAAAGATTTTGCTTTGTTTTATTTTGCTTTGTTTGAAGTCTCATCCACTTCAATCTGCCTTTTCATTACTGGGAATTTCCCCCAAATATGTTATTAGACTTTACATGAGGTCTTTGACTTAGGTGTGAAATCCAAGAATCTGGTTCTTAATCATCTGCTTTTGCAGGATATATTGATTTTATGATGAAAGACTGAGGTAGAAGAAAAATTCCTTGTATATACTGTAGCTTCCACTTAACTGCAAATCAGGGTGGGCAACTTTTTTCAGTCATGGGCCTAATTTTTCTTCTTCATTTTCCTAATTTTGTTGGCCTTAGAGGGCTGCAGGTAGTATGGCTATGATATAGTGATAGCATTGGAACTGGAACTAACAGGGCTGGAATTTTCTGCATTTTGCTGGATTTAGAGAATGTTAAAAACAAAACAGATACATTCAGTCTGGTGAATGTGTCCCACACCTATTTAGCTTTATGTAATCATAACACACAAAAACTACAGCTCTGAAAATGCCGTTATACCTCCAAATTGTGGCAGCGTAATCTTGGATGGATTCTGAAGGTACAAAAATGAATCAGGAGATACATACACAGGTTTCTTATCCTTTCTGTAGAGTAAATTGTGGTCTCCATTCCTGTAAATATATTCCCACAGGTCCCACTAGATAAATAGTAAAAAAAAGTGATCAAAAAGAATAATCAAATAAACTCTGAAACTTTAGTTCAACTCTGTAGCTTCGTAGCTCTCCTCTCCCCTGATCCCACTGCACAGAAACTTAGGTGCTCTCACTGAGTTTGCCCATGGGAATATCAGAGCATTGATGATCTATTTGACCAGTGGAGCACTGAATGTTTCCATATATTTTCATTTCCTACTGAAAACTGCTAGTGGAGATGAATTATTCCCTACCATACATCTCCATTACTCTGTGACTCCCTCAGGTTTGGAATCAAGCAAAACTACCTCATGTAGCTATTTGGGAAGCCCAAGGGAAACCTTCACCAGTTGCTACTAACAGTTACAAAGTAGGGTTTATTTTCCTAAAACAAACTTAGAACCAACAAATCCTTTCTCCCAAAGTTTCTGTAATATCTTGCATGCTAGGAATGCAAAAAACCAAGAAGATTAATATTTCCCAGCCTAGCACCTTCCAGATACTGGAGCCACTCCCAGGGTACTCAGATGGCATCACTATGGGCTGTGAATTCTGGGAATTGCGAACGTTTGAAGGTTATCCAATATCATCCCATCCAAGTGTACAGATTTTAACTGATTCTGCGTGGACACCCAACTGCATCCGAATTCCATAGTTTGCTCATTTCCTGTGCTGTAGATCTGAATGAGAGATATATCCTATTAATAGTAATTCTGGATTTCGCCCAGTAATGGACTTTGGAAATTGACTATATAGAAGCATGACTATTACAGAATCTATATGTATGGTGGTATATACATTTTATTAATAAAACAAACTTTTTACCCCTCACAAATGCAGCAAATTTCACATAAAAATGTGGGGGGAAATTATCAATGGTAAATAAGATATACAGTTTCCATGTGACTATGTACAGTATATGTAACCCATATTGCAAGTTCAGAAAGCAAACTGGAACTGAAAATAGCAACTGCTTGTCATTATTTCTCAGAACAGTAGAATGAACTAGCTGCTATCCGCATTCCCTGCCAACATACAGCACTACTGTTTTCTTGAAAGCAGTTGCCAAAGGTCTTGGGTGTATCCTGCTGTTAGATGAGGACTTGCTCTACTAAATTGAGTATATTCATAAGTTTTTTCTTCAAGACTGAAGGTCAACATTCCTTTTATGAAACCGGAATGACTTTTGGCTGAAGGTTTCCAGAATTCATGTTACTGTCACTATGTCAGTTTTACATCAGTTTAATGTAAACATGCTCTTGAAACCAAAGACAAACTAAAGCATAATTATAACTCTTGTAAAACCATCAGTGTGACAGGACTATCGGTCCTTGCAATGCAAAGAAAACTATTCAAATTAAATTCTGAAACTGGTTTCCCATTAGGAGGCCTAAAGCATCTTTGACAATTTAATATATGCAACAAATGATAACCTTGATGTAATATATTAAAACAGTGATGAAAAATTCAGTTATGAATTAAAGAAAACCGCTATAATTTCTAGTTATCACAGTTCAGAAAGGATAGTGACAGGATCACCATATTTGTGTTGTTGCTATGGCCAAATTAGACTTCCACTGTGCCAAAAGAATACTTAATTGATCCATCATTTGAATATTGCATTTTTGTAATAAGTGTGTTTTCAGGTCAACAATGCTGGGTCAAGCCACCAGCATCATTGTTCACACCTCTTTAACCTATTCATCTCTTATTTCATGTATTAGTAGTTCAGGAGGGTAACCAGTTATCTGAAGAGAAAGCAGATGTCTCCTTGTGGAAATCTTGAAGCAAAGACTGGATAGTTATTAGTCAGGGGTGCTTTAATTTGAATTGCTGCACTGCACTTGATAGCTTAGAAGTATCTTTCCAACCGCAGGTATCTGCAGGAGAGGCAGGGGGGAGCAGGTGACAAAATGTATGTCTTGAAGTCATGACACAAACCTTGTGACCTACGCACTTGCATCCAACATCAAGCTTCAAATATGAAAGGGTGGGCTTTGCACTGTGACTTCACTGGGCAAGTCATCATTTTTTCAAAATTGCAGCTAGGTGAAGCTGTCTGTTTCAAACTATATAATTCTGTATTGCATAAATGTTTGAAGGCTACCATTATCTTTAAAGCCATATAGAATGTAGAACAGACAAAACAACAACAGAGAAGTCACAGCTGAATGGAATTTCCTCTTCCATTGAACTCTTAAGACTGGGAATCGCAGCAATGTTGACGATGATGACAATGACGATGACAGCTGAGTGCCACAGTTGGCATGACGATGATATGATAATGTCAGCAGAGGGAGCCAGACCAGAATTTTGGGTCAGGTTTTTTTAGGGGGACTTTTTGCAGCGGGAAAATATTTTCAGTATTAATAGCTATGCTGAACTCATTAAAGTACAGTAGAGTCTCGTTTATCCAACATAAACGGGCCTGCAGAACGTCGGATAAGCGAAAATGTCAGATAACACACAGTAACGATTGAGTGCGGTAAAAAAAAACAAAAAAACCCCGATCCGCTGCGCCTGTTGCAATCGATTTTTGCATTGTGATGCCGCACTGTTAGGAGCAGCAAGAAAGAGTACACTCACGCTTGCAAACAAGCGGCACACTTTTCTCATCGCTGATTTATGCGTGTTGTGTTCTTTTAGGGGCGTCGGATAAGACGGAATATCAGATAAGCGAAGGTCAGTTAAACGAGACTCTACTGTACTTTCATTAACTCTGGAAAATAAGCAGGAAATCACACCACTATAATTTTGTTTTCTGCTGCTCAATTTTGGTGGCACCAATTTGGAGGCTGCAAAAAGGTGCTTGGGGAAAATGCTGCACACAGGTCACAGGGCATCCACCCTGTTGTAAAGATGTGTGTGCTCTCTCAATGACTGCCTTAAACCTAGCATCTAAGAATAAGAGTTGCTATGTGCCCAGGCACTCTTTGGGATGCAAAATTACCATGTATTCTTATACATCAGAAATATTCAATAAGCATTCATAATAATTCCTGCGCATTTCTCCTAAATATTCTTTTCAACAAAGTTGTGCCTCGCCTCGCCTCGCCTCGCCTCGCCTTGCCTCGCCTCGCCTCCCCTCCCCTCCCCTCCCCTCCCCCCTCCCCTCCCCTCCCCCCTCCCCTCCCCTCTCCTCTCCTTGAAATGATTGGCTGAGGAAGGATAATGAACATCTCGTTTCAGTTTTGACATTGATTGTTGTGGCTGGCATTACTTGGGAGCTGGGGTTTCAGTCTGGGAAGATTCTTGCTAGAGGTTGTAGCTAATAAACATTGCTGGACTGAATTTACATGGTCTCTTGGAGTTCCTTGGGCTAGGCCTGACATCAATCTTCCCAGACTCTAACCCCAGCTCCCAAGTAATGCCAGCCACAACATTGTGAATTCCTCAGGGAGGTGCCAGTCTCATCCTCTTATCTCTCCCTCGCGCCTCAGGAGATGAAAGAAAATGTTTTTCTCCCTGAGTCTGGCCTCCATAATTCCATTCCATCACATTTTCCTACACCATCCAGTTTGAACACTCCCCACCCCTTCTATTAAATGTGTTACTAAACTGAATTCTGATTTGTGATATTTCTTTCAAACATTTGGCAAATCATTTCAATACAATGTCAACAATTATCCAAACTTCCCATTTGGATATCTAAAAAACTTTGAAGATATGGTAGAATATAAAGATACTGTTGAAGTATTCATGATAACAAACATACGCATCTGGGTAGGCAATGAACAATATTTTGGCATTTGTATGAATTCTTACATGCCAACACAGAAGATATTTTCAGCTTCTAGGGAAAACAATATAAATGTGCATTTGGCATAAGGCAGTGTTTGTTAAACATTTTGCTCTCAGGATCCCTTCCCATTTTAAAAAATTATGGAGGACCCAAAAGAGCTTTTGTTTGTATGGGTTATACTCACCAATATTTACCATATTAAAAATCAAAATTGACGCAGACATAGAATATTTATTGAATTATGTAAAAATAACAATATTAAACACTAGATATTAACACTAATAAAATATTTTTCATGAAAAACCCTATTTATTTGCCAAAAAATGAGAAGAGTAACATTGTTTTAAATTTCTGCAAATATCTTCAATATCTGGCAAATAATTTTGATTTCACAGACCCCTGAGAGGGTCTTGGGGGACTGCAAGGGTTCCTTGGACCATAATTTAAGAAACACTGAAATAAGGATTGCTTCAGTGGACAAGCCCAAACCTCACTGTAGTGCATTAGTTGGCATTAACTGTTGATCTGAAAGGTGATGCTGAGAAGCTGATAAACTGTGCAAAATCGACATAGCCATTCATTGCTCTTGGCCCCCAACATTTAGTAATCAAGGAGGTCTTTAAAAATGGAAAGCTCCTTTTTTCTTGCTTTTGTAGATATTAAATTGCTCTGGGCATCAGAACCATTCAGGCTAGAATATAACCATGTCTGCTTGTAGCTTATTCCCTATATTAATAATGCTAAGCATTAAGAAATGTTTCCTTATTTTATGTTGATTCCATATCATCTTCAGTGCATGATGTTGATATTTAGTATTCAAACTCCACTCAGCTTTATCTAGTCACTCTGATCTACCACATTTGGCAATTTGTAAATGCTTACCATTTTCTTCTTCAGGATGCTATTTAATGTCCATTTATCTAGGAGGAAGACTTAGTGAATGCAACAGTTATGCTCTATGAAAATGAGGCAGCTTACATGTCTAAGTCTGGTTCAAGGCCATACAGGGTCTGGGTAAAAGTCAAACAGAAATGAAAATACATTGAATCTGTCCTTTCCTTTCCTTCCCTTCCGTTTTACTAATTCATATTCTTTACCATATACTTTCTCATGTTCCAAGTCATAATCTTCTGTATGGACAGATGAGCCCATGAATATTGATTTCAACCACTATCATTTTTATGTAAACATTTTAGTAAGGCTATTCTTAGTTATGCCCATGCCACATGCAGCATTCCTTGCTAATAGTAAGAGCAAGTATGGTGTGGTTTTGGCCAGGATGTCATAAGCATAACCAAAGCCCAGTTTTTACCCCAAGCAGACTCATGCTATTCTGTACTAAAGCTCACATCTGAGATATCTCCAGGGTCTCCTGCAATAGAAATAGATGCAACAAAATAATTCCTCTCTACATCTGATTTACAACTGTCTGCACTTGATATGCCAGAACAGTCATGAACTCTGCAGCTTATGCTATCAACAGGTAAATGAAGGTGCATACTGGGTCAACCAGCAATAAACAAAGTCACATAAAACAAAGCAATAAAAGTGAAAGTACAATTACACAGATTTCATTTTAGAAGGCAGTCTAAAAGGTAGACAAACATCCTTTCAATTGTCAATTAAAAGACAAGAGCCTGGGGGCTAGACACACTTCCCTGCAAGAGAATTTTATGATTGATTTTTTTAACTCAACTCCAAGCCACTGCACCCACAGACTTGTGGGGGGAGGGGGGAGGGGGAGGCTTCCCAGTTGAATTTAGACACCAGTTGGAAATATGCTGAGGTGCCCAGTAGGTAAGAACCTCTTGTCAGCTAAGGGAAGAGGTAGGATGTGGGATTTTTATTTCTTTTATCTTGGGAGCTGGCAGGACTTAAAAGATTAAAAAGTCAGTGCACTGGATGTATTGGTCTTGTCATCTCCAATTCAGCCTAATTATTAATATGCTGTGTGGACAGCAATGCTTTATTAATTGTATCAGTAGCTGGTGATCAATGTGACAAGTCAAGTAAAAGAGCACTGCTATTTATCAGAGTTGTCAAAGGATAATTGTCCTCATATGCATTAGAATAAGTCAGAGGAAGAAAGTTTATAGAATGAATGCGTTCCTTTTACTACATTTAGGTTGAGCTCTGTAGGTGTCAACACAATTAAAATTAGAAAGTAACAGAAAAGAAATCATATTTTGGTATTCAGTTATGCCAATACAAAGAAAAGTAGAGGTATAAGATAAATATGAAAGAGTCTTTTAAGTTCTTTTCAAGTAATATATTGTTCACAGTAAATTACATTACTCTAGCAACACAATTCAAAATAAAACATTTAACAAACAAAGAGAAAAATCAATGACAACTTGCTGTAAAATTGGTAACTTAAAAGATAGAAAGAACACTACACATGACAAACCATTAAATGATCTACAGTGAATTCTCTGAGTTTCTGTGAAAAAAAGTGTGTGCATATTTATATATTCACACAGAGTAAACCACTGACATTTTCCATGCAGTGGCAGAATAAAGTGAACATGATATGCATATTTTCAGTTTTAAGGTTTGGGTTGGATGTATAGAAATCCAGGATTGTTCTGAAGTATATAGAAAGAAATATGATTCTTTATATTATATCTGAGAATTTTCATCTAAGGGTTTCATTGTCATGTTTGGAACAGAATTGTGTACACTAACCTATGAATTGTTTCTTTTTCTTTTCAGTTGCCTCCTCCTCCTCCTCCTCCTCCTCCTCCTTATTCTCCTTCTCTATGTTGTGTCCTTAGCTTCAATCTCAAAGGCCACCATAAATCAAATATTTACATGGATAAATCTGAACTAGAAGAATTTTTATAAATTTATAGTTGCAAAGGCATCACACAATTATATGTCCATACATGGAGTACATGCAGCTCGGCAAGTTTTGGTAGCTGAGACATAAGTATCACCCATTGGAAATAGCAGTAGAGCATGCTAATGGTTATGCAAATGGTCAGCTCTCCCTTCTTTTAATCTATAATCTTCATTTTTCTCACTGAGTTGGAACTACACACTTCAAAGCCATAATATTTTGGATGTTTTGCTTTATCCTACATCTCTTCTTCATTGATCTGTTTGCTTTGTTTTACATTCCATGCAGTGCTGAACTATTATTTGAAAATAGTCTTTCCATGGGCAGAAGTCTTATTTCCTTTGAATCCAGCTCATCAATGTTTATTTTTACACAAACCTGCTTTTCAAGCCAGTATCCAAAAAGTGTTCTATATATAATAAACTGAATCCTGGATAGACATAGCATTTCAAGTCATATGTGTCAAAGACACTTATGAAAATAAATTATATTAGTCCCTTGTACAAAGAAAAAGGAAATACGTAGCAAATGGCTTATATCCAGGCACAAAAATATTCAATCTGAAATGGAAAATTGCTGAATTCAACAACAGGTGGTGTAGAGATATCAACCACAACCCATCAGTGTGCTTTAGCAATGTCTATTGATCTCAAGAGGCTTAAATATGTTGGATTGTGGCCACAGCTTGTTTCATACTCACTTCATATAATTCAGCAATTACTGTATTTGCAAGCTATTTTCACTGCATTTTTTTATTTTCTCCTAATTCATATGCCTTGTGGATTTTCTCTAAGGATTTAAAAAGAAAATTATTAAGCAGATGTGCCTTAGAGATGCCATTCCATATGAAAAATTTCCAGAGAGTAGACAAAGCTGGTTGTAAGGTCTGGATTGTTCATTTATTATGTTGCAAAACAGTGAAACTTTATGAGCTTTCTCTGGGGAAATCTACCTAATATATTTTGGTGTATACTAAATTTACTAAATAAAAGACTTGTAGTCTGGAAATAATACTGGAAAAAATAAGATTCTTTGTGTAAGCCTTTCTGTAAATTAGCAAGCTTGTGGGTCAAGAAGGCCCTTTGGAACAAGAAAGATGCATCTGTTTCAAAGTGAGGTACATTAAACATTGAAGTAATAAACATAGTATTGTATTGTACTTTTGACTGCACCAATTTTTAAAATGTTCTTATACAGCCAAAGGTTCCAAATTTATGTAAGATTTATTTACTCTTCATCAAGAATTGTGATTTACAAGCCAGGCTAGATGATTGTAACAATTAACTTTTGACTTCTTATTTTATGTTTAGGGGAAAACTTGCTCTACAAACTTAAAAGTTAAATATTTTAAAATTCAGTATGTTGAGGATGTGTTCTGTGTGAAATGGTGAAGAAAGGAGTAAAGAACTGTTTCTGTGAAGGCTTATTTGTTCATAAATCTTGTTTCTATTAAACAAAAGCAGAGAAATTCTCCAAACCATAATTATCTACCTTCTCTTGAAAACTGGGGAATTGAAAAGTGCACTTAATATATCTTGAACCCCTGAAAAATATCACAGGAGAGTCAGAACACACCCTGGGGGCAAAGTCTGAGCAGCAACCATTTGGAAGAATTTAAGCCCACAAAGCTCTATGTGTGTGTGTGTATGTGTATGTGTTGTGTGTGTGTGTGTGTGTGTGTGAGAATATCAGTGTGGAAGAGAGATGGGGGGAAGAGAAGGGCTCTTTCCTTTGAAGTGTGATCTGTTGTGGAAGGTCAGGGCCCAAAAAGCCACAGCTATATTTTACATTCCTTCCATTCCTCCCAGGTCACAGCCACTTGACTACACCTGGTGATTACAGGACTTGACAACATATGACCTTCCTGGAAATGCATAGTTGGAAAAACATGCCAACTGGAAAAACTTTTAATGGCATTTTCCATTGCCAGTTGGGTATAACTCTCAGAGGCAGTTAACTTGTCTCTATAATTCTAATTCAGTCAGGATATCTGCAATTGAATATATAACAGGCCTATCTGTGAACTAAAAAACAGAAAGGAAAATCTGGCATCTTGATTTCCAGAGGTTGCAGTGAAGAGGCAAGAGGCCAAGTAGCCGTCATCTAACAAGCAGTTTGCCCCACTGCCCCCATTTATGAACCTCTTGGAAGTAATGTGAAGTATAGTATTATTTTTGTTTTTAAAAAAGTGAACATAAGAGACAGGCTCCATAATTCAGAAATGTACTTTGCTCCTTCTGTGCCCCCTTCCATTTTTTTTTCCTGCTCAACTGCTATTGATTCCATTTTTGTTTCCATAGAAAACATTTAAACGTACGAGAATAATTTGTACTTGTGATGTGTTTCATATGTTAACAACCAACAATAACTCTGGCAATGAATATCATGTGTCAGTCTCTAATTGCAGGGAGAAGGACCCCTCAATACATCTGCAGAATACTCAATGGGTGTCATAGCATGATTTGAAAATCTATGGAGCCAAAAACTATGAGTTGACCTCTCTCTCATTCCCTCCCACACTTCCCTGCACTCTCTCTCTCTTTCTCTTTCTCACACACAGAACCACTGAACTATTGTAACTACTAGGAAAAAGGCTATTAATTATCCATTCCATGCCAGTTTCCAAACTCAGATAGAATGTCTTTAACTACCTCTGTTCTTTATTGTTATTGCTTAGTTCATTTCCCATGCAATAAATCTGACCAAAGAGGAGCTTAGCAAAGGGCTGGGGGAAGGCCCGGATACTTTACAACAGGAACATTAAACGATATCTCATCTTCAAATTCAAGTACTAGTCTACAAGTGTTCATCTTATAACTTACGACTTTTTTTTTCTTTTTGACTACTGGGACATTCAATCTGCATTTTAAAATTTGTCCTTAACTGATGGTTAAGGTTTTGCAGTGAAAAATCCAGACTCAGGCATGAAAGTTATTAGGCAAGTAATTTTCTTCCAGCCCAGCTTGACTTCATTCGCATACAACAATATGCAGAATGTTGGTTCATCATGCAGGAGCAGCCTATTATCTGAAAGCTGCAGCTGGACTCTCCCTTGGCTCTTTCTTTCAGAAGGAGGAGCTGGAGCACGACAGGCAACCTTGGTGCAGCCAGGAGACTCACTCAAAAAAAAAAAAAAAACTTTTAAAAAATTCTCAGAGAGCGTAGTGGTGATGTGATGACAGCCTTGGAAGGGCAGGGGCAGAATTTTATGCCCTCATTTGACAGGTTGGAAGGTTTTGGGGAACTGTGTAGTTTTCATGTGGTCTCCCCACATTTTATCCCCCAACCGGTCTTGTGAGAGAAGTTGGGCTGGGAGATACTGACTTGGCCAAAGCCACCCATGGCAGGGGCTTGATCTGAACTTCATTCAGTCTCCTAGTTCTTCCCAGTCCTCAAACAGCAAGCAGAACTATTGCTTGAGTTAATATTGTTGCAACTGTTGAATGTTAGTCATTCTAAAGCAGTCCCCCAGGTTGAGTATCATTCTGCGCCTGAAAATTACCATGTTTAAATGGATATATTAAATGTATTCTCCATCAGAATTATTTTAAAGCTGATTCTGTAATTGAGACACCCACTTCAAAAGGTTTGATAAATTCTTCTGTGATGCTTTTCTTCTTAAACTATATAGATATAAAGGAATCTAATTATCCTCAAGCAGCCCTTTGGTGTTCAAAGAAACAGCCCTACCTAGATAAAAGGTGATGCCTTCCTATCAATTACCAGAAAGGTTGGCTATCATTTATTCTATAATCAGAAAGGGGTATGAAAACCAGGGAGTTTAGTTTTCATCTAAAATGCATTACAGTGTAATATAAAAGGGGAGGGAATTACATGTGATAACTGAATGTATCGTTTTAGGTATTATTGTCTTAAAAGTCCTTGCATTTGCTGTACAAATACAGGATGGTCACAGTGCTTCTACATTGGTAATTGGTAATTCTGCAGCAAAAATGAACAATGGCTTTGTATGCTTGTTTCTTTGCAGAAATTGGAAAATCTGTACTTATTTTTCAGAAGAGTCCTCTCATGGTAGCCATAGGACTAGTGTTCTGCCTATACATGCTCACGCGCGCACACACACACACCACCTCAGTAATTTTTGTTAGAAAATACTCTTTTTTTTTAATTGCTGGGCAGAAATGTCATTTCAAGATTCTCCAAATATTGTGGAAAAAGAAACTCCAACGTTTTCAACATGAAAATGTTCTCCAACAATTTCCCAGTGCCAGTGGTTATGTGAACACTACTGAAAAAGCCCAGCCTATGATGTTCCCTGTTGATGCCTTCCCATGGCATTTAATTAATGTGAGAAACCAGAGAGGCTCCTGACCACATGGGAGATAATTATACAAGGTAATATAGGACATTCACACACACCCTTTAGCTGTTCATACTTAAATAAATGCAACAATATCAGACTCCACCATCCATATGGATTTCTCTAAAATTCTCTTTTTTCAAATAATTTTTAAAACAAATGCTCTTGCATCAAATTAAATAATAACTGGTAAAATAAAACAGTATTCCTTGGTCCAACCCTAATTCTTTTCAAAATGTTTTTCAAAGGAACATTTTCACGTGATGTTTTTGTGGTTGTGAACAAGGTTTCTGCATTTGTTTAAATTATGAGGTACTGAGATATATACATGGGTATCCTTCCTCTGTACAATAATTTCTTCACAGGTGTGCAGCTTCTCTGACTTCCTATGCCTAAATGAGATGCCCAGAGAAGACATCATAAGGGCTTTTTCCCACATAGAAATAGGGCAGCCAGGGAGGTTGCAGAGTGACGAAAAGAGAGAAAAAAGAAAGAGAAAACTCACCCACTGTAGCAGCAGCACTTTCTGCTACCTTAGAATGTAAGCTCAAAAGCATATTGAGAATGAGATAGAGGCTGAAGCCTTTTTCGCAATGGAAAAAAAAAAATTTAGAAAAATGAGAGAACGATTTCAGCATAGTACTCACTGCATCTACATAGTTTTTTGCAGAATTGTCCAGAGGCATCTGATTCATTGCTGCACAAAGAAGATTGAAGTGGATTTTAAGCAACTTATAACCAAGATGGCTTTGGATACCTGATAGGGGAACTTGATCGTCAAGTAAGGGATCACTATGATATATAAATCAGTACTTTTAAATTGTCTGAGTCATTCTACTTACTTCTTTGTGAGGTTATGTAATAGATCCATGTCTGAACTCTCAAGTAGAATTTTTTTAACAGAACCCTGTTGACAGGCTGTGAAAAATTATTAAATTGAAGTTCCATTAAGTGCTCAACTTCAAAGGAAAACAGAAACATTAAAGCATTCTTTATTTTTTTCTCCTTCTAAAATGTGGGCCTTGTTGTAGGTCACTGAAGAACTGTGATCTTATATGTGTTGAAAGTAAAAGATGCCAATCTTTATGCCTCCTGGGTGTCTAAACCATCAACATATTTGATGACATAATTCACAGTGCTGAGAGCTTCTCAGTTACTGTCTTACAAACATGAATGAGAAGCAGGCTGAAGTTGAATCTGTAAAAAAGCTGAAACACCCCCTCCCCATTAGTATGAAAGAAAGTGATTCTTAGCAGAATCAACCCGAAAGTCCATTTATTTCACTTGAGTTGGGTTCTTTTTAACCATTCAGAAGAATACATTGACTTCTCACCCCATCACAGTAAACTGTACTGAAGAAAAATATTGCCCCTTTTGTACAAGAACTGCTTCTACAATAATGGCAAATCCCTCACTAAGATCAATTCAAATTCAATAAAACACATTTAAAAAGGGATACCTTACATATATCAGTCAGGCCATAGAAGTTTCCAAGATTGCCATATGATCAGCATTATTATGCTGGAAAAAGACCAGGTCCAGAGTGCTTCCAGACCAATGTCTCCTAGCATTACCAATTAAGAATACTGTAAAGACATTTCATCTTTTCCTTGCTAGCTAAACATTTTGAGGAAAAAAGATAGAAAGAGGCAATGGGAAAGGTGCAAATAGAATATGACATCTCAATGTTGTTCCCACACATAAAACTTCACAGCTGAGGAAGACAATTCTGTAGATTTCACAAATAATAGATGAAACAATGAACTACATCTCGACTGTGCCATTTCTAAGGATGCAAAACTGTGATAGCAAGAGCTATATATCATGCTGTGATTAAATTTCCTTTGCAACCAACAGAGGAATAAGGAATAGTGATGTTTTGTTTTGTTAGAGAAAGCAACCATAGAGTTAGTTTAACTTCCTCCCTCCAAAACCCAATCAGAATTCCAATGTTTTCCAAAGAAAACTGTAGAAAGTTACAACTGCTTTGTCCAGAATCTGAGAATCAGAGTGGGAAAAGGGGACTTATAGACTTATTAGATGTATCTTCTAATTACATAGAGAGTTAGAAGTCCAACAGATGCTGACTTCTTTCAATCTTCTGACTAGGGAGAGAAAGTGGCTTCATTATAGAAATGTTTTTATCATCAGGAAGCCTGATGCTGCCAACTATAAGAGAGGTTTGCCAGTAGGGAAGTTGGTGAGCTCTCCGTTACTGATTACTTTCAAGCATAAACTGGATAGCATCTGAGGGGGGCATTAAATTGGATCATGAGCAGACAGTTGGAATCAATGGCCCTTCTAACCCTGATATTTTATGATACTTCTACTGTACATGTACTGTTTTTCCCTTCTATCTCTCGTCCATCACAATGTCTTCCCTTTACGTTAAAGTGAATTTTATTCAAAGTGAGATGAGGACCTTACTGTGGTGGTCAACTGAGAAGCTAATGAATACTGTGATAATTCAGACAGAAAGAATCTCTAGCCACAAGTTATCTAGTGTGCATCATGATTTCCCAAAGGTTTGAACACAATTGTCTTTAAATACTTTCAGGATTCCACTATGTATGTTTTTCAATGATGATGTTAATTTTGTATATGAGTTAACTTTGTAGAATTCCCAGAATTGAGAGCTTCTTCTTTTAAAGTTAAAAAATAAAATGCACCCCTTCATATTGAGTTCTTGGTAGTTATTGATACCTATGTTCATATCGCATAATAGCTTATAACTGCTGGCAGTATAGATGAAATTAGTTTTACTCAAGATTCAATATATTACATTTTTCTATGTTATACTGGCATGTGATGTACTAAAACTGTCTCCCTCTTCTCATTCTTATTAACATATTAATAAACCCAGTATCGAGGGTTTGAGATGACCAGATTAAGTACAATGAATGTATATGAGTTATCAAAGAAATTTCAAGATGATAGTACTTTGATCCCATCATTAGTAGAAAAAGCAGTTTCTTTAATCCAATTACATTTTCCACAGCTTACTGTAACCTTAGGAAATACTAGGATATATGATGATTATATCTGTTCATGCTCAATGCACTGAAAGATTAGATGATATAAATAACCACATCATAAGACCTTTGCTTCAAACTTCATATTCTTGGAAAAAATTAACACTACCCTACCTACTTCCCTCTAGGTATGTTGGATTTCCCCTCCTTTAATTCCCTGTCAGCATGTCCAATACAAACTGGATGGAATTTCTGCTAAGCAAGGCATATATAAATGTCATACATGAACAAAAATCAGTCTTCAACTTCAGTAACGCAAGTCACTTCATACGACTACAGCAGAAGTGGAGAATAATATATAGAATGGGCTCGAACCCTGATTCAGTTGACCTTGAGATTCAAAGACAAACCAATACATCTGAACCAATCTGAGGTTCACAATCTGAGGAAAAAAAGTTCTTAGGCTATAACAAAGAAATCAAACACCACAATTGCTTCATGTTTTAGCAAAATAGGATTAAAATAGCATTTTCCATCAAGAAAATGTTAATGCTACCAAGTTGCAGCCAGATACCACATGTTCCTCTGCAACAACTTTTGAAATATTCCCTCTGTACCTCTCTCAAGGCAAAGATAGCTAGGATGAAGAAAGGAAACCACAACAGACTTGAAATTGTTCCTAGCAGAGAACCTAGAGAGATGAGTTGCTCAGCCAAGGCTGAAAGTGTCCTGCACCAACTTAAAATAACAACATTCAAAAGCTGTTTAAAAGTAACTCTTTCTTCTCCATTTCCATTTTGGGAGTTCCATATATGGCATCACATTGAAGAATTTTCATTTACTTGCCCTTGTGAGATGGTGTAGCTTTGCTGCCTGTCACTTGGTTTAGTGGGGTGCCAGGAAGATTGGTATATAGCAGTGTTTCTCAACCTTGGCAGGTTGAAGATGTGTGGACTTCAACTCCCAGAATTCTGGGAGGTGAAGTCCACACATCTTTGAATTGCCAAGGTTGACGAAACACTAGCACGAAAAAGACAGAATAACCTAGCCTTGATTTTATATGATATAAGAGAGATTGTGTATGTGTGTGCATGCCTTCAAGTCCGTGTTGACTCCTAGCAATTGCCTGGACTGATTCCCTGGAGTTTTCTTGGCAAGATTTCAAAAGCGGTTTGCCCTTGCCTCCTTCCTAGGGCTGAGAGTGACTGGCCCAAGGTCATCCAGGTGGCTTCATGCCTAAGGCAAGACTAGAACTCATGGTCTCCCAGTTTCTAGCCTGCTGCCTTAACCACTACAGAAAACTGGCTATAAAAGATGGCAGGTTTTCAAAATTCTGTTATTACACCTTACAACCATAGAGTCCTTGTGGTTTCTGTTTCCTGACTTAGACTGCCTTGAAGGCCTGGCCATTGGTAAATATGTTTAATGAGCTTGGGGAGGACCCTTTCATCACTGGTTTGATGGGGTTCCATATTGATCAGGGCAACTTGACAAAACTTAGCCTCTTCTGTGCAGGGCTTTGAAGATTGATGAAAAAAAAACTCGTATATGTGCCAAGATTGTAAACTAGGGGTTGTACTGTCTTTCCAACATTGATGACCAATCTTGTTTGCTGCACTCCATGTTCAATAAATTCATAAAGCTTTATATACTGATGAATTCCAAATATTGGTACCTAGTTCAAAAGACATTCAAAACCTTATTAACATTTTTTTTGGCTATTAGAAGTTCCATTGGGGCAACAATAGAATAAATCCAAATCATACATGTACTTTGAATGTCCTCTTACACATTTTACACACCTGTATGAGGTTGACAACTGATCTTTTAAAAATATTTCTATTTTCAGTAAACATAAAATATCATATTTTGTTATATTAGTCTCATCTTAACAGCATAAGAAACATATTTTATATTCTTTTAAATACTTAACAACTGGTTCATTAATATAGATTATTCTAACTCTTTTTTCCAGATTATTTGCAAATAGCTAATATCTATTTTAATCATACTCTTCACTGGCTTATCAAAAAACTGTGTATACATACACATCTGAAACAAAATGTGAATTCAAAGATATTTGAATTAAATATACTGCCATTTAGCAGTTAGACAAACCAAATTCTTCTTCCAATAACTTATACGATTTAAAGATTTCATCAGCTATAAACTGATCCACATTATTAATGTCCCTGCTTGCCCATGATTCAAAGATTTACCTATATTTTTAATACTTAGGTTATCCTACAGTATAAGTTTATCATGTAGGTAAAGGTCAACATTTTGTTTCTGATCCAACATCTTCCAAATATGCCTTGCAGCCTTTAAATCAGGAAATGCAATAAAACCTGCTAAAAAGGGAGCCGAGCCCCTGTCATATTTTCAGAGGGGTCATGTAATAGCTTTTTAAATGTGTTCCTAATGGTCTTTTCATTTAGTCACTTATATTGTGGAGCCCTTGGGGTTCTCTGAGTTTGGTTGTTTTCTTGCAGACATTTCGTTAATCAAGCTCAGAGAACCCCAAGGATTCCACAGTTCAACCCTGAGCTACATATATTCTCTTCTATTGGAGTCACTTATATTCCATGAAGAGACTGAACTCACAATGTGTGTCCAATTATAAAGCAGAAACTATGAAAGTTAAAATCCCCATCATTATATGATAGCCACAATTTAGATAAAGAAAATTTATGAATTATCCTTCCCACAAAGAGTCTTAATATTTTAACAGCTTGAAATATCCTAAAGGTATTAACATAGGTGTACCTCTAAGTAAATATACCAATCTTGAAATAATATTCATTTTCTCTCATAAATTCAGTGGGATTTTTAACAATATATTTATATCTATTTTTGTCTGAAACAGACAATGTGATATAATTATATTCACAAATGAAGAAAGTTTCATTGGAATAATGATTTCCAGATATTTAGAAGAACCAACACAAGAAGTAAAGTTCCAATTTTTATACATTTTTATAGAAATGGTAAAGCCCAAAGGAAAGATACAGGATTTACTCTATTTAACTGAGTAATCTGATAATTTACAAGCTGTTGAATAATATCAGTATGTTTTGGTATAGAACACATATAGTTAACAGTAAAATATAATATATCCTTGTCTTATAGTGACAGTTTGTGTTCAACTGTAGTAACTATTATATCCAAAATATCTTCTGTTTGCCTGACAAGCTAGTGATTCCAATATTAAATTAAACATAAAAGCAAATAAAGAATTCCTTGATGAATTATATGAAACAGATTAAGAAATAATTTCATTTGGAATAACTATAGCAGAGGGGTTAAGGTACCACACATTTATACCATAAATAAAAAAGAAGGAAATCCATATCTGGCCAGGACATATTTTAAAAATTTCCACTGCATCTTATCAAAGGCTTTTTCCATATCAAAGACAACTACCACAGGTTTCGATTTTTCTGAGTATATATTCAAAACATCAATTGAAAATCTAATATTATCAGACACTTTTCAAGCAGGACAGCTAATCAAAGTTAGTATCATTCTATATGGGAGAGTTTTTGTTAATAATTTGACATCTACATTTAACAAAGAAATCAGAAGTGTACAGAGATCAGGATTTTTACTAGCCTTCAATATCATAGTTTTATAAATCTCACTGAATGAAGTCAGAAAAACATGTTTTAAAAGTCATCTTTATAAATCTCCAACCTTTGGGGGGCAAATAATATAATAATAGTAATAGTAATAGACCACTTAATGAGATAAGCATCAAGGCTAGAAATTTTCTTGTTTTCATAGATTTAATGGTATCTATTATTCTTGAAGAGATAAATGTTCATCTAGATATGTAACTTGATTGTATATAATCTTTGGAAGAACTATATTTTATAATGATTGTTTGCTTACATTTGAATTGATTATACAATCAATAATAAAAAATAAAAACATCTTGATTTATATAATCAGAATCATTTAATGCTTTATCCTGAACATTGGAAATAATATAACTTTGCTGTAAATGTTTCAGTTGAGAAGCCAATTATTTCCAGATCTTTCCCCTCACTCTCAAAATCTTTCCCTTATATGTTTTGATGAATATTCTGGTGAATTTACCTTCATTCAAGAATAAAAGAAAAATTAACTATAAGTTTAAGAATTTTAAAAAATTGAAACAAATATCAAAAAACTAAATAAGACTTTAATCCAAGGAAGTTATAACCAAATTAAGGGACCAGACAATTTTGGAATATTAAGACTTCTGCTGTAAGATTTTGTAAATAGTTATATAAATAAACAGCACCTTCATGGGAACCAAATTATTTAGTCTACCTTAAGTCATAACAGAAATTTGAGATTTTTCTATTTCAGAAATTGGACGCTAGAGGAGACTAAAGGCATAAAAGAAAAAAGCAGAGAGAGATAGAGAGAGGGAGGGAGGGAAAGAGAAAGAGAGAGATAGAGGCTTGCCTTTTGTCTTTGGTTAGCATTGAAACAAAATGACAGAAAATGGTATGACATTTTAAATACTCCAGGAAATATTTGAAGAGTGGGGACAGAAACTAGCAGCTACAATGACAACAGTGATGTCTGGTTCTATGGATAGACTGTGTCCAAAAGATGTTAAAGATGTTAAAGAAGAAATAACAGATGTGAAAGAGAATACTTTGGAAAATCTACAGCATAAAGAGCTGAAACAAACCACATCTGATGCAGAAATATTAGAATATGAAGAAATTATTGAAATACACTTGTAGCACTTTCCATGTATGAGAATTGCATTTATGAGAGTTACATAGTAAGTGTACTATGATCTAACAAAGGATCTAAAACTTGATTAAAATCTCCAGTCATAACTGATCCATAGCCAAAGTAAAAACAAGTCAAAACTTCTGCGTAATATATCTGGACAATCTGAGTAGGACCCTAATAATTAATACATGCAGTATGTTGAATAAAACACTTAATCATCAATATTACCCTTCTGAATCTTTTATTTCTTGGCCTACCATAATTTTTAGACTTCTTTATCAAAACTATTGCACTTCTAGCAGCTTTTGAATTTCCACCAATATATAACTGACCAACCTATTCCCTGGACAGATATTTTTGTGGTGAAAGAATATGAGTTTGTAGTAATAAAAATAATTAGCTTCAGGTTTTAAATTGTCTCTTTTTGGAAGGATAAGTAAAATATTTTATATTCCAGAAAACTAAAATATATGACATAATACATATGTCATATGTAAACACTCCAAAACAAGAAAACGAGAAAAACAAGAAAAATTGCACATGCCCAAACTAACGTAGATCAAGGAGGGAACAAACTGAAAAAAGAAGCATGAAGGAAAAGTAAATAAAATAATTTTGAAAATAAAGTAAAACAAAGGAAAGCCAAGGAAGAAGAAGAAGAAGAAGAAGAAGAAGAAGAAGAAGAAGAAGAAGAAGAAGAAGAAGAAGAAGAAGAAGAAGAAGAAGAAGAAGAAGAAGAAGAAGAAGAAGATAATACAAGCAAAAATTTAAAAGAACTAGAAAACTAAACTAAGATTCCCAGATGGGAGGTATACTGAAAATATAATACTAGGCAAGACAGCCCCTAAGGCAAGACAGCCTATTGTCTTCTAAAAATAGACTTAAAAAAAAAATAGAGAACTGCCAATTCTTTAATCATGTGGGAATGAATCTATACACAACACCTCAAAAAAAATAAAAGATGAAGAAAACTTCTCATGCCAGGGCCCATGGATACATTTACAAATTTATGGAAAAAGCTTCCACACAAGCTTTATACTCCATTCCTCATCTATGGAGGCAGATTCAGAAAAATCATTATCTTCTTTTTTTTCCATTTGACAACTCCCACTTGCTATGACAGGGTGACCTAAAGAATGGTTAGAAATCATAAAGTATTGTAAAAGGGTCACTCTATCTTTAAGATCTTTGCTTATTTCCACATCTGTGGCATGTTTCCCACCAGAATTTTCAAGCTGTGTAATTCTTCTTTCATGTGAATTAATAACCATTTTTTTTCAGTGCTGCCATTGTATTAATATAATGCACCAAATCTCTAATTCAGATCCTGGCACTTGTGAATCAAATTATGCACTAAGGTTTTTACATGCATAAATTCAGTTGTACTGAAAGTTTATAAATCATGAGAAACAGCTTTTAAAGTGACGAGACATTAAGTTTGACTCTCTTTTTTCTTTTTCTTTCTCTTTTGTAGCTGAACTAGCTTGTCATTCATAAGGGGGGACTTACATTCTCTCTGCTTTCTAAATTGAGTGAGAAACATCACATGCTATGGAAAGATTTCTAATCACGTTTGTTTGTCTCTATCTCTCTCTTTATCTATCTCTATCCATTTATCATCTATCATAAAAAGCAAAACAGTTAAAATACTAATGACACCCAACTAATTATAATGATCATCCAAACAATATTAAGGGCCAAACTTTGATTGATTTAACTTGCTTCCTAATTAAATTAATCAAATTATCTTCGGAGACCTCTACTTCTGAAGGCATAGCGTTCCATAAGGGTCACCACTGAAAAGGCCTATTATCTGGTCCTTGGCCCATGAACCTTGAGAAGAAGAAGGAAGTTGCTGCTGTACTCTGTACAGTTGGAGCTTCTGGGTTGTCTCTAAAGGCAGCCCCAAGTAGAGCTTGTTATCTATATATTCTCCATGTTGTGGAGCTAGAGTAACTGTTGCCAAGCAATCAGGAGAACTTAAAATAATCAGTTCATCCCTCTGCCATGGCAACTAGAAATCTCCCTGATACTTGGAAGTAAGTTCCACTGAGTTTAGTGGGGGTTATTCCCAAGGAACGACAGCTATAGCCTCAGTTGCAAATTCCTCGGAAATAAATTACCTATTCTGAAGACTTTAAAGAAAAACTTACTAGATAATAGACTGCAGCAATTCTCTTTCAAACTTCAGCTTAAGTTCAATGCTTAATGGGAGTAGAACATATGCCTCATCCCAGTCTTCCTAAGGTTGTTGCAAAAAGAAAAGGCTGTGTGTTACAATATATCTAGCCTAGTGATATTAAGGAAAAAAATTCATTGATTCACATTTTAATGCAAACTTACTTACTTACATATTTATATATTTATCATATTTATATGTCACTGTTTTGAGAAAATATATGAAATTCAGTTTTCATTGACCTCCAGAATTCTTGTGCTTGCGCAGCAGCACATATACTAAAATTGGAACAATACAGGTCTTACATTTTGAAGTGTAATTTCTACAATTTCTATCTCCAAAATGTCCAAAAATGATACCACTCATATATTATTATGTTTGTTGAATATCTTTTAATGAGTTCTTTTACTGTTTTTTCACTAAAGACATAAAAAGAAAATTCTGCACCAAAATGTATATATAGTTATTTACAAAAAAATCATTGTATTTAGGTAAATGTTAGGGGGAAATGGGTACTTTAAGCAACGCTGCAAACTTCAGTGCATGTTTTAAGAAAATTGTGCATAGAAACACACATTTTAATAGACATTTTTTAAAAAACCTCAAAATAATATAGAAAGATGACACTGGAAACTGAGACTGAATTAAGGGGAGAATGAGAAACAGAAACATTGAAACTGATCCAGTTCTTGAAAGAAAAATATCTAAAATAATAGTAAAAAAATTGAAAAAAAATATTTTCATTGATAGTGATAGGATTTTTATGGTGCACTGATATTAAACTACTGTATTCCATGGAGTATATTTTAAGAAAAGATGGATTGCTGAATAGATTTGAGACAATAAGTGGGACCTTGAACTGGAAGGAGCTTTAATTATCTAGTGGCAAAGCAGCAGAAACAGGCAGGTTAAGGAAAAAACAGTCATTTGACAGGAATGGGTGGTCAGTAGGCCATATATCTTCCCTCAGTCCATTTTGTGGTCTCCAGAGCCCCCCCAAAACACACTATCAAAATTCAATAGCAAATTATCATTTTTGGGTGGCATGATCCCTATCCTACCCTGTGTTTAATAAAAATAAAATAAGACCTAAAATAGGTGACTTATGCTTCTGATAGTTTGCATGCATGTATCAGCATTCCTTTAAGCTTCCCCAAAACGAGCTGAAAATTTTCATTCCCCCCTCTCTCTGCAGTGTTATCCATGTATTATCAGAGATCCTAAAGCCTTTAGAAGCCAACTCCCCAACCCCAAAGAAAGGGGTGTATGTACATGCATCTTAATGTATATGCATGCATACAACACATGCATTCAAACATAAATGCATAGTATTTCAGGATCTCTTCTCCTCTTTCAAGGAGTGAAGAAGGTGGGATGTTAATTATTAATAGTTCCATTATTTAGTTAGCTCGCAGGTAAATCTCTCTTAGCATCCAGAGAACTTTGGCTTCTTTCATCTCAATCTTTGAGCTTCATTGCTGGTTAGAATTTAACATAAAATCAATGTAAATCGATGTAAAAATATTGAAAAGCCACTTCTATCTGAATCTAAATGCAACATTGTAGAATGCCGTTAGCAAAATGTATCACCATACTCAGCAATATGGCACAATTAGCAGATGTAATCATTCAGCTTTTCAAAGTTCTATTAAATGCAATTATTATTCATTTATCAAGAGCAGAAAGTCCCACTTCACTGTACATGTTAAAATGCAATTAGGTGCAGTAGGGCAGAACAAATTTCTCAGCACAGAATGGGTTACAAAAGTACACCCAAGCTTCATGAGGCTTACTAGTCAAGCTCATCATTCTCCCAGGACATAATAATGCCACTAAATATGCTGGATCATTAGCAAAATTACATAGCTAAAGAAGGGCAATATTAATAGAATTCTGTAATACTTTACAGAAATAGCAACTTGTTAAACATCTCCAGGAAATAATTGGACTACAAATGCATTAACTCACTATGCTTTTAACCACGGAATCTAGGCAAATCTAGTGATTTGCTTTGGAGAACTCATATGACAGAATCATAGAGCTGGAAAAAATTCTTTAGACTATCAGTTCTAGCCCCTTGCTCAGTGCAAGACCCCAAGCTGAAGCATCCCTGAGAGATGGCTCTTCAATTTTTCTTTAAGCACATGCACTAAGGAACCCCACCACCTTCATCAGTAATTACTGAACCACTCTTATGGGTGGTTCTTAGGAAGCTTTTCCCAAATATTCAATTGGAATATTTCTTCCTACAAGTTCATTCTGTATACTGGAGAAATACAAAATAGATCTTGACCTTCTGTATGTGACATCCTTATAGGATCTCTATTCCTTCAATTTCTCTTCATAGGACTTAGTTTTTAGTGCTCTGATCTTCTGATCATCCTTGTTGACCACCTTTGAAACTGTTTCAGTTTGTCAGAATCCTTGATAAAGTGTAGTGCTAAGAATGGATGCAATATTCCAAGCTGGGACAATATGGGGTCTGATCAATACAGAATATAGCAGAACTTTTACTGCCCATGATCAATTATACTTCTATACTTCCTCTTAATGCAGTCTAAAATTGCATTTGCCCTTTTTGCAACCAGATAACACTGCAGACTAATATTCAATTTGAAATTAATTATTATTCTGAGATCTTTTTCATATGAACTATTGCCAGGCCAGATATCCCTATTCTATACCAGTAAATGGTTTTATATTTGCCACATGAATAAATTTGTCTTTAAGTTTCATTCTGTGATTTCAAGAATATTTTTCTAACCTACAAATTCTGAGTATTTTTTCTGTCTCCTAGTATAATAGCTTTGCCATCAAATGTGTTATTTGCAAATTTGATAAATATTCCCTATACCTCTTTATCCAAGTCATTAATAAATAAATTAACTTTGCAGCATCATACTTGGTTCTTCAGTTTGATGAGGAAACACTCACAAGAGCTTTTTCGTATGCTTTTTAAGCCAACTATGTATTCATTTAATTGTCATGCCACATTTTACTCATTTGTTAATCAGAGTGACATGGAGCACTTTGTCACATGCTTTGTGGAAACCAAACTATTTTATCTCTACAACATTCCTTGTTGTTGTTGTTGTTGTTGTTGTTCAGTCATTAAGTCGTGTCCAACTCTTCATGACCCCATGAACAATATCGTGCCAGGCCTTCCTGTCCTTCACTGCCTCCCTGAGTTTGCTCAGTTTCATGCTCATCATTCCTATTATCTAATAAATAAATTGTGTATGTGTGTGCCTTTGAGTCAGTTTTTTTTTACTCCTGGTGACCACCTGGACAAGTCCCTGCGGTTTTCTTGGTAAGGTTTTTCTGAAGTAGTCTGCCATTGCCTCCTTCCTAGGGCTGAGAGAGAGTGACTGGCCCAAGCTGACTTTCTGCCTAAGGTAGAACTAGAACTCATGGTCTTCCAGTTTCTAGCCTGATTCCTTAACCACTGCACCAAACTGGCTAATAAAGAAATTACTAAATCAAAAAAAATGAGATAGTCTGCCAACTACATAGTCACTGAATTGAGATGTCATACTTAAAAGGTCAATATTTAACCAGCTTGTTAATCAGAATGTCATGGGGTACTTTATCAAAAACTTTGCTGAAATAAAGCTAATTTTGACCTACATTATTGCCACAATCTAATAAAGAAATTACAAAATCAATGAAAGAAATAAAGTTAATCCAAATCCATGTTGACTTCTGGTATTTATCATATTGTTTTTAAGGGCTTATAGATCATAGTATTCTCTGAAGCAGAGGTTTTCAAATTTTTTCATGGAAACTGTTAGTTAAAAAACAATCCCACAAGTTCTAATCAAGAGGCAAAGTTCTAATGAAAGAAAATTGGCTGTGTTCAAGTCAACTGTTGTTGTTGCCTTCAGCTTCTCATAGTTCTTGCTATCAAGTAATTGCCCATCTCCAGGTCCCACAGAACAATTTTGAAAAACTCTGCTCCAGAGTATCAATATCAAAGTAACTCACCTATAGTTCTCTAGATCTGCCTCTCCCACTCCCTCTTTTAAAGACAGGAGGAACATTTGCCCTGTTGTCTAGCACTTCACCCATTTCTGGAATTTCTTAAATACATAAAGATTTGACCAGACCATCATCAAGTCCGTTCACTACTCTAGGATGCAATTCATTTGACCCTGGAGATTAAAATGCCTTTAAAACAAACAGTTCTTCTCTGGCATATCAGTCATAAATTTCAATCCTGCCTATTTATTCTGGTCTTCACCATAGCCTGGTGTCTTCTTCCTGTTATCTTCTTCCTGTTAAATACCAAGACATTTAGGATTTGACTAGCTCTACTTTTTATTTTTTTACCATTTTTCCATATTCATAGAATTATGGCATACCATAGGCCTATGTGAGATGACTTAGATTCACCATTACAAAAAGCAGTGCATAGTAAAGATAATATGAATGTTTTCATCATGTGGCAAATGGTACACAGTTTGCTTGAACAAAGCACTGTGCATTACCTTCAAGTACTCCCAGTATGCAAAGCCCTTTTTTTAATTGCTGGAGGATGCTGAGGAAGGATTCTAAACCATGATTCTTCCCTGAATTTAGAGAACAAAGTTGTTCTCCTCAGTTGTTCCTCCACACAATTTGTCTTTGACAATCTATATTACCTTAGTCTATACATTCTTTTTCTTTTCCTTTGAACAACCTCCTAAAGAAGCTGTTTTTGTTTTTCTTGGAATCCCTTTGCATGTTTTGGCTCTTCTGTCACAATCTCTACAGTTCTGGCTACATGTGTATACCTTCCCATGGTGACCTGTCCCTCTTTTCATCTCCTATACCTTATGTGTCCTTTTTTCCTTAGATTTTCAGAGCTTCCTAAAAGACTGCATTTGCTTATTCTTCTGCCCCCCCCCCCCCACTTGCTGGAATCATTTGTGGTGGGCCTTAAATATCTAGAATTTTACTATTAGAGTCAGTTCATAGATTTCTAGGATAATCCTTCAATACTTTCTTTAAGGCTATTGTCAAGAAGCCCCAAGGAAAGTAGCTAAATTGTAAAAGACATTTAAATATATAAAATGCTAAGGGAAGGACAAATAGGTATAGGTGTTGAAGGAGATTCCAGAGAATGCTATGGATAGCTAAGGAAACAAACTAATGGATCATAGAACAAATCAATCTTGAGTTCTCACTCGAGGCCTAAAGGACCAGATTCAAATTATCATATTTTGGACACATTATGTGAAGACCTGGCTCTCTTGAGAAGTCTGAAATGCTGGCAAAGGTAGAAGGAAAGGAAAAGAAGAGGTGAATAGTAGCAAGGGGGATGATATTTATTACAATGGTGATCGGTGTACTATTGGAAGACCTGAAGGGTCAGGTGGGGAAAGATCATCTGGAGATCTAACTATGTGGCCACAAAGAATCAACACCAATTTGAAAGCATCTAATCAGTCAATCAATTGGCGTAGGTATAGGTATACTGGTACACATGTCACAGATATCACTTTTTCTTATGGGAAAAAAAGCCTAAGTGCTATCATAGCCCAAATAACCATATTAAATATTTACATGCTTTAGAAAACAATTACTCATATCCGGCAATAAAACAGTCAGAAAGGGATCAGGCAGGTTATTTGATAAGAGACACTGAGGTTGCAATTTCCCACCATTGCAACAATTTCTCTACATTAGGAAGAAATTTCCCTGAAGAATACTACAGATTGAATCAAATGTTTAATGAAAACATAATGAAATCAACATGATTAAAAGCACAATAACAACTTGCTGATAATTATTTCATCATACCCAAGAAGTGAAGCTATTTTAAAGATACAATTAAAGAGATCAGAACTATAAAGCAATCAAATAAATTGGTAGAAGAGCTAATGAAAGATACTAGCTAACCATAGGGCAAATCCACAGGGCAACAATTCAAAACTGCCTTAATAAGAACTTTAAAACTTTTCACTAAGTTACAAAAAACATGAATGGTTATCAGTTACTAAAACACAAAGGCACTACAGCTTCAGAAATTAAACAGGTGGTTCTTGTCATTTGTCTTTCTGAAAAACATTGAAATGGCTATCTATCTTATGCAGGAGTGGGCAATCTGCACTCCAGGTCCACATGTGGCCTTCAAGTGCCCTTTATTGCTTGCTTGGACACCACCACCAGCACCCCTTTTATCATGATTGCTAGTAACTGGCAATATTTGAGGAAAGGAAGCAATGAATACTATAGGATAAGCACTAGAATATGTATTGGAGAAAGAAGTTTTAAAAAGAGTTAGAGTGAACTTTAGAAGGACTGTGCAAAAAACATGTCCAAATCAACAATACATATGAAGGTCTGATCACTGAATTAGAGCCAAACCTTCTTGAAAATGAAGTTAATTGGGTCCTAGAAAATATTGCTAAAAACAAAGCCACAGGTGTTAATGAGATATCACAAAACTCACAGGATGATGCAGTTACTGTGATATATGTGGTTTGTAAGCAGCTATGGAAAACATAGCAGTGACCAAGGGACTGGAACACATCAGTTTATATTCCAGTACCAAAAAAGAGCAATGTAAAAGAATGCTCACACTACCAAAGAACTGCATTGATCTCACATGCTACTAAGAAAACGATCAAGATTTTGTGATCCAGACTTCAACAATACATGGAACAAGAACTGCCAAATGTGCAAGCTGGAATTAAAAGTTAAATTAAAAAGGGGGCACCTGAGATCACATTATTCTTCTAATGAAGAATGGAAAAGGCAAGAGAGTTCTAAATCATTCATTTCAGCTTTATTGATTACATTAATCACATATCAATATATCCTTTATTGATTATATTAAGGACAGCCATAACTGTAGACAGCTATTAAAAATGTGTGTCTACCAGGCTACCTCATCTGCCTATTGAAGAATTTGTATGATGACTAGGAAGCAATAATTAGAACAGAATATAGAACAATTAAATGGCTGAAAATTGAGAAAGAAGTACACCAAGATTCTGTACTTATTTATCTTATTTATTAAATTTACATAAAGAATATAACAAGATAAATTCTGAACTAGAAGAAATAGAAATTGGAATTAAAATTGCTGAGATCATGAACAACCTCAGATATGCTGAAGATACTACTGAGATGACTGGAAGCAGGGAAGACCTGTCCTGATAAATGAAAGGAGAGTGTGCAAAAGTCAGTTTCCTGTCCAGTATATAAAAAACCATAAAATTATGTGAACAGGCAATACAAGCCCAGTGCAAATAGGAGGAGAAGTTGAACTAGCACGGATTTTAGCTTCCCAAACAGACAATTTACAGGGTTTCGTACTTGGTAGCCATGAAAAAGAGAGGAGTCTGCAGCTTGGGAGAAAGTCTATTAACAGATCTAGATAAAAGATTAAAGTGCAGACACAAGACTGTATTGTCAAGGCTATGCTTTTCCTAGTTGTAACATATGACTATGAAAGCTGTACCATCAGAAAGTCTGAATGAAAAAAAGTGATGCCTTTGAATTGTGGTGCTGGAGAAAATTGTTGAAAATACATAGGTCTGCAAGAAGAACAAAATCCTAGATGAAGAAAAAACAAACTGCTTATTCAGGCATATCACATCTAACAACATAATCACTGATTATTAAACTCTTCTTCTCACTGACACCCATGGAGAAGAGACATACTAAAGAAGCCACAGAGTTAGCTGCACCAATCTTGTGCAGGTGGATCAGTGGGAGATGGCCTTTATGGAGTTATAAATGAGTAGGAATCTTCCTCCTCAACATCTGGAGGCAGCTCAGTGCTTATCTACTGTCTCTTAATGACAGTATAGGATTAGCTGTTGCCTTGATCCATGTCCTACGTTTTTTTCCTTCAATTCCCATTGATCAAAAATTGGTCCTATCCCCCATCTACTTTGCACTCTCATTTTAAGGGCAGACACCCTTAAGATAGTGGCTACATTGGTGATTAGAAAGGATATTGCTTTTAGGTTGCAATGTGCCAGCTTCTGCAGATAAGATGAAATTTAGAAGAAATCAATACTGCGTCTCTAGAATAGTGGAATGTTGTAAATTCTGTGGTCCTTTATGCTAGAAATTGAAAGCCCTATAAGAGGCCACCACCACCCCCCTGCAAAAAAGCCCTGCAGCACCCACAAGGATGAGGTATTATATTTTTCAATAAAAAAGGACAAGGGGTAGGATCAATCTTTTCTCATCCCAAGTATAATACTTGGAATGTGCTGTTTCCTATAATTATGGGAATAAAAAGCAGAAGAAGGACAAGATAATATGATTTCTACATTATTATTTAGTTGACCCTGCAGAGACACCAGTCAGATGGTGATGAGGACATTCCTATAGAAATCTGTCACTTAGGCCTATGAGGATTAAAGGGAAGAAATAGGGAGACAGGGTTCTCCCTGGAGCATGCATGCTTCACCAGCCAAATCTATAAGGTGGGGTAAATGTAACAGGCAGGTCTCACTTAACGCTTCTGTGGATGTGTGGCAATAAGGATCTGGCAGCAGTTAAAGTAAATGCTTCCAGTCCTGGAGCCAGGATGGAGCTAATTCAGAATTGGGATGGATAGGAATGCAGTGAGTGGAAAAAGAGTTTTTGTGACTGCTGCCTGGACTAGCAATACCCATTGCAAAGTGTCAAAAATTTAGTAAAATGGTAGTCTAGGCAGCAGTCACAATAACTCATGACATCCAGACAAGTATTCTAGGTTCATACCTTAATACTAATCAGAACGAATTGCATTTCCAGATTTCAGAAGGTTCAGCAACTAGACACATGTATTAAACAATTGTCCATGAGTTTTGCTTTATTAGAACATTTTAAAAGGCAATTTTTTAAAGTCTGGAAAAATGTGTGATGAACTTCTACATTCTGATCAGACCAGCCATGCCATCTTTTCCTAATTTATTTCCATTTTTACAATATCCACCTGGCTACTTAATTTTTATAATGAAAGATCAGATTATTTCTAAAGATGCATCCCGCCTACAAATAAAATTTTGATTAGCTATCATTAACGCATACGTCAGAGAACATGCTTCTTTGGTAATTGGTTCAAGTTACATTTGGTCCCCATTATGGTGCTGATTTTTCCTGGTCTGAAATTTCTATTAATAAGCGAGGCATGGCATCAGTATCTTGTCATTTTGGAAACACGTATCTTGGACAGTTAACAATGATCTGAAAGAGCCTAACATTTTCAGATTATCTTTGCTGCAGGAATACTGAATATGGTCTGAATCCTAGTTTACATTTTGGAAGTAGAATACTGGCCTAGATGATCTTTTAAAAGTCTAATCCAGAAAGTCAAGTCTTATGTTCCTAAAATAGAAACACTATAATGGGAAGCATCAAAAGAGAGCTAATAGTGAATAAGTCTTGAGATGAGATGTAGATTTGGGAAACCACCTTGTAGCTTCAGAGTTTGATTGTATGAAAAACTAGCTTTGAAAAATCAGAAGTTTCTGGCAGTGAGTTTTAATCAAAATATAGCTGATTCAGTACCACTTCTACAAATGAGTAGGCCTAGCCCTGAGAATTCAGATAGGCACCTTTTATGCAAGTGTTCATAAGTCTTGAGTCCATGTTTATTTGAAATTTGATCCTATTTAATACCAAAACTGGTTTTTTTTCCTGACTAAGAATGGAGACCAGTCTGAATTAATAAGTACATCTTATATTTTCAAAACAATGGAGAGAGGGATATAACCAGTGTTTGATTATTTCTTCACTTCAGAAACTAATGAATAATTATAAATACAACCAGAAAGCATATCAGTACTTCGTACTTCATACAACCTCTTCCTCCATCTTTTTTTAAGACTATAGCTCAGTGGAGAACCACTAGTGGTAATATAACTACTTTACCTACCACCTGATTTGTTTACCACCTTTCATGATGAAGAGTTTTGGAGTCCTGCTTTGTACTCTTGAGTTGACCTAATGCAACTGTTCTAACGTGTACTTTGGAATTTCACAGGAACCTAGCACTGTTGAAGAAAGAAAGCAGTGTTCTTTCTATTGTTTATGTTTAAATGTTTAGAAGCAAAAAATCAATTCAGACTTCTCACATATCTGATTTATGTAAAGTACTGTAGCTAATTTATCATTCTTGAAAGCAAGGCTTTGAACAATACTTCAACTTAGGAGAAACTGAGGTTTCACAAGATTTATACTACCCCCTTCTGAAAGTTTGTCTTGTGTATAGTGAGAAAGAGAATGTAGTTTTTATTAACTCTTTGTGTGTGTGTGTGTGCGTGCATGTGTATGTATGTGTGTGTGTATATATATATGTGTGTGTGTGTGTGTCTATGTCTGTATCTGTGCCTGTGTGCGTGTGTCTGTGTATGTATGTTTGTGTCAGTTTGCTCATGGGTAACCCTGAAGGTTTTGTTTTCGTAATGGAACAATTTTTGACTCATTATAAAGTGATGATTCACACAACTATGTTAAGAAGAAAAGGAATAAACAACGGGAACTAAACAAGTTATTTTTTACCTTGAATTGTTTTTCCCCCACCTCTTATTTAAATAGAAAATTGACATTGTTTTTGCCTCCTTAATACCAATGTGTTATTGCCTGAATCCCACTGCTAATTCAGTAACCTTCATTGCAATATTGATGCTTCCTAATAACATGCAATTTATTTTGTTAACACATTAAATGAAGCATCTGAAATAAGCACCTAAATTAGATTCAGTAGGACAGTTGTTACAATTTCATTAAATTTGAGTATACTCTGCAGCAGAGCATTTACTCTATGTTTTAACTATTGTGTGTGAAATGGTTTGCCAAAGAAATTAAGGTGCCATTTGATTAAAAGCACTAAAAATTTAAAGGATGTGTCTTGATTTAATTGCACTAAAGAAAATAGCTGTTAGATATTAATTAGCATATCTACTAAATGCCATTGCTTGTTTCAACAATCATTCTTTAGCCAGGAATACTTGCTCTGGGCAACAAAAAAGTAAATCTGATGTAGCTATTTCAATTGGACATCTACTGCAATCATGCAATCACAGCTGGATGCTTACAGTTTTTCTGCCTGGAAGCAATGTGGCACTCTCACCATTTCACAAGGAATGCCTTTTCATGTCAAAGCCTTCCGACACCAGGAGTGCTTTTGATTATATGGTTGCCACCATGAACATGGTGTTAACCAAAAGTGCTATGGTGATCAAAAGTACAGTGATAGAAAGCAGACGACATAATTGGATGCTTTCACTCCTGAACATCTGACAGGTTTGCTTTGTCCCAATTCAGGGATTTTAAATCTCAGGTTTTCTACCTCAATTACCAAAAAATTCTGCAAATTTTGATAAGATCCTATCAACCTATGAACCAAATATCATTCTCACCAAACAAATTAAATCAGGAGGGTCATATTGATCTTGCCTGCCAGATCTGGGCTGCAAAAATGGAACAACCACTAACATTTTATGCACCTCTTTGTTGCCATCTAGTGATCCCCTGGATTTGTGCAATCCAAATCAGGTAGCTAACGTACACCTTGGTTTACTCTTACAATTATCTTAATTGGCATTTATTAAAAATAATTACACAGGATGTTTTCAGGAATTAAAAAATAATTGAGATTGAAAATACAGAACTATCCTTTGAAAGGCAAAAGTGAGAGGCCATTACTGAACAAGCAAAAAAAGGTAAAATTTCCAAACATGTCAGTGCTGGAGCCTGGCATGTTGCAAAAGGACTGTTGTTCTAGATTAACTCTATCTTGACTTTCATTGTAACTGAGGATCAGACTCCACATGACATAGGGAGATTTATATCAGTTCTCCCATATTACATTATTGTTTCAAAGAAGAATGAATGAAATAAACTTCTTAAATCACTAATTATTGTAGTTTTTTTTTTTTTTACTAGGATTAATAAAGGCACTCACAGAGGCTAATGGGTGCGGAGAAGTGTGAATCTTTCCAGGATAGACTGCCTCCATTGATAGGAAACATATTCAAATAGACAATGAAAATTTGAATAGACCTATGAATCGAGTGAGAAATTGATGATTTCAGTCAAAGACCATTGCTATATACATTTGCTTTTGTGCCTGTATAGATGTCCACACACATACATCTAGAGCTAGACCTTCGGCTGTGGTAAGCTTTTCCCTTGCATCTGTATGAAGACTTCCAGGATGTGAAGACTTTCTGGACAGGCTACAGAAACTGTACAGGCTATACTTCCAGGCCTTTGAAATGTAAGTTTTGTATGAAGCACAAAAGTGATTACACAACACATAATATACTGTATTGTTGAAGGCTTTCACGGCCGGCATACGAAGGCTGGTGTGGATCTTCTGGGCTGTGTGGCCATGTTCTGGAAGTTCTGTTTCCTAACATTTCGCCAGCATCTGTGACCGGCATCTTCAGAGTGCAGGAGCACAGACAGGAGCAGTTCTCTCTGTGCCCAGGATGGTGTGACCTTTTGTGGGTATTTATAGAGATCTGAAGGGGGGGGGATTGGGAGGGGTTTGGGGGGCCTGGGGGGGTTAATGAGTGGCTGCTTGTTTTGGTATCAGAATATCTGTGTATCTTCCTGTGGGTTAGGCAGGGTTTTTCCTTCTATTGAGTTGTTAACGAGTGGCTGCTGAGGGTGATTAGCATGTTCATTGTGTGAGCTGTTCGCATGTCCTGGTGGTTGAGCTGAGTTCGTTGACCTTTTGCAGGCTGTATTTTTCAGGATTGGTAGCCAGGTTTTGTTGATTTTTAGACTCTCCTCTTTTTTATTGAAACTGTGCTGATGTTTGTGAATCTCAATGGCTTCCCGGTATAGCCTGGTATAGTGGCTGTTGGTGTTGTCCAGTATCTCTGTGTTTTCAAATAGGATTTTGTGTCCAGTGTGCCTGAGAGCATGTTCAGCTACTGCAGATTTTTCTGGTTGCTGTAGTCTGCAGTGTCTTTCGTGTTCTTTTATCCTGGTATGGATGCTGCGTTTTGTGGTCCCGATGTATACTTGCCCGCAGCTGCATGGTATGCGGTATACTTCTGCGGTGGTGAGGGGATCCCTTTTGTCTTTTGCTGATTTTAGCACTTGTTGTATTTTTCTGGTGGGTCTGAAGATTGTTTGGGAATTGTGTTTTTCCATCAGTTTTCCCATGCAGTCTGTGACCCCTTTGATGTAGGGCAGAAATACTTTGTTGGTGGGTGGCTGTTTTTCTTCTTCAGTCGCATGTTGTTGTCTTGGTTTGATGGCTCTTTTTATTTCATTCTTGGAGTAGCCATTCGCTTGTAGGACCCAATTAAGGTGGTTAAGTTCAGAGTTTAGGAATTGGGTTTCGCAGATCCGATTGGCACGATCCATGAGGGTTTTGATAATGCCTCTTTTCTGACGTGGGTGGTGGTTGGAGTTTTTGTGTAGATACCGGTCTGTGTGGGTGGGTTTTCTGTAAACTTTGTGTCCTAATTTGAGGTCTGGTTTGTGTATGAGGGACGCGGTGGCGCAGCGGCTTAATGACGCTGAAAGTTGCCGGCCAGAAATGGCTGACGCTTCAGCGGTTCGAGTCCAGCCTTTGCGTTAACAGGGTGAGCTCCTGTTTCCTCCCCAGCTCCTGTCAACCCAACAGGTCAAAAACTCATGTGAGTAGATAAATGGGTACTCTCACTCCGGTGGGAGGAAAAATGCTGGCAGCGCCTTGCACAGAGAGACGGGAGCAGTTACCAGTAAGCGCGAAACCGCGCTCGCCCGAAAAGGGTGCGAAGCAACGGAAATCCCGCCTACTGCGCTCGCGAGCTGGGCTATGCTCTAGGAAGGAGGCTCTGACATGCGAACAGCTCACACAATGAACATGCTAATCACCCTCAGCAGCCACTCGTTAACAACTCAATAGAAGAAAAAACCCTGCCTAACCCACAGGAAGATACACAGATATTCTGATACCAAAACAAGCAGCCATTCATTAACCCCCCCCACCCCCCAGCCCCCTCAAACCCCCCCAATCCCCCCCTTCAGATCTCTATAAATACCCACAAAAGGGTCACACCATCCTGGGCACAGAGAGAACTGCTCCTGTCTGTGCTCCTGCACTCTGAAGATGCCGGTCACAGATGCTGGCGAAATGTTAGGAAACAGAACTTCCAGAACACGGCCACACAGCCCGGAAGATCCACACCAGCCCACAGAATATACTCCTTGAGAGAAAGATTAGGGTGAGGCATTCATTTCCCAGCAAAGTAATAAACCCCTCAAAATTCCAATTTGGTAATGGACAGCCTCATTAGAAACTCAAACTAAAATAGCATGAACAGCCCAGCAATTGTCTACTTTGCAACTGCCAAAATGTTTGTGCTATTCATTAACTGGAACCATTTTTGCATTGCTAATCTTAATGAGATGCAGCTTTCATTACCATTCAAGCCTTGTGCAGTGGAAGCCTGGATTTATTTTCCCTTCCAAACCAATAAGCTTATTTTGCAAGAAATCTTCTGTTGCCTCAGAATTACTGAGATGCCTCACATCATTTTCCTGGTGAATGAGGAGTGCAGATCAGGATTTGCAGAAAATTCAGTTCTTTCCAGCCCTGATCCTCAGTGATATTTTAGTACACAAAACCAAGCAGCCAGTACCTTCCCATACTTAATACAAGAATGTACATGCATGTGTGTATGTGTATCCTGCAACTAAAGCCCAATGAAAAACACTGAGATGGAAAATGCTTTTACATCTTGCTGACTGTGGATCACAGAGTGGCCACTTACAGGTTACCAAAAAAAGAGTCAGAAAAGGGTAGCTGTATAACCTATATCTGAGTGTATATAAAATGCTTCTTGCAAGACTTGGTTCTATGAATCTGATGAACTGGAATATGATCTATGAAACCTTTTTCAGTAATAAATTTCTAAGTCTTTAAGGTTTTGTAGGATTTTTTCTTGCTTTAACTGGAAATAATTAGCATAATTTAAAAACACACAAAATGAAAATGCCTGTGACTGAATTACCTTCAGGCCTACTTAGTCTACTGTCTAGAGTCCAAATACTGATGAACAGCTTCAAGATCTCTGCATTTTCTTGTTTCTTTATCTTCAAAACAGACTGGAACTGGCTAGTCTTATGGATGATACCTTCCAAGATCAAGAGAAGATTGTAAAATAGGACACATGACCTCCCAGTGAATAAAGTTGCATGTTTTGCTATATTTTCCTTTTGGTTTTGTGAAGAAACGGAATATATAAATCTCATAAGAAAACAGAACAAGTTGCAAAGCATCCAAATTCCAGCATATAACCTGAGCACATGATTTTACAATGCTTTCTGTTCTAAAATGGGTTTGACATTTTATGTAATAGAAGGGAAGGGAAGTCTGGACATATAAAATTTCAAAAATTGCTTTATTTTCTGCTACTGTGATTGCTACTTCTATTGCTTTAGGAAGCAATTTAATTTAACTCCATGTTTCAACAAATTCAATAACAATATATAGATACTATATAGAACAATCTGCTCTTATGGTCTGTAATTGCCTTTTCCAACCTGCTGCTTATCTGCAATTTATTACATAGGATCCATTTATACTGTTTTCTCTTTCTGTGTTTTTAACTACCGGGGATTTTGTTCTATCATGATGGAACTCTACATGGATCCAGTGACTAAATAATTGCATAGGTTTTGGATCAAGAGTCAAAATAAAATTCATAGACCTGAAAAAAAATCAAATCTACACACCTGCATGAATCCTATTTTATGAAGATAAAATGTCTCAGTTATGGAACTCTGGCGTAAAGATCCATGCAATCCAAATATTTTGAACTACATATACACCGAACTAGAGAACTATTTAACCTGGCTACCTAGAGCACTAAGTGGAAGCAAGCCTAATTGAATGTAGAGAAACTTCCTCAGGATTGGTTCTGCCATTAGGAAGTGTGAAAGAATGTCCTCAGGAAATGGATGCTTATAGGTAGCAATGTAGTGTAGAAAAAGGTAATAATGCTCCATTATTGCCTGCCCAAATTCCCTGAATTAACATCCTGTCCTAAGATGCTGTGGAGCAGTGTTTCTCAACCTTGGCAGCTTTAAGACAGGTGGATTTCAACTCCCAGAATTCCCCAGCCAGCAGTGTTGTGTTAAGGTTAATGACCTACAGGTAGTGCTGAAAAAAGACCCAGCTGGTCATCAAGCTTCTGTACATAGAGTGAGAGGAAGCACTCCCTTGTTCTCCCCGGGCTGAATATATAAATACAGAATGAAGGAAAATGTTTTAATATTGGAATATTGAAGGATATTTTTGAATAATGGACCCAGAAGTTAATTTTAAGAGTGTATGCCTCTATTGATAGTGTTTAAAAGATGTTATGGAAGAGGAACAAGTTTTACCTGATAAGATTTAGACTGATTTGAAAGTGGATTTAAAAATGAGAGGCTACAAGAATGACAGGGAAAAACATATGACACTGGACATACAAAAGAAACTGGCTAATGTCTTATTAATTAAAAGGGATATACAAATAATAAACCAAGAGAGTGATCTGGATGATTTTCCTATATTGGATTTATAAAAGAGGCTTGTTAACGCTTTGAAGAATTTTGCAAGAAGGGACAAAGAAAAAATGAAAACAAATCAAGTTCTACGACATTATTTGAAGGGAAAAAGACCAAAACTGTTAGAAGTAAAAGGAAGGAATATAAAGCTGGTTAATTGATCAAGGTTAAAATAGATATTTTGTTATCTCTGGTAACCCTTAACGGACTTTTGCTGACGTCTGGACTGAAATGATGAGGCTTTAAGGATTTGTTTATAGATAAGAGATGGGATATGGGAAGAAGAGATCATTTGTTGTATTTGTTGTAACTATGTTTTTTAATAAAATTAGTATTAAAAAAAGATAATGGATAAGCCTGCAGGTTTCTATTTACAAAACCAGCTCCTAAATCATTATCAGCCTGAGAATAAACCTTTACACTCTTAGGACCCTGAAGTTAAGTTGGTTGCTAGGCTAGAACTTAACAGAAATCTCTAGATACATGGCATGGTACAGCTAAATAAGAATATTTATTGCAAATTAGAATGAATAATTGGTTGGTTGCCCTCTGTCTGAGCAAGGGGAGAAGTTTCCCTTTTATATCCACAACAGTTTAAACCCACTGAGTCTTCTTCCCACCTTTCTCATATTTGAATAGATTCTTTATCCTGTGCTTCATGGCTCTGAAGCCAAGCAGATGGTGGTTGTTGATATAATTGATATCTCTGCCCTCAGAATCACAGGCCTTTAGCTTATCTCTCAGAAAGCAGACTGATTGGAGAGTAAGCCTATCTTTATTTGTACATTTCTGATGACTGGCCTGATGACTGTATTCACACACACACATACACACACAATCAATGGCCAAAAAGGGAAAAGTAAATATAAAAGGTTTTTTGTCTTTTTCAGATGCTGCTACAAAGTTACAAATTCACTTAATGCTGTGTGATTCTGTTTGTGTTTCTTAACTCTGTTTAAAGAGGCTACAGTCATCCTACTCTCTTTATCGGGAATGAACTTCATTGAACACAATTGTATTCACATTTCAATAGGCATGTTTTAGACTGCACTGTGCAAACAGCAATTTATCCAAATATTCTATAGAAAGAGAAGTGCTTTCAAGAATGGTTTTATATTGTCCATGAGAAAAAGGAAAGTTGAGGGTTCATTCTACAGTATAATTTGTGTTATGAGTTTACAGTTTAATTCTCTAAAAAGAGACTTCAGCCTTCTACATGCTTCCCTGGGAATAAGCCAGGCTGAAGGCAGTGAAATTCACTTCTGAGTAGGCATGTAGAGGACAGCTTTTTTTAGCTGATGGTCTCAGTTACTTCTAAGTAGGCATGTAGAGGAAAGGTGTATGCATGTGTGACTGATGATCCTGCTTATTTTGGAAGAGTCGCTTTTTTTATTTGTATATATCCACCTTATCATAATTTAAATGTGGCCCTCAAAATCATTTTCGGAACTAAGCTGTAAATGTTCTCTACCCCTGATGTACACCTATGAAGTAAGCATAAATAAATCATTATTTAGGTGCTGTGTTTGGCTGGTTCTTAATGACAGCTATCCTGTTAGAACTGAGCTTGAGGGACAAAGTGTGTGCCTTGTGAGGAAGAAAGAACAAAAAAAGATACATATTAATGCATTGTGTTATGGGAGGCACTTTGAAATAACCCTGTCCTTATTTCTGATTTTGAAATGTTGGAAAGCATAAATCGTTCTCATCATCAGATATGCTTAGAAGCGAACAGTATTAACATTTTTGCAGGTTGCCTCTACCCAAATGTCCTTAAAATGGGGCAGGTGATATACCAGGTTTAAAAACCCATGGACAGCTATTGTGTCCCTGCAATTGATTTTATTGGAAAGTATGTAGGAGTTGTTGTGTGTAAGACTATGAGTTAAAGTTGCCGATTATGATAGTGTAGATATTTCTCTCTCCTTGATTTTGCCCTAATTGGCTTTTGGTTAATCAAACTGAATCTTTAACATAAGCCTGAGGTTTTGGTGTCAGTATAATAGAAATGTTGTGTGCATGTTTGAGTGGAAGTGCAAAGATTTATGTGCTTAAAATACTTTCTCTAAAAAATAGGCAATATTAGCTAATGATCTGAAAGGGATAAGCATAATAGCAATTAAGCATTGGGAGATAGACATGGTCCTGAAGGTGGAGATATACAGAGTAAGAGATTTCAATCCATGTTTAGTATGCTGCTTGTGAAAGGAGAAGATGGCAGAATTTATTTACATGTATGAATTTTAGATTTGACTATGAAAGCAATTTCTGTATGTATGTGAGCAAGAAATCTAAACCTACCCCCTGGGACTTGAAATACAGGGAAATATAGAAAGGCTATAAGTAGATAAAAGCCTGTAATCATAAAACCTGTAAAAGCCTATTTTTAAAAGCCTATAGCCTTGTGACTTATGCAAAAATTGTGAGTCCTTCAACTTTTATTCTTTAAAACGTTCTTAGCCCTCAGGTTTGCACAGATAATTTCAGTGATGTTTCTATACTAAGTTAATATGCATAATTCATTCCTGTTTCAGAATGTACTTTCTGAGTAGGTAGAAAGGAAAACCTAAGAAATCCAGATATTGGGAAGTATTATGTCCAGTTTCCTACTGGAGGAAAATGATGAAAGTTTAATTAATTCATTCTGAAAGAAAGGGGTTTTTGATATGTTGAGAGGGAGAAGTCTTTAGTACACAATAACTACCATGGCTTTGACATTCATACTCATTAAATAAGTTAAATTGAAATCTGCATTCTTTTTTAATGTGCGTTGAGAATAGTGATGCTCAGAATCAATCAGTTGGTAAAATAAATGTTGTAGTTTGGTCATTCTCTAATGTACAATAAGCTCTGATTTAGAACGAGCAATTTTGAGTATATTCAATAATTCAAACCAAGATTTATTACAAGTTAATTTATATTTTCTATGCTAACGTGGTCTGCAGTGTTGGACTGACTCTCCCATCACTTCTTTATTGATTTCAGTAACCTAACAAATCAGTAATAAACTGCCATTTTGACTGCTACTTCTGCTTATTTCTGCTTTCATAGCTGAAGCTGCCTTCATATGGGCTCTGGTAATCTGTTACTATAAAGAACAGGAACAGCAAAAGTGATTAACCATAAAACTGTGAATGATGGGAACTGTAATCCAACTTAGCACTATTTATATAGTTAGTCACAAGTGATTGTGTGGCTTCTATCCTATCCTATCCTTTTGTTCACATTCAGTGCTCAGTCTGGCTAAGAAACAATACAGAAACAAAAATCAGAAACAATTGATAACATGAGATACTATTTTTGAAGCATCTCTCCTTCCTCAGCCTCAGACTAAAACTTTGCCAGTGTTCTGAGGATAGTTTCTGATATCTTTTATAATTTCAGAATGACTTACAGGTAACTGGAGTCATACATCACACTCAGACATGTTTTGTTTTACCATGGTTTATTTAAATGCCATGATTACATTGTATTAAGCAATGAAATATAGTTAATTTGGTTTTGATTTATTATATTGTGAGAAACAAGCCATTGCTTCTGGTTGCAACACTTCCTTTACATTTCTGCTATTGGCTCTGAGTAAAATCCTTTTGCACTCTGATTATTATTTTTATATTCTAATTTCTACTAAGTCCCATTTTATGTGAGAGAAACTTTGCAAGCAGCTGAATATCTGTAGGCAACTGGCTTCTGTTCCTTTCAGGTTGCAGACTAATCAGTGAGGTCAAGGTGACAGCAATGAAGGCAGTTCAATGCCAGGACCTGCTGTCCAGTGCCAGCTTGGTTGCTGATAAAACATTTACTTAATCTAGAATTTAATCCTGGATGGAAGTGCTAATTCTGATATGTATCACAAAGACCTCTCTGAAATTAAAGGAGAGTTCATCTCTCCCAGCATAGTCCATGGGGCTACTCCATAGTAACAAAGAAACTCTCCCTCAGTTCAGGAGATCAGCACAATTATAGGTTGGCCTCACATGTTCCATTTTGGGGAAATGTGACTGAGAAGGTGATGGCCTCATAGCATAGACCCAGATGCATCTGATTATATTAATTTTCAGCTAGGTTATGATACTGAAACTACTTTGGTTGTCTCGGATGACATTCACTAGAAACTGGATGTGGGGGAATGCGGCTCTGCTAATTCTCCTCTCAGTAGCTTTCAGTTTTCAGTAACACTAACCATGTATTCTTTTGGGCTGTTTGGTGGGAAAAGTTTTGGGTAACTGTTTCACACTGTTCAGGTTCTTCCTGTCAGGTTGTATTCACATGGTGGTATTAAGGGATTATTGTTTGATGCCTAAATTACTGTTCGATGGTTTTCCACAAGAGTCCATCTTGTCACTCATATGGTTCAACATCTATGTAAAGCTACTATAGGAGCTCATATGTAGCTTTGGAATAGATTATTGCTCCTAAACATTCAGTTCCAAGGAAACCATGGCATAGATTTGTTGTTGTTGTTGTTCAGTCATTAAGTCGTGTCCGACTCTTCGTGACCCCATTAACCATATCGTGCCAGGCCTTCCTGTCCTTCACTGCCTCCCTGAGTTTTCTCAGTTTCATGTTCATTGCTTCAGTGATGCTATCTAGCCATCTCATCCTCTGCCGTCCCCTTCACCTTTTGCCTTCAATCTTTCCCAGCATCAGGGTCTTTTCCAAAGAGTCCTCTCTTCGCATTAGGTGACCAAAGTATCTGAACTTGAGCTTCATTATCAATCCTTCCAATAAGCAGTCAGGGTTGATTTCCTTTAAGATTGACTGGTTTGGCCTCCTAGCAGTCCAAGGGACTCTTAAGTCTTCTCCAGCACCACAATTCAAAGGCATCAATTCTTCGGCGCTCAGCCTTCTTTATGGTCCAGCTCTCACAGCCATACATTGTTACTGGGAAAACCATAGCTTTGATTATGCAGATCTTTGTTGGCAAGGTGTTGTCTCTGCTTTTTAATATGCTGTCTAGGTTTGCCATAGCTTTCCTCCCAAGGAGCAAGCATCTTTTAATTTCATGATGGCATAGATAACCATAATCAAATCTTATCAGCTCAGGAAGGAATGCAACTGGTATACTAAACTTAACTGTACAAAGGTGCTTCTTGTCAAACCCACCATTTACAAATACAGCAATAACTGGAGATCAAGGGACACACCCAGACTGTGAAGCTTTCAGGCAAGCTATCTAAAACAGACTGAACCTCATTTCCTGAGTACAGTATCCTATCAACAGTACCTCCATCTTGTCTCTTTTTAATTTCAGCTTGTCTTGGATGTTTGGGATGGATACGAAAAGCAGCATTTTCTAACCTGATAACCTTCAGATGTCCTCCATGCTAACTGGGAAGTATGAAAGTTGAAGTCCCAAGTATGCAGGGGTACCAGGTTGGAGAAAACTGAGCTAGAGCTACCAAGTCCAGTTCAGAAAAATATATATATTGAGAAAACTCAAATTACACAAAGAAATGAGTGTTGAAATTGATATCAATGTTGAACATGGGATAATGGGATTTCTCAATGCAAGCAATATATGTGCAGTAAAGACATGAGCCTCACCTTTGAAATGATTGCCTCAAGAACCAGAATAATCAACATCAGTCTTTGAGTCATTCTTGTGAATGTCATCCAAGTTCACCTTCTTAAAGGAAACTGATTTGGAAAGTCTTGCAACCCATCCCTTCCCTGTGTAGAACAGAGATAAGATGCAGGGTAAATAATCACAGTCATCCTATTTTCTGCACTTTCCAGCAAGTTTTGATAGACACCTTTTGATCTGGTGTCAGTTTATTTCTTAATGCCTTCCTTATAACTACTCTGTATGTGCTTGTGGCAGTGAAGCTTCTGACAGTGATTGGTTGAATCTTATGGCAGAAAATGTTCAGCTGCTCAGTCAACGTTCAGGATAAATATCCTGCAGCTTTGGTAAAGGAACAGAATATCTTATTTTGCCTCAGACTAAAAGAAGGAAAAGAAGCAACCGTATGCTGAATCAGACTTTTAATTCATCCACTTCTCCAAACTTCCAGTCTTCCTAATTTCCCCTGAAGGTTCACAACCCTATCTGAAGGGGTTTAATCATGAGACCTCCTTGTATGTGAAGGACTTGCCTTACTACTGAGTTATAACCATGTCCCATTTCACCATCAAGGACTGATCATAGGGATTAGGGACAGGAAATAGGGGAAATGGAAAGGAAGGTTCCAAGTACAAATAAAAGTATATGGAAAAGAAAAAAGAAAAACCAGGAGAGGAGATGATGTCAGGAGAAGGCTAATCAGGAAGAAGGCTGTAAAGAAGCAATAAAGATGATGGTAGCTGTACTCTAGTGTATCTGGAGGGCATCAGGTTGGAGAAGATCTCTACATGGTGAGGAAGGAACCTAGTTGATAGGTTGGGAATGAAGGGTACTCAGAAACAATGAGTGGAACTGGAGGACAGACTGGAAAGAAAGAAGGAATGCACAGCATTAGAAAGAGGAGTGTTATTGATAAGGAGAAGGTCTGAAATACAGGCAGTCTGGCACCAGCAGCTCTGGAGATATGCTGTAGGTTTGCCAGGCCTAAAGCCTCAAATAGAAGTACGTAATTAAAATGACTCTAAACGTGTTATTTGCATTTTCATTAACTCAAGAGGAACAAATCAGAACACTAACCACAGAAGAGCATTTTTATTGCACATTAACCTTATTATATTTAATCAAAAATGCTATCTTCAAACATGGGTAGAGCACATTTCTGGAGTTCTGCCATTTCCTAACCAAGCAGGGTCACATGGCAAGATTTTCATTCAGGACTAAAAAGAAACAATCCAACTGTGTCCTCTGTAGTTCTTTTCATTTTTTACTCTCTATCCAGCTGGACCTTTCACATGTCTATCCCCAGGGAACCCCTTTCTATCCATTTACATATCTTCCTGCAGTTTCATTTCACTTTTCCTCTTTTGCTCAGAACATAGGTCTGTTTCCATCCCTGTCTCTGTAGCTTCTTTTATAGTAGTGTCTGTGTCATAGTTCTTATTATTGTTCCAATTACAATTCCCTCTTTTCCTTGTTTCCACCTACCTGAGATGTTTTCATTGTCATCTCTTCCTCCTCCTTTCTTTCTCACTGTTTCTTCTCAGCTTCAGCAACAAGACATACATTCATATATTTCCAGGTTCATGCAATCTAGCTACATACCCAACAATACAACAGGGATGGCACCCACATCACACACCTCTAACTATAATGAGAAAGGTTCAGTACAGACATAATGATGCAGGCATTTTTTTCACTCCCACCGTATATGGTCCTGCATGTTATTTTCATTATGCATGCATAGAGAGACACTAGGAGGAGGCTGTAATTAGCATACAGACATTGTGTTGTTTCATTGATCTAAAACTGGACAGGAAATTTCTGCAAGTTTCTAGGATCAAGATAACATACTAACCTGGCAGTTGTAAATGGGGCAATGAGGGCATAAAAGCTAGTGGCAAAGATTGAAATATACATAATTGATTTAAACTAATAAACAAGTACTGTATATGAGCTGCAACCTTGTAATTTAATTTTAATGAAGAGATGGTGTTGGAAGGGCACTTTGGATATACCAAAACCAAGGGCTAGAACCAGAGAGAATCCATGTTTGAATGGAATGTAACCCATTTGCAGACTTCCCCAGCAAATGATCTTTTCTAAGGATCATGATTGATAATGAGCTTAATTCAATGAATGATGAATATTCAGGCTAATGAAGAACGTACAGTCCACTTGAATGCACAGGTACCTGAAAATACTACAGTATGCTAGGTGACTAAAACAATGATGTGCCGAAGACCAGGAGAAGATAGCATTTTGACTATGGATAAAAGCACCAAGAGTCAGGACATGAACTCCCTTGATCAATACTACCCTAGGATAGCTAGACCCCTCCCAAATTATTTTCTAAAATATAATAATATTCCATGACAAAACTGATGAAAACTAGCTGGTCAGAGTTGGCTTTTAGGTTATAAAGTAGGAGACAAAGAGGAGCTGGGAAAAAGTGTGCATGTAGTATGTAATAGCTTCTCCATTGTATAGTTTGCTATTTTATTTGCTGCTTTTTGCTAGCTTCTCTTGCTTTCTTTTCTACATTGGAAAATATTTCCAGAAACAAGAAACTACAATAGAATTTTTGCTATTTACTAATTTAGATAATAGTTTGGAAAATCATGTTAATCATTCATGTGTTCATCTAATTAGTTATGCTGGAAATGTATTAAAGGGATAATCACATTCAAGGTTTGAGTTAATAAACCTATGGAATTGTTTACTGTGTATTGTTGTCTTCTGTAATTATTGTGTCTACCTGAAAGAAAGATCCTGAGAGGAGAGGAAATACCTTCTCTGTGTTTTTCCCCTTCCCAAGATTCCCATTAACAATGTATCTGAAAAAGCTTTTCCATTTAAGTAGGCACCTTGGTAGAAATCAATATGCAGAGCTGAATTTGTATCCATATCTGATTTGTGCAAGTGATTGAAATCAATGCATGCTACGTGAAGCTATTTTTTAATATGGCCCAGAAACTTCAGCTGATAGAATCTATAACTGCCTTAAAGTTAGCAGAGGTGAGGCAGAATGTGCAAACCTTGATCCCAGATGCATTGACTATGTTTTTGATCCTGTTCCAAAATGTGCAAAAGGTTTGGAACTAAGTTATTTAAGGACCATCTTTATTCGTATAAACTTGCACACATTTGAAAATCAGGAATGAAAACCCTTCTCTCTTGCTCCCATTTAAGGGCTGCTAATCTGGTTGAAACAAGAAACAGGACGTCGTCTGTAGTGTCCTCATATTTACAAACTGCCTTTATCATCTATGGTTCATCAGGTCTTTTATCTTCTAGCTTTTGAGGAAGAGCGAAATACTAATTTGTTTGCCCATATTTGTTTGTTTATTTATTTGTCAATTTTTCCCCAAGGTGTGCTCAAGGTTCCAGTCAAAAATGGTGATATGTTTTGTTCTTAAAGGTGACTTAGAAATATGATTTATAAATAAAGAATTGGTTGTATCCATACTAAGTTGGTTATATTTAGGGCCCACTGAAATGAATGGCGCTTAAGTAATTAGTAATTTCTCCTATTGATTTCAAGAGACCTATGGTCGGGTAACTTAGTTTTGGACGCATCTCACAGTATAACAAACTAGGGGACATTTTCATGACCACTCCAGGAAAAGTAGGAAAAAAGCTAACTACAATTCATCCTAATGACCAGCTTCCACAGTCCATAATCAAATAACCATATATTGAAGGTAGTGTGATGGAATGGAATTATGAAGGCCAGACTCAGGGAGAGAAGCATCCTCTTTCATCTCCTGAAGGGCGGGGAAGAGATAAGAGGATGAGGCTGGCACCTCCCTGAGGAATTCACTCTGTTTTCACTTGCTACTGTGGGAACAGAGTTTCAGTCTGGGAAGATTCTTGCTAGAGGTTGTAGCTAATAAACATTGCTGAACTGAATCTGCATGGTCTCCTGGAGTTCCTTGGGCTAGGCCTGACAGGTAGTCAAAATCAGCTTTTTTTGCACTACTCATGGAACTTTTCAGGAACCAGAGAACAGCTGATTTAGTTCATCACATTGGCATGAATGTGACAAGTTTTTCATCTGTATCAAAGTTGTAGTTTGGGTATGGCATAATTTAATTCCATTTATACAAAGGAACAACTGGTAAAAATCACACTGTGGCTTTATAAATCCCAAAAGCCCTTGCAAAGATGAGTTTAGCCAGTAAATAATTTCTGATTTGCTGGCTAGACTCAGTACATCATAGTGGAATATTATCCTTAACTGGTTAGAGTAACAATCAGTCTCCTGAAAGAGGCGGACGTTTCACTTATCTCCCACATTTTGTAATACTGGGAATAAGTATAGATAATAAGGAGGAGCCAAAGCATACCCATGAACATCCAGACAGGAGGCTTATAAGATCTTCATCCAAATTTTGTCTCTGCAATGAACATGTGCTGAAACCCAAGAATGCAATCAAGGAGGCAATAAGTAATAAGTAATTAGTGTTGGATTTATTTGGATTTCTTGGTGTGTGATTGTTGCCTCCCCTTGGTTTTCCTATATATCCCTTTTCTCAATAAATTTCTTTTTATATTTAGAGAGTTGGCTTCATTGGTTTTATAGAGGAATTTATTACTGAAACCTTCTCCACAGGCACAACTACAAAGTTATATAGCTACTTCCCGTGTTTCAGGTTTGCCTCAAATATATTCTATATTTTTGGCTTTTGGGCAGGAAGAACCAAAGGATCTTTTTTTCCTAGCTTTCCTTGAGCTGGGCTGAAGGGAGAATTCCCAAGTAGAAGGGCTAAAAAAACCCAAGCTACATAAGCTATGGGTGTCCAAATGTTCAGCTAGACTGGTAGCAGACTTTTATAATTAACCTTTAGAAGAAGATCTGCTAAGGAGGTTTTAATTTATCTCCATTCCTAATTTGTAACAAGTTCATTTTCTCTTTTGACCAGAAGGCTCTGGCACTGTCGAGTAGGTCAGAAATTAATATTTTAAAGATCTCAGTGGAACTTGCCTGATAAGAGCAGAATATTATGAGTTGCTAGACGAGCAAGTACCAGGTGTCAACTGAACAGCTTTACTGCTGGTCCATTGATAACACATATAGCCTCACCTTTCTGAATGATCAGAAAGGTCCAACTGCTGAGTATATAATTATATAATGGAGCTGACATTCTATTGATATGGGTTCAAGGTAGGAACTTCTTATTCCTTGTTATGTTTTGCATTTTCAGTTCAGAGCTGTTGCTTGGATGTGCTGTTGCTTTTTCTCCAGAGTCCTTGGAAAGATTTTGGAGACCCTAGGGCTGACATGGAATAATAATAATAATAATAATAATAATAATAATAATAATAATAATATCTGTAGTCCCAAGCATGATATCCTTCTTGGTGGTGCTCTCACGGATTTGTTAGCCTTCTGAACCCTAAAGTTCTCTGCTCCTTCTTCTGCAAGGATGGACAATGTGTGGACCTCCAGATATTATCAAATCCCCATTCTCATGAGTCCTAGCCACATGGCCAGTTGTGATGTATAATGGGGATTTCAGTCTTCAGCAATATCTCAAGAAGCAGATCTTGCCTACCTCTATCCTCAGGGAAGTATTCATCTGCTTAGGGGAGTGGCCTTGGCAGTGATGGGGCTCAAGTCTCTGGACATTGGGATTTTCCTTAGGTCATCAGTGTACCTATGAAAAGAAGCGCTCCTTTAGAATAAATTTACATCTACAGTGAATTCTGCCAGAGACAAAGGGGAAGGAGCGTACTGTTCATATGGCTTTAAGCCACTATTTTTAAAGAGATTTATACTGTCAGTCCACAATCATGGTGTTTAAAGACATTGCTATAAATTATTCTAGGTTTGGAGAGACACTGTGCTTCAAAATAGACCACTTCATCTTGTTCAATACTAATCTCCTCTGTAATCACTAAAAATAGAACACGCATGCACAAGTAAAATTTACCAACCCCTTCTGTTCCTGCTGTCCAGAGCAGAATAATCCTGGTGGCTATATTGCAAAAAATAATTCACTGAAGCAGAAGGTTCCATTTCAGTGAAACTCAACTGATTATAGGCTTGACTAACCCCATGTAATAGCAGCAAGTTGTATGGCAAGACTAGGAGAAGCCAGGCAGGCATCACCTTGACCTCTGTTAACTGGAATCCAATAGGCAATCATTCATCCTGCCTTGGACATCTGAAGCAATTACTTAGACGGAGGTGGACAATTTGTGAGATGGCCATTGAAGAAGATAGCATGTATAGTGTGTAGCCACATGGGGAGCAGAGATATACCGGGAAAAAAAATACTACTGAAATAATAAGCATTAGTGAAAGGATTGTTCTTGTACTACACATTTCTAAGATTACTGAGGTCTTCGATAGAAAGGGATAGCCAAAAAATTCTTCTGAGGAAAGGAGAATTGTTTAAAAAAATAAAAGAATGTTTATTAAACTGCCTCTATTCAAAACAGAAAGAGGAAGCATTAAATATTTGGTTACTATTTTTAGGAAGAACCCTTTCAGTGGATCAGCTTGCCAGGCCTAACAGAGAGAGTATGATCTGGCACATTTTTCTTAGTTTCCAACTGGATGTCAAAAACTTTTGCAGGTGTTCAGTGCTGTTGTTTGTCCAAGTGCAATCACCAATAAGGGAATGCCCATTAATTGTCATCCTTGCCTAATCCCCAGTTTGGAAAGTTATATACTTATAAATTATAGATGTACTATAACTGGGCAGATATAGAAAGAGGTTTTGTCATTCTATTGTTTTGTCCTTGAGAGCAGCTGTAATTAATTTGTAAACTATCCCAGGGGATTCTAGGAATCTGGAATATATCCAGTAACCTGCTTTTTACAGAGGTCCTGAAGCTATCCTATTTCTTCTATGGCTCACAGTGAACACTATAAATGAGTGAGTAGTCATTTACTTTTTGATGGGGTATGCCTCCAGATCAATACTGTTGCACTTAATTTCCTTTCACTTTTGTGTCTTGCTATTCTGGTCTTATTGTCACAGACTTTCCTATCATCAGATTGTGTCTTGGACTATTTGGGTATAATGTTAACTTTTAAACTTTTATGAAAATCCCTTAATTTTATATCTTTATGAATCAAAGTGAATGATGGAGCATCTTAATTGTGTACTGTTGTCAGAGTGAATGAATGTCAAATTATATATGGAAAGTAAATAAGCCACACATTCAGACAAAAGGAGGCTGGGGTTTTCTCTCCAAATAATTATTATTATCTTCAGATTGGGAAATGGAAAATTTCTAGTCATGTAACAGTAGTCTCACTTGTGTTTTCAGGAAACAACCTGCTGATTTTGTCTTTTTCCCCCCCAAAATAGTTCTTTATAAAACTATCTATGCCCTACGTTTTCACATTTCTTTGATTTGTTATTCCTTGTGCACAAGGACACTTAATGCAAATTTGGGAATTGAAATATTTCTTATAACACTCCAATTTGAGATGTTGGCATTTCTAGACAAGTAAAATATGATACTGTAAAAATTGTAAGAGTCCTTGCTGCTAAAGAAGTTTCAGCAAATAAAATAGGTTGAAAAGGACTTGCTTTAGACATAGCAACACTTTCCTATAATACCTATGGTTTACAAATGGGTTATTTTGCAAAGGTCAAAAACAATCTCCCCATTGATTTTTTTAGGAGCAAAGTCTGACAGTTTTCCTAAAGTCTGCCTTTCTTTTAAAAGAGTATGTTTGCAGGATGTTTGCAATCAAGAACAAAAATTCATTCCTCAAAAGAATGAAGGTGTAAAGGGTGTTTTTAATGTATAAGGTTGCTAAATTATACAACGGCATTGGAAAAGCATATTGTATATAACATGGAGTAAAGTCGTATTTCATCCTTGAATGAATGTGTTCAATGTTTTGGAGATGCATATTTTAAAAAATAGAAGACTAATAGGAACTACTGATGAGCTTATATACTGTTTTTATTCATTATTAGTCTTCTTTCATTTTAATGTCATGATTTCTGTCTGTATAATGGTGCGTGGCCATGTTAGGTTTTATATTAAGATGAAGAGACCATTTAAGCAAATGTAAAACTAGTCCACTCATGGCAAGATTTCAAGAAAGCACCATCTTAAGGTGGTTTTCAAAATCCCATATGTTATATCTAGGAAGAATTTGCTTACACATTGCCATCTGGAAGCCTTTAGCACCCTTGATTGTTTGTTAGCTCTTGTTTTTGCTTTAATTTTCCCAACTCAAGGATGATGTTTCACCAATTATACCATTTCATTTGAATTACACAAGGGAACCATTGCAAATGTTAGGGACAGGTTCTTCCCAGATTGTCTGTTCAACATTGTGATCTAAATTCCTGTGGATGAATAGATCGTTTTGATCTATATATGGAAAACATGTCTGCCCTCAAGTAGCATCTCCAATTTTTCAACATTATATTTATAATGCATTTTTGTTTTTCTGCAGAGAGTTTTACTAAAAAAAAATGGGATGAATAAAGATACCCATTTTTCTTCTGCATAATTTATAAAGCTGTACAATAAAAGATAGTTTTGCTGAAGTAACTGGCATAATCTAATAGTAAAAGTCTCACATTTTTCACATGCAAATTAATGAGAAAGAGGTTGTTCTATGATACACCAAGGTTAGCAGACTAACAGTGTAGTTAAGTGCTTTGTTTTTAGTACTAAAAGTGAGATTTTATTCCCTGATTTATTGACTTGTATGTAATAGAAGAGAATGTGAAAGTATTAAAGAACAATAAATGAGCTACCCTTTATATCAGCCTTTGTCAACTTGACACTCTCTAGATTTGCTAGGGAAATATAACTCTCAATCATGCTACTGGGAATTCTGGGAGTTACAGCAAATTCCAGGAAGTACAAAGAAGATCCTAATGGTTATAAGATTACCATGTGCTTTCAGCTGATCATATGTAATTAGTGTACTGGATAAGGTGTCAGGTTCAATTCCCCACTCAGTCACAGAACATGTTGAATCATTCATTCATTCATTCATTCATTCATTCATTCATTCATTCATTCATTCATTGTATATGGCTGCTGAATTCAATCAAGATGACTCTGGGTGGCTTACAAAAATAAAAAGCCACAAAGCCTTAGAAAAAGAATGTAAAACCACAATACATAGACCAACAAACAACCATGAAACAACAAAACAGTAAAATAATAAAATGGTGATCTAAACAGCAGTAATGCCATTAACCAACTGGGGCTCCAGTACATCATAACCCAAAGGCCTGGGGAAAGAACCACGTTTTGAGAGCCAGCAAGGTCTGGGCCAACTGTATGAAGGAAGGTCATTCTATAAAATAGGGGCCTCCTCCAAGAAGGTGCACCTCTTGGCACTCACAAGATAGCATTGTTTCAATGAAGGAACCCAAAGTGCATCCTCCCTATCTTAGCATGTGTTACAGGCAGATACCCTAGGGAGAAAACAGTCCCTCAAGTAACCTGGTCTTAAGTCATGTAGGGCTTAACCAGGAGGTGATAACCAGGAACTTGAATCCAACTGGGAATCACTGCAGCTCTCAGAGTAGTGGTATCATGTGGACATAGTGAGAAGTGCATACAACTACCCACACTGCTGTATTCTGGACCAATTGTAGCTTCTGGGTGGTCTCCAAGAGCAGCCCATATAGACGGCATTGCAAAAATCCAACTGGGAGGTGAGGAGGGCCTCCTGAACCAGGGACACAATTTTGCAGTTGTGCAAAGACCCCCTGAAGTTATGCAAAGACCCCCTGAAGTTGTGCAAAGGATCCTTGGCCACAGCTGCCACCTGCTGCTTGAGCAGAAGCTCTCTGTCCAAGAGGGCCGCCCAAATTGTACACTAAGTCTGAGCAGGTAAGTGCCACCCCACTCAGAGTCAAGGATGGAAACACTTCAATTCCAGGATCCAAAACCCATAGCCACTCAGTCTTGGCAGGGTTGAGCCAAAGCCTTTTCTTCTCCATCCAGGCCCCTACAGCCTCCAGGAACTGAGAAAGAAACTTAGTGGCTTCACCAGGATGACCAGGGGCAGAGATGGGTAAATGGGTATCATCAGTATGCCAGTCAATGACCTCTCCTAGCAGCTTCATGTATACGTTAAAGAGGACAGAGGACAGAATAAAGCCCAGAGTCACCCCAGTGAGTAGAGGTCTGGAGGTAGACCATTCCCCCCTCCCAACACTTGACTGGAACTGGCTATGGAGGAAGTAGGAGAATCTCTGCAAAGCTATTATTCTCTTTTGGTTCAATTTGTCTCATAATGTTCATTGGGGGAGGGGGGTGCAATTAGAATGACTCCCATGTAAGCCACCTTGAGTTCTCTGAAAATAGTTAGGATATAAATAATTGTTATTTTTATTGTATGTATATCTGAGAGAGAAAATCGGAGCAGCTTCTACTCCTAAAATTCATCATGAAATCAGAAGCTGAAAAAGAGGAAACACAGTTCAGAGTAAAGAAGCATTTTAGAAATGTCTAAACAAATGTTACTTTCTGGGAGGGAGGCAGGCAGGCAGGCAGGCAGGCAACAGCTGTTGTTGCAATGGTTGCTTTTCCCTCAGCTTTTCCAGGAGCAACACCACCAGTGCTTCCAGACAGGCTTTGCAGGAGTCCAGACTCAGTCTCAGTTCCTCAAGCTGAATGGGGCCTCCTAGGTGAAGTAGCCTAGAGAACACCTTTAATATTGCTCTTTGCCAATTTGCAGGAAATACTGTTTAAAACTGGCTGAACATTAAACAGTATTTCAGAGTTAATATATATTATGAAATTCCCCATTGTAGCACATTGGCAATCACATAGATTTTCTCTATGAAACCTTGCATGAGTATTATTGTGTCACCAAAACCTTCAACAGATAGACATGAGGAGGAGGAGACAAGGAGAAGGGAAAAGAAAAGGAAGAGGAAATAGCCGCTATAAGCCCCAGACTCTTAAAAAAAACAAACGAACAAGCTTGAGGGAAATCAAATATCTTCTCAAACTTGATAAAGAATAAAATTCTCATATCTCATGTTTCTGAAGTAAATATTGATCTGTTCAATTCAGACAAGCCAAATCTTGGACATTCCCACAACTACATAGCTCCCATATCCTATGCCCATGGGTTTCAATGTTCCTCTGACCTCTCTCTTGGCAGCCACCAGGCACCAGGTCTCACAAAACCAGTAAGTAGGCAGGCTCTTTAATCATGGCAGCCATCATGCCTATCAGGAAATCAGGCAATTGCCTCAAAATAAAGTAAGTCGTTTCCTAGGCACAAACCACATGGAGTCCTCTTAATAAGGTATGTCTTATAGAGTTACAGTAATTTCAGCCACTGAACTAGTTTCCATTTAGAATTTATTTTCTCCTAACACATTTGAATGAGACCTTTCAATGTCTTTTCCTTTAATGTTCCGTGAACAGATGAGAAACTGACCACAACCTACTGCAAAAATGCCAAATGTATCCCCTGGTTGGAAAGGTTGGGAAGCCCTGCGTTTCACAGTGGCCCTACTTGTCCTTGCAGAATCCTCTGCATACAATGCATAAATGCCTGAGTTCTCATTCCATCTTGCAATTTCCAACACTATGAAGGAATAAAAACAGGTTAGCAACCTGACAATTATTTGCTCACTACATTTATCATGCCCTACCATGATCATATGCTTGTGCACCTATGTATGATGTAGTCCAGTCCTAGTTGCATTCAACTGGTTTTGCCAAAGCCCAGCCCTAATTTCATCCTTATGTTTAGAACAATTCTTGCTGAGGTCAGGAGGCTTTCTTTGAACCATAAATTGCATCTATTCTAAACTGGTCGATTGGAGCTCATTTGTCATACAGAATCTGATTTTGGTCTAATTAAAATAATCACTTCCATGTCACTAGTCAGCCTGCAGAGCAATCCTTAATTCCACACCATCTGGCTGCAAAATGCCCTGATCATTTGAAGGCACTAACAAAATCAGAAGCTTTGAAGTTGCATTATGCCGATGAAAAACTATGTTTCCTGTTAAAGGCCACTTTTACACATGACTAACCAGCAGAAAATTGGTTCAACCTGAGGGCCCTCTGGGGGAATTTGAATGCAGTTGTTCCCTGGATACAAGAAACTGTATGTTTAGGTGTCATGGAGCCAAGATTGTGCTTACTGTATTGTTTTTGTGTTTGTTTGCCTGATCAATTTCCTACCTCACATCTATGAGCACATACGCGTATTACATATTTTTACTATGCAGGTTCCATGCTGGGAAATTAATTTGCCTCAAAAAATATTTCAGAGATTACAAACTATACTTTGTAGAAGACGTTATTGTGTATGTCCTGGGAATCGCCATCCTTTGATCTGGAAGTAAGGGTAATTTGCAGTACTAGAGTAACTAAAGCAACCACTGACAGGCAGAACCATCACAGCAAGCTATTTCCAACTAAATGCACACTACTGATCATGGATACAAACAGCACTGTTCCAAAAAATAAAGATACCCTAACAGATGGCTCTCAAAATATTCAGACCACAGCATGTACTAGCTGAACATTTCTAACACAACTAAAACTAGTCAAACAGAACATGAATCTTTAGTTATAGACTATAAGCTGTAGCATTCAGTTGGCTGGTTTCTACTGCACCGTATCACAAACAGTAGCAGTACAAGATCTGAAGAACCTTTAGCAGAACCTCATCAAAAAGGGAAGACTAACACACCTTGGCAGAAGCATCATGTTCAAAGGATTTGATGAAGAGTTTCCAGCAGTTCTGGAGAGGAGCAACTAGACTAAAAAGACAAACTTTTTTTAACTGAAATTTGGAGTTCAATTTTCTAACTAAATGTTACATATTTTCTAAATAAATGTTACATATTAATAACAGTAACAAATATTTGTGTGAACTATAAAACTATTTAATGATAAATTGTATGCTTAAAAATAGAAACCTAACCTAATCTAACTAAAAAAAACTAAAGACAAAACAAAAAACAAATAAAATGCAGATGGAACACCAAGAGAAAAAAGACAAAAATGGGAAAACTCACAAATAAAAATACCAAAGTATTCAAACTTCAAAATTACACTACTCTTCTACATTTTCCAGCTTTTAAATTTCTAGTAATATAATGGTTACAATTTGAACCTAGACCATACAGAATGATATGGTCAATCTTGTTTCTCCTTAGATTCAAAGCCAATTCTAAAGATGAAATCGACAAATTTCATTAAGTCAGATTTTGGAGTTTGCTACACTAATATTTCCATATAAACACCTTCTTTGCAACAGTTCAAACATGACATATCCAACATTCTTCATAAACTAAGAGATTCCAAATTTTGGGATGTTTGACTTCCTTCCAAGAACCAGGTTCATCATAGTAATGATATTTAGCTAACAAAGAAATACCAGTGGACATGTCCATGGCAGATACACTAAAGTCCTTCTACACTTCTCTACTGTTGTGGAAGATAGATCTGGAAATAATGTAAGATGTTTTACTTCTCATATGCCAAAGCTTTTACATTCTGGGCTGTTTATAGCATTTTTATCACCATTAGACCTCCAAAGAAATTCAATTATAACAGGATTTGGAGATTATGAGATTTATTTCTACAAGGCACACGATAAGCTGCCTCAATTGATTTAGTGCAGTCTATCTGAAACAGGCCCTATAAGAATTTTGCTAGGGTTTCTGCCAAAGTTTATCTTCCGAATAAGTAAAATTAAGTAGGTGATTTTTTTTTTTCCGCTGTTTGATTGACCTTGAGTCAGCTCCAGAGCTTCCTGTCTAGCCCCCAGCTCTTTGTCTCTTGTGTTGTCTTGGGCAGCTAAAGTTGCAATCCATTTCTCATTTGCCTCATTCTTAACTTTATTATATCTTTTTTCCATCTTATCAACTTTATCAGCATATTATGAAAGACATTGATTTATTGTTTGTAACATCACCAAAATCTCAAAATTACTCACTTCCTGAACATCAGAGAATTTGGGGAATTGATATAGCTTTCTGTATATCTTGATCTGAGTTGGAGTTACAGACAAAATACCCACCTAATGTTAAGTGGGTGTGGGGGTGTAAGATAATTTCTCATTCAAAGCCTCACTCCACCTCTATAGCAGCTTCACCAGAATGTAGATCTGTGAACTGGGGGGAAGCTGTCAGAGAGAAATGTGCTGCACTGGAGATTAGTAAGGGAGATATTGCTTCTTTAAGGGATTTAATCTTCTCCCAAATTCCAGGAATACCTGAAAACAATCAAATTAATATTTCAGCTTAATTGCCTTTTTCACAATAAGACAAACATGTTCCAAGGCTGAAAAGGGGACCTTGGGCAATTTCAAAAGGAATATGGGGCCATTTGAACTGTGGTAGTGATGTGCATGCTTTTTGTTATGTGAATAGATGCCACAGGGAAAACTTAACTGATCTTTCATGATCTGCACAAAAATTATCTCTCTGAAGCTGTTATTCACATTTCAAAGAATGTCTCCATTGGCAATAACATAGGTTTCTCTTGATGTCAAACAGCCATTCCAGACAGGTGCTTTTGGCTGTGACTGTAGCAGGAGAAGTTAGACTCCATCTTATCACCAAGGGTATTTAGGCTTCCTTGAAATTAATGTTTAAATGATAAAAAGCATGGCATTATCTCCTTTCATACAATTAATAGCATATTGCTGGTGTTGCATGGAGAGCTTTGCAGGTGAAGGCCAGGCCAGATGCAATTTTGACAATCGTTTTTGGGGAGAGAAGTTTTTTTGAATCAGAGCTACAAATGAACCTGCAGTACATGTTCTGAAAGCCCCATTGAGGAGTTCTGCCTGAAACAAGGAAATGAGCAGAAGTGTTCTGGAACTTCATTTATTGACCCCACTTTCAAGTGTCCCTATGCAGTTCTTCACCTTCTCAGCCCAACCTTCCTGCACTTATCTATGTCTTCCTGTGCTTGAATTATGCTTAAGTGATCTAGCATTTGCCATTACTATTAACAGTAATTCTTAGTAATTCTTTCTAAAAATATTCTCTCACTATCATGCATCTGCTATTCCTCTCTGCCCACCATAAACAAGCAGAATTCTGCCCTGGAATAATGCTGACTAACTTAGTTTCCCTCTACAATGTCCTTGAACAATGCTATGTCATGGTGAGTGTTACACTAAGGAGGCATTATGGTAATGGGAATACAGCTGTTCCTAAAAACCCATGATTCCTAAGCAACATGTTGAAAAGGAGGAAAAAACTGTGGCCACTACTAAGCATCCACCCAAGAAACTTACGTAGCATTTCCTATCTTCCCCATAAAAGAAATTGGCAAGGATTCACTACAAATAACCTTAGTTCATTTCACCTGTTCATCCTCCACCAATCATTCACAGTTCATTAAAATACAATACATGAGAATATGTATTATTTAGTGGGATAGAAGCATATAATGCCTACTGCTATGAAGTCACAAAATGATTGGCTAGTAAAAGGCCACAGAATAAAAGAAAAAACATGAAGGAAAAGAGGCAGAGCAGATAGGAAAAATGTAAATGAATGCAGTAATTCTATTGCATTGATGCTTTAAGTTTCTGCTGCTTTTATTGTGCTGAACATTGATTCTGTGAATATCACAGTGCCACTCAGAATCATATTTTCAATGGAGATAGTTATAAATGATCATTATTATTATTATTAATCATAATAATTAAATGTGTTAACTTTCTTAATTTATGAGAAATATTGTTGATATTTATCAGAATCCAGGACAATTGAATCCAATGTCCATATCTGAGAACTGTGGACATCACACAACTTATATCCTACTGAAATAATGTCCAAGGTTTAATTTTTGTTTTCTTTTACTGTTTGGAATTAAGTGTTGCCTCATATGCTAGTGACAGTTGAAGTGGACAAGGAAGGAAAGTTGGAGAAGGGGAGGCTGCAGGAGGGGGGAGGCTGGCATTGCTCAGGACCTCATTATGCTCCACAGCCAATAGTCAGGTATGAGAGTATCCCTGTCCTGTCCCAGGCCAGACATGCACACACACTGAGGAGTAGTTGCATGGAGCTTTACTTAGGATGGAATAAATACAGGTAGTGGCAGGCAGGGCATATGTGCAAACACACTCACAAAGCAGCAAAGTCCCGAATCTCAAGAGAGCTTGTCTGCAGTGAGTTCCACATGGCCAGAGTCCAAAGCAGGGCACAAAAGCATGGTCCAGAAGTCCATGGTCCAGAAGTCCAAGAGTCCAAGCATGGGTTGTCAACTGGTCCAAGGAGCAGAGTTTTCACAGGCAACAAGTTCAGGAAGTAACACACAGAATTCCTACAAGGAGAGCGGTTGTTCCCAGGGGAGAACTGCTGGGCAGCAACAGCTCTTAAATGGGGTCTGCACCAAGGGCAGGCCATCAAGGGTGGGAACTTCTTGCCATGCAAGAAGCTTTGCAGATCTCTTCTGTTTTGCTCTGTGCTCAACCCCACATTCTGTCTGGGGTTGGAGGAGGCCCTGGATCCAGGCTCTCATCTTCTGCTGCCTCCAGCTGACTCAAATGTTCCTTGGCCATGTTAGGCTCAGGTGCCTGATTAAAGGTTCCTGCTGCGGCTGGCATTTGTCTGGGGCATCCTGAGCAGTTTCTTCTATGTCAGACTCTCCATCACAATCCTCTTCCTCGTGCTGCCATGCATCCCTGAGGATTTGGTCCCAGCTTCTGTACCAGGCTGGCTGCTTTCCACTCATGATGGCCCTATGAGGCAGGTGATGCTTAGGCTTAAATGTCTAAACTTGATTCAAAAGCACAAGTCTCCATGCTTCCTGTTAATTACAACTGCAAAACACCAAATGGCAATTGCTTTTTCTTCTTCTGTGTGGCAAAATGAATTTATTAACTCCATTTTTAGCATGCTGTCCATTAAATGTATTCTGAAATCAAGCTAGATTTGTAGGAATGATGGCCTCTGATGCAAGACTGACATTAGAAAACATTATTTTTTCCTTTGAGAACTCCCAACATTATTTTTATTTAATAAATGCATATTTAATGGCTTACAGTGATACTTTCTTCTTTTTGACTCACTAGAAACTTTTGTTAGAAGTGTATGAAAAGGCTTCAGTATTGTAGCCCTCAGCTGAATAAACTAGTCTTCATTTAGCATACAGAATGACATCAATGGACTCTGTTGACTTACGGCAAAAGTCTCAGACTCAAATCATTGATAACCAAAGTTAAGAGATTGCTACCTTATGTCAACCTTGTCTATTCTAGCCACAGAAATAGATAGGAATGGGGAACAAACTTTTTTAGTTCATATTCTCATATAAACTTACTTAATTAGCACTTCACAATATGCAAATCAGAAACAGAGTTATTCTTCAATATTCTCACTTTCCAAGTTTTGTGATGCAGAAATAATATGATATTTTACAAATCTTTGTGAAATGATAGGGGAAATCATCAAAAAAAATCCCTATAATGGGAGAAATACTTTAAAAAATGCATTCAGTGTCGTTTTTTGTTTGCTTTAAGTTATGCTCTGATGTGGAAGTTGAACAAAATGAAGTTTAGAAAAATGAAAAAGAAAGCAAAACTGAAACTTTCAATCCCTTTCTTGGTGAGCCAGTAAAATCAAAATATGTAATAATAAGAGAACCATTTTGCTATGTCAACAAAGGCAAACTCTGTTGGAGAACCACCAAGGAGGAACAAAGAAATTTCACTTTCTTTTTCTTCTTCCTTAATGCTGGCTAACAAAATGAAAGTGAGGGTTAAGCACTAACAAGCTACTCAAGTTTGGATTTTATGCTTTCATGCTGCATCTCAACTAATCAAAGATTTGCTGTAAAACCTCAACTTGTAAGACAAGGAGCGCAGTGGTCATAAAATATGAGCTGATTAATTTTACTCTAATTTGTATGATAATTAAAATTCCAACTTTTAATTCTGTTAATTGTCTTCCCACAAGGGGGTTGATTAGCCTTTGCACAACATGCTGTGAAAATGTGCTTCCTGCAGGTCTGTCTTTGTTTCTCTTAAAAATGTAACCGTTTCATACAGTTATCCTTTAACTTCTATAAATAAAAGCATGTTTCAGCATGATTTGGCATGACTCTAAGCTCAACTTAAGCTGCAGCCATAAATCAATTCCTGAATGTTGTTAGGCATTTCTCATTAAAGTGGGGAATGATGTGGCCTTGGCAGATCATTGTCCGTACTAATAAACAATTGTCTGTGAAGATGGTGGTGGTGGTGGTGATGGTAGCAGAGGCAGCCTTCAGATGAACTGAAGGTGGATTGATAATGCTGATGATGAGAGTTGTGCATCTTCCTCACACCTCTCTCTCTCTCTCTCTCTCTCTCTTTTTCACAGCACAGACTTTCAAGAGTTGAAATCAGAACAAATACAGGACCGCTTTGAAAATGTAGGTTCCCCATGAAAAACAGAAACAATCCTCATGCTCTTTGGCTGAAACAAAATAGCGATGGTTCAATAAGACTTCATGTTTTGCTCACTGGTCAGATCAAAAGCTTCACTAACCCCTTGCACATCTGCAGTTCAAGTGCCAAAAGCACACGTGACAGCCACAGGGGCTACTCTATACTGATCACAGTAATTGAGAAGGCAATGTAAAAAGGGGACATAGTTCGTGTCTAATCTCCTTATCTTCCTCTCTCACTCCCCCAGTCCTTTTGGGGAAGGATGCAGAAAACCAGATCACCTGATCCAAAAATCCCTAAAAAGGCTTGCCTTCATCCAGTTAAATGTTATAGTGATTAGGAAATGATGTGGGAACAATCTTATTTCACTTCTCAGTGTAACAAATTCTTTATGCTTGGATGATTCCTGGACTGAAGCCGTTAATTCCCAAGTTTCTGGCTTGTCTATCCATTTCTTGAAATTTCAGGTCACAGCTCTATATTTAGAACTGCTGCCATTCTACAATACACATTTTCCAGTGGTTGTATCAAATTCATAATGTCCCTTCCTTGATATTTTGGTATCTCCATAACAGCCTAAGTGGTGGAGCTCAACCAAGCTACGTGTATAGACTGATCAAGTTTTCAACAAAAGCTTTTTCCTTCAGCCCTGATCACAGCTTGCTAAATTAAACTAGTAGCAAACAAAGGCTCAGAAGTCATAAAAGGCTTTTCTTTCTTTTTTTTTTTTTTTTTTTTGCTGACTTGGGCCCTTCATTACTTCTGGCTGAAGTTGTTCCTATTCAAATTAAGAAAGATTTGGTAAGCAGCTTGGTTTATGTGAACAGCCTGATATTTTCTGTGTCAGTTCATGTAAGGATATTTAAATGCCATTTATTTATGTTGGTGTGCAGATTATTAATTTTGCTATAATGTTTGGACAATTCTAGTCAGCTCACTGAAGCTAAGCTAATCACATCTGATTAGGATCTAGAGCAAAACTTGCAACAATTGCCTTAATAGAGGCATTGCTTTAATCTGAATTTTCTTTTTCTCTCATGTAAGCCTGGCTGGGTTTTCTTTTGTTTTATTCTCTCTATACTTGTATATCATAGTTGCAGAATTAGCCAACTGTAGTGGCAGCCTGTGTTCAAAACCAAACTAAGAACATTTTGTTTGCTAAGTACATAGTTATGACGTTTAGACGTTTACGGCTGAAGTTGTTCTCCCACCTCTCCCATCAGTTCCCTGACCCGGCGCCAATCTTGCAGCTATTGTAATCATCTACCAACAATTAACTTGTACTTTCCACACAGAGCTTCAATTAAAATTAGATAAACACTTCAGTGGTGAAAAGTGTTAGTATTAGATTAATCAGCCATTCCTTGTGTTTTTTCAGTAGTTCTTTCCAGGCCTGGCATCAAAGGCCCTGATAGGAGCTTTCCATTAACTAGACAAAACTCCAGAGCTGCTGTAGTGGGAAAGGTATGGCTACAAGCTGCTCATGTTCTTCTCCCTTCTTCTGGATTGTTGTTCTTCCACCTTCTGCTCCTCTGTAGCCTCACTTAGCAGCTGCCTAATATTAAGTTACATCACTTGTTGTTTCATTTCAGCATGGTCTATTCCAAAATTGCAATGGCTCTCCAAAAGAGTGGGCATTTTTTGGGGGGCGGGGGCAACATTTTTTCCCCAGAGCCTGCAGGGAGTGGGAGATAGTGTCAGAATGTAATGCAAGAGGGTGGGGCTAATTTTTTCAGAGTTTTGAGGTTTTTAAAAACTGTTTTCCATGCATTATGCATGTATAGATATCCATTTTTGTTATTCTGTATCAACTGTAAGAAACTGAGCCATTACGATCTGGTTAGTGTTGCTGAATTTCAGAGAAATCTGGAGGGCTCTGAGCATTGCAAAAAAAGGAGTTGGGGTCACCCTCAGCATACAGGTTGCCCAATTCTGATTTAATCCTCCATTAAGTCAATGATTCCAGAGACTGGATTTAGGACCTATTGCATGCATAGTTTCTCTAAATGAGAAATAGCATTGGAGTTATCAAAGGAGGAAGTTGTAGCTCTCACTAACCAATTAAGGAGGGTGAAGTATGATAGGGTGAGCAACAGTTAGAAATCCCAAACCAGCAAAATATTTCTATTCTCTTTCTGCCTGGTTCTTTTCTGTTAAGCCTTCCATAATCCTTGTGGCTTATATCACATGAGACTTGGTTGTCTGATGTGTTTACTTGTACCATTAACTTGCAGGACTATGGAGAAGACTCTGTATTGATTTTAGGAAAAGCAAAGCTGTACGTCACAAAGTTCATGACAACTTCAATTACAATTTAGAATTTCCAGGAATCTGGGGAAGTTCAGGTAGATGAAATAGAAGAGGTACCAAGCTACTACCCAAAGCAGGAAATGGGATCAGGTTGGAAGGATCCTGAGGATTTCTGGGAAAGGAGCCTTGAAACTCCCAGCCTTCCATCCTAGGGGCTCAGCCATCTGCCACAACCTACTTTTAGCATTAAGAGTAAAATGTGTAGCATTTTAAGGGAGATAGGCATTATTAGCCAAACACTGAGATCTAGAGAAAGAAGCTAATCGGGGTACCTATTTAAGGCTAGTGAGTTCATTCTTTAGCAATAATGCAAATGCCTGCTATTATGTTCTGTTAGCTTCTTCTTTGCCTTACCTACTATATAATCCAGTTATTTTTTCCTATACATCATGATGGGATAGTTACCTCCTATTGCTCTGGAATGAAATAGTAAGTAGAAAATATGTTCCATTTGTTCAAGGTATTCTGAATAACTTCAACAATCAGAACACTGGAAGTGTAGCTGGAAAGCTTCTCTAACTGTAACTCTCAAATCTATTGCTAAACTGGCTGTAAAGGAAAAAAGTTAATTCTGTTTCAAAGATGTGAATAAGCTAGTATTGTGGAGAAAGCATAAGCCACATCCTTCTGTAGGGCCATGCCATCACACCAATGGCACATATGCCGCCCAGCATTGAAAGTATATCAGTGTTCTGAATCAGACACCCCACTATTGGGTTCGGCAAAATGAAGTGGCCACTTCAGGCAATATACAGGAAGGATGGACAAGCCCTACCCCAACTCCTTCATGTCAACTTGCCTGCCTACCCCCACACCTGGTTCACTTGCCTGTTTATCAGCCTAAATAACAACTCTAGAGGCTTTACTTTCCTCAGGAAGCAAGTCTGTTGGGCCGTCCCAAGAAGACCAACCGGCTTAAGAGTCATAATTACTCTTATGCCTCAGGCAGCAATAAACTAGAAAGGGCAGTGGTTTGTGACCAGCCAACTACCATCACCTTCTGGCTTACTACCTAGAATAGTTTCTCATTCTGATGTTTTGCTCTGAGGACTTCTCATCAAGGAGGGTGTTTCAAGAGTCTTCAGAAACACTGCCTAGGGTCATGCTAGCTGCTTTCCTTCAGTTGCAGTCAAGAGTAACTTGGTGTAATTCCCTTAAGGACCAAATGATTCACTCTGAGGAGTCTTTGGAGTTGCCCACTGCAGCATTTGTTAAGAGAGAGGGCTTTGATGGATGAGAGGCTTCAGGCCTCTTAGTGAGCCTGGATCCAGCTTGAGGTATTTTGATTCTGAGGCAGAAGAGCAAATGGCATCCCCTGATTCTTGAGCATACAGTCCTCAACACTTCCTAAATTATTTTGGGTTCTGAGATGAAAACAAAGCCAAACCCACCACAGAATCTCTTCCTGGGAGTAGGACTGACACTCTCAGCTTGGGTACATTGTTGTTCATCCTTGCCCTTTGGGTCCCACTGGTTATCAATTGGCCTTGGCTTCGCTCCCACATTTCTCTTTCCCTGATCATTCTCTTGACCGATGATCATCACGTAAAAAGCTAGACTAGGCAGCTGGACAAAGCCAGTCTCAAATTCCCCATCCCACCAATTCAAAAGGGTTTTCTTCAGATAAAGTACAAACCCAAGAAGCTTGCACAAGGATTGGAATGGGGATTATCATTAGAAATAAGTGCAAAGAATTTTAGTCATCAGACTCCACCAATGGAGTGTTAAACTATCTGGTATGGAATGCGGCAGCTGTATAGTGAGACAACCAGCTTAGAAAACAGGACAGAATACAGGTAGTCCCCAGTTTTAAAATGAGTTCTGTTCCCAAGGTCTGTCCTTAAGTTGAATTTGTATGTAAGCCGGAACAGTATGATTGTTCTACTGTGTAAGTAGTATCAATTAACTCCAACCATTGTGTATTTAACTCAAATTTTGCTACAATAGACTCCATTCTTAACTATGGGTTGTCTGCGAACCAGGCGTTCTTAACCTGTACACAAAACACGTGATTTCAGACACATGATCTTGCAGGCTTAGTTATTCTGGTGCCTGATTCAGATGCACACAGAGAGACTGAAAGGAAAAACTGTCAGTCTTCCTTTTGCATGTTATATTTGTGCTGTATAAGTAAGATATACGTCTGGAAGCTTGTTAAACCATTTCATGAAGCCTGCAAGAACCACTGAAGTGAATACAAATGTGTGGAGCAGAGGGGTTTGTAATATTAAGAGACTGTGGCATGTCACAGTTAACTTTTGGCAACCAGCTAGCAGACATCACATTACTGATCAAGCTATAATAAGAAAACATTTGAAAGATATAGTAGGTAAATGGTCTTAGAACAGAAGTCAACACTGAACTTTAGAGGGATCAGGGAAGATGTTGCAGTGAATTAACTATCCTTAAAGGATATTTAGCATGTACTGTATATATTTGTCTGATTTAATTAAAATGTTTTAATTTTAATTTAGAGACTTATTAGAAACTCTGCTTTAGAGATTCCAAAACTTCCTTTTCTCTGCTCCAGAGATTAGGTTAAACTGTACATATCAGGACCACTTTAGAAGTTATATTATAAAAACTTAAGTAGGAAAATATTTTCTGAATATGATCAAAGAAAGAACTGTGGTATTTAAAAAGTCAAAAAAATTGGCTCCCACAACTCTTGAAAAATACTGCCAATACATCTATCTATGAGGTAAAAAAAAAAGACTGCTTTCTAAGGTACTCCCTCAGCACAGCTTTGTTATCAATTGCTTGCTCCCAAAATCCCAAAGCTTTGCTGAAAACATAACTATTTTTACAGCCCTTCAATTCTATGTGGATTTGGGAGGAACTGACAACTGGGAAAACAAACCCCTCCCATTTATTTATTTATTCAATTTATATAGCCCCCCATCTCACATTTGTGACTCTGGGTGACTTGCAGTTAAAACATAAACAGTGAGAAAATAAAAAAAACAGCCATACAAACAATACAAACATTAAAAACTAAACAATTAAAGACATACAGTACAATCCCCAGGACAGCACAGCCATTCAAGAACAATACATCCATTTTATGGCTCCACACCACACTCTGATTTGGTCTTCAGGCCTTTCCAGAGGGCCAGCAAGGTCAGGGCTAGCCTGACCTTGGGGGGAATGATGTTCCACAGGGCAGGTGCAGCAGCAGAAAAAGCCCTCCTCCTGATGACATTCTCTAGTGGATTGAACCTGCAAGAAGCCTCTTCTGCTGGACCCGATGGTGGTCCCTCAAATACCTGGCCCCATGCCATGTAGGGCTTTATAGGTTATCACCAGCATCTTGAATTGGACCCAGAAGCAATCGGTAACCAATGCAGCTTGCAGAGCAAAGTGTAATGTGCACAGATTTAGGTGCACGTATATCTGCCTGCGCTGTTGCATTTTGCATCAACTGAAGCTTCCAAATACTCTTCAAAGACAGCCCCATGTAGATGCATTACAGTAATCCATATGGGAGGTGACCAGGGCATGAGTGACTGAGTGTAGAGCCTTCTGATCCAGGAATGGGCACAACTGGCACACTACTTGGAGCTGTGCACCTCTTAGCCACAACTGCCACCTGCTCTTTGAGTCATGAGTCCAGAAGGACCTTCAGGTTGCACATCGGTTCTGTCTGGGGCAGTGCAACCCTATCCAGAACCAGAGATGGTAAATTTCTAGATCTGGGTAGCCCCAGAACCCAAAGACACTCAGTCTTGCCAGGGTTGAGCCGAAGCCTGTTGTTCCCCCATCCAAACCCCTTTAGCCTCTGGACACTGAGACAGGACGTTGGCAGCATTGCTTACTTCACCAGGGGTGGAGATTTATAGCTGGGTATCGTCAGCATACTGATGATACCTTACTTCATGGCTACGGATGACCTCATCCAGCAGCTTCATGTAGATGTTAAACAGGACCTGAGAGAGTACTGAACCCATTGCTTATGATAAAGGCTGGTCTAAATCATTTGTAGATTGCAACAGCAGCTGATCTGGGTGAAAAGTGTGACAAGCATCTGGAAAGGTTAGATCCAAAGCTTCTACCCACTTTATCCCAGTCATCCCCATCCAGCTATTACATGTACTTTTGGAGCTTTTTGAAATTGAGATTTATTTCTCACCATAGGCAGGGAGATGGAAGCAGGTCATCAGCCTCAGACATAATCTGTTTTTTATCAGCGTCTCTGTATCTCAACTGGCACTGGAAGCATTCTTAGAAATTAAAAATAGTGGGTTGCTGCAACCTAGGGTGTATGCCCACTTGCCCAGAAAATATGGCAAAAGTAAGGTGAAGATGGTAGAGAGAGAATCCTGCCTCAGAGGATTCTAGAGCAACTTCCCACTCTAAATGGGAATGAGAGTTGATTGGTCACACTTGCCATTTTGTGAGTTTTCCCATTACATGCTCTCAAAGTCAAAATCTGCCCATCATATCTGCCCCAAAAGATTAATGACCTCTGATTTATGGAGTCCATGAAAAAGCCATTCTGCAAACAATGATTAATTTTGTTCTGAAATAACTGAAATAGTATAAATGTTTAAAGTATGTACAAGTAGAGAGCAGTGGAGTGATTCCCAAGAGGATACTGGTTCCCATAGGCACAATGTGAAAGATCCCAGGTCTGTAGGATTAACTACCTGGCCTGGGTTCAGGTCTCATCAGTGACCTGTGCAGAGCTTAAAGAAACAAACCATGTAATTCCCTACTACTACTCAACAATTTCTAGTATAGCCCAGGTATGATGGAAATTGTTCTTTAATTAAACATCACCATTAGTTTGTGTATTTCTAAGGAATTTCAATGCTTACATCTAATTTATATTTTATTTAAAGATGTGGAAAATAACGGTGCAATGGCCAAGCTGGTCCTCAGTTGATAAAAATGAACCAAATGTGTTATATTAATAATATAGTATATATTTCACTAAGACAAAAAAATAAATTTCTTTGGTCGCTTTCTCATATATTTTCAGTTAGTTAACACCCAATCTTTATTGTACCCAATGAATATTTCATGTATTTGCGAGCTAATAAAATGCTGGTCATGTGATCAGGACCAGAAGGGGCCAGGCCAACAGGCTTTAATAAAAAAGAACCAACAAAGCCAAACTGTGGGATGAATAGGTAATCTGAAATTGCTCTTGTGTCATTGGCAGAGACTTTTTCAAATTGCTAGGTAACCTTTGTCCCATCCCAACTAGCCATGACTCATGAAGGTCTGAAACTTGGAGATGCTGGAATATGCTGTTCCCACCAACAGCAAGAACAAAAAGTATAAAATCCATCAGTATCATTTGTGGAGGTGTAAAAGACATTAAGTATTAAAAATAAATTATTCAGTTGGTAGATCTAAGCAATGTAAAGACAATACATTAATTAATAAATAAACAATAAGCAAAAGACAGATGTGAGGTAAGAAAAAAAGAAACTAAGTTAAATATGGTTTACACAACACCATTCACTTTATCTCTCAATACCTTTCTATCCATTCTTGTTTCCATCATGCCTATAGACTACCTGCATTGACTTGTTCTTTAAAATTCTCACCTGTCTCTTTTTGAGGATCTTAACAACATCCATTCATTCTTGTTTTACAACATACGCATCTTAATTAACCAATTCTCACTGCATTCAATTCAGATGTATGTTTCCCCTGATGTAACCAGCACTCACATCTGTACAACAAAGTGGCAGAAGCACACTCTTATGCTTAGTCATTTTCTCTGGCAAACACCAACACCTTAGTCTTTCCTACCTTAATTTTCAGGTTCATACACCTCATTGCATCATATAATTTATCTAATGATCATTGCAAATTATTCATATTCTCTGCTACCAATATAGCATCAACTGCATACAAAAATATGTTTATATTGACAACCCCAAACAATATACAGGTAGTACTTAAGACCATTCTTTTAATGACTGTTCAAAGTTATGATGGTGCTGAAAAAAGTGACTTACAACCGGTCTTCACACATACGACCATTGCAGCATCCCTGCAGTCATGTGATCAAAATTTGGGTGCTTGGCAACCAGCATGTATTTATGACAGTTGCAGCATCCTGGGGTCACGTGATTGCCATTTGCAACCTTCACAGGGGGCTTCCAACAAGCAAAGTCCATGGGGGATTTGCTTAATCAGTGCAGTGATTTGTTTAACAACCGTGGCAAAAAGGTGGTAAAATTGGGCACAACTCACTTAATGACTGCATTGCTTAACAACAGAAGTTCTGGTCCCAATTGTGGTTATAAGTCAAGGACTACCTGTAATGGAATGCATCTACGAGGAGAAGAGTGATTTTGTGGGAAATCAAGGCTATCAGGAAGGAGGGGGTGCATTCCAGGAGGTGGGAAGAGTCAAGAGGCAACACAGTCCGCAGGGGGAGTGTGAGAAGAGTAAGAGATTCAGGATAGCCACTCCCTAGAATCTCACAGGGTATATCCACTAGTTGCTGTAGTATAGATTTAGTTTGGCAAGATTCTATCTATTAGGTGTAAGCAAATAAAAGAAGTGTACTCGACTGAACTATTTCATCATTATTCTTGGGCTGGGCCTGACACTACCTGTACCCAAACAATGAACCTGTAATGCCATAGAAGTATTCCTTACCATTTATCCCTTTATCCATTAGTGGATAAATATATAATGAATACTTCTATAGCATTACAGGTCCATTAGTGGATAAATAATAATAAATATAAATAAATATCCACTAATAATATATAATCATATTAGTAGATAAATATCCACTAATAGATAAATATATTTATCCACTAATAGATCATCACAGATCCTTAGTCGCCACTCATTGTTGAACGATTTGCTGTTTATTCTCAGACATGCTTTGCTTCCATTATACATAGTTTTAGCACATTTAGCAGCCAGCCTTTAAATCCATATTCTTGCTAAAGAAACATAATTCAAGTCTATTCTCTTTATCATATGCTTTCTCATATGACATGAAATAACCTTTTTTTCCACATTCATGTATTTCTCAATGACCAAATGAAGAACAAAAATTTGGTCTGCACACATCCTGCCTGGCATAAAGTTGCAGTGCACTCCTAAAATTTGCTCATTGTCACCTTTTGTACCCTTTCAATTACAGTTCTACCAATCCTCTTTCTAGGCACACTTAACAAACTAGGCTCCCTGTGGTTTTTCATACATTCTTGCTACCTTTCTCTTGTGCAAAAGGACAATAATGGAATTTCTCCAATATTCTGATACTGATGCAGGCTTCTCACACACTTTAAAGAAATTGCACAGCCACTTCATAAGCAAACTGCATCCATATTTAACATGTTTCCAGTTATACCTGCAGCCTTACCATTTTTTAATATTCTCACATAATTTATGATTTCTATCACTGGTTTTTGGACTCTAACACTTATAGCATTCATTTCAACTTCTCTCTGCAACATGTCACTGTATTTTCCATACAAACCTCCCAAATACAGTGGTACCTCGGTTCACGAACTTAATTCGTTCCACGATTCTGGTCGCGAACCAAATCAAATTTCCCCATTAGGTTCAATGTAAATAAGGTTAATCCATTCTGACCCCTACAAACGTGGTTGCCAGCCAAATTGGTCGCCAACCGAATCAAATTTTCCCATAAGGTTCAATGTAAATAAGGTTAATCCATTCTGAACCATATGTTTTTTTTTTAACCACAAAAATATGAAACAAAGTACAGTACAGTACAGTATGAAGAGAGAGAACACTAACCTTGCTTGAGGTGACACCAAAAAGCTTCACAGCAAGTGTCTGCGAGCATGATCTCGCCTAGAAGAAGCCACGACCACATGTCAGAGCAGGGAAGATGGCCGTGGGTTGTGTTCGTCACCCGATGCAGAGTTTGCAAACGGAAGCAAAATTTTGTGAATGCTGCTGTTCGCGAGCCGAATTGTTCATGAACAGAAGCGTTCGTGAACCAAGGTATTACTGTAGTTCTTGCAAGATTCTTCACTTAATCATTTCTTACTTTTATTTTTACATCATTGGTTACTACTCCAATTACATGCCTTTGGACAAGCTCATGATAAAAACTGAGAGGTACACAGCAAGAAATTCCTTCTTACTGTTCCACCAGTTTATCTTCTATGCCAGGCTTGCAGACTTTTGTAGATTCTATAATAGATATGGGTACCCCAGCCCCTTTTGTGAGGCCTCTAGAAAACCAACTGGCCACAGCTGCCAAAAGTCAAGGATATGATCCAGAAAAACAAAAACAAAACCAGCAAATTCTCGTTCATATGTGTGAAATGATCCTATCCACTTTATATCATTGCCCCAGCCGCTGTTGCTCTTGCATCTCCGAAACTATTAAATGCGGCTAATAGTCATCAAAGTGTTGCTTACCACTGCTTACACACACACATACACACAACCAATTCTGAAGCAGTCCAGATAAGGGATTGTGTGGAAACCAGCTTGGTGTAATATCCCCAGTGCATTCATTTAAAACAAATTATAATTAAAAAATAGGGGCAATCTTATAATCATGGCCACATTTCATGAATTACAGCAATTTTAGTCAATGCCAAGCCTCATTACCTTCCAGTTCATTTGGATTGCCATAAACTGCATTCCTTCTATAAAAACTATGATTTTAGATGTCAACCATACTTCCCCTTATCACGGCATCATCTTTTACGCAGAGGGAATGTTCTGGCCAGGTTCCAGAGGGAATGTTAGATTTGAGGTTCTATAATGAAAAACTAAAAATGATAAAGGGATTTGGAGAAAATAGAGGACCTTTATTTATTTATTTATTGGTTTCCTCATTTGTGATTTAATTACTTCAATTTTTACCATGCCTTTATACCCATAGGGCTTGAGATAGTTAACAATCAAAATAAAATATAAAACTCAATAAAATTCAATGAACACAACTGTTCAAATCTGATTCAAGGAGGAATCAGAGTTGAAGCATTATCAACTTCCAGTGATAGAAGAAAAGAGATAGATTCAGAAATTGAATCAAGTGACATCCTTACTTTCAAAAAGTAAAACAGAATCCTAAAGCCTCACTTAGTAGCTATTCATATTATAATTCCCATCTGGCATGCTGTGCACAATTCTTCATAACATCTTACTGCACAAAAAATATAAGACAAGTCTATTTTTCATTTTATTCTGGACTTAGATAATAATGGCTATGCGAGACCAAGACTGAAGTGTATGATCACCTTCAGAGTTAAATAGCAAACCTATAGCAATTTAAAAAACTCCATACAAGCAAACTTCAACCTAGGAGATCACAAAGCAGCTATAAAAGTCTACCAGTAAACCAGTTATATACAACAGTAGCCATTTCAAAAAGTCTTTATTATAGTGATAAAAAAAAAAAACTTAACAAACCATAGCATTGCCTTTAAGGTCCAAATTCAATAGCTTCCATTGAAACTTGTAGTGTTTGCAGCCAGTCATGCTGCAAACTTGCCTTCACAGAATTAAGAGAAAACTTATACCTCTCAAAATACATACAAACATAGGCACATATACATTGTTTTAAGAGTGACATTGTTCTTCCTTGGCTTTCTCACATATACCTAACATTCCAGTTTATTGCATTAGCTGGAAAGCAGAGGGAGGATGGGAGTCTTCCTGGAGATCATTATGCCCAAACATGGCTTCCCTTAATCCTGCTGATATCTGTGATTCCTTCCTTCCTTCCTTGAAAGGTTTACTGTGTAGAACACTGACTTCTAGCCTTCTGCCATTTTCATTCTGCCAGAATGCCCATCAATCCCAAGTGGATCCAAAATGCCCTAGGAAGTACACATTCGACAGATAGAGAGCAATGCTTCATTTTGAAATATTGCTAGCTACAGGGGGAAGGAGGAAAATAATAGGTTGGCCTCATTTCTGTTCATTAAGAGGGAGAGGTTTGAAGATCCCAGTAAGGAAACATGGGGTCACCAAGCACAGTGGGAGGAAATAGGGAAGAGGCTGGTGCTGGGCTCTAACTGATGTCTCAGTGGAAGGAGAAAAAGTAAGGATAGGATGGAGAGGAATGCAGAGAGCAATGGGAGGAGTCAAGGAAGCAGTTAAACAATGAGGAAGGAGGTCTGCATGGAGTGTGAATTTTTAATGTAATGTTGAATGAGTAAATGGGAGAGAAAAAGAAAAGATTTTTATTAGGGTTTTGCCTGAACTTGAACACGTTTTTGAGAATGTGTTCTCCATGGCTATCTATCCATGGGAAATCCATAGGAAATATGAAAATCCATCTCATATTATAGGACACAGATTCTAGATGTTCATTAAATTAAGAATTCATTGGGAATTCTGAAGCCATCTACATGTACTTTGATATGAATTATAAAGGCCATTTTCTAAAATATGGTGATTTAATTTTATACAATTAAGCACAATTGTATGGTTCATATGTCTAATCTCGGGGTCAAAAGTGGGGACTTGGATGTTGATGAAGTTTTCCATGCCATAGCCATGATACTGTAAGTGCTCCATTGGTAATATGAGCAAAAGGGGGTTGTTAATGGAATATGCCAGCAGTTGAAAAGAGAAAACTTTAAATCCCCTTCTTTTCCTTACACGTGTCTAAAACTATAAAGTAGTATTTTGTCTGCCTGAAAGAAGGGAAGGCCATACAAAAAGGAGATGCAATCTGCCAGTTCAGTTCTTGTTCAAGCAAGATCTCTCCAGCTCCTTAAGTTCTCTTAAAACAATCCTGCTAACTAGTCTTCAAATGGTGGTGGTGGATTCTCAAGAGGCAAATTTACTCCTTTCCTCCTTTACAAAAACCTCTACTTATGAATGTACAAGAAAAGCTTTACAAGCATACAGAAATACAAGTAGAATCACACAGGTACAAGAATAACTTTAAACCCTAAGCTATGTGTTCCACAGAGAGGCTTGCTGAGAAAGCAGCCTTTCCCCTCTTCCTCATTCCCAACTGACTGGGCAGTTTCCTTAAAGGTACATTTTAAAGGCACAGTGCATATTTAAACAAACCAGCTTTCCTTATGCTTTTGCAAAATGCCCAAAGCAACAGCTGAGAGACATATAGCAATTTTCTCTCTCCTTTGCCTGACTCTCTTATCCTTCCTTCTGGGTTGGATTTCCTCCATTCAGGCCCCTCTGATCCAATCTACTCCTCCTCTTGGCTTGATTCATGGGTTATTTTCCTCACTAGTGAAAAACCTCTCAGTCTTTCTTTCTCCATTGGCCAAACATTTCAACCAATAGTCCTGATGCTTTTGCAACCCCAGGCGGTCTCTTTTCTTATAAGCTATAAGGAATGAAAACCCACCTGAGCCAAGTGCTGCAAAAATAAAAGGCTCACGTCTTTTATCTTTTACCTTTTGTTTACTCACAAATAGTCTTTCTCTCCTTTAGAGCTTTGCTTCTTATTCCTTATCTCTTATGGTGTACCTCTTTTGGCTAACCTTTTCCTTTTCATTAATTGGTTTTATTATTTTATCTTTCTGATCCACTACTTTCTCTCCCTGGCTGGGCACTTCTCATACTGTTCCCAGCTCTACATTTTTTATACCTTTCCTAATTCCTCAGTGTTGTTTTCTACCACTTTGCTCCTTGGAACTTCTAATCATCTCTGTACTCTATTTGCTCTTTCTGAAGCTTCTTATTTCTCACAGACATTTGCAACCAGATTTTACTGTATCACACATCCTTCTAGCAACTCCCTACTAGTTTGCAACAAAATTTAACTCCACTGCAACCATCCCAGTTGCATTTGTGTGAGTCCAGCAAGTCTTCATAGTGGACAATTCTACCATGGATCGTCCATATCTCATGGATTGCTCTGCCCATAATCTCAAGGAATCACCAGAGGTAATTATGCATCAGTGGCTTTGATTAATTTTAACATTCCTCAATCTCAAACATCATTCTTGGTTATGCTCTAAAATGTTTAAACTGATTAACTGATTATTACAGCCAGAAAAGTAATATATCCATACATCTTGTAGGGTGAGACTGATACTTCCTAAGTCACAGATCTTGAACCTTTAGGGGATCAGTCCCTCTTGAAGTCTCTGAGAAAACAGACTGTAGGGACTGGAAAGAATAATAGCTTTTCTCTGAGTGCTTAATATTAACAATGGCCATCTGCCACAGTAGATCTACCCTTCGTGCTGCAGACTTAATATGAGTTTAGCTATATTGTTAAATGAATATGCTACTTTCTACTGATATCATCAAAACAACTTACATGCACCAACCCACAATTGTCATCACTCCTGCTAACCTTGAAATGCAGAGACCTCCAGCTGACCTAGGGGAGACAAAAGAACCCACAAAAATCCAACATACAATCAGTGCTTTATCTCTACCACTTGTGGACTATTTCGTTTGGCATTTAAAACATCTGAGATTTTGCAATTAGTGGGGGAGGGTCCACAAAGCATGATGCCATGCAAGCAGCATTCCATGTGAAAATAGCAAGGAAATAATAGCATGAAGGTAAGTGGCTTAAACTCTGAGGAGAACAGGAAGAACCCCAAACCTGGCAGCAGGATGAAGAAAGAGTTCTTACAAATAGGAAGACAGGCCTTCCCCTGATTCCGGAGAGTTTCAGTGAATGCAGTGCATTTCCTGTTGAACCACCACCGAACCAGAAACAAAGATACTATTGTGGGATCACGCAGGCACAGAGCTGGGCACATAGTAGTGCAAACATACAAAAGTATCCAATGTAAATCAGCACTATTACCCCAAGCTAACAAGTGGCAAGCCAACAGATAGCTTGCCTAAGCCACCACAGTCATTTGTTAGCTAAGACTGTATATTCTACCTCCACCATTAACCAGTTTGCAGAAATAGGTCTAAAGTATAAGGATCACTGTGGTAACATTAACAGACTATGCATTTAATATTTAACACCAAAGATTCTTAACAATTAATAAATGTACTGAAGCATATCTTTTTGTAGACTATACTTTATCAGACAGATGGAGCTTTAGCCTGATATAAATAAGCTATATACACTCATGGAAAGGATGTAGCGGGGAGAAGTTAAAGCCATATGTAGGGTATGTATATAGTGATATTTGGTATTATGGCCTTCACAAAACCAGTTATGTGTGACATATTATAGGCATAGTGTGGTAGGAAAGATCTAAATTTAGAATTTAATCACTACAGTTAATGAATTACAGTGTATAAGTGCCTAAGTATTATAAGAAGTAACAGTCCAAAGATATCCAGATTCATGAGCCTTAGCAAAGTGCAAATCTGATACATAAGTAATTTGTCATCATATTATTAATGTATGCTTTTCATATATTTCTGCTCACAGACCTAAGCTTTTCTTATTTTTGTGCTGTGCTTTTTAAAAACCTGGTGATAGGGATGGCAGAGATGGTGGTCCTAGTGATATGAGCATGTCGTGAAGCAAGAAGATAGTCTGTTATATCTGGAAGGTAATAAAGAGACTGCAGCTTTGCATCAGTAAATCAGGCTCATTTCTCCCTTGTCATTACAGGCTCCATATCACAACAGTGCTTTTATCATCAAAAACTCCCATTAGATCATAAAAATGAAGCAAAGCAATTAACTGTTTTTCATTACACTTATTGTTTAATTAGCACATTATGAAGATTGCTTGTTAAAAGCCAGAAACCTACCTTCTAGCTCCTAGCAATGAATTCTTATGATCGCATGTGGGAGCAGAGATGCTATGGAGTCTCTGCATGGTCTCACAAGCCTTCCTTTGAATAACAGAAGAGCATCAGTGGTGAGGCTGCAGCAATGCTTTTGGAAGGAGAACGGTGTAATAAGAGTAAGAACTGCCTAAAGGACACCAAAGGATCAGAAACTCTGCTCCTAATTCCACACACAGGACTCTGAACTTGCAGAGTGCTTTATCACCTCTCTTCTCTTTCCTTTCCTATCAAATCCTGGAAGGCTATCTGCACGGCTCTAATGCAGTCCTAAGAAACATTTGGTCTATGGCTGTTCAAAGGAGGTCTAAGTTACCATTGCATTGTGAAGATAATGGTGTTTTTGTGCTGAATTTTTAAAAAAATATGCACATCTGGATTTGTATTCTCATTTATTTGATGTGACAATTTGTATTATTACTAGAGAGAATCTGTTTAACAAGGTATCAAATATATGTCACTCATCAGCCAAGCAGTTTACATGATGCTTCCAGTTTGGTCAAATTCATATGGGCAACTGTACTTGTATACTGGAGTGGCAAAGTATGGAGTGGACCTGATTCACTCCAAAGTGATACTGGTCATCTCCAAAAAAATGCAGCCCTTTTTTCCCTTGAAATATTGAGATCCGATAGGAGAAAAAAAGTGTTTAAATCCTTCCAAGTTGTAATCACAGACATTATTGCACTTACAAAAATATAGGGATTGCATTACTATTTGCCCAAAAGCAAGGTTGGTACTTTGCCTCCTGCCTGCCTCTACCACCACCCCCGGCAAGTTTGATCATTCCTTAACTGGTATAAGTGCCACTTTAACACTTTCTGAACATGTTCATCATCTCCCTATTAATCTCCAAGATTTATCAAGCTGCATTACCTATAACAGACATTCATATAACAGATATTATATGCCATTCATAATCCCATCACATAATGAAAGACATTTGAATACCTAAATTATTATACTATTGTACTTTATAGATATCACTGGTTATTACTCTTGTCAATATAATGAAATAAATAATATTGACAGAAAAAGTTGTAAACCTGAAAAAGGGCAAGTCATAAATAGCGCTAAGTAAAACCACTGTCCTGCATTTTTTCCTACCCATTTTTATTTAACTTGATGAAAGAAAATGCATATTAATAAGTTAAATAAGTAAGAAAAATTCTCATGGATGTTTATTTATACACTGTTTCCCATACAGGAGCATCTCAAAACAGTTTACCAAAAAAAAAAAAAACCCTAGCAAGCAATACACCAAAACAATATGAACTATAATCAATAAAAATTAATATATATATTTATTTTTAAAAAGTCCAGTATTCTACTGTCTGGTGACCAACAAATGCATCTGGGAAGTGTGCAGGTGAAAGACAGCTCATGTTCCCCACTTTTCTTTAGCAACAATGAGAGATGTAGGTCACCGGATCTCCCCCCATACATGACAACCCCCAACTCTGCTTCCCTTTAAAAAAGAACATTAAGACCTGGTTTTTTCCTCAGGTGTTTGGGTTCAGTTGAGTGGAGTCCCCCGTTGTCCTGTTTGGTCACCATTTTATACTTTATATACTGGGTGGCTCTTTTTTAATGTTGTATGGGATTTTTGTTATTGCTTATCTCTCTTGTTTGCCACTGAGGGCCACATTGTTTGAGTTGGGCAATCTTACAAATGTATTGAACAAACAAACAAACAAAGCTACTTTGTATTGAGCCAGATCTTTGGTCCATCAAGTTCAGCATCATCCGTGCTGTTGGGCAGCAGATCTCTAAAATTTCGAGCCGGAGTTTTTCCAGCCTTACCTGGAGATGTCATAGAGCCATCCCCCCTGACCTCATACCTCCTGATGGGTTGAGCTTCAACTTCTCTAACTCCTAGCCATGCTGATTTGAAATTACAGGAGTTGAAAATCAACACATCTGAAGAGTGCCACCTTGGGGAAACGGGGGCAGTGACTTAAAGTCAGTAACTGACTTTTTAAAAATTTATCTTATCCTCTTATTTATAGCCTCTTTACTTGGACTGGTGAAAAAACAGCAGTTCAGTTAAAAAGCATGCAGGTGACCTAGTAATTCAATGAAAAATTAGTTCATGAAATGGCAGTCCTCTGCCTTTGTTCTCCTTCATTGTTCCCACAATGAAGCTCTTCTTGGAATGGAATGGTCCTGTATACATCCCTACTCATCTCTGCTGCTGCAGCTTGATGGAATTGTTGCTGTGAGGTAGGGATGTTCAGAAAGCCTCCTGTGGATTCCAGAGAAATTGAACGTATTCTGCCTCATCTTTTGCTAATAATTAGCCGCCTTAGGCATATCTGAACCACTTTTGCTTTGCTGAAGCTGGCTGGTTAGCAGGTTTTTTAAATGTCTTGAATGTAGCTGCTGAACACCCATTAAAACTCTCACTGATGTCCCTTTCTCAGTCAGTGAAAATTTATTTATTTATTTATTTATTTATTTATTTATTTATTTATTTATTTATTTATTTATTTAGCAGACTTATCCCCGCCCATCTCCACCCAATGGGGGACTCTGGGTGGTTTACAACAAATTAAAACAAATAAATACATAATTAAAATTTATAAAAAAGAAAAACACATTTACACAAAATGGAAGGAAGAGAAAAACCCCAAGAGGCTGATGGAAGCAACACCAGGCCTCTAGGGGGCTAGCCAACCCCACTTCTGATGAAAATATTGGGTATGAGGGGCAATGTCATTCATATGTGCAAACTTCTTATGTTTGACCTCTTCATCTGCTGTTACTTAATGCATGTCAAGAAAATATGTGTTCATCTGTTATACCCAATACTTCCAGGTTTCTAACCCCATCAATTTATTTGTGAATGATATAGCATAAGTATAGAAGTTTTTGATTTCTACAATACATATTCTAAAAACTGAAATTATATATAGACTACAGAGTGCATGCATCAAGAATGGTGGCTGTTTGGAAATGTATGTTAATGGAAAACTTCAAATTGTTTACTAATGAAATCAATTCAGTACACCCTGTTTTTACATGACACATTGCACACATGGCTCATACATACTAGTGTATAAGATGTGACACTCAGTGCATTTCAGGACCAGAGCAAAAGGACAGGGGCTTTGAATTTCCTGGAAATTCATGCTAGAATTGTAGATATCATTCCAAAGTCATTGATGATTGGTGTGTTAACTTTTCATAAGAAAAAATTACATATGTCATACATGAGAGCCAGTCTGGTGTAGTGGTTAAAGCATCAGGCTAGAAACCAGGAGACTGTGAGTTCTAGTCCTGCCTTAGGCACGAAGCCAGCTGGTGATCTTGGGCCAGTCACTCTCTCTCAGCCCTAGGAAGGAGGTAATGGCAAACCACTTCCGAAAAACCTTGCCAAGAAAACTGCAGGGACTTGTCCGGGCAGTCACCAGGAGCCAAAACTGGCTTGAAGGTACACAGACAAAAAAATGTCATACATATATTAAGTATGAAGTACAGCTAAGCTCATACATAGATACAGGCTTTACCATAGACTACATAATGTATAAATCAGGCCTTAGGACATACTGTATGTGGCTTCAAATCCTCTTGGGATATGAATTGAGCCCCCACTCAGCAATCAGTGGCATTGCTAGGCACTTTCCACTGGGCCAGTTCCTAGTTTCTTCCTGTTGTGATGCACAAAAGCTCTGAAGACGCATTTGGTAATGCTCTCAGACAGATGTTCCATGCATTCAGTGGATGAACTGGCCTTCTATAATGCAACAGATCTAGTGGGATTTGTTATAAGCAAGTTTAATTTGCTCTATGATTTATGATTAAAAATCATCCAATGTAGAAAAGAAGCCCCACTATGAAATGTTTTACTACTTGTCACAGCCTGTGATTAACCTGTGAAATGTTTTCATTTGGATCTAAATGAAGAAAGGGGCTTAGGGAGCTCTCTCTTGCCTGGAACCAATACAGAGGCACTCCATGAATAAATATTTTTGGCTTCAATAATCATCAGGCATGGCTATGGTTTCTCTTTTTTTCATTAAAGAAGAAAGAAAGGGGGGGGGGGGGGACATCAACCAAACTGCAACCCAGTAGAAGTGGTAAAATGCTCACGAGATACATAATATGACAAACATCCTAATGCAATATCTTCTGTGTTATAACATAAGCAAGAGTACACACCTTGGTATTGTGGGACCAGCAGGAGAAACAGTGAAAATACACTTAAGGGGAAGATCATGTCTTAGCCAGAAAGGCAGAAAACAATTTATTGTATTAATTTAAGCAGGAAAAGTTTAGTAAATGGAAGTTTAGATCTCTAGGTAGTTGAACAGCATAATAAAGCTCTAATCATTTCTGGGGGAGATTATTCTTCTTGATTAGGAATAAAACAAATCTAAACTATTTCTAAATCATACCAAATTGATTGGTTTTTTAAATTGTTTATGTTCCATCAAGTAATTTTTGACTCCTAGCAACTACATAGATAGATTTGTTGCTAACCTGGTCTTTCAGGTCTTAAATCATACAAAAAACTCTCACAAATTTTGACAGTACTAGATTAGATGAGTCATTGGCTGGACTCTGTATTTGATATACATATGTTAAACTATAAATACAAAAGACACGTTCAGACCCAATTAAGACCTATAATTAATTAGTGAACAATATTTATAGCAAGATAATATCTTTACTGTAACTGAAACAGCCAGGGGTATTATCTAAGTCAGGCAATGACTGGTTTCATCCCACCTTGATTCTCATCTGGATTTTGCCTAGTACAGGGCACCTCAACCTTGGCAACTTTAAGACGGGTGGACTTCAACTCCCAGAATTCCCCAGACAGCCTTGCTGGCTAGGGAATTCTGGGAGTTGAAGTCCACCCGTCTTAAAGTTGCCAAGGTTGAGGAACCCTGGCCTAGAAGGAAACCAGAGTAGACTTTCCCCCCAGCTGCAGCAACACACGTTAACAGGGACCATGGCTGATTAGGAGGTAGCCAGCAGAGGTGTAGGAAGCAAGAGCATAGAGGCCTACTGCTGGACATCAAGACCTCTCTGCACAACCTGAGCCTGCTGTGCCTCTGTCTTTTCCTCAGAGGAAGAATTTAACAGCTGGTTCTCAAAAAACAGACCAAACTGGCTAGAAATGTAACAAAGGAAAGGGCAGACTTTGAAGTTGTTCAGAGCTCTTCATCAAACAAGAGGTTGCAACAAGCAGGGTGTAGGAAAGAAGAAAGGAGAGAAGAGAGTCAGGTATTTCAGCCAGGAGGTCTGCAGATTAAGAGGGAGATTGCAGGTGAAAGGCATCATTAGTTAATGGTAGGCATCACTACTGCAATGTTATCTTTTGCACTGTGGGATAAAGAATAATAGCCGGCCTCACCAGTTCAGGAAATGCAAATGACTTTCTGGCTTTTTCCCTATCCAGTGCTTTTTGTAATATGTTGCCTGATTAATTGTTCTGGAGAACTCAAAACCCACCCTTTCCTGCCATTTTGGCTGGCCCTAAGAAATGTACCAGCCAGTGATGGTTGTTGATTTTTCTCCCTAGTGAACCAAGAAAACAATTATTATTGTTTATTTTAGTAATAACATCTGTATGCTGCTACTGTCTGTGACTTCTGTATTCCTTATAAACATGCTCTAATAACATTTTGCGACACTCTTTCCATATAATGAGCTCTAGCAGTATACAATGTGCTTATACAAATACATTGTCTTGTGTTCTCAAATATTTTAGCAATAAATCCTATCACACCTCTGGTGTGACCTGCAAATTTTGGGCAGTAGTAGAAAACTGAGTACATCTCATTTCTTTATGGGGCTTTTTAGAAAGACTACGGAACAGGTATTTTCAATTTCCACCGTATTATCTATCCAAAATCCTGAAGTAATCTATATTCTAGGGAGCTGCAGGGGTGGGATCTAGATAAGGAATCTGTGGGTTTTTAAAACTACCCTTTGTTGATCACAAACTCTTTCCACTGACAAGATAATAAGACAAAAGAAGTTCTGAATTTTCAAGAACATAAAATGGCTGAGGATGAGCAAGGGTGTTGGGCATATACAATACACTATTTAAAATACAGTAATCGCTTAATATGTTTATGGCATCCCTACCATAGTTGACTGCTTTTTTTCCCCTCCTACTCAGCAGCTGCTTAAGCCAAAAATGCCTGAGGGCAGAGGTTTATTGTTCATATGCCTTACCTTGCTGTGGGTTAAAACAGCTGCCTTTTCACTATTCATAAGTTAAGGGCAATGCTTCACCCTCTAGAGCAGTGTTTCTCAACCTTGGCAGCTTTAAGCTGTATGGACTTCGACTCCCAGAATTCCCCAGCCAGCTGGCTAGGGAATTCTGGGAGTCGAAGTCCATACAGCTTAAAGCTGCCAAGGTTGAGAAACACTGCTCTAGGGGGCAGAGGAAGAAGACTGAAGAGGACAGGGCTGGAGAAACCCAAGCTGTGAAATCTAGATGCTGGCTGGGTCTTTGTGATGTGCTCTGCCTCTAGTTTAGCTAGGAGGAAAATGCAGCTCAACCGAGTGGTTTCCCTGAAGGAATAGCAGACTTTTCATCCAAATGTGAGAGCCATTAGGGGGAAAAATTATATCTGAAGAATGAAAGAAAGTTGTTCTGGTCAGTTTAAAAAAGAGTTTGAAAGTTGGTGTTACTTTAAAAGCAACACAAAAAGAGCAGAAATTGTGAGTTCTTTTGCACCCCCCACCCCCCCAATCTTGGGAAGATGCATTCTCTGTCTCCCACTCCAACATGAGATATGTTATATAGTTCTCAAGCCCAATAATCATGTAGGCATTTTAGGTGGACTGTGAGATGCAGGGCTCAGCAGCTACTTTTCTGTTTTTAATACAATTAATACTAATGAAAGCTGTTCTTTATAGTCCTGCCCAGTAGTTTTTATCCTGAGATGTAGAGAAATCAGACTTTCTTCTATTTTTATTAATCTAGAAGTCCAGAAAAGCCTAACCCCTGCAATCCCTCTGGCCATTTTTCTCAAAAACACAACAAACAGGAGACACAAAGTTAAATATATTCAGCCAATCTCAGGTTCACATGTATTAAGCCATAACAGTGTTACATCAGATGTCCTGCCTCCTGTTTTTAAAACAGGAAATTTTGCATTTAGTTTTATAGAAACATTTTACATTTTACTAGTTTACATATGCTTCTTTCTAAAATGTACACATTTTATATGCATATTTCTCTAAGATAGATAGATATTAACATTTCTATTAATAGAAAATGTTCTACATGTAGTTCTATAGCCTGTGTTTGAAGTGAGGACTGCATCACAAGATTTAGAGAAGTTTAACATCTAAAAGATAACTCAGTTATGGTCTTAATATAAAGTAGAAATTCTGAATGGGGACAGATTGGTTAAAAATGGACTAAATGAACTTTCCCAGCATCCCACCTGGAAGAGAACGAGAGATTGAAGAATAGAAGCTTGCAAAGGAAACCAGCGTGTAGGTGGATTCAGTTCCAGATGGATGGTTCAATATTAACAGTCCATTCAATCTTTTTTTTCAGATTTGTTCCACCTCACTTCCACATTAACCTGGGAATTATTTGCATTTAAATAAATAGTGATATGCACTTTATTTTAAAATATTGTGTTTTTTTCTTTATATATATTTTGCACATAAAACCAAAAAGTAGCAAAATAAATTTGGGACGTGTAAACTAAATATTTTCTGTCAAAATCCCTGAAGACTGAATTCCTCTATAGCTGAACTTAAACATCTGCTTCTCCTATTCAAATTGTATCTATTGTTTTTCAGTGGATGAGCAGTAATGTAAGTTTTTAATTCCTGCTGTCAAGTATCTACATCAGACCTAAACACATCACTGCAATGTAAGGGTTAAAATGAAAATAAAATAAATAATTCATGGAGAAGAACTAAAGCTTCTCTTACTAATCGGCTACCCTAAGGATGAAGGACACACTTGATTTCTGATCTTTGATTTATCTCAGAGGGAGAGGGGACACAGAAGCGGTGCTTGTATTTTACACTGAGAGGGACAGAAAAGAAATTAATATATTAGTATAATAATCTTACACATGCCTGCTCAGTGGAATTTACTCCCAGAGAAGTTTATATAGGATTATAGCCTTACAGTGTACAAAGCAGGTACACCAAATTATATATTCAGCAAGAAATCTATTCAAGCAGCTATAAAGTGGGAGAAAGGCAGTGGGAAGAAATTACAAAGATAGAGCAATCTGCTAAACCTTTCCCCCACAACTTGCTTTACACCCATGTGGCAGTCACTTACATGATTAGACATGATCCTGCTTCAGCAATGTCTAATTTAGCTATTAGTAAATCTCATAGCTTCTGGAATAGTGATGGTGGGGAATCACAGAAAAACATGCAAGGAAAGGCCTAATTCTGTCACTGGAATATTGATGCAATAAAGGTCCACTTGAGATGCAGAGCTAATTAACAGCTTTGAATGCCTGTTGCCTATTAACTAGGCAGAATCTAAAAGAGTTTGCTTTTTAGCTTGGCCACCTTGTATATAAAGAGGCTAACCATTTTCTCTCTCTGTGTGTATGCATGTAGTGGACTTGTAGACCCCAAATCTATTGAGAGTCGTGTAACCAAAGAACAAACCCAAACAAGATATCATTGCTGTTGGGTATCAAGATGCTCTATTAGTTCCCATGTTATCTCTTGATGGGAAAACATGACCCCTAAGGGGGTAGGTCTGCAATTTGAGGTTCTCCTGTACTCACAGCTAATGCTGATTGACTGGAGTCATGGTAGAGCATCTTTGTCATGAGTCACAATTCAGAGTCTGACTCTGAATCTGATTCTGACAATGTTGTTCCAGCTGAGCCTGTGGTATGTCAGCCTCAGGAATCATTAAGCCATGATGCTTCTGAGGCTGATCAGCCACAGGCATCTCCTGATCAGCTGGAGCAGTCAGATGATGAGGCATAACCCCCAAGTCCCAGATCCAGATGCATGCAGAGGCAAGCAGAGCAGCGTCAATCAAAGAGACTCCTCACAAGGCAAAGGGTGAGGCCTGAATAACTGCAGTCAGCTGCCAGCAGAGAGATTTATGTAGCTTGCTTTGCCTTTGCTTTCTGTTGAAAAACAACTGTTTGAAAACCTAGCTTGTGTCTTGAGTGTATCCTGAATTCCTGACTTCTGGACTGGCTGACTACCCGATTTGGCTTTGTGACTTTTGGCATTGTAATTAGACTACTCTTTTGCTTCTAGGACTACAAACGGTACTTTACTTTGATAAGACTTTGTTTTGTAACTTGTCTGCCATTATCTGCTTCTGCTTCTTGGCAATTGTGTCTGCTACCTTGATGCCCAAATAACAATGCCAACTTGCTTGGGTTCAGGTTTAGCTTGTTTAATTCCCATTCAGATCTATGCAGCCTCTCTCCCAATCCAGAGTGGCACTGTAAAGCTGGATATAATCAGCATATTGATGAGACCTCACCCTGAACTGACCAATAACTTCCTAGCATCTTCATGTAAATGTTAAAATGTAGGTTAAGAGGACCAGTCCCACTGACCACCCTCTTCTCATCTATAACCACCAACTGTAACTGTCTACTAGGGAAGGAATACTGTACAGCAGTGTCTCTAATCCTCAATTCTTATTGATGATCCAGAAGGACACTATTATGATGGTATTGAGACCCACTAAGAGGTTCAAGTGGATCAGGAAGAACACCCTCCCTTCTTCCACTTCCTGATGTAGATTGTCAAACAGAGGGACAATGCCACCTCTGTCTCATGATCAGGCTTGAATCATGACTGAAACAGGTTCAGATAATCCACTTCTTCCGAAGTTAGACTGGGCAGTTGTCCAAAATAGCCAGCTTTAGGCCTCTTGGGTGGGGGGGTATGCAACAGCCTCTTTCAAGGTTGCTGGTATTATCTCCTCCTGATGTGAGGTGACAAACTCTTGGATCCAGTTCACCATGCCTCACCCAGCCCCACAAAGATGCAAGAAAGGACATGGACCCAGTCACAGGAGGCCCAAGTCATCCAAGAGAACGGCTATCCACTTCACCAATAAAATAACTTCACAAAAACCAAGGTCAAAAGGAGTCCTAGATAACATGGTTAGACCTTGCCCCAATCACCACTGCATATCCCACCCATGCAGAGTTAAGATTTTAGCAAATTCGAGTAACTTCTCTGCAAACTTTGTTTAGGAGAAATAAAAGCACTTTGCCTTCCTTATTACTACATTGTAGGCCCCAATGTGAGTTTGTATTTATGCTTGATCAGGTTCATATTTTATCTTTGTCCACAGGTGCTCTGGATATTACTTCTGCCATTTCAACACTTGCAGCTTCTTGCAACACCCCTAGGTAGACGAGACCAGAAAGGCTAAAACTACTTTTATTGAGATTGGTTATAATTACAGAATCTTGCAAGTCTGATTGTGCTTTACCCCTTCTTACAATTCAGTGAATTAGGGAGGCATCTGCCTGAGTCACTTCCAAATGTTCTCTTGTTCTGGGCTTTAAAAAAATGTTTCAGCTCCTTTTGCCTGGGCAATAGATCCTGCATATCTCTGTCAAGGTCATCTTCCTTACTCTGTACAGCCCTCTGGGATCAGCTAATAGAGAAAGACTACTTTGTCACATCAAGATCCCAGGAACCTCCTGTTGCCAGTGGCTATCCAGACATTCAGTAGAATTGCTTGCTGAATCACTTGGAAATTCTCAAGCACCCATCAGAATCCATCTTGAACCATAAGATATCTGGGGCAGAGCACCAGAATGGGTTTGTTCAGGTTCTCAGTGGCAGTCAGTAATATCTGGACCAGGAAATGCTCTGATGATGACAAAGGGTTAACTATAATGCTCTTTATAACACAATTGCTACTATTACTACAATTGCCTACTATGTTGGACCTGAGATTGCTTGGGACAATCCCACAATTACCTTGGAGGCAATAAACTGCTGAGTTTTCCCAGTCCCAGCCATCATAAAATGGAGGTTTAAATTACCCAACACTAATAGACAAACAGGAAACTCCAGAGACCCAGGAGAGACCCTGCCAGGCAGCAAGGAAGCTAGTACACCAATAGAATCTCTAACTTGCCCCTATTGCTCAGTTTAACACACAAGTGTTCACACTCTGCCATCTCAGGAGCCCAGTCTTAGTCACAGGCAAGGTATCTTTTAAGATCAATACCACCCTCTCTCCCCAACATCGAGGCAGTTGAGAAATCTGAAACACAGATCTCAGAGAAGACAATATCACCACCCTCACCCAACCAGGTTCAGGTAATACATATTAGGTCTACTGTTTATGCAGCCACCAGATTATTAATGAATGAGGTCTTATTTGGCATTTACCATAAGCAAGTTGAAGCTAAGGTCACCAGTGATCTGCTCCCCAGGTTGAGGTCACTCGGCTAGAAGTAGAGACTAAAATTGTTAATCTCCCTTCTGCTGGAATAGCAAACCTGGTGCCCTTCTGCAGAAGGGAAGTTAAAGCTGGGAAGAAGAAGCTTGCTCAATATGTGATAGTTAAACTGATGGCTTCCTGGATTAGATCTTATCCAATACAGGATACCAGCAAACACATGCTTGTCTAAATCAGTGCCTACTGAAAGAAACCAAGGATCAGGATGGCTACAATAATGTTCATGCAGTACTTTTATCTCAAAAGAAAATTTGTGTCATAAACTGTTACATATCCTATCTATTTCTACAAAAACATAGAATCTAAGCTTTTAAAGTATTTACACTTTCCAAAAGCTGTTAGGTTGGCTGTTAGGTTGATGTATACATGGGTTTCAGCCTATCAACCCACTCTAGACACTAAATTTCTAACAAAAAAGACAACTCTGTTGGCAATGGGAAAGAAAAAAAAATGGATACAACTTTCCTTATGTAGATAAAAATATGTTATCTTCTGAAATCCCAATACACATTGATTTTATAACATAGAAACTTCAGTGTTTGGCTTCAGTAGCCAAAGCTATCCATGAAATGTTTATGTTACCTATATTGCAAGATTTGGTCTAGAAGTGTACATTTATAAACTTGATTTTTATCCCTTAAATTGTGTTCAATGAACTTTCTGGAAAGTAAATATTCACTTCAACTACCTGCCTTTATAAAGATGAAATGCCTTTCCTTTTTGCAGTCTATCTGTACTGAAAGTATGGAGACTGCTTGGTGATACAGTACATCCTAGATCTGACAGCTTCACTGCAGCACATATGACATGTATGTGAGAAATTCCTTCAGCTGTAATGGAAACAGCAGCTTTATGATGTGAACACACATGCATATATGAAAAATGGCTTAATTGTGACCCAGCCAAAACAAATGAAGAAAAGCAAATCAAAAAGAGCTCTTCCAACATCCCAACCACAGCATGAAGATGCCTTGTTAACCATTTTTAAACATATCTGCATGGTGTTGCCTTCACCTCAGTCCCAACTTGCTGCAGAGAGAGACTAAATTTATCTTTAGAGGTTCCAGTGTTAAATAAGCCAGGTGTTTGGTCTCCCTTCTCTCAACACAAGGTTTACCATATGAACAAACTATGAGACCTCCCTTGATGATGTTGGTGATGACACAGTCAGGCACTTGGATCTACTCAGCTTCTATCCCCCAGTCTTGGGCACTGAGAATTGCCTTTCATAGCCATTTTGGCTTGGACTGCAGATAAGACCTGACACCTGGCTTCTCCAAAGACATCTGCACACTCTGCATGCTTCAGAAAGTGAATTCAGTTATTACAAGCAGCTTGCATACACAGGACTAGTACTGTTCTGAAAAACAGCTAAATCTGCTTTTTAACCTGATTTAAGTGTTTCTTTTTTCAATGAGCAATAGATGTGTCTATAAAAAAAAGGGGGGGGGGGACAGTTGTTTTGATCAGTTTACTGTATACTGGATCAGAGAGCCAAATTCTTCTACCTGTGTCTGTTGCTGGTTCTGTTACCAATGACTACATTATAGAGTCGGGCAGCATACAAGTTTAATACATTATTATTATAGCTCTTCTGCTGCTTCTCCTGACAAGGGCTTTTGCATGGCTGTACTTTTTGCTGTTATTTTTATTATTATTGGGTCTGCTTTTTTGCCTACTCCAACCCCATTCTGAATAATCCGTATGATACTTCTAGGTGCCACCAGTCACATCACCAGCACTGCCATTCCCATGTAACACTTACCAGTTTGGAATATATGGAGCTAGGTGAATGGACTCTAACAAAACCATACACACATTACAAATGAAGATTTTTATTATGAAGCAAACATGCCTGTTTTTGTGTATTTGCCTAAGTAGCAGGCTTTAGCAGTAGCAAAGGGATGTGGAATAAAGCAGGAAGATCACCTGGTGCTCCTCACCGTCCCTGCACCATGCTGGTACTTGTCACTGGGTCTATTTTTGAACATGGGTCTAGTCTAGCATTCTTCTAGAAGAACATTAACCCCATAGCTAAAATAGCCTGGCTGATGTATCTTCCAGAAGACTGCTTGATTCATGTGGCAAAATAGCCCAAGGGATAAGTCACTGGCACAGGAGAATCTCGGTGCTGGGGACTTGCCACTTGGACAACTTGGAAGGCAGCTAAAGCCTTGGGCCACCTCTCCCAAGGACACTGCACCTCACATTGCTTTCTGTCTGCAAACTTTTGATATTGAGATGAGATAGGATTCAGGTGACATACAAATCACAAAGATTTATATTAAACCAAGCAAACACATATTCAGTTTACTGACATAAGTAAGTGTTTGGGCCATTATCCAAGGCATAACATGACTGGGCATCATCCAAAAGAGGTACTGTATGCAAAAATCCGTTCAAATAATAGAAAGTGCAAATGTTCTGCTCTGATTCTGTGCCACATCTTCATTCATATTTAATCCACAATAGATCCTCACAGGTTAATAATTTATGCATGGGATTGAGCTTGTCTTATCTTTGTTGTTGTCTTGTTTTTAGATGCTGCATCAAATCAACGTCTGAATGTCATTCTGAAGTGTGCAATTTGTTGACAAATAAAATGTTATGGTGTTTGGCTGGAAGTTAAAATGCAGCTATTTATATGAAAATGCCTTAGGTGGTTCAACTTGTTTTTTGACTTGCCCCACACCAATTATACTTTATGGTGCCTCCATATTATACTTTATTTTGTATGCATATAACAAAAGCCATGCATACATTGTAAACAAAGATTTCTTATGAGGTAAACATGAATTGCCTGGCTTCAGAAGGCTGGTAAAGCTTGATTAGTGGTTGTGCTCTTTAATATTTGATGCACGTTTCATGATTATTTAAAAAGTGCAAGAAAAAATCAGGATGCTCGGGTAGAGTAATATCTTGTATGAATCAAAACTCAGGACACATACACCCCACCAACACTGACAACAAAAGGAGCAAGGAAAGCCAACAAAGAGCCGAGCCAAATGGTTTATTCAGAGTTTGGTGGCAAATCACAGCAATTGACTCTCTCATCCAAATTCAGTAGCAGTAGGCACTTGTGCGTAAGGTTCCTTAATCCTTTCCAAAATGCTGAGAAGTACTCTGTTGTTTGCTTGCCTTCTCTGATGTCTGAAAATTACTCTCTGCAAATCCAGCTTGGTTGTTTTGTTTTGGTTTGTTTTTAAAGGAACCCGTCCTGGTAGTTTTAAGGCATTTTTTGTGCCTCTCGGCCTTTGTCACGTTTCTGGATAGCATTTTTTCCATCACTGGATTTTTGGTTTGCGTTTTAGTTTGTTTAGCATTGCACTAGTGAGGTGTGACCTTTCCGCACATGAGCACAGTGGCCATGGGCAGAAGGCCATCATGAGAGAAAATAAGAGAATAAGAGAACCCTGTTTTTCCCTCCTTGTTCACACCCTTCTGTCCATGCAGCCAGCCCTCCAGGTTTCCTCTAGCTCTCCATTATGTCTCTCCAGTTCTGTCCGTCAGCGGAGAGAGGAAGGCTGAATTATCAGGGTTCCAACTGCTGTATAACCAGAGTTTCTTCTAAATGGATTTTGACTCAGTTGCTGAATTTTAGTTTTCATTCCCTTGTCTTAAGACAAATGGTTTTACTGTAGGTTATTTCATGTAATTTTTTAAAAATTAAAATTTGTTCTCTTCTTTTTATGTACCACTCTGGGAGTTTTCAGGACAAAGAGCTTTAAAAAAGTAAATTTATTAACATTACTACTACAACTACTATTATTACCACAGTAGCATTTAAAAACACAATCAGGTAAGATGAGTGCCCTTTCTCCAAATGAAACTGGGGAAAAAGCTCTGCAAATAGTAAGAAGGAAGGATAATTAATGACCCTCCACCCTCCTGCAGCTCTCCAGCCCATATTTTGTAGCTCCTGGAGTATTTCCCAGCTTCCACGATGAAATTTCAGTGCCCAAAACACACATTTTGGACAACAGCATTTATGTATGAGTGTGTATATATTTATGTATGACCTTCCTTTGACACCCAATGGTACAAGATGGCACGTATACATATATGTATACGCACACATACACATACGTATTAGGGCTGTGCTGTGCCTCAGATTTGAAGAGAAACAGGTACTTTGGAGCATGTGAGGGCACAAATGTAGCCCTGTCTTAAAACAGCTCCTTACACAGCTCTGCCTTTTCCTGGGATCACGTAATAGCCCTCCTCAGCTGCCATATGATCCTGGGAAAAAGCACATTTGATTTAAAGAGCTGCAACTGATTTTTTATTTTTACTTTTTGCCTTTGAATCTTATAATTAATATTTGAATCTCAGATACTTAATCTATAATTATCTTGAATTCCATGCTGGTTTTGTCCATTGGTGCCACGCTCCTTTCATTAATTCTTGGAATTTATCTTTCTTTAAAAATTATAAATTCCCTCTTAAGTAAACTTTAATTGCTGTGGAAGTAGAGTATTGTTTTTAAATGAACTAAAAAATTCTATTAAGTACTTCATCAGCTTTATTTTTTCTGTGATTATGTTCACATTACAATATTTTTTCTTGACTTCTTCTGTTTCTTAAGGTTAGTATGGCATGGAGATACTGGGTAAGGATGAATTCTTCTAAGAAATCTGCACTATGGCCCCATCCTCCCACAAGAACAACCAATTTTGTCTCACATCCTCCTTTGTCCTAAAATCCAGTACAACTGGCTATTGTTCTCTGTTCATTAACAGGTGAGGAAAAAAAAATCTGTCTGACACTTTGAGGATACCATGACTGTTAATTGTTTGCTTATGGGTAGGATGCTAGAGGAGAAGATTGTGCCCCCCCCCCCACCAAATCAATATTTCATGGCATACCTTGAGACTCAGAATATCTCCCATTTCTTTCCTGCTTGTAATTACTGTTTGTAGAGATCCATTGGCTATTCACATTGCTCCTTGGTGATTCAGCAAGCAATTTAGAAAGACAAGTATAATTTATTTAGTTTAGGCATCTGTGGTGCAGTTTCCGTGGCATAAAGGTAATAAACACTAAAGGAACAGTGGAAGGAAATAGAATGGGAAATTGTTATGTCACTGGGAGGGTATCTTAATGAACATAAGATACTTTTGGTTGCCTATTATCCAACCTCAGTAACAGGGAAGGGAGTCTGATCTCATCCCCTTTCTGGTACTGCTGAAACAGTTGCAGTACTTTCCTCCCCATCAGAGCTCCAACTTAGGTCAGGAGAATGCTTAAAAGAAATCAGGGGAGCTTCTGAACTGTAAGATCTACTTGCAGTAAAGGGGAAACTGGGGGGACCCTGTAGAAAAGGACAGGAGCCTGAAATGAATGAAATCTCATTCATCCTGTTCGGAATTGTTCAACAAGACCTTTGGTATGTCGGAGGTTCTGACCACTCCTAATTCCCCCCCCCCCCAACCCTATGATTCTAGTGTGTTGTAAGTAGAACAAGGCTTGCTGAAGCCACTGAGGTCCAAACCTGAGAAGGTCTGGGGCTAACTTTGAAAGGAAGAAATGGCTTGGTCATGATACCTCTATTGATAACAGAGTCTCCCAGTTTGCCCAATACTGAACCTCTGTCAAGAAGGCTTCTCCAGTAGATCATAACAACTGGCAGATACATAGGGGAGAAAGTGATCCCTTCACATACTTCTTTTTCCTTTGCATCTTTTTCTGGACTTCCAGTGTCTTTTGTCTGTCTGCATGAACATTAGATCCTTCTGAAACCAAACACTTCCTCCAATTCTTGCCTTCACATATAATTCTTATAATTTCACTTGGTTCTCCCACATGGCTGCCTTGAGTATTAAAAATGAAAGTCTCTCATGATATTAGAGACTTTAATGCATCCTGCAGCATTGTTTGCAATAGATATGTCCAGAAAGAAAGAAACCAAGACACCACGAAGGCAGCCTTTACATCTTCAGAATTGATTTTATTATAACACTAACAAGATCAATTTCAGTTAAAAGGCTCTTGTCAGGCAACATTATGTATTTTTATTTATGCAGTTTTTTACAATATTTATATACCACTGACTCTACCTGGACTCCCAGTGGTTTACAACATAACTATAAAATCACTTACATCTATACCATAAAATAAAATAACCATACAATAAGCAACCCTCTCCAGGCAACTAGACCCCAACCACCTTATAAATTATAAATTAAGATACAAATTAAAAGCTCCAAGGAACAATTCTGGGTTTTTTTTGCTTTCCTGAAAACCATCAGCAAGGGCACCATCTGGATCTCTGGGTGCCTGAAAAACAGTCTCAGCCATACAGACATTTTGGAATGTCTCTGTGTTTGTTTTTATTTCAAAGAAATTAATTAATTAAGCTATAATTATTTTTAAGGTATCATCCAAGGACAATAAAAGACACTAGACCTGACCTTGGCCGAACTGAAGTTTGACTAAAGCAGTTCTTCCACTATATGAAAGCAGTCCAGTTAGAATCATATTAAGTATAAGAAATAGCATGGAGGGCAATGTAGTTTCATCTTATGGCCTCAGTTTTTAATTCAAGAAGGGTTGGCAAAACAGGCATTGTCAGTTGCTTTAGATCTTGAGCTGAAGAATTTACTTCCTGAATCTCTAAGTTGGTTTATACTGTTATGCTTCTCGCTACGAAGGAAGATAGAAACTTCACTTTGATTTTATTTGGATCTATAAATTATTCTTCCATTTCTTTGCCTAGCCATTTTGATCATATTTCCTACCGAAACACATAGCTGACATATTAATGTGCTGCTTTGCTAAACCACAATAAAAGATACAGGAGACATATGTATGCATAATTGGTTTTTATCTTTTCCCACTTTCTCTTTTGACCTTCCTCTTTCATTTCCTTTTGCCTCTTTCTCTCTTCCTCTCTTCCTCCCTCTTTCTTTTTTAAAGGGAATTGATCACATTATCTGGCTTAGTTGCCATGAATGGATCATTTTCTCAAAGGATTGGACGATGAAAGTTTTTTTGGGGGAGGGGGAGAATGAAATGAGAATTTTCTATTTTATTTAGGTGTAGTACATGCTTTTCTTTAGGTATGGTATAGCTAGGAAAAACTCCTGCCTGACTCTGAAAAAATGCTATTATTTAGGAGAGACCAATCTTCTCCAAACATTCACCTTCCGGATGTGCTGAGTCTGAAACTCTCAGCATTCCAGGCAACTATGTTCTGAACCTTTGATCTTCATCAACTGCAACTGGGAATCAGGGGTGTTTTCTAAATTAGGCAACAACCCATTTTTTTCCACCTCATTGCCTCCAAAGTAGCCAAGTTGAGTATGAGGAAGAGGCATGGTGGCCCTTCTCTGAGTGGAGGAGGTAACAGCCACAGCTTTTGTGCTTTCTACAGATGCATGGCTGAGCTGCCTTGGAGGTGCTGGCAGAGGTAGCACTTGGAAACTAGGGAGGTGTGGGAAAAGGCTGTGGTAGGTGGATGGGCGGAAGAAAGGCAAGACAAGCTGCTCCCCCCACCGCAGAAGAGTCTATGCTGAGTCTCCCAAGTGAAGCTGCTGGAAAGAGAAGAGGAGAAAGAAGAAAATGCTGCTGGGCATCACGACAACTGCATAACAGCAACAGGGACTATGTAGGAAACCTGCCATTTCCTCTGTGTTAGGATGTTAACTGCCAGAAGTACCTGTGCAGCTGAGTGTTGGCCATGGAACAGCCCTGGTGTGCTCCCTCCATGCCTGGGTGGACTTCTTAGGACAAAAAAATAACCACTTGTTCTTGTGAACCAAACTGAACCCACTAGATAACAACCCTGCTGGGAGTCTTGGAAACCGCAGTCCCAGCACATCTGTAAAGTACCAGATTGGTGAAAGCTGATGTAAATAATACTGACCTTGATGTGGTTCAATGCAACATTATATCTTCCTAAATTATATAAAGTTTTAAATTTCAGCTAAGATATTTACAATGCTGTCTAGGCATGTTTTCCTTAAAAGAAAGCCCATTCACATTTAATGGGGTTTATTCCCTAGTAAATATGTTTAGGATTGCCAGCTCCTATGCCTCATAATCAGTGGATTCATCGTAAGTATGAATAACAAAATTATGCCACTTGTCATTCCTGAACAAAAGTCAAAACAGGTAAGAGCAAAACCAGATAAGTCCTTAAATTAACCTTTTGCAATCATATCAGAATTAATTTGAATCCCAGTTTAAATTAAGTGTAGGATGGAACAGGGAACATTTATCCTAATCCTACCATGAACCGTACATATATCTGGGGCTATTAGCAGCTTCAAAAGGGGAGGCTATCTTCAAGATTGCAGCAGAGGAAAAAGAACTGAACTTTCCCTCCCTACACAGTGCCATCCCAATGACATCTCCGCTCCTGCACTGGCTGAACCTACAACTAGTTAGAAAAGAAAACTGATACAAAGTAAGAATGGATGAAAATGAGGTGAAGGTGGGAGAGATGCCTGCATGGAGGTATCTTTCTTTCTCCAGTGGATTCAGCCTGTCTATTCAGCAACATGAATTTGTGCAAAGAGAGCAGTCACAAGCCCCAATGATAGCCAGTATATAGGTCAGTTTGCAAATTATTTTGAAAATATATGCTGTTTTCAAAATTTACCGAATTGCTTTGAAAAAAGTCACTGATTATGATTTTCTGGTATAACCCTCTTAGTCTGTTGCAGGTATAAACTAAAAGACATACAAAATCTAAGAAGGCATAGTCTGATTGCCTAAGCAATTTTCAGGTGCTTTTAGAGTAATTTCAAAAAACAAATACAATTCTCTGATGTTTAGTTTGAAAAAAAGTGCTTCCTTGCATGACAAGTTTTAAACTGGAGGGAATTTTTAATGCTGAATTACAAGCCCCTAAAGGTGTGCTAGTAATAAAAATACTGACAGGCTTTTAACTACAGCAGCAGGCATGAACAGGGCTCCTATAATGTAGCCACATTTGACAGTTCTTTCCTTTATATATATTAAATTTTTCAGAAGAATAGACTGTGGGTTAAATAGTTGAATCCCTCTGGACATTTCCAAATCTTATTGTAGAAATGTTGATGACCATACCCAAATCCAGCCTGATATTTTTATGCATGCAGGGGACATTCATTTTGGGATAAGACATTTTTACTACTGTGAGAGGAATGCAATTGCTACACAACCACTCTAAACCAATTCAAAAATAGTTCCAGATCTCCATGATCTCATGACTTCTGGTAAATCTGGTGGCTGAACCAAGTTCTTCCAGTTCAACTATGATGTAAAAAGACCCTTTCCACAATCATGCTTTTTTTTTTCTTTTTGCAGTGATAAAGTTCTGCAGATCCAGGCGTGGTTCATTTCCCTGTTGGAACTCCCTTCTTCACTCACCTTCTGAGATATAGCTGCCCCAGCAGATCCTTTAAGGGAAATGCTAGTTTGAATGAGTGAGGCTGAAATTGACAAGATATTTCTTCTCCCATGCCTTTTGGGTGGGGGGCAGAGTATTATTGGCTATAGGAAGCACTGGACTGCTTGTATTTTTACATTCCTTATCACTCACTTTGATGTGGACCAGGGGATGAAGAGGTTGAGGTTACTCCAGTCAAGTGGAAATAGTGGCAGGTGGAAGTGCCTTTCCAATGAGTTCCACTTTGTGTAGCCTACAAAGTATGCATTTTGTTTAGAATATATCATTCCTTTTCTCCTACTTCAGCTGCTGCTGTAACCTACAGGCACAGTTAGAGGCATTCCAAAAAGCAACCGGTTGCAAAATTGATGACATGATATCATGCTGTCTTCAAATGAGATTTTTAATACAGGAGGAATAACAGCTTGGTAGCTGAACAGCCTGATTCTGTTACAAACACTCAGATTTTTGGCAAACAATCTAAGGTATACAACATGTACTGAAAACATGAAAGGGAGCGAATGTTTTGTTGCTCCAAGTTGGATGGTGTATTGACTGAATGATTTTTTAAAAGCTCCTCTTGGTCAGCTGGAGAGAGAACATTGATTGACTCATTATGTTCTCAGTGTGGTCTCAGTGTTCCAAGGTCAAGTTGGTTTCAAACTACTTTGAAGGGAATGGGAAATGGAAATAATGTGGAAGTGACAAAAATATTGCTTGTGGAATGCTTGAGGATTTCAGTCTGTCTATATTTTCAAGCAAAGTTATCTGATTTGTACTTCCTAACAAATACGGAAATTGAAACATGGTTATCTTTCATTTGTTTAATAAAATTGTTCTAATCTTTGCTATTTCTTTAAAGAGATTAATTGAAACATCTCGAATAGCATCTAAAGTTATGGAATAACTCCTAATTCCACTCCACAGCCAAAAAGGCACCCTTCTGAATAGTGTAGCATTACCAAAGCTGGGATATAGAGGAGCGACCTGATCTTAATATCAGGGGAAAAGAGCTACCTCAAATACCAGCATCCCAAATCATCTACATGTTTAAACATCTGGTCCAATATTTTGTTCTTGGACCAAAAATATATCATATAATAATTCTTACACAGTTTGTATATTGTTCCTGGCTGTTATCTGACTGGTGCCTTCTGCAGTTTTTGAGTCATCTTTAGGGACAGCTTCATGCAACATGCACTGTGTAAACTACTCCAGCTAAGTCATACCTAAACAGAAATGGTAGTAACTAGGGGATTAGCTAATCCCTGCCAAATGCACTTCAGGGCACTGTTACTTGTGTTTTCAATAACAAAGATATATTTAGAAAAAACTTCTCAACTATGTACATGGTCCTTTCAGGTGAGTCCAGCCCCATCCAAGGGAAATCCAATTCCTGGTCCTGCAAAACATTGATCCATAAGAGTTTCAGGATTCAGATTCAGTTTACTGGCCTCAACACTCTTGACTGGTAAAGCTGATAAGAATTTCAGGATATCATTATTTTTCACTTAATCATGTTTTGTCTTAGTCAGACTCACTATAATAACTTATCTTTAAATGAAATCCAGTCTTCAGACTCTTCCAAATCTTTTTCTCTTTGGACTAAGAGAAATTGTATCTCAAGCTTTGCTAATGAGATGCTTGTAAACCCTGTTAACAGGCATTATAACAACATATACCGTATTTTTACGTCAATAAGACGCCCCCATGTATAAGATGACCCCCACTTTTCCAACCCAAAATTAAGAAATCAATATTTTAAAGATAGTGCATTTTTATTTAGTAATTAGTTAACATTTACCTGATACACTCGGTGGGAGGAGGTCCAAACCGTCTCTCTGCAGCTGTATTTCCATGCTCTTTTGCATAACTGATTACATTCAATCACGAGTGAAACTGCCGATAGCTTGTCTCTGCAAACAGACTTCCTGTAATTGGTTTGTTCAGCATCAGCTGACATCAGTTACATAAGGCTCGTGATTGGAGGAAGTCTGTTTGGGAGATAAGCTATTTCACTCGTGATTGGAGGCTAGCAATAGGAGGAAGCCTGCCTGCAGAGACAAAGTATGGGCAGTTTTGCAACCACGCGGTTCTCTCCTCGGCTGACTTCCTTGAATAAGACGCCCTTCAATTTTTAGCGTAAGGATTTTAGAAAAAAAGTATCGTCTTATAGTTGGAAAAATACGGTATATGAATAACAGTTCAGTAGACCAAGGTTCCTCAACCTTGGCAACTTTAAGACGGGTGGAGTTCAACTCCCTTGCTGGCTGGGGAATTCTGGAAGTTGAAGTCCACCCGTCTTAAAGTTGCCAAGGTTGAGGAACCCTGCAGTAGACAATACAAATATAACTGAGTGAAACATCATAATGGCTAATGAGACTGTGCTATCTGAAAGTTCCGCATAATGAACATATCTGAGATTGTAACTAAATTACACTGTATGTGTGTATCACAATGTTCTTAGTACTTTATTAGTGTACAGTATGTTGTCCTTGTAATGAAGTAAATTACATGTGTTTTTTGCAGTTCTGCTTCCTTATTAACTTGGAAACAAACAATATATTTTAGTACCAAATGAGGCATACTTTGCTGAGATGAGAAAAAACGGGCACCAGGCCTAGATTCTTTCTTTCCTTTTTATGGCTTTAGACAGAAAAACATACAAAAAGAAAAAAAAATATTTAGAAAAAGAAGAAAACCAAAACAAGAGGAAAAAGTAAAGAGACAGATTACATATATTAAAAAAATTGTTCAGTTTTTAAATAAAGTGTTAAAACTTGGCCACACATAATACTAATCAATTTTTATTATATCAAAATAGTCCATAAACAGACAGCAAATTTATGTTATAAATCCAAGATTGCAAATCCATGGTGTTGCTCGTTTCCTATTCTAAAATAGTCTTTTAATTTTTTTGCTATGCTCTATGCTAGGTATATCCATAATTCTTCATATATTAGTAATTCCAAATTTCTGATATATCACATTCACATCTTTAAATTATGTTACTTTTTTCAAACCCCTTCATGGATCACTGCCTTGTCGTGGCGAAGGGGCTTGTGTAACTCAGTGAAGCCATGAGCTATACCGTGCAGGGCCACCCAAGACGGACAGGTCATGACAGAGAGTTCTGACAAAATGTGGTCCACTGGAGAAGGAAATGGCAACCCACTCCAGTATCCTTGCCAAGAAAACCCCATGGACAATGTTAAAAGGCTAAAAGATATGACGCCGGAAGATGAGCCCCTCAGGTCGGAAGGTGTCCAATATGCTACTGGGGAAGAGCGGAGGGCAATTCCAAGTAGCTCCAGAAAGAGTGAAGCGGCTGGGCCAAAGCCGAAAGGACGTTCAGCTGTGGATGTATCTGGAAGCGAAAAGAAGGTCCGATGCTGTAAAGAACAATATTGTATAGGTACGTGGAATGTCAGATCCATGAACCAAGGCAAGCTGGATGTGGTCAAACATGAGATGACAAGATTGAACGTCGACATCTTGGGAATCAGCGAATTGAAATGGACGGGAATGGGTGAATTTAATTCAGGTGACCACTATATCTACTACTGTGGGCAAGAAACCCTTAGAAGAAATGGAGTTGCACTCATAGTCAATAAGAGAGTGGGAAAGGCAGTAATGGGGTACAACCTCAAAAACGACAGAATGATCTCAGTGTGTATCCAAGGAAAACCATTCAACATCACGGTAATCCAAGTCTATGCCCCAACCAGTGATGCCAAAGAAGCTGAAGTTGACCGGTTCTATGAAGACCTACAAGACCTTCTAGAACTAGCACCAAAAAAAGATGTCCTTTTCATCATAGGGGATTGGAATGCTAAAGTAGGAAGTCAAGGAGTAATCGGAATAACAGGCAAGTTTGGCCTTGGAGTAGAAAATGAAGCAGGGCAAAGGCTAATAGAGTTCTGTTAAGAGAACAAGCTAGTCATAGCAAACACTCTTTTCCAACAACACAAGAGACGACTCTACACATGGACATCACCAGATGGTCAATACCGAAACCAGATTGATTACATACTTTGCAGCCAAAGGTGGAGAAGCTCTATACAGACGGCAAAAACAAGACCAGGAGCTGACTGTGGCTCAGATCATGAGCTTCTTACTGCAAAATTTAGGCTTAAATTGAAGAATGTAGGGAAAACCACTAGACCACTCAGGTATGACTTAGATCATATTCCATGTGAGTACACAGTGAAGGTGATGAATAGATTTAGAGGATTAGATTTGGTAGACAGAGTGCCTGAAGAACTATGGACGGAGGTCTGTAACATTGTACAAGAGGCAGCATCTAAAACCATCCCAAAGAAAAAGAAATGCAAGAAAGCAAAATGGCTGTCTGATGAGGCTTTACAAATAGCTGTGGAAAGAAGGAATGCGAAAAGCAAGGGTGAAAGGGAAAGATATAAGCAACTGAATGCAGATTTCCAGAGAATAGCAAGGAGAGATAAGAAGGCCTTCTTAAATGAACAATGCAAAGAAATTGAAGAAAACAATAGAATGGGAAAGACTAGAGATCTCTTCAAGAAAATTGGAGATATCAAAGGAACGTTTAGTGCAAAGATGGGCATGATAAAGGACAAAAAAGGCAGGGACCTAACAGAAGCAGAAGAGATTAAGAAGAGGTGGCAAGAATACACAGAAGAACTATACAAGAAAGATCTTAATGTCCCTGATGTCCATGCTGGTGTGGTCACTGACCCTGAGCCAGACATCCTAGAGAGTGAAGTCAAGTGGGCCTTAGGAAGCATTGCTAACAACAAAGCTAGTGGAGATGACAGTATTCCAGCTGAGTTATTTAAAATACTAAAAGACGATGCTGTTAAAGTGCTGCACTCAATATGCCAGCAAGTTTGGAAAACGCAACAGTGGCCACGGGATTGGAAAAGGTCAGTTTACGTTCCAATTCCAAAGAAGGGCAATGCCAAAGAATGCTCAAACTATCGCACAATTGCACTCATTTCACATGCTAGCAAGGTTATGCTCAAAATCCTACAAGCTAGGCTTCAGCAGTACGTGAACCGAGAACTACCGGATGTACAAGCTGGGTTTCGAAGAGGCAGAGGAACTAGAGATCAAATTGCCAACATTCGCTGGATCATGGAGAAAGCACGAGAGTTCCAGAAAAGCATCTACTTCTGCTTCATTGACTATGCAAAAGCCTTTGATTGTGTGGATCACAACCAACTGTGGCAAATTCTTAAAGAGATGGGGATACCAGACCACCTTACCTGTCTCCTGAGAAATCTGTATGCGGGCCAAGAAGCAACAGTTAGAACTGGTCATGGAACAACTGATTGGTTCAAAATAGGGAAAGGAGTACGACAAGGCTGTATACTGTCACCCTGCTTATTTAACCTATATGCAGAGTACATCATGAGAAATGCCAGGCTGGAAGAATCACAAGCCGGAATTAAGATTGCAGGGAGAAACATCAATAACCTCAGATATGCAGACGATACCACCCTAATGGCAGAAAGTGAAGAAGAACTAAAGAGCCTCTTGATGAGGGTGAAAGAGGAGAGTGCGAAAGCTGGCTTGAAACTCAACATTAAAAAAACTAAGATCATGGCATCTGGACCCATCAATCCCTGGCAAATAGAAGGGGTAGAAATGGAAGCAGTAACAGACTTCATTTATTTGGGCTCCAAGATCACCGCAGACGGAGACTGCAGCCATGAAATTAAAAGACGCTTGCTCCTTGGGAGGAAAGCTATGGCAAACCTAGATAGCATATTAAAAAGCAGAGACGTCACCTTGCCGACAAAGATCCGCATAGTCAAAGCTATGGTTTTTCCAGTAGTAATGTATGGCTGTGAGAGCTGGACCATAAAGAAGGCTGAACGCCGAAGAATTGATGCCTTTGAACTGTGGTGCTGGAGAAGACTCTTAAGAGTCCCCTGGACTGCTAGGAGGTCAAACCAGTCAATCTTAAAGGAAATCAACTCTGATTGCTCATTGGAAGGATTGATAATGAAGCTCAAGCTCAGATACTTTGGTCACCTAATGCGAAGAGAGGACTCTTTGGAAAAGACCCTGATGCTGGGAAAGATGGAAGGCAAAAGGAGAAGAGGACGGCAGAGGATGAGATGGCTAGATAGCATCACTGAAGCAATGAGCATGAAATTGAGCAAACTGAGGGAGGCAGTGAAAGATAGGAAGGCCTGGCGCAATATGGTTCATGGGGTCACGAAGAGTCGGACACGACTTAACGACTAAACAACAACAACAACTTTTTTCAAAACCACATTTTATGTATATTGAACCAAAATGGAAAAATAGTGGGGCAAGCTGACAATCAACCTTTTCTAAACATTCTCTGAAGTGTCCAATAATCATGAACAAATATTTTGTTGATGTAATGTTATGATATGAAACATACTTAATATTCTTTAAGACCTGTAGACATTGGAATGTTAATACGGGATATTCCAACACTTTATTCCATAGTTCTTGCAACTAATATCTATAGTATGTCAACAAAACAAAATAAAAAACATTGTAGATCTAGAACAATTCAAAACACATTTCTGTGTTGATAATAATTCAGGAGTTTTAAGATACTGTGGTTGCATTTGGACCACATTGTGAAAACAAAAGATATATCAGATATACTGCTGTTCCTCAGTTTTAGATTATCCAAATTTCTCTTTTAGTAACATAATTGGCAATAAGCTGATTTAAAATATTAATACCTCTATTAGCCCATGAATTAGAAGAAAAGATGTGTCTGCTATTTTCAGCTGTGATTATCCTAAAGTTTAAGTTCATCATATGAATAAGAATCAAAAATGGACTTCTATCCCATTATCATCAAAATATGCCTTGTAGTCTTTATGCTGAAAATACAGAATTTAAACTAAAACAAGAATAAAGCTTCTGCTACAATATCAAGGGGATTTGTTTGTCTATCTTCTCTCTCTCTCTCTCTCTCTCCATTAGATTTATATGGCACCCATCTTATACAACATAACCCTGGGCAGCTCACAAACACAACATACAAAGCTAATAAAACTCTACAAAATTAAAGCCATTACCTACAACCAAAGCACCATAACATTCCTATCCCAAATACACCTTTGCTGGGTTCAACTCCCATCCTGGCCCAATGTCTGGGGGAAGAGCCACACCTTCATGGCCTTCTGGAAGGCCAAGAAGAGAAGGCCAAGAAGATCACATAATAACTTTCTAATTGTGCCCATAATAGTTTTTGGACTTAAACACTTGGATTTCATGGAGAAATAGAAGTCAAAATAGAAATCAGGAAAGTTAAAACACCTATCATTATCATCATCTAAATCATAATTTAGAAACAGGTAATATATCATCAGCACATAGTAATTTGTCTTCAACTATCGTAGCTTTACACCCAGAATATCCTTTGATTGCCTAATAAGATAGGGCAATGGATGTAATATCATAAAAAGCATCCCTGATGAGCTTCATAAGATGTATTGGTGTGTGAAGAAATAATTCCACTTGTAATAACCCTGCCCAAGGGATTATAATGCTCTACTTTAATCTATTTAATAAAAAGAAAGAAATCCATCTTTTGCCAAAACTGACTGCAAAATGTTGAACTATGCCATAACAAAAGCCTTTTCTGTATCCAATAAAACATCAGTTCTAGGTTTTCTGAATGTACATCTAAAATATCTAAAGTAATAATGAAGTATTATCTAAGGCTTATTGCCTTTTCATAAAATCACATTGTGCAGAGCCAGGATGGATAATTTAAGGTAATATCATGTGTCACCTACATACCAGGGTTTCAGTCAACATTTTTGCATCAACATTAAAAAAAAATACATTGGTTGATAGCTTGCACAATCAGCAGAATCAGTGCCAGCCTTCCAAATTATAGTGATATGAGTTCAGTCAAGGGAGTTTTTTTTTTAATTTATTCATAAAACATATTATAAACCTTAAACAATATAGGAGCAAAAATATATATATATGTCTTTTACCACTCAATAGGATAGCTGTCAGGACCAGGAGCTTTCTCTGTTTTCATTGATTTAATATTATCTATTATTTCCTGAAGAGATAAAGGTACAGCTAGATAAATATTTGATCATATGCAGTTTTTGGAAGAGCTATATTATTTTAAAAATGATTAATTTATTCCTTAGTAATTTTTTACTCAGTATTATGAAGTCAAGTACAGTACATAAAAACAAAACAAAATGCTGATTTATTAAATTGGGTTTTAACTGAGATCCCAATAATTTATCAGGTCTTCCCCCATCCTCCCAATATCTTTGATTTATGCAATTCAGTGAATATTCTATATTAAATGCATAGAGAGAATTAAATTCCAATTTAGCATATATAAACATTTTATTTAATTCTGATGTAGGTTGTCTGGCACATGTACCCAAGAGTCCCTTTATTTTCCAAATCTTCTCTTTTAATAGTATATTTAAGTACCATCTTGAAAAACAGGGTGACTTTTTCTTATAATAATTTATAATTACTCCCTATCCCTCACACCTTAACCACCTCTCAACTGGACTGTTGCAATGTGCTGTTGAAGACCCTTTGGAAGCTCCAGCTGGTCCAGAATGCAGTCTTGGGTAACAATGGCAATATCTCTTGGGTAACAGCTTTATTCCAGGAGTGGCACTGCTCGCCAGTGAACTTCCAGGTACAAATCTTGTTTCATAAGATTTGGTAGGGTGGGCTCCCTAATTGTTCACTCAGTTAGTGGCTGGCACCTTCAGGGGCCATGGAAACACAATTTTTCAATTGCTACCCCACTCTTTTGGAATAACACCCCCATTCTCTCTCTCTCTCTCTCTCTCTCACACACACACACACACACACACACACACACCCATATGCAATTGGCCTCTTCCCATCTGGTTTTTAGGAAGCTAGTGAAAAACTGGCTGTTCCATCAAGCCCAGGATGCTGGTCTGTAATAACTGTCTCTCAGTCTTTTATTATTGTTTTATGGTTATGACCCTAGTTCCAGAGAAATGTTTTCTAACTGTTGTTTTTTTAATTGATTGTACATATGATTTTAATTCCAATTATGTATTGGAGAGTTGTATGCTGCTCAGAATCAGCAAACTGAAGCAGCCTATGAGCTATGCAGATAAATAAATAAATCTGCAGAGACCCCATAGTTGGACTTTCTCAATGGCCCCCATTTTGTAGAACAGTTTACTCTTGTGTATAGGGACTGACACCTCCCTGATGAATTTCCACAGGGCTGTGAAAACATGGATACAAGAAAGATCTTAATGTCCCTGATGTCCATACTGGTGTGGTCACCGACCTTGAGCCGGACATCCTAGAGAGTGAAGTCAAGTGGGCCTTAGGAAGCATTGCTAACAACAAAGCTAGTGGAGATGACAGTATTCCAGCTGAGTTATTTAAAATACTAAAAGACGATGCTGTTAAAGTGCTGCACTCAATATGCCAGCAAGTTTGGAAAACGCAACAGTGGCCACAGGATTGGAAAAGGTCAGTTTATGTTCCAATTCCAAAGAAGGGCAATGCCAAAGAATGCTCAAACTATCGCACAATTGCACTCATTTCACATGCTAGCAAGGTTATGCTCAAAATCCTACAAGCTAGGCTTCAGCAGTACGTGAACCAAGAACTACCGGATGTACAAGCTGGGTTTCGAAGAGGCAGAGGAACTAGAGATCAAATTGCCAACATTCGCTGGATCATGGAGAAAGCACGAGAGTTCCAGAAAAACATCTACTTCTGCTTCATTGACTATGCAAAAGCCTTTGATTGTGTGGATCACAACAAACTGTGGCAAATTCTTAAAGAGATGGGGGTACCAGACCACCTTACCTGTCTCCTGAGAAATCTGTACGCGGGCCAAGAAGCAACAGTTAGAACCGGTCATGGAACAACCGATTGGTTCAAAATAGGGAAAGGAGTACGACAAGGCTGTATACTGTCACCCTGCTTATTTAACCTATATGCAGAGTACATCATGAGAAATGCCAGGCTGGAAGAATCAAAAGCCGGAATAAAGATTGCAGGGAGAAATATCAACAACCTCAGATATGCAGATGATACCACCCTAATGGCAGAAAGTGAAGAAGAACTAAAGAGCCTCTTGATGAGGGTGAAAGAGGAGAGTGCAAAAGCTGGCTTGAAACTCAACATTAAAAAAACTAAGATCATGGCATCTGGGCCCATCAATTCCTGGCAAATAGAAGGGGTAGAAATGGAAGCAGTAACAGACTTCATTTATTTGGGCTCGAAGATCACCGCAGATGGAGACTGCAGCCATGAAATTAAGAGACGCTTGCTCCTTGGGAGGAAAGCTATGGCAAACCTAGATAGCATATTAAAAAGCAGAGACGTCACCTTGCCGACAAAGATCCGCATAGTCAAAGCTATGGTTTTTCCAGTAGTAATGTATGGCTGTGAGAGCTGGACCATAAAGAAGGCTGAACGCCGAAGAATTGATGCCTTTGAACTGTGGTGCTGGAGAAGACTCTTAAGAGTCCCCTGGACTGCTAGGAGGTCAAACCAGTCAATCTTAAAGGAAATCAACCCTGATTGCTCATTGGAAGGATTGATAATGAAGCTCAAGCTCAGATACTTTGGTCACCTAATGCGAAGAGAGGACTCTTTGGAAAAGACCCTGATGCTGGGAAAGATGGAAGGCAAAAGGAGAAGAGGACGGCAGAGGATGAGATGGTTAGATAGCATCACTGAAGCAATGAGCATGAAACTGAGCAAACTCAGGGAGGCAGTGAAGGACAGGAAGGCCTGGCGCAATATGGTTCATGGGGTCACGAAGAGTCGGACACGACTTAACGACTGAACAACAACAACAAAGTTTAGATCTGCCCTTGGTGGATTGTGCCACTGTTATAACACTATTGTTTGCTTTTTCTGCTTTTATTTATTTATTGAATCAACTAAATATCCAAATACTAAAAATAAACTAGTTGGGAACAAGTGAAACATGGGAGATTCTATATCTATATATCTATTCCAATATCTATGGAATAGATATTGTGTGTCTATCTGTGTCTACATCTATATATCAATTCTTGCTATGACAGATTTAAAAGTCACCCTATATCCAACTTTAATTTAATCCAAACTAAATTCCACCATATAAGCTTTTGTAATCAATACATTAAAGTTGAAATCTCATATTTCTTAGGAAGATATTCCAGGGATATAGAATGTTTTGGAGCCCCCCTGCTGAGAGTTGAGAGTGCAGTTCATCCTTGGAGTCCTGGATTCTCTGAAAACAAAGTTCCGGTCTGGACTTTTGTATGCTGGAGAAGGACTGGGGGTGAATAACCAAAATCAAAGGAAGGTGCTAGCACAGTCCGATTCAGGGGACTGCATGTATCAAAGGCTACAAAAATTTGCAAATACTATTTATGATACATACACGCATATATACATACATACATACATACACACACATACGTTGAGAAAGAGCCAGTGGGGTATAGTGGTTAAGGTGGTAGACTAGAAGTAGAAAGACCCAAGTTATAGTCCTCCCTTTGACATGGAAGCTGTCAGTCATTCTCTTTCAGCCTTAGACTGGGAAGTCAAAAACATCTGTCTACCTTAACCCACACTACACCAGAATGGTCCATAACCTTCAATGAAGAGGCTTTCATTGTAAAGTGGTTTGATTCAGTCATCATCATCCATACATATACATCCCAAGATAAAAATAGGAAAACAGTAATGGCAGCCCAAATAAGATTTTCATTTTATTAGTTTGTTCTGTGTTTGGACTGCACTGTTTTGGTTTTGCTATTTGCCATCTGGAACCTATTGGGAGTGGGGTGGCTCAGAAATGTTGTAAAAAAGGAATAAAGAAGAAAAATAGATAAACCTCTTTGGGAATGGGTTTGCTTGTTCAGCATAAAGTCATAAACTGGCTGCAGCAAACAGAGTTGACTCAAATAAGTGTTTCCACTGAGAATAGCTAATCGGGCCAAATTAGCTATTATGGCATAACTGCTGTATGACTAATATGCTCAATCCACAAAGACTGGTGATTACTTAATACAGCTTTACTATGGTATGCATGGAAGTTTAAGGGGGAAACCAGCTTTAGCATGATCCTTTTGAAATTAGAAAGGCTGAAATAATGTTTGATGGCATATAAGCCACCTCCAAAGAAAACCACAGAAGTGTAAGATACTACCATATCTGGGCTGAAAAAATAAAATCTGGAAAACTACTAGATGATTACAAAGAGATATAGGAACATAGTGATATTCTGGATTTTTGCTCAGCCAGGACAGCTGTAAGTAAGCATCCATTCAGACATTTGAAGAGCCCTTCCTCCCTCCCTCCCTCCCTCCCTCCCTCCCTCCCTCCAGCAGCTCTTTTCCACTTTTTGGGAGGGCTATCACTGCCTTTGGGAAGAGGTCTTTGTGATGCATCCTCCATCCTCCAGTCTTTCTATCTTCCTAATCTTCTTACTATCACATTGCAGAGGCTGAAGCTTCTTTGACCTTGTAATTAGGAGTATACCCAAACTGTGGATCACGAAGAGAAACGTTTGCCGTTTGCATCTTCCTTCAAAGATGCTGGCATTGTCCCTCACCTGTTGGGGGACATAATACTTGACATTCATTATCCACATCTGATAAAATTAGAGGCTCAGTGCCCCTAAAATTTTCTATGTTAGATTCTTCCCCCAACTCCCTTCCTGCAAATAGTATGAAAGAATGTCACCTTGTTATCTGTATAGACTAGATTGCTCTGGTCTTGTAAACAGGATTTCATTTGAGCAATGGCTTACCAGAGATCAGCCTGGAACTTGCTATCATGGTTAGCATATGAAATTATGGTGTTTACATCTGACCATATTCATTATACCAATCTTCCTCCTCTTCTACTTTTACTACTGCTACTATTAAATAAATATAACCGCCTTGCATACAGTATATCTGGGCTAAGGAAAATAATTTATTAGTTCCAAGTACTGTGTATTTAGCTATCAGGAACCAACTACTCATTTTAATAGGAAGCAGAGAGCCATAGATATAACATCTTTGTCCTTCGTAATGATGAGATCAGTAGTTCTATGCATATGTTTGCACAGCCAGTGCTTGGAGGATTTTCTGTGAAAAGAATTTCTATGTAAAATGTGCAATCAATGCACAGAGGTGCATGTCCAAAATCCACTGGGGCAGAAGTGAAATCTTAATACTATAAATGGATGTACTTCAGTAACATTTTTATGGGGCTAATGAGCCTTTCTTTCAAGCAGGGGAAAATCCTGCTAAGTTTGCTTCTGTTTCTCATTAACACATTATTTCCATTTGAATAGACATAAAAATTGGTCAGACAGATCCATAAAGTATTGAATTTTTATGCATGTTCTTTTCCTCCCAGGTGTACTATTTCAGATTGTTAGAGGGATGGGGAGAGAAAAGATCCAGCATGATCTGATGATCTCCTCTTGCATTCTATATGAAGTCTGGGTTGGTTAAGATAACCACACACAATCTTTTCCAATACTGTACATTCTTAAGATTCTGTAAGTAAAACTATCTGTGTGGTTGCACTGAGGCAATACCTCTTAACATGGCAAAAAGAGGCTGAAGGCCAAAAACATTCTGGTCAAGTGTTTTCACTTGGAATTAGGATGGTGGTTAATGTTGAAGGAATTTTAGGTGAGGTGTGAGAAACAGGAATTCAAATTGTTGAAACTGAATCTGATGTATGTATGCATCTGTGCATGTATGTATTTATTTACAGAATGTATATGGCCATCCATATTAACCAAATTACTGGGCAGCTAACAAAATCAGTATGTTAAATAACCCAATATAAAAGCCATAAGGCAACACATAATTAAAAATGACATGGCTTCTCACAAAACTGTCTCACATCACAAAACCCATGTGTCAGGCTCCTCTAACATCTGGGTCCCAGTGCCTAATGGAAAAGCCAGATCTTCAGTACCCTCCAGAAGGACAACAGAATTGGGGCCATCAGAATTTCAAGGGGACAGCTGTTCCAAAGGGCAGGTACTGTGACAGAAGACACACTTCCTGGGTCCCACTAGATGATGTTATTTCACAGAAGTGTCCCAGAGCATGTCCACCCTGATAGATCTAATGAGACAGCCAGAAACCACTGGAAACAGGAAGTCTCCCAAGTAACCTGGCTCTGTGTAATACAAGCTTTAAAGGTGACAGCCAGCATCTTTGTTGGCACAGAGTTAAATATTATCAGTACAATGACAATATTCTAGGAGTGCACAAGGAATATCTATGACAAGCCAATTTTGGTGCATTTACTGTTATAAATACATAGAAATGCAACAGTGGAATTAAGGTGTTTTTGATTACTTGGTTTTTGCATTGATTACATAATGCAAAATGGTGCAGCTGAATTTTAGCAGCACAATCTGGAAGGCCTCTGGGGCACACAAAAAGGTCTGGGTTGCCCACTGGTTTTGAAGAAAAGCCACTATGCTTAGTAAAAATGGGATGTGAAAGTTGTCAGCTGTTCTGGATGAGGGAGAGTTAATAAGCTCAAGCAATGATGGGCAAATGGGCAAACATTTAAGAGTGGTGCTGAGAGTGGATGAGGCCACAGTGCACATCTGGGTGAAAATAGGATTTGGAGAATTGTCTTCATTTTTAAACAATTCTATGTCTATTTTAGAGCTGATATTACACTATTCACTCAACTTAAAGTAAAACTATGTCATTAATTGTCATTAGTCTTGGAGAGAGGGAATTGTGAGGGTTACAAAGAGACTGGGGTCCAGATGTGCCCCTGGGATTGCAGGTTACTAAACAAAAGGATAACATTACATCTAAACACAGTCTTATTCTGTATGTGGTTGAAAAGCAAAGGGATTATTGATATATGCCATCCAGAGTCATAAATTATCAGTTGGGAGACCTTACAAATTCTTTAAATAAAAACACATTTAAACATCTGTGGGTTTTGATAGACATCTAATACATAACTCTACGTTTAATAATCAGTTAACCTACACAGTAGCTTTGTTCCCACTTAAGGGTCAACCACTAACCCAGTCAAATCTCATTATTAGTGGTTCCAGCAACACAAAATCACACTATCAATGTCAAAAATCACAATCTGTTAAGAATACAAAGTTCCAATCCATTTTTTTCCTAGAATACAGACAGTGCCCTACTTACGAATGGCTTACATTCTGAGAGGCTGTTCATAAGTCTGTTTTGTTCACAAGTCCCACAAGCATAAAAAACATGCACAGTTCGCACCTTACATAAGTGGCAGTGTTGATGTAGGTGCTTGTGGTGATTGTGTAGGTACTTGTGGCAATGGAGGAGGTGCTTGTGGAGATGGCGGAGGCTCTTGTGGAGATGGTGGAGGCTCATCCTCTGTAGTTGAAACAGCACTTTTTTCCACCTTCCTGAAGAAGCGGTGCAGCAAACTTTGGGTGGTGGTCTTCCTCTTCTCATAAATGATGCCATAGCATTGGATTGCATCATGGACATCTGCAGGCATCTTGGTGAAGCACTCCATGTTAGGGTCCTGCATCTCAAACAGTGATAGCACTTTCTCAGTTAAGCTGAACCCCTCTGCCATCAGCTTGGTCTGGAACTGTCTTGGTGGTTCGATCTCTTCCTCTTCCTCTTGTTTTCACTGCTCCTCCAACTCCACGAGGTCTTCATTGGAGAGGTCCTCTGTCTGTGCAGCTAGCACCTCATGAAAGTCCCCCTCCTCCAGGTCGAGCTGAAGCTCCTTGCTAAGGGCAACCAAGTGGCTGATAACAGCTTGTGACTCTCTTTCTGCCACCTCAAGCCCGTGACAGTCATGAATGAACTGAGGGCACAGACATTTCCACACCCTGTTTATGTTCGCAGGGGTAGCCTTGCACCAGGCTCCATCAATGTTCTTGATGGCCTTGGAGATGTCATAGGACTTCCAAAACTGGCACAAGGTCATCTGTGAGTCTGCTTCAGTTGCCTGGACTGCCTGCCTAAATGTACACCAAAGGTAGTATTTTTTTGAAGGTTACTATCACTCTCTGGTCCACGGGCTGCAGGAGGGAGGTGGTGTTGGGAGGCAGATACACAACCTTCACGTTCAGATGGAAATTGTCCAGGTAAGGTGGATGACCTGGGGCATTATCCAATATGAGCAGAATCTTGAAGCTGATGTTTTTCACATGGCAGTACCTCTCCACTTCTGGGATGAAATGGTGGAAAAAGCAGTCTTCAAAGATGAGAAGTGTGCCCCAAACTTTCTTGTTAGCCTTCCACACAACAGGAAGTGAGCTTTTTGAGATGTTCTTGAGAGCTCATGGGTTCTCAGAGTGGCAGACTAGGAGCGGTCGTAGGCTCAGGTCACCAGAAGCGTTGCCACCTAGCAGCACAGTTAGCCTATCCTTCGCAGCTTTGAAGCCTGGCATGGTCTTCTCCTCCTTGCTGATGTATGTTCTGTCCGGCATTTTCTTACAATGAAGCCCCATTTCATCCATACTGAATATTTGCTGGGGCAAATAACCATCTTCCTTGATTATCTCCTTGAGGGTTTCTGGGAATTCCTTGGCTGCAGCCTGGTCTGCACTTACTGCCTCGCCACTGACTTTCACATTATGAAGGCTTATATGAGCCTTAAAGCAGTGGAACCACTCATGGCTTGCAGTGAACACCTCTTCAGCAGCGCCTTCACCAGCCTTCTGTTGTACATCATGGAATAAGTTCTTCGCCTTCTGCTGGATCAGCATTAGGCTAAGCAGCACACACCACTGATGCTGGTCTTCGATCCACATGCCAAGCAGCGCCTCCATCTCTTCCATCACTTTTCCTCTCCTCTTGCTTATTATCGTGGATTGTATAGGCACTGAACTTTTGACATATTCCATGATTTTGTCTTTGTTATTAATGATTGTTACTTTAGTGGAACAATTCATGCTGTAGAAATGTGCCACGTTTGCCATCTTCTCCCCCACACTCTATTTTCTTCAGTATCTCCATCTTTATGAGCATAGTGATGGATTGTCACTTCTTCACGCTAACCCCCTCCCCGTCAGCACTCTTGCACTTAATTGCAAACATTTGCAGTCTTCAGTTTGCAGTCACCACACACCAACCACAACCAACCATGTAAGAAGTCAGGACTGGAAATCAGAACCGGAAGTCAGGAGATGGTGGGAAAGGGTTAGTTTGCAGCGTGCCTTCTCCCAACTTCCGGCCCGACTTCCAGCTCCAACTTCTGAGTCCATCTTGTTCGTATTGGCAGAAGTTCGCAACTTGAAAGTTCATATCTAGGGAACTGTCTGTACCTTGTATCAAATGAGTCCTTGTGCTAAGGGAGTATTGACAAGACTTCATAACATCACTAGCCCCTTCTCCATCTTTCAGGCAAGTAGCAGTAGGTGAGGTTTATCTACTTCAGCCAGACCTTGGCAGGGAGTTTTAAAGCAGAGATTTTTTTGCTTAACTTGGGGTGGGGGGGCTAGATATGCAATACAAATCAATTGTTTGGGTTTAGGTATTTCTACAACACAACTAAATAAAATTAGTTTAACCCTGTTGGGTCTATTTTGATTTAAATTTAACCCTATGGATCAGTTGATCCAATTAACTGATTCCTTGGGGGGAGGGGTTTCCACTATATTAGCATACTCACTGACCAATTAAGCAGGTTCCAAACAGAGCCAGTTGGTACACTGGCCATGCTTCTGAAGCACAATTACAAATGGATTGAAACTGCTATTATTATTTTTCCTGGTTGTATAGTATAAATAATACCAATATTCTCACTAAGCAAATTTGTAGTGTTGGTTTTCTTCTTTCATTTTCCTTCCTTCTAATAAACAGATATATGACACCTTAGATATATGCTATTTATATTATTTTACCTCTTAAGAGAGTGAGGATCAGAACTGAGTTGAACTTCTATCTCTGCTATAGATTTGCTATCTATCCAGCTCATACATGAGATAACCAAGTAATTGGAGACTGAAAGCAATGGGCCTCATCAGTTTAAATCCAAGTATTTCACTTCAGGTGGTTCATGGATTGCAGCTTATGGACAAAATAATGTCTCAGTTCATCAGCACTCCATTCTGCCCCGAGAACACATTCTGGTGGGAAAACATTAAAGTATAAAGCTTTCATATTAGAATAAAAGGAGCTTTCCTTGTACTGGTTTATCCATGGTGGCCTCTATTCCTGAAGAAGGCATTCTGGAAGGCATATTGATTTCAGCTGCCTCAAGGGAAGTACTCAGGACACTGGAAGAGCTGTTATTACCTCTTCCCAAGTGCTTTTTAGGTTTATTTGTGAACCTGTCAGTAACAGGCAAGGTGGAAATGTTACATGAGGACTCCCCTCTAAATCCCAGCTCACCCACATGTGTAACGAGGCCACATCAACCCTTAAAAATGTTAAGTTCAGTCTCCCACTCTAATTTATGTTCTAATGACATACCCAAATACTAGTCCCTGACTACATATAGGAAGACTACTAAAACGATGGTGATGATAATTAAGCAAAATAAATCATAACTATTATTTATTAATTATTAGTTTAGCCATAAAAATGAAATACCCAGCTCCTGAAACTCAGCTATCAGTAGGAAGACTACTAAAAAGATCATCTCTATAACTAGGCAAAAGAAATCATTAAAATAAAAGCACCAGTCTGGGAAAAAATCATTCTTGGAAAGGAATGAGGCAGTTGGGAAAATGGTAGGAAATAAAAATGGGAGGTGATTAGCTATCTGTGCAGCACAGGGACAATGAGTCAATAAAGCAATGATGTCATTTGAGGAGGAAGTTAATAAAACTTTCTCATTCCCAGCTTCAGTCAGTATATTGCTTTGTATGATATGAAAGATACCGACAGTTGAATTCTGATAACCATGAAACACACTGTTGCAGAGAAAGGAAAGTGAAATGTTAAAAGCCTTAATTTTTTTTTTTTGGCCTCTTATTATTGTCACCTAGCAGATAGATAACGATAGGAATTAAAGTCTGGAGGCAGTAGCCTTGAATGTCATCTAGGTAACATTAAAAGCAAGAAAACACCAAGAAGCAAAATATTGCAATGCCCATTTTTAGGGGACAGCTGAGTATCTGCTCTCCTCCAGTCCAGCATTGTTTTTAGGTCAAGAATGAGGTCTTCCTGAGAAAGGCTTTTTTTGGAGGGGGGGGTGGGGACTTCGATGGGATTTAAAAATAAAGGCAACCATTATTCTGGGCTGGCTACTGCAACTTTTTGCCCCAACAAAAGCAGAGGCATAGTCCATGTTTTCCTATTATCCATGACTGTGTGTATGGCTTTGAGTCAATCTTGACTCCTGATGGCTACCTGTACAAGTATGCACAAGTTCCTGCAGTTTTTCTGGCAACATTTGAGAACTGGTTTGCCACTGGCATTTTCTGAGCATCTGAGAGAGAATGATTGGTCCAAAGCCACCCAGTTGCCTTCTGTGTCTAAGGCAAGAACTCACAGTCTCCCCATTCTTAGTCTTGCAACTTAGCCACTAGATCAAACTAGCTGTCCCTATTATCTTTACCAGTACATTTTATTTTCTGTTATATGTTTTTTTCAAAACCAACAAAAAGATCTTACAGATGTTCTGTACCTTCTTCACAGAAATGTTATGGACCCCCCACTGCGTCATATTTCCTTGATTGTAAAACAATTTTTGCTTTGCTCATCATAACAACCAGGAAAAAAAATACAACTATACAAAACAGTATCACAGTATAAAATCAATTACTGAAGATTTTACTTATGATTTATTGTCTTGAAAATTATTTTGAAATTCCAGGTATTAGATCTAGTCAAATGTAATTGTATGCCTTTTTCAGTATTCATCTACATAGTTTTTGTGTGCTTTTGTAGCCCATAGTGCAAACCAGCTACTCTGAGCATATCATTCTGCTTTTAGCAGTCATTAATGCAATTACTTTTTATGATTCTGGTCAGTTATTCCTCCCATCCAACAGAAGGCATAAAAACTTTATAGCAGCTGAGTTTAAAATAGAACAATGAAATGTATAATGCAAAAGATGTTCCACCTAGTCACTGCCACATGTACAGCGGCTAAATTATACTGTATTTTCTTAAAACTCTCTCAAAAATTGCATTTTGCATCTGTGTCATTCCTAGTTTCATTAATGCTGTAAGAAGGAGATATGAAAAAAGCTTGAGGTAGTGATCATATTCAATTTCATATTTAATCAAAGGTATAAATTTATTCCTTGTAATTATATTTAAATATAGATGGATAAATATTCTAAAGATTCTGGACATAAAAGTTGTTTAGGTAGATTCAGGGAAGGAAAATACTTCAGAGAGAACCCATATTGCTGGCCTGAGAGTACCAGTACTTAGAATCAATTGCTCTCTGTGGGGATCCTGCCTTTATTCCTTCTAGCAAACAAAACTTTGGAAATATATCATTTCATATGAAAAGAATCTTTAGCAAATAAATAAATGCTCTGATAATAGCTCCTGAGTGAGTAGGCCATAGTCCACTCTCTGTTCTTAAGAGGGTAGAATTAGTGCTTTTAAAGAAACCTAACGTGGGCTTCAAAATTTTGTCTTAACAAAATGTCCATATTAAGGAAGGTGTTCAGACCTCCTATCTAAAAGGGATGCATTTTGATTTTAATAATTACAAAATTAGCTGTGGTGGTCAAATGGCTGAGGTTATGAGGTGGAAACCTGGGACTCTCAGACCTCATCCCCCAGAAGACCACTGGGTCTTCACTCTGATCCCATCCCCTGCTTTTGGGTTCCCACTGTCTCTGCCTATCACTCTTGGCATCTTTCCTCTAGGTACAGCACGTGAGAAAGATTGGCTCTCACAACCTCTGCTGCCTTTCGAGCAATTAAAATGTTTTAAAAATACAAACACTGACATAATTTAGAGTTCCACTTCTTCACTGGAGGATTTAACTCTTCTTCTCCCACCTTCAGAGACAGACCAATCTCACAAGATAAAAGAAAAAGATAAAATGTAACCACCTTTTTTTTTAACTTTAGGTATTAAAATTTAATAATGAAAGAGATCAGTTACTGAGCAGTTGAGATTATGGGAAAACAGCAGCTCATTTAAAAAAGAAAATTCTAAAAACTGAGATTACACACAATTTAGAAATTTGCATGAAAAAATAAAAGGCAATTAGTTTTGCCTTAAGATCACATAGAAACTAAGAAAGAAAAAAGTCCTAGCTAGATTTTAAAATATTTTTACTCACATAGCAGAATCTGAACCATCTTCCCTCTCCATCATTTTTCTAGATTTTTCAGCTTCTTGGGAATTCCAAATTTTAATCAAAGGCTGGTGGGAGATCGTAAACTCTACTCCTTTCCAGCCTAGGAAAAGATTTCTGTCCCTTTCTAAAAGGACTGACTTTTTTCTATCTCCAGCAGAGGGAAAGGTTCTTGCAATTTGATTCTGTACCTGACCAAGAGCCATGCCCCAATCATGGAAGTGGCTTCTGTCTGTAATGATGGGATGTGTCCCAGGAATGTCAGCTGGTTGAAAGAACCATATTCACAATAGCAGTCTACTCATTTGATCCCAGGAGCATCAACTAGGCCTTTAATTTCCCTTGCAGCTGGAGCTAGGTTTTGTAGATTCAAGGCCAATATTACTTAAAAGCATCAAATAAGTGAAATTACCATTAAATACTTCCTATAATTATCTCCTTCCTCAGATCTTGATATTTGTGAGATTTCCATTATTTTTCCCAAGCGCAACCCACTATTCATTCTCTCTAAAATGGTTACAATGCTATTTTTGAAAAGCCTTCTTTTTTTCTTTTGGTTAGATCCCTATGGCCTTTTTTAAAATTAAGAAAGTATTTTAATACTCTGAGAAATGATATATTGAGTGTGCTTTTCTAAACCAATTTGATGAGTGTTGAAGGCATGAGTTTGCAAAATGATTGCTAATCCTTAAAGGCTTCCAACTTCCAGTAATATTTTATATAGTTTTAAAAGATCTGGCATGTTTGCTTTTGGTTGTAATCTCATAAGGAATCTCATAAATGTATCATCTTTCCCAAAATGAAGCAATATGCACCGTACTTGCCATATTCCCATTTCATCTCATTCTGTTCTATTTCCTCTACTGGGATTTCTAATTTTGCATTTGCAAACACCCTCACTTCCATTTTCATTACAGAACTGGAAAGTCAGGGGTAATAGTCACTAAAACTATAGGAATCATCTTAAAATTTCTTTAAAAGCAAGCTTGATCAGGAAGATGCATGAATACTGTTAAATAGGGCTTAACCATTTCACTTACCCTGGTGACATCCTGTATAAACCTTTGTCTCCAAGTGTAATTTTCTCTATTCTCTGTGTATGACTTTGATGGTTAAGTTATTTTCTAGCATACTAAAAAGCTAGGAGATTACAGAACATGATCGTCTGTAGATGGAAGTGTTTGAAAACTAGCAGCTAATCCCTCTCTTCTGAGAGCAGCTGATTAATACAGGGATCAACAATTTTTGGCCGTCTCTATCGCAGTCACTAACATTAATAAAGCTGCCAGATTGAGTCTCAGGGAGGATGACTGTAATAAATATACCTTTAAAATATTTGCTAACCCTTGTTCTCTGTTTTTGTGAGACCTCTTCATTATTGTTAATTTCTATCACTGTGTAATGTGTCTGTAAGTAGAAGCAGCATTCAAATTCCATAATGTTATCCAAAAACAGTGACAAATCAATGAGAGATGCAAGTAATTACATTAAATTACTTAAAATGCCTTTTGTATTTTATCTTTAATTCCTTACTCTCTCTATTTTCCCATTTCTGCACTCTTACTTTGTTTTTCCTCATTCCCATTCAGCAACTTCAATAAGGCATTAAAATTAAATTTTGATGGTCTCTTACAAGTATCATGTTTACTTGTTTATACCTCTTTTTCTATGTTGTTTCTCTCTTTCCTTTTTTCTCTTACATTTTATTTGAGCAGATATTTTTATACAAGAGCTTTAAGTACTACATTTTTTGTACTGCTTGAATTAAAACTCTGCAGGAGTTCTTTAAAATTCTTACTGCAAAAGGTTTTTGAGTTCTTATTGCAAATAAAAACCTTTAGAGGTTTTATTACAAATCCTCAAGAATTTACAACACTTGGTTAGTGTTCCCAAAGTTTCTTATTTTTTTAAATCCTTACTTAATCTGACTCCAAAAGTAAGAAAACTTTTAAAACAAATAATACACATTTCTTTTTTTAACATTTAAATGTTTTATTTGTAAGGTATAACAACTAGAAGTACAACCAAAAATATAACATTGCTAATATAATAAAAAAAAAGAATATGCAAAATAGTAATTAATTGATATCTTTAGTTTCTTCAAGATATATCCATAAAGTATTAATATAGAGCTAGCTCAATCCTTTAACATACTATTAAATCTAGCCATATAGACCATCTATTGCTCCATCTTCTCAGTTTTAATACAGTATATTATTTCAGTACAATAATATTTATATAATATACTTAGATTCTTAATATTCTGTTATTTAGATGTCTTAGAGTAATAAATATAGATAAGTGGATATTCTACCAATATTAATTACAGTTTCGGATAGTAATGTTACAAGAATTATGATTATTTAACCTGTTCTTCAAAATCTTCAAAATTAGGAATGAATGAGATCCAGAAGGACCCCCAAATCACAGGCCTGTTCTTTCACAGAGAGTGCTTGCCCATCCAAAGAGAACATTGGTGACAACAGAGAATCCAGATGTAGAAACAGCAACTCTGTCTTACCTGGGTTCAGTTTCAGCTGGTTCTCTCCCATCCAGATCCTTACATCCTCCAGGCACCAGGATAGGATACTGACAGCATCTCCTCTACAGCTTGGGCTGGCAATATAAATTTCGGTATAATTGACACACTGATAAGACTACACTACAAACCCTTATATGACCTTTCCCAATTGTTTCATATAGACGTTAAAGAACGTGGGTGGGAGGACTGATTCTTGCAGCACCCTGTAGGTCATGGTTCACTGGGCCAACTCTATCATAGTAGATTGAAACCTTCTTACTGAGGAAGAAGAACCACTGCAAAACAGTACCTCCAATCCTCAACCCTTGTATACATCATTCCCAGAAAGTAGAGCCAAAGGAATTATGGAAGGTGTAGTTCAACAATATCTGCAGCAGGGTAAATTCTAGAAAACTGCAGTAGAAGGATACTTTTTTTTTAAAAAAAAAAAAGGTGAATTCGTAGCAAGTGCATCTTGCCTCTAATGTATATGCATGCAACCATCTATGTACGGAGACCAAGTTGCCTTGCTACAAATAGCTTACCATTGAACATTTTGCAGTTGTTCAAGTTTATTATTGAACAGTGATAGCATCAAACAGATATGTGTTTTTTTTCCTAACTGCTTTTAAATCAGTGGATGAGAGCTGTTGCTGAGTAAATGAGCACAGCATGGAACAGACTAAAGCCTTAAGCAATGCATAATAGTTTGGGAAGCAGTTGTTGGAAGTGAGAATAGGCTTGGCGCAACAGCAGATCCCTGTTCTGAAATAATGGAAGTAAACTGTTAGATAAAAGTAAACTGAGCATCACCATGCCATTCTGTTCACAGATCTCTTTCCCAGGTTTCTAAATGAAAGTGTGCTTAATACTCATGGTAGGAACTACAGTAACTGCTTCTGAACTGTTGTGACTACAACTTTTATGATCATTTATTTCCATGGAAAAAATGTGGTTCATTATTTCTTATGCAAGGAGTATGCTTCTAAAACAAATAGGACTTCTCCAGAGAGATGTGGATTATACCCTTGTATTAGATACTAGTTCTGGACTTAGTGTCCTTGGGAACAAATGGCCTAGTGTATCTTTCCTTCCATTTTTAAATATTCCCTGTTTTAAACTTTAAAAAAGAAAGGTTTGTTTACTGAAGCCTTTTTTTCCCCACCAAACCAAAACTAGAAAGAAGAGACTTAAATTTTCATAAGGATTAAAGAATAACAATGATCCGACAAGATGTTCAAACCCAAGCAGCAGTGACAAATCGCCCCTCAGAGGAAGTTAGGCTTGATGGGAGGGACAATGTGAGGTCAAGGTAGGATAATTATTGTAAAGTGCAGAATGGTCCCGCATACTTTCAGTACATTTGGAAATGAAAGTAGGTATTTGCAGATGTATACTTTTTGTGGAAAATGTGATAAATGGCAACTGTGCCAAAGAAAACAAGTTTATTGTGCCAAAGTATTAAAACACTGAGGTCCAGACAGCTTTGGTTACTGCTTCAATAAAAGAGATCACCTGACTTATTCACTAGGACCTTACTAAATATGTTGGCATAGTAATACCTGAATTTCAGCAAACTGCATCTGGGATTCTGGGAAAAGTGCTTTCCACTATAAATGTGTGACCTCAGTTAAAGTACTCTGGTTCAGCTGATTGACAAGAAGTAGTAGGTGTAGCCATACGTGAAATAAAAATGTAGCAAATATGATTTCCAGCGGGCTGCATATCTATAGAGAGTTAATGTGTCTGTCTGTCTGTCTACCTAATAGTAGGAGTTTGTTACAGTTCAGTGACTTGCAGAATACCATTTGTAACCTTCTTTATTTTTCCCATTCTTATTGTCTCCCTTTCCCTCCCTCTTCTCTCCATCTGTCTCTCTCACGTATGTCACGCCACCAGCCTTTCCATCTATCAATCATTCACAATGTACTTTATAATCAATCATATAATGATTTTTTTCTCATTGCCCTTACTTTTAGCAGATCTCAGATATGTTTAGAATATAATTTTTTATATATGTGCAGATCTGGAGCTTGCAGAAAATACTTTCAATCAATCATTCCTCATACTTTCTCCACCCAAGCCAGCCAGTTGCTGGGCACACAGAACATCCACCAATCAGTACTCACTTATTCCCTCTCTAGCTGGCCAATCATTGAGTTTCTTGTCTCCAGAGCTTCCAGTGGCCTGTGAATTACTAACTGTAACACTTCACAGAAATAAAAGCAAATTGTTGGAATTTACTTTGCATGCATAGGCTTTCTGCATCTATAAACCTATTGACCACAAGGATCAATAGGTATAGAGATAATTAGCAGAAGGACTCTGCACTTTTATCTCCTTTGCTATTTTAAGAAAAACTTACTTTGCCTGTATCCATGTGACACACCACCTATAGCTCCAACCTCTCTCAACTTTTTATCCTGAAAGAATCATTCAAATAATTTCCAGGTCTTAATCCCTGTCCAAAAAATACAAAAATGTCTCAATACAATTCACTTCTAACCAACACAATTCTCATTTTACAATGTTTACAACAACAGCAAAGCAGCAGGCTGACCCCTGAGTCACAGTGTGTAAAAATTCCCATCACAGCAAACACTTGCATTGTGCAGTGCATGAAGTTTAAAAAAAAACACAAAAAACTTTTTTTTTCAGTCGCGATCTCTCACAGAACCTTTATCAACCTCTCACGGAACCCCAGGATTGCAAGAAGCCCCAGGTGAGAGAGAAAGGATGGGTTATGTTGTGCAGAGCGCAGCAAAGCTCCCAAAAAACTCTGCGCTCAGGAAAAATACACATCAGCATGAGAGCTTGCAAAATGTAATGTCCATATTTTGCTCTCCAAAGAAATCCAGTCAGAAAATATATACTAACTGGTTTTTATTGATAAAAATGCAAAACTCCATAAAATACAAGTTACATACAAAATATAGGAAATAACAAAAACTTCTTCTCATAAAACTTAGCATCCAAGACTTATCCACAACAAAGTCTCTAGCTAAAAACTCTCAGAGAAGAGGTACACTACTTGGTTATTAGTTACAACTACATAACCCCTAAAACCTACATGATGAATAAAAACTATACACGACTGAAAGGCTGGGCATCTAGCCCTCCCATTATATTGCCAAGAAGTACCCCCCCACTGAATAACTAGCATACACATGCCAATAGGTGGCAGTAAATAGCAGTATACTTGCACAACTCACAGTGACAAGTTGTTTACATGAACTACGTAGTCATAATAATTGTTGTACAGATAATGAGGTGAATTTCTTCCCATGAGAAAATCCTGACAGGTTAGACTGATATTCTCCGGGCATTCATCTCTTCCTTTTTAGCTGGGCTCTTCTGCACTGGGTCTGTGCATTTCAGGTACTTCCTTGGCTTGGCCTCTCTCCATAATGTAGGAAAGATTATTACATGCTCTTAGCTGTAGACAACTTAAGTAACACAGTGTTTCCTATCACCATATAATTTCCTAAATAAAGCTTATCTCTGTATTTCTTTCATGCAAACACCAGCCTCTAGAATATTTTCTTATGAAGCTATTCTCCTCACTTTATTGTTCATTTCTTCCCACTGCATAAAGCTATCTGCTACGCAACATAAATAAGTTTCTGCCCTCTGAAAAGACATATATGGCTCACACATTTACTACTACAAATGTATTGTGTACATTTTTTATAAGAGTGATTGTTTAATAAAGTATTGAAAAACTTCAACAACTTTATCTTAACTATGATGTCAGGTCTGCATTGCAGATCAATGCCTGTGAAGATGGTATCCCAGACAATCTAGGAAGAATAGCATTACAGCAAAATTGTACTCAAGGTCCTGCTTGCATTTTACTAAAGTTTCCTTTTTCTCTTATCCCACCTCCAGTGTGGGTGAATAATAATACCCTCAGTGTCCATGCTGACTTATAAAATAACATAAACAAAACAGGTGTCAACCCACCAGCTACACCAGACCAAGAATCAATTCCACTGGAAGGCTAAAACCACTTTTATTGAGATTGGGTATAACAACAGAATCTTGCTAGTCTGATTGTGCTGTACCTCCTCCCCCTGTTATATTCCTGTGAATTAAGGAGGTATCTGTCTGAGCCTCTTCTGCATATTTTCTGCTTGTTTTAGACTTAAGACATGTTTTCCCCTTGTCTCTTTGGTAACGTATCTCACTTATTTTGCTTCTTGCAAAAAGGCCCTTTTTCTAGAAGGTCTCCTTGCTTCATTTGACTGGGGCATCTGGAACAGGATTCCTAAAAAGTTTATTAAAGTTTGGTAAGTACATGTTAGAATGGTGAATCTTGCCCCAAGCTACTTAGGCTTGAAACTAGGCCTGAAAATGAAGGACGAAATGGAGGGGTGCTAGGACAACTTTAGACTGGAATGATTGAAGAATGCTAGAAACTAGGCATATCATATCTGGACTGCAAAAACCTGGACATCACTAAATGGAAGCAAGGAATTTGGCTTTTCTGTATCTCATAGGAAAATCTCATAAGGTTTGGAGAGTAAGAGTGAGATGTAATAGCTCTCTGCAAACTTCAGTCTCAGAGGGGGGATAAGATCACATCTAGAATCTCCATTGACAAGACCCCTGCATAGCTGGCTGTCCCATAGATCTTCAAATATTGAGCATGAAAGTCTGTGGAGAGGTCCCTTGAATAAAATTCATAATGTTTTTTAAAGACATCTGAGGACATTGAGGGTGGAGCTACCTGTAATCTCCATTCTTTTCAAGTATCATGTGCACCTGCTTATACATGTTAGGGTTTCTGTACTTGCCATCCTTATTTTGCTAAAATAAGTTTCAGTACAGAGTTACCAAAACAGATGCTTATTCTCATCATTTCATTTTCTTCTTTCCTTAAGCAAGGAAAATATATTAACAAATGCATTCCTTAAGGCTCATTTTAGGGATCAGAATGGCTGATAAATACAATTTTGCTTACATATATATAAGCAAAAATGAATATATATATATATATATATATATATATATATATATATATATATGACCTTGTAAGGTCATAGGGTCATACGAGGTCATACGAGGGCGGCTGGATAGCGTAGTGGTTAGAACACCGCCTTTGATGCAGGAGCCTGGGGTTCAAATCCCGGCTGGCACCTACCTTACCAGTAGGTGTCCTTGGGCAAAGACTACTACAACAGCAGACCTAATGAGAGGGGATATATGAGACGTATGAGGGAACTATGGATAGACAGAAGGCCTACATCCACACTAACTGAGAAACAACTAGTTACCTAGTGCTTCAACATAGTAAAGAGGAAGCTGCTCTCACAACTCGAGATAGACCAACTCTACATTACAACCCGGACTCAAGCAGATCTGGAAGAATAAGCAGTTGTGCAGCCAACACCTGAAGCTGGAATGTCACTGCCGCCCCTTCCATTACAGAGCACAGCAGCTGATATGAGGCATAAGATCATGGATAAACTAGCTATAGTCAACCCTCGAGTCATCAAGGCTCAGTGGAGAAGTACCATCAGATAGTATGCTAGAAGATGCCAACAGAGCCCTCCAGACAATCCCTACTACCACCATAACTGAAACCAATGAATTGGTATACGCTACAGCCACTGTAATCCTGGAAATGCTTGGCTACACGATCAAGAAGAACAGCAGTACATACCTATCCTGGAAAATGAGATTGGAGGCTAAGATCAAGGCAACTCGAAGAGAAGTCAGTCAGCTGGTGGAACTACAGAAGCGTGTGGAGATTAAGGATAAGACTCAGCTACTGAAAAAATACATGGGGCTGACTCCATCTGAAGCCCTAGAGACTGCTAAACAAAGGCTCACAGCACTGGCTGCCAGGCTAAGGAGATACACTAGAGAAGCAGAGGCCAAGAAGATAAATGCCTTGTTCTCCAAAGAACCATCCAAGGTGTACTCCCAACTGCAGTGCAACCACAGAGTAGCAGCTGAGCCACCAGCAGTGGAAACTGAACAGTACTGGAAGAACATATGGGAGAAAGAGAAGACACATAACACCAGTGCAAAGTGGCTGCAGGACCTGAAAGCAGACCACAGCAATCTCCCAGAACAGGAACCAGTCACCATCACAGTAGCAGACATCCAACAGTGGGTCAAGAACATGAAAAGCTGGACAGCACCTGGCCCGGACATGATCCACACCTACTGGCTAAAGAAACTAACAGCAGTGCATGAACGCCTAGCAGCACAGATGAACCAACTGCTAGCAGCAGGCTCCCACCCAGACTGGCTAACACAAGGAAGGACAGTGCTGATCATGAAAGACCCTCACAAAGGAACAGCACCATCCAACTACCGGCCAATAACCTGCCTCCCCACAACATGGAAAGTTCTATCAGGCATCCTAGCTGCCAAGCTACAAGACCATATGGGCCAGTACATGAGCACAGCTCAGAAGGGCATTGGGAACAACACCAGAGGCTCAAAACACCAGTTACTCATAGATAGAGCAGTCACCCGAGATTCAAGGTCTAGGCAGACCAATCTGAGCACAGCCTGGATTGACTACAGGAAAGCCTGTGACTCAATGCCGCACACATGGATCTGTGAATGCCTGGCACTATACAAAGTCAACAGGACACTAAGGACCTTCCTCAAGAACTCAATGGGACTGTGGAAGACAACTCAATGGGACTGTGGAAGTGAACTCAAGACAGCTCGCACAAGTGGCCATCAAGTGCGGCATATACCAAGGTGATGCACTGTCCCCACTGCTGTTCTGCATAGGCTTAAACCCCCTCAGCCAGATAATCACAAGGTCTGGATATGGGTACAAGTTCAAGAGTGGAATCACCATCGGCCACCTCCTCTACATGGATGACATCAAGCTGTATGCTAAGAGTGAACGAGACATCGACTCACTGATCCACCTGACATGGGTCTACAGCGAGGACATTGGGATGTCATTCGGACTGGAGAAGTGTGGCAGGATAATAGTAAAGAGAGGGAAGGTAGTTAAGACCGATGGAATTACCAGTGGGCCACATAGCAGACATAGAGACCAGCTATAAATACCTTGGTGTCCCACAGTCACACGGGAACCATGAGGAGGAGGCAAGGAAGACAGCAACATCCAAGTACCACCAAAGGATAAGACAGGTCCTGAAGAGCCAGCTCAATGGGAAGAACAAGATCCATGCCATCAACATGTATGCCCTGCCAGTCATCAGATACCCTGCCGGTATAGTGAGCTGGCCAAAGGAAGACATGGAGGCTGCCGATGTGAAGACCCGGAAGCTCCTCACAATGTACGGAGGTTTCCACCCCAAGTCCAACACCCAGAGACTGTACACCAGCCGCAAAGTGGGCGGGCGGGGTCTGATGAGTGTCAAAGCCACTGTCCTGGATGAAACCCAGAGTATCCAGGAGTACATTAGTAAGATGGCACCCAAAGATGAGCTGCTGAGAGAATGCCTCAGGCAGCAGCAGACATAGGAGGAAGTTCAAGCGGAGGAAATACCATGGCAAGACAAGCCCCTGCACGGGATGTACCATCAACAGATAGCTGAGGTGGCTGACATTGGGAAATCCTATCAGTGGCTGGAAAGGGCCGGACTAAAAGACAGCACTGAGGCACTGATCATAGCAGCACAAGAACAGGCACTAAGCACCAGATCCATAGAAGCAGGGGTCTACCACACTAGACAGGATCCAAGGTGCAGATTGTGCAAAGAGGCCTCAGAGACAGTCCAACACATAGTGGCAGGGTGTAATATGCAGGCAGGAACAGCATACACTGAACGGCACAACCAAGTAGCTGGCATTGTGTACAGGAACATCTGCACAGTGTATGGGCTAGACCCCCCCCCCCAAGTCCAGATGGGAGATTCCACAGAAGGTCATGGAGAATAACAGGGCTAAGATCCTGTGGGACTTCCAGATCCAGACGGACAGGCAGGTACTGGCTAATCAACCAGACATCGTGGTAGTAGACAAAGACCAGAAGACAGTGGTAGTGATAGATGTAGCAGTGCCAAGTGACAGCAACATCAGGAAGAAGGAGCATGAGAAGCTGGAGAAGTACCAGGGCCTGAAGGAGGAAATCAAGAGGATGTGGAAAGTCAAGGCCAAAGTGGTCCCAGTGGTGGTAGGAGCACTCAGGGCCGTGACTCCTAAGCTGGGAGAGTGGCTCCAACAGATCCCAGGAACAACATCAGAGCTCTCTGTGCAGAAGAGTGCAGTGCTAGGAACAGCTAAGATACTGCACAGAACCCTCAAACTCCCAGGCCTCTGGTAGAGGACCCGAGATTGAGGAAGACACATACCACCCATAGGGGTAAGAGGGAATTTTTTATATATGAAGGGGCCTGGGAGTTTGAGGGTTCTGCACAGTATCTTAGCTGTTCCTATAAATACCTTGGTGTCCCACTACGCTATCCTACGCTGGATATATATATATTCATTAATTAATTCATTCATTCATTCATTCATTCATTCATTCTACAGAAATCAACCAAAGGAATATGGGAAAGACGATAGCAAAATTCTTCCTGCTTGGTTCTGTGATCCATTCACAACCCTGAAAATACTTTAAAATTGACTGGAAGACTGCAACCTCTCCCCTCTTCTGTTATTTGTTTTTCATAAACTTTTGAATGACCTCAGAACATTTTTGATGTTTGCTCATAGACATGGAAGGTTTGAAAGGAATCTCTACATCCTCCATCCACCCGTCCACCCACCCACCCTCCCTCCCTTCCTCTCATACCGTGATAATATCTCTGGTTTTGCTATTCATTCAGCATTGTGTATTTCTCAGTCTGGGTAATATATTTAGTCAGCTTTGCCACTGGTACCTAAATTCTACATGCTGAAGAGCTGCATAGCAAATTCCCATTGATATGATCGCTCACCTCTCTGCTTCAGTAAATCCCAAGCTGATTACACTCTGTACCCTGGAGGTGACAACACAAAGCCCTTCCTGGTGCATGAGTTTACATAGCAAAACTGGAAAGGGCAATGTGATTTTTACAAAGCAGAGCTAGTAGCTAAGAAAGCGGAAATATTAAACAGGTCTGACATGGCCCCCTCATACATCACAGCCCTTTAGCAAGTTCAGGGTCACTGCTTTTTGTGGGAGGCCACAGGACCGCCACTCATTATGTTTGTTGCTTTTTCAGCCTGAAGTAAATTTTGATTGGCTCTAGGATTGCTATTACCTAGAAATCATGAACATTCAGTGATCATTCACTGCCTTCTTTTCAAATGGAAACTGCAATACTCTGGTGAAGAAACGTACCCACTCACACACTATAAAATGCAGAGGTCAAGGGTGCTAGACACTGGCATTCTTCTAGTGCTGAGCTAAAATATTCCAGGCAAAATCGGCTGGTTGTGGTGGTGTGCAAGGCACCACTCCAGGGGAAAAAAAAAAAAGACAATCATGCCTTTAATTCTTGTTATTTTATTAATTCATTCAATTTAGGGTCCATCTGATTCCAGATGAGTCTAGATGCTTTATATTAAAAAAAAAAAAAAAAAAGGAACAATGAAAAGAAGAGACAGATCATAAGGACCCAGAAAACAGACTCTGAATTACAATAAAGCAATCTGCAAGGGTTCACCCACTGCTCTGTCCCAAGACCTGGGAAAATAACATAGTTTTCAATCACTTTCTGAACATCACCTGGGTAAGAGCTGTACAAATCTGCAGGAGGATGCTGTTTGTAAACTTTGTAGCCATAAAAAGAAGCCCAACCCAGTGAAGAAACAGAGGCATGTCCCTGGCTATACTCAGGTTAAACAATTGGTTGACTCTTCCTCTGCTATCCTGTTGCACCATACAGCCTACAACACACCACAAAGGGGGAAGAGACAAAATATTAATTACTGTTACTTAAAATAAGAGACAGACTTTAGGCTTGCTGATTTCACTGTGTTTTTATTTGCTCTAATGTTTTGAAAATCTACTTTTTTAAAGTCACACATTATGAAATAAAGCCTTCTAAGCCTACTGTTTTCAATATCAGAACTGAAACTGAATTGAGCCCACCAACCTTTCACTCAGAGCCACAGTACTTGGCTACCACAGTAGCTCTACATTTCCATAGCCTAATTTAGATGGCAGCGAATATTTTGCTATGTATATTAAGATGTTGGGTGTCCAAAACACTTGACGGTCTATTGCAAGTCACCCATATATCTCCAGTACAGGTGTGTCTTGATCTAGTTCTGCTCCTCCCTTTTCTACAACATGTGTTTTTAAATGGCTTTCTGCTGGAAGGGAAATGTAATATGTCTCTAAGAATTCTTTTATTTTTTTCCTATTATCATGAGAGGAAGGGAGGCAGTTTTCCCCTCTCCATCTCATAAAGGGTTATTCTGAAAAACTGCTAGGTTTCTGACAAAAGTTAAATGACCAGCATTGATCAATGCCTTTAGGTCCCCATCTATTGTCTGAAATGGAATACTCCCTGGGCTTCAGGCTGGCAGCTGTCTTTCATCTCTGTGAGTGCCTGGCATCATGAAATGTTAAAAACATCCTTCCTTTTGATGGCTGTATCAATACAATATTATTGAACTCCAGTCAAACACAATGAAGACATGTTTGTCTCACTGTTGAACCCCAAATGAATTCTCTAGGAACTGATAAAATCTCCATGTTACTTGCCTTTTAGATCTTTACAAAAATTGAAATTAAGTCTAGAAATCACTAATATACATTCTTATCAGAAAATGTCTAAATGCTACAGGCATATTAACATTAGCCATAGCTGATTATTTTAACAGGGTTATTGGTGTGGTTCTGTTACCTCAGAAGCTTTGTGTAATACTGTAACATAAATTCGGTACAACCGTTAGATTGCATTGCCACTGACTGTGTGAATGGAGAGTATAACCGTACATTATCCATGTGAGTGGGGGTACCCTGCTACTACACTTAGCCTTATTCACTGGACAAAGCTTTCCGTGCTGTATCATACTCTAAATAGCCAGAATATGCCTGCAGCAAAGTGAAAACACAGGAATAGCAGTAGAAGACAACAGCAATATAGCAATGTTGACTGGCATTCCCCAGCATGGCAACTCTGGCAAGTCTCCTGCCATCTAATACTGACAGTATTACTTCAGATGATACCCCCACATTTGCATGCATGGAGAACACTACCCCCAAACGTATAATGCTGCTATATCCAACACCTACCATGTTCACCACAATGTTCTTGCAGGAATAGATATCAACTCCTCCAATCTCAAATATCTCTCATGCTCTGATGAGAACTGGCTTCAGCTTTCTGCATTGCCACCATACAGAATGCTACGTCCCTGAACATAAGGCATTTGTATGATCAGAGTACTACTATAAATGTTTGGGGATTGCAGAAGAAAAGTACAATCATGTTGGAGACTTTACTGCCTCCCAGAACAGAAGTTGATCTGAATGGAGAGAAGGTCATATTGCTCTAGTATACTCAGATATCAGGTATGAACTCAGAACGTTCAGATATCTTATGAATAACCACAGGGAGAATGGGAATTATCATTTAACAATCGCTGTGACTCAAGATGGTAAGCAAAGTATCTTCAAATGGAGCTCTCTGGGATTACTTATTCATGTAAATTCATTCATTCTTATGAATTTACTGAGGCAAGAACCCCAGTGATGACAGTTTCTGAGTATGAATTATATAAACAAGGGTCAAGCCAATCACACTAAAATATTTGTTCAGCATATATTACTTAAGAAAAGTCCTTTTGTACTCAGCACCAGCACCAACATATGTTGAAGCTGTTCACTTTATCAAGCTGGTTGGCCATAAACCATGAACATGGGTTTTGTGCAATGGTTTTTATCAATTTGTCCCCAAGGTCACCTTACTTCTTAAGTTATAAAAGACTTAGAATCTGTTGTGATTAATTTTGATGAAAAGAAGTCAGTCCATGTTTTTTTTTCCCCTGACAGTCTGGCTGTTCTGTGATCTGTAAATATACTATATCACTCTGAGTAATGAAAATATGCTTCAAACAAGCACTTGGAGAGGCAAAGCTTGAGAAAACAGCCATCTGTCTTGCAGTTGGTCTCAGTTGTTTCATGTCTCCTTCCATTTAGGAGAAGAAGTTGCTTTAGATAACTGTCTCCCTCTTCTGGAGTCATAAGCATAACCCCACTTGAAAAAAAAAATCTCAGAAAGATGGAGGAAAATGGTTCTTCATCCTGACAACTGGCCATCACCCCAAGTTATCAAAGGAGTAATGTGGCATCTTTTAATGTAAAGTATATAAAGACTATCAATCAATTTTATTTTGATTAATTACATAAAAACATAATTAAAAGGGGAAAAAACAACATTATCCAGACTTACAGCAGCTATTTCCTTGTTTTCAATGCAGTAACACAAAACTTAGTTCCCATACAATGATAGGTAGCTTTATATCCAAGAATAGGAGGTTCACATAATTATTATCTCCTCTTCCTGGGAAGTGATGCAGAAGGGGAATGATATAACTATTCCAAATACCCCTGTAGAAGTTAAAGTATGGTAACACATGATGAGCTGCTTCTATCTCTTCAGCTAGTGGGTTTTTAGAAAACCTCCCCTGCAAAAGCTCAGAAGGAAGGATGTTGTGCCTGGCCCTGCAAGATACTTTCTTCAGCCTGGGAAAGCTAAAAGTGTCTAAATATTTGTACCCGTACAAGTTCTACTAGTCTGTGACAACCTGTTGAATTCAGTGTGGTACTCCATGTCACTTAATCTTTGAGAAAATGTTTGTTTGGCCTGTTCATATCCCACTGATATTTAACATGCTGCTGATAACCCATATGATGCTAGGTTTTGTTCTGTTGCACCTTTCTAGTTTGAAGAATAATTGTCAGCAAAAACTAAATGCAATAAACCTGTCCGGAAAAAAACTGGATCTTCAGCCAGCAGTTAATCAATAGTCAATAAATAGCTCAATTTTAGGCAACCCCACTTCCAATCTGAGCAGGTTGGTTGCTGCTGCCCCTCTAGAGGCAGCAAGTATGGATCTCATGCATGAAGACTAGGATGTTCACGATCTCAGTGAACATGCCATTCATGTTTGCTATTCATTTCTTTTTCTCACAGGCATGTTATAATGAAACAATCACGGTAAGTCCACATCTGACCACTTTCGGAGTCCAACCAAAGGTTTCTATATTCTGTCTGTCTGTCTGTCTATCTATCTATCTATCTATCTGGTGGTACTTAGAAGAAATCATTCCTGCAATCTTTCTCTGGTCTTCTAGTTTTTCCTCTTGCTCCAACAGTTTTAAAATAATTGCCTCTGTAATTAACTCAATAGCAGGCTGGTGCACTGAGCATTAAGAATCTGATCATTTGGTGCTAAGGAAGACTTAAGAAATCCTACACAATGTTGATTTTTTTTTCAATATAGACTGCAATTGTTAATTTTCTTTCAACTGGGAATATTTGCTGGGAGTTATTTAGAGATGAATGCTGTTGATCATCTGAGAATGCAATTCACAGTATCTATGATCCAGAAGCCAGAATTTTCTAAATGTCACCTTAGTACTGCATATCAGTTGTCTTGAAGATTTTCTAGGAAAACAGTTCATACTTGTACTATGTTTTAGTACTACTCATTTCTACAGCATAAGTACTTAGCCTGGATACAAATAAAATTTTATCATCTCATTTGCTAAAGAATCATTTTTATAAGCACCAGCATAATTGCTTATAGTACAGTAGAGAGGTCTAATGAATCTGTAAACACAATCTTCTTTCTGAACTTTATAAATCTACATTTTACACTGGAGTACTTACAATGGTGGTCTCTCAAAAAATTGACAGCAGTCTTCTAGACCCCTTCAAAAGTTACCATTAATTTGTTATTTTGATGTGATAGAAGAGATATTCCTTATAGAATAAAAATATCAGGAATGTTCATATTAGCTATATTTAATTAACTGTAATTCTGATTAAATTTAAACTTGACAAATTTAGTTATCCCCTGGCCCAGCTCACTTTTCCTTTGGTTTAGTCATTTTTTGGATTGTGACCTCTGGCATTACCTTTGATTACATCCTCTGCTTGAAAATGGCACACCTCCCACTCTGTATCAACAGATTCAACCATCTCTTCATGCACCTTAATGGAATCACCTTGAATCCAGAAATCAGTTCAGCACTCTTCCATACTAGCTCAGCTTCATCCTCACAAAATCACTAGAGGTCCTGGTAACAGGCTATAATTCAAATGCCTTGGTAGGGTCTTGGACTGGATGGTTCCCATCGTCTCAAATTGAACATAAACATGAACAAGACAATTTTTTGTTGTTCATACTGATCGTATCATGCCCACTCTTCCCATCCCCCCAATTTCTATTTTTCAGGACTGCCAGTTACAGTATCCTCTGTGCTGAGGAATCTAGGAATTCAAATTGATAAGGGACTTTCATTAAAGCTGTCAATAAACCACCAAAATTTATTATTTTCACCATGAATATTTGTAGGATCCATCAGATTCTCACCACTCAGGTGGCAAAGTAGCTGGTTTATGCCCTGATCACCTCACCTTAGAATTATTGCAAGAATCTACTGGCCGGCTTACCCAATACCTCCCTCTACCATTGAACATTATTGACCTCCCCTGAAATATCCACTGTCTCATCAGTCTCTGCCTTGGCTGGGTTTCCAAAAGGCATGACTTTAAGTTTCTGGTGCTGGTTTCTTAGGCCTTATGTACAGGCAAACCCAGCTATTTGGAACTTTGGCTTGTGGTTCAGGTGCCTGTATGCCTGATCTATTCATCTAGCCAGGGACGACTGGACCTTCTTATACTAAAATAGCCTCATCATGGTTGAAAATGCTTTCCTATCTAGTGCAAGCCCTTGGGAGCTAATCAGAATTATACCAAGAATCTGATTTATCAAGATATAAAAAGGCATTAAATGCTTCTCTTTTATGGGGCTTTGTGAAGTTGATTGAAATATCAACTCTTCATGCAGCATTCTTACAGCAATTCAGGTGAAATATCAATGATTGTTTTAAATGCTATGGGCCATTTAGGTCATTGGGGCACTAAGTTGTGATTTTGAATTGGAATGTAGTGTTATTGTATCAAATGTTTGATGTTGCGTTTGATCATTTGTACTGTGCCAAGTTAGAGGTGCATGAAAATTATTACTACTACCACGACTACATTCAAGATGCAGATATCCCTTCTCCAGAGTCAAATGATATATATGCATCTAACATAATGATTTGTCATATGCCTCTTATTATATATGTTATATATATTATACGTCATATGTCTCTGTAGATATGCTAAGAAAGTGTAGTCATAATAATCAGTTTAGGCTTGCAACAAATTGGGATGGGGTGAATTAAGAAACCAGGAGTCTTGGTAGCAAAGCAGAAAGGAAGAGAAGTGAGACATGTAGAAAGTCTTCAAAGTAATGAAGCTGAGGGAGGGGCAATGTAATAACAGCCTAGAAAATAGTAAAATTAGGTAAAAAACAAAACAAATCAGAATGCAGAAAGAGAAAGTTACATATATAGACAAGCATATGTAGACTGTTTTTTAGTGCTGAGTGACTCTAGGCTGCTAAACTCCCAGGTGTTCTCTGATAAGCAAAAGACTGCTTGTTATGATGGAAGGACATTGTAATAATATTTGCCTTTTATTGGGAAACAGCTAAGGAAAATTTCAGTATCTGGGGTTAGTGTGTCTGGTGAAAGTTGAATGCTGACTTCAGTACTTGCCTTTCTAAGTCAATATTTGACCTTTGAAGCTAGAATCTGACTTAGAGATCAATATCTAAATTTTGTCCCTTATACCATTAGCCAGATGACAGATATTGTCTAAGCAGTCAGTGCAAAATTGTTATTGGCTGCAGTGAAGTGCCAAAGAAATTTAACTGTTTAAAGAGAGTCTTTCTACCAAGTCCAAGCAAGTGAAACAATGGGAAATCTGTCCTTTTCAGGTTTTCTACAATGACACATCCAACTCTGCAACTCTAAATCTGTATTGCCTGGCAAATGCCGAAGTAATATCTTTTCAAGATTACATGTGAGGGTTAACATGCCAAGTTATTTTATACTGAAGAATCTATAGAGTTATAGCAACTCAGACAAATATGTTGTTCCATAAACTTTTGTGGACCAGAGCCAATTACATTTGATAAAAATGTGCACTCATCCCATGAAACCTTATGCCATAATAAATCTGATCCTGTGCAAGAAGTTATACGACTCTTTGTTGTTTCTGCTCCCCAGACAGAAATGTCTTCATGCAAGTCCACAAATTTTCTCCTTTCCTAAATAAAGGACTGGAGCTCTGCTCTCCTTTACCTTGTTGAAAGACTGGAGAAAAGTTGGAGTCAAAAACTAAAAGTGTGGGGCTGATGGGTATAAAAATGAATTCAGAAAGCAATGTTAGAAGAGGGTAGATGGTGGGAGAGAGAAATGGTTAATACAGATCAGATGGCAAACCCACACCTCACAACTTTCACATAATGCACATGTAATCATACCCACAACAAAGTAGTTGACCTCCTCTAAGATAATAGTGACAAAGTATTACAGATTTACACACCTTGAAGCTGAGGAGAGATAGTGGCATTGTAAGGGGGGAAGATACTACCTTAAAACTGTTGCACACATAATGACAACTTAAGGCTGTTTCACTGATAGACTAGGGTTGAGATGAAGATTGGTATTGTCAGGCCATACTTGAAGATGTTAGGACAAGCATAGAACACCACAATATAATTCCCAAAGCTAGTACTTTCAGTCTCCTCATGTGCTTGCAGGATAAAGATTCACTCTGAATTAACTGATCTTTTGTTAAGAAAATTCACAATAAGTCTAACTTATATATTTAAGATTTTCTCTCTCCTTGCCTCCTTCTTGTTCTCTCTCTGTCTCTCTGTGTGTGTTTTAATGCCAGTTCAAGACCAGCATTAAGTCTCCTTCTCATGTTGATGAACTTCTAAAAAGCTGGGAAAATGTGCCATCTAAAAAGATGTGCCTCTACTCAGTGATGATATGCAGTGTTACAATTTGTGCTTATTTTTCATGCATGCACACTACAGTCACTCAGGGCCAAAACCAGATGGGAAGGATGCAGTGCCTAGGGCCAGCATGAAGGGCCCACTTTATTCCGGTCTTCCATCACCTTATTTCTGAGCCTTGCAATATTGTGAGGGGAATTGTTTTATTGACCTATACCTCTTTCTTGCTTATATTTAGTAAATATAGGTTAAACTTGGGATGTGAAATATTTTTATGAAGTAGCAGATGCTGCTGCTAATAACTAATAGCCTCATCCCAAAGTGCTTGTAAGCTACTGAAAAAGTTAGATGTGTCCATTTTCAATTACTGTTAATTTGCTGAAACTATAACAACCTGGGGGAGTGTCTTCTTTCCTATAGACAGGGTTCCTCAACCTTGGCAACTTTAAGATGGGTGGACTTCAACTTCCAGAATTCCCCAGCCAGCAAGGTGTAGGAGTTAAGGTGTTTGACAAGGAGTAGGGAGAGGCAGATCCTAGTCCACCTTCATTCATGGAAGCTTACTGGATGACTTTGGGCAAGACACTCCCTCTCATCTTCAACCTACCTCATAGAGTTATTATTGTGGAGAAAAATAGGAGGAAGCACTAGAAATGCTTCCTTGAGCTTCTGTATAAAAGGTGGAATATAAATCACATACACACATACACATAAATTTAATAAATATTTTTTCATTCATCAATGTCTGCAGTAGATTATGGCTGTCAAGTGTCAAATTATTAACTAAGCATTCTTGAACTTATTTCCATTTAGATGTGCTGGGACTATAACTCCCAATGGCCATGTTGGTAGGGTATTCTAGAAGTTGTAGACCCAACATATCTATATATCACTATGTTGAGAAAGACTCAGCAGACGTATCTAGAATTCTAAGAGGTATAATGGTGGAACCTTTTTCTTTTTCATCTTTTGCAATTCATCCTACCTTAAGGGGTATTGCCATTCAGATAAACTGAATGAAATAGTCCAAATTGATGATAGAAATATCATTAGATTTTCACATTGCTTAGTAACGATTGCTAGTGCTGGGAGCTAACAAACAAATAAATGGAGTCTGAAGAAAACATTTTAAAAAATGAATGAATTTTCATTAGATCAACAGAGATTGGAATTAATTAGCAAATCTAGCATTACACAATCATCATGGAATATGTTTTGAAATATCCAGTTTAGGAGAGGAAATTATTCCTTATCCAGTTAAAGATATTAGACCCAGTCATTCATTTACACACACACACACACACACACACACACACACACATATACACATACATACACACACACATATACATATATATACATACATACATACATGATGGGCACTTTAATTAGGAACAATAAGAAGACTAGTACTTCCTGCTTGTTTTTTGAATGAGCTAATGTAACGTGCAATAAACCAACAGTTTGAATGCTCCAATTTTTATAGGTGCACTGTCCTGAAAAGGAAGTTTGAACAGCTGGAACAAACATTCTGAGTCACTAAATTATAAATTGCACTTGTCAAGAATCAACATTCAGCCCCAGCACTCAAGGAATAGATCGGTAAAAAGCTTTCCCATTTATCAGTTTAGCTATTGATTGCCTCTGCAAGGTCATTGAATTTGAGAAGTAATGAATGGAAGACTTGGTTGCTAATACAGCAGGCTAATTGTGTTAATAATTTTGCATGCAGGAACTTGATAACACTTAAAAGTGCCCTAAAGCATTAAGGAGCTAATCGTGTATGTAGGCACTTCTACATTGGCTTTCTGATTACCAATAACAGGCTTGCTGAAGGGAATAAGAAGATAGATGGCATCACTATTCATTTTATTTTAAATAAAAGGCTCAAGAATTACAGTATATAGGTGACCTGAATTTGGATTTCTTTCCAAGCATTCTAATACACTTGCGCTTCTCTCTGAGTTAAATCCAGATTTATGGACCTTCCTGCATAATCCTGCACATATTTTTTTTCAGTTCTTGAACATATTTAAGTCCAATGGAACACATTTAAGTCTAACATAACATAGTGTCGAATGCAGACCAATTTTTTTTTTTTTTTTTTAATCTGCGCTCAGTTGTTACCGACTCTGCAGTGACTGCTTGGATGAGTCCTTTGCAATTTTCAAGGCAAGGTGTTTCAGAAGTGGTTTGCCAGTGCCTCCTTCCTAGAGCAGAGCCCAGCTGGCAAGCGCAGGAGGCGGGGTTTCCATTGCTTCGCACCCTTTTCAGGCACGTGTGGTTTTTTGCGCTTACTGGCAACTGCTCCCGACTCCTTTTTGCAAGGTGCCGCCAGCATTTTTCCTCCCACTGGAGTGAGAGTACCCATTTATCTACTCACGTGAGTTTTCGAACTGTTGGGTTTACAGGAACTGGGGAGGAAACAGGAGCTCACCCTGCTAACGCGAAGGCTGGACTTGAACCGCTGAAGCGTCAACCATTTCTGGCTGGCAACTTTCAGCATCATTAAGCTGCTGCGCCACCGCGTCCCGATACCAATACCCTAATCCAAAAAGTCTGAGTATTGGTATTACAAATGTAACAACTGAGCACAATAAGAGTGGCAACAGAAGCTTTGCCCTAAGTGTGATTTAAGCTTCTGTTGTCACTCTTATTGTGATGCCCTCCAGATTTCTGGATTCCAGCCCTATCTTTCCAAACCATGTAGATTGAGAAGTCTGGTCTACCATGTGAAAGTGATACTATAAGTGAAGCTACTATATACTTATTATAGCCAAGTATAATTATATAAATCTCTAAGTATTTGTATCTAGCATGTACACTTGCATAAGTAAACCATTTACTTACTATAGGCAATAAGATTTATTGGAAGTCTATCGGAAGTCTATGGGAAAACACCACTCAATAGCCATGGTTAACATAATTTTCTCAAGAGAGATTAGGATTCTAGATAGAGTTGTCAAGAAACTGGCCTGGCCCATTTGTGTGTCTTTAAGTGTTAAATTCTAATTGAGCCCTGCAATAGATGGAGGGGAAGTTCAGTGTCGCAAAGACTGAATTACAGATTTGTACAGGTAGTCCCTGGGTTACAGTGGCAATTGGGACCAGAATTTCCATTGCTAAGCAATGTGGTCGTAAAGTGCAATGTCACAGGACTGCATTGCTTAGCAATGGCAATCCTGGCAGTCCCAGTTGCTATCATAACCGCAGGACCGCATGGGTCATTAAGCAGGAAGAGGCAAATGTCCCAGACAAGCAGGCTGGCAGGTGCATGCGTACCACGGGAGGTGCCACAGGCAGACGCTCTGGAGCATGGGTGGGTGGACAAGTGCTGCAGATGATGGGGGGTGCCACAGGCAAGTGCTCCAGAGCTCAGAGAGGTGAAAAAGCAGCAGAAGCGAGAGTGACTTCCAACTTCCTGCCAGTTTCCCCATTGACTTTGCTTCTGGGAAGCTGGCAGGGAATGTAGGAAATCATGATCACATGACCGCAGGGGCACTGAGATAGCCAAAACTTCAAGGGCCGATCATAAGTACCACTCATTCAGCACCATCGTAACTTTGAACAGTTGCTGAATGAGTGGTTGTAACCTGAGGACTACCTGTATCATTCCAAAAAATAGGGTGGGTTTGTGGCATTCTAGAAAGTATATTGAAAGACTCAAGTAGACATATGTTCAGGATTGATGTATGTATACTATAATGTTCATTTACCACATTATACTTCTGCTTGCCATTTAGAAGTGTAATTAAACTTCTAAAGATTCAGTGAAAGCAGCTGAAATCTGAAGTGCAATATTTTCCAATTAATATTAATCAGTTTATTATAAATCATATCCCAACTTTTCATATAAAGAGGTATATAAGATTGGTATCGGAATGTCTTCTGGGCAGAAAGGCAGGATATAAAAAAGAAATAAAAAACATTCAGTTACCATAATTCAAGTAGATCTCATAAGCATGATGTTTGTCTCTGTTTTTAGTTTTATCTTGAGGTTAAATTAACTTTTCTTAACATAATTTTTTTTTAATTGTAGCTAAATTATATGTTGGACAGTTCAAACGGACACCACCTTATATTCTTGGTTGGCCCAATTATATATGGAAAAAGAAAAAAGCATGATTAGTGTTATTAGAATAATTTATTGTTCAGTAGGGCTGACCAAATAATTCAGCAATTTGTTAAACAAATTAATCCTCTTACTGCTTGTGGCATGCCCCTGAGCACATTGTAATTTCCTTCAGTTTATTAGTTATGTAAATGCATTCCATGAATGTCCTTTTGATAAATATAATGGTCATGAATATTGTAATTTGTATCTATTTGTGTGCAGGTGGGGAGACAGGGAGGAAGGGAAGGAGATTTATCATAAAAAACAGATATGTTGTTTTCCATTTTCATACAATTTTCCAAAATATCAATGTTTTCACTTTGAAGAGTGAGCATTATTGGGGAACACACATTTGTAACAGGGAGGGACTTTAACAAGATGTGCACACCAGTGTGACTCACTGAGCTGAATGTATGTCAGTCAGCAGGTGCCATCCATAACAAAGTAAGGTGGCTTTAAGATATGGCTTTAAAAGAATAAGCAGAGATCAGAAAGTGAAAGAGTGGGGAAAAAACAAAATGGAAAGTTAATCAAGTTGGATGTTTTACTAGTATATACACTTCAAGTGATTTATAATGGGTAAATAGTCCCAGTCGGGCACCATAAAGTACGTGAGCCATAAGTTTTACTATGAAGAGTTTTGGAGCTGCTTGTATGCAGTCCTACTCTTGGTCCAGATAAACTTCACGATGGTTGCTCTGCTCCTCTGGGCTTGTGAATCTGCTCTAGAATCTGACTGGAATCTTGACTGAACTCTGGATCTCTTTTCTTCTTCTTAAAGATAGGGGCATCAGTATTTCTCAAACATAAAGATTCAGCTAAGCCAGGGTTTCTCAACCTTGGCAACTTTAGGACGTGTGGACTTCAACTCCCAGAATTCCCCAGCATGCTCTAAAGTTTATTAACTTTAGAGGTCCACCCAACTCCAGTAGACTCTGAAAGTCATGCAACATTCTATACCTTAGAAGACAATCCATCTTGGAGATTTAAATGAATTCAAAGTAAATACAGTAGATGTTTCCTGACCTCATTTCTCTCAGTCTCAAGCCTCTATCACGCTGATAGGATTTTGCTCTTTGCATTGAGCATCTGGCATGCTGATTGTTTTCTTCTTTTTTTAAATTTTGAATATACAGGTGAAACTCGAAAAATTAGAATATCGTGCAAATGTTCATTTATGTCAGTATGGCAACTCAAAAGGTGAAACCAATATATGAGATAGACGCATTACATGCAAAGCGAGATATCTCAAGCCTTACTTTGGTATAATTGTGATGATTATGGCGTACAGCTTATGAAAACCCCAAATTCACAATCTCAGAAAATTAGAATATTACATGACATCAATAACACAAGGATTGGAAATAGAACAATATCGGACCTCTGCAAAGTATAAGCACGCATATGTACTCAGTACTTGGTTTGGGCCCCTTTTGCAGCAATGACTGCCGCAATGCGGCGTGGCATGGATGCTATCAGCCTGTGGCACTGCTGAGGTGTTATGGAAGACCAGGATGCTTCACTAGCAGCCTTCAGCTCCGCTGCATTGTTCGGTCTCATGTCCCTCATCTTTCTTTTGGCAATGCCCCATAGATTCTCTATGGGGTTCAGGTCAGGCGAGTTTGCTGGCCAATCAAGCACAGTAATCCCATGGTCATTGAACCAGGTTTTGGTACTTTTGGCAATGTGGGCAGGTGCCAAGTCCTGCTGGAAAATGAAGTCAGCATCCCCATAAAGCTCATCTGCGGAAGGAAGCATGAAGTGCTCCAAAATCTCCTGGTAGACGGCTGCGTTGACCCTGGACTTAATGAAGCACAGTGGACCAACACCAGCAGATGACATGGCTCCCCAGATCAACACAGACTGTGGAAACTTCACACTGGACTTCAAGCATCGTGCATTGTGTGCCTCTCCATTCTTCCTCCAGACTCTGGGTCCTTGGTTCCCAAATGAGATGCAAACGTTGCTCTCATCAGAAAAGAGGACTTTGGACCACTGGACAACAGACCAGTTCTTTTTTTCTGTAGCCCAGGTAAGACGCTTCTGACGTTGTTTGTTGTTCAGGAGCGGCTTGACAAGAGGAATACCACATTTGAAGCCCATGTCCAGGATCCGTCTGTGTGTGGTGGCTCTTGATGCACTAACTCCAGCCTCAGTCCACTCCTTGGGAAAGTCCCCAACACTTTTGAATGGCCTTTTCCTGACAATCCTCTCCAGGCTGCGGTCATCCCTGCTGCTTGTGCCACACTTTTCTACCACACTTTTCCCTTCCACATAACCTTCTATTGATGTGCTTTGATACAGCACTTTGGGAACATCCAACTTCTTTTGCAATTACCTTTTGGGGCTTTCCCTCCTTATGGAGGGTGTCAATGATGGTTTTCTGCACAACTGTCAGGTCAGCAGTCTTTCCCATGCTCGTGATTCCTACTGAACCAGCCTGAGAGACCATTGAAAGGCTCAGGAACCCTTTGCAGGTGTTATGGATTCATGAGCTGATTAGAGGGGGACACTTTGAGCCTAGAATATTGAACCTTTTCACACTATTCTAATTTTCTGAGATTGTGAATTTGGGGTTTTCATAAGCTGTACACCATAATCATCACAATTATACCAAAGTAAGGCTTTGATCTCGCTTTGCATGTAATGCGTCTATCTCATATATTGGTTTCACCTTTTGAGTTGCCATACTGACATAAATGAACATTTGCACGATATTCTAATTTTTCAAGTTTCACCTGTATCTGAAGAAGCTATTTTTGTTTTTTACTTCCTTCACCAACCTCAGCTTGTTTCTACCTTTAGCACATCTGACACCATCACTAAAGTTCTAGGCCACCCGCATGTACCGTTCTTGATGACTTGTACCTTTTTCTATTTCCTGTTTGTGTCCTTGTTTTATTTTCAGATCTTCACTATGTTTTTTTGTGCAGCTGTATTGGCTACTTCTTCTGTCTTCAATTTTCTTTCCTTTATAGAATTGTTTGCAATTGTGGTTTGCTATTTCCTTTTTTAGAGTTCCCATATCTCTTGAGCTCTTTTTCCCCAATGGCTTTTCCTGGCATGGAAAGCTACCTACCACTGCACTGAGTATATTAAAAATATGCTGTTGTTTTTTAAAATCCAAGATACACATTCAATTAAACTCAGCTTTCATTTCTGCTTTTAAACCTCTAGAATTTTACTGAAAACAACTGCTTTGTGGTAACTTGATATATGATTTCAGATCATGTATAACTACACCGAATTTATCAGCTGCCAAGATTCAAATGCTGTTTACAGTGAATTCAGTTAGAAAAATCCCTAGTAATGCACTTTGCTAGAAATATTATTCTTTCAACAGCATACTTCATTCAGAGAATATTTCTATTTCTGTATATGAGCTTAAGTAATTTCTAATCCACCTTTCTGTTTGGGGTGGGCTATAAAAACTGTAAAATAAACAATAAAATATAGGAAGACCAGTCAAGCAATTGTGTTTGATGCTTCCAACGTAGCCATGTGCAGAAGAGGCAAGATTATGTGATTACAGACTGGACATTGCCCAAATTATAGGCCATAATTCAAAGCAATTACTACATCAAATGTCAGTGACTTTCTGCCTTCCTAGTGCAATAAATAAATATGTTGAAATCTTGCAAGATTTCAGTGAGGCCCTGAAATATCTCTTGCGAGCAAATCAAAATATGAGAATGGGCATGTCACTGAGACTTGGTTAAATGTTGCAGTTTTACATGAAATCTTGCACAATTCACAATCTTGTGAGATTTTGGCATTTTTAAATTATTTTATTTTGAAGTTCCAGCGAATGTGATTGGATCACAAACACAAACTTGCCAACTTCCATGCTACAGCTCTGTTGTTGAATCTGATCTGCTGAGAAGTTGATTTTAACCTAGATCCAAGAAGGATGAAGAGCAAATTTCAAGAAGGCTGATTGTGTGACCTTGGACCAGTCACCATCATTCTGTCTGAGTTATCTCATGGTGTTTTCAGATGAAAGAATCTGACATGCAAAAACACATTATTTTTCCAGGGAAGAGTGAAAACCCTGATTTGAACTGGGACCACTGCGCATGCATTGGGAGGGCTACACCTTCCTCCATCCAGCTACTTTGGTCAAGAAATTCCCCCCCCCCCCTTTGTGAAATACAAGCAAAAAAACCCAGACACTTTCCCTTGGTGACATTTTTACTTTCAACTCACAAGTGGTGGGGAGACTTGTGGGCTCATACTGTTCCTTTAAAGGAAAGCCTTAGTACCCTTCTTGCCCAAACTCAAAGTGTAAATCACATTTCTTAAAAAATGCATTTTCAATATTTCTATTTTGTTCAATGAGAATTTCATGCATCTTTTAAAATGCCTTTAAAAAAAAAATAGTGAAGTTAGCAATAACAGAATGTCATCCATTTTCCTCAGAGACAATTCCTCCCACTGTACTTCAATCATGAGCTTCTCCAAAAAAAAGTCTTGTCCTGGATCTTCTGAAGTAATGAAACTGATGGGGAAGTGCTAGGACATGAGAGGATTATAAATATACATTATAAGCTTTTCTGTATGTACATTTTCAGTAGCTATCAAGCCCTTACTACACCATTGTAAAATGAATATGCTTTGAAAGTGTTGGAAATGATGTACTGCTGATGTCCTGAACTGTGTCTCATTATGTTTTGTCTGCAATGTTGATTACAATGAAGCATAGATTTTGATTGGTCCAGAAGTGACCAATTCACTCAAGTCTCTACCCTTCTTCCAGTTGTCCCTTTCCCACCAGCCAAGCAAGTGCACAAGAATCCCCCTCCTCTTCTACAATGAATCCTTCCCAGGCTGGCACTTCTATCACCACCTGTCCTCCACCATCCATTCACTGAAACACCAGAAGAAGAAGATGAGAATGACACATCAATCCTTCAGCATGCCAACATACTGTAATCCCACCAACCCACTCTGTTAGAAAGAGAGAAGACTAAGCAGGATCAAAGAAAAATTAAGCCTGCTGTGATTGACTCTTTAAATTGGAGTAAGGGAGAAATTTGTTTGATTTGCATTTTAATACAGCCGTATTTAGTTTCAAACCAATACACAACCAAGATTAAATTAACTGTTGACATTACCATGCTTCTGAATTCTGTGAGGAAGTTCAGCAGTAAAATGTATGTAAGATATGTGTGCCTTGGGAAAAAGAGTGTGCATAACAACAGCTTGGTTTCAGGCAAACCTTAGTGCAACTCTTCTCCTGCTTAATATGAAGATTCCTGGAGAGAAAGAAAGACAGGAAAGTATAGGGGTGAAATTGGCAATGGCAGAAATGGGGTCAGATGAAATGATCCTCTGCCTCTACCCAGCTTCAAGCCCTCATTCATTCAGACAAATATACAAAGCTGTAGGTCAGCTAACAAGAGACTCATGTTTGGGTCTGGCTAGGTATGATTTGAGTTAGAGTTCAGTGCATCTGGGAATCACTAGGTTGAAGAAGGGCTCTCTCACCATAGTACCATCTTACCTCATGTACACCATCTTGGGATTTCGGACCAATTTACATATATGGGCCAAATATCAGTTTTTACTGTGCAATTCGCTTGCTTATAGAATAGGAGGAAAAAGAAGTAAACTAGTCCTTCAGAAAGTGTGCATTCTGATAGGACAATGGCAGTATATAATATGAGTTTTGTATAGTTTGTTAATGCTAAAATCAGTTTTTTCATATGAAACATTGGATTGGTTAATAATTAATGAATACACAATAAAAAGTGTGTAGTCAATAATCCAATGTTTAAAAGTCCAATAAATTGCTTAATAAATTTGAAATTGTTTTATACTTTGACATTTACTCTGTATTTATTACTATGTAATAAATATTGAGAGCCAGTTTGGTGTAGTGGTTAAGGCATCAGGCTAGAAACCAGGAGACTGAGTTCTAGTCCCACCTAGGCACAAAGCCAGCTGGCTGACCTTGGGCCAGTCACTCTCTCTTGGCCTAGAAAAGAGCAATGGCAAACCCCTTCTGAAAACCTTGCCAGGAAAACTGTAGGGTCCAGGCAGTCTCCAAGAATCAGACACAACTGAATGGATTAAAAAAAAAAAAAGATGTTATGGTTTATTTTAAGGTTGGCATGTATCATCCTGGTTTATACTGTGCCTATTGGAAGCATGCATGGGGATGACTAGCTTTAAGGGAAGGCTTCCCTTAAAGCTAGTCATCCCCATGCATGCTTCCAATAGGCACAGTATAAACCAGGATGATATATGCCAACCTTAAAATAATCAGCATGGCTTATTAGTCATGACATCAACACACATTTGGGGAACGAAATGGAGGGTTGTTGATGAGCTGCATGGTTTCACCATTAATGCTTTCTGCCACCATGAGTGTTGGTATGGCAAAAAAGGGATGGTGGTGGTGGTGATGATCATGATGATGATGATGATGATGATGATACTTTAAGAAAGAAAGGATTGAATCCAGTAGTAAACCCATTTTCTGAGCTTTAGTATTTAGGTTATACAAACTATCACCATTTATAAAATCTCAAGGTTGGCAGAAGCACAAAAACCTTTAGAAAATATGCTTGGAATTTCATGAAACGATTCTCCATTTAGTTTACCAATCTTAAAAATGGCAAAAACAAAGATCATGCATGCTCAGCAATGATCAAAAGGTCTAGTGTATACACCTAGCTGTGATTCTTGATAAAACAAGCTAAGAAGTTTACATATGAATAGCTTAACCCTATTGCCTGAATATTTGAATAATTCAAATCTTCCAATAAAAGACACCAGGGACCCCAACTTACAACATACCCACAGAACTTACAAAAAAGCTTGGACATCTTACAGAGGGAAGCAATTATTCTATCAACTCCCCACTACAGTGCTTCCAGAAAATCAAAGACCTAAAAATAGAAGAAGATGCAATTATAGTTTCATCTGAGGTCACAGCACTCTTTACATCCACAGATCCAGAACTAGCAAAAGAATCCATGGCACACCTGACCTAACCAAATAAACTAAGACTGAAATACCCAGAATCATGAACTTCATCAACCTCTGCCTCATTACCTACTTCCAGTCTGATGGACAAATATACCAACAAATCAGAGGAACATTCATGGGATCACCACTCTCAGGACTCATAGTAGAGACCATAATGCAGTGTCTAGAAACTATAGCATTTCCATGCATACAACCAAATGTATGGATCCAGTATGTAAATGACACCTTCATCATAATAAAAAAGGAACAACTAGAGAAGACGCATGAAACAATCCACAAAATCTTTAAAGGAATAAAATTTACAAGGGAAGAAGAAAACAACACACTACCTTTCCTGGATATCCTCATCAGCAGAGGAAATGACAGCAAATTAGAAATGCAAGTCTATCAAAAAACTACCCACACTAACCAAGCGCTCCATTACCAAAGTAACAACCCAACCTCCCACAAGAGGAGCTGTGCAGGAACATTATTCAGACATGTACAAATGCACTGCAGCAATCCAGAACACCAGAAAAAGGAAACAGACCACCTATACAATATTTTCCAACAAAATGGATACCCACACAACTTTATCAAAAAGCACCTGACCACTCAACCTGCCACAGCACAACCGATACAAGCTATGAAAAGGATAACACTACTATACATCAAACATATATCAGAAACAACCAACAGACTATTACAACCACATAACATCACCATAGCACACAAACCAACTAAAGCCCTCAAAAACATCTTAAGTAAACCAAAAGACCCAGTAGCCCAAGAAGAAAAAACAGGCGTCACCTACAACATACAGTATAAGGACTGTAACAACCACTATGTAGGACAGACAGGCAGAAGGCTAGCAGAGAGCATCCATGAACACCAACTAGCAGTCAGAAGACACAATGAAAACTCCTTTATCTCACAACTCATGGGCAGACTCAAGTATAGTTTCAATTGCAAAACCATGAGAATCCTAGACCAAGCTAAATCCAAAAATGCTAAGGAATTCCTAGAAGCTTGGCATTCAGACAAATCAGCCATCAATAGAGATAAATCACATTTACATACCATTCAAGAGAGACAATAAAAAAGCTAAGAAGGAAACAAAAAGACCAGAACACATCCTCTCCAGCAACCAACATCCAGATTAGCAGGGATTAATGCCAAATAAACAATCAAGCAGAAAACAATAATTAAGGAACTACCACAGAGAAAACCACACCTCCACCAACACTGGCAGGGCAAGTTACTGTATATAAACAGGGAGCAAACCGCACACTCACTCGCACTGATGATGTTACCTAATTGGGCAATGAAACATCTGCAAGGAAACAACCAAGCTCAGAGAGCATCAAGGACTCCACAATCCAAATCTTGAAGGGAATAATTAGCCCTATGTCATCTAGGCCCAATGACTGATGGCACCACCACCACCACCCCCCACTGATGCAAAAATTGTATTTTAGAATGATTTTGAAGGAGGGGTGGCATTGACACCCCCTAAGTTTGGCACTCTAGGCCAGTGCCTAATTGGCCTTAGGCTAAAGCTGGTCCTGGATAAAGCAATTGGCAGTAGGCAAGAGCATCCAAGTGAACTCCAAGTTTTCAACTCAAGTTATTTATACTTTATATTTGGAAATAAAAAAACCTGAGACCTATGATGTTGGCTTTTAAAATAAACATTCAAGCTAATTTTGGCTTTATACACAACTGTTTGTTGTTGTTTTAGAACTCCGGGTTTCCCAAGTGGCCTGAGGGTACCAATTCATTTAAGAGTCACATCCATCCTTGCAACTGGCAGATTCCCACAGATGATATTGGAGAAGTTGCCAAAGAGATGAATGAAGCTGGAGCACACTAAAGATAACCAAATTATGATATTGTCACTGGCCACACAGCTAAATCATATGCATGTTTATTCAGAAGAAGTGTCCCATAGAGTTTGAATCAGGCTTATTCTTTAAAAAAAAAGTATTTAATATTGTTTCCCTACGATGGCAGAATAGGAGCAGAAGTGATTGTAGAAAACACGCATACATTCACCACATCAGCTTTGCTTGGCATTGTATGCTGAAAGGGCATTGCTTGCTATTTGCTCCACCTATTTATCTTCTTTCTCTTGCAATAAATCTGTATCTGTATACGATTCCATCAAGCAGCGTTAATAAAAGTGGGAGTATAAATACCCTTTTCCCATGCCAATGTCATACATCAAAATTTACTTTTCAAAGTACTTAGAAAATGTTTTCTAAGAGGAAAGCTTTTGGCATCATGTTTGGCTTTCCACCACCCCTTGGTATTTCAAAGCTGAAGTCAAAAAGAGAGATAAATTGGTTGTTATTCCTCTCAGCAAACAGAATTCTTCAAGTGACAGCATCCTGAAAGCAGACTTGGTAAATAGTATTTAGCATTAAATAGTAAACACCTAGAAACAATGATAAAGCCACAAGTGATTGCTTCTTCTGTGCCATTAAGAGACTTTAATTAGCACTTTAATCACAGCAGCCTTTGAAAGAGTTACTGCATCCTTTTCAGTGGAAACTGTGGAGCAGTATCTGGAACAATATGGCCATATCTTCCCCGCATTTGCTGGCTGATCTGAAGTGAGAGGGGAGGGGGCACTGCAGCTGAGGAACATCTGTCTAGAGATCTCTGCCAAAGGACCTCTGAACAAGCCTCAGGTGACCAAATGCTCAGGGTCTGGCTTTGAACTACTGGGAAAACTTTCTGTAGGAGGTTGTTATAAAAGTGAATGGGGTCTGTTTTATAGATGCGTGGCATCAGCCCTTCTACCTCTGTGCGAGACTGCTCGTCTGCATAGCACTAAAACTGACTGCTACAAAATCTAATAAGGGAGCTAAAGTTTTCTCCAATGGTACAGAGATTAACTGATTCTACAGAGTATCCAGGCTCTGCAGCTTCATCTTCCCATGGCTGCCTTAAAGAAGGAACTATGTGATGATGCAGATTTTCCCAACCTCAGCCCTTCAGATGGATCGGTACTGCAGCTCCTGGAAGTCTCTCCAGCAGGAGGAAGATCCTTAATATTGGGTTTAAATATTGTTATGGGTGTTGGGATTGCTGTTGTTTTAAGCGGAGGATGTTGGAATTTCTACAGAGTAAAATAAAAGGAAGGAGCTATTTGTTTTAACACAACTGATAGGCCCCCTTCATTTTTTAGCTTAAATTAACTCTGTCATGACACCTGCCCTCTGAGACATAATCCCCACCCCCAAAATCTGTAAGGCCCCCACCCTGTCTATATTTAAACAATGCCTTTAAACCCGGCTCTTTTCCAAGCCTTGGGTTAGAGTGGCTTATGGACCCCTTGAATGGTGTTCTGGTTTTTAAATGATTGTTGTTGTTGTTTTTACTTGGGATGATTTCTGTGCCTTAATAGTATGTTTACACTGTATTTTGTAAGCTTCCCAGAGTCGTAATAGATTAGAGTAGCCTATAAATTTCATAACTAAATAAACAGACAAACTATTATAGTGTGATCTTAGATTTTGTTTATGTATTTCTATCCCACTTTTTCTCAGAGAGCTCAAGATGGCATATACGGGGTGGGGAGAATTATCTAATTGTATCCTTATAAGAAGAATTTTGTGAACTAGACTGGCAAAAAGCAACCCTGTGAGCTCTGTGGTTGAGTAATATGGGTTTAATCTTGGATTTAAAACCTTAACAATTGTATTTACTGTGCATGTGGGGTAAGGGGCTCTTACACCTTAGCAAGTGTGTTTACAATTACAATTGTATTTCAGTCTTTGTAGCCCCCAGGATCACACCACCAACACTTCTTTGGATAGGATTAGTTCTGCAAAACAAAGTAAACAAAAAAACCCCACATACATGCATACAAAGAGAGACAGTGGGGAAAAAAAACTTCAGAAAAAAAAATTAATGGGGGAATCGGCTAGCCAATGATGTGATGTCATATCATCACTAAGGCTCTACATCCCCCAAATAATGTTACAGCCCCCAAATACAGACCCCTTGGCATCAAAAAAGCGGTGTATATTTGCCATATAATGGGAATGGACAGAAGATCAAGATTTACTGGTAGGTCAGGATGACTTGTGTAGCTTTCCCCAAGCTGGGTGGAACTTTCAGATATGTGTGTGGCAGTCTGCAGATAGCCATGGTCCTCTAGCATCATGTCACGTATACATGCAGACAGACATATTGTTCTTTTTTTCCTGATAACCAAACCCAGAGGGTAGGAGAAATAACAGAGTTTCCCATAGACAATAATTTTTGTATAGGAAGGAGGAGATAGGCAGGGACCTCAGACAGAAAACTTGGGGGAAGAAGAGAGAAAAGATGAAAGTGTAATGCTGGCAAACCAGGATGAATCTAGACACTGCTGGCTGCTGAAGGTTTGTTTTGAGTTTGAGGAGAATCAGGACAAGATTCTCAGAAATGGAACTGGGTGTGATCTGGAGAACAGCACTGAAGAAGAGAAGGGGCCATCATAGGAGAAATCCATGCAGTAGTGCAGATGGTCTCTGTGGGAGAAGACCAAAAAGCGAGAGGGAATCTACATCCTGCCAGGAGTGAGAGAACAACTGCCAATCCAAGAGAGAGAGAGAAAATGCTAGCTAGCATAATTACTCCTTGTTTATTTATGAACAGGAGGTAGGGATAGAACATATGTGTAACAATACTCATGTTTAGCCAACACTCTAGACCACACATATAATAAGATGGACATCACTCGATACTGGAAAGCTTACTTTGCCAGCAGAGAAAAAGCTTGCTTTAAAATGCCTGGGCAGCTATTTCTAAATCAAGCAGCAAGTCATTGCTTTACAGGCAGTCCTCATTTAGCAACTGCTTCATTTAGCAACTGTTCACAGTTACGGTGGTAATGAAAAAGTAACTTTGCGACCAATGCCCACATTTACAACCTTCCTAAGTCTGTACAGCAAAGGAAAGCTGAAGTAGGATCATAAGCACCATCATGGTTTCACTTAACAACTGAGTTGCCAGTTCTAATTGTGGTTGCTAAATGAGGACTACCTGTATTGCTACTGTAATCCATGCCAGGATGGTAGAAACAATAAAGGAATGATACCTAGAACTGAAACAAAAACTTAGTTTTGCTGAATAAAAAAAAAATCACAAGCATTGTCTGAAGTGCTAAGTCTTAGATCAAATTCCTGTGACCCCAGAAGTCTCTGACATGTGGACCTCAATTTCCATGATTCTCAGCTATCACTGCAAATTCTTGGAGCTGACACCTATACATATGGAGGGAAAACAAAATGGATGTATCTTCCAGTTGTTTAACAATCAGATTTTTGCTTTAAAAAAGCACACCTACAATTCTCCAATTTTATGCCATTTATCAAGTTCTTAGTATCAGTAGTCCTTGCCTGCAAAATGCGACTATTTGTTGAACTGGAGAAAATTGGCTATAGATTTGGCCTTGCATATGTTGGCTGATCTCAGTTTTTAGTTCATGGAATAAATATAATGGGGAATTGGTTTTGGTCCTGATTTTTACCCTTAGTTCAAATTGATGAACCTTGTACTTCTATTACTTTCCAAGATCAATATGATCTTTCCAATAACATGATATCAATCACTGAGCTGTTATAGTTCAATTAATAACCTCTTTCTCAAAAGAAATGTGTATAGATTCTTTTAAATACTCAAGTAGAATTATTTAGGGTTCTTGGATTCTCTTTCAATTTCTAGGCTACAGATATTAACAGAATGTTTTATCACTGGGCAGTTCCATATATATGTAAAGTAACTGTTATAGATACAATACAGATACTGCAGACTAAACCATATAACAGCAGAAGCAGCTCTCTAGTTAAAATACATTATATCTCTGTTTCAAAAACTGATGGGCATTCTGTTCTTCATAAATCAACACATCTTGACCAGTCATTATGAAATTTGATATGGTGGATGACGGAAGGAAGTCAGAATAAAAGCTGACAAAACGGCAGTGGAAATGAAAGAAAAGGGTCAAATCCCAAAAGCTTAAAACAGAAAGCAGAAGTTCTTCTCTGGGTGTGTCCAATAATTGCAACTGATACAGCCAAGATCATTTCAAGTTATATGGGTGAATCGCTTTTCTGAAACTGGCATAATGGCCATGCTGGCTGAGAATGATGGGATTTATAGCCAACATAGCTGGAGGGCACAAAATTAGTCTGGTGGTCTATTTTTAAATTAGGATATGACAGCAAGCTATGCTGATTGTGTACTTTGTGAAAATCTACTTATGGAATTAATATTATGATTTTTTTAAAAAGCACCCATTCCTTCTGGGGAGACGCATATTTGTTATATGTCAGCTATCTCCATGCCCAGTAGCAGCTGTAATTAGGTAAAGCAGTGGGTGCCTTCCTATCTAGTTCCTCCAGGCAATTTCCCATCTATCATCATAATTTCTCTTTGCAACTTTTAAAAATAATTTGTATTAATAAAGGCAGCCAGGGGATACCTGAGTTTGCCTGTCACAAACCTCCAGTTCTTCTGGGTTATGCTAAGCAATTCCCCTACCTTTTGAAGAATGGCAAATATTTAAATTGAATTTCTATGTATGGTGTTTGCATGCCCAGAATCAAAGTACAGTTTTTCAAGGTGGGTTGAGCAATTCAAGTGCATAAAAGATTTATCAATTTAGTTAAAATTTTACTGGCCAAGCAGCATATAAAATAACACTTGAGAGTAGTGGAGGATGCTGGTTTGTTGAGTTTTGGAAATGGAAGGGAGTTCTAAATGAAAAGCATGTCTCCTTGGCTGCCTTTGCCTTGCTAATGAAGCGGCCCAAGACGACAAACTGTTTATTCCAGAGCTTGTCACTTGAAAATAAAAGCATTGAACATCAGAAAAGCTAAAATTCCAAAAGACATCTTCAGGTGCAACTGAGGCTTCAGTGTTTACTAGCTATTTTATCAGACAATAACAATATCTAGAAAGATATGTAGGAAGTCAGTGGAAACAAGTTATAAGAACAATCATAGCTTGCATTAATTGCAAGTTTACTGAGACTTTGGTGTTACTATTACTGCTATGGAAGGAACTAATTTAGTAACTACAGATTTAAGGTATTATCCAACCATCCTTCATCCAGTAGAATACTGGACTGGTATGAAATTTGGTGTCCTTGTTGCTGCTCTCCATCCTGCCTGTACTGGGTCTATTCCCAGGCACTGCAGATCACCTGCCTTCCTTCCGAGATATTGGTGACAAAGTCTACAGTTTCTGTATACTTTTAACCTATGGCAGAACAAAGGGGAAAACACAATGATACCAATAAAGCTAGAGATAAGCCTGTGTTATTCAGGCTTCTTCTATATTTTCCACTGAAAAACAAAACGTCTTCTCAGTTGTAAAATTTCCATGTTAACCATGGAAATAAAAAAGAATAAGATAATGGGAGTAAATGTTGATATATAAAAATGTGTCATGTGATATATAAAATATGTCATGGCTTATCCTTTTTTTAAAAAAAATTGCACTCTAGGATAGGATGGCCAACTTTTTGCAGGCTGTGAGCTGTAGTGGAGTTCTGGGTTGTATTAGATGGGACCAGAACCAACATGAATCTGCTCCAGGGGTAGCTCCAGGGTGTTTTCAGGGTATGATCAAAAAGGTCAAGAAGGCAGCCATGTCATGCAGGTGAAGCACTGCCCATTTTTTATGCAATGCACATTGAAAAAAAACAGTGGAGCACCAATCACACCACTGCGGCTGCCATCTTGGCATTTTTGACCATACCCAGAGAACACCCCAGTGTTGCTCCGTTTGTCCTTAAAGTTTCAAAAGGCAAGAAACCTAAACAATGAGCAGCACAGACTCTTTTCTAACAGCAATGAAAAGAACTTCAAGATGAACTGGAATCATCATGTGTTAAAGCTGTTGGAAGATCAATAACACAATTTCTCAAAAAATGGGCCAAAATCTTTTCTGGAGTGGGTGCCTCTCTCCCTCATTCCAAAAAATAAATCAGAAACAATTTCATATATGTAATCAAAGCTTGAAAATTTGTAAAATCACAAAGCTGGGTCAAATATTAAGATCTGTGAGACCTCAGAAGAAAAGAAACATAAGGATTTATTCATTTGAGCAATATTTGAATTTATGAGATATACCCTGGTCTGAAGATCACTGACAAGGAAGGTGTATATGATCCACAAAGTGCAGAAAATCCAAGTGAAATTATTAAAATAACCTACTAACCTCCAAAAGAGCAAATTATAAAAGCTATGAATGCTTCCCAAAGTGCTAGAATATAGCAGCATCCAAGTGCAGCTTTTTCATGATCTGTTTCCCAACAGATACATAAAAATGTCTGAAGTCAATTAAAATTTCTTAAGACATATCAAGTGTTACAATGTAAAACTATACACAACATAATATCTATGTAAAAAAAATTTTTTAAATCCCTTTGGGCTTGTGCATGATTGGAATGGTATCATACTGTATATCTATAAAACATACTATGTTTTTAGAACCAGATTCTCATTCATTTGCTTAATCCCATACCCGTAAATTTTGATTTTGATGCCTTAGAATATTCAAAACAAATAGAAAGAATGTCATTTCTAAGTGTATCACCAGCTAATGTAGCACAAGATGCCACTAAAGGACCTTGCAGATGTTCAGATCATGGGGGTTGGAAGAGCCATGTAGACTATTGACTCCATCTCAGAGCAGACATCCAAATTAAAACATTTCTAAACTGTGGTGCTGGAGAAGACTCCCCTGGACTGCTAGGAGGTCAAACCAGTCAATCTTAAAGGAAATCAACTCTGATTGCTCATTGGAAGGATTGATAATGAGGCTCAAGCTCAGATACTTTGGTCACCTAATGCGAAGAGAGGACCCTTTGGAAAAGACCCTGATGCTGGGAAAGATGGAAGGCAAAAGGAGAAGAGGACGGCAGAGGATGAGATGGCTAGATAGCATCACTGAAGCAATGAGCATGAAATTGAGCAAACTCAGGGAGGCAGTGAAAGATAGGAAGGCCTGGCGCAATATGGTTCATGGGGTCACGAAGAGTCGGACACGACTTAATGACTGAACAACAACAAAAAAAAGATGTCTAAGCTGTGTGTGAACACATCAGTGAGGGGGAGCCCACCACTTCTTTGGGGAATTGGCTTCATTGCTGAACTGCTTTTATTTGTTAGGAAATTGTTTCTAACATTCAACTGGTTTTTGAATGTAACTTAAACCTACAGTATTCACTTAATAATAACCTAACAGTAACTATTATTTTGTCCTGATCTTGGAATAACAGAAAACAGGACTTAACTTTCATGTACATGGCATCCTTTCAAGTATTTGATAATTACTACTATATCCCTCATCAGCCTTCTTTTCTCAAGACATTCCCAATTTCTCCTCCCTTGGTTTCTCGTCTCCTGATCTCCTACTATCCTCTCTGCACCTATTCCTGTTGGAGAACTACTTTTAAAATATTGAAGTTAATTGTCTTTATTTTGCTATAACATTTTTTACCAATTCAGTGCAATCTGAAATATATTATTTTTTAAAATCCTGAAGGTTTTGCAAATGCTTATCAATGCTGGCACCTTACTTTCCTCTTTCAGAATAGCAGCTCCCCCCATCCCGGGGATTTTCCTTCTTTTGGCTGTACCAGAGCTCTTTTTAAGAATAGTTATTCAAGTAGGGTTATTTAAGGCTGTCTATCCCAACTTTGCACACTCCAGATGTGTTTGTTAGGTTGGCTGAAAATTCTGGTGGTGACCCTCCCAATGCAGCTGGAGGGTGCCATGCTGGAGAAGACTGGTCTAAAATATACCATGATATAGTAATCTGTAAGCATGATAAAGCTAAGCAGGCTTTGAGTCTGACCAGTATTTATATAAAATGGAAGAATGAGAATGCCATATTACTACTCCAAGCTTTTGAGGAATAGACATATAGGTAGTCCTTGTTTAGCAACTGACTTGTTTAATGGCTCTTCACACTTACAATGGTGATGAAAAAGTAACTTTACAACCAATCCTCTCCTTTATGACCTTTGCAGGTCTGTAAAGCAAAGTAAAGCTGAAGTAAGATTGTAAGCACAGTTGCAGTTTCACTTAGTGACTTCCTCGCTTAACAACCAAGTTGCCAGTCCCAATTGTGGTCACTAAATGAGGACTACCTGTAATCAATTAGTTAATATTTAACAATCATTGTAATTAATAATAAAATCTGTGTGGACATCAGATTATCATTCACTACAGTAAAGTGACTTTTACTGGAAGATACAATTTTAGGCTGCAACCCTGTGTATGCTATCTGGGAGAATCTATATGTAATAGAGGGTGATAGTATCAAGATTTCAGGATTTGAGTTAAGACCTTCAAGAGGTAGAGGTAAAAGGTAGCATAGTGAGGTGTAGTCGAGTATTGTGTTCAGATCTCAGAGACCATTTCTATCACAAAAAAGAATAGGAATCTAAAACATCAACCAAAAGTGACTGGTTTGAGGCACCATTTTGCATGATCTTACTGATTCCTGAGTGGGTGGCTCCAGTTAGTTATGAGATATCAATTCCTCAGGCACTCCAGTATGGGAGGCACTCTTCCCCATTTTATTTAGTATCTACATGAGACTGCTGACAGAGGTTATTTAACAATTTGGGGTTTAGTACCATCAATATGCACGTGATATCCAGTTATACATCTCTATCCCAGACCAAACAGGAGAAAGAAGGGAGATCCTGGCCCAGTGTCTGGAGACTATAAGGATCTGGATGGGGAGGAACAGGATGAGGCTCAACCAGATAAAATGGAAGGGCTGTTAATGCAGAAACCAACCAATTCCAGTATAATTCCAATGTTAACTCTTGATAGGGTTAACTCTGGTCTGCATTCTGGGGGTTCTTCTGGATCCGGCGCTCCTACTGGAATGGCATGTGTGGAAGCTGTGACCAAGAAAGCCTTTGCCCAGCTTCAGCCAGTGTGTCAGTTATGACCATGTCTGGAATGGGAGGCACTCAGAATAGTTACTCATGCCCTTGTCATTCCTTGAATGGACTACTTAATGCACTCTAAATTAAGTGAAAGCTGAAAAGCACCAGGAAACCTCAGCTGCTGCAGAATGCAGCTGCTTGCATACTAATGGGAACTTCTCAGTATTGTCATATAACCCTAGAATTTGGAGAGCTGCACTGGCTTCCAGTTTCATTCCAGCAACTCTAGTTGATAGCAATAATTTATAAAATCCTTCATGGCTTGGAATTTGGTTATCTGGACCACTTATTCTAAATAAAATCTGTCCAAAGTACATCAATAGAAAAACTATGCTAAGAGTGCTGGTCTCCTGTGAAGTGGTAGTAGGAAGAGACTCGGAAGTGAGTATTCTCTGTTGGAGCCCCCCTCTCCCCACTCCCGAGATAAGATCCAAGTTGTTAATATTTGAAAGATTAGTGAAAACATGGCTATTTAAACAAGCATTGGAGGACTGACATGGAAGATATATCTGGGAGCTGCTAATGATCCTGTGATCCATGATAAAATCCACAAAATTATTGTGATTTTATCATGATGTTGTTGATTAATAATATACGTATCATATATTTTTATATGCCACTTTTCTAATCTGCTTAGATTCATTTATACTGAAATCTCTTTATCCACAGGGATTGTCAGCCCTTTGAGGTAGTCCAGAGACCAAAACCATGAGTACTAGCACTACTTTTTTTGTAAGGTTACAGTTACAGAATCTTGCAAGTCTGAAAGTACTTCTCCCCTTCCTCACCTTTACTTTCCAGAGAACTAGGGAGGGTCCCTTCTGAGGTACTTCCCATGTCCCTATTCCTATTGTGGGCTGAGATATCTCTTAAAGTTAAGGCTGCTTAACCTCATCCTCCTCCTAAGGTTATTCTGAGAGACCATTACATAGATGTATAAAAATGCTCTTGTGAGAGGGCCTTCTTCTTCCTGTAGCATAAAACCAGAGAATGACAATTTGCCAACAGCAGGATCCTAGATTAGAGACTCAATTCCAATTTGCATGGACATGTCCTTTACACTTATAAACCTAGCCTTACTCATTTTTCTAAGAGAACAGAATGGACTCATATCTATTCATGTTTCTGTAAGTTTTTTTTTAAAAAAGTGAGTTTGCATGTGTAGAATAAATTCCTTCCTTATCTCAAGAATAATTGACCATTCCTGGAGATACAAATTATCAGGGTGCAACCTATGAAAGGAGCAGGAAGGGAAGGTTGCAATTCCCAGATCACTTATTCCAAGTAATTCTTTTTGAGGAATGATTTGAATTTTGCTAAACTAAGAAAAATTGGCTAGAGTGAAGAATATTACATTTCATTATTCCTTAGCATCAAGATTTCTATGGAAGCATAAAGAAAATTCTCCTTGTTGAAATATGGTATGTATCTAATAATCTTATATTTCTATTCAGAAGTATTATCTGACAGGCATTCTACATTAGGAGTTTGTAGCTGCTGAAATAAGAATTTAATGTGGATGTGGTTGAGACAGAATTAAGCAGTTCTAAATCCCATTGCCTTAAATTGGGTTGAGCTAGCTGCATATCAGGCATAAGCCCTACCACAATATACATAACATACCGTGAGTATGGAAGCACTTATTTTTTTAGTTTAAAAAATTATCTCATGTAACAAAGCTGGTAAAACAAGATACCTGAACTAAAACTTTGGGAGCTCAGTGCATGAATTCTACTCTGTTGAATCCAACGGAGCTGTAATTTTTGCTTGCTTGTTCCCTTTGCTGGCTTAGCTTGTAGGAGACAACCAGGTGACAATATCACCACAATTTTTTCACCTGTATTTTTCCCTCTTGGGCTGCTCTACTGCATAGGAAATTCCCAAAGAAGCTATTAAAACTGAGCATGTTCTTGGCCTTTTGTTGAGACTGAATGCTTGCTGAAAATAGAATCAGATCTTTTCTCTGCCAGCATCTTCCCTCCCTAGTTTCTTTCCCAAGAGGGCTAGTTTTTAGGATGTTGAAAGGCCTGAACAAAATAAAAATTTGCCACCAGCTGCAGTTCCAGGTATCTGGGATGAAATTTAGAAAGGGGGGGAGGCATTTGTGACCACTGACCTAAAAAGATCAAGAACGCTCATATCTTATAATCACTTCCCCCATTAAAGTTACGTGTGTGTGTGTGTGTGTGTGTGTGTGTGTAAATGATCTGCGTTTTCTTCACTGCTGAATAAGATTTCAGTATCATCTGCAAAGTGACAGCTATTGCATAACAAACACATTGCAGGATTCTTTATTAGCACACAAAGCTCAACTCATTTCCCAAGATTTTCTTTTTAATTTTATTATTGCTTGGGTTTTAACGATGTTGCTTCTCACACATTACCATTTTAATAACCTCTATCTCCTTGTGTGGCACTACTATTTATTGATAAAGCTTTTACTGTTATGAATGCTCCTGAAATACTTGGTTTGCTGTTGAAAACCAGTCAAGTCAGAACTAGCCAAACTTCTCCAAAGACAGATTTTCCCTGCAACAACTAAAAGAATCTCTTGTGCAAGGCACGTAAAGTAGAATTATTTTATTTAATTTAAATTATTTTATTCTGGTACTGCCCAACTCCATATGACTCACAATGTATCAAAAAAGATAAAATACAACAATTCAAAACAAAGCCAACAAAACAAATAAGTAAGAAGCAGTTGAAGAACTAGATGGTGAATCTGACCAAAAACAAAACTCATGAGGCACTCCAGCCATCCTAGACCAAAGCCTGGGAGAAAAGCCAAGGTTTCAAGGCCTTTGGAACATTACCAGGATGGGAGCCACCCAGATCGCAGGGAAAACTTCATTCCAGAGGGCAGGTACTATGACAGAGAAGTTGCACCTCCTGGATTCCGAAAGACGACACCGTTTATTTGAATTACCCGAAACACACCAACCCGGTTGGTTCATATCAGCCAGGCAGACACCATGGGACACAGAGAGTCCCTCAAATAACTTGAATTGCACCCACAAGCAGACCAATAACCAGTACAGCTCATGGATCAGAGGTGTCATGCCCATCACTGCTCGCTCCAGTTGGAGCTTCCAAGTGGGTCTTCAAGGCACATTGTAATAGTCAAGCCATGAAGTGACTAGGGCATGAATGACTCTCTGAAGGCCTCTCAATCCAAGAAAAGGTACAAGCGATGCACCAGGTGAAGGCCTTCTTGGCCACAGCTGCCACCTGCTTATCAAGCAGAGCTCTGAATCCAAGAAGACCCCCAGATGCTGTATTCTATTATAATTATAATGCTATCAACCTAACTGGAGTTGATGTCTGAATCCAGCCAAATGTGGCTTATTTAACAAATCATAGTTGAATAAACCATGGCTTAACCTCATCAGAAAAAAGCAAAAACAAAAAAATTGAAACTAGAGTCAACAAAGCTATTAGAGGAAAGTGTGTGTGTGTGTGTGTGTGTGTGTGTGTGCGTGCATGTGAGTAAAGTGGAAAATGTCTGATTTAAGTCAGTTTTTTTTTTAAAAAACTCATTCTTTAGCTGAACAGGAAAAAAGGAGATTTCTAAGATGGCTCACAGAGATTAATAATATCCAGGTCAAAGGAGGGGAACCAAAAGGTACACAGCTTTGTCAGAAGATTATTGCTTTTGCTCTCATGTCCTGCCTGCAAGTTTTCCATTGACATCTGGCTGTCAGTTATGGAAAAAAGGAAGCTGACTAACCCATTGGTCAGATTCAGCATGCCCTTTTTATGTGTGGAACAGAATGATGATACTGGATCTATTTAATTTAGAAAAAAAATGGGTGAGAGAGATCATAGTAATAAAGATTGTTTTTTATTCTTTCCAATCAATACAACAGGGCTTGAGACTCTGTCTATCTGTCATCAGCAGGATAACTCTCTGTTAACAGAATGGGACCAAATTTGGCCTGGGGAGAGGAAAAGAAAGATTGAGTTTAAACATGGGGGTACATCATAAAAGTAGACAAAAATAGCTTGATGATAAAGGGTTTTATAAATTAAGGGGAGATAACAGATAATTTAAATAGTGATTACAATGGTATAAAAAAATAAGAAATGGTTAATGGATCCATAAGTAATGGTGGAAGTGGAGTATATATATATATATATATATATATATATATATATATATATATTTTTTTTTTTTAAGTTAGATGTTTATTTTTGTATTTGCAGGCTTAAGTTTCTGTGTATGTTTATGTATTGTGCTTTTTATGATTAGTTTATATGTAGAATTTTAATGAAGTTTATATATATAAAGTTGTTTATATATATAAACAAACAAACCATGGGATAGATCCAGCACAGGGCTATGGAGAAAAGCATTCCAGAAAAAAGTTCCCAGATGCATCCTTATGGGAGAGACTGTTGGCCAGTTGCTGAGAATGCTCTGCCTTTTCTGCTCCTCCCTTCTCCCTCCCAGGCACATAACAAGGGCTCCCAGCAGACCATGTGCAGCCTGCACTGTTGCTCCTGCTAGGCACACACCCACACAGACGTAGCATGAAGGGAAAGCAGACACACACACATTACTTCATTACACAGAAGAAAACACAGATGCCTCTTATGGAGTCTGTCAGTAAAGGGCTGAGAACACTGCCCCTGAATGGCTATCTTAACTTTAAAGGGAAGAAAAAGGAGACGATTTGCCTTACTACCATGAGGAAAAAATGGAGAATCAGGGGCTATTCTACAATAACTTTGTCCCTGCAGGCCAGTTTTCTATACACAGGGCTTCTCCTTCTCCTTCTCCTTCTCCTTCTCCTTCTCCTTCTCCTTCTCCTCTCATATAATGTGCTGTCCCGAATGCAAATACAGGTTTATTAGCAGATCCAATATTTGTTTAATCTTGGCAAATATTTTTTAAATATTAAATATATTAAATACTTGGCAAAAGTCTAAAAGTTTTGTATGAGCTATACTCAAGAGAAGCAAAAAGCTAAACAGAAGTACTTTCTAAAAATCCCCACACAGTTTTAAAAAGTAGTATTTCCTCAGTTAAGTCTGTTTCAAAGTTTTTTAAAAAAATAATGTTTCCACTGTATTTTAATATTTATTAGCTGGTTTATCAAATATTAAGAAATCCTTCCTGACTGCCTGTGGAGGTAAATATGAACCACATTTATATAAATAAGTGCTATTTTAAGGTATATAAATAAAATTTGTAGGAGTGCAAGAAGTGAGGTATGGAAAATAATGTTGTATAAAAGGAAGGGAGATGCCACCACAAGCTATATTTGCATAGAAATTGTCATGCGCTTCTATTCAGAACCAGAAATGGAAATAGCAGGAAACTTACAATCAGAATGTACCTACAAAATTTAAACATCACTAATGCATAATAATAATGTTTCCTTTTATTTGTGTGTACTGTTTTAAAAATTATTGACAAACGTTTACTGATACTTCAAAATGCAAGCAGTTGTTGCAACAGCAACAGTAATTTCTTATTACTTGGATAGCCCACTTATATCCCATTTCCTGAAGAAAGCACACAGCAGGGCCACATTAAAAATGATCAAAGCCAGAGGGCTTATAGATAATTTGCATAGCAAGATTAATAAAAATGTACATACATATGCATGGTCATATCCTTTCTTCAAATAGCATTATAATTTAATCCACTGCTGCCCACACAAAGCACATGAGCACACAGTTGGAACAAATTCTCAATAGCCCTGAAATAACTTTTTTTTAAATTTCCTCCTCCTCCTCCTCCTCCTCCTCCTCCTCCTCCTCCTCATCATCATCATCATCATCATCTTCATCACTGCTTCAAGCATTTGTTTTAAACCCCATCGGGGGAAAATTCTGTGGAGAATGATGTGGAACAAGGAAGCTGTGGGCAAGAAAGGGACTAACTACAGCAGCAGCAGCAGCAGCTTTGATACTTCTCCAATTTAAATTCCCCACCCCAAAGCTATTTTTCTTCCTGTATAAAGCAGTGCTCAAGCTTTCTTGAACATTTGCACATAACATTAAGCTAGTCCTCTAGGCCTTCTGGAAAGCTGCATCTAGGCAAACAAAAGTTAATTTTGATAAGAAGCTGGTGAGAACGCATGCCCAATATTTAATAAGAGTGTAATCCCAAACCTTTCAATCCGTTATTTTAGCCTTCCTAACAAAGTGCCCTCCAGATATGTTGAAGTGTCCCTGGTTGGTAGAGGCTGAAATCTGGTGCGATATTAAATAACATAACATAACATAACATAACATAACATAACATAACATAACATAACACAAAAACAAAACACACAACACACAACACACAAAACACAACACAACACAACACAACACAACACAACATAACATAACATAACATAACATAACATAACATAACATAACATAACATAACATAACATAACATAACATAAAAATCTTGCTGGACCATGAAAAAAGTCCCCCCTAGTCCATCATCCCATTTGCAATTTACACTGCCACTGTCCCAAGTCAAAGGCTAACTGCCTTGTCTCCTGAGATTAACAGTGAATAAATCCACAAACACCTCTTTTCGTCCTTGCCTTTAAAATATAATAATACATTACATTCAATAATAATACATCAAAAATATATATTCCTACCCTTATCATGACAGCCATAATCAGCTGCTGAAAAAACTCCCTTTATTCCAACTAATGTTAGAACTGGTCCTTTAACCACATGGATGATCTTGATGTGAAATTGTCACATCAGTCCCATGTAACAAGGTGGTGTGTCAATGATTCTGGGGCAGATATGGTGTCTGTAGCTTTAATTGTCAGTCCATTGCTTAAGATAAAGTTCCCACAAGTCATGTTCAACTCCTGTGATTTCATGGACATGTCCACCCAGTGTACTTGGCAATAGTACAGAAGTGGTTAGCTATTGTCTTCTTCCAAGATCTTCTTGACTTCTCAGCCTAGCCCACAGCCTTGATATTCCATAATAACCTCTCATCCAAGTACTAACTTGGCCCAAACCTGTTTAGCTTTTGAGTACAGACAAGATCAGACAAGGTTGGCTTTCTTTTATTAGGTAATTATGGCTTTTAGTATTATGTGAGTGGAGGAAAAAAAACTGTTCTCTACTCATTTTTTCCACACTGCACATTAATTTATAAATCCCAAATCTCTGCTGCCTTTTCTTAAAGAAATGGTCTTCCCATCCCTTGATTGCTTTAGTTACCCCTGTGACTTTTTCAACCCAAAAAAATCTTTGATAGTGAGAAATTCAGGACAGATAAAAGGTATTTCTCCACACAATGTATAGTTAACCTTTGCTATTTGCTAACATAAGTTATGCAATAATTTACAAAACTTTCAACACTCATTAGACAAATGAAGGGGACAGCACCCTTTTCAGATGGTAGAAAGAATCATCATACAAGTTCATGTGATTTGTGCTGACAACAAAATATAATTTAAACAATTAGAAATAATAAAAACAGGTAAAATTTCACAGGGTTTGCTTGTTATTTCAGCCACCTTTACCTTTAAAGCATCAAATATTATAAATACATATTGTGGAGGTCAGTGGTATTGGGTAACATGGACATCATGCCGCCAACCCTTGACACCATAGACACCATGCTGCCAACCCTTGGACAAATACATGGAGAATAAGGATCCTTAGTATCTTTCAGATCAGAAATAAGATACTTCTGAATAGCAGTCGCTGGAAATATTGGTCTCATGTTCCGCTTGAGCTGTTGAAAATAAGATTCTGGGCTAGAAAGGCCTTTGATCTGATTCAACAAGACTCTTCTTATGCTCTTATAATGCTAAGTGATACAATATCTTTTTCCTAACAAACCCAAGCATAGAATTTGTCTTTGTTGCCTTCACATTGACTTGACATTTTTATTGACTATCCATCACAGGCCCAAGAACTCCTTCATATCAATGAGTCTTAGCATCAGTTGATAGGTGTGGACAGAATTTGCTTAGCTTCAATATACATCACTTTATACTGAATCTTACTTTCATTGAATGGAATAGATTAGTTACATGGATGCCCTCTCTCTTTGTTTAGGTTGATAGCTGCAATGACTAAAATAGAAGTTGATTTCCTTCTTCCTCACAACAAAAACTATGTATGCTGCAGTGTCCATTTGTATGAAGAAATAATCAGTCTTGTTGTATGCCATTACTTCCTTCCTGGGGCTACATTTTGTAAAAATGGGAAAGCTTTACAAGATTATTCCAGTGTTGTCACCCACTGAGGATTTCAGGAATGAAGTACAACACAGAAAAGGCTTCATTCACATTCACTGTGTTCAAAGCGTACTATTTATTATTCTTGTTCCATCATTAGCAACTGCTACAAATTTTCCAAAGTTTGTCATTCCCATGGCACTTCACAGAGGAGAGAGGTCCCTTAAACTTAGGCAAAACAAACAAACAAAAAACCCCCAAACAAATCAAAATCACTCTCTCCAGTTTAGAAAATATACGTATTGAAAATAAAACTGTTCCAAAGATATAACTTTGCTTGTTTGAAAAGATGCCTTTATCTGTGTAATATACATAATTTTAGATTTTAATTCTAAACACGTTTCTACTCATCTGACAATAAATATCACTGAACTCAGGACTGTTTCTGAATAGGCATGCACTGGATTGCCCTTTAGATGTATATAGGACTGTATTATACTGTTCTATTACTCTTCCTTTTCAAAATAAATTGTATGGATTTAATGATAAAATATATTCCACTTCAGATCATTTGAAGAACAGTAAAACCATGATTTAGGTTATAAACATTTCATTTACACTGTAAAGCTTTAAGCAAGCTTGACAATTTCACCTTTTAATTCTGTTTAAAGGTTAGCATATAAGTAAATTTCCTTCAAATAATTTTTAATCCAGATGTTTGCAAAAATTACCAAGATATTAATATGCTTTTTAAGATTTATCTGCAGGCTCCCACTAAATTCCACCCACTTTTAACATATTCTTTTGTTAAAAAGAGTTGCTTTTCCTTTCTTACGATTTACCAAATTCATATATCTCATAATGTAACTTGCAGCTTAAAATGTCGTTCTGCTTCTTTATATGATAATTCTTTATTTTTCTCTCTTCTCAGGAAAGTTCTCAACACACATACACACAGTTGATTTTTAGGAGAATCAGAGTTAGATTTTCAAGCATTATCATTCTAATGTTCAAAGAAATTAATACTGTGATCAACTACTAAATGAGATCCTTTGAAATCCAACAAGTTGCCTGATATTCCAATTTAACAAGATCTTTCTTATTTTTATGTTACTACAGGATTATTCCAGAGATAACTGCATGCAAACAAAAAAAAAAAATCAGGTTCAATTGGTATTTCTACATATAGGATTTTGATGTTTATTTATATTTTTATTAAAATGCTGGTACATACTTACCCCTGCAAATATACAATCTAGGAGGAGAAGACACATTGGCTATTGACAATACATTGAGTATCTAACTGTATATAAATTCTGAGATTTTTTATGAATGCAAGGAAAGCCGTACTAGTTCAGACTAACAGTACTTTTGTTCACTATCTGGTTTTCCATGATGATCACCTAGATGATTTTTGGAAGTCCCACAGTGGGACATGCAGACAATTGGCCTCTCTGTATTGATCCCTAGAAACTAATATTCAGTCATATATTGTCTCTGAAGCTGGAGGTTGCTTGCAGCTATCCTATTATTTTCTTAGCTGTGTACTGGAATCCTATTCTGGTTCCGTATGTGGAAGGCAAAGCAGTTAATCTAGTCTTGATTTATGGCCACAGCAAATACCCACAGAGTATTTCTTTTTGCCTAGTAGTTCGATAATTAGCTTAGTCCCAGAAAATAGAACTACAGACATGCTTGATATTTAATATGCACAAAAGGACTTATTTAAATCAGGACAACATATTTAACAGACATCCACATACCCTATGATTTATAGCAGTGTGTTCCAATCCATCCAATCAAATCCTCCCCCATAAATTGCTTCCCTGACATCTGATCTGAAAAGTTGGAAGAGGATCCAAGGCAGACTTTGAAGGTCATTGGGAAGAAGCAGAAGAAGTCCTATTGCCAGTTCATCCTTCAAACTTTACTCGCTCGTTATTGGAATGTTCACCTTGAATCCACTGAAAACGGGAAATCTGCCACCAAATTTTGGCATAGGAACCTTGGGGGATTCCCCAGACTGCCAAAAAGGGGTTCATAGCCCATGTGGCCTACAAACCACGAGCTGCCAATTGTTAATGTATACAAATGTGTATCTGGCTGTCATCGCTTTTCTTTGGATACAGTTTCATCTTTGTGCGTACTTAAAATCTGGAACAGATTTTATCCAAAACATTTATGAAGTACAGTACTCCTATTAAATTATTAGTGATTTTAAAACACTCCTAGAAGAAGCTTCAGGGGCCAAAGTTGCACCACTTCTGTAAATACACTTCAAAAGTATTACAGTGCTGTTTGGGTTCCCTTCTCTCCAGAAGTATTTGGACTAGAGTGAGGGAATGCTGTTTGTTAAATAATGGAAAGCCTATCTTGTGTGTTGGGAGGAGATAAGGGCTATTTATCAGAAGGCAGAATGAGGAAAAGAGAAAATAGAAGCCAGCACATCCATTTTTTAAAGACTGCAAAACTGATTTTCATGCACAATGAAGGTATCCACAGTTTAAATACTCTAGTGCATTAATGAGCTCTGTTCCATGTGTATGTAGAAAATTCAATAAATTCATTTTACCATTTATTTAGGGTATATATGCATAACTTGCCAATATTTGGAGTCCTTACATGCACACACAATCCCATCCAGGCAGAGATGTTTCTGTATGTAAAATGAGAGAGCGGCAGTGATGGTCTGCACAGATTTAAGTCAAACGCATGACTCTTTGAAGGATTCCTCTTGACACCAAGGCATCAAACCTCTAGTTCAGAATGGCACAAGAACAGCACTTTAGGATCTTCTGGGGAAAAAAACCCCTCAAAACCCATATAAATAATAAAGAGCAATGATTTTTTTTAAAAAAATACATACCTTTTTTAAAAAAACACTATGAAACAAAGGCCACAGTGGAAAAAAGACCAAGCATTTTTCCACCAGTCATGTCTACGAAATCTTTGTCTTTAACTTAAGGATCAAAGGAACATTTCTACAAATGTATTTACTTCAAACATGCTCAAACTACATTTTGCAAATAAATTACTTTCTTAATAACAAACTGTTTCTCTAGCTTCAAGAAACAGATCAGTGTCCATGCTACCATAAGAGATAGCATAATACAATACAGCAAAATGATATAACACCAAGTTTAGGCATCTTACAAACAGGACGGGTAGCTTTTACAGGCAGCGGCAGCAGCCATAGTGATAATTAAACGGTAACTTTAAGTAACAACCTGAAGAGTTCTGTTTCTAGAAAGTACTGACTAAAAGAAACATTTTTCTAGATTGTAACAGCCATACAAGTCAAAGCCCACAAAAGAAAATGAAGAAAGTAAGAGCATATTGCTTCATTACTTGATTGTTAATTAGTAATTAATGTCATTTTATTTTAGTACAAGCAGTGAAAGTAGGATGAGTTGCTCAAGGTATGTACAATTTTCTGCGAAACATCTGCAGTACTGCAGAATGAACCCAAAGTATCTTGGCATGTCTACAGCTCCTTGATTCTGCAAAAGATCCCTTTTAAAATTAATCTTCCAAATCAGGAGTTTAAAGGTTTCATAAATGCTAGCATTTTTTTTTCTTAAGAACATTTATAGAGAAAACTTCAGGTGAGGGAGTCTTATATTTTTAAGTTGATCATAATTTAATGAGGAGTATCGGGTTTATCCCACAATTCAATCTTGGTATTCCACCTCTTTTGGAGGGAAATATAAATTTATTAAAATCAGGGATGGCTTTAGGTAATAGATAATGTGCTGACTTAAAAGAAAGATAAATACATAGCATTGTATACCAATTTCACAACAAATTATTGATAATCCCTGCTGTATATGGAATTTTTAAGAGGTGTCTATTGCTGTAATATCATTGAAAGCTATGAAGCTGACTTTAAGTTCTTTTTTCAGCAGTTGACTTTAAGTTCTTTCTTCCTTTTTCAGAGGCTCAGAGAATGGTTCTTTAAATATTACAGAATTATGGAGATCACATTAGCATGGATGATGTGAAGAAACCAATTGTCTGGAGTTATTTTCAAATGCTTACATTTAGAGCTTAAACAGAAAATAATGTAATTCATTACCTTTTGGATTAGAAAAGAAGCTTATGGTTGTTTCCCTAATAAGAATTATTAGAGTGTATTTAATGATTCTTATTGAAGCAAATATCAGTACTCAGTGCAATGCAAATGGTAGCTCATGATCACATGGAGCTCAATGAGTGAACAAGGAGAACAAATAAGACTTTGCCAATATAGGCAGTTCTCACTTAACAATGGTAATTGGAGCCAGCAATTCCGTTGCTAAGTGACACGGTCATAAAGTGCAACATCACATAACCGTGCCAAATTATGTTGGCAGTTGTGGCAGTTCCAGTTGCTGGCATTAGGTGAATCCTGCACAGTCATTAGGTGTGATGTCACGTGATTACCATTTGCGACCTCCTTGACTTTATTTATTTATTTATTTATTTATTTATTTATTTATTCATTCATTCATTCAACTTGTATGCCGCCCATCTCCCCCAACGGGTGACTCTGGGCAGCTCACAATAAAAACACAGCTCTCACCGAGATGGCTAAAAACTATAAATAATTAAAAACATATTAAAAACCCTAAAAAACCTCCTCTGGTTTATGGCCTTAAAAAACCTGTAAGATGCTGGGGGGGGGAGACAACCCATCATCCCACCAGCCATCTCCACAGGTGCGGGCCCCCCTCTGGCCCCCAGGCCTTCTGGCAGAGCCAGGATTTAATACCTTTCCTGAAGGCCATGAGGGAGGGGGCACACCGCACCTCAGGAGGCAGGATGTTCCATAGGGCGGGCACTACAGCAGAAAAGGCTCTCTGCCTCAACCCCACCAATCGAAATTCCCTGACTGGTGGGGTCTGCAACCTGCCCCTTCTGCTGGACCGAGTGGGACGGGCTGAAGTGACCAGGGCGAGGCGGTTCCTCAGATAACCTGGTCCTGTGCCATAAAGGGCTTTAAAGGTAATAACCAACACCTTGAATTGGACCCGGAAACAAACCGGTAACCAATGCAGCTCATGCAACAGCGGTGTTATACGTGCCCTCCTAGGGGCATTAAGAACTGTCCGCGCTGCCGCATTCTGCACCAGCTGTAGCTTCCGGATACTCTTCAAGGGTAGCCCCATGTAGAGCGCATTACTTTGCTTGTTGGAAGCTGGCAGTGAAGGTCGCAAGTGGTGATCATGTGCCTGCGGGTGCTGCAACCATGGTAATTGTGAGCCAGTTACCAAGCGCCCAAATCGTGATCATGTGACCATGCAGCAGCCACAGCTATGAAGACCAGTCATAGGTCTCCTCATTCAGCACCATTATAACTTTGATGGTCACTGAACAAGTGGTTGTTAAGCAAGAACTACCTGTAGAGTTAGGTGTGTGCGTGTGTGTGGAAGGGAAACTCAAGTCAACAGCCTTCATTATGGATTGTTCCCTAGGACTTTAAGACAGCAAAGGGCCACACCTTTAGTGCAGGGAGATAAAATAGAAATGCTGAAGGCACAGAGTGTGGGTGTCGGTGGAAGAGAGAAAGAAGGGTGTGCTGGAGAGCTAAAGCAGCCAGTTGTACATGGAGGAGGTGAGACTAAAACAGTTGGTGGAGTGAGCAGAGAGACTTGGAACCTACTACAGCTGAGAAAGGAGTAGCAGAGCCTTACAGACTTACAAGTCTTCCAAAGCCAGTAACAAGTAATTGTTTTTTCCCTCTTATGAACTGATAAGGATCAAGAGCTAGAGAAGCAATTCAGTAAAAGGGAGCAATTTCAAGGCTACTTCAAACTTCAGCAGCACCTATTGAAGTCTAAGGGCTGGAAGGTAGAAAAATCATGCAGGGCTAAGTGTAAGGTAAAAGGACTTTAAGCCCAAGTAAAAGGAACAGAATTCCCAGTCCTTAAAGGTGAGGGCTAGGGAAAGAACTGTGGTAATCGTTGCCTTATTGTTAGAAAAGATGGTCTTGTTGGAAAAAGGGAAATGCGTAAGTTTAAGTATCACCACTTTTCACTTATAGCTATAATATTGCCACTCATAAATATATTATTAGGCACAGATAGGTAGAATAGTTGTATATAAACCAACCTTGTGCAAATATCAAAAGAAAGCATTTGGCCTCTTACTCTGTGATTTGTACCTTAACTTAATTGGAACCCTCTTACAGGGGGCCCCTTACAAATTTTCCCTCTAAATCTAGAGATGATATTTGCCTATTTTGAGAGCCTGGGAAGCGAACAAGAAGATGGTGCCTTAACACACAAAGTTAAAATGAATGGATGGAAGGCCACAGTTGTAACCTTCAATACTTGTTGCATGTTTGTGTTCATGCATACCATTGCAGCATAGGCAGACTTGTGATGCTGCTTGAACATAAGAGGATAAGGTTTATCACATAAAAAAAGAAGATAGTTAAACAGGAACTGACAGGGGACACCATTTTCTGTAAAGAAGAAAATCAAAGAAAAATGGAATCCATATGATCACAGGAACATAAACCTTGCTGGATCAAGCCATATACCTATGTAGTCCAGCATCTTGTGTCATACTATGGCCAACTGGATGCATCTGGGAAACTCTCAGGCTTGAAATAGAGATAAAGTAGTATTTAAAGCCTGCTATGAATTGAGAGGTAGTAAATAGCCACCAGTACTTATAGTCGTTAACATCCTGATCTTCCATGAACCCATCCAGTCCCCTTTTGAAACCATCAAAATAGGCCTGCACTACCACAACTACTAGTAGTAAATTGCATAATGTAACACTATGAACTATGTGTGAAAAAGCATTTCCTCATGCCTATCCTGACCTGCTGAGTTTTTAGTGAATGATCTCAGTTTATAACTTTGTGAGAGAGAGAAAAAATGTTCCTTCCTCCATATTATCTCTACCATGTATAATTTTATATGCCTTTATCATATCTCCCATTACCATCCTTAAATTCCAAGGTAAAAGAGCCTGATTGTTATACTATTGCCTCTTAAGAGAGCTGCTCCAGTCTCCTAATTATTTTGGTTTTGCATCATTTCTAGCTGTATAATATTTGGTTAATGTGAGGTGACTACAACTGTGCATAATACTACAAGGTTTGTCTCATTATAAATTTGTATATGAGTATTATATCAGCGGGGCCAATGCACGAGAGTAACAACCAAAAGCAAGAGATGTAAAAGATATTCTGCACTGCTGGAATTTAGAAACAACTTTCAGCCTCTGGCAGAGGAAACTAGGTCTGAACCTTCAGGGGAAGAAAATTAAACATTGCAGGACAGGAACAAGATGGCTAATCCCGGAAGGACAGAGTGGATTCAGCTGCTTCCTGCCAAAAGACAAAGAGAAAAGTCCTGCTAATTGGTTGATTTATTACTACAAGGAACCCAAATAAATGTATGCTGACCAGACACACTGGCTTATGAAGTGTGATTTTTGCCAGGAGCAATAACTAGAGATTGACAGAACAACTTCCAAGGTTTATCAGGTCCACTGATTCCTTCATGCTAAACTGTGTGGAGACAATTAATACCATTAAGAAAAACTGCAATCATATCATCATATATTTTGAAGATCTAAGAAGAAAACTCAAAAACCTGAAGGCTCAAGCTATTTACTCATCACTTTTTCTAGTTCATGGGAGATGACTGGAAAGGGAAATAATACTGCAAATTTATAACTGGCTATGAATATACTATTGAGAGGGGAAATTTGATTTGGGTGACCATGACCTCAGTTACTGTATGTGGGTAAATTAATAAGATGTGTTGCATTTCTCAAAAACTGAGGAAAAAACTATGGTTGCCCAAAAGATGGCAGGCTTGATCAGGAGGACCTTAACTGAGTCCTCTGGGGTTTGACACATAAATCCTAATCTGATGTTATCTAAAATCCACTTTGAAAAATCCTATGAAGAAACAGGAAGTCCCTTCTGGGGAATTCTGTATAGGTAGTCCTCGCTCAACGATGCTAATCAGGACCAGAAACTCCACCATTAAGTAACACGGCCATAAGTTGAAAAACCACATGACTGCACCACTTAGTGACAGCAGTTCCAGCAGTCCTGGTTGCCATTGTTAAGCAAGGACTGCGTGGATCATTAAGCAAGGACTTCACATGGCCGTGATTTGCAACTTTCTGCTGTCTTCCCCATTGACTTTGCTTGTCGGAAGCCAGCAGGGAAGGTTGCAAATTGCGATCACATGACCACAGGAAGCTGCAATGGCTGTAAGTACAAGGACCAGTCGTAACTAACACTCCTTCAGCACCATCGTAAGTTCAAACAGTCACTGAACAAGTGGTCGTTAAACGAGGACCACCTATAAAAGACAAATGATCTTTTAACACAGCAAAAAACTGGACACGATCAACATAACAGGCTATTGTAGTGTCCTGCATATAGCTATTGTTTGCAACTGAATTTCTAAAACTGTGGATGGACAGGTTGGGATAACAGGTGGAAAACTGGATGCCACCCAAGAGAAAGAAAATGTTGGGTCATAGGACTATTTTAGCAGCAATGGGCCTCAGATAAAGACTTGTACATTGTAGAAGGATATGTTCTTGTGATGGAGCCTTTGAAAATACTCAGTTAAAAATCAGGAAGAATTCCGATTTTGTATCCCTATCTTCAAAAAGCAAGGAAAGGAGAATCTAGGAAATCACAAACCAGTCTGATGTTGATTCTGTATCAGAGCATAAATACATCAGTCTGCAAAAATGAGTAAACAATGGATTAAAAAAATAAAACCTTCCCTGAAATCAGCAAGGAAGTTTGCATCCTCGTTGGCAGGATGAGGGCCAAAATATGTTGGCTTATAAGGTAGGGTTGTCAGCCCCTCTCTCTCAGCATTGGCCTGAATCTCTTAATTCTTTTGTGCTTCCCAAACTGCCCCCTCCCCTTGTTAGCTTCAAGGAGTGTAAACGTAGCTAGGCAGAACACTGCAGGGAGAAAACAATGGTCTTCCTTTCTTTCTTGCTTTAAAGTGTTGCCTCTTATTTCTTTCACCTCCTAATTCCTTTCACCACCTCACGTTACCCCCTTTCCCTCTTTTTTTTCCTAGCCATGTCTAATAGCAGCTTCTTTCTCTCTCTTTTATTCCCCCTGCCCCCACTGTACTTTCTGGAAATTCTTATTTACCCCAATTCTAACTTCCACCAGTTACAGTTTAAAGTCACAACTCTTTTTTTACCACTCCTATAGGACTGGTTAACTATTTATAATTATCATCATTGTCTTTTTAAAAGACATATTTGACACCCTTAATGAAAAGTTTGCCATTCACATTACCACTCAGATCAGACTGTTCAGTGCCAGAAATACTTTTAGAATCCTATTTTAGATTATATAATAAGTCTGTTTAGGCAACGATTAACAAACTACTATTATAAATTTCACTATGTTGTTGCATATTAAAAATGCACTGATAAATATAATTAATTCTGGTGTTTCAAACTTTGCTGTCCCCACTAGCCCATAGCAGGTAATAATCTTAAAACTGTGAGTACCAATCCTATCAGAAATAAATATAGGGCATAATATACCTAAATTCAGGCATTCTGGAATTTCAAGATAATTCTGACAGGATGATTAAACACATGCTTAAAACTTTCCCATAATCCAAGCAATTTTCAAAACCAAAACTTAAGCCATGGAAATAATTTTCAAACTAGCAATTAAATTTTAAAAATCAATAAACTTTGGATTTAAATGATATCATTGAAAAAAAGTTACTAGGCTTACTAATGAACAAGTCACTTAAAATCTATAGCAACTGTGTAATGCTGTATATATCTTTCTTATCTTATATCATGGTATCTGAAATGGCACCAAAGGGAAACTTCGGTCTCAGAAAGATGTAAATTAGTGGATCTAAGGTGTTCACAAATTCTTCTGCTTACAATTTAAATCAAGAAGATTATAGATATCTTTACCAACAGTCTTGTACTTAAACTTGCTACCATACAATTTACATTGGTAAATATGGTATTAAGAAATTGGTGTCTTTAACTCCTTCTTGATAAAATTGTAGTTGATTAATTAGATCTCTATAAAAATGGAAATACAATTCACAGACAATAAAATTCACTGAGAAATCAATTTCCCAAGAAATTTTATGTTGAAAAAAAATTCAAGTACATCCCAGCTGACCTGGCAGACTGAAGTTAGGGTAGGTGAAGTGGGCAATACTGTAGACAGGTGAGGGGGGGACAGGCAATAGATTGGGGAGCAAGGGGAACTTCATGATTGGAGGCTCTGTGCTGAATGAGTAATACTTGCCCATCATTGACAATTCAATGGATTGTCCCCTTATGCTACATTTCCTAACGGCATTGCAAGCACATGCATCTGCTACTAAAGGAAAGCATAAACAGAGAATTATGAGCTAATAAAGAACTCGACAATTTTTTTTCAATCAGTCTCTGAGGACAATTCAGTTTCAAAATAAATCAAGGTGAATTCTCAATCAGTGAGCTAAATTGTGTTATGTATTTATGCTGGCTAATTAAGTTAGCCCCAGACTAATACTTCTGCAAACAGACAGGCTTTACTGAAGATGTTTTTGAACATAGGATCAAGTTTTGAACCCTACTTGATTCTTCAGACCCCAAAAACGATAGAGTAGCTTCCTCTCCTTCTTGTTTGTCATAACAATATTAGATAGTATACTTACATATGGGTCTTTCCTTGTGATTTATTTTAATTCAACACAGAATCATTGCATTAATATATTAATTATTTCATTAACAGAATTTGTACATGGCAGTAGACTGAAATGATATCCAGTGATAGTGGATTGTTCTTTAGTCCACACAAAAACACCAAGTTTTGCTTAGACAAATGGTAATTAGTTGCTGATGCCATGACCCTTTATTGCTTAACTTCATTATGTAATGAGGCACAGATTTTTTGAAATGACCTATAGGCTGCTTTCACCTCTGTGAGTTGATGAGTTGTAGTAATGCATTCTGGCAAAAGCATTTATTGAAATGACAAGAAAACAGCTAGGGCAAATATTAATTTGGTTTTCTGATGTACTCCAGAATATAATTCAGAAAGATCTGCTAAAAATGAAGAGGAAAAAATTTGAATGCGAAGAAAATGTTCATATATATTTTTAATATCAAAACCATCAATACTCTTTTTATCCTGGCTCTTCAAAGGCCAACTTTTGCTTCCATACAGTATCACAAGGAAAACAATTGCCCACATGATTCTGCTCTTTCTAGGTATAGACACATCGCAGCATCTGAATATCTTTTCCAAGGCCTTCATTACTACTCTACCAAGTACTAATCTGTGGCGTATTTCTTGACTGCTGGTTCTTTTACTGTTGATAGTCGATCCTAAAAGGCAGAAAATAACCACCAATTTCTTCATTGTCATTTCTAAGACAGGTTGCTGTACCTGCTGTCATAAGTTTGGTCTTCTTTATATTTAATCTTAGTTCCATTTTTTTTTCACAGTGCTCTTTGACTTTCATTACTAGAGTTTGAAGATCATTTACACTTTCAGCAACCAGAGTAGTGTCATCAGCATAATGCAGCTTATTGATGTTTACTCCTTCAGTTTTAAAACCATGCTCATTTTCTTTCTATTTTCAATCATTTTCAATCCAGCTTCTTTCAATATATATTCAGTATATAGGATGAATAAATAAGGAGAGAGAATATAGCCTTGTCTCATTCCACTGCCATGTTCTGTCAGCCCCACTTACTAGACCAGACCAGGAAATTAACTCCACGGGAAAGCTAAAACTACTTTTAGTGAGATTGGTTATAATTACATATCCTTGCAATTCTGACTGTGCTGCACCTAATCCTCCTCCTTATACTGTACTCCAGTGAATTAGGGAGAGACTTCCAAATGTTATCTTATTGTTCTGGACTTAAAAATTTTAAGACCCTTTCGCCTAGGTCACAGTTCCTGCATATTTCTGTGAAGGTCATCTTCCTTACTGTCTACATGTTCCATCCAGCCTGTGGTTTCCTCACCTATTGTAGGTTTCTCGTGAGGACAATGAGATGTTCTAGGATTCCCAATTTTCTAAGCACATTCCACAGCTTGACATGATCAACACAATCAAAGGCTTTTCTATAATCAATGAAGCATATATTGACTTCTTTTTGGTACTCTTTGGCTTTTTCAATTATTCAGCATGCATCAGCAATAATATCTTGTGTTTCTTGGCTTTTTCTAAAGCCAGCTTGAACATTTGACATATTCCTTTCCATGTAGGGCTCTAATCTGAATTGAAGGGTCCTCAACATTATTTTGCTAAAGTCTGAAATTAAGGATATCATTCAATAGTTGGCACACTCTATTAAATTTCCATTTTTGATATTAGTATGTAGACTGACCTCTTCCAATCTGTTGGCTATCGTGAGGTATAGTTGTAAAGGTTAGAACCTTTACAAATACTTCTTCTGTTGCTTGCCATATTTCTGTAAATATTCCATCAATTCCTTTAGCCTTCTAACTTGGTAATGTTTGGAGTACTGATCTAACTTCATCTTCTAGCACTAGAAGTTCTTATAAGTATGGAATACCTTCTAAGGTATTTTGGATGTTGACATATCTACTATACAGAATTTTAGTATACTCCTTCCATCTTTGATATTATGGAATCAGGTACTACAGTATCTGTCCATTGGTGTCCTTTAGCATACCAATTTGAGGTTTGAACTTCCTTCTGAGTTTGAAGATATTTCAAAGACTTTCATTGTCTGTTTCCATCTTCACTATCTTTACAAATGTCATAATACTGCTTCACATCTCTTCTGACAGCTCTTTGAAATTATTTGTTAAGTTCTTTCAAAAAGATTTTTGCCTTTCTTGCTTTGGCTTCTCTCCTTGCCATTCCTCTGGTTCCTTATCAATGAGGTTTAGGACTTCAAAGCAATTCAGGATGTTCTTGAAAATGGTGGCTTTGTGGTCAAAATTATATCATGGAAACTGGTTGGCTTTCTTCTTCCTCTTTGGCTTAACTTGAAACTTGCACATGAGTTTCATCTGTTTCACAGTCAGCCACTGGCCATTTCTTTGCTGTTATAATGGAGCTTTTCCATCTCCTTATACCAATAATATAGTCAATTTCATTTCTGTGTACTCCATCTGAGGATGTCCATGTATATAGGTGTCATTTTGGTTCTCTGAAAACTATGTTAGCAATGAAGAAATCATTGGATTGGCAGAAATTAATAAGTTGTTTTGCTTCATTTTGGTTTATTAGGCTATATAGTCCAACTACATTTTCCTTTTTAATCTTTCCAACTTTGACAATCCACTTTCCAACCACAAGCAGCACATCTTGCTTGCATGTTCTGTTGATTTCAAATTGAACTTGACCATAAAGCTTATCCTCTTCTTCTGCATCAGTGGTTGGAACATAAACTTGGATAATTGTCATATAAAAGGGTTGTCCGTGCAATCTAATTAATATTATTTGGTCACTAGTCACACTATAGCCAAGTATTGTTCTTGCTATATCCTTCCTGACTATGAAAGCAACACCATTCCTTATTTGTTTTTCATCTCCTGAGTAATAAATGGAATGATCTTCTGACTGAAAGTGTCCAGTTTAGTTTCCTGATGCCTAAGTGTCAATGTGTAGACAATTCATTTCATCTTACATTATGCTGAGTTTTCCCATGTTCATATTTTTTACATTCCACATTCCCACTGTAATTCTGTCTTTTCAGCTTTGGATTTTCTTTTCCTGTATGGCAACATCAGCAACTAGACACCCCAAAGGCATTTTTCTAGCCACATCATGAACACCATTAATATTCCAAAATATTCGGCTCTTCCTTAGTAGCCATTCTTGAGTGCCATCCAACCTGAAAGACCCATCATCTGGTGCTGTGTCATCCATCAATCATTTTATATTTTTTATCCATGTGGTTTTCTTGGTAAAATACAGTTGTGGTTTACCATTGCCATCTCCCACACAGTATGAAATGATGCCTTTGCCATTGTCACTAGAGTGATATCCTGCCTCCAGCATCTTCCTATATTGCTGCTGTCCAATATAGGTGCCTGCTTGCTTTAACTGGGCAGGTGGGATGATTTTCATGCTTTGGGTGACCCTGCTGGGATTATATTCTCTTGGAATAAACTCCAGACACTCTTCACTTGTTCCTCCCAGGAACACCCAACCACCACAATGAGGCAGCACAGCAGGACTTGGGGCATCAAAAGAAGATACAAATCATTTATTAGGTAGATTAAGAGTAAGGGGTTAATTGAGATTTGAGGACAACAGGAGAAAAGGAAAATGTCACGTTCCTGCAACTAATTTTCCAGGCAGGAATACGTATACACAATATAGGAAAAATAATACAGGTAGAACAAGTATACAAAGAAACAGCTCAGATCAGTCTATACTATAAATTAAATGAAAGCATCATAATCTGCATCTAGCTCAAGTTTCTCTAGATGTCAATATACTTTTCTCTTTCTCCAACCTTCTTTTGGGTTGGGCCTGTCTGAGGAAAGATGCCCTCTCCTCTCTATTGAAGACAAATGAACAAAAAACAAATGGAATGTCCCCATTTTCCTTCTGTATTCTGCATTTCAAAACCTGCTGCAGCCGGTTTCAAAAGTGGTTTGGGGATAGAAATGATGCCATGTGAAATATAAGAACCTAAAATAGCCCTGATAATTCAAGCCAAGTTCAGCATTTGGCTTCTCACAGTAGCCATCTGGATGCCTCTGGGATGCACACAAACAGAAGCTGAAAACATACCCCTCTCCTGTCAGTGTAGCTCTACAACTGATACTAGGGGAATATTACCCCAACTCAGAGGTTACATGGAGTCTTCAACACTGATAGAACTTGGTAGACTTGTCCTTCATCCAATCCCACTTTAAAGCCACTTGAGTTGGTGGCCATCATCACATCTTATGGTAATGAATTCCATAGGTTAATTATGTTCTGTGTGAAGAAGTGCTTTCTTTTATATTCTAAATCTCCTAATTAGCGTTTTTGGATGATGACTGATCCTAGTAGTCTGAGCCTGGGAGCTAAAAGCCTCTCTCCATTTTCTCCATGATATCCATGATTTTACGCTTTTCCATTACAGGTAGTCCTTGTTTAGTGACCACAGTTGGAACTGGCAACTTGATTGTTAAGCGAAGTGGTTGCTAAGTGAAACCATGACTGTGCTTATAATCTTAATTCAGCTTTCCTTTGCTTTACAGACCTATGAAGGTCATAAATATGAGCACTACCTACAAAGTTACTTTTTCATCACCGTCGTAACTGAGAACGGTCACTGTATGAGGCAGTCACTAAACAAGGACTACTTGTATGTCCCCATTCATTCTTTTCCTAAGCTATGGAGTCCCAAACATTCTAGTCTTTTCTCATAGGGTAGTGTTCAAGCTGCTGATCATTTCAACTCAACTCTCCTGTACTTTTTTCAGCTTGTTCAAATGAACCAATCAGATCTGTGCATAATACTCCAGGGGCCATAAACATATCTAAATGCATTGTAGTATTGGCAATTTTATTTTCAGTTGCTTTCCTAATGATGACTAGCATGGAATTTGTCTTTTTCATAGCTGCTAACACTGAACTAACATATTTATTGAATTATCCACCGTGACCTCCAGATCTTTTCCTGAGTTAGTTACATACTGCTCAGACTCCATCAGCACATACTGAACTTTTTGGCTGTTTATTTGGTCCCAATAAGTTTCAATTTACACTTATGTCAACTGAGCTGCATTTGCCTTTTGATTGACCATTCACTCAAAAGCTTCCTTTGGCCTTCCTTAGGCTGGTGCCTACCAGATGTTTTGGGAATACCCTGCCAGCATTGGGAAGAGTGCTCTAGCTATAAGATATTGGCCTCATTCACATAATACATTAAGCTATGATTTATTGAACAAACTTATTTGAATAGACTCACACAACACACTAGGCCACAGATAGATTATATTGTGGTTTAGCACATGATGAATATGGCCCCTGTTTGCTTTTTGTCTCTGCTACTGAGAGGGCTTTTATTTTTCTCAGATTTCCTCTTTGCCCCCTTTGGAGGGAAGAGCTTCTAAATTGGCAAAGGACTATGGGAAAGCAGAGCATTTCCATAGCATGATAGGTTTCTGATTATGAAAAAAATAAGGTTGACTTTCATGTTTTATTAATGAAAATAACAAACCAAATGTATTTCTCTATTTCTATTAATATGGATGCAGATACACACACATCCTCTGCTGTTCCACTATCATTTAGTAATAAATTAATACAACATTACCCTAAGCCATCTGAGATCTCTCTAATGGACGCAGAGAAAAGAAGCAATTATAATGATTTCTCAGGACAAAAAGGGAAATAAGCTGGAAATAGCTGAACAATGAGGCACCAGGCAATCATGAATTGCCCTTGGATTATCTGCTGCCTCAAATACTTGAGGGCAGCCTGAGACTGTCACCAAGCCTTGCTTGTTTGCTCATTACAGAGCCCCAAAGGCTGCCTACAGTTGAACAAATCGTGGGTTTTATCATGTTCCAAATATGCCATCTGCTAATAAAACACAGAATGTTGCCATTCAGTCAAACAACAACTGTTAATCTAGTTAATATTATTTCTCCAGCAGCCAATTCTTATTTTAGCTTCCAATTAGAAGCCAAATATTAACTATAGCTCTTTGTGGTGCTTTTGAGGAGCTCTTTTGGAGTCTTTGTGATTATAGTTATGCAGCTGGAGTAACACAGGTTTCCTCAACGGCATTTGCTGATCCCTTTAGTTCTGCAACAACTGTTTTCTGCTTTTCTGTGATAAGGCAAATGGCATAACCATCATCTTCTCACCCTTCAGAAGGGATTTTCATGGCTTAAACTTTCAGAGAAATCATGAACTTTTAAACAAGGCCACTTTACTACCCATCAAATTCAGGTAGTAGCCAGGGCTGAAGTATCTTGATACTTCTCACTCTTGCTAACATATAACTTCCTGTCCCACCACTTATTTCCTCACTTAGTAATGGGCATGACCTGGGGACCCCATGGGGAACAGCCGGCCAGTTATTGATTGGCAGATTTCACACAAGGCAAGGCAATAACTCTCTGATCTTCAGAACTCAGCCCTATATTCTGTAACTAGCTGACAGCGAAGCTTCAGAGACTTGACCTGACAAGATTGATAACTGTCTAAAGTCTATGAAGACTGAGGTGGTAAATAAATTGCACAAATAAATAAAAATAAAACTGATGTATTGCTGACAAGAAAGAAATTATACATATACAGAAGATCTGACTATGGCCCTTCACAGCCTATATAGATGTTTCTGCTCCAGGGTTGAAATCCTATGGGTTTTCCCCTTACCTCTCCAACCCAACAGATATTTTATCCCTTTCTTCACAGCCGTGGGAGGCAACTGCAGCTGAGCCATATTTACATAGCAATACTGTGTAGCCTGAAAACTGTTGGTTCCTGCTTTCCCAGCTTCAGCCCTTACAGTGATAACTGCAAGAGACTGTGGGGCAGGAATGGAAGAGAACACCGACACAAACAATTAAAAGATAGCAAGCAAATCGGTAGATAGCTTATCTCCTAAATGGCAACATAGCCCTAGTGGAAAGAAATTTGGGGAGAAGCCCTTTGAGTCAAAGAGACTCTGCCTTAATTAGCTTACTATAAATCAAACCAGAAAATTCCTCTTACAGTTTCCAAGGATGATGTCAAGCCGCATGAAGGAAGCAAGAACTACAGAGATTTCAGCAAGGTATCTTGAATGCCAGTTCGAGTAAATATGAAACCTTGGAAACTGTAATAGGAATTCCCCAGCCTTATTTATAGTGAGCTAATTAAGGTGGAATTTCCTTGAGTGACTTGAAAGGCTTTTTCCCAGATTTTTCTCCATCTGGGCTAGATTGCCATTTATGAAATAAACTTGTCAACCAATTTGCCTGCTATCTATCTCTTGATTGTTTCCCAGCATCCCCACAATCTCTCACAAGAATGCTACCGGATAAATCTATAGCTGGAGTAGGAGGAGATATTGACTAGGGGCACTGGCCAAAAGGCTTTGCTCAAATATATGTTTGGCATTACTTTTTTAGTACTAGAAGCTCAAGGGCCACATTCCTACATTCCTCCCCAGCAAAACGTGCACTTACACAAAGTAAAATGTGCAATAGCCTTGTATTCCTTTTACCCCACCACTCTGCCATGCCCCCAATGAATCTCAGAAGCTGCAATGTGACATACAGTATCTGACAGTTCAAATTACCTCCACAGCTTGAATATCCAGCATTTATCATGGGCCAAATACACATACACATACAGCGTGTAACTCTATTACTGCTTTTCCTGAAATGATGAGATAGAGATCTACCTGGCAATAACACCCAGGTCATTGGATATGCAGGCACTGAGCCAGTAGAAATATGTGGAAGAGGAACAATTTAGTGACACAACTCAGTGTCACAAATTGGTGGAAAATACCTGCTAGGAAGTGACTCCGCACAGCAGCATAAAGATAGAGCTAGAGGGACACCCTAAGGGAAGTGGAAGCAGTCTATTTTAAATAAAGATGTGTGTTTTATAGAACTCTTGCCTGGTTCTTAAATGGTTACAAATGCCACTTGCAACAAGAATAAGATCTGCTTAGCAATGTAATGTCATTATGTGCTCTAGATTATTCTCTGGAAACCTGGGTTTTCAAACCATTTGGGGCTATCAGGCATAATACTGATGGATTGGTTCAAAATGGCTTGCCTTGTAAGGGACACAAGAAATTCAACCAGCCACTGAAACAGCAGTATATGCCCACAACAGTACTGATTGCTCTTAGTTCGTAGTATAGCTTCATCTAGAAAATCACGGCACTCCATTGCTTTAATGTATCCAATTTGCTGATATTAAGTGCATTTGCATACACGGTGGGTATCATAAACTTCCCCAGGTAGGGAATAACTGAACTCATCACTGTAATCCAACCACTCCTATTACCCAACACAGTCAAGATCTGAATCTAAACCTCTCATTCTTTTACCTCTACATGCTAAATATATCTGAACCAGGAATTGCTGGTATGATTGAATGCAAAGCACTAAACTGTTACTGCAGTAAATAGCACCATCTAGGGATCCACATTTGGAAGATCTATGTATGAATAATGTTTGACATTGAATAAATTTATGTACGAAACAAATTGTGTGTGTACTTACTGTATAGCTTCAATAAAGCCCAAATACAGTATCAAATCTGATTTCTTTGTTTAAATATATGTACTGCTTTCTCTAGGCAGCCCTAGGCAATGCAGAAGTGTCCCACTTCCAGTGATATCCTAACAGAACAACACTGTGAGAGAAGTGGAAAGACAATAAGCATTGATGAGAGAGAAGTTAAATCTCGCTTTCCAAAATTGTTTCAACACTTTTTTCATTATATTGCTTCATATTGTATTGGTTCTCATTAGCACATTCACCCAAGAAATTCATCTATTCAGAACCCCGCTTCCCTATATTGCTACTGTCTATTGAGCATTATTCAGTGGACAACTTCCTAACTCTGGACTATTTATTTATTTGCTTGCTTGCTTACAGCATTCACTTTATTGTGCTGCCACCATTTTTCAAACACTGAACTGTGCAGCTAGAAACACTGGAGAGCAACCATGGTTTTAGGTGGAATTTTCAGCAACAGCAATGCCAATTCAGAGTTCAAGGGGGTGAAGTCACATATCTGAAGTGTACCCGGGTGGTGAAGTTTGCACTATGACTGTATGTGAAAATGAGAGCCAAGGAATCATTCTAATGGTGTGAAAGCTAGAGTGACTGTTAATGTAAATGAGGGGTAGGTGGAAAGGGGGAGAGTATTCTTGCTGCTCTCTACAGATTGTGAAAATAAAAATCACTGAATTCAGCCTGAAACAGAGATAAACACAGAACATGGCTAGTACCTGCTTAGCAAGCAAAAGGTCCCAGATCAAATTCAGGCATCTTCCAGCAAAACAGAGATAATTGGTGACTTATGTACCGTATGTCTGATGATTCCTAATCAGGATGAATGTGGTCATGTATTGTTTCTGAGTGGTCCATGTATGGGTGGTCCCCAGTTTAAGAACAAGTTCCATTCCCAAGGTCTGTCCTTAAGTTGAATTTGTATAATACTGTATAAGTAGTATTGTGTAATGAACTCAAACCATTGTGTATTTAACTAGAACTGTTGTGTATTTAACTCAAATTTTGCTACAATAGGCTTCATTCTTAACTATGGGTCATCCTTAAACCAGGCATTCTTAACCCAGGGACTACCTGTATCAGTGAACAAACTAAATCATTGGAGATACAACCAGTTGTAATTGAAATTGCATTTCTAAAGGATCAGATTCTCAATTTGGGAGTATTTCGAGGTTGAGTATTGTTTCTAAAAGGGTCAGGTGGCTGCTGGGTCCAAGAGCAACTTTTCCTAGCTTTTAAAGATGTTCCTCCCTAGATAAAACTTCTGCTGACATACTAAATGCTGGAGCAGCAGATGAGGCTGGTAAATAGTGTGCCATATGCCAGTAATTTCCTCACTGTCCTTGTTTAATGATAAAACTGTGGCTGATGTATTACATATTGACTCCAGTCTCTCAGTACTGAAAAGGGTAATGATTACTGTTGCTGCTGCCATTTCCACTTCCTGTGGATGTGAGAAGGAGAGCCCTGCCAAGCCCTGCCCATCAGAATGGCTTGCAGATACTCTACTATAGTTGAAAGACTTCTTCTCCCTATATACATCTGCCATAGTTTAAAATCTGTTATCAGAGGCCTTTCTATATGTTCAACCACCACAAAAGGTTAATTTTGGATCAAGGCTTTCTCTAAGGCAGAACCTCAGTTGTGAAATGTTCTTCCTAATGGGTTTGGACCAGCTATTCATGTAGCCTGGACAGGCTGTTAAACATTTATTCTCCTTGTTTTTGAGTGATTTTTAATAGGTCTGTTACATAGATTTAATAAATTATCTTCTGGTGTCTGCTTTTTCCTCCTACAGTTTGCAAACTGTTTTAAATTTTTAAAATGGTTGTCTTTGGATACATTGTGATCTTAAAGATAACTCAGAAAATTTTGATAAATAAACAGGTGTCAGGTTGTGTTTTTAAGCTCTATAGATGATTCCACTTCTAATCTGAAAAACTGAATACTGTCTGAAGATTGAGTGGCTATTTTATGTCTGATTAATGCTAGAACAGCATTTTCAAGGCTTCTTGAAAATATAAGGTCAGTTCTTTGAACATTGCCCAATAAAATGCAATCCTTCTATGTACTTCTCAAGAACCTATCATCATTTTACATGAAAAAGTTTAAAGGTAAACTTCAGTTTACTTTTTGTTTACTTAATCTGTGATTATTTTAAATATGCCAATCATTTCAGGGTTGGTGATTTTCATAAATGAGATGTTTTCCTTAAGAAGTGAGGGAGCAGAAAGCATTTCTTGGCATTGTATGTGATTCCTGCTTGCTGAACGTAGCATATGTTAAATGCTTTTAAGCACTGACATTTCTACATCAGGCTCACTGCTCTTTCTTTCAATCAGGTGTTGATTGCCTATTTTTAATATGCAGAAATGGAAGCAGATCAAAGCTATGATTGGAACCTGCACAATTTTTTGATTGGAATGCAAACTTTTTGTAAGGAACTCACCTGCATAAGGTTATGCTCACCATTTGCAGAAGCAAATATATGTTTTGTTATCAGATTTTAAAGCTAGTTTTATTTTCAGCAACCCTGTTTAGCAGGTATCATATTCACTGCTTCAGTGAAGTACTATTCCTTCATATAAATTCATGAATTCATATACAGTGTCTGGCTGCCTTGTACTGTTAAGGTACATCCTAGCATTCTTTCAACTGTTGATACTGCTTAAGATAAGGCCTCAAAACAGCTTTGTAGCAGATCTGAGGTGGGAGTGATTCTTCTGTACTAGCGGGCCTTATCTGCTAAGGATCCCCAGGATAAGAACGTATCTTATTCTGTCTAGGTGGGGCATTCCAAGATCCTTGTGTCAGGGACTTCTACCTGCAGGAGCATTGGGAAAAAAAACAGAAAGATAATTTGAATTATCTTATCCAAAGCTCAGAAATCCCAGTATTAACAAAACTTTGAGAAACCCTGAGAAAACAAGCTGCAAACAGTCTAAAAATGAAAATGAGAAATTTTCCTTTTAATACAATGCATCCAGATTTTTCTAGATATAAAAAGAAGCTTATGCAAGGAGAAGCAAAACAGGGAAACCCACAAACTATAAGCAACACTGAAAGTTCCATAAAAAAATCAATCAAGGAAATCAACTAAGCTAGTTACTGCTAATGATTGAGTAGGATCTTGGGTTACAGAACAAACGCAGACTTCATGGCAGAGAGGATAGTTTGGGAGGAAACAACTTGCTTATCTTGGTGGTGTTAGGGATGCCCCATTTAATCAATTTCTCTTCTTGGTTAGGAGAAACCATGTGTTCTATTGAAGCTTCCCACAGTGCTCTACAGCAGGGTTCCTGGTGGACTTCAGGGTTCCAGGTGGACTTCAACTCCCAGAATTCCTGCAACTGGCTGGGGAATTCTGGGAGTTGAAGTCCACCTGTCTTAAAGTTGCCAAGGTTGAGGAACCCTGCTCCACAGGATGTTTCTGAGTCATATCAACAAAGGTGTATAATTTTTTTCAGACCAAGGAGTTGCACTCCAGGGGACAAGACAAATAATATATTGGGAGGGGGGAGTTGCACTCCAGGGGACAAAACGATATAATATATGGGGGGGGGGGGGGGAGAAATCTTTTCAAATGTATTACAGCATGTGATCAAGAATTGACTATCAAAATAATTCATGGATGGTACAAACCCCCTTAAACTGAAGTAAAAGAGACCGAAATATTACTTGGGAGAAAAGAAAAAAGGAGGCAAAGTTTTAAGAGAGAAGAGAAGAGGCAGCTTAAGAGGACAAAATGGAGATAAGGAGACAAAGTGTTCAAAGAGAGAGAGAATGTGCAAGGCTTTTCTCCCAGCCATGCTTGGGTCCTGCTTGCTTGTATGCCTCCCTACACCTTGCGTATGTGTGTTTGTGCACATACTTGTTATATTAACAAAGTAATTCCTAAAAGGTTATCTCTGTCTATACCAATGCTTTCAAACAGAATAGTAAATAGGGTGTTCAAAATATTCATATCTTTTTAAGATTATGTATCTACAGGTGAAACTCGAAAAATTAGAATATCGTGCAAATGTTCATTTATGTCAGTAGGGCAACTCAAAAGGTGAAACCAATATATGAGATAGACACATTACATGCAAAGTGAGATATGTCAAGCCTTACTTTGGTATAATTGTGATGATTATGGCGTACAGCTTATGAAAACCCCAAATTCACAATCTCAGAAGATTAGAATAGTGTGAAAAGGTTCAATATTCTAGGGTCAAAGTGTCCCACTCTAATCAGCTCATGAATCCATAACAACTGCAAGGGGTTCCTGAGCCTTTCAATGGTCTCTCAGGCTGGTTCAGTAGGAATCACAAGCATGGGAAAGACTGCTGACCTGACAGTTGTGCAGAAAACCATAATTGACACCCTCCATAAGGAGGGAAAGCCCCAAAAGGTAATTGCAAAAGAAGTTGGATGTTCCCAAAGTGCTGTATCAAAGCACATCAATAGAAGGTTATGTGGAAGGGAAAAGTGTGGTAGAAAAGTGTGGCACAAGCAGCAGGGATGACCGCAGCCCGGAGAGGATTGTCAGGAAAAGGCCATTCAAAAGTGTTGGGGACTTTCACAAGGAGTGGACTAAGGCTGGAATTAGTGCATCAAGAGCCACCACACACAGACGGATCCTGGACATGGGCTTCAAATGTGGTATTCCTCTTGTCAAGCCGCTCCTGAACAACAAACAACGTCAGAAGCGTCTTACCTGGGCTACAGAAAAAAAAAAAGAAGAACTGGTCTGTTGCCCAGTGGTCCAAAGTCCTCTTTTCTGATGAGAGCAACTTTTGCATCTCATTTGGGAACCAAGGACCCAGAGTCTGGAGGAAGAATGGAGAGGCACACAATGCACGATGCTTGAAGTCCAGTGTGAAGTTTCCACAGTCTGTGTTGATTTGGGGAGCCATGTCACCTGCTGGTGTTGGTCCACTGTGCTTCATTAAGTCCAGGGTCAACGCAGCCGTCTACCAGGAGATTTTGGAGCACTTCATGCTTCCTTCTGCAGACGAGCTTTATGGGGATGCTGACTTCATTTTCCAGCAGGACGTGGCACCTGCCCACATTGCCAAAAGTACCAAAACCTGGTTCAATGACCATGGGATTACTGTGCTTGATTGGCCAGAAAACTCGCCTGACCTGAACCCCATAGAGAATCTATGGGGCATTGCCAAGAGAAAGATGAGGGACATGAGACCGAACAATGCAGCCGAGCTGAAGGCCACTAGTGAAGCATCCTGGTCTTCCATAACACCTCAGCAATGCCACAGGCTGATAGCATCCATGCCACGCCGCATTGCGGCAGTCACTGCTGCAAAAGGGGCCCAAACCAAGTACTGAGTACATATGCGTGCTTATACTTTGCAGAGGTCCAATATTGTTCTATTTCCAATCCTTGTGTTATTGATGTCATGTAATATTCTAATTTTCTGAGATTGTGAATTTGGGGTTTTCATAAGCTGTATGCCATAATTATCACAATTATACCAAAGTAAGGCTTGACATATCTCACTTTGCATGTAATGCGTCTATCCCATATATTGGTTTCACCTTTTGAGTTGCCATACTGACATAAATGAACATTTGCACGATATTCTAATTTTTCGAGTTTCACCTGTATATGCTATTTGTTTAGACATGTTTTTAAAAAGACAAATATCAAATTTGATTTCATTTACAGTTAAACTCAGTTAACTTAGATTATTTGATTGTTTCCCTTATATGTTATTTTTATTTTCTCCTTTGATCACCTTAGAAATTACAACCTGATGGTAATTTCTGGAAGTTTCTAAGGTGAACAGTGACCTTATGTGGCCTTATGTGAAGTTCACCTTTGATATTATGGTTTGTCTCAGTCTTCAAGGAAGCTGCTGGATCTAAGTTGTTCAAAGTTCCTGGATTATGGAAGTATCTGTTGATATAGTGTTGCATAGTGATGCTCAAGTGACTCTTCTATCTTCTTAAAAATGAAATATTGATGCAAAATTAGGATATAATGGATAATTGCATGTAAAAGAGATACTAGCTGAAAATGCCCTGGTTTGTTTACCCATAGCAGGAAGAAGTAGAGAATAAAGACCTTATCTTTGCTTGGACTTCACTTCAAGATGATCCACTCATTAACCACTCTGTTGGGTTTTTCCCCCCATAATCTACACTTGTGCAAGCCATTGATAAACTCGCACTCATACAACTACAAAACTATTTTGCAGGTTATTCCCCACCCCCCTTCGCATACCTGTGACAGAGTGAAAAATAAAAAGACATGTGGACATGAGAGTAAAGCAAGGATAATGTGATTTGTAACTAGATATACAAGCAATGTTAAAAGTATAATCTAAAATCAATTTTAATGCATTTGCTGCTCATCAGATACTATCAAACCTTGCTTGCAAATGAATGGTTTGATTTCAGGTTTTGGACAAAGAAAAGAGATTGCTGAATATAAATGATGCTTCTGAATGCATTGCATCATACAGAAGTAAACTTTTGACATTGACTACTTGACTCCTGAGCAATTTATGACATGAGCACTCATTCCTATTTTCATCTCTATATAGAAACTCTCTTTATAGGTTTTACCCACGAGAGGGTTACAGACTCTAATGTTAAGTGGCTCTCCCCTCCCCCACAAGCTTTTTCTTGAGAGGAAACCTGTAGAATGGATCTTGAAAGCACAATTTCTTTAGAACATCACATGATTTATTCTAACTGCCTGGAAGTATAATGTTTGCTATCTCCAAGTGCCAGAAAGAATCATGGGCCTATATTATAAAACTGCATACAGGAGGAGACCTTGACCAGCCTTGTATTTGCCTTTCTTGTCCTTGGAACATACCGTATTTTTCCGACTATAAGACGATACTTTTTCTAAAATCCTTACCCTAAAAATTGAAGGGCGTCTTATTCAAGGAAGTCAGCTGAAAATCATGCGGTTGCAAAACTGCCCATACTTTGTCTCTGCAGGCAGGCTTCCTCCTATTGCTAGCCTCCAATCCCGAGTGAAATAGCTTGTCTCCCAAACAGACTTCCTCCAATCACGAGCCTGATGTAACTGATGTCAGCTGATGCTGAACAAACCAATTAGAGGAAGTCTGCAGAGACGAGCTATCGGTAGTTTCACTCATGCTTGAATGTAATCAGTTATGCGAAAGAGCCTGGAAATAGAGCTGCAGAGAGACGGTTTGGACCTCCTCCCACCGAGTGTATCAGGTCAATGTTAACTAATTACTAAATAAAAATGTGTTCTGCACTATCTTTAAAACATTGATTTCTTAATTTTGGGTTGGAAAAATGGGGGTCGTCTTGTACATGGGGGCGTCTTATTGTTGGAAAAATACGGTAAATGTTAAACACCGACAAACTATATTAAAAAGAGATGTTTGTGTGTGTGTGTGTGTGTCCCTGTTCATGCTGTATAGCTTCTTTGATGTATATTAGATTTATAAATCTCTGCTACTTCAATCACCTTTCAAAACATATTTTTTATTTGTTTCCTGTTAGGTTTACAGGGAAAACAATAAGCACGTGTCAGGATTTTCAGTCACTGAATCTGCCACAATTGATAGTGAAGAAATCTTTTTATTGTCCAGAAAGTGCATCTCATACTGTGTTCTCCATGACTGAGCAAAATGGAAAGTTGAATAGTCCAAGGTAGTGATAATTAGACTAATGCACAGTCATCAAGAGGATGCTTATCTATTGATGTACTGTTAATGAAACAAATTTAGCATGCATTAGTTACTAGTGCTGTTATTCTTGTTTGTAACAATGATACATTCAGAGCCTTATGACAGTGGTGAATTTTAGCAGAGGCACAACCTAACCCTTGCTGTGGAGGTATAACATCCTTTTGCCATAACAATATATTTTCCTAACTCTTACCACTATTCATGTAACACCTATTCTTCATTATTCATGTGCTGCTTGCATGGATGGGTGGGTGAATATTTTGAGGGCACTGATTGGTTGATGGATAGCCAATTGCATGTCTATTTGATCCTCCCTCCTAAAATACAGGCAGGTCTACAAAGTAAACATCTGCATAGTGCAGAAAACTACCAGTCAAGGTTGGACTGATTATATGAGAGGGTGCAGGAAAAATTTTAGCCATCATGCTGCTGTGGCTGGATCCTGATAGTTTAAGAAGAATGAATTAAATGTTTCGTGGTAAAGGAAATAGCATGTTAAACTGCATCATGGTTTATTTGTATGTCTGCAGTGCTTCTTCAACCAAAATATAATTTCATAATGCCCCTTGGAGCATGGGACACTATATGTTTTGATACAGTTCAACAGTGCCCACCCAGCATCTCGTCAGTTGACCCCCTGCCAGAAGGCCTGAATATAATCCTTTTTACACAGTGTCATTACTAATAAAAACTAGCTGGCACCTTTATCACTCCACTATAGGACTGTTAAGTTCCATTATAAGGCAATTTTGGGATTTGATGGTTAGGCCTGTAACATCCAAGACAAAACACTTTCCTGAACTGGGCAACACAATCAGGAGGGTGGGAATCATACCTGTATTCTATAAATAGAATAATATGCTAGAAATTAAGCAAGAAGAAAAGCCCAAAAGGGCCACCTAACTCCCAGGAAAAAGGTCAAAATGATCCTTCTGACACTATCACCTCTTCCCTGAATTTTGCACGTTATGAAATCCAATACCTTATTTAAGCAGATAACATATTATTAATTTAACTGGACACACTTGGCTAATTTTATCTGGAATTCTGTAACATTTTCTTCTTTATTTAGGTAAAGACCCAAATCCATCAGATTCTGTAACAGTGATAGTTACCTCTCTTTGTTTCTTCCTTTCCTCAAATAAGCTCCTTTTCCCTTTCTTTTTTTTTTTTTTAATTTAATAGATTTAAAAGTACAACCCGGTAGAAAAAAAAAACAGAACAGAAATAAGAAAAACAAAGGAAGATTTACAGGCTATATAAAATTGAATATAATCTTCAAAGTAACATTAAATTAGTGCTACAGGCACTAAGGGATCAAAATCATTGTTAAAATCAAGTCAGTAGTTATTTCTTTATTGAATTTATATGGCCACCCAACAGAAACACTGTGATTCTGCCCAGCATATAATAGACCCCAAAAAAGTGAAACAAGATTAAGATTTCCATTAAAATCCAAGACGTTAATAAGTGACCAGAAACTTACATATATTCCCCCGTCCAGACAGGAACTTCAATCATTCCAGCCTCAGGGCCTGAGGAAAAGCCAAGTTTTTAGTGCCTTTGCAAAGACCAACCAAGAACAACCATATCTCAAGGGGGAGATCTTCCAAAGAGCAGGTGCCACAACAGAAAAGGCACCTGTCCTGGATTCCATAAAAATGCATTGTTTCAGGGAATGACCCATAGAATGCCCACCCTACTGAAGCATCACTGGAGAGAGATAGTCCCACAAACCACCCAGTTTTGTGTCACGTGGGACTGTATAGGTTATAACCAGCAACTTGAATTTCATCCGGAAGCCTGTAGGAAGCTAACACAGCTCACATGGTGTTACATGGGTTTACTGAGATGTGCCCGTAACTACCTGCACCACTGCATTCTGGACCAGTTGTAGCTTCTGGGCAATCTTCAAGGAAATCCCCATGTAGAGCACTTTGCAGTAATCCAGCCAGGAAATGACTAGGGCATGAACAATAGCTAGCAGGGCCTCACAATCCAGGAATGGACCCAAGTAGCACAGAAGACAAAGTCGCGCAAAGGCCTCTGAGGCCGCAACTGCCACTTGCTCTTTGAACAGGAACGATGAGTCCAGGAAGATCCCCAGATTGTACACTAGGTCTAAATGGAGCAGTGCAATCCCATCCAGAATGAAAGATGGAAAATCTCTAGTTCCTGGATCCAGAGAACTCAAAACCCACAGCCATTTGGTCTTGGCAGGGTTGAGCCTAAGCCTGTTCTTCCCTGTCCAGGCCCCACAGCCTCCAGACACTGGGAGAGAACCTTGACATAGTTAACAAAGGTAGCCAGTGTAATAAGAATCATAAGTCAGAATAAAGAATTCACAATGGTTTCTATCTGGTTTAGAAGTTCTATCTTTATAATAAGTCAGGAGCTGAAATATTAAATATGATATTAAGAGAAACTCAAACTGCATACAGTACAAATCCATATGTAGAATTATAATATATGGTTTCTAAGACCTTTTTATATCTACCGTATTTTTCCGACTATAAGACGATACTTTTTTCTAAAATCCTTACCCTAAAAATTGAAGAGAGTCTTATTTAAGGAAGTCAGCCGAAGAGAACCTCGCTGTTGCAAAACTGCCCATACTTTGTTTCTGCAGGCAGCTTCCTCCTATTGCTAGCCTCCAATCACGAGTGAAATAGCTTGTCTCCCAAACAGACTTCCTCCAATCACGAGCCTGATGTAACTGATGTCAGCTGATGCTGAACAAACCAATTAGAGGAAGGCTTTTGCAGAGAGAAGCTATCGGCACTCGTGCTTGAATGTAATCAGTTATGCAAAAGAGCCTGGAAATAGAGCTGCAGAGAGATGGTTTGGACCTCCTCCCACCGAGTGTATCAGGTCAATGTTAACTAATTACTAAATAAAAATGTGTTCTGCACTATCTTTAAAATATTGATTTCTTAATTTGGGGTTGGAAAAATGGGGGTCGTCTTGTACATGGGGGCGTCTTATTGTCGGAAAAATACGGTATATTGTTTTAAAATGGGATTTCTTCCTACATGCAGAATTTCTCTTTCAGTCTCTTCCCAAGGTTTTGTTAAGTTGAAACTTTCTGGACTTTGGGCAGGAAGATAAAAAGCACCTTCTTTTATTTTATTTTTTTCTAGAGCTTGGCTGAAGAAAAAGTTCTAGGCAAAAGAGCTTTGAATGCACAGCTAGACTGTCTCAGGAGCATCAGGATATTCAGCCTGACTCATGGCTAAAGAGATCCATCAGTAGGGCAAAATGTTCATGGTCTCCCAAATTCATAACAGAGCACCTTGCCAGAAACAATGGTGTCCTGGGCTGGGCATCAAATATTTAGGAATTACTATTTTATAATATATTACTAGCAGAATAGTAAACAAATACTTCCACTTATTATTAACATAAATGTACTGATTTTTAAAAATTTCAGCAACTCTAAAGTGCTTTGAGGTGTTAATGCAGTATTACAAAAGATTAGCAAATACTGGATCTGAGTTCAGTTGCTAATACAGGGAGTCCCCGGCTTAAGAACGCCTGGTTTAAGGATGACCCATAGTTAAGAACAGAGCCTATTGTAGCAAAATTTGAGTTAAATACACAATGATTTGAGTTAAATACACAATGGCTCAAGTTCATTACACAATACTACTTAAACATTATTTTACAATAATACTGTTCTGGCTTACATACAAATTTGACTTAACGACAGACCTTGGGGATGGAACTCATTCTTAAACTGGGAAGTCCCTGTATTTCATTCTCAGTAGTCACTGTAACAAGCATCTAACCAAATGTATATTGAGTCTGAATCATTTAGATCGGTAGGAACTGATAAAGCAAGCACAAGAACAAGAGATATACTGTATTACAAAATTGTGGTCTTGGAAAATAGATTTGTACAGTATATATTAAAAGCTAGTGAAATTCTTGGGACCAATATTCATGTATAACATTTAATAAATAATGGGTTTAAAGCAATGGTATCATTTGTGCTTATTGTGCCCTCGAATACTATCCAAAAAAGACTGTTACTAAAGAAAAGAAGTCAATAAAAGACCTTTTATCTAAAACAATTCTGGGCAGTTCAGTTAAATAAAACATTTAAAGGAATCATCAGATTTTCTAAAAAATGCTTGAGTCTATGTTATTAGAAAGGATGTTGCTTGGCATCAAAAAAGGAAACAGCATAGTTGACAAGCAAACTCCCTTGAGGAAAGAAGTTCTACATTTATGGCACAAGGCCATGCAAGTTCATTGCTTTATTGATATGGATGATGTATGCCTTAGGATAGTGTTTCTCAACCTCAGCAACTTTAAGATGTGTGGACTTCAACTCCCATGCTGGCTGGGGAATTCTGGGAGTTGAAGTCCACACATCTTAATTCCTGAGGTTGAGGAACACTGCCTTAGGAAATATGTAAGAGCAGGAAATACAGGTGAAACTCAAAAAATTAGAATATCGTGCAAATGTTCATTTATGTCAGTATGGCAACTCAAAAGGTGAAACCAATATATGAGATAGACACATTACATGCAAAGCGAGATATGTCAAGCCTTACTTTGGTATAATTGTGATGATTATGGCATACAGCTTATGAAAACCCCAAATTAACAATCTCAAAAAATTAGAATAGTGTGAAAAGGTTCAATATTCTAGGGTCAAAGTGTCCCACTCTAATCAGCTAATGAATCCATAACACCTGCAAAGGGTTCCTGAGCCTTTCAATGGTCTCTCAGGCTGGTTCAGTAGGAATCACAAGCATGGGAAAGACTGCTGACCTGACAGTTGTGCAGAAAACCATCATTGACACCCTCCATAAGGAGGGAAAGCCCCACAAGGTAATTGCAAAAGAAGTTGGATGTTCCCAAAGTACTGTATCAAAGCACTTCAATAGAAGGTTATGTGGAAGGGAAAAGTGTGGTAGAAAAAGGTGCACAAGCAGCAGGGATGACCGCAGCCCGGAGAGGATTGTCAGGAAAAGGCAATTCAAAAGTGTTGGGTACTTTCCCAAGGAGTGGACTGAGGCTGGAGTTAGTGCATCAAGAGCCACCACACACAGACGGATCCTGGACATGGGCTTCAAATGTGGTATTCCTCTTGTCAAGCCGCTCCTGAACAACAAACAACGTCAGAAGCGTCTTACCTGGGCTACAGAAAAAAAGAACTGGTCTGTTGCCCAGTGGTCCAAAGTCCTCTTTTCTGATGAGAGCAACTTTTGCATCTCATTTGGGAACCAAGGACCCAGAGTCTGGAGGAAGAACCAATAATTTTGAACCTTTTTGCATCTCATTTGGGAACCAAGGACCCAGAGTCTGGAGGTGCACACAATGCACGATGCTTGAAGTCCAGTGTGAAGTTTCCACAGTCTGTGTTGATTTGGGGAGCCATGTCATCTGCTGGTGTTGGTCCACTGTGCTTCATTAAGTCCAGGGTCAACGCAGCCGTCTACCAGGAGATTTTAGAGCACTTCATGCTTCCTTCCGCAGACGAGCTTTATGGGGATGCTGACTTCATTCTCCAGCAGGACTTGGCACCTGCCCACACTGCCAAAAGTACCAAAACCTGGTTCAATGACCATGGGATTACTGTGCTTGACTGGCCAGAAAACTCGCCTGACCTGAACCCCATAGAGAATCTATGGGGCATTGCCAAGAGAAAGATGAGGGACATGAGACCGAACAATGCAGCGGAGCTGAAGGCCGCTATTGAAGCATCCTGGTCTTCCATAACACCTCAGCAGTGCCACAGGCTGATAGCATCCATGCCACGCCGCATTGCGGCAGTCATTGCTGCAAAAGGGGCCCAAACCAAGTACTGAGTACATATGCATGCTTATACTTTGCAGAGGTCCGATATTGTTCTATTTCTAATCCTTGTGTTATTGATGTCATGTAATATTCTAATTTTCTGAGATTGTGAATTTGGGGTTTTCATAAGTTGTACGCCATAATCATCACAATTATACCCAAGTAAGGCTTGACATATCTCGCTTTGCATGTAATGCGTCTATCTCATATATTGGTTTCACCTTTTGAGTTGCCATACTGACATAAATGAACATTTGCACGATATTCTAATTTTTTGAGTTTCACCTGTATGTAAGAGCATGCTATGGGAAAAAATTCCCCTTGAAGTATCTTGGTTCCAAATCTTTCAAACCTGGTGTCTCTGTGGTCAATTATATATTAATAAAATATGTGCATGTGCCCTTGTATTTGTACTTATCACAATTTGTCATGGCACACTCAGATATAAGAAAGATTTGAGTAACCAGAAGTTATGCTAGAGAAGTTCAGAAGCAGATGACAGCTTGCAGCGAGGTGTTATTGGATTTAAATGGAGTTCATAGTTCAAGGAATAGTCATTTGCTCATAGAAGCCTGATACCCTTGAGGGATACAAATGCACCAACGTATGAGAAGTGTACTTTCCTCACAGAATGCAAATGCCCAAACTCTACCAGCTGTATCCTCATCCTGTGAAACAAAACATTTTCTGGTACTGTTCCTATTATTCCCTTTTAAAGAGGGAGTGCTTATCTATATAGATATAGATATGCATACACACAAACATAAACACCACCTGAAGTGAGACTAATTAAAATGTTAAATGTGACATTAAATGTGGTGTCTTCTATTACTTCATCAAGTTACATATTACATCCCTCACTTGCTTAGCTCAATACTGTCTTCCCGCTGGTTAACAGCCATCTGTGGTAAGAGAGACAGAACTTTATGAGCCCATGAGCTAAATTCAGGATGTATTTAGCAATGATTAATGGGTATCATTTATATCAAAATGAGCATGAGGGATGCAAAGAGGATTATCTTTGTAGGATGTAATAAATGGCAGTGTCAGTGAAAGAAAACAAAAAACAAAGAAACAAACAAAAACATAGCCTGAAGCTTCAGAGAAGTGCCAAATCATTGGAAGCCATACATTGCCAGTTTGTAGGGCAGTTCTCAGCTTGCAAGGTTTGGGTGCTAATGGGCTGGCAGAAAAATTATACCAAACATTCAGGTGAGCAAGAAGAAATTACATTTCACCTTAGAGGAAAGTGAAAAGGGTGAAAGGCCTCAGAAATCACCAGTTGCATCTAATTAGTAAGGTATAGTCTTCCAATTAAACTCAGCATCAGGTGAGTTCCACATAGTTTTCTTGCCAACCATACAGAAGTGATTTGCCGTTCTTCTTCAACTTTCCTAGTCAACATCTTTGGAATTTCAGTGGTCCCCATCCAAGAACTAACCACAGCTGAGCCTGCTTAGTAGGGTCAGCCAGATTTGACACAGAGCTGCCACTTAGCTGGGCCAATTCTAATACATCACTGTATAATTTTGGACTGGTATTTCTAGTATATGATGGGGAGGAAATAGAATTTATCTGTTTGTCTCCCATCTAGAACTTATTTGATCAATCAGGGAAGCCTAGAACTACAGGCCAGTTGGGGAAGTTTCAAAAAATCCATAAAAAGGTCATGGCAAACTATTTCAGTATTGTTAGAGAAAACTATACCTAGACATACCCAAATTTGACTTGAAAGAGTCTTTGCTCTTTCAATGCAAAATGCATTGACACTTTTGTCATGCAAAATGCAAAATGTTTGACACTTTTAAAAACTTAAACTTTTGAGAAGTTGGGAGCAATTTTCTCTGTTCTATCATTGTTAAACAATGATTGAGAAACATTAGGCAGTATTGGAGAAATATGACTTACAACAGGCATAATGGATCTGAAGTAGTATCTTCTAGGTTTAGGAGCCTTTCCTCATGAATGATCGTTAGCAAAAGGGAATCCTTGCTGCAGAGATTGAAATGATGGTCAGCATAACGATCCATTCTCATGACTCTCCTTGCTATCATGTATGCTTTGCAGTTTCTAAGTGTTTTGCAGTACGGAAAACTCTGAGACAAGGTTATGTAAATCATAGCCTGGGATAAAAGATCACCAGCATCAAAGGAGAGAGGGTGAAAATGGAGTTGCCAATTCATTCTGTTGACACTGGACTGCAGGAGGCTAATGAAAACAGGCTCCATATCTTACATACTGTAGTTCTCTCCCTCCATCTGCAAGTTTTCACAATTCTCTGTCTCTCTGAACTTCCCACAATAGTATGGTGATGTGGCTTACAATTTTCCCTACTGATCAGACTGGGTCTGTAATGGGGAAAAAGGCCAAGACTACCCACAGGAGCTTCTAGCTCTGTCTTTTCTTAGTTTCTTATATCAAGGAAGGGTTATTTCATTTTATTTTTGCAACCAAGGGACACACTGAGGGGGCAGGGGAGACTGACAATTTCAGGAGACAAAAGTGATATGGCTGATATCCTTATCCTGTTTCTCCATGTTTTAAAATGTGAGGGAGGAGAGGTTAAGTTAAAAAGTGCATTAAGCCTAACAAAGTCTCATGATACCTAGAGTATTTTCCTTTACATTAAAGTATTTGTCTGTATGGGTTCCACTCTCAGATTATTCTTACTCTTGGAGATTTTCCTACTATTCAACTGGTATCAGCCTTCTTGTAACTTAAGATCATCCTGAATTCCTGGACTATAGAGACTAAGTCTATCTTAAATCATTTCAGCTATTGGAAGAATGGTATTATGTCCCACCTTGGTCATCTTTTCTCAAAACTACCAAACACTATTCCTTCAGCATCTCTTCATTGGAATTTTTAGTTCTCTGATCATCCTCACTCCTTTCTATTAATCTGTTCCATGCAAAATTTCAAAATAAACTAAAAACAATTTAGTTCCACTTGTGGCAGTTCAGATTTGATTTACAAGGCAAGCAGAAGAATTTACCCAGTGAAGACTGGGCTATGTTACCGTGAAATGTCTTCTTTTATTTTTACAGTACTTACTTCTATTGTATTTCATATTGGATAAGACCACAAAAGTGAACTGTGAATATCCTGTCCTAAATAACTGAAAGTGGCAGCAATCTATCAGACTACTCACTTTATCATTGAAAACTGGTTTGCTCTAAATAGCCATTAAATAAGAGACTTAATGAGCAAAGGATATTTTTTTAAAAAATCCTAACAAAGTGTTGAAAACAAGTGCACCTTTAAAAATGCAACAGGGAGGGCAAATGTAGCCTCAACTAACTGTACTGTTTAAAGAACATTTATCTATAAATTAAATATTTTTCAAGGGGTATTGCTTGTGTTTTTTATATTTCAATTTATTACAGGGAGGCATACAATAAAGGTAATGAAGAGACTCTGCCATTTCAATCTGCTGCTTTTACAGTGCTATTCAATTGCAGCCACTGTAGCTTTGGAGAATGACAGCTATTAGACCGCAGGTGTGAATATAATAGAGCCTTCCCTGAAGATAACATTAAACGTGCCAAAAAAAAAAGTTGTTCTAAAACTTCTCTCCTTTTGTCTTCTGTTGTGTAGTTGCCATTCAAAAGAATCCATAATTGGCTAAATTCTCCCCAAAGTGCTACTCATAGACATGGCAGAAATCTCCTTGGGAAAGATGCCATGGCCCAAAGTGATCTCTGCAGAGAGCTTTGGAAACTCATAGAAGCAGGCCATTATTTCAAGTACATGTTTTATTTGTGATCTAATCAAGTCTGTACATCTAAAACCCCTACAAATTAACACACTTATTAGTCCCATGAATCCTGACACATTCATTGAAGTTTTCCTATTTAAATGTAAATGTTGGCAGCCCAGTTGAGATTTGACTGAGTTTCTCCATAGATGAAGGTACCTGAAGAAGAGGCTTAAACCCAAAAGGTCAGAAACATGCATAAAAACTATAGGAGGAAGTTAAAGTGGCTCTATGAATATTCAGAACTAGAAAAGCTGGGAAATAACATGCTTTAACGCACCCTAATGGTCCAACTCTCAACTGATATCATTCCTATTAGCAGTAGAACTTTTGCACTCCAAAGTGCATGCCCCACAATTGAAATTCTCTCCTGTTACTTTTCCCATGGCTGGTCTTCATAAATCATAAAGTGATCCAGGATCGTATTTAGAGCATTCAAATGACAATAAAAAAGCATTGCTATAATTTGTAAGCGGAGACATTTTACATTTGAATGCATCTGACAAGGAGAAAGCTAACATATCAGGAAGAAGCTGTAAAGTTCTTCTGCCTTCTATGCCAGCTTTCTATATGCAGTGAATTTTTGCTGTAGAGCAACATTCAAACAGGATGCTGCCATTAGCAGTTGTAAGTTGTTCAAACTTGAGAGGTCTTTTCCTATACATTTGAATTGGCTGTTCCTAAAATTCTAAGTGGTATAATTCACAAAATGGATTATGGCAATTCTGGCAGCAGTGATGGGAGTTACAGTCAATTATAGTATATCTGGCATAAAAATAAATGAGGTCAGATTCACTTCAATTATTTTTATGAGAATAAAAGACAATTGACTAGAAGTGGAGAGCGGGAATGAAAAGGCATCACCAAATGAAATGAGCCATCTCAGAATATTGATGTGGCCTTTTGGTCATTTTAAATAGGCAAAGCTATCCATTTCAGTTTTGCTTGGGTTTTCATTATTCCAACATTCAGTTTTTCCACCCATTTCATACATGTGTTTAAAAAGCCACACAAAATCTGTATGCATTTTTCATAGAATCATAGAATAGAAGGTTGGAATGGCATCCATCTAGTCTAATCCCCTCCTTGATGCAACTGATGCCTACAGCATCCCCAACAGATGGCCACCCAGTTCTATTTAAACACCATGGGTCTTTGGCGCTCTCTGAGCTTGGTTGTTTCCTTGCAGATGTTTCATTACCCAACTAGGTAACATCATTAGTGTGAGTGAGTATGGGGTTTGCTCCCAGTTTATATACAGTAGCTTGCCCTGCCAATGTTGGTGGGGGGGTGTTTTTCTGCATGGTAGTTCCTTAATTAGGGTATTGTTTTCTGCTTGATTGTTTGTCTGGTGTTAATCCCTGCGTATCTGGTGTTGGCTGTTGAAGAGGATGTGTTCTGGACTTTTTGTTTCCTTCCTAGCTTTTTTGTTGTCTCTTTTGAATGATGTGTAAATATGGTTCATTTCTATGTGTCTATTGATGGCTGTCTGGATGCCAAGCTTCCAGGAATTCCCTAGTGTTTTTGGATTTAGCTTGGTCTAGGAAACTCACAGTTTCCCAGATGAAACTATGGTTGAGTCTGTCCATGTGTTGTGAGATTAAGGAGTTTTCTTTGTGTCTTCTGACTGCTAGTTGGTGTTCATGGATGCACTCTGCTAGCCTTCTGTCTGTCCTACCTTGTGGCTCTTACAGTCCTTACACTGTATGTTGTAGATGACTCCTGCTTTTTCTTCTTGAGCTACTGGATGTTTTGGTTTACTTGAGACGTTTTGGAGGGCTTTAGTTGGTTTGTGGGCTATGGTCATGCTGTGTGGTTGTAATAGTCTGTTGGTTGTTTCTGAGATGTTTTTGATGTATGCTAGTGTTATCCTTTTCATACCTGGTGTTGGTTGTGCTGTAGTGGGTTGAATGGTCAGACCCTTTTTGATATAGTTGCATAGCTATCCATTCTGTTGGAAGATGTTATATAGGCAATTTGTTTCCTTTTTCTTGTGTTCTGAGTTGCTGCAGTGTGTTTGTACTTGCCTGAATAATGTTCTTACACAGCTCCTCTTGTGGGAGGTTAGGTTGTTACTTTGATAATGGAGTACTTGGTTAGCGTGGGCAGTTTTTGATAGACTTGCATTTCTAATTTGCTGTCATTTTCTCTGCTGATGAGGATATCTAGGAAGAGTAGTATGTTATTGTTTTCTTCTTCCCTTGTGAATTTTATTCCTTTGAAGATTTTGTTGATTGTTTCATGTGTCTTCTTTAGTTGTTCCTTTTTTTGTTATGATGAAGGTGTTGTCTACATACTGGATCCATACTTTTGGTTGTATATGTGGGAGAGGTATAGTTTTTAGACACTGCATTACAGTCTCTGCCATGAGTCCTGAGAGTGGTGATCCCATGGGTGTTCCTCTCATTTGTTGGTATATTTGTTCATCAAGCTGGAAGTAGGTAGTGAGGCAGAGGTTGATGAGGTCCATGATTCTGGGTATTTCGATCTTAGTGTATTTGGCTAGGTTGGGTGTGTTGTGTGGTACCGCTGCCATGGATTCTTTCACTAGTTCTAGATCTATGGATGTAAAGAGTGCTGTGACATCAAACAAAATCATGATTTCATTTTCATCTATTTTTAGATCTTTGATTTTCTGAAGGCACTTTAGTGGGGAGTTATAGAATATTTGCTCCCCTCTGTGAGATGTCCAAGCTTTTTTGTAAGTTCTTTGGCTATGTTGTATGTGGGGGTCACCAGTAATGATATAATAGGATGAAGAGGTATCTTGGGCTCATGTATTCTGGGGCATCTGTAGAACCATGGGAGAATGGGTCCACTTCTTTTCCTCCATGACTGTTCTTCTTTTGTGATTTGACCTTTCTTGGTTAGTGTAAGGGAATGTGAGAATGACCTTGGAAGGCAGGGGGAAAAGATACTGCCTAGAGAATGATCTGATAAAAGGGGGAGACTAACCCCAACTGACTAAGAGACAGAGAAAGAAATTTAGAAAGGACTCACCCTAATTGATCAGGTGGTAAATAGGGACAGCAGGAAATTTGTACTTTCAGACTTGCAAGATTGATGCCAGCCTTCCCAGGTAAACCAGACAGGAAACATGACCAGATGGGCTATTTCTACTTTATTGATAGGCTACATTAACAGAATCTTAGAAATAATGGTCAGTAGAAACACCAGAAATTTTTAGAAATGTTAAGATCAGTGGCACAATGGAAGACCAGGTGCTGGTCAATGTTGATAGACTAGGAGCAGTTAACATCAAGACAGGTATCTTTCAAGGAGGTTCACTATCACCACTATTGTTTGTCATTGCATTGATGCCTCTGTCAACAATATTGAACATGTCAGGCCATGGCTACTGAACAGAAAAAACATCTGCCCAGCTATCCCACCTCCTTTACATGGAGGTGATCTGAAGCTGTATGAAAAAATACCATCTGAAATGGAATCGCTGCTCAACACTGTCCAAATATACAGCCAAGATATTGCAATGGGGTTTGGACTGGACAAATGTGCCACCCTTACCATCAATAAGGGAAAAATAGTGAAAACTGAAGAAATCAAGATGCCTTATGGAAATAACATAAAGAGTCTGGATGAAGAAGATCACTACAAATACCTGGGCATCCTTCAGGCTGACAACATCAAGCACTGAAGTCAAGAAGGTTAGTAGTGAATACATCATGAGACTGAAGAAGATCTTAAAGTCCAAACTCACTGGAGGAAATACCATCAAGGCAATTAACACCTGGGCAATTCCAGTCATTAGATATACAGCTGGAATAGTGGACTGGACTCAAGCTGAACTAGAAGCCCTGGATAGGAAGACCAGAAAAATAATGACAATGAATCATGCCCTTCATCCACAGAGTGATGTTGACAGACTCTTTTTACCAAGGAGCATAGGTGGGTGTGGAATTTTGCAAGTACACCAGACAGCTGAAGAAGAAAAAAGGGCATTGGAAGAGTATCTGAAGGACAGTGAAGAAGATGCACTGAAGCTAGTACACCATGAAGGCTTACTGAATACCAAAAAAACCCCATACTGGCCTATAAAAAAGACCAAATGAAGAATAGAAAAGAGACATGGCAAGGCAAAGTATTACATGGCCAGTACACAAAAAAACTAGCAGGCAAAACAGATAACAAGAAGACCTGGCAATGGCTAGAAACAGGAAAGTTGAAGAATGAGACAGAGGGGTTAATTCTGGCTGCACAAGACCAAGCTTTAAGAACAAATGCATATAAAGTCAGAATTGAAAAGACAGCAACAGACAGTAAATGTCGCCTCTACAAAGAAGCTGAAGAAACAGTGGACACCTAGTCAGCTACTGCAGGAAGATTGCACAGATTGTTGCAGAAGTAATTTTAGTCTCTGGACTGAATGGTCTCAAGCTTCCTCTCTCTTTAGATGATAATATGTGTTACATATTCAAAATGTTTTAATCAAGTGTGTAGGGTTTGAGTGGCTCTTCTGCTTATTCTGTTGAGTTAGATTCTGGATTTTTGTCTCTAAATCCTGCCCTCATGACGCTTTGAACATTACTCCCTAGCTTTTTTTTTTTTTTTTTTTTGATGCTGTATTTTATTCTATTCCCCCACGCCATTATTCAGCGGGAACAGTACTTTGTTGTGTTGGCCTGTGGATAAATACCATACAATAAAAGTGGTTTGAATTGAACTAAATCATGTATTTTACTTTGTTGCTGCCCATGCACTAGCATTTCTGTTATTACGTAGCAAGGACAGCTTCCCTGATTCTTAGGGAAAGGAGCATGTAAATTAGGGGGAAGAGAACAAATATGTTCTTTAACTTTTTCCAGTAATGTAGTGAAAATACCGTAAATGTTGGATGGGACCTCAGTTATTGCAAGAAAATCCCAAATTAATCACTTCTGAAAGATCCTATTTGTATGTTTATGGATGGCAGTTTTCCCCAATCTGATACCCTCCAGATGTCCTGAGGCTGGCCTGTAACTTCCAAAATTTCCCAACAAGCATGTGTATTTTTGTCTACACTGCTAATTCTGTTGTCAACTCAACCCAGACTTCCACCTTTTTTTCCCCTGAACTAATAACTCCAAACACAACCCAACAATATATAGATACAACTTGGAAATCATAATCTTTCTTACAATGCTTCCACATAGAGACAGCATATAATTTTAAAATGTCTTTCCATAATCTGTGCCATCAACATCACAAAAGTTGTTATACTTTCCCATCCATCCCTCCAAAAATTAAAATGTAAACTGCTTTTAAAAAGAAAGCCTTATTTCTAACTGTTTGATAAGAGTACAGTACTCAGTCCAAATAATAGAGCTACAAGATATCTGCCTGATCATAGGCAGGATGATTTATTTTTAATAGGGCTGATACATAGGGCTCCATATTGGATTAGTAAATCTTAGATGAAATATTTGACCTTCATTTTAAAAAAAATGAGTAAAGATTATTGAAAGGTTGAGCTCTGATAATTTCATCTGATCAGAGTTGTGGCTAAGAATGTAGGTAGCAAATTCATCATTTTTAGTGACAATTCAGAAAATACTGCTGTCACCCAATCCAATCATATCCCAGGCATCTTATTTCCAAGCACCTTTCTCTACACATCTGCACAGTAGATAAATATTTGCAGAGCAGGCAATATATCTAAATTCAGTTGCTTAGCCCTTTTCATGTGATACCTTTGCATATGGATCTCAATCTTCAAGAAATGGTGAGCAGTTTCTCTCCTCTCTCATTCATTTATTTGACCACTTTTGTAGCTCATCCCAGTCAAAAGATTCTGGACAGGGAACAAGACATAAACACTGTTGTTGTTGTTTTAAACTAGATTTTATTGTATTTGATTTATTAAATTGAATGCCACCCAACTCCCAATGACTCAATCCCTTCCCCAAGATTGATGCCAAAGACACTAAATTAGGGTTCAAGGCTTGGTGGAATAAAGCTATCTTCACTGATCTAAAAAGCATGAGGGAGTTGATCTGGGGCCATCATTGAAGAGCTGATGAAAGAATTCATTGATATGTAGAGATAAGCTTCATGCTGCAGACAATTTCACTGGATCTGGTGACAAACAGCATAATGTCACAGAGCATAACTTGGAGTAGAGGGGAGCTACTCACTGGTCTTCATATGTCCAAAATAGATATTTCATATCAGAAGTGGTCATCTCTATCTTTTCTGTACAATGAAGACTTTTTAAAATTATCACTACAGTATGAAGACAACAGTTACAATGAAATGCCTATAGCATACATTTTAATAGAAGTCATATTTATAATCTTCAGCAAGGCTTCTCATTTCAGTAAAAAAAGTAAGAATTATTTCCATGGCATTTCATAATTTAATATTACTGTTGGTATGCCCTGAGAAAATTGGGGTAGGGTAAGAATCATGTTCTAGCTTCTTCCACATATCTAAGGATCACTTTTGACAAGATACCTAATTTCTAATCAGCAATTTCACAAATTAAACTTTTGTTGGCTGCCTTCCAACTGGGTAGTGATATTTTTTTTTTAATTTATTTCCTGTTCTTCCCAGCATCCTCACATTAACTTCTTCATGCTACAGTTTTCCCAGTCCCCCTGAGAGTTAAGCATCCTTAGGCATGTCCATCCTCTCAGACAAAGTTACTCACCAGAAAGTGCAGCATGGGACTGTCAGTGGGGTTGGATCCAGAGTTAATCATACTTATTGAAATCAATTAGAGATAAACATAACAGCAGATGGTGGCATTTAGTTGGCCTTGACTGAAACTAACACTTAGCACTTAGCTTAGCACTTGGATGGGGGACTACCTGGGAATTCCTGGACTGCTTCTTCTAAGAAGAAGGAAAGGCAAATTATTACTGTAATGCTACCAAGAAAAGTTCATGGCTGCAGTCAAGCTTGACGTGAAAGTGCTTTTGCTTCATATCTTTTCATTTAAGTGCTTTTTATTTCATTGGGTCTATTCTAAATATCACTAAATTCAATCCAGTCCTATGTATTCTATTCCTCTCCACTTGGGGGGAATGAATCAGCATATTAAAGGTTTAAACCTGGTCTTTAACAGACCTGTGAGTACCATCCAAGCTATCCCTTCTGCTTACTCATGGTGTTCATCAGTAGCTGTAATGATGATTGATGTTCCCAATGAATTTCTCTCCAAACCATAATTAGAGGGAAATGCTGAAAAGTGATGGAGTTTTCTGAAGTTTTATAACATGCTAAGGAGTCAAAAGCACAAATACAACCAAAGTGCATGCGTGCACAGACACATGCGCACACACATAAATAACAGTGTGTCCTGACTCAGAGAAATTGCTGTCTCTAATCCAGATGGAGAAAAACACCTAGTTCTGGCACAGGACTCCTAGAAATGGTGCCATGATAAAAATGCATGGGAAAAATACATAGAAGAAATGCATTTGGCAGTAAGAGAACATGTGCTATTATTACTGCCAACATTAAATGAAAATTGCAGGCTCAGTAGCAAGGTCCCTACCCCATTGTGAAACAAACTGGTGCCATAAATACCATATCAATCTGAGCAGTGGAAAATATTACATTTATCATCCTAACCTCCAGAGAAAAAGTCATGCAAGAAAAGACACTTCTGCCATTCTTATTGTGAGTAAAGATTGTTAGAAACTCATTGATCAGGCATATGAAGTTTTGGACAGTACAGGTAATCAAGAAGTATGGATACTGTAACCCTCCATTCTGGACAATTGCCACCCAGTTTTCAATCTTCCCTTTGTGAGAAAGGTTGTGGAGAAGGTAGTTGGACAGCAGCAGCCGAGGATCTTGGATAAAATGAATTATCTGGATCCATTTCGGTTGGCTTCAGATTGGAATATAGTACAGTACAGAGACAGCATATTTTTGATGGTGCCAGGATGGGGGTGTGGCATCCATCCTTGTGCTCTTTGATCTCTCAGTGGCTTTCAGTGCCATTGACCATGGTATCCTTTTAGCTGCAGGGATTGGGAGTGGGAGGCACCATGTTGCGGGGGTTTGCCTCCTTCCCCAGTGCTTGGTTCCAGTTAGTGTTCACAGATGGGGAAAGTTTGCACCCACAGCCACTCACTTATGGGGTGCCTCGGGGCTTGACACTTTCCTCCCTCCTGCTTAATGTCTTCATGAAATCAATTCTCTGAACAAGCTTCCCACTCTAAAAGAAAGTAAAATTTAGTCATTAAAACTAAAGGCCATCTGCTATCTTGTCCTGAGTTGCCTGCCTCCTAGCCAGTGCAGGACTCAGGGAGTTTTTCTCTTTGATACTGGCCACCTAGCATTGCACATTTTATTTAAATCTTGAAGGATTAAATGGAAATTTGTCAGCGTCATCCTGACTTGTGAGACAAAACAGGTTAGAAAAAGATGATTATGATTCTTGGGTTTTCTTATGCTTTAAGACATTAATCCCAGTTAAGTGGATATGAATAGACAAGGAATACAATTGCAAATAAGCTAGTATTAGTGAAACAATTTAGTTTGCTAAAGGAATACATAAGCTGATAAGAATATTAGTGCTTCATACAGCTATCTTATGTGGCTGAGAGATTTATTATATAGACTTCCTAGAATGGTTGTAGTAAAGATTTTTCTCTTTGATGGATTTTATGAAGAAAGGAACGTAACAGTGACAAAGGTCCTGCTGTGTCCAGCATTCTGCAGGCAAGCCCGTAAGCAGGATTGAAGTACAAGAACAGCCTTCTATCCCCAGAACTAGTATTTTTTCAGAGGAATTTTCTATTGTAGTCATGATAGCCATAACTTTCATGAGTTTGCCTAATCCTTTTTAAAAACTGTTTAATTAGTGGACCAATACATTTCGTAGTAGTGAATTCATCAGGTTAATTAAGCATCATGTGAAGTTCTTCTTCCATTTATCTTTAACACAATAATGTTTTGTGGCTTGATATGCATAGACCTTTGAATTACTTTTCCCCTTACAGACTGAGAAGCAACAAAAACGATAGCATAAGGTCATTATTAAACTTGTTATGTGGAAATTATATTGGGTAATAATATGAACATTTTTAAAAATCCATTTTCCATTTCAGAAATGAGATGTCTATGGCCTCCTACATTTCATTTGTTTCAAGGCAGGCTGAAAATAGCATGAGTTTTCAGCCAGCATATTAAAATATATACATTTTTATTATCAGGTAATTACAAGAGCTCTGGAAATTCTTGTGGAGCATTATAAAAATGTTCCACATAGTTTGAATAAAGATTGCAGGTGCTTCTGTCCAGTTTAGAGTACTGTCACCTTCTGAAGCTGCTCTAAAAGGGATGGCCACTGACACAAGTCTTTGATTTTTAGCAATTTTCTAGCCTACTTTGATACTGAAGCCATTTCTGTCCTAATACACTTGAGAAGAGAATGGAAGATTCCACAGTTTTAGATAAATGAAATAAGTTCAGCTAGCCCAGACTGAGTGGTCCATGTGCTTAACTTAGGCATCAAGCATGCTGTCTGGACTCTTTCTTCTTATGTGGCAGTCACAGTCCAAGCAGTCCTTTTCAGCTATCTCAGAAAACATACAGGCATTTGTTGGGGGTCCACTGGATATGACATATGTTTTCCCCTCCACAGTTAACAGCAGCTGGAAGAAGTATTAGATCTCACAATGTCAGAACTCTGCTTTGCAACTAGAGCAACTATAGCTATAGGAAAATTCTGTTATGTTATGATGCTATGTTGTGTTTTATGTTATGTCATGTTTTATGTTGTTAAATTATGCTATGCTATGCTATGCTATGCTATGCTATGCTATGCTATGCTATGCTATGCTATGCTATGCTATGCTATCTCTCCCTCTCAAAACTTGATAGTTAACCTTCAGCTTCCAGTCCCCAGAACAGTTATCAGTTGCATAAATGAGTGTTTCTTAATCTCAGAAACTTTAAGATGTATGGATTTCCACACATCTTAAAGTTACTGAGGTTGAGAAACACTGGCATAAATGGACAGATGTTGCTTCATATCTCGGGCACACAAACACTGTAAACTGAGTTATGTAATCCACTCACATTTTTCATATATCTTGCTTAACCTTGAAAATCCTACTTATATTCCAAACAAATGCTTAGTAGAAATTGCAGCCAAGCCAATGTAATTATAAGGATAAAAACAAAAGATGGCTATGTTCATCTATGCCAAAAAGGAAAAACTGAAATCCATAATTGGACAATACTCTTACCAACAAAAAAGTTATTTGAGAAAAAAAAAGTTCTGAGCTTTGAAGTTCTGCAGAACCCATCATCAGATGAGGATGGAGAAAATAATAATAATTTTAAAAAGGTCAGATGTTGATCATGACAGTGACACTACTCAGTAGACTCAAGAGGGAAGGTTTAGAGGGCAAGGGTAGTTTCAGTTAGAATAATTAAGTGTTCTGGACTAGAAATGGAAGGTTGATACATTTCATCCTCAGATATGAGTGATTATCCTCTGCTAACATTTCATTCAAATTCAGAACAGAATAATTTAAAAGTACATATTAAATGCAAAACAATACCTTTCAGATTAGAATGGTTGCTTAGAATCTAGGTATATTGTATAGATTTTCTATGCATATTTGTGTTTTTAAAAAATGGATCTTGCTTGGTAGTTTTGACTATGAAGGAAAATGTATGAATGCAATCAATCTCCTTTCCTTCAAATAGAATTATTAGACCAAAACACCTTTTTCCTGAAATCAGGGATTCTGTATGGCTTAAAATTGGGTGTGTCTTTTTTCCCCCCCACCATCTTTCTTTAGCCTCTTTCTTTGGTATTTGCATGACCCATTGCAGATTGCAACATTGAGCTGTACCTGCTTATGCTGATTTGGGCCTTGGTCCAATGTGCTGTTAAATCCACCAATACTCCATTGATTTTAGACTGTAGGAGTCAATGCTGGTTGAACCAGAAATAGCAAACATTACTTCAATAGACAGAATCAAGACAAACTCTCTGTGACCTCGGGTTCATCTAAGAATTCAATGCCAGATTTCCCATCTCTTAACTGGAAATAGACTGAGAAAGTTCCTGTTTTCAGTATTCACTGGAAATAATTCCTCATCATACTTTTTTCGCTGCTGTTGTTCACAGTCATTCACCAAGAAATGTACATAACCCTATATATAGCATGGAGAACATTTAACACCTGTCTGGCTGTGTCTGATCTGAAAAATTAAACAGGGTTGGACTGTTAGTATTTGGATGAAAGACCACAAAGGCTGTGGGCTAGACTGGGAAGTAAAAAAAAAATCCCAAAGAAGGCATTTCCAAGCTACTTCTTAGGAAGCTGCAAGATAGTCCATGTAGTCATCAGGATTCAAACTCAACTTGAGGGAAACTTTTCCTTTCAAACAGAATTATTTTTAAGTACTTAAAATATTTAAGCTTTTAAGTAGACTTCTTTAAGGAGGGTAAGCATAACAAAATATGAAAATGGACAAAGTTCAACACTGAGCATGAGAAATGAGCTCTCCCTCTCCCAATTTACACAATAGAAAAAGAAAAAAAAGGGAAAGCAACAAAAAAAAAAGCCACACCAGAATGAAACAGGTGGAATGGGATAGATTGAAACTAATCAGAATACAAACCCAAGTTATCTCTTGTCAATGTAAAGATCAAAGAAAAAGAATGATGGGTTATGATGAGCTAGCTGGGGCTACCAGGACCATTTTTAAAGAATCTTACATTTGTTGGAAGAAAGCTAAGATTCAAAATGAAATTATAGTATGACTTTTTCTACGTATGTGTGTGTGTGTGTGTAATAAAAGTCTTTGCAAATATAAAACTGGTAGCTGTTTATTGCAATTTTAAAAATTCTCCCAAATTCTCATGTCCTATATTAGAATGTAAAGGTTAATTAGAACAGATAGACCATGCTGCCTGATGAATCACAAGAAAGTATGGCTTACCTAACCTGACATCCTTCAGCTGTGCTGGCCTGTTGGCTGGGAATTCTGATTTATAATTCAAAATTATCTGGAGAGTGTCACAGGGATGTCCATGGGGGAAGGGGTATGTAAAAAAAGTAAAGATCGTAAAAAAAGTAAAGAAATATATAGAATTGTTATTAGTTATTTTAATATGGATATTTATATTTTTACTGTTTTTACTGTTTTGGATTTTAATTGTGAGCCACCCAGAGTCACCCTCTGGGAGAGATGGGTGGCATATAAATTTAATAAATAAATAAATAAAGCCAAGAATAACTGTTTGTTAAATATCTGCTTTAAAAATGTTTCAAATGCATGGTTTAAGCATAAATTCATACACACATGGCAAAGGAACTTTAAAACATTGTTTTGATTGTCTATTTAGATAATTCGTGAAGGATATAAGAGTGATAAGAAATCCTGAATATGAGACATAACATTTTTCACAGTTTCACTTTCCAGTACGGTATATGCTTTGTAAATGTTGTTCAGTGCAAACGTACAAACATTTTAAATCTTGGAGCATCCCACCAGGCCCTCAAAATATAGTTTCTCTAGAATTCCTATTAGTTTCTTTACTTCATTTTCTCTATATAAATTTTTGTTATTTACTTAGGTGAAATTTAATAAATGTGCTCCCTATGCTTTAATAAAGGAACCAGCAATTTAAGAAATAGTCCTTAAATCTTGTTACAATTATAATCACAAATCTGGTGGAAAAAAAGCATTTAACTTTTTTCATAAGCTCTCTTACTACTTAACCACAAAAAAGTAAATTAATTAATGGGCTCTTAGGTGTTATTGCTACTTATAATGCAAATATTCTGTTTTAAAAAGCAACTAAAACTAGATACTATTAACAATTTGGAATAACTAACCTTCATTTAAAAGGGTTCTGCCTTCTAGCAACTGGGAGAAACTTATAAATTTGCAATTCAAGCTAAAAGAGAGAGAGAAAGAAAAGCATAACAAAAAAGCAGGATAAAATAGATATTAGGTTTCCAATCTTAGCTGGCTTCATCTGTATCTTCACTACTTTAACATTTTTAACATTCTGAAATAGTGGGATTTATTTTAGTTTGTTTATAAATATTTTCTCCTCTACCACAAATAACTGAGATAAAAATGAAGTACTAATAATCAGTGGCTGCTTATTAAATCAAGGAACACACCATTATGGTATTTTTTAAATTTGCTATAGGTTTTGTGATACAAGGCCTATCCAGATTTTTGAGGAAGTGCTGCCAATCCATCCTTGAGTCTGCAGAAAATGGCATCAGTGTGAGATCATTACTGATTCCTGTCCTGCCTCTTTTGCCTTGTTACAAGTCACTACAACCAGCTGACTTTTCTGCAGGGACAACACTTAACAAATGTTATGTAACTTGAGACTATCCTTGGATAATATTGGAATGGGGTGTGTGGAAATGCTACATTCATAATAGTACAACTAAGGATAATTTAAGCCTGTCTCACTCATAAGCTGGGGACAAGGTAAAAGCAATATCATGGGGATGTGGGAGAAAGAAAGAAGTTGCCATGTGTACTTATTCGTGCCATGGTTAAATGCAAATTGGGACAAAGCCACAGTTTGTCAGGGGTACTATAAGGCTGAAGGAAAGATTGGAAGTAGTTTCCAGATATAAGAATTTAAGTCAGGCAGCTCAGATGTGTTTATACCTCAGGTTCTTTTAAGTAAAATGTGCTTGTCAAACTTCAAAATTTATATCCAAATTATACATGCCCCACCCCATCCCACCCCACCCAATACACTCCTTCAGCATTATCATCAATGAATGCAGGGATTTTAGAAAATCAAAATGCAGAAGCACTAAGTGTACTGTAAAATTTGTGAATAAGGCTTAGCATTGTGAACACAATCTTGTACAACATTCCAGTTAGAGTGATATTACTTAAGGCTCTGTAGATAATAAACAATGGTGGGGCTTTGCAAAGACATCACAGCTTTTTTGTCTACAACATAAGCAGTGTTCTGTAATTGGGTAGTTGAACTGAACCAGATTCTTGCTTTCTAACATGCTGTTGGGCTTGAACACCATCACCAGTACGGCATCCTCAGTATTATCCTGCCCTTCACTCCTACAGCTAGCCTTACCACAATGTGCACGCATCATGAATGCCCCTCTACACACACCCACACACACCCATACATTGCCATCTGCTTGGGAATTCCAGAGACTGAAGCTTTAACGTTTTTCCTACCCAGCAATTTTGTTCCCAAATCAATCACACTTTTCCCAATATACAAGATAGCTGTTTGTCAGGAATGGAACAAATTTAATTTCTCCATTGGGGCAAAATTTCTGTCATTCTCCCCCACAGCAGGGAAAGCCTGGGTTTGTGGACACCTGCAAACCGAGCGAGATAGCTTGGAATGTGTATCATCTTTGAAACATGTAGATATGAACTATCTCTTGATCTGCATGTGCTGTGTTCCTGACCCCTCCCTTTACCTTCCTCAACATCACAGCTTTTATGTCACCAAGGAAAAGCTGTGATGTCGCTGCAAAGGCTGGGAGGGGGAGTTCACAGTGAGATCTTATTTCTGAAGTTGGAAACCACTTTCTAACCTTGGAAGAGAAATTCAAAACAACTCATAGCTCCTAAGTGCTTAGTATCCTGTACAACTATAGTATGACTAAAACGATTATATAAAATTACTGTAACTTTTCCAAATTTCCTTTGTGGCTATTACATTTCCTGTTTTACATTCAGAAGTTTTTTAATCTGATCTGAAATTCATCTCAGTGATATGAAGGCTGATTCATCACAATTAATATAAATACTGTGTAGGCTTGAACTCATTTCTAAAACTTGACATTGAGATCAAAGTTAATTCTGTTGGTCAGAGTACAAGATCTTAGTTTCCTGATTTAGAAATGGACACAGGATTGTAGAAAGTACATACTGGGGCTCCCCTATCAGTCACTGATGTTTCTGCCATTCTCATTGTTTGCCATGTCTCTATAATCTTCTTATTTTCTAAAAGAAGTTGCAAAGTTTTGCAAAAAAAGAATTATTAACTCCACACTAAATAACTTACAGAACTCCAGACGACTACTCTAGGATATTATCATTCTTAAAAACTTTATTTACTTCAACTTCATTCTTGATCAAGAAAGTCCTTTTTCTCTCGGGAGAGATATTTATTTAATTTTTCTAAAATGTGTAATAATTTCTCCCTATATAGCTTAATCAAATTAAACAGAGTATTCTAATATGTAATGAGGAATTCCATGGAATCAGTAGGTTTGGTTATTTCCATACACATATAGACCTATCAGGAAAGAACGTTTGCCACTTTAATAATTATATGAGATATAATTTCTGGATTGAAGCATAATACACCATTGTCCCTGGTTCATAAAACGCTTATTTCAAATATGAGTGATTGCTAATAATGAAAGCTTTTATTTTTATAAATCTAAGTATTCTAATAATTCAATTCTTCAATGTTTTCTCTTCATCTTGTGCTTCCATTAGTTTAATAATAAAACTCTATCATCTCCCTTTCGTGGATCACTGCTGTGTCATGGTGAAGGGGCTTGCATAACTCAGTGAAGCCATGAGCTATCCTGTGCAGGGCCACCCAAGATGGACAGGTCATGGCGGAGAGTTCTAACAAAACGTGGCAAAGGAAATGGCAACCCACTCCAGTATCCTTGCCAAGAAAACCCCATGGACAATGTCAAAAGGCTAAAAGATATGATGCCGGAAGATGAGCCCCTCAGGTCAGAAGGTGTCCAGTATGCTCCTGGGGAAGAGTGGAGGGCAATTCCAAGTAGCTCCAGAAAGAGTGAAGCGGCTGGGCCAAATTTGAAAGGATGTTCAGTTGTGGATGTATCTGGAAGTGAAAAGTTCCGATGCTGTAAAGAACAATACTGCATAGGAACCTGGAATGTAAGATCTATGAATCAAGGCAAGCTGGGTGTGGTCAAACATGAGATGACAAGATTGAACATTGACATCTTGGGAATCAGCGAATTAAAATGGATGGGAATGGGTGAATTTAATTTAGGTGACCATTATATCTACTACTATAGGCAAGAAACCCTTAGAAGAAATGGAGTAGCCCTCATAGTCAATAAGAGAGTGGGAAAGGCAGTAATGGGGTACAACCTCAAAAATGACAGAATGATCTCAGCGTGAATCCAAGGCAAACCATTCAACATCACAGTAATCCAAGTCTATGCCCCAACCACTGATAGCGAAGAAGCTGAAGTTGACCAGTTCTATGAAGACCTACAACACCTTCTAGAACCAGCACCAAAAAAAAGATGTCCTTTTCATCATAGGGGATTGGAATGCTAAAGTAGGAAGTTGAGAAATAATCAGAATAACAGGCAAGTTTGACCTAGGAGTACAAAATGCAGGGCAAAGGCTAATAGAGTTTTGTCAAGAGAACAAGCTGGTCATAGCAAACACTCTTTTCCAACAACACAAGAGATGACTCTACACATGGACATCACCAGATAGTCAATACCGAAACCAGATTGATTATGTACTTTGCAGCCAAAGATGGAGAAGCTCTATACAGATAGCAAAAACAAGACCAGGAGCTGACTGTGGCTCAGATCATGAGCTTTTTATTGCAAAATTTAGGCTTAAATTGAAGAATGTAGAGAAAACCACTAGACCACTCAGGTATGACTTAAATCATATTCCTTGTGAATACACAGTGAAAGTGATTAATAGATTTAGGGAATTAGATTTGGTAGACAGAGTGCCTGAAGAACTATGGATGGAGGTTCATAACACTGTACAGGAGGAAGCAACTAAAACCGTCCCAAAGAAAAAGAAATGCAAGGAAACAAAATGGCTGTCTGATGAGGCTTTGCAAATAGCTGTGGAAAGAAGGAATGCGAAAAGCAAGGGTGAAAGGGAAAGATATAAACAACTGAATGCAGATTTCCAGAGAATAGGAAGGAGAGATAAGAAGGCCTTCTTTAATGAACAATGCAAAGAAATTGAGGAAAACAATAGAAAGGGGAAGACTAGAGATCTCTTCAAGAAAACTGGAGATATCAAGGGAACATTTAGTGCAAAGATGGGCATGATAAGGGACAAAAAAGGCAGGGACCTAACAGAAGCAGAAGAGATTAAGAAGAGGTGGCAAGAATACACAGAAGAACTATACAAGAAAGATCCTAAAGACCCTGATGTCCACGCTGGTGTGGTCACTGACCTTGAGCCAGATATCCTAGAGAGTGAAGTCAAGTGGGCCTTAGGAAGGATTACTAACAATAAAGCTAGCAGAGATGACAGTATTTGAGCTGAGCTATTTAAAATACTAAAAGATGATGCTGTTAAAGTGCTGCACTCAACATGCCAACAAGTTTGGAAAACTCAACAGTGGCCATGGGGTTGGAAAAGGTCAGTTTACATTCCAATTCCAAAGAAGGGCAATGCCAAAGAATGTTCAAACTACTGCACAATTGTGCTCATTTCACATGCTAACAAGGTTATGCTCAAAATCCTACAAGCTAGGCTTCAGCAGTACGTGAACTGAGAACTACCAGATGTACAAGCTGGGTTTCAAAGAGACAGAGGAACTGGAGATCAAATTGCCAAATTCGCTGGATCATGGAGAAAGCACAAGAGTTCCAGAAAAACACCTACTTCTGCTTCATTGACTATGCAAAAGCCTTTGATTGTGTGGATCACAACAAACTGTGGCAAATTCTTAAAGAGATGGGGGTACCAGACCACCTTACTTGTCTCCTGAGAAAACTGTATGCAGGCCGAGAAGCAACAGTTAGAACCGGTCATGGAACAACCAATTGGTTCACAATAGGGAAAGGAGTACGACAAGGCTGTATGCTGTCACCCTGCTTATTTAACTTATATTCAGAGTACATCATGAGAAATGCCAGGCTGGAAGAATCACAAGCTGGAATTGCAGGGAGAATGCAAGGGAGAAATTTCAACAACCTCAGATATGCAGACGAGACCACCCTAATGGGAGAAAGTGAAGAAGAACTAAAGAGCCTCTTGATGAGGGTGAAAGAGGAGAGTGCAAAAGCTGGCTTGAAACTCAACATTAAAAAAACTAAGATCATGGCATCTGGACCCATCAATTCTTGGCAAATAGAGGAGTTAGAAATGGAAGCAGTAACAGACTTTATTTATTTGGCTCCAAGATCACTGCAGACAGAGACTGCAGCCATGAAATTAAAAGACGCTTGCTCCTTGGGAGGAAAGCTATGGCAAACCTAGACAGCATATCAAAAAGCAGAGATATTATCTTGCCGACAAAGATCCACATAATCAAAGCTATGGTTTTTTCCAGTAGCAATGTACGGCTGTGAGAGCTGGACCATAGGGAAGGCTGAGCACCAATGAATTGATGCCTTTGAATTGTGGTGCTGGAGAAGACTCTTAGGAATCCCTTGGACTGCTAGAAGATCAAACCAGTCAATCCTAAAGGAAATCAACCCTGACTGCTCATTGGAAGGATTGATACTGAAGCTCAAGCTCAGATACTTTGGCCACCTAATGCGAAGAGAGGACTCTTTGAAAAAGACCCTAATGCTGGGAAAGTTTGAAGGCAAAAGGAGAAGGGGATGGCAGAGGATGAGATGGTTAGATAGCATAACTGAAGCAATGAGCATGAAATTGAGCAAACTCAGGGAGGCAGTGAAGGACAGGAAGGCCTGGCGCGATATGGTTCATGGGGTCACAAGAGTTGGACATGACTTAACAACTGAACAACAAATTATCATCTATCTGTCTATCTATCCATCCATCCATCCATTTCATCAACAAGAACAGTTATGTTCATGTAATGATATGAGCAGTTTCCCGAGAAATGCTGGGATACCCTCACATTAAGCTAGCCCTTCTTTCTCAGCCAAATCTTCTTTACTAGATTGTTATGAGGATAAAGTTGGGAGGAAGAACCTTTTAACATCAGTCTGAGTTTCTTGGAGGGAGTATGGAATAAAAGTGTAATAACATAAATACAACCTGGGACTAATAATACAAAGTCTTCTACAAATGATTTAACACATTCCCCAATCTCCAATATTTTCCTTTACCTGTTTGTTAATATGTAAGAATAAAGAACCCAATGCTAACAGTTAGCAGGAGGAAAATTAAGGAAGTATTAACCACCTAGGATTTTTTTTTTTTTTTCTCTAATAGCCCTAAACAAGAAATATTGAAAAGATCTCTGGTACGTAACTCTTATTTCTCATTCCCACTGCAGTAGTAAAGATCTGGTCCAGCAGACTCCATGGCTTCTTATTGACCATGTAATTACTTATATTTTCTGCTTAGAAAGCAGGCTAAGACCTCAGCCAGTGGAAATTGGATAATGAAAACAGAATAGAAGAAAAAAGACAAGGAGCTGTTAGAGATTTGGTGTAAGAGCTATATAGAGAAATAATAATATATATACACATGTATATGTTCATGTGTATTAGGATGCAGATTCCCCATGATAAGGACTTCCAAAATATATCCTTTTTTTCCCTCAAGCATATTTATTTCTGTACAATTTTCCCAAATGAAAACCATTTTCTAGACAATTTTACCAGGTATACAAATCTGAGGACCAGATTCTGCCATACTACATGAACTGCATGTCAATATGATATTTACTGCAGGGAAAATGTATGTTGGTGAATATCATCATTGTACTGGAGAAATAAACGTGATCAATTTATTTTACATTCCTAGAAAATCCAGTAATGATGCTGTACCAACTGGAAGGTGCAACTGATACCACCATCAGAGGAACATGTTGGTTTATATTTTGAGCAGTCATTGAGGAAAGTGCATTCTACCCTAGGCAGTTTGAGACTTAAGGCCACCCTTGATCTGTTGACTCCTTTTCCATGGATAATAGATTTTTGTCAATGATGGTTGAGGAAATGCTGAGAAAGGTGAACTCAATTGTAGAGGAACTGATATCCAACTTTCCACAATATGTAGTCTAATATGCTGATAAGGATCATTATTTTGGGAAGTTGAGGAATGATGGGAATTCAAGGCATGAAAAGCCTTGTACAAGGTATGCACAAGTATTGCTTATAAGACTCAATATCTCTGTAAAGAGCTCTGAGGGAGTTACCAAGTTAGACAATATACTCCTTCTTCCTTTCTGTAACACATGTGAACTCTTGCTTTGTCTGTATTCCTATTTATTCTGTTCTTTCACATCAGCTACTTCAGGGTCACAATCTAAATCCTAGAGAGGAAGTTTACTGAGTAATTAGGTAGATGTGCAATCATCCAGCAAAGAGTCTATCACAAATGTTTATGAAGCATTCGATGATTAAAAAGAACCCACAAAAGTACGTGTCCCATCTGTAGTTACCCAGTGGGAAATAAACTGGCAAGCATCTCATTTTTGCTTTTTCCTAGATCTGCACTCACTCTCAGTTTGTGCACATATAGCCTCATATATTATGGGATGTGATTGTTGTATCTTCTCTCTGATACTCATGTGTCTTCTGGTTTATGACACTCCTGTGAATTATCTGGCAGGCATCATTATAATTGAATATTTAGACAAACTAGTCTTCATTCTCCTGTGGTCCTGTACACATTTATTTGGTTGAAGACTTGAGGAGGTTTTTAAATGTTTCCATTTTTTTTTTTAAAAAATGCCACTAATATTTGGAAATAAACAGTTCTAAATATAACTGCAAAAAGACTTTTGGATGATCATAAACTTTCCAAAATGATAGAAATATGGTTTTAGAGATACCTACAATATAGAAGTCTCAAAGACCCCTAAAGACACATTAGATTCCAAGTCTCTCTGTCATAAGGGGAAAATCAATACTACTGTACTCTGATTTATGAAGGACAAGATGATTAATGAAACAGAAAATGAATCACTTCCTTTATTCAGGTAGACTGCAATCCCACACACAAGTAGTCTGCTTAAATCAGTTTGAAGACACTTGCATTTTTAAAACCTGGCTGTATACATAGATGCAATAACTGAAAATGTTATATTGTTCAAGTAAAGTAAAAGAATTATTGAATGGTTTGGTTTGATTGCATGCCACAATTTATGCTAAAAATTTACTCTATTTTCAGCCATTTTCATTCAGTTTTCTGGAAAAACCTATTTTATTTTTGAAGTGAAGAACAATGTGGTAAAATTCTTGTCTGCAAGGTGAAGGTTTCTTGCACTCAGTTATAAGATGGCCATGAGAAATATGTGTGGGTATCCTGTTTTTCACGGTACATTCATATTTCCAGCAGCCTGCAGCCTCCCTGGCTTCTTGTGTTTTAATTAAGCTTGCAAAAAATGGAAATATGGGAAATAGCAAAATAAAAGTTTGGAACCTACTACCATCATGCAACAATGCCTCTTCTGCAGGGGAAGAATACTTTCAAGGAATTGGAATATAGATTTTGTCCCAGTATCACAATAGTGGTGATGATTACCACAGCAATCATCACCAGTATTAGAATCTGCAGAAGACTCGTGTATGGCTAGCACCTCTGGGAAAAATATAAGCTAGAAAATAAAAGTGATGTTCCCAAATAATAAAGTAAATTTTGCTTGATAAACTTTGGACTCCACATTGGATGACAAGATGGTGGCTAAAGTAGATGTGAGGGCATAAGAAAAAAAAAACATCCAAAAGCCATATTAAGATCCTACTTTTATTAGGTGTTTTGTGACTGACAGTATAATTTGCAGGTTTTTGAGAATACAATTATACTCTTCAATCAACAGAAAGAGATGGAGAGAGAGAAAGAGAGATGGAATCAGAACAGAAATGGGGCTACTAATAAAGCTATGTCTGTACTAGGATACCTCTTCCTTACAACACTGAAGAGTCTTTCTGCATAAGCGTATACTGGGTTTTATTACGAGTAGAGATGATGTTAGACAATTTCCTATTCTCCATTTTGAGAAATATAAGTTCAAACTATTAAAGTTAAATGAATTTCCATTGTTAGAAAAGAGACACAAAGACACATTCTTTTGTAGATGGAAAAACAGAAAAGAATTCAGCTGGGCAAAATGCTGGATATACTAGATGCTCTGCTGGGCAGAAGGAATCAGTGGAAGTGAAATCAGGTAAAATTACATAGTGATGGGAAAACATGTATCCTCAGTGAGGGTAGGAAAAATATCTTGTTCCTCCAGTGTAGCTACCAGATCTGGACTGCAAACCTCCAGGTGATCATATTATATTATAAAGCATTATATTTTCCTTTAATAATTTATACCATTTATTTCAAAAATGCTACAGTTCATAATGCAGCAAAGAGATACCTTAACCCTTTACTACCACCTATTCGTTATTCATATTTCTGCAGCCCAGATGTGGTGGCCGTAATGCAGGATATCACCATTGACCAAGCTGCATTCAGTATTTTCCGTGTCAGAGAAAAAGGACCATAAACCATTCTCACTTTAGGGAAGGAAGACATCCCTGGATAAATGCCAACTTCTCAATCAATTTTAAACTATGAAGAACTTAAGAAGCACTTTGTGAATTCTGTAAGTGTTGCCCCAGAGATAGAAATTCATGGAAATATCCTAATACCAACATATATATGCAAGTCTTCTAGGCAACAAGCCCTAGTGCTTTTTCTATATATTCTTTGACACAAGAAATTAGGAAATAACACCATTTACTCATTTCATTCTCAATTTTTCATCTTATTTACAAGCATTATATTTTCCTTTAATAATTTATTTCATTTATTTCTAAAACGCTACAGTACTAAATAAACATAATTGTGTCTAAGGCTCTATAATCATCAGCAAAAAGAAGATATTAAAACTGGAAACAATAAAGTGAGTTAAATGCCATTGTGATTTAAAATGCTTCTCTATTTGAGCAAGGCAGTTGTCTGCTAGTTACACAAACATAGCCTCTGGATTAATTTTATCATATTTATTTCCCAGGAGAAAGATAGCTGACTCTTTTTGCCTAGGAAATTTCAAATTAGAGGATAGATTTGCTTTAAAATGTGGTATATAATTGAAACCTATGCAGATAATGGAGATTCTCAATTATGCCAAATGAATGAAGTAATAGAACCAATAATCTGTCAGGAGAGATAGATATGTACATTATACAAACTGACACTATAAAAGCCCACACTTATACAATGGCATTCTATTTCTGCCCTTTGTAGCTTATGGATATGTGTGATATTAACAAGATCATCCTACACACTCAGAGTTATTATAATTAATTTTAAGGGGGCATCACTGGTGGGTACAGGATTACAGCGAAGGTGTTCATTGGAACCGTCTGGTAGGTTTAGGGAATGATATGAAACTAAACTTCCGAAACGAAGTGATCACAGAATCATAGAGTTCAGAGGAGTCATTCACACCATCAAAGCTAACACCTTGCTCAGGGCAGGAACCCAAATCAAACCATTCCAGACAAATGGCTGTCTAAACTCTGACTATATCCAGTGAAGAGGAGCCACATTCTCTCAGGGGGCATAAAATGTATAGCATACAAAACATGTTCACACTTTATAACTTCATAACATAAAATCAAAGTCTTGCTTACAAGTATGGATATTTCCAATTTAGATTACAACTTACCAATTCTATTTTTTTATAAGTACATTTTTCTTTCCATATCTGAATACAGTTAGTAGGGAATTCTTTGCCAATTTCTGTGATTAATGGGAAATATATCACAGAAAAGGAATATGGTTTAGATTGTTCTGTTCAGAGGTATGTAACAAGGCTGCCCTCATCTGTTATCTTATCATGGATGAGGGTGCCAACCTGGCATGTCTAACCAACACCTGGCTGGGCCCAGAGGAGGGTGTCCCTTTCCCTCTATGGGAACTATGCCCACCAAGGTTTTGGGTTTGGCATCAGTCGAGACCTCCAGGGGAGGGGGGACTGTTGTTATCTTTGCAGGCTTTCAGAGGTTCTGTGGATAACCAGATGTGTGGTGCTCTGGTTGAAGTTAGATTCTGGGGGACAGTTGGGATTGCTGGTGATGTACTGCATTCCCTGATGCCCAGCAGCATCCCTGCCTGAGCTGATGGATTCCATTGGCTCACTGGCAGTAGAGTCTCCGAGATTGTTTGTGCTTAGGGATTTCAATCTGCCACCTGCTGGCATAAAGTCTGAGGCAGATCAGGAGTTTGTGGCCTCCATGCAACCATGGACCTGTCCCAAGTCATCAGTGGCTGCATGTTAGATTTCATCTTTGCCTCAAGGCAGTTGAGATGTGTTCTGCTAATGGAGGATATTAACATCAATCCATTGCCATGGACAGATTACTCTCTATCCATAGGGAGTTAGAGCCTATTTGACTGACCTCCCCCAAGTGACTGATGGATCCTGGACCCAAGTATTTTACTCAACCATAGTCCTGTCTCCAACCTTCCCTTTTTAGGGAAGGTTGTTGAGAAGGTGGTCAGGCTGCAGTTACAGAGGACTCTGGAGGAAGCAGATTATGTAGATGTGTTCCAGTCAGGATTCAGGCCAGGATTCAGTAAGGGGACAGCCTTGGCTACACTTGCTGATGATCTGTGGCAGAGGCCAAGATGGAGGTGGTGCATCCATCCTTGTGCTCCTTGATATCTCAGCCACTTTTGATACCAATGACCATGGTATCCTTCTGGACCAAGGTTAGGAATTCCTCCCTTTGTGACCTGTTTGAATCGGTGTTGGGGGGTGGAGAGGTTGCTCCCTAGGCTCTTTCTTTGCAGGGTGCCTCAGGCCTCAACACTCTTTCCCCTCCCCTACATGGAACCACTGGGTGAGATCATCCACCAGTTTGGGGTCTGATATCATCAGTGTGTTGATTATACTCAATAATAGCTTTTTAACCTCAAGCCAGCCAAATGAGGCTGCCAAAATTCTGTGCCAGTGCCTGGAGGCTGTGTGGGCCTCAATGGGGAGAAACTGATTGTGACTATTGGGACTGCCTTGGTGTGGGGATTTTCTATTTTTACTCCTGGATAGGGTTGCACTTCCCCACTCACAAGTGATGTGTAGCTTGGGGGTCCTCCTGGATTCACAGCTTCTACTCAAAGAGCAAGTAGCAATTGTGGCCATGAGGGCCTTTGCATCACACTAGTTGCACCATTTTTCCTGGATTGGACAGCCCTTCAGACAGTCACTCATGCTCTTGTTACCTCATGGCTCAACTATTGCAAAGTATTCTGCATGGAGCTGCCCTTTAAGACCACTCACCTGTGGTTTCACCTGTTCCAGTATGCAGTGGCACGAGAAATAATGGGCTTGCCTCAGCTTGTCCATGTGACACCTCTGCTTCATGAGCTCTACTGGTTGCGAGTGTGCTTCTGGGGGCAATTCAAGTGCTGGTTACTGCCTATAAAGCCCTATATGGCATAGGGCCTGTTTATTTGAGGTTGAGCTCCCTGTTTCCCATGGTTTCTGCCTGGCTGCTACAATCTGGCTCAGTGGCCTCAACCTGGGTCCCCTCTAGCAGCATCTACCCTCTGGAATGTGCTTCTCCTGAAATCTGGAAGGCTCCCACCTGATGGCATTCTAGGAGCCCTTGAAAATATGGCTGTTCTCTCAGGCCTTGGGGTAGGGGTGGATGAGACTTCCCTGTTTTTTTTTTAATATTTTGATATGTTGTCTGGATTGCCATCCTGTAATTATTTTGTAATTTGTTTTGATCTGATTTATTGTATTTCCTTGTTTTTAAGTTGTTCTTTACTCTGTAAACCACCCAGAGTCAGTTGGAGTTGGGTGGCATCAAAATTGAATAAACAAACAAGTAAATAAATAAATGATATTTATTTATCATTTAAATTAAATGGGTTAATTTCATGTTGTTGCTATCACTCATCTAGGTTTCCATTTTTTTCTCTCCCCACTCTTGCAGCTATTAGCATGTAAATCAACAGCTCTTTAGAAGTTATTTTTTTATTATTGTCAATGTGTATTCCCAACAGAGCTGCTTTTAATATTCTGATTGATAATTTTACCCATTTCTTTTTTTATATATAATATTTTATTGAAATTTTAAAATTACAAAGTTAAAAGTTAGAAATGAAAAAGAAAGTGAAAAATACAAATTATAAGAAAAAGAAAAAGAAAACATGAGATAAAGTAAAGAAAAGGAAGAAAGACATAGAAAATAGACAGCTTCCAATCTATCTCTGGTCTTAAGAATAATAAGAATGTCATAGGTGCTAGTTTTTAATGCATTTAGTAGGAATAATTCTTTGTCAAAACATATCCCATTACATTTATAATCTAATCTTCAAATCCCCATGTAAGCTTTGCCCCGCCTGCATTTTGCAAATAGTCCATCAATGGTTTCCATTCCTTAAGATAATAATTATTTGATTTTTCTTTTAATAAACAAGTCAGTTTATCATTTTCTGCCATTCCCATCAGTTTTAGCAACCATTCTTGTATTGTTGGTAGTGTCTGGGTTTTCCAAAATTGTGCATACAAAAGTCTTGCTGCGGTAATCATGTATTGAGTAATTCTGATAAGATGCTTTCCAATTTGAAAGTCCATTATCCCCAACAGGAATACTTCTGGTTTAAATGGAACCTGTATCTGTAGTATGCTCTGCATCAAAGATCGTATTTGAGTCTAAAATTTCTTTGCAATTTTGCATGTCCACCACATATGGTAAAACAACTCTTCTTGTTGGTTACATTTCCAACAAACGTTGGAAACTGTCCTGTACATCTTTGATAATCTTTGGGGTGTCATATACCATCAATACAACATTTTATAAAAGTTTTCTTTCAAATTATAACATAAAGTAAATTTTAGTCTTTTAGACCACATATTTTCCCATTGCTGCATATGTATATTATGTTCAATATTTTTTGCCCATTTAATCATGCATTCTTTAACTTGTTCTCCAACCATTTCTTCTCTCAACAATAATTTATACATTTTTGCTATTAAGTGCTCATCTGTTTCACATAGTTGAATTTCAAATTCTGATTTATTCTGTTCAAATCCAAATCCTTTTTTATCAATTTTGAATTTTTCTTTATATTGCATATAAGAAAGCCATTGAAAAGTATGTCCTTCTAAAACCAATTGCTCTTTTGTTTTGATTTTATATTCTCCTTGTTCTTTTTCTAATAAGTCTTTATATCTCATCCATTTATTTTTATCTCTTGTTTCAGTTCTATAAAATGCTTCTTGTATAGAGGTCCACATTGGCATCTTAGGGCATAAAAGTGGTCTACATTTAGTCCAAACTTTTAATAAAGATCTTCTAATATAGTGGTTTTTAAAGTCCACATTAACCTTGACTTTATCATACCACAAATATCCATGCCATCCGAATCTCAAATTATAACCTTCCAAAATTAATAGTTTTTCATTTCTCAAGGTAATCCATTCTTTAAACCATACTAAACAGCAAGCTACATAGTAGAATTTCAAATCAGGAAGACCCAAACCACCTCTTTCTTTCACATCTTGCAAAACTTTATATTTTATTCTTGGTTTTTTCCCTTGCCATATAAATTTAGAAATATCGCGTTGCCATTGTTTAAAGGGTGCTTCTGAAGTCAATATTGGAATTGTCTGGAAAAGATATAAGATTCACAGCAAAATATTCATTTTAATCACCGATATTCTATAATTTTACCCATTTCTATAGGTACTAAACCCCAGAGATTTCTAGGTTTTGGATATATTCATCATACAGTATATGAAAATGTGCACCTTTCTCACTGTAGGTATTCAGAGCATAGATTTATTTTAAGTTATATATGCCAGATTCACCAGAGTCATGAACCATCTCTATATTATTTTAACATAATTTTCTCTAATTTGGGCTGAAGCTACGAATATAGATTTGGAAACCCAAATCTTATTCCAATCACCTTCCTCATTATGTTTGTAGGTCCCCAAACTGATTTTAACTGTTTTATCATTATGAAAATAAATTATCATTAATTTTCGTGATAAGATCTTATATGCCAATATAATTGCATGAAGTTTATATGTTAGCCTTTCATTGGTTTATTGATACTTAGATTTTTTTTTTTTTCTTATTTAATAGGCTGCCTTTTGATAGCTTGGACATTATGTTGGGAAGAGGAAAAAAGAACCTATTTGTGGTAAATTAAGCAAGATAAGATTGACATGTGAAAATGTTTGTTTTATCTGCTCCAGGGAAACTAAAATGTCTGGTTCTTTTCAGATTGTATAAATCTTTTGCCTTTAAAATGTCTTTATAGTACATATATCTCATTCTAAATCAGTTGTCCTTTGCCCTTTCATATCTTCCAAATATTTCCAGATGGTCTATAACTCATAAAAGTGATGAAATGGAAGAATTAAGTAAAGTTGCCATATTTTTGAAGTTTCCATAGTTGACTTCAAAAATGTTTTAGAAACAAAACTGTTGATCTGTTTAGTACAATCAAGACAGAAGGGTATTTTTTTAAAATAATTCTTTTAAATTTGCCATGAAGTTGCAAAACCATAACTTACATTCTATACTGGCAGCCATTCTTACAGTACTTCTCAGCTGTACGGCTTTCTCTGAATCTTTCTAAAAGTAGGGTGCCCAGAATTAGACTTAATGATCAAGGTGAGGTCTGACTGAAGCAGAAGTAAGTAGAAAGACTGCTTCCCATAATTTGGATATTATGCCTCTGTTGATGTGTTTTCCTTTTTTGCCACCACATCAGAGGGGTACCTTATGGTTGCCGTCAATTAATATTCCAAGGCCATTTTCACAGATTCCATCGCCAAGCCAGGCATCCTATATGTATTTATTTTACAAAAGTTGAATGAAAAATAAAGCTTCCAATGTTATAAGTTGCCAACAGACAGCAGTACTGACGTACTAGAAGCTCTGATGTGTCCTTTAACATATGTTCTTTCTTTCATTTCATTTGGCAGGAATTTGTTGTGAGAAAACGTTGTGTTGCTCCTGTTCATGAAATTTGAAGCCTACAGTAAATAATTGTCCATGGGATTTAAGCAATGTGACATGATTGAATTTTTGATTGTTGAAGGAGTTTCCTCCAACTGAAATTGGTGATGGCTATGTTGACATGGTTACAGTTTTTGGGGGACACAGATGGTGTTATTCACATGGATTTCCTTGAACCTGCTACCACTATCAGCTCCGAGTGCTACAATGAAACTCTGAAAAAAAAATTAAGCATAAAGGAAAGGACATTTTGCTGCAACATGACAGCTAGGCCTCACACCTCATGAGCCATCCAAGAGGCAATTGCAAGGCTGGATCTCACTGTCTTACCTATCCACCATACAGTCCAGACTTGGCACCATGTGACTTCCACCTTTCGCCAAAATTGACAGAATACTTTCATGGGTATTTCTTGATAGACCTATCTGAAGAGACAACATGTGGAAACCTTTCATGACAGCTTTAAAAAGTTTGTTCACCTTCGGCAGAAATGTAGCAAAAGATGGTGATTATGTGGATAATGTAATACAGGTAACAAAAGAGCTCAGTTTAAAGATTATTGTCTGTTTCGTTTATTAAAATACCCCTATTTAAACTAAAGTTATAGAGGCATTACTTTTCATTCACTGCTCATATTTTTGCTTCAGAAGTGAAGTCTGTACTTGTCTGTGTTTGTCAGAATGTACAAATTTCATTCTGTAACTATCAGCCCATTTCGCTAACCTATCAAGATTATTTGACTCATAGTTCTGATATCTAGGGTATTTGCTTTTCCCACCCAATTTTGGCTCATCTGCAAATTAAACTACTGTAACTTCTATTTTCAGCTCCTTATCAGCAAAGCAAAGCACAGAGTTAAAACTGAAAGTGGTTTGGGTTACTTTCCCTCTTCCAACACCCACTTCTCCAGAGTTTACACAGCTGCAGGGATTTGTGACTAGTCAGCATCAAAGCATGGTTGACTGCTGAGTTGTCACAAACATATTTGTAATCACCAGGAATTGGGCTTGACTTAAGGGAGTCTTCACTTTTCTAATAATAGCATTGAGGAAGTCACCAGCAAGGCAGCATCAAGTAACAGAATAGGTACATGAGTTTTGTTCCCCATGCTACTCTTCCCTTTTCAACTGTCAGAATCTGTAGCAATCAATATATATATCAACTAGAGGACTGTTTTATTAGCATAGTAAATGCCATTTGCATATAGGAAATGTTTTCTTAGCTTGCTTTGATTCTGCCATTCTCACTGGTGAGGGGGGGCAGTGAGGAAGGAAGATTGAAGGCCAGGAAGAAGACGTTTTATCAGGGCTAGGAATGCACAAGGTCACACCTCTGTGAGAACTAAAAGTGGCACCTAGATTGAAGGGGGGACAAGGGGGGTAAAAGTAGAGGGAAAATTACGCAGGCTTTAGTTTTAGCAATAGTTTGCTTAGAGCTGCATGTATCCTCCAATAAATGAAATCTTTTCTGAATCTACTTTGGAGTTCAAGAGATTTGTCTGTATTGGAGTTTGAACATCATAGACCTGACATCGACATTTGGAATACAAGTGTTCTGGATAAATTGTGATTTCCAGAATCAGACCAGCAGGACCACCTAAAGCTGCTGCTTTAATTGCCCAGGAAATGTTGAATCATAGTGCACTGGCAAATGCTCAAGGAAAAGAGATTGCAAGCACAAGTCTCATACGTAGATTGAATAATATGCCAGAATTTGCTGTTTGAATTTCTGAAGTGTTAGAAGAATGAAAAGTAATTCTGGATAGGATGGGGCAATTGTTAAAAAAGATAGGAATCACATTTGAAAGTCATAAAATCTACTCACCCAACCCTAGGGTTTATAACCCAAAGTTCAGAAGTTGTTCAAGAGTAAATTTATAAACTTGATATGTGGTCACCACAACAACATGGAACTTGTTTCCTTGTGCTATGTCTGTCACAATTTGGACTTTAGACCTTATGTACTCACCAAGGCTGAAGCCACCCACCACAAAATCAGAAACTTCAGACAGATCTTTAAGTCAAATCAACTTTTCCTTTATTAAAATTAAATAGCTTAAATTCATCTCTCTCACACACAATCACACAATTACCACCCCTTACTATTACACTGGCCAGGTAAAATATAGGGTGATGGGAAGATCCAAGGCATCCAGGTGACAAGGCAGATCTTCAAATCCTCTTAGTTCCACTTCTCTTATACATATAAAAGCTCTTTGTTCTCTCCAAAAAGTGAAGTATTCCTTTTGATCGTCCAAATGTCCAGGGAAGAGAGGATGTCTGGTTCCTTCTGACCTTCAGGTTTTTATTTATTTATTTATTTTATTTAACAGACTTGTCCCCGCCCATCTCCCCCCAATGGGGGACTCTGGGCAGTTTACAACAATTAAAACAAATAAATACTTAATTGAAATTTATAAAAAGAGAAAAACACATTTACCCAAAATGGAAGGAGGAGAAAAAATCCAAGAGGCCGATGGAAGCAACACCAGGCCTCTAGGGGGCTAGCCAACCCCATTTCTGATTACCTCCCTCCCCATCCCAGGCCAGATGGCAGAGCCAGGTCTTCAAATCCCTCCAAAAGGCCGGGAGTGAGGGGGCCTGTCTCACCTCCGGGGGTGGGGGCATCTCAAAGGTTGAGATGAAGATGAAAAAATACCCACTGGTTAGAATCTCATCCAGATGAAAATTTGTTTGATAATCAACTGTTTAGCATCTCTTACTTCATCTCTCACTTGCTTGGCTAGCTTCACCCTTCAATCATGGCACAGATTACGTCCCTGTGCTGCAACAATGCACAGGTTCATAAATATGATTAGAAACTTTTCCATATGAATATCTCCAATTACCACCCAACCCTAAGTGTAGAAAATAATGAAAACTCTTGTTCTGTGACAGAAGATCACCCTTTCAACCATTTAATTCCAGATAATGTGGGGGAAACATGCACAGCCTGGCCTCTGGAATTCTTTTCAAGCCCTTAATGACTAGAAAGGCAAAGGGTTTAGAATGGAGGAGTCAGTTACATTCCTAGTCGCTGCTCAACTATCTCTCCAGAAGGATGTGTGAAGAATTTCTTTTTCTGAAGTCTTTTTCTCCACAGCTCCCATCTGAACCTAGCCCATTTTCAAAAGTTATTTATTTATTTTTATTTATTTATGTATTCAATTTGTATAGCTGCCCATCTTAAACCAGTGACTCTGAGCAGCAAACAATCATAAAAAACAATTAAAACAGTTAAAACACAATACAACAAAGAAATTAAATACAAATAGCAGTTGAAATATTATAATCCATCAGTGTCAACACAGCCAGGAAACGGGGCCCTTCACATACTCGGGACCCCAGGCTCAAGCACATAGCCAGGTCTTCAAAGCCTTCCAAAAGGCCCACAGGGCTGGGGCCATCCTAATCTCAGAAGGGAGGATGTTCCAAAGGGCAGGTGCTACAGCAGAAAAGGTACATCTCCTGGTCCCTGCCAGCCAACATTCCTTGGCTGATGGGACCTGGAGCATGCCCATCCTGCTGGACTGGATTGGACAGGTAGAAACAATTGGGAAAAGATAATCCCTCAGTTAACCTGGCCCCAACCCATGAAGGGCTTTAAAGGTGACAACCAGCACCTTGAATTGTACCTGGAAACACACTGGCAACCAATGCAGAGCCCAAAGCAGTGGTGTTACATGTGCTGAATAGCCGACATCATTTACAACCCGTGCAGCTGCATTCTGTACCAGGTGAAGCTTTTGAGTGCTCTTCAAGGGCAGCCCCCTGTGAGCGCATTGCAGTAGTCCATACGGGAGGTCATGAGGGCATGAGTGACAGTGAGCAGAGCTTCCTGGTCCAGAAATGGGCACAACTGGCTCACAACCTGAAGATATTGAAAATCTTTCATTATCTTTCTTTTGCTGGCTTTTCTCCACCACCACACCAAATTTGATCCCATTCTGTTCAATATTTAGGAAGCTCTATGGCTGATAGATAAACAGAGTACCAATTTCTTCCAACATTCCATTGTCTTGGAAACAATAATAAAAAGCAGTTAATATCAGAAAAAGAAGGCAGGTATAATCAGCAAGTGAGTGAATTTGTTGTTGTTAGGCTGCAGCCTTTGAAATGCAAGTAGTCTCAAGAACTGGGGAGGAAGGGAGAGGGAGAATTAGGATCTAGGGCCATGAAAAGCTTCAAATAAGCACTTCAGTTTGATGAAACTTCAATCACATCCCTTCACTGAAGCATATTCATGAATTGAAGCAGAAAGACACTTCAGTGCAGAAAAACACATCGAGTGGTTGTTGAGAGTCAATGGCTTTTTTGCTGCTTTGGGGGCAGTTACAGGCAATATGCAATGTTGTAATTTTATTTTTACATAAGGGGAATGTGAGGAGGGTTGAGTGGTGTGATGAGTTCTCTGATATTTACAGGATTAACTAGCCAATGAGTTTTATTACTCTCTGCCTATATAAGAGTTCTTCTGGAGTGGCGAGGCTTAAGTGCTCAAGGCTACTAGATCCAGGCTGCAAATATCCAGATGACCATTAAGATGGAAGCAAAGAGATAATAAAACTCTTTGCTCCCATCTAGTGGTCAAGCAGAATTAGATGTGTCAGTCCTAACATTCTCTGGGCTTCATTTACTCTTTCAGCTCTACACTTCTTTTTTTCATGCAGTCACCTCCAACCCTCAACTTTGCTAAGGGAATGTTACATTTCTGTCCTGGTTTTGCCAGCACAACAGAGAGTTCAGCTCAGCTCTCAGCCCTCTTAATATGAGCTTTTCAAGACTGACAGTCCAGTGTGCACTCTTGCAACAAAGCTTGCTTTTAAATTCTGCAAGATTAAGGAAGGCTTACAGCTCTTGAAAATGAGTAAATGGCGCCAAGCTACTGTAGAGGTACTGGCACTAAACTGTTTATTGCTTTTAAGAGTAGGAGGATAGCCAGGCTATGAATGCCATAGTCTCTGTGACAGTCCCTTTTTCTGTGCCCCATATCTCTGAAATGATCATACTGAACCTTGGCACAGTTAACATTCTATTAAGCAGGCAATTATCATTTACATTATATCCACACACACCCCAAAAAAAGCTGCAGGTATTTTTGTTTCCCCCTTGCAGCGAGAGGGAGAGGGAGAGGGAGAGGAAGAGAGAGATCAAATTGAATTTCAAAGTAGCTGGAGTCTACTGAGATCCCTGGGTCCAGGAAAAGTTGAAATGAAATGGCAAGGAACAAGGTTATAGAAAACAAACTGGGGAAAACACTGGTAGGTTCTGATATGCCCTGGAAGAAAAGGGGGGGAAAATGCCCAGACATTTTACTGAACCTGCAAATGAAGCACTTGAAAAAAGGAAATAGTTTTTCTCCTAAATGTAAGGGGGTGAGGTGAGGGGACAAATGAAGCCTTTAGTGGTTTAATGGCAATTGATAGATTGTGACATATGGTGTGTAAATTGGGGTTAGTAAAGCACTCCACTGCTGTAACTCATCTATGCAGAAATGATCTAGGAGAAGTAGCCCAATCAGAAGCATTTTTGAAAAGAACCGCTAACTTGCCCTTTGGCTACTTCTAGATGGCCATCTTTTCTATTGCCAAGTTACCTGATTGCGCAATTTAAGCAAAGCAAGGCCTGATTAAGCTGTTCTGACTCTTCTAGTTTATCAGGACCTACAAGAAGAAGCAATAAAACTGCCTGTTCCAAGTTTGCTCTTCCTGGCCATTATGTGTATCTACAGAAGGGAATATGTGTAGCTCAGGGTTGAACTGTGGAGTCCTGGGGGTTCTCTAAGCTTGGTTCTTTTCTTGCAAACGTTTCGTTACCCGGCTAGGTAACATCTTCAGTGCTGGAATGAGATGGGGTTTGCTCTCTATTTGTATACTGTGGCATGCCCTGCCAGTGTTGGTGGGGGTGGGGGTTTTGTTTTATTTTTTCCTCTGGTAGTTCCTTGATTAGGGTATTGTTCACTGCTTGATTGTATGTCTGGTGATAATCTTGGTGTTATTCTCTGCTTATCTGGGTGATGACTGCTGGTGAGGAAATGTTCTGGTCTTTTGTTTCCTTTTTATTGTCTCTTTTGAATAGTGTGTAGATGCTGTTTATCTCTATGTGCCTGTTGATGGCTGCCTTGTCAGACAAGCAGATAACAAAAAACAAACCCCCCACCCCCACCAACACTGGCAGGGCAGGCCACTGTATATAAACAGAGAGCAAAACCCTTCTAGCACTGAAGATGTTACCTCGCCAGGTAATGTAACATTTGCAAGAAAACAACCAAGCTCAGAGAACCCCAAGGACTCCATATTATATGTATATAGGGATATCTGGAAAAAAAATTAAAACCAGACATGTCAAGCTGCTTACACTGCTATATTTGGGTACTTGTGGGGGGGGGGAGGGGGGGTCAAAAATATCAATAAGGGAACTGCAACACACAATCAAAGCCCTGCCAGTTAAAAAAAAGTGGTGGGCTTCAATTGCACAGTTGCAACTGCTGTCTTCTTTTTTGAACCCCCATCCCCACAGATACCCCTGTTTGGGTCCATTTAGCCAGTCCTGTCATCTGGCCACCACTCTTGTTTACAGAAGCTCAGAGATGGGGCGGGACAGGTCTCTTCTCCAAGTGCGGTACAGATCATTCCATGCTACAGAGCACAAAGTAACAGTGCTGTTTCTCCAGTACTACTCACTGCTTGAAAACAGAAGTTCCCCATTTGTGAAAAAAAAAAGCTCTAAAAACTATATCAGAAAGAAATCAAGGCACAACATGACAGTGGGCTGATCAGCAGGGACCTCTATTTACTTTAATGACCCAACTGCACCCCTGTCTGGAAGAACTCTGTGGGTGGGTATTGCTCTTCATAGAATAGTTTCCACCCCACTCATGATCCATGTGAAAGATTCTCTTTTATAGTCAACAAAGTTAGGATGCAGAAATTTGTGTCAAGTTCCATTTATCTGGACTGGCACATATGAGATTTGGACTGGAACATTAATAACTACATTTTTAATATGTGGTGGTCATGTTTGATGAACTGCTGCTCATCAGTTTCTTACATTCTCACAAACTGCTGTTCTGTTAGTTAATGATTTCATTTTAACATTTAACTCAGTGCAAATAAATGTATCTCATTTCTTTACTATATTTTTTCCCAAGATAACCAAATGTTGATTGGTTCACCAGAGTTCAGCATACACATTTTTATAGAAACAGTCCATTAATTATGGAATGTTTTGTCTGAATTGCACCTTCACCTTGCTGTCTAACTTGTGCGTGTGTGTGCCTTCAAGTCAGTGTTGATTCCTGGCAACTGCTTGGACAAGTCCCTGCAGTTTTCATGGCAATTTTTCGGACGTTGTTTGCCCTTGCCTGCTTCCTAGAGCTGAGGGAGAATGTCTGGCCCAAGGTCACCCAGCTGGCTTTGCACCTAAGGCAGGACTAGAACTTGCGGTCTCCCATTTTCTAGCTTGATGCCTCAACCACTACCCCAAACTGTCCAACTTAGTGCATTATTTTGTTAAGAATGAAGGGAAGCTTCCTGTGTCATGTCAAAAATACCTCTCTACTAGGAGTCCTAATCTGATGATGATACTGTATATGTATTCTTGTTAATGATTTACCTTCTATATTTAGATCATACCTCTTACTGACTGTTCTATTATGGGAGGAAACACATATTCATACAAAGAAACCTGGTGTTAAATATAAATGCAATTTGTACACCTTGATCTTGGTAGTCACCATGTTACAGAATGAAATCCATATAGGTTTGGAAATCTATTTTCATTTTAAATTAATATTACATTTAAATTAATATTACATTGCAGGGACTTGGAGAAAAAAAAAGAATTCTTTGCTTCCTTCAGCAATAAGGTTGTTGCCCTAGCTGAACTGCAGAAATGTAAGTGATCAATAGATTGTAGCAGTTACTATCTGAGTTAACTGAGTCAGAATGCTCTGTTTCTCTTTGCTGCTATCCAGTGGTCATCTGAATTTTTTGCAGCCCATATATAATAATTCTACTTAATACCCCTTGGAGTAACCTGGGACTCCTCAATTCAAATATTCTCTCTGTTTCCAGCTCTTTGCAAGACTGCCTTTAGAAAAGAACTGCATTAACACATTGCAGTAACTATACCATTTGTTTGCCTTTTGTGAAGAATGTTCTGTGAACTGGGCATTGAATAATAAAAACCATTTTTTTTTGGCTTTACGTTTATTCATAAAGATGGTTAACAAAACATGATTTAGCATAAACTGTGAACCCAGCCTCAGAACTCAAATCTTTCTTGGGTCTGAACATGTGATTCTTACTTCTCAGCAACACCCTGCTTAGCAACAAATAGGACAGCATAAGTATGCGTGTTTTATGCCTGATATTGAAATCCCATAAGGGATTTAAGATAACATCTAGGATAGTTTAAAAATTATGCCTGCTTTCTCCTTGGTTTGCTCAGTTGTACCCTGCTGCCTTGCAATTCAAAGAATGCCAATGGAATGGTGTGACAAGTTCTCTCTGTTGAACTTTTTATTGGTCTGGCTCTGAAAAATTGTGTATAATATTGCATATACAATTTATTGCCTATGTAAGACCAGCAGTACATCCCTAAGTCATTCTGAAAACTCAGCCATTTAGGGCTGAAAAATCTGGATTGGAAGAAAAGAAATAAATGCAACTGAAATGAATTCAAATCTCAAACGCTCCACACTTTCCATAGCAACTGTTTGAGAAGATATATAAAACTTTCATTAGAAGAAGCCAAGATGAGGTGAGGAAGATAAGTCGAGAGACCTACCTGGCCTGTATAAGTTCAATTTTATAAATCCAATTTCGCATGTCTTTCTAAAGTAAGACCAGTTATTTAGAAACATCGGAGACCTCAGAACTTATTTTATCTTGACCTCTTCAAGTAATGAGAGAGTGGTGGATATCTGAGACTGGAGCAAATTGAGAGCAGCAAGAAATCTTAATTTCTGGATAATCAGGTTGACTTCCTTTGCCTGTTTCATCTGAAAAGAGTCAGCCATGAAAATAATTCTAATCCATGTGTTAGTATAAGCCATACAATAAAATAAAATTAGATGTTTTTCAATACTGAAAGTGTGCATATTAGTATTGTGACTCTGAGATAATAAGCCAGCAAGAGTAGCCCAAGCAAATCTTAGGATTTCATGCTTGTGTAAATTAATCCAAACTGAATTTTCTACACAGCTCCTGAAAGTTCTTTATTTAATACCAGTAGAATAAAGCCAAATCTGGAATAAATTACTTGTTTTCCTTCACACATGTGCAAACATAGGCCATATACTCAATAGCAGCCAAAAAGCATATGCCATTCATTTTCTTTCTGTCCTCAGGTTGCAGAAATATATCTGTTCCTTTGATAATTTGATAACAAGCCACTCATCTAACAAGCTCTTGATTATAACAGTTCATGCCACAACAATTTTTTGTTGTTGTTTAGTCGTTAAGTCGTGTCCGACTCTTCGTGACCCCATGAACCATATTGCGCCAGGCCTTCCTATCTTTCACTGCCTCCCTGAGTTTGCTCAATTTCATGCTCATTGCTTCAGTGATGCTATCTAGCCATCTCATCCTCTGCCGTCCTCTTCTCCTTTTGCCTTCCATCTTTCCCAGCATCAGGGTCTTTTCCAAAGAGTCCTCTCTTCGCATTAGGTGACCAAAGTATCTGAGCTTGAGCTTCATTATCAATCCTTCCAATGAGCAATCAGAGTTGATTTCCTTTAAGATTGACTGGTTTGACCTCCTAGCAGTCCAGGGGACTCTTAAGAGTCTTCTCCAGCACCACAGTTCAAAGGCATCAATTCTTCGGCATTCAGCCTTCTTTATGGTCCAGCTCTCACAGCCATACATTACTACTGGAAAAACCATAGCTTTGACTATGCGGATCTTTGTCGGCAAGGTGATGTCTCTGCTTTTTAATATGCTATCTAGGTTTGCCATAGCTTTCCTCCCAAGGAGCAAGCGTCTTTTAATTTCATGGCTGCAGTCTCCGTCTGCGGTGATCTTGGAGCCCAAATAAATGAAGTCTGTTACTGCTTCCATTTCTACCCCTTCTATTTGCCAGGGATTGATGGGTCCAGATGCCATGATCTTCATTTTTTTAATGTTGAGTTTCAAGCCAGCTTTCGCACTCTCCTCTTTCACCCTCATCAAGAGGCTCTTTAGTTCTTCTTCACTTTCTGCCATTAGGGTGGTATCGTCTGCATATCTGAGGTTATTGATGTTTCTCCCTGCAATCTTAATTCTGGCTTGTGATTCTTCCAGCCTGGCATTTCTCATGATGTACTCTGCATATAGGTTAAATAAGCAGGGTGACAGTATACAGCCTTGTCGTACTCCTTTCCCTATTTTGAACCAATCGGTTGTTCCATGACCGGTTCTAACTGTTGCTTCTTGGCCCGCATACAGATTTCTCAGGAGACAGGTAAGGTGGTCTGGTATCCCCATCTCTTTAAGAATTTGCCACAGTTGGTTGTGATCCACACAATCAAAGGCTTTTGCATAGTCAATGAAGCAGAAGTAGATGCTTTTCTGGAACTCTCGTGCTTTCTCCATGATCCAGCGAATGTTGGCAATTTGATCTCTAGTTCCTCTGCCTCTTCGAAACCCAGCTTGTACATCCGGTAGTTCTCGGTTCACGTACTGCTGAAGCCTAGCTTGTAGGATTTTGAGCATAACCTTGCTAGCATGTGAAATGAGTGCAATTGTGCGATAGTTTGAGCATTCTTTGGAACTGGAACGTAAACTGACCTTTTCCAATCCCGTGGCCACTGTTGCGTTTTCCAAACTTGCTGGCATATTGAGTGCAGCACTTTAACAGCATCGTCTTTTGGTATTTTAAATAACTCAGCTGGAATACTGTCATCTCCACTAGCTTTGTTGTTAGCAATGGTTCCTAAGGCCCACTTGACTTCACTCTCTAGGATGTCTGGCTCAGGGTCAGTGACCACACCAGCATGGACATCAGGGACATTCAGATCTTTCTTGTATAGTTCTTCTGTGTATTCTTGCCACCTCTTCTTAATCTCTTCTGCTTCTGTTAGGTCCCTGCCTTTTTTGTCCTTTATCATGCCCATCTTTGCACTAAACATTCCTTTGATATCTCCAATTTTCTTGAAGAGATCTCTAGTCTTCCCCATTTTATTGTTTTCTTCAATTTCTTTGCATTGTTCATTTAAGAAGGCCTTCTTATCTCTCCTTGCTATTCTCTGGAAATCTGCATTCAGTTGCTTATATCTTTCCCTTTCACCCTTGCTTTTCGCATTCCTTCTTTCCACAGCTATTTATAAAGCCTCATCAGACAGCCATTTTGCTTTCTTGCATTTCTTTTCCTTTGGGATGGTTTTAGTTGCTGCCTCTTGTACAATGTTACAGACCTCTGTCCATAGTTCTTCAGGCACTCTGTCTACCAAATCTAATCCTCTAAATCTATTCATCACCTTCACTGTGTACTCACATGGAATATGATCTAAGTCATAACTGAGTGGTCTAGTGGTTTTCCCTACATTCTTCAATTTGAGCCTAAATTTTGCAGTAAGAAGCTCATGATCTGAGCCACAGTCAGCTCCTGGTCTTGTTTTTGCCGTCTGTATACAGCTTCTCCATCTTTGGCTGCAAAGTATGTAATCTATCTGGTTTCGGTATTGACCATCTGGTGATGTCCATGTGTAGAGTCGTCTCTTGTGTTGTTGGAAAAGAGTGTTTGCTATGACTAGCTTGTTCTCTTGACAGAACTCTATTAGCCTTTGCCCTGCTTCATTTTGTACTCCAAGGCCAAACTTGCCTGTTATTCCGATTACTCCTTGACATCCTACTGTAGCATTCCAATCCCCTATGATGAAAAGGACATCTTTTTTTGGTGCTAGTTCTAGAAGGTCTTGTAGGTCTTCATAGAACCGGTCAACTTCGGCTTCTTCGGCATCAGTGGTTGGGGCATAGACTTGGATTACCGTGACGTTGAATGGTTTTCCTTGGATACGCACTGAGATCATTCTGTCGTTTTTGAGGTTGTACCCCATTATTGCCTTTCCCACTCTCTTATTGACTATGAGTGCAACTCCATTTCTTCTAAGGGTTTCTTGCCCACAGTAGTAGATATAGTGGTCACCTGAATTAAATTCACCCATTCCCGTCCATTTCAATTCGCTGATTCCCAAGATGTCGACGTTCAATCTTGTCATCTCATGTTTGACCACATCCAGCTTGCCTTGGTTCATGGATCTTACATTCCACGTACCTATACAATATTGTTCTTTACAGCATCGGACCTTCTTTTCGCTTCCAGATACATCCACAGCTGAACGTCCTTTCGGCTTTGGCCCAGCCGCTTCACTCTTTCTGGAGCTACTTGGAATTGCCCTCCGCTCTTCCCCAGTAGCATATTGGACACCTTCCGACCTGAGGGGCTCATCTTCCGGCGTCATATCTTTTAGCCTTTTAACATTGTCCATGGGGTTTTCTTGGCAAGGATACTGGAGTGGGTTGCCATTTCCTTCTCCAGTGGACCACATTTTGTCAGAACTCTCTGTCATGACCTGTCCGTCTTGGGTGGCCCTGCACGGTATAGCTCATGGCTTCACTGAGTTACACAAGCCCCTTCGCCACGACAAGGCAGTGATCCATGAAGGGGATGCCACAACAATATACATTTACAAATACCTACACAGAAATAAATCCCACTGAGTTTACTTCCAGGTAAATAAATATAAAATTATAGCCCAAAATATGCTCACTTCTGAAATTGTGCAAAAAAATCTCTCTTTTTTTCATTAAGAGAATTTATGCATTTTTGGACTGAATTTCAGTATCAGTACTTGTCAAAGTGTTTTTGCATCTGAACTGAATTTGAAACAAGAATATTCGATTTAAGGTCAAATTATTCCAGATTAATTATACCATTATAATGTGTTTTTCACCTTTTCAGTTGACGAATTAGTCATACGCTGGTTTATTCAGAGATTTTTTTCAACAGTTTATGATAATACATACCAGTGAAAACACAAGCTATTATCTTGATTATACTGTTAACTCTTTCTTACTGGTGCTCTGTGATTGCACCTTTAATTGTGTTATTCTTATTAGTGTTAATGACTGATTTCTCGGAACTAATCAGAAACTCACATTATTGGTGTGTTTTACATGTGCATCTTGTAGCAATGAGAGAGAAAGATGTTTGGTCATGCCACACTGAAAGATCAAAGTTTAAGTTTACCTTCAGTAGTGGAAATTCACTGGGTGACTTTGGGCCAGTCATTCTCTCACAGCCCAGTTGTGGATTAAAAAAAAAAAAAAAAGTGGGGAAGGTACCTATTTAAGCCTCTTTGGAGGAAAAGGCAATATATCAATGCAAATCAACAAATAAACAATATACCAGTGCAATATTTTCTGAAAATAAAGCAGAACAAACCCATCATGGACCCCAAATGGAGCCTGTCCATTCTTGTTCATGACAGTAAGGCAATATAGATTTCTTGTAATCCTCTTAAGCAGGAATAGTCATCCTTCTGTCCAATCTAGCCAACCAGTCTGGCCACATATTATCAGATGATGAGCTTAAGGCTTTACTACTTTACATTTTTGTTATCAGGGAGAATTAGTATTCATTCACTCACTTCTTTATCCAATATTTCAACCGTGGCATGAGCAGTATTAATATTTCAACTGTTGGGAACAGGAGGGAGTGAATGAAGAAACAGATTTCTGTCTGCCTTTAATAATCATTGACCAAACATAACCATTTGGTTTTCACCTGCCCTCACCTATAGGTTTTGTGTAATTTAGAAAAGTATTAAAAACATAAAACAAATACCCAATAAAGTAGTAAAATATTATATATATATATATATATATATATATATATATATATATATATATGCTAAAAAGTATTTTTTTTTACACCTAAAAAAATACTCTGGTTCAGGATTTAGCATTCCTCCAGGAAAAAAGTGACCCACTAACAAGAGAGTATATTGCAATAGAAGACAATATCTGTAGCTCAGGGTTGAACTGTGGAATTCTTGGTGCTATCTAAGCTTGGTTGTAGCCCTACGCGGTGGCGCAGTGGCTTAATGATGCTGAAAGTTGCCGGCCAGAAATGGCTGATGCTTTGGCAGTTCGAGTCCAGCCTTCGCGTTAACAGGGTGAGCTCCTGTTTCCTCCCCAGCTCCTGTCAACCCAACAGGTCGAAAACTCACGTGAGTAGATAAATGGGTACTCTCACTCCGGTGGGAGGAAAAATGCTGGCAGCGCCTTGCACAGAGAGACGGGACCAGTTGCCGGTAAGCGCGAAACCGCGCTCCCCCGAAAAGGGCGCGAAGCAATGGAAATCCCGCCCCTGCGCTCGCCAGCTGGGCTATGCTCTAGGAAGGAGGCTCTGGCAAACCTCTTCCGAAAAACAATTGCCTTGAAAACTGCAAGGATTCATCCAGGCAGTCACTGCAGGGTCAGTAATGACTAAGCGCAGACAAAAAAAAAAAAAGCTTGGTTGTACAAGTACCCAGAACTCCAGAGAATATTGCTTTCTTGCTTCCTGCTGTTCTTATGCTTTATGGATGATGTAGCCCAGAAAGAAAGACAACAGAACACAAATATGGAAACCGTATTTCTGAGAACTAAATTAAATGTGCCATAGGGGATCTAGGATAAAGATCTCCTGCACCCTGATGTGTATTCTTTATCTATATTAATATTACAGACCAACACCAACATTAATGTTATCTCCCAACAAAATGGTGCTGATGGAAAGAGAGCTCCATTCCTCCCTCCTATGCCATTTTCCTGATCTAAATGAACACTCAGGTAGCTGTTAGCTGCACAGGTTGCAACAGGCAGCTACCTGGATCGCTTGTTTTGCAAAACTAGACGTGAGGGAGTGGTGTAGATCAGGGACTGGCATGGCAGGAAGTGATTAAAGAACCTTCTCCCCAATGCCAGATTTGCTCTTTACAATAACCCTGTGGAATTGCAAAAGACAGAGAACAAGGGAGGAGGTTATGATCAGGAATCTCCCATCTCATGCTCAATCTGACAGCAAATGAACAAAGCCAACATAGGATAAGAAGTCATTGCCGTGCCTTAATAAAACAATAGCAACCAAAGATACAGAAACTTCATGCCATGTGGTCTGGCTCTCCAGGGGACTAATAGCAAGATACTAATCAGGGTTTCAGCAAACATTTCAGCTCTGGTTCCTTTTTTGCCCATTGACAATTTTTTGACCATTTTTTGACTGAGTTTCACACACCAGTCATTACATCCACTTATTTTGGCTGTCTTTTTTTTTTTCCCCCACCAAATGGGTTACAGTTAGGGTTATTGATTGATGGTTGACAGTTACCCCTGAAAATGTACGTACCCATGCTGTAAGCACAAGAAGGATATCACACCAATCAGTTATGACCATGGTGGACAAAAACTTTTGGGACACAAGATTTCAACACTAGTGACAGGCAAAAAGGGAACAAGAGCCAACATTTCACCCTCTTTCTCTGTGCTGCTCAGTGCAACAGTTCAGAAGGTGGGTTTGCTTTCTGGTATTTGTAGTCTGATTTTGACAGAGAGGAGCTGGTTGGTAATTGTTAATTTAATCTTTAAACTTGTATTAAGTCATCAATAACAATATGTATATTGTTTCTTGGTTACACTTTATGAACTTTTTGCACATCTGTGTGTGTGTGTGCTGTTTGTGTATCTGTGCTTCTTTCCAGCTTGTTTCTATTACCTTCCCATTCATATTAGACAAATCGAACATTTGCCTGCAAAAGCTTTTGTATTCTTCATCTATAGAGTAGTCCCACTGTCAATGAAGTAATATTGGCAATTGTTGTTTTGTTCATGGACTTTTTTAAATTTTATTTTAGCAAGGTAAGCCTGTTCTTTAAGTAGATTCAGGCTTTAAGTCACTCCATTTGCCCTGCACCTCCATCAGTTTTCTCATGGGAACTAGATAAACAGAACTTATAAAAAGCTAACAAATTTCCTCCTCCAGAATCTCGCTGAATCATGCACATATTTCAGTCTTTAAAGAAAGCAAGAAAGTTTAATGAAACAGCCCTCTTTGAAACTTCTGCAAGAAAGCCTCCAGACAAAATTAGATTGAAGTACATAAATTCTTAATTTAATGTAGATAATATCTACAGATGATAGGATTGGAAGCGTAAGTAGAAAACAGATTTAACAAAAAACAAAAGTCACTCAGCACTTTTCATGCAGAGAATTATGAATTACTTGATCCTCAGGCAGGATGTTAACCAAAAGGGCCGGAAAGGTCATTCAAAAGATGACATATTTCTAGAACTGACTAGAAATAATTCTACAAAGTTGGGAAAAGAAGCCTAACTTTATCTTCCAGCTAGAAATGCACAATGTAGTCTAATTTAATACCTTGCTATGAGTCATGGCCTTAGTGCCACTTTCTGCCACGGCAGAAAGTCATAAGCATTAGATTCCATGATTTGCCATGCCCAACAGGTAATTTAATTATTTTAAAACAGAAGTCATACCGTGAACTGGGCACAAAGAGGTAACTGCCAAAAACATGTTGATTAAACACTGTTTATTAAAATTTATTTATTTATTTAATTTGTATGCCACCCATCTCCCCCAACGGGTGACCCTGGGTGGCTCACAATTAAAACCAAAAACCCAAGTCATTAAAAACAATACCATAAAAATAATTAAAATTAATTAATCAATTAAAATCCGACCATAAAACAACCCTATACATACCCCAAAATTACTTTGGACCATAGCAGTTTCAGAATAAATGAATGGAAGACATTCTTTTAAAAGAAAGATTGTAGCATTGTCTATGAGAAAAATGATCAGTAAGAAAACTAGTGAACCACCTTCATTTCCAAGTTTCTAAACTTGAGACTTGTTCTGCAATGCATAATAATTAATTCATCCCCCACCCCCAGATTTTTAAAAATAGCTTTCCTATTGGAATAAAATACCAAACCCATTTTCTTCTTAAAACCCAAACTCTCATCAGTGCCTAAACTCATTTGTGAGTTTAGGGAGCTCTATGGATCAGGTAATGGTAGCTGTCAGCTCCATCAGGCAGGCCAGACAAGAATCACCTCCACAGGAAGGCTAAAACCACTTTTATTGAGAATGGCTATAATAACAGAATCTTGCAAGTCTGATTGAGCTGTACCTCCTCCCCTTCTTATACTCCTGTGAATTACGGAGGGGTCTGCCTGACCCTCTTCTGCATATTTTCTGCTTGTTCTGGAATTAAGATATGTTTTTCCCCTTATCGCTTTGGTAATTGATCTCACCTATCTCCATTAAGGTCATCTTCCTTAAACTCTAAAGTAGCATTATTTCAGTAAAAGGCTGGAAAAAGAAACTGCATGTTTTCAAACTGCAAAACTAATAAAAACAATCAAGAATCCTCCTGGACTGAATAATCAGGTGATCCCAGAAAACCAATCCTTTAAATCAGCACGTTGCTCTCTCCCCACATGCCCTTCATTTATTTCCAAGGCAAGCCAGAGCAGGTTGCCAGGTCAGCTATGTAGACAGAACACGAATTTTACCCATTTCATAAAAAGAGGGCTCATGCTTAAAAATCCCCTCCTTCACCTTTGCAGACAATGAGCCACAAGGACTGCTGCCCCATTGCTTGTTTTGCAGATTCAACCAGGAGATTTAGCATTTGTTTTTTGAGGGGTGGGGCAAAGAGCAGCCGGGGAGTGACTGGATAGATGCCCCAAAGAGAGACTGCGGCTTCTGCCTCCTGGGATGAGAGCATTAGCAAAAGAAAGGCATTTAAAAGCATCACTGTTGTTATCAGCCAGTCCAACCAGAAAGGAAAAATATGACACCATATTGTTAACTTGCTACCTAAAAGGGGGTACACTCTGCACATGTTCCTTTGTTCTTTCAGAAGGCTTTTGATGAAAGCACACTTCATTTTTAAAGGCATTCTGAATCTCAGCATCAACAGGACGCCACCAAAGCATGCACACAGTACACACACAACACCCACATACACACACAAGACCTAAAGCTGAATATACGAGTACCCCTTGAACATCACAGCATGATCAACATGCATGTGTGAACTGAAGCATATTACATATGTGCATGCATGTGCATGGACAGACATACCCCTTTGATACAGCCACCATTGTAACTTTGGTTACCTGCTTTCTTTTGTAGGATACAAACATGAAGTTCAACTTCCCCATAGCAGAAAATCTTAAGGAAAAAGAAAAATTAAGATTGCCTGTCAGGCAGTTAGGGTATGGCATGATATTGCAAGCAGAGCAATCCTCTTTTATGATCTGCTAATTGCTAGAAATATTTATCTATTTATTTATTCAATTTATATGCTGCTTGAATCCCAGCAACTTTGACTGCCATGCTGCATGTACAGTGTGTGATAGGCTTGGGAATACTGTACCTGGTGAAGGGTTTTGCTATGTCATGCAGAGCCACCTGCTGCTCAAACAGCAACAAGAGGTGATGTTCCACCAGATGGGGATATCTTGAGGCATCAGGATTCAGGGTAGGTGCACCTTGATTTAGCACTACCCTAGATCTGCTTCCCTTGACACCACACTATATTTGTTCATAAGAATGTGACAACTTCAGTACCAGCTGGGACAATCTAGTCCCCTCCAGATCCAAGGCCATCCTGCACAATCAGATGCAGTTTGTGGATGTTGCAGCTGATGCTAACGAGCTGTGCCTAATGGGTTGGGTTTTGCATATTGCCCTATCGTCCATTACCATAAACTGCAATTATGGTTTGGCTGCCCAGATAGCCAATTTTTACAAACCCATAGAGGAGATTATTTAAGACCTTAACGCAGACCCTTTTTCCAGGGGTTCTCTAGTCAAAGATATTTGAGATAGGCTGCTACCAGCAAAGGAGAAAGTGGGTACAATCAGATAGAAAGAATATGTCAACATTTGTATTTCCATTTACTGATTTTATCCTACTTAATTGAATTTTAAAATCTCTAAGTTTAATTTTAAGTTACTTATCAAAAAATATGACAGCTGAGGAGTGGTCTGGTGTCCCTACAACCCCGCCCCCAAACAATTCCAAATTATGCATCCATACTGTAGGTATTTTTTAAATGCAAAAGACAGAAAGGAAAATGGTTTATGTATATTTTAGATCATTATTCCCACTGTTTCAGAGTTTCTGAAAATCTGTATCACTGCTATCAAGTCCTTCATAGCAACCAACCCTCTTAGTTAAGTCAAGTAAAAAATGTAATTTTAAAAATAACTGTCCCAGTTTTAACATTTTGGCCAATGGCTTATGGATTGTTTTCCTCCAATTTATCAGTGTAAATTATATCCCTCTTGCAATCATACAACTTCTCTGTTGCAACTACAAGAATTGATGAAGTGGGAAAATAGCAAAAAAGAAGTATTTGGAGCATTTTGTCCTAATCAATACCACACACAAAATTACTTATCCCTTAAAATTCTGTCCATAATGAAGGGATTTGCCAGCTTGGTTTCCTTGCTGAGGAAGTAAAATGATTTAAATGTAGCCTGATGGAAACAAAACATACACTGATCTAAACTGCCATGTTGATCCTCTGTTTGAGCTGGATCAGAAGCTATGATCAAGATGGTTTAGTGTAAAAGATGAGTATCAACAGTTGGTTAGAGAGCAATGACTTGGCATTCAAAAACAAGCACTGAAGCTTTTAAACTTTGATGTTGGAGAAGACTCCTGAGAATACCATGGACAGCCAAGAAAACAAACAAATGCATCATTGAACAAATCAAGCCAGAGTTCTCACTTGAGGCACAAATGACTAAGTTCAAATGTTCATACTTTTGACACATTATGCGAAGACCTAGTTCTGTTGAGAAGTTTATAATGCTGAGAAAGGTGGAAGGAAAGAGAAGATAATGGTGGAGTCATTTTTTGCTGCAGTAGAACAGTTAGAAGCTAGTTCTCAGAAGAAAACAGCCTGAAACCAGACTATTTGATTACCAAAATTAGAGGCAGGCAGAAACTGTCCCTCTTGTGAAAAAGGGAGTAGCCTCTGTAGCTCAGAATAATAAATATTTGATTTCATAGTTAGCACTGATTAAAAGTCTTTTGTGAAAAGTAATTAATCTTCCTTTCCAAACTGGGTGGCTAATGTTTCATAACTTCTTTTATATAAAATGCCATCTCAGGTAGCACTCCAGCATCTAATCAAGGGTCTATGTCTGTAACATAAGATAGGGTACAGAAGGATTTAAAAAGAAACTTAATCTGCAGTTATGGGGGCAAGAAAAGAGCCTATGAATTCCATTAAGTCCTGCAGACACAGAAAGATTCATTGCTTGGCAATAAAGACAGATTTGGTACCTCAAATGAAGAACTCTAAACATCTTTAAGCTAATTGTGGATGACTTCATGGCATCCTATGATGGATGAATGTGGCTGAGAACACTTATTTTTAAAAACTATTGCTTAATGCCATTAATCATTTCTAAGTCTGGTTCTGATTAACTTCATAATAGTCATGGTAAAGGAACAGATGAAATCTATAGCTGGCAAATAACAATGTAAAATATATCACTGTTAGGTACTAAATGGATTTAGTTATTCATATGATGGATGTTAATGGGATCCTGAGTGATGTCTTGTCATGTTATCTGGGACACCTTTTGGCCTATGGATTCCAATGAATTGGATAAGCTGCTTGCTAGAATGTCTCCTTCATCTATCAGCTAAATCTCTGCCATTCCTGGCTCTTACTGAGGTTAGAACAGCTGATGATTATCTGGATCCAGGAAATGACAAATGCCTTGTGAGAGGATGTGGTCCCTGCAGCCTTGAAATGTTCCCCTTCCTGAAAAGGCCTTCCTGGGCAATTACCACCCTGTCTCCAATCTTACTTTTTTAAGGAAAAGTTGTAGAGACAACACTGGAGAGGCACCTACAGACCATCCTAGAGGAGGTAGATAATCTGGACCTTTTCAGTCAAAGCTCAGGTGTGGGCATGGGATGGGAACAATGGTTTATTACCTTTGCCAGGACCTAGATGAGGAGGCTTTGCCCCTTCTATTACATCACTTTGTGGCCTTCAATACCATTGACCTTGGCATCTATTGGGCCATCTATGGGACTGAGAATTGGGTCTACTGTGTTTCAGGGTTCCAGTCCTTCTCCAGAGGGTGGTTCCAGTTGGAGGTTGTGAGATGGGAGAGATCAGATCAGTGGCCTCATATATGCAGAATGCTACAAGATTTGTTTCTCTCTCCCCTGCTCTAACACCTGCCTGATACTTAAAGGAGAGATCAACCATCAGTCTGAAGTGCAGTATCATCAATATTCTGATACCTACCTGTATTGCTACTCCAAGATACTCTGGTGATACAGTTGAAATCTCACACCCATGTCTGAAGACCCTTGGGGTTTGGATGGGAAGAAATAGACCAAAGATGAACTCAAGCAAGGCCTAGTCACTATTCATTCATTAAGTCTTTCTGCTGGTTCTGGCATCACGTATGGGTGGTGCTGCCCCTTGAGGGAGCAGGTCCATGACTTTGAGGTCCTTCTGGAGTCATGGTTGCTGCTGGGAGAGCAAGTGGAGGCCAAGGCCAGGAAAACCTTTGCCCAATTACAGCCCTACCTGGAAGGAGGGGATCTCACAATAGTAACTTATGCTCTCATTGCCACCCAGCTGGACCACTACAAATGGGCTGCCTTTAAAGACTGTTCAGAAACTGCAGTTGAAACTGCAGTTGCTTTATGCTGTCATGAGATACCATGAACATATTTCATCTATGCTTCAAGTCCTCCTTTGGTTTCTAGTAGTTTTCCGGGTGCAATTTCTAGTGCTGGCTTTAGCGCATAAAAGCCCTATATGGCTTAATGATGAGGTACCTTCAGACCATTCCCTTCACCTAGAATTGACCCACCCAATACAAACATAGTGGAAGAAATTACTTATAATTTCTCACTACTGTGAATCAGGGGTACGGACACCAGTGTTTCCCAAATCCTGTTGACCCTCCAGAAGCAAATTACAGTAAAGCATTGCTTTTCTGGAGAGTTTTCTTAACTAGTTAGATAATGGAATGGGAATGTTGTATACAGTATTGCTCTATTTCTTTTGGTTTAATTTTTTTACTGGTTTTGTTAGTGTTTTTATGTTTTATATTTAGGAAATACATTTTTTGTTTTTGTACATCACTCATAGTTATACAATTGCATTGCATGAAGATCTAATACATAAATAAAAATGGATGTTTCAAAACAACATGTTCCCCACTTCTGAAAATGAGGCAAAGATGTCTTGCCTATTTGTTAATTCAAAGCATAGCCATCTTGTATTCCTACATTTCTAACTAATGAAAAATTACAATTAAGTCTTTTCAATCAGTCCCATAGGACCCACATGGGCAGAGATCTTAGAGGTACAATAGTCCGCTTCCGATGTCCCTATCCAATGTTTCCTGTTACTGACATTACTGTTTGAATAGAAAAACCTGAAAGCAAGTTCCCTTCATGTCTGCTTGCTTCAGATCCTGTCCTTCAGCCCAGCTAATGTGATAATAGGAGAAACGGGACCAATGCAGATAAGGATATTGGGGACATGATTAGTATTTTGGGCATAATACCTCTACGGTATTAAGACATGACTGATTCTAGCAACATCTTTCTTCTCTAGGAAAGGCAGTGAGCAATTGGTTCCCAGTAGTTAGGAAATATGTGTCCTATTGGTTACAGCATGTAGAGTACTGGAGATCTGGGGGTGGTGGAGGAGAAACCATTATATCTATCAGTGCCTTGTCAGGTATATACAGAAGGCAGCATTGCATGCCACCAGTTACAAAAGAGGGACACATTGCATACCACCTATTTCAACATTAGAAGGTGGTTTCAGTCATGTGTCATGTAGGACAGAGAAAGGCCATTGATAGCTGTGGCTCAACCAAAGCATACCTACAAAAAACACTCCTAACCACTGCTGTCCTTTGACTTTCTAGTTCCTGTGATGTATCGAGGAACTCTACCAGAACAGAAGGCTGATTCTTAGTACAGAGTGCACTTTCCATATTTAAGTTAGCAGAATGCACCTAACTAAATATCTCCATGCTACCTGCGTTAAGCTTCCATTTGTTCACCCACATGAAGACCACGGCAAAGAGATTACACAAACATAATACAGCAAAATGGATCCATGAAAGAAGAGACAAAGGGTCCAAGAAGCTACATTAGTCACACTGTTGGATATGCCCAGAAGCTTTCACATTTTTCTTCCAAAGTTGGCGAGAGTGGGGGTGGGGAATTATCACAGCAGATATGTTTAATTACTCAAAAATGCTAATAATTGTTAGCAGTACGCTGAAACAATCTTTTGCAGCAGTACAAGTCATTACTTTTATTAACATACTGTAGCATGTTAATAACGGATGGACGGACGGACGGATCCTGCACACAGGAAGGAAAGTGACTGGCAATTGCTTTTGTGGAGCAGAAATGTGGGCAGACACAGCAGTAGGGGAACTGTGCATTGGGAGGATATGACAGCTTGCAGTCCAGACTTAATACCTTGAAAGCTGCTGCCAAAGTATTTTAGTGCAGACACGATTTTCTTAAAAGGAGTTAGATTCAAGCTGGCATGAGCACAGGACAAAAGTATTTTAAGGGCACAGTGTGGCTATGCCCTGAGTCTTCCCTATTAGCTAGCATCAGATCAAGGATAGCTGATTCTGTTACACCCTCTTTGCCTTCTAAAAGAGGAAGTTGTCAGCAAGGGATTTAGCAGAGTATGTCTCCCAAGGAGTAATTGCCCCAGTTACCCTAATTGGGGTAATGACTACTACTTCATACCTCTTTTAAAGATCTGAACTTTATTTTTTGGAAAGCATAATCCACATATTCTCTGTGACTGAGCAAGCAGCCAAAAACATTATTGATTTAATTTGTTCCTCCCTTATTTTAATCCAGATTCTCTCTATAGCATTACCAAGTCCATCCACTGAAGTGGTATGGATACTTTTATATACAGTGTAATGACTCTTCCCTTTCCATTGCTTTTCTTTTTTTGAAAATTGTAAGCCTCCAATTGCTATATTTCAGTCATGGTGTCTTAGATATCTAAAGCATAAATACTTTCTGTCCTAAGAATTCCAACTTATCTTGTTTATTTCCCATAGTCTTAGCATTGATATATGTACAGCAAACACCATGAACTTTATCAGTACTTGTTCTTCCATTATTTTTATTAAGTGCTTTCATAAGTTCCATTACAGTAAAACTTTCACTTCCTTGTACACTGCACAAGCCATTCTTTGAGATTCTTACATCAGAATTTTAATTTCCACCTCCCTTAGGATCCAGAATGAGGCCCTACTGATCAAGCATATCATATTTTAGCCAAACACATTTTTACCAGTCTGTGTGAGATGCAGCTCATCTTGTGTCAGCAAACCATTCATCCAAATAATTCAGAACATGGTCCCCAAACCCAAACATTTCCTGTCTATACCATTCATGTAGCCAGTCATTTACTTGGAGAATTCTTTTCCATTCCCTGTCAAACAAAAAAAATGTTTGTTCAAAGATTTTTCTTTTTGCTTTATAGTCAATCAGATCAAATATTTCTTTAACTCCTTAGAATAAAGATAAATGAGTTACGATTACAGGAACATGATGATTTGCAAATTTGAAGGTGCATGTGAAGTTAGAAGTCTTACTCAAAGTGAAAAGAAATCAGTATTATTATAACAATGGTGTCCCACCTTCACAGGGATAAATGAAGCAGCTCACATGGGTTACATGGACCCTCACCCAATATCAGATGAATTTGTAGTTGATTGAACAACCGTACCCAACCCATGGTCCTTAATAGATCAATGTCTACTTTGAGAGAGATAAGCAGTAGAGTACCTCTGGGTCCTGTCCTGGGCTCACCACTGTTCAACAATTTTTAGATTATTTAGATGAGGGGATAGAAGGGATGTTTAGCAAATCTGCAGATAACACCAAGTTGGGCAGGGGGATTACTAACATGTCAGAAGACAGGTTCAAGATTGAAAAGGATCTTGATAGACTTGAACATTAGGACTTTTCCAATAAAATACAGTTCAGTAATGAGAAATGTAGGCTTCTGGAGATTTAGAGGTACATGATAGGTGATACTTAGCTTAGCAGTAGTATTTGTGAAAAGGATCTGGATATCTTGAGAGACCACAGATTAAGCATGAGCCAGCAGTGGGCCATAGTTCTAAAAGAACCTAAAAGACTGTTTCAACAGAGGTATATCAATAGAAGAGAATCTTCTTTTGTATATCATGTTGAGATCACTGGAAGTGCTAGTTCTGCTCTATGCCACACATCTGAAATACTGTTTCTAGTTTTGGCTATCGCAATACAAGAACAGCATTGAAGAACTGGAAACAGTACAAAGATGGTAAGGAGCTGGGAGGCTAAATCCTGTAAAGAATGGTTAAAAGAACTGGGTATATTTATCCTAAAGAGGAGAAAGCTAGGGGAGACATGATAGCAGTCTTTGCAGAAAGTTGGTGCCTAAGGTTAGGACAAGAACCAATGGGCAGAAGCTTTACAGAAAGATTGAAACTTAAAATAAGGAGGAATTGCATGACCATCTAAGCAGTGGAACAACCTGTATTCTGGAGATGTGGAAGCTCCATCACTGGATGTTTTCAAAGAAAGATTGGACAGCCATTTGTCTGGGATAGTCTGACAATTCCTGCCCTGGGGAGGGGGCTGGACTAGAAGATCTCCAAGGTCTCTTCCAACCCTTTGATTCTATGATTATTAATTTTTTTAGTAATATTTCATTTCTTGTACATGCCATGTTTTGCCATATGTGTTGGGTTCACAACTTATGTGTGGATACATGTACAGAGCTTTGAGCAAATATTGCTGACAGATGCTGTTCAAGAAGATCTCCAAGTTGCTGATACATGATTATTTTCTTTTTTCCATCTTTTTAAAATGGAAGTAGACCTATTGCACATTAAGCAATACTCTGTAATGGAATGTGAGAATGACCCTGAAAGATGGGGGGAAGAGATGCTACCTAGGGAATGATCAGACAAAAGGGGGAGGAACCTGCAACTTGAGTAACAGGCAGAGAAAGAAACTTAGAAAGGATCTGCCCTAATTTTCAGGGAGTTAAAAGAGACAGCAGGAGATGTGTACTTTCAGACTTGCAAGATTTTGTTGATGTAGCCTTACAATAAAGTAGAATTAGTTCATCTTGTCATGTTTCCTGTCTGGTCTACTTGGGAGGCTGACATAGTCTGAATGTTGTTTTGCTTGTTTTGCCTCCTTAAAGTTGAACTTATTTATATGTTGTATGCCAACATGTCTCCAGTCTTCTGAGTTCATGTTGAGGCCATGTCATAGGTGCTTTAAGAACATGCTTGGAAGGGAAACAAACAGAGGCCCTGCCCATTCATGTGTCAGCCAATCACAAACAAGATTTTACCAGAACCAGTGTGATTGGTTTCCACCACTGTCAACAACCCTTGGGAATGCTCAATAGGAATCCTCATCTTACCTGTCTTTTTTATTATCAGATCATGTAAAACATTGGGCTGCAGTACTCACAGTTTTTATTTTCTAAGAAATGCCTAAGGGGATGGTCTGCTTTTTGAATTTTGTTTAAAATTAAAATAATTTTAATTTTAAAAGTGGAGTGGGACAGGAAATCTATGGGTGTCAAGAGAATTGTCTACTTACACTTTTTTTTTTAGGCTTAGGTATTCACAAGCCAACTAACTGCATGTTGGTGAAGGTATTGGTCTATAAATGTCACTACTATTGCAGAAATAATTGCAGTTAAAGAGATAAAACGAGACACTTCTGATTATATTTCAGCATCAGCTGCTATTGTTGAGCATCAAATGTGATAAGTGCAGACTACATACAGGAGATGCAAAATCAATATGGTAGTAATAATTTCATTTTACATCTGAAGCACGATAAAAATTTTAGCATAAAAAAGACCTCGTTAGAATGTACTCTTGCATTGTTGGCATTATAAAAACCTATCATTCCAAACTTCAGCAATCATTGTCATAATTATAGTGTGAATAAATCAGAAAGAGGCTCTCATGGATAAATTACATATACAATGGCCAAAACAGCTTTCAGCAAGAGCCTCTTAAGAAAAATAATGTAGAATCAACACATACATGAAATATTCAGGTTCGGTATTTGGTGACCTCCGAAGTCAAAGTATCTCCACAACAGCAGATTGTAATAGTCTGAAGAGATGTATTTCTACTATTCAAGAACAAGCAATATACCAATATACTCTTGGATTAAAATGGAGTAATTACAATAATATTTTCTTTAATTTTTTTTCAGATAGTTCAAAAATGCTGTTGCTCCTCAAAGGCTGATTGCATATTCAGAATAATGGCTTCCTACCAGCAACAAAATCAGTTTAATTCTCTCAGATTCATACATTTTCATCTTTAGTTAAATACACATTTATTCTAGCCATGTAGTTGAGATAGGGTAAGAAAACATGCTGCTAATAATACAGATTTACTCTAGCATAAACATTCTTTTATTATTATTTTTAAATAATTTTATTGAAGTTTTTAATAAACATGGTAAAAACTACAAACTAAACTAAAAGAAAAAGAAAAATGCAGAAAAAAGAAAAAGAAAAAAAGAAAAATTAGAAGAAGAAAGAAAAAGACAAATAGAAAAAAATAAGAATAGAGAAAAAGGAAAGAAATATATAAAGAAATGACTTCCCCCTTTATCACAAGTATAAACAATTTTAGTAACTTATCACCTTTTCTTAAAATATAACAAATGATCTCTTCTTCCCATATTTCATCTTATCTATAAACAAATCTTAAAGTCTCATAATTTCAGTCCTGATGTCAGCAAAAGTCCAGTAAGAGTTATCAGAGATAACAACATATCTATTTTAACCTTGATCAAATAAACCAACTTTATATTCCTTCTTTTTACTTTTCACAATCTTGATCTTTAATCCCTTCAAATACTGTCCTAGAACTTGATTTCATTTTTTTCCCTTCTCACAAAATCCTTCAAAACTTTAACAAGATTCTTTTGTAGATCGCTCTTTTGGTTTGTTATTTGTATATTTATTTATTTATATTTCAAATTTGTCACCGCCCATCTCACTGTGGAGTGACTCTGGGCGGTATATCCCTTTTAATTATTATGACATCAGCTGGTTTCATTTGTATATCCAGTGTAGCATCTTTTTCCATATCATTCTTGTAGCCTGTCATTTTTAAATCCACTTTCAAATTGGCCTCAGTCTTGTCCAATAAAACTTGTTCCTCTTCCATAACATCTTTTAAAGACATTCAATCTATAACGGCAGATATTTATAAAATTAACTTCTGAGTCCATTATTTACAAATACCTTTCAGTACATCCAATGTTAAAGTATTTTGCTCCATTCTATATTAGTACATCAAATTTAAGTGTTCTTCTCCTTTAAATGTAATCTTTAGTCTCTTCTGGTTTCCTCTAGTGTCCAAAGTCCCATCCTATCATTTTTTTTTTCAATGAATTCAAAACAAGAGCATTTTTCCACAGGAAGAATTCTTATAATTAATTTCTAAATCTTATTTCAAATCCATCTGGATCCTTAGTCCACTTGTAACTTTTCAAAATCAACGTTCTAATCACCCTTTTGCTGTTTATTCAAAATAAATAATATTTTTAAGTCCTTAAATCTGTATTTAAAACTTCTTTTGTTAAGGATTGAAGGAGACTCACCCAGTATTCTAAAACTTGCTATCACGAAGGTTCCTAATAGCTAAAAAGCAGTTGAAAAGCAATTTTTGAAAGAGATTAAGAAATGAGGCTCGGTGAACTTTATGTCCTTAAAGGCTATATTATGGCTGTGAGCTTGGTTGGAATCGCTTGATTCCCAGCCACTAGACTCACAAGTTGACCACAGAAACCTCAGTTCCTGCAATCTACTCACAAGAAGCAGCTGTCCGGAGTACAAGTGGGTGATCTTACAATCTCTCGTTTTTCCAGAGAGATTTCGCTGGCCAGAATTCACCATCTGGCCACCGATCTCACTGCAATGTTATCTCCTTCAGAAACATCTAGTTCACCACGAATCCTCACTGAAAGTCCCCCTCTTATCATTATTCTCACTGAAATACTTTTGGATCTTTGGATACAACTTTTTAAAAGTTTGGCAGTCTTACTGCTTTCCATAAATGTTAAGCTAGTGTAACATTCTATTTCAGTCTTGTAAAGATGAATTTGATGGTTCCTTCTTTGAAACTCTTTTTTGTATTTTGCAGGTCTTTAAAAGATATCTTTACTTAACAACCTGCAGGGCTCCTCTATATTATCAGTCTCAGTAGAGCCAACTGGTGGGAATAGGCTTCAGAAGTTTGGACCAGGAGCCAATCCTTTCAAGGTTTCATCCCAAGTTTATTGATGAAACTCAAGCTGTTGCTGCAACTAGAGCTGGATGAGCTTTTTTGCTACTATGCATTTGCACAAAAATTTAGACTGCACTGATCTCAGCTGTTTGCTGGCTTCCTGCCTTGCCTGATTTCGAGATGTACTGCTATCACCCCATTCTAACAGAGTTTCATATTTTTATATAAAGAACTACAATCTTGGCCTCCTCATTCTATATTGATGTTGCAGCTCTCCATTCAACTGCATTTGAGCCTCCTTTGGGATGATTTGACATAACTCATATTTGGTTTAATCTGGATATGAAGAAGTAAATGCTGCCTGATGTAAATATTTTTTGAAAACGAAAACATACTGTTATATAAAAATAAATCAAGATTTAGAGTTAGATGCATTAACAGCTGCATATTTCTGTTTGAAGTACTCATTTTGCAATTTTAAAGCAATTTGCCAATGGCGTTACTCTGTTTAAGGTCCTCTATTAGCCTAACATTAATTTCCCCCTTCCCAGAAGTATGCTCTTCTTTCTGTTGCTCTAGTCTTTGCTTTAATAGCATTGACATGATTTTATACCATCTGATTTCAAAAAATGCAAACTCCATTAAGGCAGCTGCAGAAAAGGGGAGGATCCAGGAGAAACCATAGCCAGCTATCTAGGAGACATACTCTGTCAAACTGAGACACACTAAGTGTTTTTGCTACTTCTAATAATTAAACTGAACTAAAATTTCAGGTACATTGTAGGATGTTGAGTAAGGTTCCCCTCCCAAGACTTCAGTTCTATGCATTCATATTTTCTGAGTTGCCTGGAACTGTATACAATGAGATCATACACCACAGTTATCTTATAAATGGCACAGGATATCAGTAAGTTATTTTTAGTTCTTCCCCTAACAATCCTTAGTGTAGAATCTGCCTTTTTCACAGCAGCTGTGCACATTCAGGTATTCAGTACAATTTTACAACCTCTTTCTTGTTCAGGCATTGCCACTGCTAGGTCAGATCCTATCAATTTCTATAGGTAATGTTAGGATATTTTGTTTTATTTTTGTTTGTTTGTTTATTAACAGCATACATACCGTATTTTTCCGTCAATAAGACGCCCCCATGTACAAGACGACCCCCATTTTTCCAACCCAAAATTAAGAAATCAATATTTTAAAGATAGTGCAGAACACATTTTTATTTAGTAATTAGTTAACATTGACCTGATACACTCAGTGGGAGGAGGTCCAAACCGTCTTTCTGCAGCTCTGTTTCCATGCTCTTTTGCATAACTGATTACATTCAAGCACGAGTGAAACTGCCGATAGCTTCTCTCTGCAAACAGCCTTCTCTAATTGGTTTGTTCAGCATCAGCTGACATCAGTTACATAAGGCTCGTGATTGGAGGAAGTCTGTTTGGGAGACAAGCTATTTCACTCGTGATTGGAGGCTAGCAATAGGAGGAAGCCTCTTTGCAGAAACAAAGTATGGGCAGTTTTGCCACGGCGCGGTTCTCTCCTCACTGACTTCCTTGAATAAGACACCCTTCAATTTTTAGGGTAAGGATTTTAGAAAAAAGTATCGTCTTATAGTCGGAAAAATACGGTATATGTCTTTTAGTGGTATTGAGTCCTGATAGGCATCCTTTTATGGTTATTTTTATATTTAGTGAATGACATTTGCCAATGTAATGTCCAAATCCCCACTTTAGTATTTCTAGTAATATCTTTTGAGAGATTTTTGCTTTTGAGAGATTTTAGTATTTTCTTTTGAGAGGTTTTAGTAATTCTAGTAATTTCTTTTCAGATATTTTTGCTGTTTCTTTTTGTTTTAAGCATCCTTAAAAAAAAGTGATGTCACTAACAAGTTGCCCTTAATAATTGATAATTGAACCATTGATTTTATTTGTATTCTGCTTTTGACTGGAATCTTCAAGCAGCAAAAACATTTACTATTTTATTCTATACAGCCAAATCAATACATACTCATGGTGGAAAATCATAAAACATACCAGGTTGTGATCCTGGTTTTGCCTCTATTCCTATCCTCTTATTTATTTTATCAGAGAGCAATTGCTCTTAAATTGCTGTTGTGGTGCTGAAGGATGGTCAGTCTAAACCAGAAAAGTATACAATGGAGTCTTTACCTGTGTCTTTCCCAGATGGAAGAAATGTACTGCCACAATGTTATTTAAAACTACTAATAAATCTAGAAGCCAGTGGAAAAGGCTACCTTATGATGGCATGAAGCCAGCTTTCAGCAGCCTGGACTTTAAACTTAGAAAAATCTTCAGGGGACATCTAATCTATATTTTGCACAGTAAGGTTGACAATGCCCCTTTAAATTGTAGGTCAAAGCATCTGTGATCACAGATGGTTGTTGCAGCATATTACTTTAAGCAGTATCCCCCAGAGAACAATAATCATTCCTGTGAAAGTGCTAGACACACCATCAGTTTTGAAATGAATACCCTCAAAAATTTCTCTCTATATGGAAAAGTCAGTGATTGATTAGCTTAATGCAAATAAACTAATACAGAAAAGAACAAAACAATCCCTACTAAAATCAATTGCTTTATTTCTGACTGTTTGAGGCCAATTGTTTAGGCTGGAATAGCTCTTTGTTCTGATCACTAGCTTGTGCCAGCACTGGAGTTATTCAAATAAGCTATAAGTAGAACTAATTGTTGTTGAAGTTGTATCCTCTTGTTCAGTAAGGATGGGATGGATTTGTTTTTCGAATGTAAATTGATTGGATTTCTTTTCAGTTTAATTCTGGGTTTGCTGGCTCATCTCAATGAATGATTCCAGATTATTTCATTACATTCACAGTACAAATGAGATTATTTATAATGAGAAATGCGGCAGTTCAAACCTGCCTCTTGAACCTTCCCTCTTCCCAAGTCATAATGGTGTCCTTTTAGTGAAAAGAAAGGACTTTCTATATGAGCATTGAAAAATAATTCCAGTTCTCAAGTCCATTAAGGATCAACATGTTCCTTTAAACAAAAAAAAGAGGAAGTGTGCCCCTTCATATGTTGAACTGCAACTTCTATCATCCTATAGCTTTGGTTATGCTGGCTAGGATTGATGGAGGCTGGAGTTTAGCAACCACAGGCAAATCACACATCGCTATCACTATTCAAAAACTACAGGCAGCCAACAATTGCAGATGAACCAGGAAATTATCTTCCCAAGACAAAAAGATGATGGCAATATCCTCTATATCCAGATCATAACATAATTGCTCTGAAGTGAAAATTAGGTTTTATACATGGAGACCTATGTGTATCAGGTCCAAGATGACCTGGAACAAGAACATGGTTGCCATGGAGATCTGGGCTCTCCCAGAACCCTCCACATGGAGGTGAAAATCTTTCAACACCAACAAGTTGGGGGACTGAACCATCAACCTGGTGACCAAATCCAGGAATCCAGGGAGGGATCTAGATGGTTGCAGGGCTGCCAATACACCAAACATACCCCTAGCTTGTCCCTATGGCCCAGCCCAACACAAAAGCAGTCAGGGAAACAGTGATCCTGGTCACTGTTTCGATCTCACAATAAATCAGTGCCACCCCACCTCCCTGACCATGGCATTGAGATTGATATAGGACTGAAAGCTAGCTGGACAGATTTCCAAAGAGCAATATTCCTGTCCTTGTTCAGTCATGTTTTGGTAATGCATGCCAGATCCACCTATTTGTCCATCACCAGAGTGTGAATGGACACAGCTTTCTTACAGTCAGATCTGGTGTTTACCAGCAATACCTTGGGGCCAGGTGCTCTGACAATCCAACCACCAGATCCCCAGGGTAAGGCTTTAAGCAGGTTGGAGAAGGAGGCTGCTACCAAGTGACAGATCACCCTTCCCTTGGAATGGCCAACCCAGTACTTTCTGCCACATCACCTCTGGCCTGACACTACTGAGCTATAACAACTGCCTTCTTCCCACATGTGTGTGTGTGCACACACGCACACACACACACACAAACACATGTTCGTCCAACATAAGTACTAAAATCATCCCAATTCCTACACTATAACCCAGTCACCCCTCCCTCAGCCTGAACATGGAGTCAGCAATCTGTCTAACCATTCAGCCATTCTTCAAACCAGCCATTACCCATACCCCACACAACACATCCCACTTTCCAACAGGTCCCACACATTCTAGACCTCCTATTCAATGTGGAGGTGAATATGTAAATAGAACTGTTCCAATGGTCTTGGGCACCTCCCCACCTCCCCCAGCTCACATTTTCACCACAGGTAAGGCTGCCCATACTCCCTTGGCTTTTTCCTGAGGGGCTGTCCCAATCAATATATAACGAAACAAATATACACACATATACACAAGAAACAGCATAATAGCACCAGCAGACACATTCAGGATCATGGTGTCACAGGATGTCCCCAGGAAACCACATTCCCCCCCCCCTTAATTCCCAGCAACCCCTTAATTCCCATCCTTGTCTTTCTCTAATGGGCCACCTCTCAAGCACCTCTGTGGCTGACCCATGTAAATAGTCAGGTCATAACCTCTCCAATTTGGCAGCCTACTCAGGCCCCTCAAGCTGATCATTATTGCCACCTAGGATGGGGTGGGTGCCTTCTCCATGGAAGCTCTCAAAATCAGTCCTAAATCCTACTGAACACCACTCTCCTTGGCTCCAGTACAGCTCTAACACTCCTTCCTATTGTTGTTGTTTCAGCCATGGAAGTAACCAAGGGACGTATCACCTTCAAGGCTTAAGCCCAAATTCTCTCACTCTATCTTGCCTTTTTACATCTTTAATAGGGTGCCTTTTGCAGATCCCATCCTGAATACATTTGACACTGACAATTACTGTATATTTATGTTTTTATTATGGTGAGGCCTATATTACAGAACAAATTGCTGTTGGACTTGAGACTAGCTTATTTATGCCAACTTAGGGCAGATCTTTTAGAATTTGAAGTTGCCTGTGCTGCTGACTTTTAATCTCTATGTTTGTGTGTATGTGCGAGTATGTGTGTGCAGGCACACACACATACTGTACATGGCTCAGAGCCATTTGGGATTGGGTTGCATATCATTTTGTTTGAACAACAAATAACATCTTGTTCTCAGGTGCCAATGGTGGCGGAGATATGGCCTGAGGCCACACCCACTGGCCCTACTCCTAGTTTGTAAATACTTCAGCATCCCATGAATATGCAGCTAAATGCTTTTAGTGTGAGATATTCATTTCCATTTGGAGATACAGACCTAATCTCTGTGCAAATGAGATACTTGAAAGCATGAAGGTCAGAGATATGGCTTGTGGGCTTGAGAGCAATCTTTCCTTTCTGCCTGCGTTTCTATTTAAACAAATGCCTGAATGAGACTCTTAAATAGGCATTGGCATCTGAGGCAGGTTTCTTAAGGATAGTCATCTAAAGCATTAGGTTTCATATGTTTGCATTTTAAACTATTGAACTGCCACTCTAACACAACAAAATATGGTGTATAGATATTGCTGAAACAATAAAAACAATTGTTTATATGAAACAATATAATTTAAGATAAAACAATATAATTTAATTTGGTTTGTATCTTAATACTTCAGTTCCAAAGCAGCTTAATGATGCTGGAAGTTGCCGGCCAGAAATGGTCGACACTTCAGTGGTTCGAGCCCAAGCTCCGCGCGGCAGGGTGAGCTCCCATCTTGCACCCTCAGCTCCTGCCCACCTAGCAGCTCAAAAGCATAAGTGAGTAGATAAATAGGTACTCTCACCCCAGAGGGAGGAAAAACGTTGGCAGTGCCTTGCACAGGAAAACGGGAATCGATTGCAGGTTGCTGGACGCAACGCAAAAGAAGAGACTTGATTTCCTGCAACCGCCAGCTGGACTCCGCCCTAGGAAGGAGGCAATGGCGAACCACTTCTGAAAAAACCTTGCCAGGAAAACTGCAGGGACTCGTCCAGGTAGTCTCCGTAGAATCGGTCACGACTGAAAGCGGATTAAAAAAAAAAAAAACTTCAGTTCCAAGGAATGTTAAATTTCTTCATCCACATTCCATAAGAGACATTACAACAGTGTACACTGTATTTTTCTGCTTATATCCTTTTCTGCTGGATACAAATGTTGCTTTTAATGTTGGCTTTCTATTGTTTTAAGTTGGTTTTATTGTATAAAACAACTAGATTATTTTATGTTAATTAGGAAACACTTCATTTAAAAAAGAGGGAAAATTAGCCCAGAGAGAATATTTGAGTGCTTCAGGTGGATGACTTTTCCTATTGCTAGTCAAAATATTCCCTTTTCCCAAACCCTGACGGGTTTTCTGTGGTAAGAAAAAAGATGGATGAAGCTCTGGGAAAATATGGGAAAATTACAAATGTAGGGTGATGATGCCTAGACTCCTTCCCTAATAAATTTCCGTGAATTGTACAGTAAACCCTCATTCAAAACATTCATCCTCCCTTTTCCTAATCATTTTCCTGTCTCCTTCCCCTTCACAACTGGAAATTGTGCATTTGCATATCACTGTACCTGCAAACCCATTTGCCTAGAAACATTGCTAATAGTATAAACAGAAACTAGATCTAACTGGCATCCATTTGCTTGTAAACAGAGTCTTGTGGGCGATGCTCAGGGGCATGACTATGCTTGTAAACACTTTTCTTGGTACCCATGAGGCTTTCTGTCTGATTTTTAAAATAATTGATAATGAGATAAATAATAGAGGAGGAGGAGGAGGAGTTTCAAATGTACCTCTGTGCAAAACATAGTCTATGGAGGCCTCCTTAGGAAAAAAAATGATTTAGAAACGTTTCCATCTGCACAAAAATAATAGAAAGAAAAACTGGAGAGTGGAAAGGAGCATTCTGGGGAACTGATGGGGAGGCAAAAAGCATTCTTACTAGTTTGCTCTCTGGACTATCTTTGGACTACCTCTTCTGTGCCATTGATTTTGTGAAAGAGCAAGCTTTTCTGACAGCCATACTGTGAGAGATCCAAACCAGCTCTCAATATTTTAAATATGCCCAGGCTCAGAAAGCTGATGACACCCGATTTACCATGGTCATCAAGCTATGTAATTGACATCATAGGAATTAAGAGATATCAGGGAGGGAAGATGGAATAATCAAATATGAGTAGCAATTTAATGGTCAGCTTTCAGAGAAAACATGGGAGTCCTTCATCCAAGTGCTTGAGCCAATGGGAAAAAATGAAATATCCTATAAAAAGAACATGCAAATGGCCTTAATTTTTTAGAAGACTGACTTGAAAGTTCTCATCTATTCTCAAGACTCCTTAATATAAAATATTTCTGAGAAGCTATATAAACCTTCAGCATGGCAAAAAAATAAAATAAAATAAAATAAAATAGTAAAGGCTGACAATGACAGAGGGAGAGAGGCTAGGAAGTTAACATACAATCTGTCATTAAGGCAGGTTCTATTAGCTTCCACTCAGTCATTTGGCTCCAAAACTTAAATGTCAAACCAGAAACTTCAGAGGATTCATCATCTGAAAAATAAGTTTTATTTACTAAGAAAGGGGAGCAAATTGGTTACTTTTTAACTTAATGATAATTCCAAAGTCTAGGATGATTGAATGCCCAGGATTATTGAAGAGGCAGCATGCAGTCCTATAGTTTTTTTTAAAAAAAACAAGCAGATAACATTTATTTGATATTTGTTAGTAATGTTTTAATTTTATTGGTTATTTTGGGACATTTCTTCCATATACCTCTTGCTATTCAGTTAATTGCTTCAACAAAGAAATTCAAATCACTGAACCACTTTTTGTAACAAAAAACAATGAATAATTCCTTCCTTCCTTATTTTTTATGAAAATAATCTAGAATACTTACTATTATGATCTTTAATTTCTGAAGAAGTCTACATAGGACCCAGACACACACAAGTGCCTAAAAACACCATATAGCCTATCTGTAGCATAGCCATGGGATAATTTTTTTTTAACCAAAGAACTAATATCCTTTCTCTGCCCTCCAGAGCTCCATGACTCTGAATACACAAGGGTAAACATGTAAATATAATATAATGAACTTGCATAATTAAACAATGTCTTCTGAATATCATGGTACCACTGCCTTTTGGAAATACATATTTTAATGAGGATTTCAAAAGAATCTAACAGAAATTGACCATAACAATGTAGGGATGAGAGTCAAACTACTGTATCTTCAAAAGAAATTCTTCTCTTGAAATTAAGATGAAGCTTTGGATGCTCTAGAGAAGGACTAACCTCAACTATCAAAGTGGTTCACTCCTTGATATGTAAATACTTATCTTCTTACTGTAAAACCATACAATCAAGAGGCTACATCCAAAATCAGGGTGGTAGAGTTCTGCTTGCACAACAGGATTCGCCCCCTTCCTTTCTCCTTCACTTCTTTGAATATAGCCTTAAATTATTTTTGAGAATTTTTCAGCTCTCCAAAGAATATTTGGGAGAGCTCAATTAATTAGAGAAGGAATCCATTCCACAAGCTTTCTGTTAGAACTCACAGTCTCCTGCTTTCTAGCCTGGTGCCTTAACCACTAGACCAAACTGGCTCATATTGTTATATGGAATTAAAAACTTTACCAATCCACTAGTTACACTCTATTTTTTATTTTTACTATCTTTATTTTTCATTGTGATAGCTTTTATATTCACAAATCACTTCATTCCTCAGATAGCTACTACCTTCTCAATTCATTATTATTTGTGGTGTTAAAATATTACACTGTTACTAGATATAATCCTTTATATGACTGACAAATTCCACTGGGAATTTTTAATTAAGTGCTAATAGCTTCTGGCACTTAAATAGGTAGATTAAAACCAGTAATTCTGAGTTTTAAAATCTGGTCTACTTGGACTAAAGGGAAGGTTTAAGCTCCCAGGGATAAATCCTGATATATGCCATTGCACTTAGTACCCATTACTGGATATAGATTTATATACTGCTGAAAACAAGTCCAGGAGATCACAGTTGATTCTATTAGGAAACATTCGATTGTTGATGAGCGTACATATCAAACTGGTCAGTCAGAATCCCTGAAAAATATCCACAGTCTAAAGTTCAATATCAGAAAATTTCATTGCACCTATATTGTTATGTAACAATTAGGAAGTTATAACATTCAAGCCCATTACAAAGTCTTATGGCATAGCTTCTGAGCCCTGTTGGAAAGACAGAGATGGTATACCCGAATCCCTTATATTTATATTTTTAGACCATCTTATTACCAAATGATAGCAGGTTCATTTCTTCCAAACTCTCAATGGGCAACTGTCTAGTATGGCCAGCAGTTGCTGGAGACAAAATGACCCTTGGATTCATTCAACACAGCATTTCTTATACCCAGGATGGACCATTTTATCTTCAGCCTTGTTACTGAACATATTAGTTGTATTCACCTACCAGAAAATTAAGCAACTGTTTCAATTACTTCTTTGGTAGATATACAGAAAATCATTTAACTATACAACATTTTTTAATTCTGATACGTAATTATTTTTTCTTATTCTCTGTGCAATTGATAAATTTATCAATCAGCCTTGAGGTAAGTGACTTCTGAGATAATATGGCTCTTTATACCAAAGTCAGGTGTTAATTGTTTCTGCCAGCCAAGCTGAGGTGGAGTGATCACATAGACACAGGCAGATCTAGGAGTGGTGCAAAAGCTGTACATGTGGAGGGATCCTAAATTTCCATAAAATAAACTATATGCTTGGTAACCACAATGACTAAACTCTGTTAGTAGTGATCAATTCAAGGAGGCCAGTGTCAGGACCAAATCTTGTTTCATAACTTTTTAATATTTATTGTTAATATCCTTTGAAGAAATTTCCAAATACTTGGGCTTCTCTTTTGAGCCTATGTATGGAAACTAGGAAGACCTTTTATGCATTGCTAAACAAAAAAAGGAAATTCATTCACTCATTAGTTAAAAAAAAAGATATTCCATAAGGCTAACAATTCTTGGCTGCAAAAAAATAAAAAAAACATGGAGCAAAGGGATACAGAAAACTAATTTTAGATGCTGCCATCTAGATTTTTGTGGACCATCATCATAGCTTAATATTTCATAAAAAATGTACATGCTAATCCCTATCTCTAGCTGCAAATTTAGAAATAAAAACTTATCTTACCATAGTGTGTGAGATTGAAGCTAAGTAAACTGTGTATCTGCTCAGTCAGACATTGAGTGTTGCTGAGTAACTTTGAGACCCCATTCTCTCTCTTTTCTCTCTTTCTCAATCTTTAAGTCAGAGGTTTTTTGCACTACAGCCTTTGGCTGTTTGTCTCCCATGTGTAAACTGGCTGGAAATGAAGCCGGTTTAGAAATTCTCTTCCAGATTTCAGCCCCTTCCTGCACTTTGGCAGTGATGGTGGTCTGATGTCCTCTCCAGAGCACATTTATCAGATTGATGGATTCCCCTCTTTTTTACCTTTACTTTTCCTGGACTCCTGTGAACAGAATAGAAATTACTAGTTTTACCATTTTCCCTCACACTTGGGCTAAAAAGGGAATGTGATAGAACTCTTGTCTGTAGGTCCATCATTTTACTGTTCCATCAATGAATTTGTTAAAAAAAAAGTGTATCATTTCAATGTTTCATCAACAAACTTGTAAAACGAAGTCTGCCATTTCACTGTTCTATCAACAAACTGGTAAAAAAGTCTGTTTTACTGTTCAGCTGGTGAACTTGTTTGAAAAATGGCTGTGGAGAGCAGTAACCGGTAACTAGAAAGGAGGGGGGCATTCTTTTCACAGTACATAGTAGCCAGCTGGAATGGTGGTGCTTGCCTACAATGAAATGAAGCTCAGCCGATGAACCAGACAGTTGATGAACTTGAGCTAGCAAAAGTCAGAAAGCACAACTTTTGATGCATAGCAGAAAAAGACAGGTGGAGTTTTGGGCTAGGTGTGGATATAGAATGACATCACACTTTCCTGCCTTCAGAAATGGTCAGTGGCCTGTAGTCTTATTGGGAGAAGCTAATCATTCAGATCAGCCCTCAACAGAACACATTTTCAGACAAAGGAAGTTCTCCATAAAATAGGACGTGTGGCCACAGTATAATAGGGAATAACCCTCAGAGAATTCAAATTTACTGAAACAAAGTCAAATCAGAGTTGAGAGAAAACATACAGGGATGTTGCACAAAGGAACTTGTGCAACTGTAACCTAGTTTGTGCCTAAGTGTCTAAACAAAACCTGACACATAAAAAATGAACAGTGCTACTAGAAGCCAGATTATAGCAGCTGAAAGTATCTTGTAGCTGGAATATATGATATTAACACAAAACTATTTTCTCCTGATTGCTGGTAAATACACCTGGGAGTTTGATATAGAAATGTCTGACAGCTCCTTTAAGCACTACAAATGATTAGTTTGTTGGTTTGAATATCTGAACTGTTCAAAGAGTATATGCAAGATGCTCAGAACAAGAGATAAGAAAAATAGTAACCCGGTGCACTGCTGTTCAGATCTGCAAAGCTCCAGCAGCTACATTTTGATTTAAGACTTAGAGAGCCACCGGATGCACGCTGTGATATATTTGGCAGAGTTACAGGATATATCAGCAGGCAACCTGGAAGCACTCCCTTCCCCCAATAAAGGAAAAAGGTGAGCAAATAAATCTAACAAATGTTGAAAGAAAACCTTCTTTTTAAAGTACCTTGTTGACATCAAAGAAGATGGGAGAGTGGAAACAGTGAGAGAGAAATGGCAGATGGAAATAGCTGAGTAGCACAGTGAGATCTCAAGCTTGGCTTCTAAGACTCAGGTTGGGGGTTCATTTTTAGAACCCCAGCCAACACATTTAAAACACAGTGATACGTGCTTCTTTCATGATTTGTGTTCTTTTTACCAAACCTGCATACTTCTAGTTTAGTTGTTTTCTTACTGAGCCATTCTCTCAGATCAAATCACATCACATTCCAAAAGTTAGCAGCCTAGGGAAATTGACAGTTGCCAGATGAAGACATTTGCAAGCTCTTCCTCTTGCAGATGAAGTTTTAGAGGCTGGGCAGCCATCGTAAGAGAAAGAAGAAATGTGCTGTTGGCAAAGGCCTGTATATATTTGGGGTCTTGGGTGCCTTATTACTGAAGGGGTAACTACATTAGTTGTGTCTTACATTTTATGATGTTGGATGAGCAACTTCTTCAGCTCAGAGGACTAGCTCTCATGGATAAGGCCTCCACATTCTTCCATACTAGCAAGAAGTAGGGCGGCAAACTAATGGCACCTTAGTCTGAAAACCAATTAAGAAAATATAAAGGCGCCTTCTCAAAACTGAATGATCCACTTCTACTAAGTCCTAGCATGCAGAAGCCTCGCTTTCAGAAGATAGGAACTTCCCCCTGCTCAGTCACCCCCTCTCTTCCTGTGACTCAAGCTGTCTTCCAATGCTCCCACCCCCGTGCCTGCCTTCCCATTGACTGGATCTTTCCTACCAACAATCTCTGTGCCTTCTGGATCTTCCTGAATGAGATGGGTTGAGGACATTATCAGGAAGCTAATTGACTTGTGGTGGTGCCTGTCAAACTGGAAAAGGGCATGATAAGTTCCATCAGGCAGTGGGGAGGATTAAAGAAAAGCTTTTTCTTGAGAGAAGCCACACCATAAAGATTATCCAAGTACAGTAAAAATAATTTTTAAAAAGTAATTTTAAAGAAGAAAAGGAAAAAAAATTCCCAAAATGTCATAGCTAGAAATCTAAAGTGCAAGCAAGCAGCAATTTCGTTTAAATCGAAATGGCTGGATGATTCTTCAGAAACAGTTACACCAAAATCTCACAGTATGATGCTTGTTGAAATACTCACACATGATTAATAGATCTGGACGGTTTATTGTACAATGGCAAATATTAAGGATTTCAGAGGGGAAATATAAAGTACACCATACTCTTTTTCTCTGCAGCCTTTGACCGCACTGAGTCAGATCCACTAAATAAGCTGTATAACAAGCAAGCGGACTACAATGCCTCTAGTGCACCTTACTGTAGATTCATGTGGATTTATTAATATGTTGCTAAATTATTCTCATTGAAATTAATAAATACCTTTGAGAAGTCAATATTTATTATTTGCATTACACTCACTTAGGTGCCCCCACCTCACAATGCACACATTTGAACTCTGGTGCAAACAAGTGGCATAGAAGCAATTTGTTGTGCAAACAAAGCTATCAAACAATCAGGGGAACATTGCCAGATGGCCCCCTCTCAGGCCACAATTCCAAAGGGTAGAACTGTCAGAAAAAACACCTTCCTAAAAAGGAAGCATATGCAAAAACACAAACACATACACACAAAGCCACAGAGAAGCCAGTTTCAAATACTGTAATGGAATAATTATTTTTGTTTTCTTTTTCTTTTTCTTATTTTGAGTGTGCTTCAGTGTCAGCCATAATTCCAAACTGAGCCAAGGTGAATTTACCCACTGCTAAGAAGGAGTTTTGCACTGGGTACCCAAGCATTTACTGTCTTTAACCACCCAATAGAAAAGATCCTGGAAGAGCTCTTAACACTCCATAAAAAGAAGTTTTTACTCACTATCTGTCCCACTCCAGAGTATAATGGAGAATGCATGAAAAGTGCTGAAGACACTCAGGTAGCAAATGCAGAAATCATTCATAGGTGGGTGTTGCGTTTTCTGCACCTGCCAGCTGCTTTCCTGTTTCGTGCCCTCTTTGTCCTGCCCTGTTGGAATATGTGGAAAAGCCTTCACTGGAAAAGGGAGCAGGAATTCTTGAGTCAGATGGCAGAATTAGAATGACCTTCACCTGCCCTTAATCCTGTGATGTTGTATGGACATCTGAGCATTTCGGAAATAGTAACAATAGAAAGAGATGTATCCTTGAAGCAGGAGAAAAGAAGTATGTTCTCAAACTTCTTCAAGTTCAAAGGCTCGGCATTGTGCACCAAGTTCTTTTTGTTTGTTGATGCATAATTTGTATTACAGCAGCAGTATTTGCTCTGCTGAATACAAAAATGTTAGGCAATGGCCCAATCCAGTTGAAAACTAATGTTACAAAAGGGATAGAATACTCTCTATTTCATGAACAGATTTCACAGTGCAAGAGACCAGATTCTTAAATGTATATTGTTATTGTTCTGTTATTTGCAGAACAGTCTTAACTATGTATATACTGTAGATATGTACACCTAAAATGGAAACCTTACAGCATCAAATAGTAATTCTAGCTGTGCTCAAGGGGATGTAACCTCAAGGAAATGCCTGTATTTCTGCAATTTTAATACCACATATCAAAGTAACTGTTTTATGTTGAAGGTATTTATTATATTAGCATCCCATGCTTCCCCATGCTTCCTCTAAAGAGCTCAAGGATATATGTGGTGTTTTCTCTTGCATCCTCATATATATGATTAAATTAACATAGGAAGGGCATTAAAAGTGTCATAGAACTTGTTGATATCCACCATTCTTAGAGGGGATGAAATTCAGTGTCAGTGTTTCCTCCTACTTCTGCACGGGCTTTTGAGATTAGGACATCCTGATATTAGAAAGGCCCAAAGGGGGAATGATTGGGAAGAGGCAAGATGAACATTTGCTGGATTCTAAGTCCTTTGGCATTCTGCCATTGTTCAAAATTACTGAATAAATTTACATCAGCTTAAGAGCTGGTACTCCAAAATATTCTCTCTGTGTGTGTCTAACACACATACACACATCTTCAGAGAAACACCAGATAAAGCCATACACTGCTCTCCTCTTTCCAGCCTGTGCTTTGCAAGGTGTTTGGCTATGTCAAACCACTCACAGTGGAGTGTTATAATCATCCATAAGGATTGTTCTGCAAGTGGTCCAGTATTAACTCAGGCTTGTATAAATTATTGAAAACTCTGGCCTTCTTAGTCTGAGTCCAACACTCTAGCTCAGTGTTTCTCAACTTTGGCAACTTTAAGATATGTGGACTTCAACTCCCAGAATTCCCCAACCAACATGGCTGACTGGGGAATTCTGGGAGTTGAAGTCCATGTATCTTAAAGTTGCCAAAGTTGAGAAACACTGCTCTAGCTACGATACCTTACTACTGTAGTTCTCTTCCTGCAATTCATTATATGCTGTGTAATCTCCTTTGGCATTCTGGAAATCCTGTATTTCTGCTGTTTAAGTGAATACTACCTGATTCTTTCATTTTCTGGTCTCATCTTGATAATAGGCTCTTAAGTGAAATTCACACTTTCTTATTCCTGTTTACCGCATGGGTGTCCGTGTCACCTAAAATAATTTTCCTTCTCTCTTTTCAGAAATCTGCTTGTATGATAAATTCAAAGTAGCATTATTTATAACTACAGTCACTATCCAACTCTAAATTATCTTACATTGGTTTTGGCAATCAATTTATAAAAATTAGAATTATGAGCAGGTATTTATTTTATTGCTTAGTGAAAGCTTTCTTCATTTGTGCTGAATATGTGAAATGCATCTCCACTGAATCTAATGTTGTGGATTGCTTGATTTCGCCTGCCATCTTGTGGTTCTCCTGGGCAGGTAAAGGATTGCTGATTCAATCCAGCCTGAATGTTGGACTGAGCCGGATTCAGTAACGACAGAAACCATTTCAAAACACAGAGTAGCATTTTGTTTCACCTCTTCATTGGCAAAGAGAATATATGTTATATAGAAGAGCAAAGTATTATTTTAAGGCTGTGCTTATTTTTGTTACAGTTGAACTGTAAGAAACGTTTTCTCCAACTTGAAATATTTCTATGTGGTATAGTCTTAGATATTTAAATTAGATCAATACTACAAAAATGTGTTATTGTAATTTCTCACCATCTTTATCCTTGATGATTGTTTTTATTTGATTTGATGTTTTTATCTGTTTTTATGTTTTCTCTAGAAGATCCACTACATATCCTTCTTAGCATTGCTAAAATTAGAAGGAATATCCTGTGTATCCTAGTCCCGTAGTCAACAGTTATTTCCTGTCCTGCTACAAAGTGATCCAAAATTCTGCTATTTAGAGAAAATAAATAAAGATCTCTTCTTATGTTGGAAAAGACAGGATCTTCCTTACTAAAACCCAAGGTAAGCACATATAGTTGGAAATAGATTCATGGCCTTGCATACATTTTATTGGTGAAGCTTTTATCTTTGCCTCTTCTCGATTCTCTTAATATTTGCAAAGTTGTACATCTTGCCTTGGGGCAACAGTAAATGAAGCAACGGCCTTATAATATTTTGCTGATTTTCAGCCATCCTACATAAGCCTTTAAAAAAAAAAGGGCTAAAGTATAAACAAAGTTTTATATTATATATTATATTATACTTTATATAAACAAAGTTTATACTTTAATCCCTCAAATGTCAATAACTTGTCTGTAGAGGGGAAAGGGAGGAAGAAACCATATTGTACCTCAGGAGATAGAAGAACATTCCAACAGTGCAAGCTCATCAAATTAACTCAGTTTTGAAAGCTGCCCCCCGCCCCCATCCTCAGGAAAGAACATGATATTTCTACCCAGTTAGTTTAGTTCTTTGGCTGCAAGTTTTGAACTTCGTTGTTATGTACTGGTGGAATGCCAAGTTTCGTTTTATTTTTCCAGTTCTCTCTCTCTCCTCAATCTGCAGCCACTCCAGCTTCCTACAATCAGTGATCTGAAGGAATCCCATGGAAGCATTGCTTCATGACAATGTCTTTGCATTGATTTAGTTCAAGTATATGAAGCCAGGGAGAGTAAAGATCTCTGAAGTGTGATTGTACAAGTGACAGGATGTTCATATAACTTGCCTGTTGGCTGCCTGCCTGCCTGCCTGCCTGCCTGCCTTCCTTCCTTCCTTCCTTCCTTTCTTTTTATTTATTTATTTGGGGGGGGGGGGCTGCCCAACTCCAGGGGACTCTGGGTGGCGTACAAGAGTAGAAAAAAACATAAAAACAGCTAACAACATTAAACCAAACAGACAGCCCAGACTAAAACAATCTAACAACAAAATCAACAAAATGAAACGGGCCATTGAACCAATAACAAACATCAACCCCAGGCCTGGGACCAAAGTCAGGTTTTCAAAGCTTTCCAGAACCTCAGAAGAGAGAGCACTACCCTTATCTCTGGGGGGATGCTGTTCCAGAGGGTGGGGGCCACAACAGAGAAGCATGCTTCCTAGGTCCCACAAGATGGCGATGTTTAATGGAGGGGCCTGGAGTGCACCCACTTTGCTGGAACATACCGGGTGGGCAGAGACGATTGGAGACAAGCAGTCTCTCAGATATCCAGGCCCTATGCCATACGGGGCTTTATAGGTAATAGCCAGCACCTTAATTGCACTCGGAAGCCAACTGGCAACCAATGTAGCTCATGTTCCTCCTATAACAATGTAGACACATGGGCATACTGAGAGGCACCTGTTACTGCTCGCACTACTGCATTTTGAACCAGCTGGGTGGTCTTCAAGGGCAGCCCCATATACAGTGCATTGCAACAATCCAGTAGTAAGATGACCAGGGCATGAGTGATGTAATTATATCACTCTTATAATTATATCAGACTTACAATTAAGTGCAAGAAGCCCAGACTGAACACACAACAATTTCCACAGCATCTTTTTCTGCTCTGTATTTTGTTTTGAAATTAGTTTATTTTCCATGAAATTGAGTAAGACTTATAAAAAAAAATATAGAACAATTTTTTCCAATAGCTCACTATCACATTTTGCTCTTTAGGAGACCTTTTATTTAAGTTAGAGTTGGAGACAATTACCAACAGTTTATATTCCTCTTATATTGAATGAAACCTGAAATCTGCCTCTAAGGTTCTAGCCAAAATGGGCACTCCAGTTGTATGCTAAAACAGATTCCACCTACCCACACATTTTGAAGTGAAAATGTAAGCTTTTTGCTTTTAAATAATTGTTGAACCCTGAGAGTTGAGATAAAAAGAGCACCACAACTTTCTGGTCTCTAGAAAAAATTCTATCCTGAAAGGATCTTGCATTTCTTACTCAAGAAAGCAATCTCTCTTTTCCGTTTTCTTTTCTTGTTCTGGAAGCAACTCATCAGATTTCCCCCCATACTCAAAAGAAGCAGGTAAGGACAAAGTCTTAAAAAGGGGTAACTGTGCCTACCCCTCACTCCTTTTCTTCTAATGAGTCCATAAGCGTTTTCCATGCACAGAAACTCTTCTCTCCCCCAATAACTGTTTTGAAACCTAAAATGTATTCCCATGATATAGTTTGGGGTTCTGTTTTTCAATTACTGTGTACTCAGACATTCAGTCCACCACCTCACTTAAACGGACTTTCTTGTTTTTCAATGTCCAGGTTTTTCATAGCAGCCAGCATTCAGAATCAAAACAAATCCTTCATGTGTGTGTTCTTTTTAAACATATGTAAATAGGCCTATTTCATAATAATCCCAACACTGATGAAAAAAAACAAAGGCAAAGTGGGGGAAGAATCCCCCCTTCCCACTCCCATAATGTGTAGGATTTAGGACATGGTACTTCTTTCATTCTAAATCCCCACCTTCCACACACACAAACTGTCTGACCTGCCACAGGAGTTTTATAGATGACACACTGGATTGTTTTCCTTGATTTTGCAGCAAACTAAAATTCAACAGTAATTCAACTGGCCAGGTGGTAAGCTAGTGATCACCTGATTTACCCAGTACATTTTAAAATCCAGTTAGCAAGTTTTTTATATATATATTTTGTGTTAATATTCAAAGAATTCTGCATAATAGGGTACAAAAGTTCCAATAAAAAAGTGCTTTTATAGTTTCAAACATATTGCGATTATCTTTGGTGCCTAACTAGGCTAATTATCAAGAAATTCCAGGGATACATACAATTTCAACTTGCCAGCAGTTCAAAGACTAAATTTATTTTTTTCAAAGTACAAATACATAGAAATGGGGGGATTCAGGAAAATCTATGAAGGACATAAAAGTTGCACTTGACAAGTTACAGAAAAACAGCAAAAGCTAGTATTAATTTTTACTATTTAATCAGCTTCTTATATCTTAAAGGCTTCCAATGTAACATATATTCCAATGTAACTTATATATTATTTAAATACATATCAGTTTTATGAAACATTTATTATCTTCAATTCACAGTGTGATCACTTGAAATGTCCTAGACTGGATCTATTCATGGGAACAGTGAATAAACATTTCAGCAGAGAAATTATTTCTTTAAAAGAAAGTTTCCAAGTTCAACAATGATGGATAACATCCATGTCTCTCATTAAACTTCAACAGGCAGAAAGTATCAACAGGCATATGCTTAATACAAAGCTTACAGAACCAGTATTAAGACTTCCTGTGTTATCACCTGGCTTTGAATTAATTATCCCATCTCAACAGGGACATCACACACTGCATTAGCATTTGCCTTTATGGTACCTGGCATGATGCAAGTCTGCTTCTGTGAACGTTTCAACTTTGCAAAACAAAACAAAAAGACAACTGAAAGAGTTTTATGCACATCTTAAGATTTCAACAGGACATGCATGCACTGCTTATCTATAAAAATATCAGGTTCTTACTGCTAATATTGTATGTGAGCTAAAAGTAGAAAATGAAACTCATCAGAAGCTCTTGGAAGTACAGCAGCCTTAATCACCAAGGACAAGCCTCTTTATAATGTACCAGATGAGTAAATAATTGATAAAAATAATTTTCAATGAAAAGAAATGAATAAATTTTTGTAAGCCTCCATTCTCTATTTATAATTATTCTCCTATATTTAGAACAATCTGAAAAAGCTTTAAATGCCCAGTATGACCATAACATCTCCTACTACTTATTAAGACCCAAACAGTTTTCACATCCCGGTTGAATTATTTTACTACTCGATTTCTTCTGGCATAGCTAAAATTCTCAAGTCCGGGACATTAACACTTACTCACTATTCCCTATCTTAGCATCCCCCTGATGTGATGGGATGGCAACTCCCAGAATTCTAGGCAGCATAACCTCGACTTGGCTAAGAGTGCTAATAATTCAACACAAGACATCCAGAGGAAGACATCTAGTCTTTTGCGTCTTCCAACTAAGTGAAATAGAAACTTCTATGACACTGGCATTATTTGCGTGGTCATCAAACTCCTTTCTACCTTTCAAGTACGAATATGAATATTTTCAGGACAAACAAAATGTCAAGAGTGTTTATGGCTTAATGATCCAGGAGGATTTATATAGTGCTATCTGCTTTTATGATAACTATTTACCTGCTGCTAAAACTCAAGATCAACCTGAATACACTCACTCATTCTCTCTCTCTCTTGGATCTCAGAGTGTATACTAAGTCATTATCTTTTGTCTTCGAGGAGTGTTTAAAAAAGATACTTGAGCTTCCTTCTGAGGCAGCAGTTAAAGTAATTTTAACAGAATTGTTAATATTTCACTCTAAAATGAAGTCAGCTGTGGCTGTTTAGCCACCATTAGTAATACTTCACTTGTTATAACTGCTACTTGTTTATCACTACATAGGCTCAAACTTACCTGGCCTTTTTTAACTAAAGTGAACTTTTTTGATGATTAAGAATGTGATTAACTAATTCCAGTGTATCACTAGCAAAAACATTGTTAGAACTTATGAAACACCTATAGACTAAACTGAAGTACTTTGCCAATATATATATTATTATACACAGAAGATAGTAAGAACCTCCCTCATCTTGAAGCTCCAAAGGAAACCTAAAATACCCAAAACAATGAGCCCAGGGCCATTCCTGTTGCTGCCCCAGCCAACATGCCCAATGCCAGGTCTCCATCATTATCTCGGTAACGTTCTCGAATGATGACATGGTTTGCAGGAAGCTGACCATAGGGTCCTGGAGGGAATAAAAGAGAATATCAATGAACTAAAGTTGAAATCATTTCTTTTCTGTTTATTTTTGTATTGTTCTAGCACAATGAATGTTGGGTCTCCATAAAACTGGGCACCCAACACATTCTGGGCTATACCTTATTATGAAGTAATAAAGGAAGTTTTGCAGTGAATGTGAACTAGAAAAGCTTGAATTTAATAGCAAATAGCTCTAGAGAACATACCTATCATTTACATACACACAAAACAAGGGGCAAATGAAGGAACACCAGTAAGAACAGTTGATTAAGACTGCATTTGTATTCAGATACTGCACTCTTTTAACCCATTCCTGATCCTCCAAAATGCTTTGGAAGAGCAGGAGGTCTTGCTTGAATGAAGTCATTGTGAGAACACAAAGAACTCAGGCTGAAGAACTGGAAGATAAGCTAGTCATACAGTACTCAAATACTACATAATGAACAAAGCAACTACAGCATGATATAATTGGCTCTCATACATAATCATTTATCAGATAACTTTGTCTCATCATAATTATCAATTTCTAGAAGTAAGCCAAGAATTGGTAAAGCACCAATGGGGTAAGAATTGGTGCTCAGATTCCTTTGCGTATCCACAGCAACTCTAAAGAATACTCAAGCACTGAATGTGTCTGTCATATGGCATCAACTCTCCCATTACTTACAAAACTGTAACTTATTTTAGGACTATTACTAAGCAATTAAATAAAAGTACATTCCTGATGTGAGTGGATGCAAACAGGATATACTCAATAGTGTAATCCTGTAAGTAATCTTCTCATAAATGAGTCCCACTGAGTTCAGTAGCATTTACTTCCAGATATGTATAGAACTGCTTCCAAAATAACCCGCTGATTCAGTGCAAACACACTAGATATAAAATATGGTAAATAAAATACTTTCTCCCCATTCCTTAATATATGGCAAAGGCAGATAACCTTTAGGCCACATGTGATTCCCTGGTCTGTGTTGCACCACCAAGATCACATGGCTCAAATTTGAATGGCAAATTACTCATTAAAAAACAACCACCCTAAAATAAGAGTATTAAGCTTCTCAGTAGACCTAATCCAACTATTTTGCTTAGCCTTCTCTTATTAAAAACAAAGTGGGATGTGTGTGGAAATGTCAGCTCTAGATCTTCTGGTGACTTCACTACCATGGTGCCTGAAGGTCAATATTTTTTTAAAAAGTAGTACTGCAGAAGTTTTGCAACTTTTGGTTGCAAAAGGATTGCTTGCCCCTGCTGTAGAGTAAAAACAATGCCTGCATATAATTTATTAAAAATGACTCTAAGTTGTGAATCAGCTCAAGAGAAAAATAAACAGAGCAAGTACCTTGGTTTGGATATTGGTAAGGTACAGCATATGTCTGTCCATTAGAAGTATAGATGATCTGAGGCCCTGGATATGCACCATTGTATTGTGAGTAACCATAAACCTGAGGAAATTATAAACATGTTAGGAGCATTTGTGAGAGAAATCGCATCCAAGGATTCCTTTTCTAAATAAAATGTTGCACCTTTTGGGAACAGTGGGCACATTTGTAATTTTGAAATCATGTTATGAACATTCTCATAAATGGTAGAAGTAAATGTGGCCAATTACAAAACACTTATTTACCAGAAGGTCAAACAGATTAGGCTGTTCCCCAGCACCACTTTCACCCTCTCAGGATGCTCTCTCTGTCATTAGCTGATCTTTGCCTCCCCCCCACCCCCCACCCCGAACTGGCAAACACACACAAAGCCCACCATTTAGTTTAGTTAAGAATGCTTTTAGGATCTAATGGGGACCAAAGTAATCCTCAGAAACAAAGGGTATACTTAAGCTAAGTACTTAGCAGCATCTTAATTTTCCATTTATTTGCTTTCAGTCTAAATAAGCAGATGGACAGGGAAGGGAAGTGTGACTTGCACCCACTGGTGCCCACAAGTGTCAGGGTGGGGACCCAGGACTAGGATGCTACAGGCTATGGTTTAATTAGGAATGGTTGGCATAATGCACCTGTATGAAAAATTAAACAGTATTTCCTAACAGTTCTGCTTCAAGTCAGAGACCCTGTCAGCAAGTTTAATGCATGATGACATCAAACATGTCAATTGTCACTGTTTTAAGTCATTTGCTCTTACTTTCTTTACAACCCATTATGCTACGTACCTCAGGTGATGGTGTTGCATAAGCTGTGTATGGAGGAGGTGCTGAAGAAATTGCATTGTCATCATACATCACTTCTGAAGCAACATAAGCCTGGACACATCAATACAAAAATACAGCAAAAGTTGGTCATGTTATTAAATGACAAATGCAACTAAGCAGACCAAACCTAAGAAATTCAAAGAAACTAGAATCTTTTGTACATAGAAAATATAGGGTTTTTGTTTTTGTTACAAAACAGTCTTTCTGATCAACAGCTGGATAATTTAATACCTATTATACATACTGTACAAGTTTAGCCTCTCAGTTTTGCCTTCTATTTAACACCAGCAAGATGAGAAATGGAAACAGCACATATAGAACCCCAGAGGAATAGGAAAGGAGGTGCCACTGTAATGTAACAGATCAGGCTTGCCAGTAGTTGCGGTAGGAAAATTAATCCCTATGATTTCACAACAGACTTCTTACAAAAAAGAAAAAAAGGGGGAAAAAAGGAAAAAGAACCTTAACACTCTAAGTGTCTTTACTCAATTCTTTCAGCAATAGTAGAAATGCCACAATGAATGACACTGCACAGGAAACTATTTTTAAGAGTCCATTCTGTGCAATTCAGATCAGTGCCGTGAGAATGAGACTAACAATCCCAACCAGGAGCCCCACCAGCTTCAAAAAGTGATCTGTTATTCAAAAACTTGACTTTGTTGCCTTTGTACAGGTAGTGACTGAATCATTTTTTTAAAGTATTACATAACCCACTCTTTATAAAGAAAAGGCTCCTGCTATGTTATTCCTCCTGGGGCTATTTCTTTCCCTTTTTTCACTTCTGCAAACAGGTTGCGGCTTTTTACAAAAACAAGCTGTTTTTGTACAAACCTTTCACTCAGCTGACTCTGAAGTCTCCTTGCATAATCCTGGTGCTCCTTTCATATGTGTTGGATTACAGGTCCCACCACCTCATCCAGGTTGGATTACAGGTCCCACCACCTCATACAGGACCTGTATCACACCTTGAGAGCAGACCAGGCCCATAAGGCTGCTTGAACTGGTAGAAGCAGAGTATTCATGAGTTTAAGTCTGCCTCTACTGCCTTGAACATTTCCCAAGGTTTACTTTAGGTTCATGAGCAGGGAACACAACAAGCATGGAAAGTATTTCCAAGCCTCACTACTTATTCAAAAAAAGATTTTTTTAAAAGAAACTGACAAATACTCTTTAAAAAAAATCCCCTACAATTTAACTTTGGGATAGTAAATACTTGACCATATATGGAATGCTGACTTTCTTCTTTCATCTCTGAAACGGAAATAATGTTCTACTATACGGGTCCTGGGGACTTGGGTTGCAGATTCCCCTCCTTTTTGCATTTAAATAATCTCTTTTAATCACAATCTGCAACAAACATACCGTATTTTTCCATCAATAAGACACCCCCATGTACAAGATGACCCCCACTTTTCCAACCCAAAATTAAGAAATCAATATTTTAAAGATAGTGCAGAACACATTTTTATTTAGTAATTAGGTAACATTTACCTGATATACTCGGTGGGAGGAGGTCCAAACTGTCTCTCTGCAGCTCTATTTCCATGCTCTTTTGCATAACTGATTACATTCAGTCACGAGTGAAACTGCCGATGGCTTGTCTCTGCAAACAGACTTCCTCCAATTGGTTTGTTCAGCATCAGCTGATGTCAGTTACATAAGGCTCGTGATTGGAAGAAGTCTGTTTGCAGAGACAGTATGGGCAGTTTCACTTGTGATTGGAGGCTCGTGATTGGAGGAAGCCTGTTTGCAGAGACAAGCTATTTCACTTGTGATTGGAGGCTAGCAATAGGAGGAAGCCTGTTTGCAGGCGCGGTTCTCTCCTCGGCTTACTTCCGTGAATAAGACGCCCTTCAATTTTTAGTGTAAGGATTTTAGAAAAAAGTATTGTCTTATAGTCGGAAAAATACGGTAATAAAAAGTGCTAAATGGCATGATTATCTGGGGTTTTTCTTCAACCCAGGCTACTCAATTGTGCAATAATGGACTATGTCAAATGTGGTATTAATCCTAGCAATTTGCCAATAGTCTGGTGTTTCTTCAAAGACACAACACACATTGTCAGCCAGCTTTGCTCAGGTATTGCCCAGTCTGGTACTTCTGAAAGATTTCTTTCATACAGCTAACCTGCTCTGCAAATTCTATCCCAACAAGACCAAATGGAAAAGTGAGCTAACTAACAGAGTTATTGTTCATCAATAAACAGCAGAGCAATCCAATGCCATTGGTCCTAAAAGTTACTCTTGATGGGGTTGTGCTCCTCCTGAAGGAGGGGGATCTATGACTTAGGGATCCTACTGGACTCTCAGTTCCTACTAAAGCAACAGTGGAAGCACAACCATGGGGGCCTTTGCCCAGCATGGGTCGGTGTGCCAGTTATGACCCTACCTGGGCCAAGATGCCCTGGTGTCAGTAACTCATGCCTTGGCTGGACTACCAAAAGACTTTATAGGTGGGTCGCCACTGGAGATGACCCAGAAACTACAAGTGATTCAAAATGCAGCAACTAGGTTACTGTTGAAAGAACCCTCAGTGCAGTACCCGGATATCTTTAGCAAAGTCTTGCCAGAATAAAATCTGCCTGTCTGTTCAGACATCTAGACAGAGCCTGTTGAGGGTTCCCCCTCCTTATGAGGTTCAGTTGGAATGAGAACCAGTTTTCTCAATACTGCTCCCCACACTTTCTGAAATACTCTCCCCCTGGAAATGCGGATGGCCCTAACCCTGATTGCATTTCGCAAACACATGAAAATTATCTTGTTCAAGAGTGCTTTTGCCCTTTAGTTGTTTTTTGGCCATTTGTTACGTTTAACCTTTTTGTTGTTTTTATGTTTGTACTGTATGTTTTATTTTCTAGTTACCCAACCAAAGGCCATGAGAATTGAGGCAGGATATACATATTGGGAAAGAAATCAATAAATTATTAGTTAAAAACTAACATTAAAATATTGGTGACAGTGAAGCTTGTAAACCGCCTAGAATCAAATTATTGAAGTGGGATAAAATCATCCATAACAAATAAATAGTTACGTCTCTCACCATAGATAACAACAACAAAAAAACCTCACCTCATTTGTTCTGGCATCCTGAAGAGCAATTTTCCAAGCCCTGCAAGACACATGGGCCAAGTACAGCATGAAAAGGAAACAAATCACTAGCAAAGGTCCTCAACTCATGTATGCAATTACCAGTTGTAACTGAACAAGCATAGCTTAATGACAATAATAATAATTTATTACCGTTGTTGTAGTTTGTTGTCTCTTAATATTCAAAGTGAAACTATATGTGATATGCTTGGGATTCCATAATAAAGATTCATGACAACAGTAGAGACTGAGGCAGAATTTAGGGTGGGATGGGGCTTAACCATCTGAATCTGGTATACATTATGCACTTACAGTATCAGACCACAGTGCAAGACAGCATATGTGTTAACTCTCCAATTCTAGACCACTGTGATTCTATTTCAATGCATCAAAACGTCATACTCAAAAGACTGAATGGTAGACTTACAGTACTGTGAAGTATCTTTCTGGTCACCAGATGATAGATCGTATAGAAAATGGTTAGCTATTCTTTTTTTTTAATCCTTTTATTTAAGAATTTAACAACACTAAAAGATAATACAAACTGAAATCAGAAAGAGAAAACAAAACAGAAAGAAAATAAAATACAAAGTGCAAAAACAAAAAGGAAAGGAATAAGAAAAACTAAGAGAAAAGAAAAAATATAGAAAAAATAATATTTAAAGAAGTAACTCCCAATCTTCCTTGCAACAGGTGCAGGCAAATTAAATATTTCTCCACCCCTTATAAGATTGCATACATAATTCATTTCACTTTGGTTAACTATAGGTAGTCCTCAACTCACGATCATTCATATAATGACCATTTGAACTTAAGATGGCACTGAAAAAAGTGACTTACAACCAGACCTCGAACTTATGACCACTGCAGCTTCTCTGCAGTCACATGATCAAAATTTGGGTGCTTGGCAATCGGCATACATTTACAATGGATGCAGCACCCCAGGGTCATGTGATCACCATTTGTGACCTTCCCAGGGGACTTCTGACAAGCAAAGTCAATGGGGGAAGCAGGATTCACTTAATGACCATGTGATTCACTTAATGACCACAGTGATTTACTTAATGATGGCAGCAAAAAAGGTCGTAAAATCAGGCGCAACTCACTTAATGACCACATCGCTTAGTGATGGAAGTTCCAGTCCTAATTGTGGTGGTAAGTGAAGGACTACCTGTATTCTTCATGTGAGAACACAGGCCCAAAAAGGATTTCTTATCCCCTTAGGAAAGAAGCTTCTCAGTCATAAGAATTGATTTCAGCCACATAGACTACATTATTTATTATCTATTACCCACAGATTCAACCCAGTACTCTAAGGACAATATATAAAAAGTAGAACAGATACACAGCCTGTCTAAACCATAAGCTGAGGCTAATTTCTCTTCCTTAGCAGGACTATCAAGCCCCACATCTGGTAAAGAGTTGTCGGTCATCATAGCAATTTTATTTATTTTTAATTTTATTTTATTATTAAATTTATATGCCGCCCATCTCCTCCAGAGGGTGACTCTGGGCGGCTTACAATTAAAAAAAATGGTGCTGACAGGAAAATGTACTATGGTACTATCCTCTAAGATAGGCATGGTTAACATGCAGCACACTCTGACAGCATACATGGCCAATGAAAATTATATCTTCTGCTACTGCTTGATGATTATGGAAAGACTGGCCCAAGCTAATGTTGCTTTCCTGAGTGGATCTCAATATCCTTGAGATCTGCCTGCTACTTGTGGAGTGGGCCAGTGTGATGTGTTCCCTAACCTAATACCTAGCAGTGGAGTAAGGAGCCGTTTTTTCTTTAAATGAACCTGGTTCATTAAAGATTAACTGTCTGGAACAGCAAACATTCTAATATCTGCCTAGATAAATTCTTCATGTGCAAGCCATGCTCTCTGGCATGCAGTGGGTATGGGTGGATATTGGACAGCCGGTGTCTTGTGATTATGAAGGATTGCGTTCCCCTTAGAAAAGAACCAAGGGCTCATTCCACTATTATCTTTATGAAAAACCCACACCCCTTAGTGACATTCTTTAACAAGAATGGTTGTTAAAACTGATGGTAATGGCAGAAAATGATAAACTGACTTGCTTATTAAAAGAAAACTCAAATAACTATTACCTTAAAGAATGGAAACCACTGATGGACTATTTGCAAAATGCAGGTGGGGTGAAGCCTACATGGGGATTTGAAGATTAGATTATAAATGTAATGGGATATGTTTTGACAGAAAATTATTCCTACTTAATGTATTAAAAACTAGCACCTATAATAGCCTTATTATTCCTAAGACCAGAGATAGATTGGAAGTTATCTATTTTTCTTATCTTTTTTCTTTTTCTTTTCCTTTTCTTTATATTTTGTATTTCCAATTTTCTTTTTCATTTCTAACTTTTAAATTTGTAACTTTAAAATTTCAATAACATATTAAAAAAAAAAAAAGTCAAACCAAAGAGACTGCCCTTTTGCAATTGGCAGAACTGATACTGTTTATGAGAATTACTAAGATCCTATCCTTGCATCAAAGCAGAAGAGCCAAATCATTCAAAACTCACAAGCAATCATCGGTACTTTCTGCACAGAGATTGAGCACCTTCCCATCGCGGCAAATTATCTGCAGCATGCAGTCTTTAGCCTTACCCTCCGGGGGCTGGAAACCTGTCCAGAAATAAAGAGAGGTGATTTTACTCCTTGTGATGAAAAGTTAACCGTTCAACACAAAAATCAAAATCTTAACATCCAAATAGATGTTACAAAAATGCAAGGAAAAAAAAAAGTAGTCCCACTTTTCCCCCCTGAACAATTGGGAAAATAAAAAAGATTATAAAGTATTTTTCTTTTTAAATGATATATAAAATGGTTAAGATGTGAAATGATGCATGCTTAGAAACATGCAAATCAAAAAACAAAGTAACATATGAAAGGATAAAAAAAACCTGTCTCAACGTAGAAAAATCTTCCAGTTTTAAGTCCATAAAAATTGTAAAACTATAAAAAAGTTCAGAAACCGCTAATAGTGGTAGTACTTGAGGTTCAGAAAAGCAAGATTGATTTGCCACATGAGACTTCTAATTCAGTATTCTTTTTGTCACCCAGCTTTTTCTTTTCTGAAAATTTAGCAGTTTCTGTATCTGATGCAGTGGGAAAGAAAGTTTGTAATACATAATTTTCTTTATTTTGCTTTCCTTTTTTTAACGTTGATTTTTTTCCCCCATTTTCAGTGTTAACTTTTGTCTGCCCATTTCCTTTAAACAGGAAGAAAAGGAAGAGATGTTGCATTCCTGAGAGTTCAGCAGCTGTCATCTCCAATTTTAATAAACATTCAACCCATTTTAAAATATATTCAATCAATAAATTATAATTATTGTCTCAATAATATATACTTTTCATACAGCAATCAAGCTTTTATAAGCAAACCAAGGAATATATAATAATTGTAAAGTAAAAAGTAACTATAAACGTTCTTTTAAAACTGCATCTATTTCCATTTAAAAATGGGGAAAATATTTGTTTCCCATGTTATATATCTTGTACAGAGAGATTTTGCTGAATCTCCAGCAAAAGCAGAATCCAGAAGCCATGCCTGGCAAATATAAGAAATATGTGCAATTTCTGTTTGCCTTATACTTACAAAGCTCTCACTGCTAAAGAATCAAGGTGCAAGGCTCTGCTGTAAATTAGCAGGATGTCACATAAAGTTTCTCAACCTTCACACTGCAAAACTGGAAATAGTGCCTTGCATGAGGCACAATGTTGCTCAAAGACATGTGAAGTAGAAGCAGTAAAGACTAAACTCCTATGATTTTTCAGTATGCATGCTACTGTGCCCTTCTCTAAATGTATGGACTTCAACTCCCAGAATTCTCTGGTTAGTGTCTTTAAGTTCTCAACTTGTATTAATAGAGAACAGGAAGGATCTATTCATACAATTGTGGAGAATGAGTAGATTGAGTACAATGCCCCACAAGAGCTTTTAGACAAAAAAAATCTTATATGAGCCCTTGACTGCCCTGACTAGCTTTTGTATATTTAAAAAAAAAAACAATTATCTAATATACTAGGAATCCTTTCCTAGAACTAAAATACTGCAACATATAGAACCAAAAACGTTGATTCCCTAATGAAAGAGAAATATCGTCCCCAACAGAGTCCAAAATGCAAGCTTATAATACAAAACAGAATTAGCTGACACCTTCTTAAAAAAAGTTATAAGTGAAATAAGACATTTGAACTTGAGATGCAAATATGGACAACTGTTTGACTCAAAATAACTTCCAAAATCACAGGGGGGACAGTGGAAGTTATCTAGACCGGCCCTTCCCAGCCTGGGCACCCTCCAAATATGTCCACTTTAACTACAGAATCCTCAGCAATTCCCCAGGAACTGAGAAAGGTAGGATTAGTGTTTCTCCTCCTCAGGTGTATCTGAAATTTGCCTCCCTGCAATTTCCACTCACAGTTCTAGCCCTGTCCTCTGGAGTAGCAGGAAACAAGTCTGCTCTATCTCCTGTCTAGCACTCTTTCGTATATTCCTTATTTTTTTCTTCTCTAAGTAAACATACCACCCCGTCCTTTCAACTATGACTCAGACACACTTTTAGCTTGTCAACATCCTCTGTAACACCCAGAACTGGATACAGTATTCTACATGTAGTCTACTTAAAGCAGATTAAAGAGATCCAGAAGCTGTAATCGAGGATTATGTTATCCAGAGCACTCAACACTGGAGCACTCTAGATTACCCCATCAACATTGCTCTAATGCCAATAGCTTCTACAGATGTCTATATTCACAAAAAACAGGAAGAAAGCCTTTGTACAAGCAGATGCACATGAGACAGCCAGCAGGAAACTGATATCACTAGAAGGGCGGGACTTAACCGAAGTGCTCATGTGATGAATGTGTCAGTTCTGTTATGCGGGAATGAGACTTATTAATTCTTGCAAACTGGACACTATTCTTTGGTTAATTCAGTATAAGATTGTAGTAGCTTTTTCAGAAACTGCACTGTGCTGCTGGCTGATTTAGCTCAGTTATGTGATTATGCGCTACAGACAAGCCTATGACATTTCACTTTTTTCTGGCTTTTAAACAGAAGGCAGTAAAGAACAGAATTAAAGAGTTGGTCAGTCATCACCCATATTACATAACATGAAACTGTTCCCAAGTAGGGCAAAACAACTGCTTTGTTTAATGTTCATTAAATATATGGATTTAGTTATGAAATATATAAGCTCAAACTTCCAACATCCTCTCTTCTCTTGTGAAATAAAAACCAACCAAAGACATGTATACAGATTCTGTCATTAGAAAAATAAAGGGAATCCTCAACACTGCTGGTAAACCAATTATTATAACGCTAAAATCCTATCTAAGCTTACATAGGAGTTAGTCTCACCAAATCAATGAAGCCTATTACTCTGTGTGTGTACACACTCTGTGTACACACACACACACAAACAACCATCGCTGACCAACATTTAAAACAATTTCTCTACATTCAGCATTTTAATTAGTTTTAGACCTACACCACTAATACCAGTATTACAGGCGACATTAAGTTCACTTAGAATGATGGGGAAAAAAAGCAGACACAGGCACATGAAGGGAAATGAAAAGTCATATAAAAACAACATAATCACCTCGGCATTCATTTCCCCCTCTGATACTGATACAGTCAATTTTCATGTGAATTCTATCTTCTAAATCATGCCGATGTTGGTCATCATAAAATAATAAATGGCCATGAGACCACAAATCAAACCAATTTTTCTTCCAGCGTCGTAATATAGTACCTAAAGAAATAGAGAATAATTATTTTTGGAGACACTGATTAAAAGACAGTCTTTTTCTAAAATGAGATTTAAAAAGTGTTTCAATTAGGTCTGTGATATTTCGTTTTTCATACTAGTAAAAAAAAAATTAAAAAAACAATTCATTCAAAGTACTTACACATGAACAATTTTTTCCCATTTATTGGATATTACCTTTCAAAATTGTGCTGTCTGATAACATTTTTTGCCCCAAGAAGAGTGAACATAATTTCCCCCAAGAAGAGTGGGTCAGGTTGCATATAATAATATTGGCTTTCCAAATCACGGTTTGGCAAACCAAGGATAAGCACTGAGCTTCCATTGTCTCTTTCACCCTAATTCTTCCATCATATGCAATTCAGAATTCTAGTAAGTAAATCAATCCTTCCCATTCTGAAAGTAGACAGGAACTCTAATAAAGCTACCTCATCATGGAAGGAGAAGTGAGAAGTGAGGCATATGCAAGCCTGGCTTGTAAACTTGGGTCTTAAGTCTGAAGCCCAGGAATTTCAAATAAAGTAATACAGGTAGTCCTCGTTTAACAACACTAACTGGGACCAGAAATTCTGTCATTAAGCGATGTGGTCATAAGTCAAAAAAACACATAACCATGCCACTTAGTGACAGCAGTTCCAGCAGTCCCAGTTGCCATCCTTAAATGAGGACCGTGCGGATCATTAAGCAAGGACCTCACATGACAAGTGACTTCCAACTTCCTGCCAGCTTTCCCATTGACTTTGCTTGTGGGAAGCCAACAAGAAAGGTCACAAATTGTGATCACATGACTGCGGGATAATACAACAGCCATAAGTATGAGGTCCAATCATAACTACTACTTGTTTAGTATTGTCATGAGTTTGAACAATTGCTGAAGAGTGGTCATTAAGAGGACAACCTGTAAAAGTAAATACAAGGGTAATTCAGGAAGTAGAATTTAAGAATTTCTTAAAAACAAATTCTGCACTGATTGTATTACTGAATTGTATTTGTTTTGCTCTTTATCATGCTTGACATGGGATAAAAGAAAATTCTGTAGCAAAAAGAACAAAAACAACTAAGCACTATCTGCTCAGATATATGTCCTATCTAATTCAACAGGACTTACGTCTTGGTAAATATGAACAGAATTTAACTATGTATTGTTTGAAAAAATAAATTATGAAGTTTGTAGTAACAAAGTAAGGATTACTATATCCACATGTTTTTTCAGATGAAGGAATAGCTTATACGGTGCAATGGATACCGAAAAGGATTCCAGTAATCCCTCTATAAACACATGCATTCACATTTGTTACACTGAAGTAACTATATGTACAGTTCAGCAATCTATGTAGACAAAGCTGTAATGTGTGAACTCTTCTGTTATGTCAAGAGAATGGCATGCACTACTTTTTCTTCACACAGAAGCATGCAAGTAATGAAAACTAGCATACCAGCCTTTCAAATGCCATCTGAACAGTGTCAGGTTATGAAAGCTCTGTCGTCAATCACTAACATTTCACTTTTGTCTTTTCTACCCTTTTAAAAAGATTTTCTGTTATCTCAAAAAACGACATCATATCACAATACATATTACCGGTATTAAAACAGGAGGTTCTCTTTTTCAGCTGAAATTTTAATACTGAAATTACTGATAGGTTTGAATATTCTACAATGCTTTAAGAAAAAAGTCAAACATTTTCTGTTTGAAAAAAGTATGGAATTCATTACATCAGGATATAGGAATAGCTACCAGCCATTAATCTTTTAATCTTTAAAAGAAGATTAAAAACACTCAATACGCCTACACCTCCAATTATCTCCAGTATCAGAGGCAGGCTGGGGATTCCTCTAAATATCAGTTATTGTGAAACAGAAGCAAGGTGCTCAAGTCCTCCTTATGAGCTTCCCATAATCATCTAATTGGACATGGAGGAACCAAAAGCTGCTGGGTCTGAGTCTGCTGAGTTAGGCTTATGCTTTTAAGATACAGCTCGGATGCCAGGAGATATTTCCTAACTCTTCCTAAGAACTAGCTAACTCACTCTGACAAACCATTCATCAGAAGGCCAGCAGTTTTCTCCTCTAACCAGTGAACAAGACAGACATCTCTACATTCACTGCTGTGGCCAAAATGCTGCCCCCAATGATTTTAGCACAATATTATGGTTTTAATCATGGCAATAATTAAAATATGATAATCCAAATATGAAGCCTTTTTTTACATGCTTTTCTGAAAGATTTTAAGGAAACCAAACTATAGATCAAGTAAGAACTAAACTAAACTAAACTAAAAAATTCATTATTAGCTTACCTGATGTTTTCTGTTTTAGTCAATGCAGCCAGAGAGATCACTACCTGGATCCAAGCAGCATCACTCAGGGAGGATGTGTCTAATCCACTATTCCCAGCCTCATATTCTATTATGTTGTCCACAACTCCAGAATTCCCAACCATCTCCCAAGTGGAAGTCATAGGAGCTGTTGCTTTACATATCTGGGGGGTACCTGCTGGGAACAGCTGTTTAATCCCTTTCTCCTCTGTCCAAAAGTTCTCCCCCACTACCACCCTTATTGTAATTTGCCCTATGGAAAGAAAATACAGCTTGCTGATGGGAGGGGAGAAGAGAAAAAGAGGAACAAAGCCCTTGCATAGAGCACACTGTCTGTCTGCTCTAGTTGCAGACTTTTAAAAACAAACAACATGAAGAATCCAATCATTATATCTTAATATCAAGCTATTTGGCCCAAAAGCAAAGAGTGGATAACAAATTCCATTACTCACTTTGTCGGAGCAGCCATCCACTTTTCACCAATGCCATCACCAATCTCTAGAGGGAAAAGGAGATGATGCACCTCTGCAGATACAGCAAAACACAGCAGTAATGACATTAAAAAGATGCATCTATGTAACAATTCTCAAAGGTGTTTGGGAATTCTGGAAGTTGTTATCATATCAGAAGGATGCCAAATTCATGAATGCTGATGTAAAATAAATTTCTTTCTCTCAATGGTGATGAGTTGTTTTTTTTAAGAATAAATAAATAATTTTAAATGATTGTGGCTATATATGCACTGCATTGTCCATAATTTCTAAGAATCCCTATGATGCCTGAAACATTTTCAGGACTTTTTATTACAAGGTCACTTCTTGTAAGAAACCAAAATATCACACAACATGAAGGGCTTTTCTGCTTTTGAAGATCATAACATTCTGGACTCAGAAGAATCATAAGCAAGATTTAACAACAATGCTGAATGCATGTAGAACTGCCTTTCCTTCCACTTATTTCCTGTTAATTATTCAAATGAGCAGGAGAGCTAGAGACCCCACACTATAACTGCCTTGCCAAGCACCACCTGGACATGGCAGACCAAACTAGCCAAGACATCACATAATGTTATAATTCCAAAGCACAGAATTTTTAAAGAATGTTAGTTAAAACTGTGATAGGAAAATGACGAATCAATTATGTAGATATGCAAGTTGACTTAATCCATGTTTACTCCAGTGATTTAACCCATGTTTACTCCAGAGAATCTCCACTGAAATCAATTTAGAAACTAGTAAATTTGCCTAATTTTGCAGCCTCAGCTGAGAAAACAAGCTATTCTCAACAGGACTGAACAAGCCGTGGACTACTCCAAGACCCACTGCTGCTATCATGATTGTGTGTGTACATGTGCGTGCACGCCTTTGAGTCACTTTCTGACTCCTGACAACTGCCTGGGCTAGTCCCTACAGTTTCCTTGTCAAGGTTTTTCGGAAGTGGTTTCCGCTGTCTCCTCCCTAAGGCTGAGAGAGAGTTACTGGCCCAAGGTCACCCAGATGGCTTCGTGCCTAAGGTGGGACTAGAACTCAGTCTTCTGCTTTAACCACTACAACAAACTGGCTGTACATCACAACCACTACTGGGACAGTAAATAAAACAGTTATATTAGGCCTAATGCTATGGTTAATACTGAGGCGGGAGCTGGTAGATTTTACTACTCCCCTTTCCACCTATCCTAAATTTTCCATTCAGCCCAGAGATAAATTTGTTAAAAACAATGCAGTCCTGGCCACAAAAGTTTGCCCGCCCCTGCTTTATGGACTAATTCAACTGATAAGCAGCAAAAAGCCCAAGAAATATGTAAGTGAAAGGTAGACCACACCTGTATTTCCAAATACAGGATTACACCTGCAGTCTGAAGAATTCTCATCTGTAAATGCAGAAGAAACTTCCAATGCAATTCTTCCCAAACTGATAGAACAGGATTTGTTTTCCCCCAGACTCACATAAGCTGCTTTGGAAGCTGTTCCCAATTGCCTCCACATCTCTACTATGTTGAGAAAAAGAAGCAGCACAAACCTAGAAAAAGATGCTCCTGTGTGTTCTGAAATACCCCTTTCAAAGGAAGTTGCACATCTCTAGTATATTCTGTGTGCTCAACTTTTGAGCCATGTTCCATATTATCGGTACAAACTCTTCAAAACAAGATTTCATTTAGAACCATAATATTCCTGGAACTTCTTTCAGCTCAAGATACCAGTGTATTGATCCTTCTGTTTAAATATCCGCTCATAATAAAATTTGACAGACATTACTGATTTGAACTCTTAATGGAGAGACTTAAATATTATGTCTAAGTAAACTGAACAGATAATTCATCCTAACAATGGACATTTCTAACTTATTGTATGGACCCAAGAAAAGTTGAGACAACACATTGCATTTTCATCCACTTCAGATGGATACTGCACTATTCAAAATAAATCACTTTACTAGAAAAAACTGCTAACTTTGTAATCCCACCAGCCCCTTGAATGCCATTTATTTCACCATTACTTTAGTTCAGACTTGCTTTTTCCAGATGTTTCAGGATCACAAATATAATCATCCCCAACCATTATAATCCATAAAAATTTATTTACTGTTCAAGACCAAACACAATAAAAGACCAGCATACAATACAATACTATAAAACTGTTATGCTATATTGATTAGTGATGATGGGAAACATAATCCATGTATCTGGAAAGTAAGGCTGCATTTATTCACGCAGATATCAGTAATAATCTCCCAATCTTTTTTACATCAGATTTATAAAAGATAATCTTACATCCCATTGTGCTGTACTTTTCCTTAAGGGCAAAGCATGAAGAAAGTGACTGCATCCTTTAAAAAACAAGCAACTTAGTGAAGGGTTCCCAACTCTCTTTTCTTTTGTTTTACAGCAGGATTTTTGTACCTTGGACATGACAGTAACTTCAAGCAAAAACTGAACAGATAAGCACTTTTTCTATCACAGCCTTTCTAAAAGAGAAATGTTTTAGTGCCTTAATTTTTGTTTATATTATGCAGCTCTTAAGAGTTGGACCAGCCCATCGTTACAGTCTTGAACTACATTCTGCTGCAATTCAAAAATTACTTCATATTACAGCTTGAAATTCCAGACTGGTGGGAGACTGTTTTAAAAGCCTGCAATCTCTCCCTCCCCTCTCCTAAAAAGGCTACGCTTTAGTGCCACTAAACCATCTTCTCTTCTCTGATTTAAATCCCCACAACCTTCTCTGACATTAAGATGGGAAAAAAATACAAATAAGCGATTCAGGCTCCGTGAGCTCGTTACAGCTGGCAGGATTACAAAACGCGGTGGCGTGACCTCGTTGGATTTGCCTCTGCCTCGTCTAGACAAGTTGTAGCCGGTGGCACAGCCAGCCACCCTCCCACCCCGCCGCGGCAGTACGGCTTTCTTTCTCCCCCCGCCCTTCCGCTACTAAGGATCAACACAAAGCGCACCACCGCCCGTTGCCCGGTTGTCTGGAAAAGCACGACCTCCAACGCAGCTAAACTCCGAGCCCTAAAAAGTTACCCCAGGAGCCATCCTTGTTCTCCCCTTGCCAAAAACCATAGAAGCGACTATCCACTTTAGCAAGAAGGAGAAGCAAAAGCGACTTTCCTGACCTGTTACGCTTTGGAAAGAACGCCCGACTCCTGGAATTCCGGCTTTCGTTCTTCCTTGTTGCCGAGAAATCAAAAACCCTCCACGGCACCGCCTCCGAGCGCCCAGGCCGCTGTCGTCAGATGGGTCCTGTGATCGTTCGCGTCACTTAATACATCTGCACATGCTCGTAACGTTAGCTGGGAAGTGTAGTTTCCCAAGGCAAGAGAAGGAAGTCGTTAATTTATTATTTAAATAAACCCTTGGGCGACATTATTTTTCCAGCTGCAGTAACAAAGACCAGGTCCGTCCGCTCCCTGAAATCATCCGGGTTTTATACACGCTTTCTAACATCCCTTCCTTGGCACAGTGGCTTCGTCGTACGTTGGCTGTTGCCACCTACCTACCTGGGGGATTCCCTTCCCCTTAACCCTGGCATGTGGGGCAGAAGAATCTCACAGCCTGCACTGTACCGGCCAAACATAGAAATGCGTTAGAGAGATGCAATAGCTGAGTTGCCAACACCACTCCCTTTCCCAGCCATCGGGTGAGATATCTGTGGATCCCCCTAGTACAATTTTTCTCAAACTTGGCATCATTAAGATGTGTGGACTTCAACTCCCAGAATTCCCCAGCCAGCATGGCTGGCTAGGGAATTCTGGAACTTGAAGTCCACACACCTTAAAGTGGCCAAGTTTGCAAAACATTGCTCTAGCAGCTCACTGCTCTAGCAGCCTTTTCCTTTTCATTGTCTCTTTTGAATGGTGTGTAAATATTGTTTATCTCTATGTGCCTGCTGATGGCTGACTTGTACCAATAAACAGAACAAAAAAAGCAGAACACCTCCTCACCAGCAATCAACACCCAGATAAGCAGGGATTAACACCAGGATTAACACCAAACAATCAAGCAGGAAACAATACCCTAATCAAGGAACTACCAAGAAAAAACAACATCCCCATCAACACTGATAGGGCAAGTAAACAGAAAGCAAGCCACATTCCCTTTTAGCACTGAAGGTGTTACCTAGTCGGGTAATGAAAGGTCTGCAAGAAAACAACCAAGCTCAGAGAACCCCATGGACTCTACAGTTCAACCCTGAGCTACATCCATTCTCTTCTGTTAGACTCCTATTTGCCACTGTTAGCCCCAGAAAATGTTCTTCTGAAGATCTGAAGTAATATACACATCCAGCTTCTGATGCAGTCATCCCTGTCTTGAATCAATAAGTGTCCCTTGGAGAGTTTTTAAGCTACACAATTGCTGCTTTTTAAGAAGGCTAGTAATACCCACCATATCATTTCTAACGGACACATGCATGTTTCCTAGCCAGTAAGAATGCACACATATCAATGTTGGCAGTTGAACACACACATAACTGCACTCATCCATACATATAACTGCTGTGACTATGTATAGTCCATGTGCCACATAGCCATCAACAAGTCCTACAGGCAGAGCAAACTGGAAGATATATACTTGATTCTCCTGTAGGAAACTAACAATCACATGAGCCAATGCCTCGATAGCAATGCTTTTATTTGCCAGAACCTGATGCTCTGATGTACATGGAAGCAGGGCTATTTGTCCCTGGAAAACCCAGGGACCGATGGATGTCTTTCCATGCAACCAATTATCTTTGGGCACAACATATATCTCTGCACTGGTGGCTTATAAAGCTGTTATTTGGTCATCTGGGCCCATGCAAGGCAGCATGCAACTGCATGTTCAACCAGTGCAGGAACATGGTGGAAAGTGTCTTCGGAAGATTCAAGGCAAAGTAATGCTGACTCAGTACACGGTTGCCTGTGGCTGATGAAAATGTGCATGCCAACACCTCCTGTGTAGTACTATACAACATCTGTGAAAACAAGGGCACGTTGGGCTATCCACTGATGTAGTACACAGGTCACAAACAGTGAGTCATCAAGGGGAAGAGTACTGCCCCTGCAGTCAGCACCACATTGCTAAGGGCAGAACTGCTTGTGCAGCTCTCTTTAACAGACTCCATACACTCACGCACATATGACGACTGACACTCATTCTCTCTTCTGGATGCAAACACTCATCATATTGGTTGACAATGATAAACCTGAAGGGCAGTGGTCAGGCTATATTTTATTATGTCAAGCATCATCGGTATTTCCTGTAAAGGGAACAGCAGAGGTGAGCAGTTGTGGCACTTGAAGGCATGGCCCATGAGGAGCCCTGTGCTCTGACCCAGGCCACCAAAGTGTAGCTTCCCAGCATTAGATACTTTGGAGCCCTCCACCTCTGCACATCCCTACCATCAAGACCCAGTGGAGGTGACAGAGAAAAATGCTACAGGTTGAGACACATCCTGGTCATATGCCTGTGGATGGCTACGAGACACAGAATAACAGAAGCATTATCTCCTTGCCTACAAACCACCCTTGGGGAATTTGTGGGATTTGTTTTTTAGCCTTGGGAGGGGAAGATGCACTGTGGCAGGCAAAAAGGGCTGCAGACCAGTGCAAGTGTGAGTGTTTGTGGCCCAGTAGTCCTTGGAGCATGGCCAATAGCAACCCACAACCTCCTCATGATTTGAAACTGTGGGAACTTGTCATTTTTTCTCTCCCCTCACATATATGGTTTCCATGTCACAAGCCAGGCAAAAATTGCAGAGCCTTCCTTTGAGGCACCTGAACTTTTTTTTTTAATTGCTTCAATATATACAATTTTTGTAAGATCACTGTAGAAAAGTAAAACAAGGAACTAACACTCCCATTTGCATCTTCCTTGTGTTTCGAGGACCCACAATTTTACAGGGATAGTTTTCATTCAGCCAGAAATAAAGCATTAGCTGATAAACTACAGCTTTATGGGTTTGCATCCACTTCTCTATGATATAAACCCATTACTGAGCTTTGATAGTGCATTAACACCCCCCATCTAGATTAAATGCCTATTCATGTTTGGTAAGCTAAAGGGCTTCAGAAGCACCATCTTGCACATAATGTTAAAATATCTTTAATGTGCACATTTTATTTTCAGTTAGCTCATATTAATAGGCAACGAGCTTTCAAGCTGGCACATCTCAGTATCTTATTTTCAGTTTTATTGGAAAATACTGTAATATCCCTCTCTGGATAAAATAGTCAGCAGGACACACACTTTTGTGCAGTCCTTACTGAGATTCTTGCTTCATGTATATTTTGTTTTAAAGTGCCTTATAGGATAGAGAAATTTAATGTAGTTTTTTCTACCTTTTCTACATTGCAACAGAATACTGCAATTCTGTTTCTGATAAAGTAGCTACATTTTGTGTAATTGTGACTATAGTAGGTTAACAACTGATCAAACAAATTTTGTTGTATAAGTGGCAGCACATTTACATTGTACAGTAAGTTTATAGCAGATATTCTGAATGTATATTTTTGTAGTTGGTCTTCAAAAATTAATACTAGCAGCAATAAATTTATCTGTTCAGCTAACTATGGATCCCAAACTATTTTACCTGAACTTCCTTGAGAGAGAAAGAGGTACTAAAACGACGTCCCCTGAAGAAGTTATCCCGGTATGTCCTTTTCATGTGTCATCATTTTGTATGACTTCTGCATACATAACCTTTAAAGAACCTCCAGTCTCTAGTCCTATTCAGCAACTCTTATTACAGTACAATGTAACTGTGCATAGAATTGTGGCCTAAATTATCGTGAACATGAGTCTAGATTGCTACACAGGAGCAACTCTGAGTCTCTAAATACGAAGTTCTTTTGCTTTGTTTTGTAAAAAGAAAAAAGAAAAAAAGACGATACTGCTTCCATCCGTAACCAAGACCAGGACACCAAAGCCACTCCTGCCACGTGACTAGGGCAGCCCCGTCTCTCTCGCTCTCTCTCCCCCCGCACGTGACAGCAGTGCTTGGCTCGCCTTTGGGGGCTTCAGACGTGTGCGGCCGTCGTCCGTCCTCTGCACACAGCCGACGAGCGGATGTGACGTTCTGGGCTGCTGGGTTGCTGCGCAGTTCTCCGAAGAAGAGAGGAGAACGAGACGGCGAAGCGCAGTCGGGAGGGATTCGTTCTTGCGGCAGCTTTCGGCGGCAGTAGCCCTCGCCCAGGCTTGGCCCCCTCCCGCCTCAGGCCCCGAGAGCGAGAGAGCGACAGCCGGGCAGGGGCCGCCGCGACCAAGCGCTGCTGTTCGGTGAGTGAGGGAGCGCCGCCTCGGCCCCTCCCCTCTTCCTCAACCGCTGCCGGAGGGGAGGGGGCTGTGGGTCGTTTTCAGGATGGCTCCCTCTGGCTACCGTTGCCTATGGGGCCATCACGAGCGAAAGTCGGCCTGCGGAGTTGCCTCCTCTGCTCCCGGCCTTCTCCCTCTTCGGCGTTGTAGTCTCCGCACAAGGCCTCGGCGGAGGATGCTTCGCCGAGCTGAGGCCTCGGCGGCAGACCCCGCGTTTGTGGGCGCCCCTGCGCTCTTGGGCCCGTTCTGAGGCGCCCGGTAGGTAGTCTTCATGTCTCGTGGCCTCCCCGCTCTGCATCTCATTTTGAGTCTGCAAGACGATGCTCGCAGAGTGTAGATTGACCTCGCTGTTCCTTCCTTTTCGAGAGGCTGCTGCTCTGAAGGTTTTTTGGAGGGAGCAGCTTTTTATACCAAGCTGGGAGGTGAGGCAGCCGAACAGTTTCTTGGAGGTAGAATAAATCCCGATTAGTTAGTTAGCCTGGATTATTGGGGGCAGCTGAATTTAATTTGGATTTCAGTCTTGACAAATATTTACGTAAGAATTAAAACAGATTTGTATTCAAGACGTTTTTGAGAGACAAAATCATGCTGTTATGTGTTTTGGGGGACACTAAACTTGAACTGTAGGTGCTTCAGCTCTAATCTGTCTTAGAGTTCTGACATTTTTATATATGGCCTTTTCAAATTGGTTTATAATCATTCCAAGTGTGGTCTGAGCTGAGCTGAATAAGATATGTTTCTTAAATGCAGACTCTACACATTTTATTTCTAGTTTTCTTATCCAGAATTTGGATATATTCTGGTTGTATATTTGAACAACTTCCAGGAAGAAAAATGCATCTTTCAGAAAATGAAATTTGAAAACTGAAATTTCACTAGTGTAGTCCTAAATTAGATCTTTATTCAAAATTAAAATGGTGGGCAAGTTGTTGTGTAAAATCAATTATTGTCATTGATTTCATTGTAAAACAGTGAACATATACATTTCATTTCTTTATCCAGCTTCATCAATAGCTATTCGTAAAATGAAGAGTGTATAAGTAATTTTGTTTGGATTGCTGTAGATTGTTGCATTTATCATTCTAGTTCACTATCACAATATGAGCTGATAAAATCAGTTGTGTGTCTGATGTTTGAGTTGTTTTAATAATGTTAATATTAAGCTACTGGCAGTTGCTAGGATTTAAAATGGACAGTGACTGTACTTCTACAGTTGCTTGACCAATTGAACTATAAAAATTCAATATTGATTGGGTTCACACAGTGTGTCAAGCAAAAGTAGTTGACATACTTGACATACTGGTTCATTGTATTATATGAATACAGCCAGTAATAGGAAAAACTTGGGCAGTGCTGTAAGTGCTATTTGTTTTGTGTTGTGCTCTGAAAATGGAGGAGTAGAAATTCTTGTAGACTTTAGATTATGACATCAAAACAGCTGTATAGTGTCCTTTCCCTGGAGGGAAAATTAACTTGATGATTTTTCAAGAATCAAGTTAATTTTCCCCTCCTGGGAAATTAGTCCCTGAATAAACATAATGCCTTACAAATGTATGTCATTTTTTATAGCCTTATGTATTAACTCTCTTATTTTTGTTGGGAGAATATAATGACTTGCTAAGACCTTGTCTTTTTCAGTTGTTTGTACATTTGATTCCACTTAAAGACTTGAAAGCATGGAGATAGAAAAAAAATCAAGGGGAGGGAGTTCATTTTTCCCCTAACAAATGTTCCCCACTTTGAAGTCTATTAAAATAATTCATATGAAATGCTTTTAAGGTAAAGTTTTACTCATTTAAACAGTGTTTATGTAAGATCATCAATAGCATTACACACTGATGCAAACTACAGAATAATTTGGTCTTTGCAAAATTAAACTTCAAGTAACCTGCAAGTCCATAATTATGTGAGACTGTCTAAATAATATACTATTGATTGATAACTATAAAACTTTTGGTTTCTATTTTCAGCTTTATTTTCCACCTTAAAAAATGAAGATTCATATGCTTAGGTAGCATAGGTTGCAATAGATAGCATCTATGTATCTAATATTAGATGCTGGATATTTTGCTGCTACCAAACTAAAGCATTCATATACGGTACTTAATCTGGAAGGGACCAACTAAGCATAGTGGCTCTTGTGAGTAGGATTTTTTAAAAAATCTAAGCTTCCCTGTGAAGGGACCTAAATTTCATAAATAGAAATGATGAATGAAATTATAATCTGTGTGTTTGAAGTTGGGCTAAAATAGGTGTATTTGAAAATGTAAAAGCTGTACCTTTCAATTTTTCCCCAAAATAATGTAGGGGATCCATATGGGGAAGTTTTTCTGTATGGGGAAGTTTCTAGATTCAGGACATCTAGAAACTTATATCTCTTATTTTAAGCAGAAGAATCTTCTCTAATTTTATGGCAAATAGAACTGTCATCCAGAATTTCTCTTTCGCTTTCTCCCTGTTTCTTTCTCTCTGTGTGTTTGTGTGTGTGTAGATGTACAGATGTCATCCTAATACCTTTTCTTACCTTACAGGGAGACCAGCCATTTGAATGAAGTGTTCTCATAATATTTTAATTTTAAAATAATGCTTATATGTTGACATTTGACTTGCTGTTAGAAAATATTTAGTCAAACGCTTTTTCTTTAAATTAACTATTTGGATTTTGCAGATTTAACAGGTGATTAAATATGGTTGCAATATTTAAGTTGATAGCAGTGTCTTTTTGCCTGCTCAGATAGAATCTTGCAAATAAGCATATACTTGTATGATAAAGCTCCATAAATCATGAGCCAGTATCTTCAATGGATTGTATATAGGTCAGCCTTCAGTCTGAAAGGAGTATGTTTTAAAACACACACATGTATGTTATATTTGTAAGTGTATACCTTCTATCTACCAAACATTTATATCTCAGTTCAGTTTATCCTACATAACTTTACAACAAGCAATATGTATTTTCTATCCTGAAGCTTGTTTTCTAATCTTGGGCTTAAACCATCAAATTGGAAAGACATCACTTGAGATCCATGAGCCCACACATAAAATAATCATTTTCCACTGGCTGTCATTACTATTGTGAAAGTAAAATACTTATAGTATTCTGTAAAATAGAAACGTCACAATTGTAGTTTAGTTTAGTTTCAAAACGTGGACAATTCTCTACTTAAATATTAGGGCTGGAAACAATAATGCTAATATCCTGTGAAGTAAGATTCCTCCTCTTTTCTTTGACCTCAGTTCTACACACATTAAAGAAAAATCACTACAGTTGATTTCTGTTATAACTACAATGCAGCAGACCATACTTATTCATAAATAAGTATAAATAAGAGTGCTGACTTAGTTCTAAAAGCTCTTGGGGTAAAATCTATAACAGAGAGTGGATCTACCAGATTGGACTATGGGTGACTGCAATGCAACTGTATTCTCATGGCTTGGCATGTTAAACACTTGAATTAGTGGGGCTTGAGAGGCACAGAACAGAAGATAATATTTGGGGTCTTTTGATCCACTCTATGGTCTCTGGCATACAGGTTTCTGCAGGGCTCTATCTTGGCCTATATAGTTTCCAATAGGACTGTGCAAAGCATTTGAAAGGAGCAGCTCAGAGAGTGCATTGACACAAGCTAAGCACCCCTCCTCAAAAAGGTTAAAGAAGCCATATTCTCTGGAATCATTGGAGCAGCTGCTTTGAAGCAACTCTGTCATGTTACTGCAGTCAGTTGGGAAAGCTTTTGAAGCAGTTGAGCTGAGAATGTAGCTGCTTTAATGCTTCAAGGAGGGGTGTGCTTCATTCACTCAGGCCAACTTATTTTGCAAAGCATCTCTTTTGAATGTTTTGCATAACCCTTGTTTCTAGCAGTTAAACACATTGGGATAAGTTATCCTAATGTTTTTAGTAGAACTGAATGCTGATGGTAGTTTTCTGGAAAGCTCCAGAATTTTTGAACAAGTGTTTAGAGCTCTGCTTCTAAATACAGTGAAATTTGAAGTTATTTGCCAGCTAAAACTTCAGTTAGAGAAAACAGTCTCTGTCAGGCAAGCATTAGTTGCATCAGAACTAGTCTAATCAGGATTGTCTTTGAAAACTATGTGGAAACATTTGCTAAGACAGTCTGGCCAGTCAGACATACTGTAGTTCACTGATTCAGTATTAGTTGTCCTAATTATGATTAATTTTGTAGGGCTAATTCAGTGCCATGTTTGACTAATAAATCCTAAACCTGTTGATGGAAGAACGAGTTTTTTGGCAACCTGTCTGTACCACTATAGAGCTACCTGTCCTTTGGCATTGAAAGTTATCTTTGACTTAATATTAGCTTGGTTTGGCAGGCAGTAGCGGTAGGGCTTTTTCCCACTAGATTGAATGGATTTCTCCAAAAGAGAAGCATGGTTGGTTCCCCAAGCAAGAATACTTTTTTAAAAAAATTAAAATCTGTCTATTCATAATTTAATACAATTCATGCATTTCATAATTCACGTTGCTGCCATATTGCTGAAGAATTAGAAATGCTTCTCATAACAAAAGTGGGGGGGGGAATTAGACACATTCTTGCAGGTTAAGGCTATCAGTGGTCCTTAGATGAGCCTGATTTAATTGTAAAGTTCATGGATTCATCTGAATGTCACATTGATGATATGAAGCTAAATGGATGTTCAGTAAATGAAGGCTGAAATCATATATAAAAATTAAGTCCCATTACAGTGGAATTCCTGACTAATTGTGTATAACTACATTCTAAGATTTCAAGTCTGGATCTATGTACTTCTCCAGGCTGCTTTTGCTGACTTCCTCTGAGCAAATTTGGTAGTCACAAAAAATTAAAAAGCAATTGGTTATCTGTTTACTGCTGTAATAAAAGTTTAATGCACATTAAGTAGTTTGAAGTCTATTGTTAAACAGGTTTTTTTCCATTTAATAGCAAAACCTCTTGTTGAAATCAAAGGGTGGATAGAAATCTATAAGTGTGGGAGATTAGCATAATTGAGAAAAGCAACATTCTGCTCTAACTGATAAGCAGAAAGCTGCAAGTGGAACAGAAATTCTCTTATTTCATACCAACACAAATGGATACACTACAGGATTATAATATTGTTATTTACAGACAATTATTTTTATGAAGTGCAGAGTAATAAAATATGGAATACTAGTTTCATGCCATTTACATACAGCATGCTTTGAATTATCTAATAAAATTTGTTCCATGATAACTAAATCCAACTGGCCTTTGTGATTCTATAAAACTTTAAATATTTCATTAATATATGCTATAGTTACATTTCAGGTTCAATTACATGTATGTATGTGGGCACACACACTTTCCTATGTCTTAAAACTGAATATCCATAATCATATTCCTAAAAAATATTTTATAGCAACTGTAATCTTACGGATTACAGAAATTGCTTACTCATCAATATAAAATGTGCTTGTAGCTATCTCTTTTGTTTGCAATTTTAAGTGTACTAATTTATTAAAATATTTAATAAAGTTCAGCACTTCAGACTCATGCAGAAAGGTGCTTTGGAGCATGCTTGGTGCTTTCACAACACCTTCCTGGGACTTACTGAAGCATTTGCATCTTTTCGTACTATTGGATGGCTGCCCTCCACAGCTGAAGCACAGTCACAAGAAAAGGTGTTTGCTTTAAAGAGTTGCAGAGAGATGCTACATGTTTGCCAGTAAGGCACTTTTTTGTTTTCAGATCTGAAGCCCTGTGGAGCCCAGATATTTATAACTCACCCTATATCCAAGGTATTCAGGAGAGAGTAAGCCTGTTGAAATCTGAGACTGAATAAACTTCAGTCTCAGAATTGCACTGTTAGAGATATTATCAGTTAATCTACTTGGTACAATATAAATGCCACTCTGAGGGGGAAAAAAATTCAAATAGTAGTACTACTTTCACTGTCTTATTTGTTTGTGAATGCATGATGTACTCCTAACCTAGGTATTCTACTTTTTATAGTATACAGGTGAAACTCGAAAAATTAGAATATCGTGCAAATGTTCATTTATGTCAGTATGGCAACTCAAAAGGTGAAACCAATATATGAGATAGACGCATTACATGCAAAGAGAGATATGTCAAGCCTTACTTTGGTATAATTGTGATGATTATGGCGTACAGCTTATGAAAACCCCAAATTCACAATCTCAGAAAATTAGAATATTACATGACATCAATAACACAAGGATTGGAAATAGAACAATATCGGACCTCTGCAAAGTATAAGCATGCATATGTACTCAGTACTTGTTTGGGCCCCTTTTGCAGCAGTGACTGCCGCAATGCGGCGTGGCATGGATGCTATCAGCCTGTGGCACTGCTGAGGTGTTATGGAAGACCAGGATGCTTCACTAGCGGCCTTCAGCTCCGCTGCATTGTTCGGTCTCATGTCCCTCATCTTTCTCTTGGCAATGCCCCATAGATTCTCTATGGGGTTCAGGTCAGGCAAGTTTGCTGGCCAATCAAGCACAGTAATCCCATGGTCATTGAACCAGGTTTTGGTACTTTTGGCAGTGTGGGCAGGTGCCAAGTCCTGCTGGAAAATGAAGTCAGCATCCCCATAAAGCTCGTCTGCGGAAGGAAGCATGAAGTGCTCCAAAATCTCCTGGTAGACGGCTGCGTTGACCCTGGACTTAATGAAGCACAGTAGACCAACACCAGCAGATGGCATGGCTCCCCAAATCAACAGAGACTGTGGAAACTTCACACTGGACTTCAAGCATCGTGCATTGTGTGCCTCTCCATTCTTCCTCCAGACTCTGGGTCCTTGGTTCCCAAATGAGATGCAAAAGTTGCTCTCATCAGAAAAGAGGACTTTGGACCACTGGCCAACAGACCAGTTCTTTTTTTCTGTAGCCCAGGTAAGACGCTTCTGACGTTGTTTGTTGTTCAGGAGCGGCTTGACAAGAGGAATACGACATTTGAAGCCCATGTCCAGGATCCGTCTGTGTGTGGTGGCTCTTGATGCACTAACTCCAGCTTCAGTCCACTCCTTGTGAAAGTCCCCAACACTTTTGAATGGCCTTTTCCTGACAATCCGCTCCAGGCTGCGGTCATCCCTGCTGCTTGTGCACCTTTTTCTACCACACCTTTCCCTTCCACATAACCTTCTATTGATGTGCTTTGATACAGCACTTTGGGAACATCCAACTTCTTTTGCAATGACCTTTTGGGGCTTTCCCTCCTTATGGAGGGTGTCAGTGATGGTTTTCTGCACAACTGTCAGGTCAGCAGTCTTTCCCATGTTTGTGATTCCTACTGAACCAGCCTGAGAGACCGTTTAAAGGCTCAGGAACCCTTTGCAGGTGTTATGGATTCATTAGCTGATTAGAGTGGGATACTTTGAGCCTAGAATATTGAACCTTTTCACACTATTCTAATTTTCTGAGATTGTGAATTTGGGGTTTTCATAGCTGTACGCCATAATCATCACAATTATACCAAAGTAAGGCTTGACATATCTCGCTTTGCATGTAATGCATCTATCTCATATATTGGTTTCACCTTTTGAGTTGCCATACTGACATAAATGAACATTTGCACGATATTCTAATTTTTTGAGGTTCACCTGTATAACCGGTTCAACTAATAGGTCTGTCACAAAGAGATTATTTTCAAAGATGTGCTTTGCAGTATTATCATATTCATAGTAGAGAAGGGTATAAAAGATAGCAGATTTAATGAATTCATACTGTTAAAGCATTATAGTCTACCAATTGACTGACTTTTCCCTTTCAGTTATTGAAATCATGAATCCTGTTTATAGTCCTGGATCTTCTGGGGTTCCCTATGCAAATGCCAAAGGAATTGGGTATCCAGGTATGTAACTGAATCTCATAAAACATACTGCTGTTGTGGTTCCTATTTATCAGATCAGATGCTATATTATCTCAGTTATGAATCCAGTTTGTATGAACGATTACTACAGTCTTCCCCAACATGGTAGCCTCAAGATGAATTGGGACTAAGTTCCCAGAATTCCAAGCATATTTGGAGAGTTCTCTGTTGGAGAAGGCTGAGTAGTTTTCAAAAAGATATTGACTTGGGAGTGTGCCATCAACTTTTTTTCCTTTTTACATAAGGGCATGGAAATTTTAAACAGGAGTAATGATTATGTGTGCCTATGCTGCTTAGTATGGAAAATGTAAAGTCATGTTGATGCTATATTCTGTCCTGTGGCCACAAAGTCTAGGACATAAACTGTAGGTTTTTGCACAGAAGTTAAAAGGAGATTTTTGACCAGGTTTCCCCAACCTGGGTTCCCACCAGATGTGTGGAGCAGTTCCCAGAATTCATTGGCGTAGCCATTGTTGGGAATTCTGAGTTGCAAACCACAGCTATGGAGGACATCCAAGTTGAGCAAGGCTGTTTTTGAAAAGCATTGATGTGGCTAATTAAATAAATAAATAGTTCAGGCATTTAAATAATATACCTTATATGGCAAAATATAAAGTATTGCCTTGTGTTATAGATTGTGATTATATTTATTTAAATTATTTTTATTAGTATTAAGTTTGCTGGATGATAGTACTTTACAAGTAGAATATTGATAAATCTGAAAATAACTTTCAACTGTTCCTTTCAGCTGGATTCCCAATGGGCTATGCAGCTGCTGCTCCTGCTTATTCTCCTAATATATATCCTGCAGCAAATCCAACATTCCAAACAGGTATATGGTAGTACTGTAGAATTGAGTAATTTAAATTTTAAGTTATTTCAAATATTGAAGCAGAAGAAGATACATGTTGACATCTGTAGTAGAACGAGTGACACGTAAACACTAGGTAGCCAAATACTTTCTTGCAGGACCTCTGTGTCTGAAAATGTCAAACACAAAGGCAACAGGGAAATTTCATAATATTAGTTTATGCTGGACATTCCTTCATTGGTTAGATTTGTCCATCTTATATTTTAGAAAAGCACAGTAACACACAGAGGAACAGCCGTGTACTTGTATGTAAGTGGGATTTGGGTGCCTGATCATTTCTTGGAAAGATAATAGGTATGGGTGTTGGCTTCAGAATAACATTTTGGCTACGTTTTTGATAATGGGAACACATAGTCCATTTTCAGGAGCTCAGGGTCATCCTTTTTCATAATGTGGGGAGAGCAGTTCAAAACTGACCAGGGATGGAGTGCCTTGCTATATTAGCTCTCTTTCTGTTACAATTAAGGGGTGCCTCGTGTGTTAGTTTCAAACGCTCTCAAAGGCAAGATTTTATGTGCTGCAGCAATAGAATTGAAGTTCCTTCTGGGCATTATATTAGGTTCTGACAAAATGGTCCTTTCAGGCAAGGATATCAGGAACAGGATTGGACTTAAAGCCAGATCATATATCCCTGTTCCCCTCCAAAGTAACTGGATGTCATATTAGGACAGGCCAAACTAGAGCCCACTTATGGCTTCATCTCCATAGAAACAGTCCTTCAAAACACCAGAGATATTTCTAGATCAGTGTTTCTCAACCTTGGCAGCTTGAAGATGTGTGGGCTTCAACTCCCAGGAGTTGAAGTCCACACATCTTCAAGCTGCCAAGGTTGAGAAACACTGTTCTAGATAATTCCCTAGAAGCCATTTTGCCCCAGATACATATTCACCATCATTTCTTGGGCTTAGCACGACAGCCACAGATTGGCAAGGTTCACAAGTACACAACTGCCACAAAGAACAGGGAGCAATTATCTTGGGGAGATTGAGTTTTTATGGGCGGCCCTAAGGGTTGAATGGAAGGCTGGAATAACAGGAATTTTTCACTCCTCTTGTTTGTCCTATGAGATCAAAGTTTGACCATTATCAGGAACAAAGCAGTGCAGGTTTTTCTTCCTCTATACGCTGATGTACAAGCTATATTCCTGTAAGTTTGTGTATTCCTGATGATTGGTCAAGGAATTGGTGCATTAAAGGACTTCAGAGTGTTATCTGTTTACTCAGTGAAATAGGATACACTAAGGTATCTGATCTACCTACCTCATGAACTGAATTCTGTTTCACTTACTGGCATCCTCATGCAGTTGTTGCTATAAAGGTATGGAACCTTCCACTGTGGTTTTAAATCAGTGTTACGCTGATTTATTTGATGGAAAACAATAGTAAATTGAAGACTGTGCCACCCCAAAGAGGAAGAGTAGATACACCCGCATACACTCTTCCCCACCTTGTCAAGCAAGCTACAGTTGAATGTAATTCTGGAAATTTCCACTCATACGCATTTATGCGTATTTGCAGGTGTGAGACAGAGATTTTTATAAGTGTATGCAGGTATCTTTGTGCAAGCCCAGGACAAAAAATAATGTTATATTAATTAATAACTGCCAGTTAAAATTACTTGTTTATAAAATATAATACCCCATTTATAAAATTAATTTCTGGAGAACAGGTGAAGTGCCAGATGACTAGAAGAAGGCAAAAGTTGTCATTCTTGAAAAAGAATCTACAGAACTACTGACACTTGGTCTGATATTGATATCTGAACAAAATGAGAACAGATGATAAAGCAAATTATCTATAAGCATCTTGAAAAGAATACAAGAGATTTTCAAGAACAAGTTTTGTCAGATTAACCTTGTTGATCTGATAAATTTTTAATAGATTGTGTGAATACTGTAGACGTGATATATCTTTATTTCAGCAAAGGATTTGACAGTACCCCATGACATTCTAGTTAACAAGCTAATTGTGAACTATAAGGTATAACAAGTAGCTGTAGAACTGACTTGGAAAACATTGAATGTTCCTCAATTCTGGGTCAGACTGGATTAGGTACTGAGTGAATGCCACAGGGTCCAATCTAGTACTTGTCAACATTTATATTAATAATTTGGACTAAGAGGTAGAAAGTATGGTTATCAACTTACCTGGTGACACAAAATTAGGTACAGTAGCTAGTATACCATAGAAGATGGGGGAAAAAAATCAGAACTATTTTGATAGGATAGAAAATGGGTTGGAAATAATAGAATGTAACAGACACAAATTCAGAGTTCTTCGCTTAAGAAAAAGTAGCTCAGATGCACAGGTATAGGATGGGGAAATACCTGGCTTGATGATAACGCTTATAAAAAAAAATCTTGGAAAAGCAGTTCATTTTAAGGTGAATATGAATCTGCGGGGGTATTTGACTGCAAAAAAGACACATGCAGTTTTAGACTGCATCAGCACTGGTATAGTTCCTGAATCAGAGGAAGTAATAGTTGTACTTTATTCTTCTTTGGTCAGGCCCCCATTTTGAGTATTGTGTCCAGTTCTGATTACTGCATATTGAGGATTCAGACAAACTGGAACAGGCTCAGAGAAGAGCATCGTGGATGATCAGGGGACAAGAAACTAAGTTCCATGAAGAGAGATTGAAGAAATTGGGAATGTTTAGCCTTGAGAAATGAAGACTCGGGGGGGCATAATAGCATTCTTCAAATGCCTGAGAGGATGTCATACAGAAGAAGATAAAGACTGTTCTCCAATGTTCCAGAGTTCAGGATGCTTAATAATGGATTTAAGTTACAGGAAGGCAGATTCTGATTCAATATTAAGGGAAAAAAATGTAACAGAGCATTTCATTAGTAAGAGCAGTAAGAGCAGTTCGGTGTTGCACTGTAAACACCTCCAGGTTGGTAATATGTGTGCAACAGTATGTTGGGTTGCAAGGTAGTCTCTAGATTAAATATCCTAGCTTGCATAGAATAGTGTGAATGTGCTTGGGGTAAAGCTGGGCCTTGGTTGTGTTGGTGGCATATTACTCAAAAATTGCCAGAACTGACAGATACTGTCTACATTGTTAACAGAGAATTCTGCTTCTGACACAGGCATGACTAAGTCTGATAACATAGTCTTCTCTCTCATTCTAAGAACTTTATGTGAAAACCTTGATTGACCAAAGCTATGATAAATGGCAGAGATTAATATGGACCCATCTCTGATAACTGGCAGAGATCAATATGGACCATGGCATGTGGAATATTGTAATTTGGAACATAAGAGGAGTAAATGCTTAAGAACAGGAATGTAATAGAATGGAAGGAAGGAATGTTATATGTCTGGAAAGTAAAGATGTAATAGATTAGAATGAGATAGTCTAAATATATGTAGAGAAGTACAGGTAGTCTTCGCTTATTGACTGCTTGTTCAGTGATGGTTCAAAGTTGCAACAGTGCTGAAAAAGATTTACGACCGATTCTTGAAGTTACTACATCGTAAGTCAAGTGCAGTCATGTGATTTTTCACTTTATGACCATGTCATTTAGCAACATTGCCAGTCCCAATTGCGGTCAGTAAGTGAGGACTACCTGTAAAGGAATAGGTTTAACTATGAATTAAAATGGGCTAAAATGTAGGTTAGAAAGTATAAATTCATACTTTCTAATATACTAATATGAATTCTCATATATACAGAGTGTACGAAAAGTCAGCCCCCAGGGGCAACATTATATAGATTTCATTAAATGTTTAAATTGGTTGTCGTTTCTTTTGTATACTTAGTTATTTGTTTGATTATAACCTTTGAACATTCCTAAGTACAGTAAAATTTTTGCTGAAAAAATATTAATTGATAAAACATATTGTGGTTGGCCTATGGGGCCTGATTTTTGGTGTACTCTGAAGTACACATTCATAAAAACTGGAATTCATAAGTTGGTGATGGTTGCACGTGAATGGTGACAATGAAAGAATAAGAGATAAGTTTGAAGGGATCCTGCAGATTCTGAATGGGTACACTTTGAGAAGAAGTTATTTTGTTACGTGACAGGAATGGATGAGCAGGAACAAGATAAAAGAATATAGAAAAAAATTATTGTGCCATTCAGAGACACAGGGATGAATGAGAATTGTAATTGTTTAATGCTAAACTGTTTTTTCCAAATAGTTTCAAATATGTGATTTAAACGTAAGTATTTATGCATACACATGGAAAAGGGATGAATTGAAATGCATCATTGGTTTGAATGTGTATGATGAAATTAGTAAGGGATACAACCATGATGAATGGTTTTGAATGTAGAACAGAACATTTTTGGGTAGTGTCAAAAGTTGATGGAGGAGAAAAAATTGATAGGGAAGAAAAGGAAAAGAGTAGAAATAGTGAGAAAAAAGAGTGAGAAATAGAGGATTGCAGGAAGAGAAAATATAAGTCCTAAATGAGAAGATAACTATAACATTGATTAAGCTCCCAACAGAATGAATGGAAAACAAATGTAATGGAAGAGGATGTGGAAGCTTCTTGGGAGAAGAGTGAAACGAATTATGGTTCAGAGTGCCAAGAAATGTGTGAACTTAAACTAATGGAAAATATGAACAAAGAATGCTTGGTAGAATGATGAAATTTAAAAAGTTGTGGATGAGAAAAAAATGCATGAAGAAAATGATGGCTGAAAAATGAGGATGAGAGAAATGTATAATATGTATATATAGAAAAAAATGGTTGCCAAGAATGTAGCCAAAGGAGAATACAGTGGTACCTCAAGATACGAACACCCCACCTTACGAAAATTTCGAGATACGACCAGCTCCGGCTGCAAAAATTTACCTCGACATGCGAACTCCGCCTCAAGCTACGAACCGGATCCGCGGCCATTTGCCCTGCTGCCACATGGTCGCGGCTTCCTGTGGGCGAGATCGCGGTAGCAAGGAGGCTTGCTCCACGAGGCAAATTTCCCCATAAGGTTTAATGTGTCAGCCGGCGTTGCACGGCTAGGAAATTCCCCAGGCGCGCTTTAGTCAGTTTCACCGCTCGAGCGCTAGCACAGAAAGAGGAAGTGCTAATGAAAGGGCCACCTGGCGCCTCTTCACTAATCTGAGCACGCGGGGGAAAGGCTTTCCTTGCGCGCACCACGCCAAGGGCTATGGACAAAGGAAAGAGTGCGGAGTTGAGGAAGAGGAATCAGTGCGGGGGGGGGGGAAGCTCCCGCTCCCGGCTGTGCGCACCACAAAAGCCTTTCCCCCGCGCGCTGATTGCTTTCACTGGGCTTTTGTCAGTGCACCAAGGGGGAAAGGCTTTTGTGGCGCGCACAGCCGGGAGCGGGAGTTTTGATGGAAACAAAATGTTTTGGCAATGCACAAAAGGACTACACAAAGAACCTCCAGCAGAGTGAATGATTTGGAATGATTTGCAATGAAATTGAGGTGAAGGAATGCCAGAAGAAGTATTTCAGAGCTTTTTAAGGGGATTAGAATGATACGTTGAAGAGCAGAATATAAATGAATATTGTTAAATATTAGTGATGAAGAGAACATCCCAACTGCTGTAAGAAAGTTGAAAATGGTAATACTGCAAGTGTAGACAATGTATCTAAAGAAAGATTAAAATATGTAGAATGAAGCTAGATTAAAGGGTAGGAAAAAATAAGGGGGAAGAAACTGAATGATGAGGTAACTGGACAGGAAAGGAAAGAAAAGAGAAACCCTATTTAGGCATTATAGAAACTAAATTTAGTAGGCAAGCAGCCTCTCCCAATCTATTTTCTAATTTTTTCAGTTGATGTCAGATGATCCCATCCCAATCCCTGAATCAGAATTTGAGACCACAGATCTATATTAGAATGTTCCAAAATAAACTGTAAAATCTAATTTCAACCAGAATAAATTTAGCATACAATAGTACAGGTAGTCCTCAGTTAATGACAACTTGTTCAGTGACTGAAGCTACAACGATGCTAAACGAGTGGTGCTTATGATCAGTCCTCGATGTTTGGGCCATCCCAGCACTCCCGCGGTCATGTAATTATGATCTGAGGAATTGGCAACTGGCTTGCATTTATGACAGTTGCTGTATCCCATGGTCATGTGATCACAATTTGTGACCTTCCCTGCTGACTTCCCACAAGCAAACTCGATGGGGAAGCCAGCAGGGAAGGTCACAAATTGCTTGGGTAAGTCTCCCCCACCCATGCACACACCCCCACCAGCCTGCTGCACCTGCCACCTGCATACCCTTGCATACCCTCCCTGAGCCTCAAGCTCATGCCACACCGCCTCTGCCACCTGCGCACCCTCCCTGAGCCTCACTGTGTTTCTGTTGCGCCACCCGCACACCCTCACACACACTCCCTGAGCCCCACCACACGCATGCCGCACCTCCCCTGCCACCTGTACCCTTCCCTGAGCCTCATGGTGCTTGCACCATGCCTCCCTGGCCACACCCCCACCCAGCAGCAGCCACCCCAAGTTGCGCTTGTGCTATGCTGTGCCTTCCCCACTACCTGCTCACCCTCAAGCCTCGCTGCATTTGTGCCGCCCCTCCCCGGCCACTCATGCATCCTTCCCAGCCACCCACGCATCCCCTCACTCCCTCTCCCACCTGCAGCAGCCACTTACCTGCCTGCCAGCCAGCTTCTTGAAGCCATCTGGGACTTGCATCTTCCTGCTGGCTTCCCCACTTACTTTGGTTGTTAGAAGCCAGCAGAGAGTTGTGAGGAGGTGCTTGCTTAACGACCCATGATCCTCACTTAACAACGGCAATGGGGACCGCAGGGATTGCTGTCACTAGGTAATGCCATCATATGACATCGCACTTTACAACCACATCGCTTAGCAACAGAAATTCCAGTCCCAGTTGCCGTCGTAACTTAAGGACTATCTGTAAACAGTTTTTATCAAACTTTACAGTGGCAATAATCCAGAATTTATGACAGTAGCAGTAATCCAGAATGTATTTATTTTTTTATGCCTTAACATACTGTGCATTTTGCAAGCCACCCAGAGTCATTGGGAGTCAGGCAGCATACAAGTTTGATTAATAAATAAATAAAAATGATAAATGACATAGGAAGCATTACTTTTTACATTATGCTTATTTTGCATTTCTAGATATTAAAAGCTGAGTACTTTCTTGACTAGGCTTGATCATTGCATATATTTTACTGTTCTGTTTGTGCTTATATAGGTCCTATCATTGGGCATGGGGGTTGAGCCTGCAGGGTGATTGTACTGATGGTTGTGGGTTTTGTTTTGTTTTGTTTTTAACCTTGGCTGCCAAATTATATTTATTCTGATATTGTGATGTTGTTCTAATATTGTGTTTTTAACTGTTGTTAGCTGCCTAGAGTTGTCATGATGAGATGGGTGGCCATATAAATTTAAATAAATAGATTTAAATTTTGTGGAACTGAGCATCAATTTCCTTCTGTTTTTGCTTTTTTTTAATTAGAAAATGAAATGGATCATACTAATTCTTACTGCTTATTAATCTGAATACTGCAAATTATTGAAGCATATAAGAGTTATGGTATATACATGTGCATGAGAGTTAAGGAGATTTAACCAAAGTAACTCAACACAAAGTTTACACTTGGATATCTTTTAATATAGGTTATACACCAGGCACACCATATAAAGTCTCTTGCTCACCCACCAGTGGTACAGTGCCTCCTTATTCCTCATCGCCCAATCCTTACCAAACTGCAGTATATCCAGTTCGAAGTGCCTATCCACAGCAGAATCCATATGCACAGGTAAAAAGTGTAGATTTGTTCTTTGTGTTAATTATGTAACAGCTGAAACTATGCTGTTTTCTAGATTCTTAGTGGTGTGGTGGTTTTTTGTGAGGGGGGGTAATAATCTTTAATCATGTTTGTATGTTATAAATCAGAATTGCAGTGAAGTCTGGCTTACAGTTGATGATCTCTCCACCAAAACAACATGGTTGTTGGCTTCTTGTTTCTGGCTTGTTTGGAGATACAAGCCAGAAATTCTGGTTAATATACAACTAAACTTGTGCTTCCCAGTTAGTTCAGGTTGATTATTCTATTTTGCTTGGGCAGTTCAGTTAATCAGGAATAGTTTTGAGAGAACTGAAAACCCATTACTAATGAACAGTAATCAGTTCTTTTTTTTTTTTTCCTTTTTGAAGGGTCTGACTCTTACCTGATGTGTATATATAAAATAATGGCATTTCCTTGAAACCGTGTGGCCTTTTAGTATATATCAATAGTAATGGAAAGAATGTTAGTAAACCAACCATTTTTTTCAACAGCAAGGCACTTACTACACACAGCCTTTATATGCAGCACCACCCCACGTAATCCATCACACTACAGTTGTGCAGCCCAATGGAATGCCTGCAACTATGTATCCAGCACCAATTCCACCTCCCAGAGGAAATGGTGTCACTATGGGAATGGTGGCTGGGACCACAATGGCAATGTCAGCAGGTATGTGATTTTTCTTTTATTCCCACAGTCTGTGAGGTGGTATTGGTATTGTAGAGCACTTGATACCCATTAGTGTGGCCAATCAGGTGCTACATATAAATTCTCAGATAACCAATGGTAAACAAATAACCTCTTCAGGACACAGAGATGACATTCTTGATTCTTGTAGCTAATATTAACCTTTTGACTATCAAACACATTTTAAAATGGCAGGTCATCCGTGACAGTGAACCTCACAAGTAAATTGTATACAGGCAGTCCTTGACTTACGACCACAATTGGGACTGGAACTTCCGTTGCTAAGCAATGCAGTCATTAAGTGAGTTGCGTCTGATTTTACAATACTTTTTGCTGCAGTTGTTAAGTGAATCGTCATTAAGTGAATCATGCGGTCATTAAGTGAATCCGCCTTCCCCCATTTGCTTGTCAGAAGCCCCCTGGGAAGGTCACAAATGGCAATCACGTGACCCCGGGATGCTGCAATGATTGTAAATACATACCGATCACCAAGCACCCAAGTTTTGATCATGTGACTGGGGATGCTGCAGTGGTCATAAGTGTGAGGACCAGTCATTAGTCACTTTTTCCAGCACCATCGTAACTTCGAATGGTCGTTAAACAAATGGTCGTAAGTTGAGGACTACCTGTACTGAATATTCTGATTTGTAGAATATTTATTGGTTGTCTGTCAAATGCAGAAAGAAGCTTTAACATGGTCATGCAAGAAGTGAATTATATTCTGTGCCATGCCCTTAATATCATTTTGATTGGGAATTCTGAGAATTACAGTCCTAAAATATTTGGAAGACACAGGCTGTGGAGGACTGATATAAAGTGCTGGAGAAGCAAAAACAAGACTGCGGAGTCTGCAAACACAGTTTCTTTAAGTTCTGCAACAGAAATTCTGGTGGCTATGCTGACTTCCAAATTATTTCTAAACAATGAAGAGTACTAATTATGAAGCAATTAAGTGTGGAAATATTTTTGCCTCCCCAGGTACCTTGTTGACAACACATTCCCCAACTCCTGTAGCCCCGCACCCAGTTACAATGCCCACTTATCGAGCTCCAGGAACTCCAACCTATAGTTATGTGCCCCCACAGTGGTGATTACCATTGCCCAGTGTAAGTATTGGTATATTTACAATCAAATGATTTCTCTAGTGTAGGACTATAAAAAGTCAGGCTGGACTAAGATTTTCTGACAGTTTTGACCGGAAGCGTTCTGGAACGTACCAGCTCTGAATGGAAAATGTGAGCTTGTTTGTTGGAAATAATGTTTTCTACACATGACTCTTTATTTTTCTAGTAAAAGTCTTGCATTCTTAATGAGAATTAATACATGATTTTTCATTCTGTACAAATTAAGTTGTTGATGTACTTGGGAAGTAACAATGTTTGTTTACACTGTTAAATAACTTTATTTTGAGCTTTAAGTTACTTGGATATTTGACACATGAATTTTTGAATTCAGATTAGCCTAAAAGTTGTGCAGTGACAATAAGAATTAGCTATGAGTGATTTCTACTTCTTTTGTTAATATAGCACAGTAGGAAATACGGTTGAAAATATCCCCTACAAAGCTCCTTCCTTCCCCTAATTGAAACATGCTTTGGGTAACTACTGATTGGCTGAACTGGTATGTTTACTACTGAAATGTTTGCATTTTGTATTTGATTATTGTGATGGAACAGCCGTATAAGCATCCATATAAATATTTTTGTGAAAATACAGTGATCCAGAAAGGTAATGCCAAGGAGACAGAAAAATAAAAATCTTGCTGCAGGATACACATTTTTAAGCTGCCTATTTTTTAATAAGTGACAGTCCTAAGTGGAGGCGTAACTTCTGTGTTCAGTCAATGAGTGATAGGTGATTTGGAATGAGGGATAGAACTGGTAGCATTAACTAGTATTGAGCTATTACTTAGCTCCTTTTGTTGTCTTTTGAATGCAGATTTGAAGATGGGAGATATGCAATCAAGTAACTGAGGTTTAAAAGTTGGTGCTGAAGCCTTCATGCCTCCAACCAGGACTTGTTTCTTCTGAATGCTTGCAATCCTTTGCTAAACACTAATTCCACTGAAGACTTCCCAGTGCTGCATATCTTACATCTTGGAACTCCAGCAGTTAGTCTTAAAGCAAATCCTGTTTTGTGGACTGTCTTGCAATTTTTAGCTAATTATAATGATTAAAGGGAGTATAAATTTATTGATTCATATCTAGTTGAATGCATGTCTAAAACTCGCAAAGCTTGCTCAACCTACCTGCTGTGACTGATGCAAAAACTGTCATATGCAAAATCCAAAGGAGCCGAAAAGTATTTTACAATTTGTATCACTAATGCACTGTTGTAATGTATGCAGGGTCTTAAAGAGGTAGAATTGTGACAGTGATTTTTTTCATCGATATACATTAGCAAGTGTGTTAACCTTTTAAGGCACCAGGTAAAGGGGGAACAGTTTGGTGGTGTTTTTCTTTCTGGTTCAGTGACTGGAAAATGACTTTGTAGAAATCTTACAAAGGAACTGTTTATCATTTGTAAGTTTTCCTTTCCATTTCCACTTTTTGGATTCAGTGTTATTATGGACATTCTCAAGGACAAAAATATATTACGGGAAAAATATGGTTAACAGTCTTGCTATCTAAATCATCAATCATAATTGGAATGTTTGGTGGAAAATCATCTGCATAATGGTTTACCTCCTAGAACAGTCTTAAATGATTGATGTTAGTGATTTCCACACTGTTAGTAAAATAAAATTTTGTTCAAGTTTAGATCCTCCTCCCAAACAAAAATGTACTCATCTTGGCCAGATTAAAAAAAATAGTTTGAGCAGCTTGCTTTTGTAAAAGCATAGTCATATCAATATTTCAGTAGAAAAGAATTCAACATATTCTGAAGAAAATGTCCGTTTTTGATATATTAAAGGGGAGCAAACTATTTAAATCATTTTAGTGGCTTGTTTTCCTTGCAGCATGGATATGAACAAAGTGTGGAAGCAATTGTTAGGATATACATTTTCATAAAAATAGGACTAAATTAGGAAGTGATCAAGTACAAAGATTCTCATTGGTAATAATATTCTTTTGGCATAATCTTGGGCATATGCTTTTTTACCTCCTAAATTGCATTTGGAAAAATTGGAATTAAGAAAACAGATGCAGTATTTCATTGCAGTGAACCACTTCTGAACTCCTTGCCTACAGCTTTGAGTCTTTGTAGAAGTACCTCAGTCAATGCTGTGGGGATATAGGGCTAGTCTTGGAACCAGTTTGTGTACCAAAATTATTATGGGATTTTTTTAACATTTTATTTTAGGTTTTAATTTCAGTGCTAAAAGCAATCAAGGGCTTTCTTTGAATTGGCACCAATTATTATTTTTCCCAGTATTTCCTGTCTGCAATAAATAGTGTAGTCAAAGGTTAAAATGTTCCCTTTTAAATTTAACATTTGTAGATTAGTTTATAGTATTGGTAAAATATTTGCAAGTTGTTGGTGTGTTTTAATTGTGAGACTGAGCGTCCCTTATTTTGGGATAATCAGTTTTTAAATCAGATCTTGCAACTACTTATAAGTAGCTTGGAAACTGGTTTTAGTACTAACATCCTATTTTTGTTCCCTGGGGCAAGAGGCTTCTGTGCCTCAAATCCCTTTGAGGACAGGGCCTTTATGACATTTAAACAATAACATACTTTTTTTTTTTTTACTTAAGATATATTTTCTTTGAATCATTATATGACACCTTTATCCAAATGCCAGTGACACAACATAATCATATGTATTGTTACATTTTAATCTTGAGCACTTATTGCAGCCTAGAAAGTTCTGTATCCATAAAACAAGCAAATTCTTCTCTCTTGCCATTTGGGTCTGCTTAGCTATTCCATTTGTAACTTCATTTCCATGAAGTTAGTCATCTTTCTGAAGAGTGCTCCTTAACTTAATGATTATTCAGTATGGGCACTTTGTGTAGCAGGCTTTTAAAGTTTTTAAAAATGTTTCTTGCCACATTATCACAGATGTGAGTTTTGAAAATTCAGTTATGCCAGGGACATGTTGAAAATAAATAAAAGCACTGCTGCCTCTAATCTCTTTACTTAAATGTCCTGAAGTCTATAGCTAACGCAGCACTTTGTAAATGGTAAAGACAAATTGTAATTTATTCACCTCAAGTTTCAGATTTCTAAATGCCTCCTTGGTTTTTTTTTTTTTTTTTTTAAATACAGTGATAGTGGCAGCCTTTAGGTAATCTGACTTTGAGCACTTTTTTCTGAGTTATGTTATGGGATTCATCTGCAACGGAGGAATAGTACTTCTTGCAAAAATTACTGCACCTTCCAGAAATTCTAATTTGGGGGAGGGGGGAATGGGGCAATGACATTTTATTGGAGATAATTCCATACCTCCAATAGCGTCAGTAGGAAAGTAACCAAAAGCACAGTGATGAGAGGATGTATATAGCTTGGTATATTGTTGCAAATAATTAAAAAAAAGCATGAATATGAAACTGAAAGTTTGTACTTCAAATGGATGTACTAGACAGGGGATATTGTGGAATTTTTTCTCCTTCTGTCTGTTAGTTCCCTGTTTAGAATTCCTGTGTGGGAGGGTGGGTGAGGTAAAGCCTCTAATTCTTAGTATGTGGTTGCATTGAAACTCCCCAGAAAGCTTTAAAGGGGGTTAATGCAGCAGAGACAAGGCTCCAATCAAGCTGCTTCCAAACAAATGCAGCCTCTAGAAGGGAATACAGTAACATGTTCCAGCAATAACAGAGAAAACAAAAGATCTGAGTTTAATTTCAAAGGCTATGTTTTTAAATAATACTGAAGACATTGTTTAGGAGACATTCTCAAAGCAGATAACACAATATTCTAAGTTTGGGTTTTTTTGTTTTTTGAAAAATAGCAAAATAGTCACATTCTACAGATACTTTATATTTGGCCAAGAAACTTGTAGATGTAGTCAGTGGTATTAATGCTAACCAACTGACAAGAAACTAAATCTCCCATTTTTAATCGAGGTGATAGATGTATAACTAAAATATTATTGTTGATATACAGACATTGAAATACTCTGAGAAGCTCATACGTTACCGCGAAAGGTGTCTTGATGCCACGATGGAGATAATGGAGGGAAGAAGGTTTTTTTACTTTATTTGGATTCCTGAAATGTAAACCCAGTGAGAACATAGTTTTTAATCTGTCATGACTAAAATTTGACATAGGCTCCATATAGTAATATTCCATGACCATCACAAGTAGTTTTAACTTCAGTGGAGAATTTTGAATTTATTAGGAAAAACTTCCTTTGTTCCTATGCGTTTGTACTGAGCATTCCTATTGCTTGGTTATGGAGTTAAAAAACTTAAGTTAATTTTGTTGCAGTTAAAATGCAGGAAGCAAAATATTTTCAACTAGTTTGTATTGCAATGTTGTGTTGATACTATGAAGCAACACCCAACACTGGGTGTCTGTTCTGGGGCAAAAAAAATAGGCATTGATAATTTTCTGTTAGTGAAGCTCGACATTGCATTCTCTATTAGGTAGTTTGTTAATTAAGCAAATTCCCTGTCTGTCTCTGCCTGCAAACACTGAGTCCCAAATCTAGAAGTCTCTTTGTGATTTTTTTTTAACCTGTGCATAAAGTTTGTTTGCACTTGGCCTTCCCTATTGTCTTACATAAAGGAACAGCTCTGCATAGTCATTCCTTCTCAATTTATCCAACAGTCCCATCCATTTGGAATAATAACAATAAAAGAGAGAAAGCTGTGCAGGCAAGGGAGTTGCATTTATATTAAGCATTTAATTCTCTCTTGGTCAAGCTGCCGGTCATGCCAGTCAGTAGAGACTGAAAGACAGCAAGGGGCAGGTAACCGGGGGTGGGGGGGTTAGCAGAATTCTTGAGCTGTCTCTTCAGCCTACTGAAGACATTTTATTGGTGTTTATGAGATACTGAGGTAGTTATTTAAATTGAATGGGCACTCTTTCTAAAATGACATGGAAATATTTGAGCATCCCAATATCAGAAGCCAATTTAACATACCAAGATAGTCTGAACAGTTTGACTTCAAATTCCCTGTCATCAGTATCTGTGTGACTTTTTCCAATCTGATATGACTTTTGAGCACTTAGCAAGCAAACCATGGAAGCTTCACTTAGCTTGCTGCTGTACAGACTTGTTTTTAGTAGAATGGATTTGTTAGTGGGATTTTATTGTAGTGCTATTATTGGCTGCCCTTGTGGGGTGAAAAGGGGAGTGCATGCAACAGAAGTGCAAGAGGCCCCAGTAATAGTGTTGTTATGAAATAGGCACAGGTTTCCTTTTTATATAACTTTTTTTTAAAAAAAAAAACTGTCTTAAAACAGTTGTATTGGTACTTTTTCCCAAGTTTAGGTCAATGTTGTCTTCCAGAAGAAGTTTAAAGCATCACATCTGCATTGAACTTTTGCATCAACACATAGGAGTGGCAATTCCATTCTGAGCCAGTTGTGTAAAATTCATTTTTATTATACAATCCAATGAGTAGATGAGCTCAGAGTTAAATTCTTAAAAGCACGTTTATGTAACAGGAATTGTTATGTATTAATACTTCAGTTTTCAATAAAGATTGACTGTGTTGCTTATTGTTGTCTTTTTCTTTTGCAACTACAATCCTCAAAAATATGTTCTGACACTTGAATGATGTTTAGGCTTTTCAACATGCACCATGCTAAAAATTATTCATCCCTGACAGAGATAGGCAGTCCGGCACGTTCTACATGTTGTAGATTACTATTGCCATCACTCTCAGCCAGCAAAACTATTAACAGTGGATTATGGGAATTACTATCTAAAACATTTGAAGGAAATCACATTATCTGCCTCTGATCTATTGACCAATAATAGTTTGATTCACATCACACTTGCTATCTTACACCATCCATAGAATTTTAAAACAATTTGCAAGTTTCATTGAAAGGAAAAAAATGTTAAAGTGAGATTAGTACATGTTGAGTTATTTACTTTATAGCAAAATTTTCTCTCTTAGCAATATCAAATGTTTTATTTTTAAATTTTACATACTTTTAGAGAACTACTATATATTTGCCATGTTTAATGTTGGGAGTTTGGTAATGGAAGGAACCATTTGGGTCAATGAGTCCAACTCCCTGTTCAGGTCAGGAATTTAAATTAGGGCATTCCAGACAGATGGCTATCTAACATCCACTGAAACATACCCAATAGAGGGAACCCACAACCCCTCTAGGTAATTGGTTCTTGCCAAACTGGAAGCTTTTTCTAACAATCTGCCTTCCTGTAACTTAAATCTGTTTCATGCCCTAGACTCTGTAATGAGAGACCATACCCTTCAGTGTGACATTATTTCAGGTATTTGAAGAATGCCACTGTATCCCCACCCTTTTCAAGACTATACACACCGAGTTCCTTCAGTTTCTTCACAGGGCTTAGTTTCTGGTCCCCACAACTTCATCACCTTTCTGTGAACCTGTTCTAATTTCTCTGAATCCTTAAATGTGTGATGCCTCGAAATCAAGGCAAGTAAAGCTAAATAATCACTCTCCTTATTTGATGTGAATGATGGTAAACTCATCTATTTAGAAAAATGTGAGGTGAAATTGATGTGACAAAGCACTAAACTGGTCAGGTCACTGATCGTAGGACTGAAAGATAAGTAGCAAGCAGAAGGGATTGGTCTATGTGTTACTGGTTTTTCATATTTTCTCAAGTGTGATTATTAGGAATATGTAGAGCAGTTTATAGCCTTGCCTGTGTGGCAATCATGGTACCACTGGATCCCAAATTTACATGTAAGCTGGACACTTGTTCTGGGCTAAAACTGGTATATGTCATACAGTATTACATGATTTAATGAGATGCTTTGAAATATGACAAATGCTATCAACTGAAACATGAATTAAATTACGTTCTACATTGCAACCTCCAATAAGTTGTTCCAGAGAATTTTTTTTTCAGTTAGAACTTTTGCTGACAATGTGGGGAACTTCTGATCTATACCTCATCCACTTTTTGTTAAGGACTTCTGAAGAAGAGTTCAATGTTCTTTCCTAATTATAGAAGTACAGTGGTACCTCGGGTCACGAACGCTTCTGTTCACGACCAATTCGGGTCACAAACAGCACCGTTCGCAAAATTTTGCTTCCGTTCACGAATGCCGGATCGGGTGACGAACAGGATCCGCGGCCATTTTCCCTGCCGTGACACGTCGTGGCTTCCTGTAGGGAGGGGGACTCTCCCTCCAAGCAATAACCGCCTCCCCACATCCCTTCCTGTCCTCCACACCAGAAGTCGCTTCGAGCAAGGTTAGTGTTCTCTCTCTTCGTACTGTACTTTGTGTCATATTTTTGTGGTTTAAAAAAAAAAACATGGTTCAGAACAGATTAACCGTATTTACATTGAACCTTATGGGAAAATTTGATTTGGGTCGCAACCAAAATCGGCTGGCGACCAAATTCGTAGGGGTCAGAACGGATTAACCGTATTTACATTGAACCTTATGGGAAAATTTGATTCAGGTCGCAACCAATTCGGGTCGCGACCAGAGTCGCAGAACGAATTAAGTTTGTGACCCGAGGTACCACTGTATATGTTTTCCCCTTTTGCAATAAATATTTTGCAAATTCATCACTTACCTAATAGTTGTCAAAATTCTCCAATTAAAACACAATAGGTACCCTCCATTTAAATGAAAGAAACAACACTATGTTCTGAAGTTGTCTGGTCTATTTCCAGATAACCTCAAACAATGTTTATGGGGGTGTATATATGCTAACATTTTTTTAAAAAAAATTGTCATCCTAGCATTGTTAAAGCATGTCATTCAATTTATGGAAGTCTCACCTGACTCAGTAGACTTTTGTCTGTTAATTCCTCTCAATTATTGTACAAGCAACCAATGACTTGAGGTTTTTAACTTAACCATATCAAAGTAAAAATAACTTGGGACACAACATTTGCATCACTTCCAGCTTCCTTTGACTAACTGCTGTATGCTTGAGTGATCAAACTGCAACCTTAGCATACTATTTCTATAAGCTGAGTTCATGCAACATACTAGACTAAAAAGTTCAGTTATGCATGAATACTATCAGCATGAATACTATCATCTCTATTCCATGTCACAGTTTAATCAGGCTTTGTGCTTTATTATGTCATCCTAATCAGAAATGGCCATTTTAGGTTTTGGGAAACTGGAGTGAAGACTACAGCTCCTAATTTCCAGAAAGGTAGTAGGCTCAGGCAACATGGTAAGTCACAAAGAATGGTTAAAGGGCAACATCTGATGGGAGTTGTGGCTGTAGTACATGTGCCTATTGAACAAGCTTTCGAGCTGAACATATGTTAGCACTGCAACAGGAGGCAGCACCTACGGGAAGGTGGCTAATTAAAAAAAAAAATACTAGAAAGTCTTAGGCCGAGTTTGCATTTGAGTGGAGGATGGAATGGAATACCAGGACTATAGATTGGACTGGAAAGCTGAAAAGGTATCCCAGAAGGCAATGGTGAACCACTTTTGTATTGTGGCCAATAAAACATGATTACATTCATGTGGTTATGAGAATTTATTGTTAATTCAAGGACAAATTATCTGGCCATTATCTTTGGAACTTTCCCTGATAATTCTGGATCTATTCAAATTGATCAATTCATGTAGTAACATGAGAGTGAGTGAACTGCAAAATTAACATGATTGCTATTTGCAACTCAGCATGATCAGATGTTAATTCACCCATACTATGTCACTTTTTTTTTAAGGTAAAACATGAGGAGCTCTGCCTGCCTACAAACTTGGGCTATATACTTTTGTTACCCTACCCTCTCCCATATTGTCTGATTTTCTTGGGTGTAAAACCCAGTAGTCTACCATCTCAATATGTAGAACTACAGATACATAACAATACATTAAATACAAGGATGCACCTAGTATGAAACAAAAATTGTGTGCCCATTGCTCCAAGGCAGACCTACTAGTTGTTCACTTAATAGTAATCAAATGTAAAGGACATTTCTGCATAAGAAAAAAGAGAGACACTGAATGAAAGTCAGTTTTACAATTTTCTTTATGAAATTAAACATAACCCCTCCAAAGGGGGAAAGAGATAGTGCAAGAATGATTCTGTACATGCTTCCGGATTTTTATAACTGAAGGCTGGTCAGCTACAGTTGGACACTGCATCTTCTTGCATTACACTGCTGAACACTCACTCCCCTGGAGTACGATTATGCCAGGGTAGGTTGGGTTCTTCACTTTAATTTCACAGTACCAGGAAATCCCTAAACAATGGGATTCAGTCAGTTATGGCTTCTATCTATCTCACTATGGTAAGGCAAATCTTTATCTAATCAAAAGATTATATGGGGAAGGGGGGTGCCATCAATTTTCAAGTGGTTAGTGTCTGAATATACACTCCCCATAGAAATTGGCAAATCTGTGTCCCTGTCTTTCTGTTAAGCACCCTCACCTCCTCTGCAGAGTGTTGCATAGGTGATAGAGTTTCCGAATAATACTGCTTAGTTTGTAAGTGCCTGGCGTGTCTGAAATTAATCTTTAGACAAATCTATGTCATATGTCTTTAGAAATATAGGCCAGCCTTTCTTCTGCCTGGTGCCCCCTAGATATGTTGGGACTGTAACTCCCAGAATCCCTAAAAGCTCACTGCGCCTATTTTGGAATTCTTGGAATGGGACTTCCACACATTTGGAGGACATCAAGTTGGGGGGGGTTGATACAGGCTTCCAAATATTGGCCTTCTTCAGTGGAAAAAAAGAGGCAAAGAGGCATCAAGTTAAAACCTGACAAGACAGATTACAAACTTACAAAATACAGTTATTTGCACTGTTACATAAATAAACATTTTAAAAACATTGAGAAAAATTATCATTGGCCAGGAACTATGAGAAATTGTTTGTAGAAAGTAAAAGTAATTAAAATGTAATTTAGGCTCATTTCCCCCTCCCCCACAATGTACATTAACTCAATTAGGTTGCAAATATCCTGGCTGTTAGCCACACTTCGGGTTGGTCAATCAAGTACTGGTTCCAGATCAGCTGTTCAGCTTTCATGTAGGAAAAGGTGAAGCTCAATCCCCAGGAGTGATCAGTCTGTTCTGGATCTCTGAAAATCTGGGTAAGAGGAAGGGAGTCCCTCATCCCAGGAAAACGGGCACCAGTAGAAACATGAAATAGCTGCTCAGAGCAAATGGCCAAGAGATGGTGGTAGCTGCTCATCTACTGTCGACTTTTCCTGTCAGCCTTTTTTTGATCCCCAAATAAATGTTCCCAGATGAAGGGTCGGTCCAGAAGAAAATGGACAAAATGAGGAAGTTTTTTAAAAAAAATGATTCTGACACCAGTCTTCTCCTAGGTATTCATCCATATGGGCAGTCTCAGCTCATTTTCACCAACATACGCACATGCACACATACACAACAAGGTCATAACACTTTGAAGCTCTTCCAGTTGATCCAAAGTAAAGGAATACGGGAGGATGCTAAGCCAGGAGGCGGAGGCAGTGCTTGGGCTTGCAGGACTGAAGCATAAAGTGCTTTCTCAAAAGGGATTCAGGCACAAGGTCAGGCTGCTTCCCCTTATTTTCGAAACGGTGCCAGCCTGCTGATATTCTGCCAGAAGTTTGAAGGTTTGCGCTTGGGCTCTGCCAGCATGAAGACTTGCTGCTGGGGAAGGTTTGTAGGCAGGGTAGGATGTTTCTGGCGCATCAAGAAATCGTAGTATGTCCTGGTGACCACTGCTGATGAAATGAGTGAAGAGAAAAAAGGTTTCATAGCTGCACCTTCTGTTCTGCCCCCTGTGAGAACGGAAGTGTCCCATTCTCAATATGCTTTTTACCTTTACTGAAATCTGATGCCTTAGCACTGTTCTTATGTATTGCTTTGACCTGATTCACTCAGCAAAATATTACTGTAAATACATGGGAAGAAAAGGGGAGGGCTACATACTCTGCAGGTTGTTTCTCAATTATTTTTCTCAGAAATATCTCTGTATTTTCCAGACTTCTTCACTCTTACACACTCTAGATGTGGTGGGACTGCAACTCCTAAAATTCCCATGGAAGTTGCATTGTCTGCACATTTGGAGGGTGCCACAGTGGTAAAAGCTATCCTAGTATATGGGCCTATTAGGCTGTAAAAGAACCCAAAGCACATTAGGATGTCAAATTGAAAAACAGTATTCTTTAAGATAGGCAGTTCCTGATTTTTCATATCTGAGTTTTGGAAACTAACATATTCTTAATACAGAATCCAAAAACTCATTTTTCAATGTATTACTGCTACAATTCAAGGGGCTACTAATGGTCTTAATGCCTATCATGCAGCTTAAGCAGCTCAAAACAGTGAGTCCATGGTGCTGGAAGTTTGTCCTTGGCCCTGGGAAAGACCTAGTTTTCATGTGGGAAGCTTAGTTACTTACTGCACTTCTCTTGTTTTCAGACAAGTGCTGTGATCTCATTAAATTAAAATTTAAACACACTGCCATACTCGTCAACTTAGAAAATCAGAAGACAAGACAGAAAGAAGTGGTGAGCATTATGCTTGAATTTATATGCAGTTCAATCTGGGGGGTGGGGGGGCAATGGTGGAGGTTTGACTTGGAAAGGCCTGCCACCACCATGTCCCATCTTCACATTCCAAAACTTCTTAGAGAGTCAGTAAAATCAAGTTGATGTGAAATCCTGCATGCAGTGCTTCTTTTAATAAAAGAGTCGATGCTATGACTTTCCTGACCCAGCAGGGGACAGCATCTGGCCAACCTTATCTAGGCGCAAAAGTTAAGCAAAGTCAATTTAGTTAGTACTCGTATGGGGAATGTCCAGGGAATACTAAGGTTATAGGCTAGACATGGGGAATTCTGGGAGCTGAAGTCCACACATCTTAAAATTGCCAAGTTTGAGAAAAAAACTGGGCTAGACTGAGATGTTAAAAAACACATTCTCCAAGAAAGTAGTGGTAAAGCATTTCCTAATTACTGCTACAAAATTTACATGGACATAACCTTGAGGTTACCAGGATTCAAGTTCAAATTGACAAAGATGTTACCTTTCTGATTCCCGTACCACCAAATAAAGCCAAAATATTCTACAGTGATTACTTGGCCTTTGAACTGGTGTTCCTTTAACTGCAGCTTCTGAAGTTAAACACAGGATTGGATTGTAGCCTATTAACTCTAATAATTTTAGGCCACTGAGCTGCAACATTGTATGTATGTATGTATGTTAGGGGAGAGGTTAACAAGGAGGGCAGATATCTAGCTTGACTTGCCTTTTGGCTTTCCACTCTGATTTTGTTTGCTGGCATTAAGCATAGCTTGTTTCTTCTGCATTTCAGTGATGGAAAAACCTTGAAGATGAAAGAGAAGCTGTTAATCCAGCTAGGCTTTTCAAGCTATATCATGCAAACATATGCCCAGGGGCAAGGGGCATAGCAGGGAGAAAATCCCAATGCATGCAGCAGAAACTATACCAAGTAGTTTAATTTTACATCTCAAAAATAAGTTCATTGTTGTTCCAAAGCCTGTACTGTACATCAGGATAGTATAACTGCTGTACAATTCTGCTTCGCTCTCACAAATAAGTATTGTAAAGAGCATGGAGTCTGTAAATGGAGGAGAGGAGATAGAAAGGAACAAATATGGATTAAGATCCGAGGAGAAAAGAGATAGGAATGGAGAGTATGGGAAAATGAGGCTAGAGCTGTTCAGAAACCAGTTTAGTCTTCAGGAAGGATTTTTAAGAAGAACTTCATTTGTAAGGCTGATAAGTTGCTGCAGGCAATGGGTCACCATGGGAGGAGATAAAGGGATATGCTACTGCATAGTCCTAGGGCAGCCTTCTTTAGACTCCAGATATATTGAGGCTATAATCCCTATAATTCCTGGTCAGCCGCATGATTCACAGTGCTGGCTGGCTGGCAATTCTAGGAGTTACAGACCCAACAGACTGGAAGTGCATTCGTTTGGAGGATACTAATTTAGGGCATGGATGGGAATCTGATGGCTCTCCAGATGTTACTGAACTACAACTTTCAGCATTCCTTATCATTGGCCATACTGCCTTGCTCACTGGAAATTCAGCAGCACCTTAAAGGCCAATGTTCTCTACTTTTTACTTACCAGTACTCTGTAAAGCTAGATTTATAAGATAAGCACTTGAATAAGATTAGGAAAAATTCAAGTTATATGTGACAGAAATTTACACCGTATGTGACTCTTGAGGATGTAGAGTCAATCGCAAAGTGAGAACATTTTAAAGGTTTAACACATAGTTAAGGTGCAAGAAAGTTCAGTGAAAGACATTCTCAGCATAGTAACTCTCAGTGGTAGTTCATGGCTGTTGCGTACCAGTTTCCTGGTCAAGCTGAACCTGCTTCCTTTCATTCTCAAATGCCTTGAGCCAGCGTTGCTTCTGTTCTGGTTTCTTTGCACAGAATAAATGGACTTCTTCAGTGTCCTGACAATGCAGTTTGAATGCATTCTTAACAGTGATATTGAAATCTTTATCCTTCCCATCTTCCACATCCAGAATTTCCATGTGATCCATGTTGATCCGACTCTTATAATAGAGGATGTCACGCCGTAAGAGATCCTAAGAGAAAAAAAAGCAGACATATTCCACTACAATTTTTCACCCTTCTCTGATGCATGAATGTTCAGCCAAAGAACAAGAATTTGCCGTGTATAGAATAATGATATGGGGGGGGGGGGGGGGTTAACCCCTTATCCGAAACAAATATTTACTTTCAGGATTTACATTAAATTCCCTTTTTATGAAAAATTCAAGAATGTTTTCCAGGAAAGAGTTGGGGGGAGATTTCACTTAGTGTAAGGGTAAGTGCCATCCAGAAGTTCTAGAACATAAACCCCAGCCAGCATGGCCAAAGGCAAAACATTATGGAAACTATAGTCCAAAATATCTGCACACCATGAGATTGCCTAAATGAGATTGCCCATAAACTCTACTTCTAAAAGATATTTTGCTATAGTCACATGAATACCCAGTTGGTCTGTGGAATGTTTCATACTACAAGGAATGCATGCAATTCTGAAGAACATTTACTTAGGTTAGGAAGCAACTTGTCAAAAAATGCTCTCTGGAGGCTGTATATTTCTGTTCTTTAAATATGCTTTGGTATATACTTCCAGGACAACTGATAAAGCAAATATACACCAAGTCTTCATGGGAATGTTCCACTTCAAGAAATTCTTCTGGTAATCTTGTAGATAGATTCTATATTCTATGAGCATATGACCTACTAGATTATTCCTTTTCTTCCCTCAAGGACTGGAATGCTATTTGTATATGAAATTCTTCAAGTGGGAAAGAAGAGATTAGCAAACTATGTAAGTCAAGTCAGCTCTACAATCATGTGATTCTTGCAAGCCTGAGGGCTTGAAACCTCTCTCTCAATTATCCAAGAAATCAAAGATCTGACAATGTTATCCTAATAAGGGGAAAATTCCATTTTGTAACAAGGCCATATTGCTACAAAGATTAGCATTACTATTTAATATTTAAATGGACTACCTCCTCAGTGAAGCCAATACTACTTCATGGAACCAACGATATGTCACCTCCTGGGAGGCCTTCACCAACCAGGAGGGACATGGATGTAATAAACAGGTGTCTGGGTTAGCAAAACTGAGGATTCTATTCACCTCCTCAGGAGCTATTGGCTTAAATTCATCCCAGCTAACCATGCAAGGCCTTGCTTCCATCACATCATTAGGATTTGCCCAACTCTGAGTGAATCTCAATGACTTTATCTGCCAAATATCTAGAATATTCCTCACAACAGCCTGGAAGCTATTGTTTGACTCATCCCTCCCCAACAGGGTATGAGTCATATTTAAAAGGGCTGCTGGATCCTTAGGAAAACCCCCAAGTTCCCTCTGGAATCCAGCAGAGTGCATTAGTTGCCTGGGGTGACCCAATCTAATAGGTCCTACCTCCCTGCAGGAGTGGGCAGCACCAGTAAGATGAAAAGCAATCAGAGAGTGATCTGTCCATTGCAATGGACTGATGCTAATGCTCTCAACATTCAGATCACATTGTAACTGCCCTGAGATTAACAAAAGATATAGTGTTGACTAGCAGTATGTATTTGGCTCTCAATTACTTGGATTAGGTCCATGATCACCATAATGGGCATAAACTTCTGAGCTGCTCCAGACTCAGCACACCCGGGGGAGATTGAAATCCCCAAGGACCACAAGACCTGGGGATTCCACTACCAACCTGGCAATGGAGTCTAGCACTCAGGCAGGAATGCTGATGTGCAGCAGGGAGACTGGTACAACAGCAACAAACCCCCTGCTCCCAAGAGCCCAACTTCATCCAGAGAATCTCACATCTGGTTACCTGAAAAGCAGGATCTTTTAAAGACCTCAAAGTGGCATCCCACCCTTGCCCTGGAGTCACAGCTGGTGCTAAACTCGAAACCCTGACGGGCATATCTCCAAAAGGAGAACTCTCCCCTCTAAGACCACACAGGTCTTGGTTACAATTAAATCATGGACGTTGAAAGTCTTATTACATAACAACATGGTGTTCAAGAACAATAGCCAGAGTCCAAAGCCACCAAGGATCCAATAACCAGTCCTCTGGGTTGAATGCTGAGGGCCAGCAGGTGAGACAGGTCTTAGCTACTGGTCCTGTCATCCCATGAGCAGCCTGCCCTCAACCTCCTGTCTTATCTTCCTTTGCCTGTCACAACCATGATGGAACTACCTGCCGTCTTCCCCCATCCCCCCACTCCAGTCACCCCACACTCATGCCTGGCACCACGAACAACCATTCCCAGTTGTTCCTGCCTCCAACACTCAGCATGTGGGGGGACATCAAAATGGGTTACTGATGTGGATCCAATCCAGTCCAATCACACACATTTACCACCCAACCACTCCTTCCACCATCCACCCCTACCCACCACTAGTTTCCCATTAGTTTCATTCATGTGTTTTATTGTGTAAACACAAGATATTTGGAGATATAATTTTGTGGAGAAATGTGGAAAAACACCTTTTATATACTGATATATTACCACTAAAAATGACACTGGTTTCAATGATGCACTTTACGAAAGGATGTACAGTATATTGCAAAGTATCAACCTCTAACATTCTTTATTGATAAGAATAGCTCAGAGGACCATTGGCACTTGGGAAATAAAAACAATAGGCAGCTACAGCCCAAAGCTACCCAAAGCTCTAGGAAAGGACAAAGATAAGCAGGGATGCAGACAACATGCTGAGGAGCTAAGGAAAATGGCATGGATATTCTCACTAATTTGTCCTTTATGGCAGCCATTTTGTAATCAGCCACATCTTCCCATGTTAGCCATTTTATAGGAGTAACCTACAGTACTCTAGGGATTCATATATGCCCAGCAGTCAAAAGGGTTGCCTCTTCCCACTATTTGATAACTATTAGAGTTATGGGGAGGAAAGGAAAAATGCAGCACCCAGAAGTTCTTTAAAACTTGCATAAATCTACAAGTTCAACTAGTCCATTTATGAATCTGATTAGAAACTGTGCAATTTTTAGTGAGAACTTTATGGGCACTATTAATTTTGGGAGCTTAGGCCAAATGTTATGCTCTTTTAGATTGGGTGCTACATATTGATGTTGCCGTCTATGTCTTAAATATCAATAAATAGGACAGTATGTATGAACATCTGGGGAGGCAAGAAGCGATTAAGCTACGGAGGTTGACTAATTTACTTACAATATTATGCAGAACTTCTCCATCACCAACTCAGTGGGTTTGCAAAGTATTTCATAATTCTTGGCAATTGTTCATATGAGACATACAGATTACAGCTGGAATACTATAACTGGGTCAAGCTTTAATTGTAATCTTGTTTTTTTAAAAAAAAAATCTGGATAAACAAATAAAAAAACAAGGCAGGGAAAGGTCCACCATCACTGATGTATGATACCCTTATAAAACCTGTTCTTTTATCCTTAGAGGATTCTCACTTAGGCATGCACTTTAATGGTTCACTGGGATGGATACATATATGGCAGAAATATTTGTAGAATACTTTGTCTTGTCATATAGCATCAGAATTTAAATCCTAAGGAAGAATGTGGGTGGATTTAATTTGATAGCATTTTCATCTGCATCTTTTGTTTTATAAAAACTAAAAACATAACTTTCCTGCAGCGTTGCAGAATAGTTCACAGCAGGCTTTTCATTAATGACCTTAGCACAAATGCACAGAAAGCCAGCCTGAAAGAAACTTCAGCTGTATAGGCACTTTTGCAGAGTTCCCCACCCCACCCCGGGCCAGGTCCTTTCCTTGATTTATAGTGATGCTTGGTGTAATAAGTCACACCCAACACACTGCCATGTTCTTTAAACAAAATGCTTGAATGCTGAACATTAAAAAGCAACTGAGAAAAGATATAATTTTGCTGCCACCAGGAGAGAGTGTATGTGGGCAGTGGCAGCAGTAGTTCTTTAACTTACCTTCTTGCAGCATACAAGTTGGTGATCAAAGAGGAAGAACATTCTTTGATGGCTTTTTGCTTGAGGCTGGGAAATTTTGGTTAACTCTCCAGAGTAGATGAGTTCAGAACTCTTAACAAGGACATCTTCACCCTGTCAATCAGAACAAAAGGGCACATAATTTTCTTTTCCATAGAAGAGGTTAAGCAACATACAGCAGACCGGTGCTGAAAGTCTCTAGGGCCACAAATGGCTTATTATTCATCTTCCAACTTTTACATCCTCTGAGGTATTTTCATTAAGACTCAAAATCAAGGCACACACATAAAAGTGGCCATAAGCCTGCTATTATACCAAATCAACTTTTCTCTCTTTTTCTTTCTTTTTCTTTTTTTCTTTCATTCTTTCACTCATTTATTTATGTTTCTCTTGCCCATTGGAAATATGGGAAGCATTTGAAAAAATGTCTGATTATCTTAGTGTTATTTTTAAAAATATATTCTTATTTTTAAGAGGAATCTTAATTGGCATAATTAATCCTACATAAATCAGTCAGTCTATACCAAGTGACTCATTATTGCCAGTCATCCTTAAACATTTTATTACATAGAAGTGGACAAAAGATCCTGCAAAAGGAAAATCAGTTGGTGGAATTCCTAAATATCTACAACTTTGAAAATAATCTTAAACCATACTTTCCTGAGAGTTCTCGTGGGTCTTACATAATCTGGTTTATGTCAGTCAGACTGACAGATCTCTTTCACCCAATCCTAGTGAGGATAATCTTTTGTTGAGATTTTTGGCTATAACCTGGTCTCCTGTTCTAAAGTATGTGTTGAAAGTAATCTAGTTATAGTAGTATTTTTTATTAGGCAACATGCTTTGGGGATGAAGAGATTTGTAATCCAACGTATCTAGAGGATAGTACTTTTGGAAATGGCAGTGGAGAATGGCTTTCTAGAGCTAAATTTAGATATATACAGTTTGCAGTCCCTAGCATACTTCATTGAAAGGAAGCCCACTGAAGTCGGTGAGATTATTTCTAAGTATATTACCCAGGGCAGGTTTAGAATTTTAATACAAGTATGTCCTCTATACCCATGAGATGTATGATTTTATGTATTGAAATTCAGTTGACTTTATTTCCCAAAAATGGTATGATTACCAGTCGTACAGTAAACATACCCTGTATCTTCATCTTCCTTTATAGTGTATAAAAGGCCACAATCCAACACAGAAGAGATCCAAAGCACATGTATGGTATATACATACAGACTTGCACATTTATTCAAAATCTTTAAAAGCATTTATTCTAGTTAGCTTCAATGCATTTAAACTTTGTGTTGGATTGTGGCCAGCATATGACTAGCTCAAAAGAAGATCTCTCCTTTATCCACTTGTTTTGTTTTCTCAGTAAGGCAGATAGAGGAAAATGCTTCCCAACTTTGTTATCCTTTGACAGATGACCATATGATCTGCTTGTGTTGATACCTCATTAAGAAAACAGTGATAATTCATACCACCTAAGGATCTGAAGTATACAACAGTATAAACAGAAGCAGAGTCTATTTTCAACAAATGCAGTCCATTTTAAAACAAAGCTGAAGAGATTACACTCAGCACATTTCTGGCTAACGGTAATTCAGACTAAGAATTAATTTAACTGTGGTTTTTATTGCTAAGCATCTGGCCCCAACATATAGGAATATCTACAAACATATAAATAGGGTTATTTAATAAAAAGCTGATAGGTAATAGATTAAATGAATCGAAATGTATAAAAATACATTAATTTGGGTGGGATAGTTTGTAGTATTCTCTTGTGCAGTAGACGAATTATGAGTCTGTGCATATCAGCAAGGATAATGCTCATGTGGCTCCTTGTTTTGAAGACGTTTGCATTTTACCTCCCAGTCCTCTATTGAGCTCTGCCATTGAGCAATTTTGTCAATATTTTCCAAGCGCCTCTTCCTTTCATTGATGAGCCGTGCTACATTTTTCATGGCATTCAAAGCAGCTTCAACATCTTTAAAATCCCTATAGATGAAACAGATTCCTTTAGAGATATCAGCAAAAATGGAGCAAAAATGTGAAAGAACTAGCCTTCTATTCCAATGCACCAGAAATTAGCAAGGAAATTATGGGTCAAAATGAAATTTGAGGATATCTACCTGTATCTCATTTGAGAGAAATAAATAAGATGTAATTGCCCCAATTTTAATTGTTTCCCCACTTGTTATTTGGAGAGCTTACAACATCACACTTAATATCCTGATGCTGGTTTATTATTTTCCTAAAGTACAAACCTTTGCAATGCTCTTCAAGACTTCTTTTTCCAAGTGTTGAAATGACATTAATCTGGCTCTCCCACACCCTGCTAGGAAATGTATTATTATTTTCCTATCTCTCTTGCAGTTTATGCCACTTTCTAACAAGGGCAAGAGGAAATTGTGGGCAGAGTCTCAGGATTTCATAGAAGGAGTTCTAAAACCAGCACCAATCACTACAACTCTTGCTTGTGCTTCTGGGCTGCATGATCGTATCTGCAAACCCTTCCTGATTATCTGTACCTAAAAAAAGACTTCTGCTTATGAACTGAAAAGTCAGTAAGTGTGGAGTTCTTGGTAGTCTTTGAGCTTGGTTGTTTGCTTGCAGACATTTCATTACCCAACTAGGTAACATTATCAGTGCCTCACAAGCAATCAACCAAGCTCAGAGACTACCAAGAATTCCACAGTTCATCCCTGAGTACAGATATCCTCTTCCATTGAAGTCAGTAAGTATAAGAATTCTTCTGTTATAAGGCAACTAGTTTTCAAATGCTATCAGAAGGAAATGAAACACGCTCATACAAAACAAGTAACCTGTTAGATCTGTAAGAAAAAGGCTGCTTAAATTTAACTAAAAAGGAATATTTCTAGTAGGCATCAAACAAAAGGAGTTAGGATAACTAAAACGTAATGGCCTTTCCCCTTCCATTTTTTTTTTTTTTTTAAATCCTCACTTCTCCATACCTGTGCTGTGGGTTGGTATATTTCAGCAGTTCTGCAAGCTGTAGGGGATACTTGCAAATTTTCTGCACTGGCGTTAGGAGGAAACCATCCAGAGAGATATCAATCATCTTCTGAAGGAGACGGCACGCTTCGAAGAAATAGACATATTTGTTCACTTTGGTAAGCCGGGAAAGCTCCATACAGGCATTTGGGTGGTTGTTGCAGTACTCCGAGTAGATCTGGAACTCATGTTGCTGAATTGGAAGCCAAAAGATTATATTATGGAGAACAGGATGAATTTTATTTTTGTAACCACAGTAATCCAGCCTAACATAAAATACAAATAAAAATAGTTTTAAATATATGAGTACAACTCCATGTGAAATCTTGAACAATAAAATTAATCAATTCATTTGCACAACAGAACAATACCTTAGGGCAGCTTTTCTCAACTGGGGTTCCACAAGAGGTTGTGATTTTATATATAATTTTACATGCCACGCAATGCAAGTGCTCACAGTAATGGGAATTTTTACACACTCAGCTTACACCAATGTACCTCAAACTGTCAATATAATAATTTTTATGCAGAGGTTCCTCCAGGAAAGAAAGGTTGAGAAAAGCTGCCTTAGATGGACATTCTGACGGTTTAGTTAGTATGTGCCTCTTTCTTATTTTTATGGACAAGTGAAAATAGTCATTTGGCAGCTGATGTGAGAAACCTGTCTGCCAGGAGATAAATTATAGTTCAGCCTCTATATTAGAAAATCTGCCAGTTATGAGTCCTAATATTTTTTCCCTGTTATATCATAAAAGAGGTGTGAAATTATATTGACATAAGCGGTAGACTAAATCTGAAAAGGAAACTGTGCAAGCACACCTTAAGAGGGAGAAAGAGGGAGAATGAGGTATCTTGGATGTACAACCAGCTCTGTAACCTTGCATACTGGAGACACTCACACATTTCAGTCTACTGCTTAAGGCTGAGGCAGCCATTTTATAATAACAGCACAATTCCCAATGATCTTCCCCTGAGTTTCAAACTTGGCAACTTTAAGATGTGCAGACTTCAACACATCTTAAAGTTGCCAAGTTTGAAAAACACTGCTTTAAAGGAATTCACTACTAGGTAAAAATAATGGAAATCAATGAACACTCTTTCTCTGTTTATTCCTCATTTTTTTCTGTTGTCAGACTTTAAGCTTTAACATAACATTTAAATAAAAACAGTAATTTATTACAGTTATCTGAATGCCCTTGTCAATGTTTTCTTCTTTTAGGCTACAATCGTAAGTATAATTTCCAGGAACAGGGCTCAGTGAAACTTTGGAGAGGGCATTCTTAATATTATATCAGCCACTCCACCACAGGTGTGTGGGTTTTTTCTCTTAAAATTTCCTGTCCAGACATTGCTCAGAATTCTGGGAGTTGAAGTTCATGCACCTGAAGGGCATGGCTGTATTACACTGTGGGATAGCCTCACCTTTAAGATGTGACTGCAATTTCCAGAATGCCTGACCAATCTGGCCTTTGGCTTGCTCACTTGCACAAGTGTCAACTTACATATTCCAAGAAGCAGGAGCCAACCTCACTTAGGTGTGGGCAATCTTTGTTGAATTTCTTCTCCAAGGCTTTAACAAACTTTTTCTGGCATTTGTAGATATCCTCAATATTCCCAAATATAGTCTTCAGCTGCTCTTCTGTGAACATGTCTGCTCTTTTACGGCATTGTTTTATATAGCCCTAGAAAGGAGCAAGATTTGTAAGGCAAAATCAAAATAACCTGCAGTTCCACTTTATCTTAGTCATAAGGCTATATAGGATGGAAGAATGATATAATGGTGCTAAAGCAACTCAGTTGTTATGGACAAGCAATGAAAAGACCAGTTATTATAAAAACAAACCCACAGTTTCTGCATTCAAAACTCAAAAGACTGGTACAAAGGAAGATATCTCTATTTTTAAGATGCCCATAATTAGAGACAGACATAATACAAGCCTCACATTAAATGAAACTAAACTGCATCTACAGGTCATATTCAAAAACCAAACTCTACAATTGTAAGAAACTTAGATGCAAAAAAAATGCTTCATTGGCATTTCATTCAGATTTGGTTTTCTCAGAATCCTGATGAAACTTTATGTAGGATGATGCCTGAGTCACAAAGGAAATGTGTAGATTTCACTAAACCTGAACTTATTTTCTTCTCTGTTACTAAATAGCTGGTTGGGCAAAATATTTTACTGCTATGAAAAAGAAATTAAGTGGTAGGAATTATCACATTTTTATGGTCCCTCTAATAAAGATTCTCTAAGGGATTCAGTGCTTAGATTAGATAAACTATTATATAGAAGAAATCGATTAATAGTGGTATATTTAACTCAAGAATGAGTTCAAAGCTTTTTAGAATTATTTTTTTTCCTTAAATGTCAGCTTATTAACATCTTTGGCCAAAATACACTTGCAAATAACACACATATTATTTGTATGTCTCATTACCTCACAGATGTCTTTTAGGTGTTTGATGTAATCTCTCTCTGTACTTAGAATTTCATTAATAACATTGGTTCTCATTTGATCCTTTGTTGTGTGCCCCATTCCATAGCGGTGGGCAGCATTTCTTGCATCTTCTTCCCGACCATCTTCTAACTTCAGAGGATAGTCTTCCATTGGTTCATCCTGGTTTACTCGGAGCTGTATCAAATGTGCATTATTATCTTAAACATTATTCAGTTATTGAGAGGGAGGAGTTGAGGCATTCATGTTGAAAGATGAAGCCTATTAGAACTATTTTGTCTAGTGAGAATTTGAAAAGCCTTGGCTTAAGGTATGGACCAAGAAACTCCTAATTATGATCTTTTGAGTTCTGTTCCATCTTACCTAGTCATCCATTTGTCTTTCTTGTTATTTATTCATGCAATTTCTATAGCCACCCATCTCAATCCAAGTGACTGTCACTGTTCCCATCTACTCCAGTAGTAATGTCTTTGCTCCTTCTCTGGAACAACCATAACTCCAGCAGGGAGGAAAAAAGAGAATACTCTGACCATCCTTTTTCCAATACCTCTAGGACTGTTGCAGTGCTATTCTTTTTTCAAGAACAACTATCTCTTTTAAGCACCTTAGAAGGAACATGCCCCAGGGTTAGAAGTAACTGTAATAAGCCACAGCCATGTCACAGGCATGAAGAAGGGGAAAGAAAGAAACTTTTGCTAATAGAGAATGTAAGATGGAGGAGCTGCTGAAGGGGGAAGAGAGATGCAGAAGCTACCTTAATAAAGGGGACAGGATTCACAAGGAGGGGTTCTATGTTCCAGAGCTCAAGGATTGGAGCTGACAATGTTTGTTCTATGCAGAATTCTTAGAGGAAACAAAAACATGTCTCTATAAATATTCCCCACTTTTGTATATAATTGCCAGTCCCAAGCCTGGGAGAATTTGCCTATCATTAGTTTCCATCCAATAAGAACTGTGTGTTCCACATCATATATTCAATTTTAAAAATGGCAACACCTGTTGGAAGTTCTGGGAATTAAAATCCAATATCTCTAGAATATGTTCTGGGGGAAAAAATGGATTGCTTAGTTCAGATTCTCTTATTCTATCCTTAAACTTCAGCACCTCTTGAAAGTCCAGTGTAATATCACAATTTAAGATACCACAGGGAAAGTATTTATTTGATAGTAAAATAGGTAATTGGCCAGTAGGATAATTAATCAATGTTTTATCTTGGAAAAAAAATCAAGGACTTTATCCCCAGTATTCAAAGAATCTATTGGAAGTACTTATCCAACAGTTTCTTTACTTATGTGGATACAGAGTTAATGATAGCATGTTACATGAGCAATATAAGACAGCTGTATAGTTATATATTCCTTAACTTTGCATCTCCATCCTAAAAAAAATGTGTTTTTATTTTACACATAGAACAAGCATTCATAACTTTTTCCTCTTCCACTCAAACTGAGCACCATAGAAAGGAATGTGAATGACATCCTTAACAATCTTGAATTGTATCCACAGAGATATGGTGTTGAAATCATGGGAAGTGCTAGTTCTTCCAGGACCAATGCAATTGCCAACATTTTTTTTCAATCACATCCAAAGACTTTCTGAATAAACATGAGAAACATACAAAACACCTAGTATAAATCCAAAAACAGGTGTGTACAGTTTAAAAAGAAAGACAGACAGCTACAAGTTATTGGTATATGAAAAATGTATTAAAACTAGTAGCAAGCAGTATTCAAACCACATAATGGTGCAGTAGAACTGTCTCCTCTCCCCAATTCATTGATGAAGGGTTACATAGGTTCTTACCCGTATGAAGCTGGCTGGGAACCAGCCTTCATTCTCCATTATCCTGCCCCACCACCATTCTTTGTTAGTAGCATCCATTACTTCAACAACATCACCAGCCTTGAAACCTAGTTCTTGGTCATCCATAGTGACATGATCCCAGAGTGCTTCTGCATAGACCACACCACCATCACTGATGAGCTGGAATAGAGAACACAAACATTTTCACAAAGTCATGTTTGAGAGATGATACAGTTTGCTGGAGGAAAAAGTGCAAAAAAGGGGAAGGTGATGTTTCTGCTCCACCTATTCAGTAGGCTTCAAAAGAGTTGTTGTACATTATCACTGATCTAATGAAAAACAAAATTATGGCTTTGCTGATATAATATTGTTAATTTTCTTTTTTTCTTTTTCCTCTCTTTTCTGCCAAGCCAGGAGCCTAAAAAATTTGCTAATAGTCAGAAACAGATTAGCAGCTAGTTATTGTATTGTCAGAGCTGGGAGAGCCACCATTTGCTTTGTTGTTGAAACTTGCATCCACTGTGTTCAATCTACTAACATCATCTTAAAGTTGAGTCTCAGCCACAAACCGCATGGCTATAGCATCTGGCCTAATTCTTAGGATTTCCTCCTCTCCATCCTGTATGTTTTGTAACATCCTACATAATGAAGAATTTTGGAGACCCTGAAACCTATTAGTTAATCCTAATAAAGTTATTACCGAAGTGTGAATCAGAAATTGATGTGTATGCTCTCTGCAAAATTCAGTTTGGAAGAGATAGCTGAAGGAGCTGGCTTACATAGTCGATACCTTCCTAGGATTGAGACAACTGATATTTCAAGCAGTTTTCAGGCTGTCATATGTTTCAAAGGAATAAGTGATTGATTGATCACATACCATCAAGTTGTTGTCAGCTCTTAGTGACCACATAGATTTTCTCCACGAAGATCTGTCCCTAACCTGATCCTTCAGCTCATCCAAAGCACCCCATCATCAGTGTATCTGAGTTTAACCACCTTGCTACTGGTTGCCCTCTGAAGTCAGCCCTTCAAGGTAGACCAGACTAGGAAATCAAAATCATGGAGGCCAATACTACTTTTATTATAAAATTAAAGTAAAAGAAGCTTGCAAGTCTGAATGCGCTTCCCCCCTCCTTCCCTTTATCTGCATGAGAATTAGGGAGGGTCTTGTCTAAGACATTTTCTCAGGTTACAGTTCTGCCCCTGACTCAAGTTTCTTTTATCTGACTGTCGTCTTGGTAGTGGGTCTTCCTCCTGCCCACAAAGTCACTCCTTCTGTCCATTACAGCTGAACACCTTCCCAAGCATGCGTTAACTCCCTATAGCTGCTTCACTCACTCTTGCTAACTTTCCCTTTGTATAGGGGAATAATAATAGGTTCTTCCAGTGTTAGGCATGAATGCAATCTTCACACAAACAAGTTACATAGACACTCCATAAGTAAAAATATTTATATAACAACCAGTTCACATTAAGAACGGATTACTGCAATGCACTTTTCATGGGGCTGCCCTTGAAGAGCTTCCAGAAGCTGTAGCTGATTTAAAATGCAGCAGCATGGGTAATTATGTGTACTCCTCAGTTGGTGCATATTACACCTCTGCTCTGCAAGCTGCACTAATTACCAGTACGTGCTCCAGGTTCAATTCAAGGTGCTGGTAGTTATCTATAAAGCCCTTCATGGCTTCAGGCTGGGTTATTTAAGGGAGTGCCTCTCCCTGATTTTGTCTACCTGTCCCATCAGATCTGGCAGGTGGGGTATGCTATTAATCCCATCTATTAAAGAGCGCCATCTGGCAGGACCCTGGAAGACAGCCTTTTCTGTCATGGTACCTGCTCTTTGGGACACCATCACCCTGGAGATTAGATGAGCCTCCAACCCTGTTGGCATTCATCAGGCCTTGAAAACCTGCCCATGTCACCAGGCATGGGGTCAGAACACATGGGAGATGGTTATGCTGATGCTTGTGGGTTTTATCACAGCTGCCAATTATGTATTTATTGTTATGTTTGTTACGTTGTTTTTAATTGTTGTTCACTGCCCAGAGTCATGATGTTGAGATATGCAGCCATATAAATTGAAATAAATTAATAAAAAGCTATGTTAATTAGAATGAGGGGAAGCTATTTATTCCTATGTACTGTAACGCACACTGAGAAGCTACACATCTTTATGCATAAATCACTCAGAACTATTCAGCTCCATTCCTCAAAAATGCTTCATCTTCACACAATTGCCTTGTATGTTGTCATGTTGTAATAAAATTTTTAGGCAACATTAAAAACGTAAGAGTTCTGTACTTTGTGGGCATATTGTTCTTTTGCAGTTTATGAATCATAGATTAGAGCTGTTTTAGGAAACCTTCATCCAGTTAAACTTGTAGGTCTTTAGTTCTGTAAAGAAATATCTGCAGTAGCATAACATAGTAACATGGAACACAGTTTATTGCAAAGAGGCAAGAAACAATCCAGTTTCCATTACATGATAAATAGTTTTTTTATCAAGGCAATTCTATGTATCAGAATGCTTCCTGATAAATACATTTGTAGATAAGTCACCAAAAATACATACATCTGAGGAGTGGGACACAGGGGACCTTTGCACCTATACTATACATATTATCTTAGAATTATTTTAGAATTTCATCAGTATAGGATCACAGATTCCCCTTCCTTGAACTATATGCAGCCTAAAAACCAGAAACAGTCATGTGTTTGGATTTAAAATACTAAAGGTTATTCAAAAAAATAAAATAATAACTTTTACACATACCAAATGCTTGTCAACATCTGGGACTCTCATTTCATACTTTCCTCCTGTTAAAGAAGCTCAGGAATGTTGGCTGGCTGTTCACATGTATTTTGGAGCCTTATGCTGGACTAAAATTACCCAAAAACTCATGCTCAAAAGTTTCATCCCATTTGCATTTTTGTTCAGGATGAGTGGCCCGGCTGGGAAAGAATAGTTGAATTATCAGTCTGTGTGACCCAGTGTGCTCTTGCAAATAACTGAATTAAGAAGGGATGCAAGCCTGCCCCTCCTAAAGAGATAGTGGAAATTTACACTGAATAGTTAATTAAAAGTCTCAGCCCTGTGCATAAACTATGGGTCTACAAATCTGCAAGACTAATAATTTTTCAGTTTTTCTTTTTGTGGGAAAGGCTCAGTGCTAAACAGACTTCATTCCTGCTGGCATTTCTCCAACCATCAATCAAGCTGATATGAGAGGGGAAAAGAAGGGATCTAGACTGAAGCCAGAAATCTGGGTTGCCATCATTTACTCTCTTAGCTAACCCAGAAAAGAAATATTTGAAACTCATAGATAATAATTAAATCAAATTATTCGAAGGAAGGGGTTTTTCCCCGCAAAGAAGCTCATGCCACTGCAACCCTGAATATAATTACTCTACAGCCCTTCTAAGAGTAGCATTTTCTACTTCATTGATCCAGGTTTGGGGATTCTCTACAGTAAAGTATACGTATATAGTTGGGTGCCTTCTCCAAGGAATCTGCCCACATCTCTGGTATCAGTAGGAAAAATGGTATCTAAGAAAAAAGACCCTAACTTCTTTGTCCAGTCCAAAAGGTATGCAAATCTGTCAGAAAATGACCTGCAAAATGCTTTTGCAAACATACAACAGCAATATTTTCATGTTTAAAAGGCAAGGTTACTAATATAAGCATCAGCTTTTAGTAGGCAAGATGAAGGAATTGTTTTTACACTATATCTTTGTTTAATCTAATTATTGATGAAATAGAAGCAAATTGACAATTGTTTCATTTTGCTTCCAAATTAAGTAATATTTTATAAGCAGCTCATGAAAATTAAACATTGTTATCACAGAGCACCTGGGCACCCATACAAGCCATAGAGGATTTCTGAAAAAGAATGAATGCTTTAAAAATAATCTCACAAACATATTACATGTTTCTATTGTTTACTAAGGTAAAACTATTTCAATATATTATTCTTAAAGTGGTTTATTTATTTGTTTGTTTATTTGTTGAATTTATATAGCCACCCATCTCACATATGTGACTCTCACACAATTAAAATAGCAAAAGCAAAAAACTGTTAAAACAATTATAACAAAACCGCTAAAAACAATTACAACAATTAAAAACTATAAATAGAAAACACAGGAGAGTGCAATTATAATCTTACACACAATACAGCCATTTTGCAGGCCCCATATTTCAATGGGATCCCCAGGCCTGATGGCAAAACCAAGTTTTCAGGGCCTTCTGGAAGGCCAGCAGGGTCAGGGCTCATCTCTTCTCAGCGGGGATGATGTTCCAAAGGGTGCCACAGCAGAAAAGTCTCTCCTCTTAGATCCCGTTACATGAAACTCCTTCGGAGATGGTAACCACAACATACCCCTCCTGCCAGGCCTGATGGGACAGATGGATGTACCCAGGAACAGGTGGTTCCTCAAATAATATAGGGCTTTAAAGGTCATAACCAGCACCTTGGTAAATTCCTGGATCCAGAAGGCCCCAAAACCCAAACCAACACCCACTGTCTTGTCAGGGTTGAGCCGAAGCCTGTTGTTCCCCACCCACCACCACCCCAGCTTAAAATATTGTAATCCTTTAAGTGATCAGCAACTTGACAAAACACTTCTTTCCAAAATATTAATAGGTAAGTGCTTCACCTATAATATATGCTGAATTTAATTTGATCTAAAACCTTCACTCAGTTTAAAAGTTTAAGCCCATTCACTCATAAATCACCCTAAACTACTTCCTGCAACCTTTAGACCTAAAGTGGCCTTAGGGGCTCAATATGCTTCTCCTTCCTATACCCCATCCCCACCCTTTCTTCTTTTGTAGCTGTCAGTAATCCAACAGGAGTGAAGACCACTATTCAACAGTTTACTGTAGCTGCCTGGCTTACTTTTCTTTGGAATGGCAGTTAAAAGAAGAGAGAGCACAGACCCATCCATAGACATGTGGCCAATGTAAATCAGTCTTCTTTATCCAAAATGTTACCTCTTTCCAACCTAATGAAAATTGCTGCAATTTTGTAATATAAATTTTAAAGGATAAATACTCCCTTGTATATATATTTCTAGGAGCAGGTAAAAATGCTGCTCATGTTCGTTTCAGTTCATTTATTTATTTGGAATTATACCCTGTTAATATTTCTCAAAGTGGCTTTAAGCAGCAAGTAACATTGGCCCCTCTCCCAGCAAAACTTGTTAATGTGACTGCACAAACGCAGACAGCTTAGCAATTCTTACTTTTGTACCTGATGGATGGGGCTAGAGCATGCTGCATTCTTAGGAGAACGCATTGGCCCAATATCCTTTCTAACAGGAAACGAGGGGAAACTCAGTGACTCCTGATATTAATCTTTGCTACTCTGTAAGAACTTTACCAGCCCATGGCAGCTTTTTACTTAAAACATTAGTTCCCATTCATGGATTCCCAGATGTTCTCAACTACAGATTCCTTTATCCCAACTATTAGTCATAATGGTTGGGGATGGTAGCTGCGCTTTACCAATACCAGGAGAATTTTTGCCCTAAAGAATCAGGTTTTTAATCTGAGTGTGTTTACCACTCCACTTTCATCACTAGAAGTAAGAATAGCCTCTACTCTATATCTTTTATCAGCTTTGACTCTGACCTATTCTATCTATAAAGTGTTAGCTTTGCTTCAGTCATCCATACCCTGGTGTCATCCTGCTTGGACTATTGCAATTACATGCTGCTACTTTTAAAAATAGCACAGAAACATCTCTTAGTTCCAAAGACAGCTGCATGATTGCTAAATGGGACTGGGAATTATAAGCACATCACAGCGTGCTTGTCCCTTTTTACCGGCTTCTAGCCCATTTCTGGGCCTTCATGGTATTAGACCAGAAAAATTAAAGGACACATTTGTTCCCTTTGCAACCGATTGCCCTCATCTGGAAATCTATCACTGTCCTTGCAAACAGTGGTGTTAAGTTATATGAAGATCCTTTTATTTTTCCAAATGTTTCAATCTGGGTTAGATCTAAGCTGCTTTTTAATGCAATAGATTTTGTGCTATTATAAACTTCTGTTGCTTCTGTTGCTTTTATTGCTATTTATTTTTAAATTGCTTTGTTTCTTGGTGTAACCTCCACCCCCCAAAAAAAACCTTTGCTAAATGGCAACCTATAAATATTGTAGGTAAAGTAAGCAAGAATAATATAGCTCTTGTTCTTTTTGCCGCCAATAGTATTAAAATGTCATGTCCCAAAGGTTTTTGCCCGATGCAGACATAATTGATTAATGTGTGATTATGGTTGCAGTAGTAACTGTCAACCATCAATCAATAAACATAATCATAACCCATTTGTTTGGGGGGGTAGGCCAAGACAGATGAAATAAGGGGACATAATTAACTGGTGTGCAAAATTCACCAGCAGAGAAAATCCTTTTGATGGGCAAAAAGGATGAGAATTAAAAATACTATGTCACCCCCTTTTATTTGTAGTAGGTAGAAGATTGATAAAAGCGTCAGAGACCCATTTATAGTCATGGATAGTAAAAAGAAGGAGATCATAAGTTGAGGTCAATGAGGTATAGGGAAGGAAATTTAAAACTACTTCTGCTTGACCATTGAAGGAAGCTTTCTAGTGGAACTCCTTTAAGTTTCCAACCCAACAAACAGAAATAAATTTTATAATGGGGCTTGAAACTCTGTCCAACTCTCCAAAAACTGAACAGAACAGGACCAAATTGGTGTGGAGGAAGAGGCTGGCTGAGTGTATCTCATTGGATAAGACTATGTATCTTTCTCTTCTACCAGCATTTTGAGCTTGGCCATTGTGGGTGGATTTCAAGCTCATTTTGTTTGGCTTGGTTTTTTAGTGACTCTCACAAGCCTGCTATTTGTCTACCTCTGCTTTAAATGGTCTTCCTATGAAAATGGCTGGGTTCATACATTAAAGTAAGCCTGCTTTTTTTTAATCATGGTTCACTAAACAAGCCATAGTGGGCTGCCTTATATGTACTGCCAATTCATGTATATAATCATCAAACAACAGTGAATTTATATATCACACTAAACCAAAAATGAAACAAATGATACTACATGATGAGAAATAGAAAATTCTAACTAAGTTCTTAGGAGCCTAATGCTAACCTTGGGAAACACTGTTACTATTTCAGCTCTATAATAATATTCTAAGCGTAAAACATTTTTCTTACCCTTTTACAGTTTAAATGCAATGGCTTCTATTAATCTCAGCATAGCTTCAACCAAGTATTATGCAACTCTAGCCATAGCAATTTTATTGTTTGAAGGAATGCAATATAAGTAGCTAGAGAGGAATATGGAGCAGGGAAATGTTCATAACTGGGAAAGGAATATGCCAAAACTGCACTGTAACAGTTTATTTTATCTATCTATCTATCTATCTATCTATCTATCTATCTATCTATCTATCCATCCATCCATCCATCCATCCATCCATCCATCCATCCATCTATCTATCTATCTATCTATCTATCTATCTATCTATCTATCTATCTCAGAACATATCATGAGAAATGCTGGATAGAATAAATAGGAATTGGAATTAAAATTGCTGGAAGAAACATCAACAACCTGAGACATGCTGATGATACCACTTTGATAGTTGGAAGTGAGGAAGATTTGTAAGGAATCTCTCGTTGAACACAAAGTGCAAAAGCCAGACTGTTGTTTAATATTAAAAAAAAAAAAAACAAAGATTGTGTCAACAGGCACCACCTACCTAATTCAAAGAGGAAGATGAAGTATAAACTTAATTTATATTCTTTTTAATAAAGATAAAAACTAATACAAACTAAAAAGAAAAAAAAAGAAAAAATAGAAAGAAAAATAGAAAAGAAAGAAAAAATAAGAACATAGTAAAGAAAAAGAAAATATATAAAGAACTTCCCCCTTCATCACAAGTATAAACAATTTTAGTAACTTATCACCTTCTCTTAAAATACAACGAATAATCTCTCCTTCCCATATTCCATTTCTTATCTATAAACACATCCTTAAAGCCTTCTCATTTCAACAAAAGTCCATTAAGGCTTACTAGAGATAGCAACATATCTATTTTAACCTTGATCAAATAAACCAACTTTATATTCCTTCCTTTTACTTCTAACAATCTTGATCTTTAGCCCCATCATATAATGTCATAGAACTTGATTTCATTTTTATTTTGTCCCTTCTCACAAAATTCTTCAAAGCTTTAACAACCACAAAGTCCAAAGTTTTAGAAGATATGGACTTTGGTGAGAACTTTATAACATCAGTTAAATTGTTTTATATCTCAATGGAGAGTTAATGAAACCATGTGAGATACAAAAAGGTACAAGACAAGGATGTCCACTACCCCCACTATCTTGGTCTTGGAAGTTTTAAATAGAGATATAAGACAAGATGAGAGGATAATGGGAGTTAAAATCAAGAAAAAGACATATAAATTGAGAGCCTTTGAAAATGATCTGGTGTTGGTGCTAGAAGATCCTCTGAAAGGGATAGAAATACTAATGAGAAAATTAAAGAAATTTGGTGCACTAGCTGGATTTAAGGTTAATAAACAAAAGACAAATATGCCAACAAAAAATATGAAGATACAAGACCAAATAGAATTGATGAATAAAACAGGTTTTAAGATTGAAAAAAAATATTTGGGTGTTAATTTGACAAATATGAATTGTATCTTGTTCCAGAATAATTATGTTAAGACATGGAATGAAATTAAGAAAGATATGTTAAGATGGGAGAAATTACAACTAACATTGTTGGGAAGAATCTCTATGATAAAAATGAATGTCTTACCTAGGATGCTATTTTTCTTTCAGACAATACTGATCGTGACTACTGATTTACCATTTAAGCAGTGGCAGAAGGATATAACTAAATTTATCTGGCAAGGTAAAAAATTGTAAGTGAAATATAAGGTACTACAAGATGCTAAAGAAAGAGGAGGTTTAGCCTTGCCTGATTTCAAATTGTACTTTGCCGCTTGTGGTTTAGTTTGGTTGAGAGAAAGGGTGTTGCTGAGAAATAGCAGATTATTGAAATTGGAATGACATGAATTGAGATTTGGGTGGCACGGCTATTTATGGTATGATAAAGTTAAGGTTAATGTGGATTTTAAGAATCACTTTATTAGACGTGCCATCTTGAGAATTTGGAATAGATATAAACCTAGACTGTGTCCAAGAATACCTCTATGGTTATCTCCACAATAAGCATTTTATAGGAAAGAAATGGTAACTAAGCAGAAATGGTTAACTTATGGCAATATCCTTGATATTCATCAAGGAGAAATTAAAATAAAATCAAGAGAGGATTTGATATCACAAGGACATTCATGCCACTGGTTTTCATATGTACAACTTTTAAAGTTGATAACAAGATATATGGTTTTGAACAAAACAAAGCTGTTTTTAAAACTGAATTGTGTGCCAGTGATGAACATCTTATTGCTAAAATGTATAAGCTTTTGTTGAGATTTGAAACAGAAGATGAACAAGTTCGATAATTTTGGACATAATATACAAATGGAACAATGGGAAAATATGTGGATGAAGGAGTTAAAATTTACACTGTATTAATAATTTGAAGGAGAATTTCTATAAAATGATGTATAGATGGTATTTGTCACCAGAAATATTATCAAAAATGTACAAAGGGGTTTCAAAGTTATGTTGGAAATGTGAACAACAAGAAGGGACTTATTATCATCTTTGGTGGACATGTAATAAGGCTAAAACATTTTGGACCCAAATTCATATATTAATTCAGAAGATTTTGAAGGTTAATATACAGTTAGAACCAGAGACTTTCCTTTTGGGACTGATGGATAAACAATTGGAAAACGTTAAGGACCTTTGTTTTTATATATGATAACTGCAGCTAGACTTTTATATGCTCAAAGGTGGAAAGACTTGACACTACCCACAAAGGAAGAATGGATGGTGAAGATGATGGAGTTTGCTGAGATGGCAAAATTGACAGCTTTGCTTAGAGAAGAAACACTGACTACTTTTAATGCCAATTGGCAGCCCCTTTTGGACGTTTTGCAGGAGACAGAAAAAAATTAAATTATGATATATGGATTTGATGATTAGTTAAAATAATAGGTTAGACAAAATATGTATGTTAAGATGTAGTTTTAGAGTAAGAGGTTATTATATGATTTATCTATATCTGCTGTATAAGAAGTTGGAAGTCATTCTTTTTGTAATTTTTCCTTTCTTCCCTTTTCTTTACTTTCCATCACTTTTTTATTCTTTTTTTATTTCTAACTCTTTTTTCTCTCTTTGATTATTCGTTCTTGTTTGCTTTTATCTTTATGCTTTTTATAACTTAATAAAGTTCTTATTAAAAAAAAAAAAGCTTTAACAAGCCTCTTTTGAGAATCCAGTATAGGAAAATTATACAGGTCACTCTCTTAGTTTGCTATTTGTATATCCCTTTTAATTATTAAGACATCAGCCAGTTTCTTTTATATGTCCAGTGTAGCATCTTCTTCCATATCATTCTTATACCCTGTTATTTTTAAAATCCACTTTCAGATCAGTCTCAATCTTGTCAGATAAAACTTGTTCCTCTTCCATAATAGCTTTTAAACACAGTATATCTATATAGGCAGACATTCTTAAAATTAGCTTCTGGGTCCATTGTTCAAAAATATCCTTCAATATGTCCAATGTTAAAATATTTTGATTCATTCTGTATTAGTAAGTCAAATTTAAGCATTCTTCTCTTTAATTGTAATTTTTAGTTCCTTCTGGTTTCCTGTAGTGTCCAACCTTCAAAGTCTTCTCCTATTATGTTTTTTTTAAAAAAAACAGAATTCAAAACAGAAGCATGTTCCCATGGGAAGGCTTCTTATAACTAATTCCAAAGCCTTATTTCAAATCCATCTGGACCTTAGTCCCTTTTTAACTTTCCAAAATCAAACTTCTGATGACCCTTTTGCTGTTTATTTAAAAAAAAAATTAAGTCCTTAAACTCGTACTTAAAACTTTTTTCACTAAGGATTGAAGGAAACTCACCCGGTATTTTCAGACTTGTCAATCCAAAGGTTCCTAATAGCTAAAAAGCAGTTAACAAGCAATTTCCAAAAGTGATTAGAAAAGGAAGTATGCAAACCCAGTGTCCTTAAAGGTGCCAACTGTGGTTTGAACAAGATGGCTATTCCCTCATCTCCCAGGTCTTTAAACCCGCCAGAGGCCACTGTCTTGAGGTCTCCTCACAAGGAGCAACTGTATGGAGCACTTGTAGGTAACCTCAAGTCCTCTCCTTATCTGGAGAGGAATTTCAAAGAGCTGGTCTACTTGCCGGCTCTTCATTCCACCGTGGTCATCAGCTCCACTTTTAGCACAGCCATCTTCAGTATGCCATTTCTCCCCCAGAAGTCCCACTTAGGCTCAAAAGTTCATAGGGATGGTAATTCTAGCCATAAAATAGACATATCTGCTGCTTGGGAGAAAAATATGAGAAATCTAGACAAAATATTAACTTGCTGATATATTACACTGACATGATATAAACTGTCAAGACCACAGTTTTCCTCACTGTACCATAAAGTTTTGAAAGCTGGAGTATCAGAAAGGCTGAATGAATGGAGATTGCTGGATAAACCTGTTGAGAATATTTTGGCTTGTAGAAAGAACAGATCATTTAATACTAGATGAAGTGAAACCAGACTCCTCACTGGAAGTGCTAATAATGAAGGTAATGCTTAAATATTTGGGACACAGTGTGTAATACCAAGAGTCAATGGAGAAAACCCTGAGACTTAGAAAAATCAAGGGCAACCAAAAAAGAGGCCAACAGAAGGGACAAGATAGATAGATATTACCAGTGATGACAAAAGCATGAGCTTACAAGAATTCAAAGAAGCAGTTACTGAAAGACTCCTGGTGAACTGATGTCTATCATGTCACAAAAAGTCAGAAGTGACTGAACAACAACAATGTAAACTGAAAATGCTGAATATCTGGGAATGCTGCAACATCTACGGATCTTAGGAATCAAACCAGCAGTTCAAAATGATTTTTTGAGACTTTATTCAAGGCTTAGCATGTTCATAAACACAGTACCAACATATATGTTTCTTATACTGTACGTTTCTCATTCTGTGTATCATTTAAGCCATGCCATAAATGCTTTAATACAATAACAGCAAATTCAAATATTTCTTACAGCATCATTTGTTCATTTCAAAACAAGCTTCCCATGCCTTAGGATGCAGAATAAATCAAGAAGCCAGATATTTATAGTATTTAGCCTGAAGCATGGACTAAAATCAGCAACTAACTGCCCCAGCATTCTTTCACACATTGGAAAGTAGACAGAGGATGATCTAAATAAGGAAGCTCTTGAGACCAGTTTAATTATGAGAGATGAGGAGTATACAATTCCTTTCTTATGGATTTTTGTACTTTGCTGTAAACACATACATATTTGCACTAAAGCTCTATTCAAACATATGGAAAATAAGCCAAATAAATCTGTGGAGATGGATTGATCCACATGGCCAAACTGGACAAAAAGTGCAGTTTGTACATAGGCATCTTCGGGCAAAAATTAGCAATGAATATGGGGGGTATATTGGAGAGTAGGTATAGCCCTTATCTGTGAGTTTTTATTGTATTCACTTGAAGAAGCCCTGGAACAGAATATGTCTCCCATATACACTTGCTACTTATTTATAGCTGTACAATTACAGTATGAAAACCTTTACCAGGGTTCTTCAAATTATATGTATAACTATTCCAGGACAACATCACACTTAGGCTGCAATCCTATACTCATTTAGTGGGAGTTCCATGCAATTCATTGTGACTTATATTTGAGCAGACAGTGTAAGACTGCATTTCTAATTTTATTTCTAAATGCACTATTTCATACTGCTCCCTTAATTTTGTGTTTATTATCACAAAATATTGCCTTAAATAAAATAAAATAAAATAAAAAAGTAAAGCATGCATTGAAATGCTTTATTCATTTAAATGCCTAAATATTATTCTGATTCACAGTTTTACAATCCTCAGTGCACAGACCACAAAGCACCATTTAAATCAGTAGGGTTTACTTTTGCTTAAACATGCCTAAGACTATCTTCTTTAGTTCTGTAAGAATAACAAATGGTCTTAAAGCATATTGACAGATCAGAAAAGTTTGTTTCTACACCACTCTTTTTCATATTTTTATACAACTTAGTGAGGGAGAGATGGAGGGAAATGTACACTAACAAACACTGATCACTGTAAAAAAGCATAAGGAGTCCACAACTCTATTCAGTTGTGCTCATATAATGAATAAATCTCAATACGTAATTTTTGCAGTAGGAAACCTTTTTTATCTCTGTAAATTCTTCATGTAATTCAGAACCCCGGAAGGTAGTAATTGTCTAGGGAACCTCCAGGATGGAAAAAGCTCCCTGCAGCAGAAACATTTTCGATAAAGCAGGAGCCAGGAGGCAACAGGAAACATGGGGAGGGCTTAGCATATAGCCCCCACCAACTTGTTTGTACTTATGTTTATCAATTGCACAAAGTACAAGAGTGCGAACTCTATTTTTTTGCATTTATATTCCAGCTTAGCAAGATAACTGCTGGATCAGAATAAAGGTCAACTGAACCCACAGATCTCCTCCCTTTCTGAGGAGATGATAACATTTGAAAATTATTTATAATATTCATAAACTAGCTTAACTATCAGACTCTGGTGGGATGCAAGGCAATAAGAAAGCGTTAAAACAAAAAATATTAAGAAATATTTATGTCGAGAAAGTGTCAGGAACAAAAGGACATCCAGGGGCACCCATTCTTCAGGAAAGATGTATCCAAGAACCTGAGCTTTACCTTCAAAACACTCTTCTGAAACACAGAGTTTTAAAAATTATTTTAATACAAACCTATTTCACAGAAAGCTAACCAGGATGTCTAAAAGATATGTAGTATGTGGAAAAGGTGATCCCTAATACAATCACACTTCTTTGAAAGTACAACTGTTTCTTGATGCAGGACCCCTACTGTAGCTATATTTCATTTTACACTCCCTAACCTGTCTTCCTTTGTTTCCTCAGGTTGTCTCAGACTTCCCCACCCATCACTTTCTGCCACCTCAATAGTTCTTGGTCCTTCCCTCTTTGCAGGGTTTTTTTCACTGCTCCCAGTACTATCCCCCATATTCTCCCAGTTGCCTCACTGCTACCTTCAAGCCCTTTCATACTAGCTGGGGCCATTGCAAAATGATGTACTAGTTTCCAATCACCTGTCATCCTTATTTTTTAAGAGTGTCTTTGCATCCCATAGCAGCTGGATGTAGACCAGATCTTCCCTCTGAGGAGAGATGGATGTTGTGTTGATTGAGCACTCTAGTATGCAACCGCCCCAGTGCCTGGCTGGTCTTGCTGATCCTGGAGACAATTTCTTTGTCCAAAGACCCATCACTCAAGATGATGCTTCCCAAGTACTTGAAGCTGGTTACATTTATCAGCTGGGTGTGGTCAACATTGATTTTTGGTTCTATGGGGTTGGTATTTGGCATGGGCTGGTAAAGTACTTGTAATGGATAGCATGAGTGGGGAAGATTCTGGCATTGAACTTCAAGGTTGTCAGGAGGGGGGAGAGACATTCCAGGGCAGCACCTCCTTAGCCCACAGCAGGATAGTGGGAAGACGAAGAGGAGGAGGCTGGCCCCTCCCTAGAGTCTCACGGGTTATAACCACTGGTTGCTTTAGCATAGGTTTAGTCTGGCGAGATTTTGTCTATTAGGTACAAGCTAATAAAGGAACTGAACTGTACTGGGTCGCCTTGTTGCTGTTCTTGGGCTGAACCTGACAGTACTACAGTCTTGTTCAGGCTATAGTCAGGCTGAAGAGCATAGCAGCATCTGAGAATTTGTTCAGCATCAACTGTAGATCATTGTCTTTGTGCACTAGGAGCACATGTCATAAGCAAAGAGGGTTTCTTGCATGACTGTATGGAGGCACTTTGTCCGTGGATTCAATAGTGCCTCTGAATATTTAGCTGCAAGCCATGGATTGGCCTGTTCTCCAGGATCTTCATGGGGTGTAGCTAATGATTTGTTAAAGCCACAATTAAATTACATTTTGTGAAGTTATCCAAGGAAACAGCCATTTTTATTTTTTTTTTTGCAGAAAGATAAGTCAGACTGCTTTTTCTACTGCTAAGGTATCAATTAACTGTAATTAGTAGCAATGCTAGTATTATGTGCTTGAAGATAAAACCAACTTCCTTTGCCCTCCCAGCTTTTTTGCAGTGCCACCTCTGCTGCAACTTGCAACATCAGGGGTCCTGAAACTTTTTTATTTTCTTCTGATCTGTAATAAGAGGCTTCACACTGAGTCCTGAAAGCACTTTAAATGAGTCACAATTTCTTAGCAGAGTCAAATTAATTTGTTTTTAAAAGGCATAAAGATTTTAAGGCAAGAAATCCTTCCTACATCTGCAAATGTAGGTGGTGTTAGAAGCTGAAGAAGAAAAGTGATGGTATCATTTGTCAAGTTCCTCAAACCACAAGGAAGATGCTAGACCAATACAGCTATTGGATATGGTAGTCTATGTATTAGCATACAGTCAAAATGGTGATACACTTGGAGCACAGAAAAATATAAAAACAAAACTGCAGCTATTTCCATTCCAATCTGGAAAAGTATTTCTTCCAGAACCAGTGCAGTGTGCTGACTGAGCGGTAAAATGTGGAGTTGTGAGGTCCCCAACTTGAATGTCATCTCAGTCACAAAAATACTAGGTAATCTAAGCATGCCACAATTTCTCAGTGTTATAATGCTAACAACATTGAGCTATCTCGGAAAGATATATAATTGCCAGGAGCTATTATGTGTATCATTTAGATATATATACACCTACCTGTCTACTTGTAGCCTGAAGTGCTACGTTACTGGAAAAGTTGTACCATGGTATTGATGTAAGTCTATCCTCTAGATAAAACCAACAGTACTTCTTGATTAAGAATCTTGTGCATATTACTGCTGCTGTTTATGAGCTTTGGAGGTATCTTATCATATGCTGTAGAACCCATTAGATTCTTCACAAGTGAATATTCTACCAATTTTCACAACTATCATCCTTCATTTCATCTACTCTCCAATATCTTCTCCGCCATCACAACGTTCTTTATTTGCAGATATTGTTAACATTAATAGTGGAATTTGTGGCATGCTCCAGAACCAGGTGTTATAGCAGAGAAAAAAAAGGTGCTAAGTTCACTCACTAAGTTACTTGAGATCTAAATAAATCATGGCTGCAGAACTGTAAATAACAGGGAAAGGGAGAAAGCCCATAAAAAAAAGCTAATAAAAGTAATGGCAAACACTCTAAATCTCTTGTTTCTAGGGAGGCAGTGGGAATTTCAGATAAGAGACTAAGGTAATGAGAAGAAACAAACTGAGACTTAATCCAGGTGAGATGTAGCTATTGTTCATTGGAGATTCTGAAAAATTGGAATAACAAGACTTTTGTGAGTATGGTTTATTTAATTAATTGCCACTGTTGGAACTGTTTGCTGATTATATAATTTAAATACCAATGCTCTAATTTATTGTTCTAAATCACCATTTTGCTTGAGGTTTATGAGAGCCAAAAGTAATCACCTGTTCACTGGAATCTTTCTCCTTACTCCAAAAGGCCATTGCCATCAAAAGTCCTGTGAGAAGTTTCCTTAAAGAGAGAGGAAGGCAGGTAGGCAGGCAACCACCAACCCAGAAGTCTCTCTGTTGGACTTTTTCCTCCATTCCCCTAACTTACAGGGCCAATGTCACTGATAGTCTTCTGGGTAGGATTCTGGAAATTCTTAGATTTATTTTTTTTTAAACCCACCATTTACTGTGTTTTTATGCCTACTGGTCTTACTTGTAAATTTCCTCAGTAGGATTTGAATCCTGAAAGTAGAATGACAATAACAGTAAAATAAAACAATAATAATATAGATCAGCTGGTTGAAGAAGGCTGTTTAAGATTTATTGCAATAGATAAATGGATATGGAATAAGATATTACTCTATTCAAATGCTGGCCAGAATTCTGCTTGTAAAAAGAAAAGGATTTGGACCATTTTTAGGGAATGGGAGCTATTGGTTTCTACAACTGTTATGTTTAATTTAGGCAGCAAATCTATACACATAGAGGACTTTTATGCAAACAAGCATACATGACTTTCATGTAGAGAGTCATTCCAACAAGAAAGATTTTTTGAGCCAAGGTAATATAACTTCTTTCCCTCTGAACTGCATCTGAAACAATACCCTTCTGTTATTCCAGAATTAGAAAGGAGACGAAATCCAAACTGCCCCCATTTCCAGCATTTGCTTTAGGTTTTATTTCTGTATCTGATAACATACTTCCATGTTTTTCTCAATAGAATCATTTAACATTGCTATTCTAAAAACAGCCCCATGTAGAATACATTACTACTGTCTAGTTTAGAATAGAAATGTAAAATTTCTAGACTTTTTGATACAAAGGAAAAAAAAAATCCCTGGATCTTTTCAGGGGAGAAAGCCACTACTGTATTTTGTGGCTAGGCACCTTTACCTACTAGGTTGCAGAAGGTGGCACTTACTGAATTTGGCTGATCTTTAAAGTGGGGCAGATCTGATTATCACTTTGGTGGGAGACCACTAGTCTAGGAAATTGAAAAAAATTCTCAGAAGAAGGCAATGTGAAACTACTTCAGTACTGTTGCCAAGAAAACAACATGAATATGTCCATGTTATACCCAAGACAGAGCTTGACTCAAGAGAAATGACCCTTTACTTTTATCAATCTACAGTAAATTCACTCTGTTATGTTAAGAAGATAAAATGATTGCAGATAGCTTGATGCATTCATAAAATCATTGTATGTGGCTTGCTAGATATGTAGCAATCCTTTAAAGTCAGGTTGGAAAGAGAGCAGAAACAGATTTAATAACTTCTACAAACTTAAGAGTCCACAAGCCAAGAATCTTAATCAATCCTTCCTTGTGAAAGTGGCAGTGCCTGGTGAAGGTGACACATGCATCTTTGTCTTGCAAGTTCTGCATGTCCTCAAGAAACTGTCACGATTTTTTGTAGTAAAATCTTGTTGTACAATGTTAAATGTTTAAAAGTAAAAATGTTTCAAGATCTGAATACCTAATCTTATACACTGTATTCATCATTCTAAATAAAATATTTTGTAATTCACATGTTTTTAATAACAATGAAGCAGCAATGAATACCAATAAAATTCTGGATCTCCCCTGCTCAACCTTCACATCTCTAGCTGGCTGCATCACTACTTCTTGAATAATGTAGGCTAGGTCTAGCCTTATCCCAATTAAGGTCACAGCTGCCATACAAGCTAGACTGGAAAAAAAATTCTCCTGGCTACCAACATCACCCTGTAACTGCACAGATTTCACTGAATCCCCAAACCAAAAACTTGAGTGTCCATCTACAAGGAATTTAAGGAATGTCTTGCAAAGATTTGGCAAAGTACAGGGGGAGCTCGCGTTACGAATGCCCCTCCTTACAAATTTTTCGCGATACGATCAGCTCCGGCCCCAAAAATTTACCTCGCCGTGCGACCTCCGCCTCGAGCTACAACCAGATCCACGGCCATTTGCCCTGCTGCCACGTGGTCGCGGCTTCCCGTGGGCAAGATCGCGGTAGCAAGGAGACGTTCGGTGAGGCTTGTGGTGTGTTTTGTGGCATTTGGAAGGTTTTTGGTGTGCTTGTCAGCATGGCTCCAAAGAAAATGCAGAGCAGGCTTGGCAAGAATAAGGCTTTGAAGAAAAAAGTGGGGAAATTTGCCTCGTGGTGCGACCAAATTCAGAGGGCGGATTAGCCGTATTTACATTGAACCTTATGGGGAAATTTGCCTCGCGGTGCGACCAAATTCAGAGGGCGGAACAGATTAACCGTATTTACATTGAACCTTATGGGAAAATTTGCCTCGCAGTGCGACCAAATCGAGTTGCGATCAGAGTCACAGAACGGATTAGGTTCGTAACACAAGGTACCACTGTATATAACCACAAGAAATTGTACAAGTCTAAGCACTGAAGATGTTACCTAGCTGGGTGTGATGGAATGTTGTTATGAAGGCCACGCTCAGGGAGATAAGCATTTCCTTAGCCCCCAGCGGGAGCGTGGGAAGTTTAAGAAGATGAGACTGGCACCACCCTAAGGAATTCACAGTGTTGTGGCTTGCTGGCTTGGGAACTTAGGTTCAGTCTGGAGAGATTTCTGTCTTGAGGTGGAAGCTAATAAATGCAACAGAACTGTATTTGCACTGTCTCGTGGAGTTCTTTGGGCTGAACCTGACACTGGGTAACGAAATGTTTGCAAGAAAACAACCAAGCTCAGAGAACTCCAAAGATAATAATTTTATTGGAGATTGCAATTAAATAAAAACTAACTACAAAAATATAAGAATAAAAAAAAATGTAGAAAAAAAAGTATATAAAGAAGTAACTTCCCCCTTCATCGCAAGTATAAACAATTCTAGTAACTTATCACCATCTCTCAGAATACAACAAATGCTCTCTTCTTCCCATATCTCATCTCTTAACTATAAACAAAATTCAAAAAGCTTGTCATTCATTCTTTATCAGCAAAGTCCATTAGGGGTTACCAGAGATAACTACTTATCTATTTTAACCTTGATCAAATAAGCCAACTCTATGTTCCTTCCCTGTACTTTTAACAATCTTGGTTTCTAATCCCTTCAAATAATGTCCTACAACTTGATTTCTTTCATTTTTTCTTTGTCCCTTCTCAGAGAATCCTTCAAAACTTTAACAGATCTTTTGTACATCCAGTAAAAAAAGATTCTTCTGGTTTGATAGTTGTATATCCCCTTTAAATATTAAGACATCAACCAGTTTCATTTGTATGTCCAGTATATCATCTTTTTCCATATCATTCTTCTAACTTTCATATTTAAATCTACACTCAAATCAATTTCAGTCTTATCCAGTATAGCTTATTCCTCTTCTGCGACATCATTAACACACCATCTATCTATAGTGTCAGACATTCTTAAAATTAATTTCTGAGTCCACTGTTCAAAAATATCCTTCAAAACATCCACTGTTAAAGTATTTTGTTCCATTCTTTGTTAATGAGTCGAATTTAAGTTTTTTTCTCTTTAATTATAATCTTCTAGTTGCCACTAGCGTCCAACCTTCAAAGTCCCATCCTATCATTTTTTTTCCCAAAGAACCCAAACAACAGCAGTTTTCCATGGGAAGGATGTTTATAATTAATTTCAAATGTTTATTCCAAATCCATCTGGACCCTTAGTCCATTTTTAACTTTCCGAAATTAACACTCTAAACACCCTTTTGCTGTTTATTCCAAAAAGTAATATTTTTTTGATTCCTTAAAGTCATATTTAAAACTTCTTTCTCTAAGGAGAAGGAAACTCACCCAGTGAATGCAATAAAAACTTGCCACTCCAAAGGTTCTTAATGTTTCAAAAGCAGTACAAAATTAATTCCAAAGGTGATTAAGAAATGAAGCTGTCGAGCTTTCTGTCCATAAAGCTGTGTTATGACTGTGAGCTTAGATGGAATCCCTTGACTCCCAGTTGCTCAACTCATAAGCTGACCACAAAAACTTCTGTTCCTGTGATCTGCTCATGAGGAGCAGCTATCCAGAGTGCATGTGGGCAATCTCATAATCTCCCTTTCTCTGGAGAGATTTCGCCAGCCAGGTTCCAGCAGCCGATCTTCACCATAAATGCTGTCCTGCTTCAGCAAGGATGTCTAGCTTGCCTTGGCCTCACCAGAGGTTTTTCTAGAAGTTGTACAAGTCTAAAGGCTTTGATTTAAATGTACAAGTTGCAGCAAAGCAGGTCTTCATTTGGCCCGAGCAGGAGATTCTTGAGAGTTCTTCTTTGAAAGCCATCACAGAACAAAGTAGAATATAAATATGAACATCTATGTTTCTGACAATGCACTGGATCTAGGTAATCAAGCTTACAAAAGAAACAGCAAAAATAGTGGAACTTCAATTAGTCAAGACTAACATGTTCATTGGTGTCAGTGGGTGTAATCTAAGCTGACAAAATATTAAAATAGCAGAATTTGATTACTATTTTATAGTTCACCTTATCCGTATTCAACTATCCAACTCATAGTCTTGCCAGCATTTTATACATAGGTTTTCTGCTGTTAGTAAATCAGTTATAGACCACTGACGTTTAATGAAGATAAGCTTTATTTTGTGTATATTTCAATATAGTTTTGATTTTAATTTGAGGAATAATTTACTATAATAGATCTTTATAAGAAACCAGAAACTAATTAATTAACATCAAGTTTAGAAGCTCACAAGGTGTTTTAGATGAAAAGCAATTCTACTGTCAAAACAGCTTTAGAATTAAAATTGCTATGACTTTTCCAGGGTACACTGTATGCATTTACTATGGATGAGAACTAAATCATATAAAAAATCATTTGGCTTTCCCTCTTTCCTCCCATCATCCCTTGACGCTCTTAATTTTGATAGTAAATTGGCCATCATCTGAGCTGTATTAAATTCTCAGGTGCTCAGCCCCTAATGCAGAGAGAAGGGACTTGTTTGTGCATGCATCATTATCTGAATCAGTAACAACAGCTGATAATTGGATTCCTATGTATTTCCATGTACATGGCAACAAAACTAATACCATAACACTTGTTAAAGTAGAATTAGATTGTAATCCATTTAATTCATACAATGGGAGAAAAACAAATGTGTGGTCTAAAGCAATAACCCTTTAAAAAATAAATTAGTAATCGGTTTGTTATATCTGGCTATTGCAAAACTTTCTGATTCTTTTTAAATGCTAACACTTGTTGCGGTCATCATTTGTTGATATTTAAAACTGTTAAACCACCCTTCCTAATGTGGTGCTCAAGACAGTAAATAATGAAAAATAGGGTCTGCGAACCAAGGCCTATAATTTGGGGGGGGGGGGGGGGTAACATCTTTCTAGGTAACAGCCTGTCTCTTTCACTGTTTCCAAGCCACTTTCAAAAATTATATAATGTACATGGTGAAAACAAAACTTTGAGCCAAATAAAAACCAAATATTTTTTATTGTGTTTAGTCTTCCTAGCTTCACAAATTAAAACAAAAACAAAAAACAGATAAATGAATAATTCTAGATGTTATTCTTGCTAGATATAAGGTTCTATTTACAATAAAATATTTTATAAAAAAAGACAATAATGGTCTTAATAATTTTTCAAGCTCTTGTATTATTGCCTGTTTGTCTTAATCACTGAATGTGGTTATCAACTGAAGCTATCCAAAAAATCACTCTGAAGGCTGATTACTCATCGGGCCCTCATTTCTCAGCTTACCCTGGCTTGTTCTCACATGCCAAAGCACACAAATGATTCCTGCGTGCAAAAGGGGAAGGACTCTGACCACATCATCAGCATTACAACCCTAACAGTTTAGGACAGAGAAATCATGAGGGACAGGAAAGAACTGGTTTCGGGTTTTTTGGCATCAGCACTGAACTCCAAGGAGAAAACTGCAGTTTCATTAGCAAATATTGGAACAAACAAGAAGATATCCTAAAGTCTGTTTAGTAACTTTAGTGCCAAGAAGGAGGTTGTTGAGTTTCTGGAGGGTTGGAGAACTTATTCAAAGGCTTGATAGCAAGCAGCATATGCAAATTGTCCATTTAACATTACTACAAGATTACTTTGAACCTCAGTATTTCTTGAAGAATTAATGGCTTTTGCTGATATAGTCTAAATCCTCTTCCTCATTCTTTCTTCTATACACTTATACATCAATGTCTGAATTTCTGAATGGAACTAAGCTGGCAATAAAAACATATTATTAATACAAAAAAAAAAAAACAGCAATGGGGTTTTCCCTATTATAGAAGGCTTGTTTCAGTGCTTATGCCTTTTTGCTAGAGCAAGAGAAAAAAAAACACCCTCTTTTGTGTCCAAAGTTCCCACAAGTCATTTTGTCTATGTTCTTCTACACACAAACGCTCTAAAGTCATAAAGAGAATGGGATAATTGCCAGTGAAGACATTCATTCCACAGTGCAGTTGCCAAATGTAAACACAGATTCCAGATGTACTCTAATGATCCATCATTAATCAATTACAGCTAATTGGGCATTACTCATATCCCTGCACATATATTCTCAGAGGCCAGATAGTCTCAATTATAAAGCAATCCTGGTTCTAGCAGCTTGAGGTTTTCTCGCAGCAGTTGCAGACAAGGAGTCATGTTCTTGTGTAACAGTTCATCAATTAAGTGCTCCTTAACAAACCCATAGTCTGCATAGAGCCGGTCTATGGGGCATTTTAAAGTCCACTTGCCAAAGAGGGGGAGTGCCTCTGCCTGCAGCAATGTAGGGATACATCCAGAAGTAGCTGGCACCTACTCAGTTAACCATCTAGCCACAGTCTTTTTTCAATCCTTTCCTTACAAAGGGATAGGCAAGAGAAACAGGGTGTGCAAGGAGTTAGTGTGTTGATGAATAACAGGAGACAGGCGCAGAGAGACAGCTATGACAGAAGAGACGCCAAACCAGAATCAGACAAGGAGGAGCTGACCTGCTGATCTGTAGCCCAATCCTGGAAGCCCTCATAGCCACTCTTTGCCACCAACTACAGTCCTGCTTCTCAGTAAAATGCCAGGAGAAACATGAGCACAACGTTAATGATGATGAGAAAAAGCAGAATGACAAAGACCACCACACGTTGAGTGTCCGGGTTCATATTGCACCGGAGGAATGTGTGAAGAGCACTCCATCGGTGCCTGCTCTGATGAGATCCCTTCGCCATGCTCAGAACAGCCTTGGCCCTAGAAAAGCAATATCTTAGCAGATTAGCAGCCGCACTGCCTCTAGAAGGAATGCCAAGGAAGGGGAGCTACAAAGAATAGAGTCATTCTGCAGCTTTCAGAAAGCAAAACCTAATCAATTCCCTGCAGCCATTATTATTATTATAAACTTTCAAGCATAATGCATGCACATGCTGGAACGCTGTCTTCCCTTTCCAAAAAATTCTTCTTATCTTTGTTATCTCAGCAAATCATCAGCTTTCCATTTTATCTTCCAGAAAGCAGCTGCCTCATAGCATTAGGTGAGTGAAGCTCCTGTAGCAGGAAGCCTCCGTGTGCTGGAACTCAGCAATCTCAGCAGCGAGACTGGCTTCCCAAAGAGCTCGTCAGCTATTCGCTAAGCACTGTAACTAGGATACAGGCAATCCTTAGCAACCGGAGAAGGGGTGAGCATGAGGCTTTCCAGGAGAGCTGCAGAAATGGATGTGACAAATCATTCTCACAATATATCTATACACACACACATGAGATACACATAAATTGCCAGATTCTTTTCTGCAGATGTAGATAGCCAAAAATATATCGCAGCTAAAACAATGAGAAGCCTTTGATACCTTGCCATGCCATTTATTATGGCATGAATATCCATGGATTATGCTTCATTAGATCCATCTGATTAAGTGAATCATATTCTTCAAAAGTTTAACAATACCCAAAAGAAGATTGTGAGTTTTAACAAATAATTCATGCAAATACTCAGAAAAGTATCAGTGGCCAGAAGATAAAAGCAAACTGAGTCTCTGACATCACAACTATGACTGGAATTTTTTTCTTACAAGTCATATTTCGAAGTTGCCTGATGAAGTGCAAGGTCAGAATTTGTGCACAATTAAAGTATTTTGAGGAATAATTAATCACAATAACAGCACAAACATGGCAGAGGAAAGACAAATAAACACCATACCACATGATCAAATTCATCCACATGATGATGTTTTAAATGCTTGTCCTTGAGAGGCCATTTCTGTTCTTGGGCAATTAATCTGGACTGACAGATCTCTTCTCTCCCCTACAAACTTAATTTACTTTCTGCTCATAAATCTTTATGAATCCTTTCTAAAGTTATCTATATTTGAGAATTAAAGCAGGAGGTAGAGTTTTGTGATGAATGGAACTAATACTAGCATGGATCTAGTTGTGTGGAAAGAATGCTTGTGGCTTATAAAATCGCACAAAAAATGGGGGCAGTCTTAGTATGCAGTTGTCTTCCTCTCTCTCACCCCACTAAGGCCAAGTAGATGTTCACTTAATAGAAGGCTTGTAGATAAGTATTTTACTTCTCCCAAACTAATTAACAAGCATGTAGCGATTTGTGCAATCTCTCCCAGGACTAATTGTGTGTGTGGTAAGGGGATGCTTATCTTCTCCCTCCCCACATCAGCATGACTGAAAGTAAAATCCCCCTCCTTCCTTCTGTAACTTGAGAAGAAAGTTCCCATTTGACCCACTGGGAATTTTCTTTTTTAATTAGTATTATTTATGCTGGTTTCAGTCATGTTGAAGAGAGAAAAAATACACCTGCCCTATTCATTCACAACGATCCTGACAAGGATCCTTTAGTTGGGTACCAATACTTGGGTACCAATAATTGAGGGGAGAAGAAGTGAACACCTAGTTTGAGTCCATGTCCTACCTCTTTAACCTGTTGCATACTTTCTAAGGCTTTAAAGGAAAGCTCTAATGCCTTAATCTGGTCCTGGTAATAAACGGATGACTGATGAAAATAATGTATAACTATTTTAGCTATCCTGAGAGGCCCAGTGGTATTTTGGTGACCAAATTAAACTTCTGGATCACTTTTAAAGTTACTTCATATATTTCATGTAGAGAATAATACAAAGCCCAAAGCCCTCCAGTAAAAATACAGAGATAAAACAAGTTACAAAGAGAATTCATAAAACACATGATTATAAAAGAAATTACAGATCCAGGAATATTTGACTGAGATTCCTAAATAACACTGAGTAAATTCAGCAGACACCTGACTGAGAGTGGCCTTAGCTCATAAGCAGCTGAATCCTACAGCACATTCATGAATTGAAAGAAATTGAATTGTACCCCAAATCACCAAATGCTTTTTTTGCCTGATTTATTTTTTAATCTTTGTAGATTTGCTTTAAGTATGGAACTCTGTAAAGATTTTCATTATCTATTGGTCAACAAAGTTTGCTCTCAGGTGAATGTGTTCAGTATTACAATAAGATACAGCTGCATCTGGGTATGAAATGTAACAACAATAACATGCAAATATGCTTGCATGGTTCAAGAAAAAAGAAAATCAGAGGCAAGAGTGCATCAAATTTGAACCCTAATTTTTAGCTACTGGTTGTATGCTAACACAAACTTCTGTATGTGTTACATTATTGCTTGTCTGTTTTGTTACTTATTAAATTGCAAGTAATATTTGTTTTATTGTATTGGAACTTGCTATATACCACCCACAGATAAGACAGATCACAACCAGATAAACTGAAATTTCTACATACATATTCCCTCTCCCAGTTTATTCCCTTGAACACAGCTGCGAGCACATGTATGGGTTTTCATATCTTTTTAAAAGAATAAAAAGTAAAACCGTAAGTCCAGAATTTCAGAATACTCCATTCCAACATCAAGGTCCTGCTTTGAAATTTCAAGAAAAAGGTTGACATCTTGCTACTACCAATTAGGTTGGAGGACTGATTTCTCCCTTTGCTGAAAGCATCCAGAGAAGTGCCAAAAAGATATTTAGGTCATTTCCTTATTAGCAATTTACTGTACAACTTCTTCATAGCATCACCAAGCCACTGTTGAAGTGAAGTGATATAAAGCCTTTTCACCTTACTGTATTGTGATTTTGCCATGATGATTTAATAACTCTAGAAGGCACTATAAAATACTAGTGTGGAAAGGATCTTACCTTTTCTCTCAGATGAACCATTAAAAAAAAATGACACCAACAAATCTTTGGCTCTTCTGGAGGCCTAAGGATAAGGCAAAATGTGCTGTTCTGTCCATTCAATTTGTAAGAAACTAATCTGCTGCTTCCTGTAGCCAAGGAATGAAGTCATAGTAATGGTTGGCATGTCAACAGTTTGGGGAAGGTCCTTCCTAGTACATTTTTTTTTCTATCAGCAAATACTTTTTAGAAGTCTTCCCTAACATGACATTATTGCTGCTTGTTTTAGAAAAATTACAAATTAGAATGGCAGTGCAGTTATGATTAAGCAGTACTTTGACATAAGTTTGTAATATTTCTCAATTCTTTTTAAAGATTTTTTTCTGAGTTTCTACGACTTAAAATTTGTCCTGCTAATAAGGCAAACAGTCCCTCATTAACAAATACATGAGTATCAACTGAAAGACATCCATACAAAATAATCCTCCAGTGTTATTATGCCCATTTTGCTGCAGGAAGAGTTTAAATGGGATAAGACAATGCTACACTCAAATCCAGGGTTATTATCCAAGTTCCTGAGGGCTTGGGAGGGGATGCTTCAGGAATGTGGTGGTAGGAGCTGTAGCTGATTATAGCAGCAGTGCGATTATGGTTTGGAGACCTTTGTAAGGGATGTAAGTGTGTATATAGCATTAAGTGAGGCTGCAGGATTTAGTCTTTCATCCAGGATAGATCATTGCCTTCAAGGCACAGGCCATGAAGATGTAATGGCATGTGGGAATGACCTTGGGAGACAGAAGGAAGAGCCACAGACTAGACAATGGTCAGATAAGAGGCAGCTTAGCCCACGGAAGGAATGGGAGCATGGCAAATGTCTCAGAAAGGACCCTCCTTAGTTTCTTGGACTATAAAGGCGACGGGGAGAGGTGTATTTTCAGATTTGCAAGATATAAATCAACAGAACCATTACCCCAGTAATACTAGAATCACAGAAGGAGGACTTTGGAAATATCTTTTCAACCCCCTGCCCAGCACAGAAATCCTTTACCACAGTATCTCCGACAGTTGGCCATCCACCTCCATCTCCAACAAAGAAGAGTGTACCACTTCCTGACACAGTCTGATCCATTGTTGAACAGCTCTTAAGATTAAGAAATGCTTCCTCATGTCCACTTGAAATCTGTATCCTTGTGATTTAAATCCAAGGATTTTTGTTGTTGTTGTTGTTGTTGTTCTGTTTTCTGGAAGAATTCCAAACAATTCTGTCCCATCTTCTATATGATAGTCCTTCAGATACCTGAAGACAGATTTCATGTCTCTCTGCAATCTTCTCCAAGCTACACATACCCAATGCCTCCTATTGTTCCTCAAAGGATGTTCCTCCTAAGCGCCTTAGCAGCTTGATTGCTCTCCTCCGGACACACTCCAGTTTGCCAGTGTCCTTCCTAACATGCAGTGCCCAAACTAGATGCACATTACAGAGAGGAAAGATTACTTTTACCTAGCATTATACTGCTACTGAAGCAGCCTAGGACTGCATTTCCTTTTTTAGAAGTTGCATCACATTAGAAACCCATACTAGCTTCTGCCAAACAATGCATTGCTTTACAAACTGACTGCTTGACAATTTGTCCCAATTTTTTGCCTAGTATCAAAATCAAGCTAACCAGTCTGCAGTTACGTAGTTGCATAGAAACATTTGTTCTTCTCCTGTCCTCTGACACTGCATCCATCTCATGATTCTTCAAAAATCACAGAAAGGATTTCCAAGATGACATCTGTAGGCTCCCTCAAGTCTCTCAAATATAATTGCTCTAGTTCTGGAAACTTAAACTCATTTATGGTAGCCAGGTGCTCCCTAACCATTTCTTTATTTACCTTGGGTTGCCACTCCCTCCTTTTGACGATTGTTTTGCTTAAGTTCATTTAAACACAAGTTGTTTTGAACAAAGTTCCTCTTTGGGAAGAAGAGGCAAAGTAGGAATTGAACAGCTCTGCCTTCTGGCACTCACCTATTATTATCCTACCATCTACTCTTAGCAGGGGACCAGCCTTTCCTTTTCTTTACTTTACTACTGATATGGTAAAAAAGTCATTTTTTATACTTTTAGCTTTCCTTGAGAGCCTATGTCTCCTTTTGTACCTGCTCCTATACATTTTAAAATACTAGAACACATGCCAATTTATGTTGACAAATACAATTTGTGATACAGGGATGAAAAAAAGCTATACCTGTGGACATTTCTTCTTTGTAATTGGAGGGCTGTCCACCATCAAGTAAAACTGAGTTATTTAAGAAATACAGATATTTCATTGTCTAAAGACAAATAAATAAGAAGTAAAACCTATTGAAATTCAGTAGCCCTTTCTTCCTAGTAAATAGTCAAAAGATCAGGCTGCAAGGTTCATCCTAGGATGGGTTCAGTTTCTTTTTTTAATCAAAGGTGATAAAATTCACAGACAGTGACTTCCTACCTCATTTTCATATAAGAAGTCATTTGTGTGAAATCAACCCCCAAATGAGACAGCAAGTGTTACCTTGTCAGAAAAGAAATGCTTGAAAATTGACAATGTGGTAGAAAAGTCACTGGGTATGAATCAGACTCCAAATAATTACTTTTCTGAAATTTGTAGCATTGTCACTGAAATCCAAAGGCAGTCTATGTTGTATATTAACAGAGAAAGGGGATATAAAATCTTTTGTCCCAGAGTTACTTGTGTCCCCCCTCTGGCCTTGGGCACAGCCTCCAAAGTCCCTCCAAACAAAAATTTTTACTTTAACAGAAGAGGAAATATTGACCATGTTTATCATATTAAAGTAATATAAATCAAAATTCATTTTTGTCCTTTCAGTAACAGTAACAGGATGAATAGTGATCAGGTCTATTCAGAGCATATTTAAATACCATCCAGCCTGTACCAGAGCAGGAGTGGAGTGATTTTATTTTAGACATCTAGATCCATGACAACTTTAAAAAAAAAAAAACAAAGGGTAGAAACCTGCTGCAAGAAAGATAGGGAAAGCGAGCTGCAATTACATGCCATTTGAAATTATTTCTAGACGGTTTAAGCGCAGATAGCACTTCATGAATTCCATTTACTGGCAGGCTGCTCAGCTGAACAGTCTCTGATTTAGTTTTGCTCTGGAGGTGGGGAAAAGGGTGACATAGAAGTGAAGTGACAACAGACTTGCCACAGAAAGGCCTGAGGTACAAAGCTAATGTTGGTGTGACACTGCAAGGGCTCAAGAGAGGAAATAAAATACAATAATAACCAAGGTTGGGAGAGTGTACTTGAACCATTTCCTAAAAAAAAAAAAAAAAATACACCCACAAAGTTCAAGTTGCCAGGAAAGAACAAAAAATATGAATAATTATTAAAAAACCCTGGACTTCATTTGATGAACTTTTGTTTAGAAGAACATAAAGAGATAATCCAATTTAAACATAATTGTTTTATTTCCAGTCTAGAATGAAAATAAAATATGCCACCCTGCATACAGGCCCTAGTTCTTCAGACTCCACTATAAAGTACAATTTAAGGTTGTGCAACTTGGTTCCTCAATCAGTCCCATTCTGAATGGAAGGCAACAGCCTGGAGAACACTGTTTTAGTCTATGCCTGATATAATCACTCTGTACATGCAATAGCTTTTTGGTAGAAGCTATGTAATGGGGGGGTTGTATCACCTACTTCAACATGGAGAAAAGGCTTAAGCATCTCCTCTCCCAACTGTTTCTCTTTCCCACCTTCTTCTAATTGAAGGTGCTTTTCTTTTTTAAAATAGTGCCAAGACTCACTTGAATGATTAGTTTATCATGTGTTGCTAGTAACTGAGTGGTGAATATAGAAACAGATCCTGCATGAGGCAATACTCCCCTGTTTACTATGTAGATGACCTGACGGAGTTGTGCTGAGGCCACTGGCAGGAAGAGGAATAATTATTATTTTATTGTGGCTCTAATATAGTGAATTGCCTTGAATCTCTGTTAAAACTATTTTTATTCCTTTATGATGCATAAAGAGGAGCAAAAGAAGGTAGTTCTAAAAATTTTTAAATATACAGTAATCAGGTCCAATGGGGTTTGGAAATCAGTCTTCAAAGAAATAAACAAGATCTGCTTATCTCTCTGTACCAGCAATACCAGAATTATGTCTTTCATTATCTTTTGAGGGGAAAAAATAAAAATATTAAAAATAAACACAGTATTAGATTAATGTTATGGCAGCATTGTAGTCCAGAAATGGAAGGAAATTAGTATTCCAACTTTTAGACGTTTGGTACTCTACATTATTAGAAACCGTTTCAAAGGAAAAACTCATGGGTACATTAGAGAACATGCAGGGTATTAAGAATAGTGTCCCTTTTTTTTCAAGCTTAGAAAGGTTATAGCTGGGTGACCCTGGGCCAGTCCCTCTCTCTCAGCCCTAGGAAGCAGACAATGGCAAAGCACTTCCGAAAAACCTTGCCAAGAAAACTGCAAGGACTAATCCAGGCAGTCATCAGGAGTTTAAAAAAAAAACCCGAAAACCTGATTCAAAGGCGCGTGTGTGTGTGTGAATACATATATATGCATACACACACACACACACACATATATGAGTATCTTATATACTTAGCAGTTTAGAAATTTAGTAATTTATATTCTAAGTAGGTTAGGTTTTCTCTAGAACTTACATCCTATTTTAGATTATCTTAATTTGTGTAATCTGTTTAGAAATTTTTCTGTTACCTTCTTATAAAGTCTGTAACTTTTTATAAAACTGTGTACAATTTAATAAAAACATTACAAGATATATAATCAGAGAGCAACTGAGATCATTCTGTACAGACAACATCATCAAAGACACTTCATGACTACCTGGGGGATGCGTTTGTAGAAACTAACCTCATCACTGGAAAATCTACTTGAATGTTAAAAAGCAACATCCACTACCGTTGGCAGCTGCTCCTGCTATTTCAGCAAAATAACGAACGCCCTTCGTTAGAAGTAGAGCAGCAAGTTAAGGTTTTTGTCTGTAGAAAATCCTTTGCTACAAATTAATTTTTGATCCTAAAATAACTGCATTCCTGTGGGTGATTATAAATAGTTACACAGCACACTTTCCAGTATGCCAACTGCTCAGCACAGATCAGACTTTCACAATACAGCTGCTTTGGTGAGCTTATGGGGAAGGCAAGCACTCTCTTTTTATACCAAAGTTTTTGAATGAATAGAGGATGGGGGAAAGAGATCATTTTCCATTCTGTCAATAATCTTACTGAGTCAACTGGGCAGCCTCTGTCTTTTTTTAATTTACTTCCAAGCTGGTCAGGAAGACAAAATGGTAGAGAGACAATGGGCTATAATTAAATAACTTCCCTGAAATACTTAGGCTGTCAATATTTCAAAATGTCCAGTAAAAAACAACTACCTTATGTCTGAGACAACTAATCTCCTTGCAAGAGCTAGCAAAGCAAAAATTTGATTTCAGAAAGATAGGCCAGAAAGCGTGGTGGCCCCACCCATTCAGAGGGACCTGGGGGGCAAAAAAGCAGCAAGTCTGCAAGCATTTGCTGGTGAACTGTCACATGAACAGCAATTGCAGAATTGCATATCACCTTCCTTGCTGGTACATCCCTCGCTGCCAGGACAATGTCAGAACTATTTCTCAACAGAACCTAACAAAGAGGACCAGATGGCCTGTTTTAGGCACTGTTGGAAGCCAAGCAGGGGCCTCTGGGGTTTGGCTTTAGCACAGTAAATGCATTCACCACTGTGGTTATTACTTGTGGATTATGATTTAGAACGAAAAGCAGGCCACTACAGTGTCGTCAAAAAAACACTGCAACTTAGGGGACTCATGAATCTTCTCTCAATAGATGCTCAGAGAATCAGAGAAATATAGCTTTTGCTCATAATATCACTAGCCACTCCAAGAATTTCTGTCACTTCCCTTTTATATGAATCAAGAATACAACTGATTAAACCCATCAGCTGTATCTAAGACTCCCAGCTCATTTTCTGAATGTACAACTTAGATGAATCTGTGGGACAGCAAAGACAGCTCTAGCACCCTTTTCAAAGTAAATCTTGTGTCAGATGACAGTAAATATCAAGATGCTTATAGCCCTTTTCTGTGCATCTACTGGATTGAATGATGCTCACTAGACCAGTGTTCAGTTAACTCAAAACAGGCTATTAATTGGAGATGATGATGATGATGGGGCCAGCAAAATTCTAGCTTTATTGTATTGACTCGTATTATCTTAAGGACTGTTTTTCCTCTGCTTGCCAGTCCAAGAGTAAGGTCATAATCTGAGGCCTTACATCAAACTCCTTGTAATGGATGGCATGAGCAGGAAGATTCTGGAATGGAACTTCAAGGTTGTCAGGAGGGGGGAGAGAAATTCCAGGGCAAGCGCCTCCTCAGCCCGCAGCAAGAGTGTGGGAAGATGAAGAGGATGAGGCTGGCCCCTCCCTAGAGTCTCACGGGTTATAGCCACTAGTTGCTTTAGCACAGGTTTAGTCTGGCAAGATTTTGTCTATTAGGTGCAAGCTAATAAAGGAACTGAACTGTACTGGATTGCCTTATTGCTGTTCTTGGGCTGAACCTGACACTTCTCCACAGCAAGATGAGGCAGGAAGAATATAGAATGTTCTTTCTTGAAAGGTTACCTGTCACCTACTTTACATGGCAGCAATTTGTCCTAGTGGCCTTCCACTCCCACTTCCACCCCTAACCCTCCCAAAAATAAAATTAAAAAAAAGATCAAAATAAAAATTGGCCATGCCACTTCCACCACATCATGAGATGGGTTCCTGCAATTTTCAGGAAGATAAGGAAGCCAAATGTGGCCCTTGATCCCTTAGAAGTTACTTCTGATCTAAATGGATGGGCACTTCATTATTTAAAGGACTGCTATATAATTGGTGACAATGCAATGCGTGCTAGGCCCAGTAGAAAGGTTAGACATTTGTTGCTTTGTCATTGTGGGAAGCCCCTCTCCTGGGAAATGTTTTTAGCATCCTTACTAAGTATTTTCTTTTTGAAGTATTAAAGGAATGTCCATTTAAATCTGCTTTTAATTTCATAAGGATATTGGCCTATACTTTTAAGCTGTAACTTTAAATCTTGCTGTGAGAAGAGATAAATGAGCTATTAGAAAATGCATTTAACATTAAATGTATTTTATTTGCCTTTGTTACTAAGAACTGCAGTACCTCATTAATTGCAAGTTGCTCTCCTCCACCACCTGGGTGGCCATAACGATGACTCGAACTTCGGAAATCTTCATACAAATCCTCTTCACTCCCAATATCATCACTGGTCTTCTCTAGTGATCCATCAGCAATTACTAAAATGACAAATACATATATATATATATACATATTTGTTCAAGGATGTTGGCCAAATCAGGATGGAAGGAAGTATTGTGATTAATGTGTTGAAGTCATGAATGCAAGAAATATAAATATAAATAATCAGTCTATACATTTTAAAAGTCTAATAAAAAACAAACACAGAATTATAATTTTTAGGGCTATGAACTGCTTTGGATTTGCAGGCAAAAAATGTTGCAAAGCATGTGCTGTTACAGCACAATCCCAGAAAAAGATACCTTTGTCTTAAGGAGTTGCAGAACAATGCAATGTGTGCAACCCCACACTCCGAAGCATCTCTTTGCCATTGAATCCAACATGCTGCCCTGTCTTAATAATTTGTAAACAAATACAACTATTTTACAGAGCTCTTGTGAGGAAATCACACTAACCAGTACTTCTTGGGAAAAGGATATGAATTTGGAGTATATTATACCACAGCCTGCACCTTCTTATAACAGATTAATTTCTTCACAAGGTACTTCTACTCCAGCACCATTTCACCACAATCCCACACACAGTAGTTTGAAACCAGCCCATAATTTTGCTCTCATCTGCCAGTCTCAAAATGCAGAGAATATACAACACCCTGAACCAATAAGTGCTTATCCTCTTTCCCTCCCTGACCAACAGAAGAGTGCAAAGACCTACCTCCTGACTGGAAAAAAATCCCCTCACTCCCATTATAAAATACTGTGAGTGAACTTCTCCTATCTCTCTATTTCAGCATATGTATCAGTGTGCAATTATCAGGTGATTTGCAAAAAAATGTTAAGAAGTTGCTATGATCAAAAGCTACATGGAAAAAAGTCAATGGGAGAAAATGTAACAAAAAACATTGATATCCTTTCCAGATCCTTTGCTGCCATATCTCTGTTGCATTAACCCCCTTCCTCCCCACAAAAGTAGTAACGGTGGAAATTAAAGTTTATAAGCAATTTAAAACCATGCTTTTCCCAGTAATTGCGACCATGACTATATGTTGCTATGGCAGCTGAATGATGGTGGTAGGAGATAATTAAGTTTTAAACTATGTCTATTAGAAGTTACAAGTTTCATGAACAGGATGCTAATCTCTATGGGATACCTTGAGGCGTGGAGCCAAAAGTGGGATGAGGCAGAAACTCCTGCCAATTAGAAAACAGATTTTTCATACAGTTTGTATGGTCACAGAGATTTAAAAAAAACAAACTAACCATAAGCTTTCCTGTTATTTTAGTTAACAGAATAAAATTAAAAACAAATCACTCTCTAAAAGAGTTGACAGTGTGAGCACAATCAGGTGCAGAGAAGATCCCAAAGTGGTGCAAAGCATTAGTGTGAAGTGCCCAAAGATCCTAGTCCAATAGCTGGCCTTAAAAGAAGTTGCCATCTGTTAAACACAAGGACCACAAAGATAGTAACAATATCTGACCTAAAAGGACTGTTAGTTGGATTACTAAAATGTTACAGCTGAGAAAGAGTGAGAAACAGTTGCTCAGCCCTGCCCCATCATAGAAAAATGCATATTGGAAATGCAAGTTTCCTTCCTTTTTCAGTTCTTGCCTCAGTGAACATTTCTGTTGCATGCCAAAGGTCCAAATTCAGTCACGGAAGCACCCCAGAAGCATTGAGAAAGACATACATTTGAAATAATAGGAAGACGCTGTTAGTTAATATAGGCAACCAATGAACTCAAAGAAGCAACAGTAGGACTAGGAAGAAGGCAGATTTCTAGTTTCCTTTATAGAAAGCAACAAATATTCCCTGCCTAGGCATTGAACTTTCCCCCCTCTCTACTTGTTCTTGATTCCTGGAATCCTTTCAGATCTTGATATCTGTTCCTTCCTTTTTGCTTTAGTTCCCTCCACTTATTATAATCATGATAACAGAGGCTTTCCCATGTTTCAAACACCAATCACAGTGATTTATAAAGCAACATCCATATAAGACTTAGTGGCATGACAGTGATGCTGAACTGGCAGCCTTTTCAGATGATGATGATGATGATGATGATGATGATGATGATGATGATGATACCCTTACCATCAGTAGGGGGAAAATAGTGAAAACTGAAGGAATCAAGATGCCCTAGGGAAATAACATCAAGAGTCTGGATGAAGGAGATCACTACAAATACCTGGGCGTCCTTCAGGCTGACAACATCAAGCACACTAAAGTCAAGAAGAAGGTTAGTAGTGAATACATCAGAAGAGTGAAGAAGATCTTAAAGTCCAAACTCAGTGGCAGAAATACCATCAAGGCGATTAACACCTGGGCAATTCCAGTAATTATATATATAGCTGGAATAGTAGACTGGACTCAAGCTGAACTAAAAGCCCTGGATAGGAAGACCAAAAAAATAATGATAATGAATCATCCCCTTCATCCATGCAGTGATGTTGACAGACTCTTTTTACCAAGGAGCATTGGTGGGCATGGAATTTTGCAAGCACACCAGACAGTTGAAGAGGAAAAAAGGGCATTGGAAGAATATCTGAAGGACAGTGAAGAAGATGCACTGAAGCTAGTACACCATGAAGGCTTACTGAATACTGAAGAGACCAAACTGCCCTACAAGAAAGACCAAATGAAGAATAGAAAAGAGACATGGCAAGGCAAAGTATTACGTGGCCAGTACACAAAAAAACTAGCAGGCAAAACAGATAACAAGAACTGGCAATGGCTAAGAACAGGAAAGTTGAAGAAAGAGACAGAGGAGCTAATTCTGGCTGCACAAGACCAAGCTGTAAGAACAAGTGCATACAAAGCCAGAATTGAGAAGACAGCAACAAACAGCAAATGCCACCTCTGCAAAGAAGCCGAAGAAACAGTGGACCACCTAGTTAGCTACTGCAAGAAGATTGCACAGACTGACTACAAACAACAGCATGACAAAGTAGCAACAATGGTGCATTGGAATATTGGCAAGAAATACCATTTGCCTGCAAGCAAGAACTGGTGGGACCACAAAACAAAGTAATAGAAAATGAAGAAGCTAAAGTGCTTTGGAACTTTAGAATTCAGATAGACAAGTGTCTGCCACACAACATCCCAGACTTAACAGTTGTTGATAGGAAAGGCAAAAAAGTCTGGATAGTGGACATTGCAATACCTGGAGACAGCAGAACAGGAGAAAAAGAACTGGAGAAAATCACAAAATATAAAGACCTGCAAATAGAAGTAGAACAAGTATGGCAAAAGAAAGCAGAGATAGTACCAATAGTTATAGGTGCCTTGGGTGCAATTCCAAAACATCTGGAGCACCACCTGAAGATCATCGGCATTGACAAAATCACTATCAGTCAACTGCAAAAGGCAGCTTTACTTAGAACAGCTTACATCCTGAGACAATACCTTTAACACCATCAAACAACAACATCTGCCTATCCCAGGTCCTTGGGAAGGACTCGATAGGTGTATAAAAATATCAAATCCAGTCTAAACAACTGGCTGACTGTGTGACCAATAATAATAATTCATTAAATTTATACACTGCCCGACTCCCACTGACTCTGGGCAGTTTACAGTTGTTACAACATTTAAAAATAAAAACAAAACAAAAAACACAAAAATAGCACACGACAAAAGGACAAGGATGGCAAAGAAAATAAACCCAGAGGGGAACAGAAAGGAAGAAAGGGGCATCAATTGTCCAGTCTGTAAGAAGTGAGCCTGCTGATTCTTGCCTAAACCTGCAAGCCTGCCCGCACTACTACTAGTCCCACTGCCACTCCACTATGCCATCAGAGTCAATCATAATGCAGTACCACCACTAGAGAAAATAATGGAATGTGAGCCCCACCCTAGCCTACTGATACACTAATGGGCAAGTCTGACCCTGTGTGCATGAGAGAAAGGGAAGTATAGCCAAGTATATGAGCCTAGCCTCCCTTGTGTCATTATCCACATGTAGAGAAGGACCATCTATATTGGAGCATTACCCTACATACAATTTATCACCAACAAAAGGTTTGCTACTACAAATGGTTGTCCTCTAAACATGGCAATAGTAGTGACAAGCCACTTCTGAACTCTTACCAAGAAAACTGCAGTGATTTGTCCAGGCAGTCGCCAACAGTTAACACTGACTTAGGCGTGTGTGTGCACACTCACACACAAACATGGAGAACAGTGCATGGCTGGAGAATTAGCAAGGTCATCCCTCATCTCCTGAAAATGAGTAGATTGTTATTCGTTTGAATAACGCCTGAAAAAGGCTTCGGTTGTACTGGCATGCATGTGCAAGAGGGTATCAGCTTAGTCTGTGTGCAAGTCATATGAATGGGCCATGTATATATCTTTTTTGTCCACGAGGTTGCATGTATATTGCATGTGAATATGCAACAAAGAAAGTCTGTTTGTTGTGTTGCGCACACATACAGAGAGTGTAGTGTGTGTATACTTACCCTGATATATATGAATAGTATTGATTCAGGCACATGCAACAGTAGCAGGTTTGGCTCTGCCCACTAATCTGCTCAGCAATGTTCTCCAACTCCCTATTTTTTGTTCCTTGAACCCCATTTTGCCAGTTGCTCTGCCACCCCCAGCTCTGATGGAGAAAAAGAGTTCTACAAGGTCAGTTACTAAACCAAACTATTTAAGCTTTTGAAAAAATAAATGGTTGATGTGGGAGGAATGTCTCCTTAGATCAAAGTATTTCCTTGTGAGCTGTTCCCTGTTCCACAGCATGGAATTTTATTTTTTCATCAAATGTTTCATTATATTTTTTTTCTTTAAAGTGCTGTCTCTGCCTGTTCCATTATTGAGCTCTATAATTTTCATCTTGAAGACAAATCTCTCCTGCCATTTTTACAGCTTTCTCCCTCTCTCCTCTTTTGTTGCTGTTCTTGCCCCCCTCTGTTGCTATATAAATGGTACTGAGATGAAAATAAAAAGTTATAGCCTGCGCTAAAGTCTGTTCCATCTATCCTAGGCCCGCTTGCAACCCAATGTGTTTTTGCCAAGCATACATTTGTTTGCTTGGATTAACTCCTGTGTAGGGATCAATTCCCTCAGTGTTGCGAGCAATCCTGCAAAACATTATTTCGCTCTGGATTAGCTGCTCAAGCTTAGCTAAAGAAAGCCGCAGTGGCAGATTTCAGCCAACTGTTCTGCTGCTTGTAGCAACTGAAAAAAGCTGCTCAAATACCAGAATGAAAACAAGTAGAAGAAGAAGATTTTCCATGCAGTAATAGAAATTAGGGCATTGAATAACTTATACATGGAGCCAGGAAAGAGAGGTGGACGAGACTTAATCCATTACATTCCAATCGCATTGTTTTTATACAATTTACATCCCACCTTTCTGACCAGGGACACTTAAGGTGGATAAGATTTTAAAAAATAAAAACAAAACAGTTATGTCATTAACATTGCTAAAACCACTATTAAAATTAAACCAGAAACACCTGGCTGAACAGAGAAGATTTAACCCTTTTCCTGTAAGCAGGCACAGTGGGGGCCAAGCAGAAATCCAAGAGAAGTACCTTACATGGCTTTGAATTAACACACACACACTCATGCCTAAATGAAGAGATCTCTGAAAATGACAATATTTTTAAGAGAGCCTCTCATGATCATCTTAATGCCAGGATAGCTTTATATCAAAAGAGGTGACCCATCTGATAATCACAGCCTAAATAATTTAGGATTGTAAAGCTAAAATTACACCCAGAAAGTAAATGGCAACCAGTGCAAGACTTTTAAGATGGCTATAATGCACCCCAGCATTGCGCGATAATCAGAAACCTAACTGGTACCTTGCATCAGCTGGAGTTTTGGGCTATGCCTTAAAGGTGGCCACACAGAGAACACATTGTAGTATACCATTTGGAATGTAACCGAAGCATCCGTAACTCTTAACAGGTTCAAGGCTTCAGGAATGGTTGCAGCTCCTACACTAGATATACTTGTGCAAATGCATTTCTTGCCACTGGTGCCCCTGGGAATCCACAGGCAGATGGATGTCAAGGAGCACTTCCAGACTTCAGACCTAATCTCCCAAAAGAGGAACTGCTGTCAAATGGACCTAACCAGAACCACTGACACAAGGAGAGAGTGGCAATCCAAGATGAGTGGCATGTTTAAGTGGTGACAGCCAGGTCAGTTACATCCAAGAATTTTGGAGTTTGTGGTTGTCTCCTCAGTGCCCCTTTCTATAATATCTGAGAAATCATGGAGGATGGGCATAGCTTCAGAAGAGTAGAAAAGACCAAGTATTGTTCCTATCTTCAAAGGAAAAAAAGAGCTGGGTAACTACAGGACAGTCAGTTTGTCATCAATACTGATCAAAACAGTGGAACAAAATATAATCAGTATGAGCTTATTTAGACAATAATGCCCTGTTTAGCAGGAACTAGCATGGTTTATCAATAACAAGTCATACCAAACCAGCACGATCTCCTTTTTGATAGAATGGCCAGTTCAGATGATATAGTATACCCTGACTTCAACAAGTCTTCATAATATGAAGATTCATGAGTATCTTGAAAAGCTGGAACAATGGGTAGAAATGAGTCAGATGAATTTCAACAGAGAAAAGTGCAAAATCCTACAGTTCAGTAAGAAAAATTAAATGCATGAATATAGGATGGCAGGAACCATTCTGGGCAGCAGTACATACACAAGGTGAACATGAACAGTGTGATGCAGATGCAAAAAGAGCAAACACAATCCAAGCTTGCATCAACAGAAGTACAGTGAAGATCAAGATAATTCAGTTTCTCTTTATGCTGCTTTGGTCAGACCATATTTATAATATTGCATCCAGTTCTGCATTTTAGGAAGATCATTGACAAACTAGAGTATGTCCAAAGGACAGCAACCAAGAAAAGGCACCTGGAAGAATAAACCTATGAGGAACTGTTGGGGGTATTGGATATATTTAGCCTCGAGAAAAGAAGATTGTGGAGATACATACCTGTCTTTAAGTATCTGAAGAGCTGTCATGAAGAGGGTGGGGAAGAACTGTTCAGAGTTGTTCCAAAAGGTGAGAAAATAAATAATGGATTAAAATTACAAGGAAGAATTTCAAGCAGATGTAAGGAAGTATTTCTTAATGGTAAGAACTGTTTAGTAGTGGAACAGACTGCCTCAAGAGGTAATGGACTCTCCTTCACTGGAAGCATTTAAATGCATGTATGGCCATCTGTTGAAGTTGTTATAGCAATGGATTCCTGCACTAGGTTGAACTAGATGATCCTGAAGGTCTTACGTTCTATGATTCTAAGAGCTGGAAACTGAAACCATTTTTCATCATGCTAATTGATGTTGGAGGGAAGTTTGAAGCACCGTCAAATTGCTTTCTTTTCTCTGTCTCTTCCCAGTTGCTCCTGTAATGCGAAGAACGTGCAGGTTTAATTGTCAAGATAAAGCTGTTTCAATGATAGCCATAACAAACTGTTCCCATGGATCCACTTGGGATTTAAATACAGTGGTACCTCAAGATACGAACGCCCCATCTTATGAAAATTTCAAGATACGACCAGCTCCGGCCGCAAAAATTTACCTCAACATGCGAACTCCGCCTCAAGCTACGAACCGGATCCGCGGCCATTTGCCCTGCTGCCACGTGGTCACAGCTTCCAAGAGGAAGTGCTAATGAAATCTGAGCGGGAGGACAAAAGCCCAAGGAAAGCAATGCAGAAAGAGGAACTGCTAATGAAATCTGAGCGCGCGGGGGGGGGGGAGGGGGGAAGCTCCCGCTCCCGGCTGTGCTTGCACGCTGATATTGCTTTCACTGTGCTTTTGTCGCTATGGAGAAAGGAAAAAGGAAAAGGAAAAGCCATTTGCCCTGCTGCCACGTGGTCGCGGCTTCCTGTGGGTGAGATCGCGGTAGCAAGGAGGCGTTCGGTGAGGCTTGTGGTGTGTTTTGTGGCGTTTGGAAGGTTTTTGGTGTGCTTGTCAGCATGGCTCCAAAGAAAATGCAGAGCAGATGTGGCAAGAATAAGGCTTTGCAGCTAAGAGGCAAAGAAGAGAGGAAACCCCTGAAGGAGATCTCCCCGAAGTCCCTTTGGAGGGGTACTCTCCCTCCAAACAATAACTGCCTCCCCACCCCATTCTCCCTCTTCATACTGTGCTTTTTTCATGTTTTTGTGGTTTAAAAATAAAATGCATATGTTTCAGAACTGTTTGTATTTACATTGAACCTTATGGGGAAATTTGCTCTTTCCTTTGGCCATAGCCCTTGGCCTGGTGATTGCTTTCACTGTGCTTTTGTCCCTATGGAGAAAGGAAAGAGCACGGAGGAATCGGGGGGGGGGGGGAGCTCCCGCTCCGCTGTGCGTGCGCGTGACATAAGCCTTTCCCCCCATTCCTTTCACTGTGCTTTTCTTGCGCTCGCCAAGGGCTATGCACAGAGGAAAGAGCGCGGAATTAAGCAGCAGCAGCACGGGGGTGGGGAAGCTCCCGCTCCGCTGTGCGCGCTACATAAGCCTTCCAACCCCTTCCTTTCACTGTGCTTTTCTCGCGCGCGCCAAGGGCTATGCACAGAGGAAAGAGCACGGAATTAAGAAGAATCAGCACGGGGAGTGGGGGGGAAGCTCCCACTCCCGGCTGTGCGCGCGGGAGCCTTTCTCAGATTTCATTAGCAGTTCCTTTTTCTGCGCTAGGGCTGACTAAAGCACGCCTGGGGAATTTCTTAGCCGTGCAACGCCGGCTGACACATTGAACCTTATGGGGACATGTGCTTCAGGATGCGACCAAATTCGGAGGGCGGATTAGCCGTATTTACATTGAACCTTATGGGGAAATTTGCTTCAGGATGCGACCAAATTCAGAGGGTGGAACGGATTAACCGTATTTACATTGAACCCTATGGGAAAACGTGCTTCACGATGCAACCAATTCGACTTGCGATCAGAGTCACGGAACGGATTAAATTCGTATCTTGAGGTACCACTGTACAGGCATTATTCTTTCTTTTCCATTTCTATTTTACATTATATTGTGTAGGTCGATACAGTCAATGTTGGAACTGACAGCTGTGCAATTTCACACTGTTTTATTAGCAATACATTAGCTTCTGCAGGAGCCCCTGAGACTTGAACTTCTTAGAGCCAATCTGAAGAAAAGCCCTCAACATAGAAATCACACAAGATAATCATGATTCAGAGCCTCATATAAATTCTCTGAGGTGAATCTTGTAAATGTCAAGGTGTCTGATCAATTGTTTCTTTATACATTTCTAAACATTTCTAGATGTATAAAATTAGAATGACCAAAGGTTATCTCCAGTATTTGCCTGGAAGGCAAATAGCAACCAATGAAGGAGACCGTTTGTAGCAGGGACCAGATTTAGCTTCCCCTGTACTTTATCTCCTAGACTATATATACATGATTGCCTTTTGTAAAAAAAAAAAAAAAATGTAGAGAATTGAAAGTGCAACATTCAAGCACGTGATTTAAGTAATTTAATATTATGGCATTGTTTCTTGGAGAAACGTAATGGATATATTTTGCTTTCCAGTTCTGTATCATCATCATCATAATCATCATCACAGTTGGTTGCACAGCCAGATGTTTAGACTGGATATGGCATTTTTATACACCTATCAAGTCCTTCCCAGGACCTGGGATAGGCAGATGTTGTTGTTTGATGGTGTTAAAGGTACCGTCACAGGATATAAGCTGTTCCAAGTAAAGCTGCCTTTTGCAATTGACTGATGGTGATTTTGTCAATGCCGATGGTCTTCAAGTGGTGCTCCAGATGTTTTGGGATTGCACCTAAGGCACCTATAACTGTTGGTACTATCTTTGTTTTCTTTTGCCATAGTCGTTCTACTTCTATTTGCAGATGATTATGATTATGATTATGATTATTAAAAAAACAACTCTGGGCAGCTAATAAATATATTTTTTTACCTGATTTTATAAAAACCAACCCACTGAAATGGATTTCAATGGATTTATCAAATCTGAAGTCAATGCAATATTAAAACAATATACTGTAGTAACAGTGAGATACATAAAGACCACATAACCAACTGAGAAAAATAGTTTAAAATACCTGAGCCAATAAAACATATCAAAAGGAATACACTATCACTGATAATTGTGCTTTTTTCCTTGGAGAGCATTCAGTGGTGGAGCACCAGACATAGCTGAAGAAAGGGAATGTTTTTATACACAATTAGGTTGGATGGTGATTTCAAGACCTTTCTGTTCTTTCAGAAGCCCATGATGTCCTTCTTTTTCTCTGGATTGACTGTACGCATTAGCTAACACAGGCTGCTTCTTAGACCAGTGTTTCGCAACCTCAGCAAGTTTAAAATGTATGGACCTCAACTTCCAGAATTCCCCAGCTAGCATGCTGGCTGGGGAATTCTGGGAGCTGAGGTCCACACATCTTAAACTTGCTGAGGTTGAGAAACACTGTCTTAGACTCAAGAAATATCTCAAGGGGTATACCATATCTCTACCATGGATTAAAAATAATTCCATTATAGAATAAAGCTTACTAAGAGCAAATATTGATGCTTTGCACTCAGTTGATTCATGGTGTGGTAAACCCTAGGCTGAATGAATGAAGTCTGGCTAGCATTTGTTCTTCTTCAGAAAAATAATGCACCAATGCAGCTTACAGAGAGAAAGAAGCCTCTCCTGTGTGCAAGATATTGGTATTGTTACAAGTATTGGGGATTTTTTAAAAGTTCAAGAGAGGTAAAAGACCCCTTATCACCTCACACACTTTAGAAAGTAAGTTGATTCCCCATCTATCCCCACTCCAGATGTGGTCCAGATTTTGAATTTAAAAAGTAGATAGGTAGACAGACGGATAGGTTTTATCCTGCTCAACATTTCCCCAATTTCATTGTGTTCTACATATCTATTGTAATCTGAATAACAGAAGCTCACTTGTTATATATTGTAATTTTAATTGATTTTAACCGTTTTGTAAACCATCCAGAGTTGTTTCAGTGAGATGGGTGGTGACAAATTTAATAAATAAATAAATAAATAAATAAATATGTTTAATAACCTCAGCACCATTATCCCATCTAAGTCCAGTGTCCTACTGATATTACTAAGCATATTCCCTTTCATGTACATTCAAGTCCTCCCATACTATGGTTCTGTCTACACCAACACTGCTAAGTTACACTCAGCCGCCCAGAGTCCCCCGTTGTGGGGAGATGGGCAGGGACAAGTCAAACAAACAAACAAACAAACAAATAAATAAATAGTTACACGTTTTTCAAAGCATTTCTTCCCTGCTCTTTCTTTTTCCACCAGTTTATTTGGTATGGATGTGAATGCTTAGATGTATTTTTTATCTACATAAATGCTAACAAAAAATGCGATGAGAACATGAATGTCACATTGCATAACAATGCATAACACATTGCAGTTTCAAAAGAGTTCAGGGCTGCACAAACAATAAAGTATCTACTGGGAACTGGGAAGTAAGCTAGTATTTGCATCATAATATTGTTTACCAAAATAAAAAAAAGGAGCTGAGGCATAGGATGTAGAAGCCCAACCATTTGTCCCAATAATTGATGAAAGAAAAAATAGTATTTATATTATGATAGCACTGTTCTCCAGAGCAAGCAACAGGATGTAGTGCAGACTGCACACTGTACTCACAATATTTATTGAAATAAATAGCATAAAAATCACACAAAAATGGGATACTTATAATGAAAACAAGACAGCAAAGAAGATAGATTTGAGACTTAGGATCTGTCTACTTCCTATGCCCAGCAGGGTGTTCTATCATTAAAAATGAGAAAAGTTAAGGTTTTTTGTTCATTATTTTCGCAGTGTCTGATTCTCTTTCCTGCAGAAACTTTGATGGCAATTACCAAAGTGTACCGGAATTACAACACAATTCTTCACTTGTTATATTTCACTTTAAAAAATAAACTCAGAAGTTTTTAGAATAGCAAATATTGCTTGAGGCTGCAGCTCATAGCCAACTGCAATTTGTCAGCCACTGCATGTTGAACATTGTAAATTTTGATCAGCATTTATTTTTTATTTAGATGTATATGGACACCCCATTTGCCAAAGCAACTCTGGGTGGCAAAGTTTAAAAATATATACTATATATAAATAAACCTTCAACCATACAACATACAATCCAATAAAGAAATAGCAGCTGAGAATTTTTAAAAGATCACAAAATAATATCAAACTATCTGAGCTTCACTAGTTAGCATGTAGGAACTAATTTTTTTAAAAAAAGCTAGTTCTTTTGAATAAGTTACTCCAATGGCCTCATTGCATGAGTTCTTAAATAGAACCACACAAATCAATCAAGGTGAAAAAGCACAATTGTGGTTTCTCAAAGGTTGCACTTGCAAAACCCTAACAATGCAAAATAATCATAGTTTTAAAAGGTGTGGTGCCTTTCTAGTTAAATATATGTTCAATAAAAGTAGAATAACTCAAAATCAGTGAAGTGACAGAACTGTACATCAATGAACAGCTGACCAGATGGGTAAGAATAGGAAAAAGCATGTTAGGGGAGAAATATTAAAGGAAACTTGTTTATTCCACTGACCTTTTTATAAATAAGCACTGGACTCTTGCTATGAAATGGGAACATAAACAAAACCAAAGGATATAAAAGCCTTTTTTTGTAGAATGTTGATTACTGTGGCACCATTCACAGACAACCATATTAGTAAATCAGTTTCCCCCAACCGGATATTCTTCAGATGGGCTGAGATTAGAATTCAGACTTCTGAGCCAGCCCCAAATTGCCAAAAACTGCACTGGCCAGTTGCCTTGGTAGCATGTTGAAAGAGCCGCCACTACCATCGAAAGGCGAAGCTACCCCATTTCTTCCCTGCATTGTGCCAGCCGTTACCTATGTTTATTTTTTGGTTTGATTTCTTTACACACATGTCTTTGAATAGCATTAATAATCCAAGAAGCGTGTCACTTTTACTCATCTATCAAAGGCCCAACCATCTCCTGGGCAAAGATGCTGTCAGTTCTTATTGTGTTGAAGCTAGTGACACCAAGGGAAAATGCTAGCTGCTGTTTTTTGTTTATTAAAGTTCAGAAGTTCCTAAGGGGAAGTAAACAGCAATGTCCTCCTTCTCAGAGCATAACGATCCTTAAAATAACCCTTAATGCCCAAGGGAAATCCAGTGTATTTTCTATTCCCTTTTGCTCCCATTCCACTTGAAAGGAGACATATGCAAATTTACTGCCAAACATCCTCTTTCATCCTAAAATACTTTTTAAAAAATAAAGTAGTTGCAATAATAATAATAATAATAATAGTTATTGTTACCAGGCTACTGTACTATAAACCAGGGAGCACAGTTCTCACACTGGCATCAAACCAGTGACATGAAGTATTAGTAAAACTGGCTCCTGTATTACTGATACCTACTGTCCTGTAGAAGTGGGCCTTCTCACAATGTACTATACCTTTTACATGTAAATCTTTATACGTAAGACTAATGAGAGGTAGCCACATTAGTCCACTGCAGCAGAAAAAGCAAAGTGACCTTAAAAACTAAAAGCATCTATTCTATGCCATATTAAACATGTTGGTCTTTAAGGTACACCAAAGACACTCTGTTGCATAAGCAATCCTATTATGACAACTAGTGACCTGGCCTATCTTAGACTGGCTGAAACTGGAGAAACGTCTTGCTATTCCTAGTGGCTTTGAATATGGGACACAGAGAAATAGAGATAACACATAAAAGGTCACAAGCTCTCACACATGCACATGGAGGGGAAAAAATCCAGATATTTGTTTTTGCTAATTTTAATGTCAGGCAATTAGAAGGTGAAACCACAAAAGAGAAAGAGATGAAAATAGAGATACAAGACCACTAACTTGCAAAATTCCTCCATTTTTTTATAGCTGATCAGGTCATAACTTAGCTAAAAATAAGGCTTTTCTCCAGTCACCACCTGCACAATATCAGATAGCAATAGGACAAGGTAGAAGATGCACAAAAGTAGCCATGAGTTCAGTTGTAGAGCAGGACAATTGTGCAGGAAACAGGGCTGAGCAGCACTTTCCCAGCTGATTTCTGCTGCTGTTATTAAAACTACAACATTAAGAGATGTCATCAAAGATCTCTCATGTCACATCTGTTTCCAGAAGAATAAAGAATTTCTAAACAAAAACAAACATAAGAGCCCAATACATGATATTCAACTCTGTGTTCAGCAGTTTCAACCCTAGGGCAACTCAACTGTTCTGTCAAAACAACTCAAGTAAAATTTCAGAACTATCAACATTCTTTCACTTTACTTCAAGAGGGAGGGAACAGGAATTAAGACTGGGACTTTAAAAGATTATTGTTTTCATTTCAAACTGGCTTAAGCTATCTATATCTTGGAAATACTGGAGCATAAAGTGCCTCTGAAATCAGCGTCCGAACAATTTGCAGACTGATTTTCGAATTCATTGGAGAAGACATCTCTCTACACTCATGGATGATTTGGCCTACAATTAAGTAGGCTTGCTCACTCTTCCATATACCTTTGCATAGAAAAAGCACTGCAAACGATCCATTTATGTGAGCTCTGCCTGGAGTTCCTATGCCTGGAATTCATAAAATGCTGGGACAGCAAAGCTTTCTGTGATCTAACCCCAAAGATCCTTAAGGGGCAAAATAAAATTAATTTCTCCCTGCGTATGTTTATTTTTATGCCTAGTAATATCAGATATGATGCCACAGCACATTAAGGTTCCCCTGAACATAAAATGCTTAAAAGGAAAGAAAAAGAAGTTTTGCTGATGGGCAAGATATCATTTTTAAATAATCTCATAGAAGTTGGGGGAGACCTTTGAACTCCTCACCTCACACTGTAAGCAGTGACTTGCTATAACAGCTTGCTTTCTTCCTCAAAGCCTTAGCTATGCAAAGCCACTTCTCCAAGAAAGGTATTAGATGAGGAAGATCCCAACTTGTCCTTTCTTGCCAATCTGTGATATTCTATTAAGAAGCTCCCCAAGCACTTTTTACTAAATTTTATCCATGCAGATGACAGATCCTAAATAAAATATCTGTTTGTCTCCACAAACCTGTCACTCCACTGCGTGTGGAGTGACAGACTCCATTGTGGCTGGAGTCTGCCCAGTTTGCTTCTCCTGCTAAAGTGTTTAAGGACAGAAATGAATTAGTCAGCCTTATCCTTTGATCAGGCACAACCCTTAGCACTACTTACCTGTCTAAGTCTGTCCCCAGTTCATCTTTTGGAAGGACTCTCAGTTGCTTTTTAAAAATCGAGTAAATGCACACCAGAACTACCACACTTCATATTTTAGCCCTCCCCTCTCAATTTCTAAAGTAACCTGGTGTTCAACTTCAACTCCCATTATCCCCAACCATCTGGAGGAAACTGGGTTGCCGGAAGACTGTTTTGGTGATTAAGGCTGCAGACCTAATTGCACTTATTACTGGGTAAGCCTCACTAACCTAAATGGCCTTCTTTCTGATGGAGAATTAAGCTTTACTAGACTGAGCTGAACAGGCATCCACCTTACAATATGTTGCTGAACATGTAAAAATTCTGTACTGTATAAGACATGAGTCACTGAACAATTAAGCGGCCCAAAGGAATTTCTTTTAACAAAATGCATGTAAAAAGTTCAATATTACAACTAAGAAATGGAATCTAAATGTCAGATGGGTGGGTGTGGGATACAGAGTGATTTGTTTCAGGCAATGATCTAACACTATGGGTCTATATATTCATGAAGGATATGCAGATTCTGGGTTTGGGCTGAACATAACAGAACGGAGAGATGTGGGTTTTAAAAAAAAAAATATTTCACGTAGCATATTGATTTAATAGACATGAGACAGCTTGCCTTCAGCTGAATACAGGGTTCTCAGACAGCAAGAACAGAAGGGCAAAAAATACTAGAGTTGCTAAAAGATTGATTGATATATTTTTTTCAGAAGTTTTAGAAAGCCTCTAGATTGGAGGAAAGAGAACATGTTTCAGCTGGCAAAACAAATTGGAGCTAGCAGAACAAAAGTTATAACTTAACTGTAACTATGATAGATGGTTTTTAAAAAATCAGCACGATCTGTTGAAATAAGCTGACCTGGATTTATGGATAAAAAACTAAAATCTCCTTTGAGTTGAATCGATTCCTGGTGACTTTATGGAACATCCATGTTATTTCTTTAATAAGAAGGAATTTAATCTAGTCTGTTCCACTGGTGGAAGGACACTACCAAATTCAGCTCCTGTAATGCTTACTCTCCTTTCCCTGTGTCTTGGCAGCATTAGGTACAAGGAATAAGTTCATTATGACATAAATACATTGAATGGACAGTGTGCTCAGCCAGATGCTTCTTTCCTCCAAAACATTAAGAAGTTCATTTTGAGTTTTGAAAGAGTTTAACATTTTGGCTAACAAACATATCATTTTCAAAACACGGGAATTTTTTTTACATCCTATTAGAATAATAAATAATGCTCTATTTATCCTAAAATTGGATTGATTGTTTCACCCAATAAAGATGTCAAGCATTAAAGCAGCTGTTAATAGCAATTAAGGTTGAAAGTCTTGTCTGAAAAGGAAAAGAATCTCAAAGAAGACAACCCCAAGGAATGATCCTCCAGGCTGATTAACTTATCTAATCCATACTATGTAACAAGACTGCAGGACGAAACAAATATACCTGCAGATCAAACAGCTCCTGGTGACTCAAGCCAACAATTTCACCTTGAAAGCAACGTAAAATGATCTTTCCATGTTAATACAAGAAACAATAATGCTTCATTGGGAGACTGAATGCTAATTAGGACTTGCAGGAACCAATTCTGCTTTTGCTTTGGAATAACTAGGTGGTCTTTAACAAGCCAGCAGTTATAAAATGAGAACAAAACAACAAATCTTTGAAGATCAAGAAAACAGACTGTAAAGCACTTCGCTCATTAGAGCTACAGTCACAAACACACTCACCTAAAGCACACAATGTGTAAGCCTTTTATCTTAGTGAAATCCAGCCATTGTGATTTGTACTCCTGGTTTATAGTTTAATAGGCTGTGTGAATGCAGCCAACTATAGTTTATTCAGCCAGTCATGGATAAGCAAAGTGCTGATTCATCCATCCACTCCTTCAGTCACTAAAAGGGAAATAAGCTTTATTAAATAAATTACACATCAGGTGCCTTTAAATGGAACCTTTATGACCTTGCCTATTAACAAAAATAATTAGGGGATCATCATCTATTTGTTAGCTTCCATGTGCTTTCCCATCATTTTTTTCCTGCCTTCATATTTCAGAAGTCCTACGCAGGGAGCTCCATAATCTGTGCATAGTGTGTAACACCAGGAGCAACGTGTCTAAAAGTACCTAGATAACATAGATGAGTATTGAGTGCACAAATACTCTATTAAACAATTGCTGGTTGCTGAAAATCTAGAAAGTCAGACTATTAGTATTCCAGGATCAGATGGACAGCTACAATCCATTCCTTAGCAGAGAAATCAACATAAAGGACAAAGCAAGAAAGATAACTTTGCAGACATATGGTCTCCTTTTATTATTTTGCATCTAATTTTTTTTTCAAACCAACTTCCTTTACTGCTTATAATGTAGAAAGATATTTTTTAGCAGATGGATGATATCTTGTAGATTATTATATCCACCAATGATCATTGTCCTGTATATTTTTTACCCCTATTCCCATGTTGTTCTTGCACCAATTTTATTTTAAGAAATCTTTAAAAATTAAAATACTGCTAATAAAAATCAGCCATGATGTGAGTGATTTTGCTACATTTAATTTGCCACTAGAAAAGGAATGCAACGCTTCTTGGCTAACAGGTCTGAAAATATTCAGGGCTGCTTCAGACAGAGCAGAAATTCTTTTTATAATTATTTTTTGCTCTTCACAAGTACATCTCATCTGCTCTAGTCCGCCACCGGTAATCTTGGATAGAGGCATGAGAGCAGACTGGTGCCATCCTCTGTATATTCTTCATACATTTGTATCCCACTTTCTTCTTCCAAGAAATAAGAGCTCGTATTTTACAGTATCTCTGTGGGCCAACAGATAACAGGGAAGAGCCGTGGAGACCTGTATTTTGTTTTAATTCGAGGCTGACTTGTGATGTCCCTGCAGCGCTAGGGAAGAATGCTTGTAGTCCAAATAGCTTATCAAGTGTAGCGTTCACCCTGTCAGTGTAGAATGTAATCTCTGGCTGTAACAGCCTCCAGTTTCATCCCACATTTTCTCTAAGGAGGAAAGAGGAATAAACGTGTTATCTTAAGATAATAATGGCACTATACTTGGCTTACAAATGGAAGTACTGCCAGTTTCACTGAAATAGCAAGAACTAGCATTCCTTTGGAACTGTGAAGGTGAGGGGTAGGGTGGGGGGCTTGGGGGAGCCCATTTAAACAAAAAAACTGAGATGTAACAACCAACCCTGCAACATATTCAACCCAAAGATGTTGGGTTCATCCTCAAGTCCTGCTAACTATGGCATGAAAATACTTTCTAACTTTTAAAAAAAGATATTGCCTTACATCTCAACCCCAGCCTAGCACAGAGGAAGCTTTCGCTTGTTTTAAATGTCTAGTTTTAAAATAGTGTTTCCCCCTCCCAACATAAGCTTTGCCGAGCAAACAATATATGATACCTCACTGATGATGGTGGCAAAGCTTATGTGGGCTTCAAATGGCCCACAGAGGGACCCTCCCCTCTGCTTGCTTAGTACCTTTTTGGCTTTGACTGCAGCAAAGTCTGAAGACCTCACTTCCACAGAACAAGCTGCAGAGCTTCAGAAAGCTTTTCAGCATTACAAGAGCTCCTTGTATACACAGCTTTAGTGTCCCTTCAAAAGATTGCTAGACCTATCTGTTTTTGTTTTAAAAAAGGACTGCAGATCCTGCATCCCAGTTTTTGCTGGTTCTGTCTCAGATGAGTGTGTTACAGGTTTATCCTTTTGTTGACAAAGGATTTCACGTGGCCAAATTTTCTATTAATTTTATTATTTGGCGGGAAGGAGGTTGCCTATGCTAACAGTATTTCACATACTCCATGAGCTATTTCCAAGTGCTGTCAGCTCAAGCCACTCATTGCCAGCACTGCTGTTCCCTTGAGAAAGGTATTGAATAATGTCTATATTCAGAAAAAGGGAATTACAAAGAATGTAGTCAAAGGGAGCAAGGAACCATTAAGACAAAAAGAGGCAGAGGAGATGCAGTGTAATTTTCATGGAAATTTTAAAAAAATGTTTTGGAAATGGGTGAAGAGGACTAAACAAGCACCTTCTAGCAAGAGTGAATGGAATTAAAAATAAGAGTGATGAAATTATTTGGGATGAAATTCAAGTAAGAACATGCTAGAGGAGTATTTATAGAATTGTATGAGAATGCTTTGCTGTTCCTATTCAGTTTTTAAGATACTTCTGACTATTCAGGACCCAATGGACATCATTTCACAAAGCTTGTCTGCCAGTAATTGCTTCTTTAAGTTCTTGTAGGCTTGTGTTTGTGTCATCAGTGACAACAGCTGTCCTCTCTCAACATCTTTTTTTGTATTGCCTTTGGTTGTTCCAAGCCTTCTCCAATTACTCAGGCTTTTGAATTATGAGTCCAAAATGCTTTAGCTTTACTATTAGCATTTCTAATTAGCAGTTTGATTTAACTTCATCTAGTATGGAAATAGTTGTTCTTCTTGAAATCAAAGTATTCTCAACAACTTTCTCTAGCATCACAAAGTCAAAGGCGTCCATTTTTCTTCATTCAGTCTTTCTGATGGCCCAGCTTTCACAACCATATGTTACAACAGGAAAAACCATGGCCTTGACAATAAATGCCTTTGTTTTTGTCTTTCTGACATCTCTGAACTCTAATATTTTGTCTAGATTTCCCATAGTCACTGCGAATCAGGCAGCATATAAAATAATAATAATAATAATAATAATAATAATAATAATTATTATTATTATTATTATTATTATTCAAAGTTACAGGACTTCTGTTGATAAAATGACTATAATCAGCAACACTTTAAATGACTGAACCTAGAAAGATAAAGTATGTTGCTATTTATTCTCCATCTACTGGCATTAGGTTGCCACTACACGTTATTTTTTTATTTTACTTCCAGCAATGAAAGTATAGGTAATCCTTGACTTACGACCATTCATTTAGCAACCATTCAAAGTTACAACTGGGTTGAAAAAAGTGACTTACAACCATCCTCACACTTACCACCGTCACAGTGTCCCTGCGGTCACATGATCAAAATTTGGGCACTTGGCAACCAGCATGTATTTATGACAGTTGCAGCATCCCAGGGTCACGTGATTACCATTTGCGACCTTCCCAGCCAGTCTCTGACAAGCAAAATCAATGGGGAACCATGTGCTTCACTTAATGACTCCAGTAATTCAGTTAACAACTGCTGCAAAAAATGTTGTAAAACTGGGTGCGGTATGTGATGCCTCGCTTAACTTCCACACCGCTTAACAACATATTTTCCATTCCCTATTGTGGTCGTAAGTCGAGGACTACCTGTATATCCAGCCATCAGTGTATCTGTGGTTATTGATCTTTCTCCAGGAATTTTAATTCCAATTTCTGTTTCTTTTAGTCCAGTATTTCTCATGATATATGCTGCATATAACTTACTTAAATAAGGTGACAGTGTACAACCTTCCCACTTCTTTCTCAATTTTGAACCATCTTGTTGCTTCATATAAATTCTTCACTAGACAGATGAATGGTATATCGCTGTTTATCAGAGCTATTCACAATTTGTTGTGGCCTACACAAAGGCCTTATATGATTTTAAAAATCAAGAATAGATATCTTTGATAAGCATTTGTTGAAGAGTGGAACTGAAATGAATAATATACTGTAAATATCGCCATCATCCTACAGCCTTCCTCTGCAGCCTGCCTGTGCTTCCTGACCTGAAAAAGCTGCATGGAAAGGAAGCCAGGAAGGCTACAGATCACTGGAGGAGATTATTGTACAATGAAGGGCAAGATACTACATACACCTCTAAGTAACCTGCATAATTAAGATAAGTACAAGAATTCCACATACAAACACTTCACTGAAAATTTCTCCTCATTTCAAAACAAAGCAATTTAAAAGCAATTTCTTTTTTTTTTTTTAATCAAACTGAATGAGAATGCTTTTTGTAAAAAAAGAATCAGACTGGCATTCTCAGTGTAATGTGCAAATCACACGCATGCGGATACAAATCTCAGCAAACTTTCTCTACTTGTACACATTGGAGGTTTTCTGGCTCTAGGGCCAACAGCCCCCAGGGCTGGGTAGTCCCTGCTTCTCTTCAAACAGGAGTTTCATGTAATGGTTTCCTTCTAGTCAATTATCAAATTACAATTTTATTTAGTTATATTTCAAATTTAGTCACACACACCCCCATCTCACTCAAGAGCGCCTTTATAGCTTTGTCCTGTCCATAGTTTTATTCTTCATTAATGCTGGTTTTTACAATTGGCTTCTTCCCTCTCAGTATAGAAATGGTTGCATGTTTTAAGCAGAGAAATGTAAATTACAGGAAGCAGGAAGCAAAACATAATTAATGAAGAAGGTTGTAGTTTATGACTTATTTCTTATATTTAGGAACTTCCATGGGAGTTGAGATTGATAAAGAATGCTTAAACTAACAAACGTCTGTGACGTACGTGAAGCCACTTGGTAACTGCATAAACTCAAAGATTGTAAGAGTCCTCTTCCAAGTGTCATTTATGATTTTATTCATTTTACAGAATTAGGTCTGCCAGAAAGGCTGGCTGAAAACACTAGTTCAATATACTGTAGTATATCTCTCTTTATTGCAAAGATGGGCAATCTGTTTCTGCCAGGACTGTTTTAGCACATCTGTTGGGAAGAGGTAGGTCTGTGGGGCTGATACCAACATTGGGAGTAGCCTAGGCCAAATGTGGGTGGTGTCACCCAGTCCTTCTCCGATACCCTCTTATTCTTTATTTCTGCTATCATTATTGTTTTCTCTCAAGCATCTGGCTGGATAAAAGAGACCAGAGGAATGAACCAATCACTTGCACACAGATGTTTAAATTAGATTGAGAGCCTTATGAAATCAGCCGGAGCCATGCAGATTGATTGATTGATTGACTGATTGATTGATGCAATTTCTATAGCCACCCATTTCAATCCAAGATTGCCCAATTCTGGTTATCATAAGAAATTCTGTGAGAGGTGGCAGCAGAACGATTAAAAGAGACTGAATTCAGTGGTCAAGATAAGCCCTTGACATGTGGTAGAAAACTAGGGCTCATATCTTACCACTGTTCCTCTCAACTTGCACTGAATAGCTACCAATTCTGTATTGCTGCTTTGCCTTCAGGATGAAAAACTCTGTTGGGAAGGTAGCATATTACTGATAAAATCTCCAATAAGACATGAGATTTCCCCAGCCCTCTCTAACATAAGCCTACCAAATCTCAGCTCCAAAAATGCATAGAACTACTAGTTGGCACCCGTAACTCCCTGCTGTCACCTAGTCATTGACAAAATTTTTGCCACCCAGATCTTGTAGCCATACTCTAAGCAAGATTCTTAGCTCTTTTTCTCATTTCTGTTTCCCTAAAAGTCTTAGAGAATGAACAAAGAACAGCTGAGCAAACAAGAAATTCACCAGGCTTTGCAAGGCTTTCTTTCTTGCTCTTACTTCTTTTCCCCATCAATTCAAGAAGAGTTTAAAAAAAATTTTCATCTTATAAAATAATCCAATTACAAATAAGATATAATAAGACAATGTTAAGTTAACAAAGTTTCTGGTAAGAAGAAGAAAGGCAAGATTAATATATATTATTATAATATAATATAATAATATTATATCTCACATATACTTCTGAAAATCTAGGCAGATATAGTTATAAAATTATTCTAGTAAGAGACAGTGACCTTACTAAATAATCAGTGGCATATTTGTACTGGCAGAAACCACTTTTTCAAGCATGCAAGGGGCTTGGGCTAAATCCTCTCTCTAATCAATTCCTAAGAGCCAAAAATAGTTTTTGTGACTCTGTTAGAAAACCAAATGAAATGCAATTTTTCCATGATCAGAGGGCAGTATCAGGGATTGTCTCTGCACTGCTCTTTACACAAACTGGGATGAAACTGTATGGGTATGAAAAGCCCATAATTACAATAATCAATCAGGACAGTTAAAGGACTGAAAAGGGGAAAATGGTGCCCCTATTTGTCAGGAGAAAAATCTATCTACTTCATATAACATGCAGTAAGACATTTCCTATGGCATTGTCACTGATATATATGATGTCTGAGCTGGTTCTTCATGGAGTCACAGATGGTTTAACAGCTTAGTCACTTTGGATGAGCTATAAGGAACTTTTTTACTGTATTGGAAAAAGCACTTCTTGCATGCAAATAGTGCAACTGTTTAGACACTTTGTCAAGATCTTGTGTTCTCAAACACGAAGACATCAAGGATGTGGTTTCATATACCTCTGTGACTTCAAGCAATTACTACTCTGTGCGATATAGAATGAAGGCTTTAAAACTACCAGCTATTAAGAATTGGTCTGAAGAATGTAATGCTTTGCTGTCTTGTCTGGAATTATCCCTACAGGACCCCCAAAGTAACATCCAATTCTAGAAAATATGACTACTATACACCATTTGTTTTTGATATGACTGATATTTGTTTTTCTAAGCAATTGTATATCCAGCTGATTATGGGTAGATAGGCTACAATTACTACTCCCCAAAAAAGTTAGGTGCCACTGCAACAATCATAACAAAGAGATTTTAAAAACAAAGAGAAAGAGAAAGAATGCACCAGTGAATATTATGTTTAAAGATCTTTTGAGTCTAAAGTGTGTTTCCCTGAAGGAGCAAGATGACTTTCAAATAACTGATGATCTTAGAGCTTCCGTCAGGGCTTAATCTGTATTATGGTGCATAATAAATTTCTATTTTGTTCTATAAGAGCCAACATTTTTTTTCTGAAAGAAAAGATCTCAACAAGACGATGCATCACTTTAGAATTCAAACTAAACTTTGGCTAGAACAAGATTAGAAGGTCTAACTAGAACAAAAATAGAAAAATAATTGTCTCAAAATAAAATGAGTTACATAACTTGTTAAATTGTTTTCTCTGACATGATCTTTCAAAAAAGAAAGTAATGCTTCTAGGTTTATTGAAGAAAAAATAAGCTTTGTCAAATATCTTTTCCACAAAGATCTAATATTAATTGCTTATTGGAATCAAATAACAACTTCAGACAAATTTAATGGAACTAGATTATCAAGGCAGTTTTAACCAATGCTAGGAAGAAGTGTGACTAGCAAAGATGTATCTGACTTCTTTTACTATGAACAAGTACTATGGTACCCAGTACAAAGACATTCTGCATGAGTTCTGAATGTTAACCAAACTGGGCCTGAGATCATCCAGATAATTAATAAGAATTCCTACTTATTCCACTGTGTTGCACTGATGATGAATTAAGGATAATAAGAGGAGGAAACGTCAGCAAAATTAGACCATAATGTTTGTCTTCATGTCTAGAAATAACTGTTAAGTCATTCTGACAGAAATGCTCACCAACTATATTTTTGAAGCCTTTCAGAATGGTTGACCTCTCTGTAGATCAGAACATAAAGGCTCACTAAAACGCCTGCAACATAAAAAATAGCACACCAACTGCCTTTAAAAGCAAAGCCTCCAGAATCTCAACCAATAAAAAATAAAAAGCTTGTGTCTACCATATGGTGACCCAGTCATTCTGACCCCAACCTTGTAAGACCCCCCCTCGGCATCAACTAAGCAAGTTAAGTGTCAACACTTCACAAAATAGTCTTCTGGCTACTTGTTTGCTGTCATGAACTGACCCAGCTACTTGAATCATGGTGTGCAGTGAAGTTATTTCCTTTAGACAAAGTCAACAGGAAAACTTAGTGACTTGCTATCCATGTTCTAGCACCAACTGGATTAAGATGGCACTTATGTGTCTGGCCATTTCTGTTCTGATGTTTTCTCACTATATCAGAAAATCATTAACTGAGAGAAAAAGACATGAGTAGACAGTATTTTCTCCTCCATGAAAAGGTATTTTTATTTCATCTATTAATAACAAAGAGTCTTGGAACATCCATAAAAATATGACATAAACTTTTATGCATTTATTCATTAAACTCATACCACCAACTATCCTGTTGGCCTTTTGAAAGGCCTTAAAAATGTTTCTTCCCTCAAGCTAGTAGAGCCTGGTCTGTATGTTTTGTTTTGCACTGCTGATGAGTTGAACGTGTTTATTTGGTATCTTTTTTTTTTTTACTTTTTTTTAATAAGGATGCTGTTGTTCGATGCTTTATAAACTGCCCAACGTTATTTGATTAAGATGAGCCATATAAATTTGCAAAAAAAATTACATAAGTAAAAGCTACCATGTTGCCTCAGCAACCTTACAATAACAATAAAATTAAAATCTGAGACACTAAAACAGTGTTGTCCAAACTTGGCCACTTTAAGATGAGTGGACTTCAACTCCCAGAATTCCCCATGCTGGCTGGGGAATTCTGGGAGTTGAAGTCCACTCATCTTAAAGTGGCCAAGTTTGGACAACACTGCACTAAAACAATTAAAATGGCCTGTTAAAAGTAGTCTTTTGAAGGCCTTTGGGAGCCCAACTAACAGGGAGTGCATTCTACAAAACCACAGCAATTACGAAGTCTGTTTCATCAGTTGCCTGAAGTATTATCCTAACTTGGTAGACACATACAGAATGCTCAAGGTGGAATGAATTGCAAGGATTAAGCTCAGCAGGAAATCAAATGCAAAAAGCATGAACACTTATTTCTGTCTAAGACCACTTCACCACTAGTGACTTTTACAGTAGCTATCATTGAAGTATGACTGTGCTGCACTTTGGATTTCATTCATAACCTACTGGTTAGAAACATAATACCTATCTGCAGTTCTTTAAAGCTGGGGTTCTTTGCTCAGGATCAAATCTATAGCACTGAACAACCTGGATATAAACACTGTTCTTATTACATTGGCCCAATTTGGTTGAATGACTTTACAAGACACTTTAGGTCAGTGTTCCTCAACCTCAGCAACTTTAAGCTGTCTGGACTTTAAGCATGCTGGCTGGAGAATTCTGGAGTTGAATTCCCCAGCCAGCTTAACGTTGCTAAGGTTGAGAAACACTGCTTTTAGGTGATCAGCAGGAAACAGCCTGAAATTAATATTGACCATTCCTCCCTCATGCCTGGGTGGCTATAAAAAACAGAAAACAAAATCTTCCACTAAAATCAATGGGGAAAAAATGTAGTACTGGGCCCTATGACAGTCAGATACATTTGTCATAGTCTTCTAGGCTATGCTTCACTTTCAATTCGTTTCAAATGCAGGTATCAGCGATTTCCTTTAGAATAATAAATATTAAGCATGCAGTGAATCTAAGATAAAGAAAGGGACTGGTGTAATGGCTGCTGATGTCATACAAATATGAACAGCTCTAAGTGAAAGATTGTCCAACAATACCCTGGATTCACACGTCACAATAAACCACAATGCAGTTTTCTTTTGTGTGGCTTAGAAGATTGTTTGAACTCAGCTATTGGAGGGTTGTAAACCATGGTTTGTTTAGCTGTTCTCTAAACCCAGTCTACTGAGGTTTGTTTGTTTAACCATGGCTAAATCATAGGATAACACAAAGTCTCAGTCCAGTCATAATCTACTGCGGTCACTTCCTATAAAAACATTGTTCTTTCTCTCTGATACAGTGTGGTTGAAGAGAGATGATGGATATAACCAGCAGATTCACAGATGTGTAGCATGGAATTATTACAGGAGTAATGCCTGTTTTCCTACTGATTGCTCCACAGGAAAGAATGTACCCTTTGGTACACACCAGACCATCTCCATGACATTATTTCCAAAATACTTCCTGCAGGTGCTTCCACAAGAACAAAAGTCTCCTGCTGGTGTGAATTCTGGAATTTAAGAAGGTTTTATTTTTTTTTCTTCCAGGAATCCTCTTTGCTTAATAGGATACATTGGCTCCCTGGACTTGCAGCTCCTTCTTGAAGAGCAGGTGTCAGCTGTGACTAGGAAAGCTGTTGCACAACCCCATCTGGTGCGTCAGTTGCACCCTTTCCTACACTGGAGAGCCCTTCAGACAGTCATTCACGCCCTAGTCACGTTGCAGTTTGACTACTGCAATGTGCTCAACATAGGGATGTCCCTGAAGACCACCTGGAAGCTCCAACTGGTTCAAAATGCAGCATCGCAATCAGTAGTGGGCATGCCTCGGTATGCCCCATGTAACATCTTTGCTCCGCAAGCTGCACCAGTTGCTTGTTTGCTTCCAGATGCAATTCAAGGTGCTGATTGTTAGTTATAAAGAGAGACCACCTGTCTCCCATAATATCTGCCTGGCTGATTCGATCCTACAGGGTTGGTGTGCTCTGAGTTCCTTTGATTTAACAATATAATCTATCAGGAGTCCAGAAATACACCTTCTCTGTAGCAGCGCCTGCCCTCTGGGACAAGGTTCCCCCTGAGATCTGGGTGGCCCCCACTGTGCTGCTGTTTAGAAGAGCTGTGAAGACCTGGCTCTTCACCCTGGCCTTTGGCAAGGGAGAGTGAAACCCTTCGCTTCATCGCACTTGCCATCTTTTATCTTTTATTGATTATAAAACTTATAATCAATAAATAAATATAAATATAAAACCCAGTTATTGAGAGTCAGGCAGCATACAAGTTTAATAAATTATTATTGTTGTTGTTATTATTGATTACTACAGCTAGCGTTAATTGCAAAGACAAGCAGTGACTTGTAGAGGTATCTTGACTTTCTTTTCTATAAGAATGTAATGTTCCTTTTATTGTCTTATTTTCCCTCTTGAAATCTATGCTTGCTTTCAGTAGATAAGAGCATCTAGCTGACCTTGAAAATGTTAAGCAAGATCAGAGTTGGTTACTAGTTCAGTGGGAGATCTCAAGGCTATAGGATAGACTGGGAAGGGGGCAAATCTACATTTTGTTTATGGAGGCTGTGAAATTACTGTATTTATCGGTGTATAACACACACTTTTTTCCCTAAAATGTGGGGCTGAAATCCTATCTGTGTATTATATGCCAATATGTTCTGCGGCTTCTCACCTCAAGCGGCAGGGCTGGGAGAGCAAAGCGCCGATGGCCGGGAGAGCATTTCTTTTTTGGCAGCCGCCGCAACCCAGAGCTGCCGCTCCAGATGGCCGCAGAGGGAGCTGTGGAGCCCGCGGTGCACTGTGCAATGCCCCCCTGGACACCTGCCGAGAGCTGCACCCAACCCCTCTCGGATCACCCTGGGACCGGTGAGCGTGGAAGATGCAGCCTCTCCTCTGGCTCCAAGAGGGGCGTTCCAAGAGGGGTGATCCAAGAGGGGTCAGGCACAGGTCTCGGTGGGCGTCCAGTGGGGCATTACGCAGCACGCAGCGGGCTCCGCACCTCCCCCGTGGCCATCTGGAGCAGCAGCACTGGGTTGCAGCAGCTGCCGAAAAAGAAATGCTCTCCCAGCCGCCGGCACTTTGCTCTGACATACTGAGTGCCGGACCACGCGGGTGATGTTACTAAAGACTGCAAACAGAGGAGGCATACCCTAATAATAAATTACTGTACCCCCCCAATCCACTCAGACCACCACAGAGTTTCAGCCGCTACTGGTCCACCAGAGATCTTACCTGCCTACCTGCTGCAGACAGGTAAGCAGGAAGGGAGGGAATAAGTACCAGTATGGTAATAAACAGATTACAATTACCACACACTATACACAGCTAACAAACACTAATGGTACACACACACTACACACAGCCAGCCTACAACATACAAAAGAGGTGCTTTTTCTTTCATATTACGTATTTACCTTATAAGTGGTATAAAAATAAACAAAAAGTTCAGAGCTCCCTTTATTTTGCTTCCAAGTCATTTATTTTAAATTTAAGTTTTTTTACTCAAACTTCCTTCTTAAAATTAAGGTGAGTGTTATATACCTGTGCATGTTATACACCAATAAATATGGTACTTTACCTTACTGCTAACTTCCCAGAATCCTGATTTGTTCACTATTGCTCATATTTTCACGTGTTAAAGCCTGAAGATTATCATAATTTATAATTGCTTCAAATTTTGATTTAACAATAACATTAAAGTCTTCCCAGTGACTTTATGATACTTGCAAAAATAGTATGTTTTATTATAGTTAATATTTTTTTTCTCAGAGATCTTTATCCCTCTGCCAGTCCTAAACACTTATCAATACATGCCACATCAGGGAAATGCATCCAGTAAAGACAATGTAGATTAAACTAATGCACACTTAGAGTGAGATAATGTACTATGGGGTCAGTTCAAAGAAAACAGGTTTCCAAATAGGGAAGAATGGTCTAATTTCCAAAACCAGATAGAGGAGTGTTATGATTAAGCCATTCCATTAGGTTCACACAATGAGTTATCCCATATGGTGGTCTCTTCGGTTCTGGCTGTGCATTTTGTATAAACCCAACCACTGTACTTTGAAAACCATAGTTTATGCTCTATGTATATAAGCAAACCCAGACAATGTGGTACATTTAACAAATCATGATTAACCAAACCATGGCTCAGCATTATATATAAACCCAGTCAGTGTCGAGAGCCTATTTTCTAATTCGGTGATATGAATACAATCTCAGTATATAATTTAAGAAAAAAGATAGTTGACATTTATTTAATATATATGTTTCATGTAATGTTTGTGAAATCAGAATACTTTTTGGATGTTGTATGTTTTGCTGAGATAAGCAATCCTAAATGCAATGAACAGTGCTCTGAACAGCTAAATGTTTCAAAGAGATAGAAAGGGATGTTTGGGGGATGGTGAGGACCTTAAATATCGATGATCATGTAGTACTGGATCAGTTCCCTTTGTTCCATGTGCATGTTCTAGCCAAATTCATGCTTCTCTGACTCTTCCCATCCCTAACGTTAGCATTTTTGTTTAGCAATAATTAGGATACATGAAACATCTAAAGAAGTTGGACCTAATAGCACCATGAAATATTTCTGTTGATGTAAGTGAGAGCCAGCAATGTAGGAGAAAGGAGCCAATGTGTCAGCCCTTTCTGGTAGGCCAGGTCAAGAAACAGACACTACAGGAATTGCAAGAATGCTCCTTTATTGTTGAAGGACATAATAACAGAATCTTAAAAGCCTGCCAGAATTTCCCTCTGCCTTCTTTGATACCAAAAAGAATCAAGGCAGGGTTAATTTGAGTCTCTTTCTCATGCTTTCTACTTTCCCAGGACATAAGTTGTCATTTCATTTCCCTTCAGGGCTTCTGCTTTCCTTCATCAAGGTCATTTCCACATTCCTCTACTCAAAACTTGCACAGGTTTCACCAACATAACTTCATGCTATGTTAGTTAAGGCATACTCTACCTATAACTCTGCTGAAATCCAGAGGGCAAAGTCATAGCATTCTATTATGTTCACTTTCTTCAGAAAGCCTATAAACTCTTGAAAAGTAAGAAATTCAAATAACATTGACTTGATTTTATTATGTATTGACTTATCAAAGAGTTGCTTTGGTAATTTGCTTTTGTTTTGTTTCCTCTATTTCAATTGTCACAGGCCACCAACAGTCTAGTTCAGGGAGGGACATTCCAGACTTATTATTATTAGGGATGGGCAAATTTACCAAATTCATTTTCATTCAGAATCTTTTTAACTGTGTTTCATCTTTTTGCATTAATTTGCCATTTAAAAAAAATACAACATTTACAGATATTATATGCATTTCTCCCAATGTACAGTTTTATATCCATGCTTCCCATTTTTTGGCAAACACTTTTCCTTTATATGCCATTTTGTACATTATATAGCACTATTGATAATGATTTTTGCTACAGTACAAAAACCTGAATTTGGAACAAAAGATCTTGAGGAAAAAGAAAGGCAAGAATTATGCATGGAAGTCCTTTCACACTGAAGAATAGCTGTTTAATAACAGTTATCAAATATAGCAAATTCCACTGCATCATTTTGATCCCTTATCATGGCATCAAGTCATACTGATGTAACAGTATCAATGCTATTATTTCCATGACAACAGAATACCTTATTCCAAATATAGACATGTAAAAACTTAAATAGTAGGAAAAAAGGTAGAAAAGGAAGACAGATTACTAGATTCAGTTTAAAAGAGATTGCTAGCCATTTAAATATCATCCAAATACTATAAAGAGAATCAGAGAGTTGGAATTTGGGCCTCAGTCCAACTTCCAGCTGGATCCAAATTCAACCATTGCAACCCTTATAGCAGTGTTTCTCAACCCTGGCAACCTGAAGATGTGTGAACTTCAACTCCCAGAATTCCCCAGCCAGCATGCTGGCTGGGGAATTCTGGGAGTTGGAGTCCACACATCTTCAAGCTGCCAAGGTTGAGAAACATTGCCTTTTAGCCTTCAGTACTTCACCACCCCTCTGGTCATTGGCTTTCCAGCTAAACTATACGTATTTCTGTCTTTCACTTGCAATCTGCCTGCCTGTAATTTGACTTGATTATTTTATGTCCTATCCTCTGGAACAATGGAGAACAAATCTTAAGATTCTTCTGTGCGACATCCTTTCAAATATCTGAAAAGGACCACTACTTTCTCTTCTCTAGGCTAAATACACCCAGTTTCTATCTGTCTTCCCAGAATTTAATTTACTCACCTGAACTCTATTTCGAACCTATTCCAAATTGTCTGAATCCTTAAAATTTGTGTCAGAACAAGGCATAATTCTTCAGCTGGGATCCGACTAATGCAGAAAACTTCCCACAGAAATTATATTTCTGTTGGTACAGCCTAAAGTTGCGTTTTCAGCAAAATCACACTGCTGACTCATATTTAGTTTGTAATCAACTAGTATCCTAAGATGTTTTTTATAACTACTATTTCTAAGCAAGGTACCTCTCACTCTGTACTTATATATTTGACTGATGTTTCTTAGATGCATAGCTCTGCATTTGTCTCTGTTAAATTTCATACTATTTTATTCAGCTCATTTCTGTTCAGATCATTTTTAATTTTATTTCTGTCTTCTAAGGCATTAGCTATCCCATCCAATTGTGTGTAACCAGCATATGTGATAAGATTCCCTTCAAGAGAACTCATCTCTCTGAAATCATCTACACACTGAAATTTATCCAATGTTTGGCAATCAGAATTCCATTACTGTAGCAGAGGACAGAATATATAAACTGCAGCAGAATCCTTGTTTAATCTGCTAATAATTAACTCATTATTGGCATGAATTAAACTAATTATTAAAATTATTAACTAACAGACTAATCCTTTTTTAAAATCCACTTCTAATTTTTCAATGGAAGAACTACATAGGGACACATTTTGCACCGATTATTGCCAAAATTACATCAGCAGCAAATTCTCTGGGAACACGTTGTGGATATTTATTTACAAAACAATCCAAAAGTCCTTCTCCAAAGTCAGAACACTGCAGCATGCCCTTAATACCTTCCAGGTACAAACTAGCAGGATGAAAGTGAAAAGGAGTGGCATTTGTTCTTTCTTTAAAATTAGTTTTTCATTAAAAACAAAAAATCCTTCCACGGCACTTAGAGAGAGGGAATACACTGAGACCAGCTCTATAGCAAGTTGAAATCTTGTGGTTGTGTAGATGACTTTACAAAGGCCAAACAGAATATAATGTCCTCTGGCTCTCCAGCTCAACCTTATCTACTCTGCCTTCTTTGGAGACTTTCCAAAGTTGAGATTTCCAACATTGGATAGAGCTTGTCTTGGAGGCCACTTGTGTCAGGTTTCACATCAGGGCTTGGCACCAAATCACAGATCTCCTGACATTATCTAGTACTTGGTTTGACTTGACAGAGGACTCTAGGGCATGACTCTCTTCTAGATCAGAACCTTTATGACAGAAAAGAATGACATCTTAAACGCAAGAGTTGATTGTGCACTACAGAGGAAAGAATTCAGAGCCTACAGTATATATACATTTCTCCAGAGTTTCAAGTCTCATCTTCTTCCCCCTATCTCAAGTTAATGTCTACTTCATGGCCCACTTGGGGGCCTTGGGCAGCTGAGATATGCCTGCCTAATGGTCCTCTCTAGCCTTAGTATTGCTGGCTCCCACTTTGCCAGCTTCAGCCCTGACAAGTGGGAAGAAAAAGGGAATATCTAAGATATCCAAGCCAGAGGTTTCCTCCAATCCCAAAAGGGGAAGTTCAGCAAATTCTATGGCCTACAGGATGCTGTCCCAGAGAACGCAGATCCATGCACTTATTTATTCGGGGAATTATTCTGGGAGTATAGTCATTTTTGTTTTCTTGTGTTCTTGACTTTCTGAACCTGAATATTTCACATGTCTACATTTGTCTGTATAATTGCTAAGAATGTAAAATTGTTAAGCTTATGACTAGTACATTGTTTTTGTACTGGTAATATTCTTTAAAAATATACTGAAAAGCAAGGGAAAAAAATCACTCTCCACTCCATTATATATTCAAATCAAAATATTTACCAAGAGATGTCCAAATGTAATAATCCTGTCTGCATTCTGGCAAGTGGGGAAGCAAAGCTGGACAGACTCTCTCAACATTAATTTTGGGGAGGGATCCACTTCTGGATTAAATATGTGTATTTCCTTTGTGTTCTTCATGCCTCATCATAATGAAAATGCTATTGTTGAGGAATGCTGCTGTTTAAAATTAGATTCTCTACAAATGTACACACAAAAATGCCTTTTGATATGAATTGGACTGTGATTAATTACTTTGGTTGCACACAGTAGAGAAACAATGAATAGCTGTGTTAAGTAAGATAATTGCAGTTTTATTTGTATTATCTGTTGTAAATAGAGAGGAAAATATATTCCATTCAAGCTCTGAATCTGGCATTCATTGGGATATTTTGGGGCAAATATTTTCATTAGTGGGTTCCATTACTGAGACTGCTTACAAATGCTAGGGATTTGAGGACAAGGCATGCCAAATTAAAACATTTCAACTGTATTATGCATTTCATAATTTTAAAGAAGACTACCCAAATCATGTGTGTCCACCTGCTTAATTCAAAGATATATTTTCTTGAACTTGCAGAGGTACTGTGCAAGCCATGGAAAAGGCACAGTTCCTTTAAGGAGCAGCCCAGAGATACAAGCAGGGTGCCCATGCTAGATCTGAAGTACCCTTGCCTGCTTCAGATCCAAATACAGGTACTTTGCTGGTAAGAGAAACTTTTGAATTGACAAATTCCAACCCCCTAAGGATAAAAAGTATTCAATACTAATGGGTTACCATCCTCATTATAAGCTTCCTTTTTTTTTGGTCTTCAGAAGACTCCCGACTTCCCCATCATCTCTCTAGTTCTACCCTTTATGCCATAGTTGATAAATACGAACCTTGCATCTTAATGTCTCTTCTATTTTTAGGTTACAGAATGCTATGTAAAAGTGGAGTGCTAGGGAATAATGTGTCATCCTTGCCAAAACTATCACCTGTATTCAGTGAGAAGTTATGTTTCATTTTAATCATCAGCACATTACGATTATTGCTTTTGGATGGGACTTGTGCTCTCTTTTCCAACACAGTGGATAGGATAACTGGCTTTTCTTCAAGTTCTGATTTGTTGGTTTTCATCAAGTCATAAATTAATGAGGCAAGGCAGTTTATCTCATTAAGTTCAACTCAAAGCACAGTATTCCTACTTATGAATTGGATTCAAAAAGCAAAGCTAATACATAGTTAAGGCTAAATAGAGGATCAAGGATTACAGGAAAAAAACACTAGCATGGCCACACAGTTTGAAGGGAAAAGCAGAAATATAATACTGTAAAGGGCAAAGCCCTTTACTATAATTGAAACACAAGTGAAACATGGTTGAAGCACATAAGAATGGGCTACAACAGAAAGCTGTTCCAGCACTTAACAGCACATGGGTAAAGCCTTAAATACTCATCTCTTGGTCTTTACTCAAGCATGCCTAACGCTTATCCTTTGAAATTATAGTCCCTAATACTTCAAGGTCTCATGTTATGAGCTTCTCCCCAGAAGCATGTACTCCCTTCTATCTTCTGGCTCTCTACCCAAAGGCACATGTTCTTGTAGTCTAGGAAGCAGCAATATCCACAGCAAGGCACAAGGACACTAAAATGATGAAATGTAATGACATCATCATGCAAATCCTACCACTACATACTTGTGTCCCAATGTCTGAAGCAAGTACATAATGACTGGACCTAACAGTGGACTGTGTGGATTGGATCAAGAGTTAATCAGCACTCTTTTGAGTTTCCATATTTGTTCTACACTTGACAGTATCTACACAGCCCTGAATTCTACCATGGAATATTGAGATGTCAATGTTCATGTTTCAGAAAAAAACATGTTTTTTTCCCCATATGGCTTTGTAAATCCTCTATAAAATATGAGAAACTAAATGTAGTTTCACAATGATTTTGCTTTGAATTTTGCTTTGGCACAGTAGAAAAGTAAGATTTTGAAACTGAAATACAATTCTAGATAAGAAAGGTAACTGATTGGACCATTAAGCCCTCACAAGATTCTCCATTTGCAGTTTCCAAATCCCAGGCCATACCTTGCCTTCTAGTCAGCTGTTTTGAATATACATCCTGCCACTCCCATTTTATCTCCCCATGCCTATTCATCATGTAGCAAAGCAGATCCTTGTCACAAACAAGGGCCCAGCTGGCTTCAGAATACTCTCCAGCACACTTTCCCAGGTAGATACACATCTCTTTTGTGTTCCTCAAACTCTCCTGCTTGATCTCACTGCTTTGCCATCTCTGTCCATTCTCTCATGCTAGAAAAAATAAGATTTCACTGGCCTGATTTTTCAGGTAAGATGACCCCTCCCAATTGCAATTGTCCTGGACACTCTACAAACAATAGAAAGTTTGATTAGGTCCAGATCAATTTCTCTTTAAAACAAATAGTTAATAAAAAATGTACTTAAGGGCAGACCAGACTCTGTTTCAATACTGTAAACCATAATCTCTGGCTCATGTGACACAAGCCACAATTCTTTGAAAGAAAAACTCTTTCTCCCAGTCATAGCCAAGTAGAAAGAAAGGTGGGAGCTTGGGAGATCAAGGCTTTGCTTGGCTTTGTTCCAGCTAATGTTTATTGCAGTAAAATATAGCTTACCTACACATGAGCCAGTACAATGCCTAATTCATATATTGCACCATGACTGAATAAACTAGAATTTGATGGTCATAAGTCATAGTTTAGAAACCTCAGTTTTTGGGTACGTAAAACGAACTAAGTCAAAATCAAATGCACCAAATTATCCCTTTGCAGAAGTATGAACTCAGCTATTATTATCAGGATTAAAGCAAGATTATTATACGCGCAGAAATAGAGAGATTCAGTACTACTCACAATGAAGGAATGACTAGTAAAGATGATGGAACTTACGGAAATGGCCAAATTGACTTTTTTGATTAGAGAAAAGACAATGTCTACATTTATTGCTAACTAGAAACCTCTTATAGACTTTTTGCACAAAATGGAAAAAAATGAACTTATGATTTATGGATGTGATGATTAGACAGGATAGATTATAGAAAAAATGGAGGTATGTAGTAGCAATACAGCAAGAGGTAAATTTATAATTGTACTTACAACTGCTGTAAAGAAAATCAGAAGCTGCTGCTTTGTATTTTCTTTCTTTCTTTGATTTTGTACTTTTAGCTCTTTTTTATCTTCTTTTTCTTTTTCTCTTTTTCTTACTCTATATTAGTTTCTATCAGCTTTTTATCTTCTTTCTTAAAAGCTTTAGTAAAATTATATTTAAAAAAAAGCAATAAAGTGTATGTACACTGGACAAAATTTCTACAGAGCAAACAGTTTGAAGCACTACACAGTTTTTATATTGTTCTGGATTATATTCCTTAAGAAATGGAAAGAAAGACCCTAAAATGAGCAACAACTAGCTATATCTGGTTTTTTAATTTCATTCAATTTCAGGTCTGATGACACCTTGATATAAATTACTTCAGACACATTATGCAAAGACCTAATACTCTGGAGAAGGCTCTAATGCTGGGAAAGGTGGAAGGAAAGAGAAGAAGAGAACGACCAGCAGCAAGGCAGAAGGGCTCAGTTACAGAGGTGAGGGGGGTGCCATTGGAAGAGCTGAAGGATCAGGTTAGGGACAGATCATCATGGAGAAAATCTATCTATGTGGTCACTAAGAGTCAACTACCCCTTGATGGCAGGTAATCAATCAATCAAATGGTGTAGTAGTTAAGATATTACACTGGGAGCAGGAGATGCTCTCAAGCAATTCACTGGGTGACCTCTGGACTTTCAGCCCAGCCTGCCGTAGAGTTGCTGTGGTGAAACACAGGAGGAAGGAGGACTATGTACTCCTGAATGAAAGATAGGATATTAATCGAATAAAATAAGCTGTTGCATTTTGAAATAAAAGCCAGTATTTTACCATGGAGGGAAAAACATTATTTTAAACAGAGATTAAGAATTAATAGCATCCTCAGGCTAGAAATTTAGGTAAGCTTTTCCATCTGGAGATTCAAACATTAATGCAAGCTGCAGGAAGGTGATTTAAGAAATGCATCAGAATAAGTTAGAAGGATGGATAAGCATTTCACCAGTGCCTTTTAACACGGCTTCTCAGATTAAGCATGAAATACAACGTATGCTATGATATATGTGATGGGGTACTTGTTGCTTTGAAATAGGGTTGAATGCATATTTCATTTTCTTCCTGTTTTATCTTCTTTGCAATTTTTTTTTCTGAAGACATGACTCCAATGGCCCAAAGACAATTAAATCATGTTTTACAGTCCATGAGTTCTATATCCATCATGCTTCAAGGTAAATCTCCAGACAAAATGTCTTAAAATAAACTCTTACAGACTAAACAGGAATAAGGCCAACCATTTGTTACCAATTTTCTCATGAAAAACCTGTCTTGAAAATTACAAGGATTGATGAAATATTGTTAGCAATTTTCCTGAAAGGCATCAGAATACTTGACTCACTCTTTACTATTCAGAGAATTCCATCATTGGTGGGATGCTGGAACATATCCAATTTATTTCCACCTCTGCAAAGCATAGGTTATCATTCAAAATGATGACATTCATATAAAACCTAATAGCCCTCTCCAAGCATTCTGGAAACCAGCAACAATCTGATTCAGAGAGACAAAAGACAAACATACTGACTCCATTGTTTTGCATCACTTTCCACATGTCTTTTCCAGAGTCTATACTGGAGAACCTTCACAGGTAGAGAAGACCTCAATTGAACTAAGGCAAGGAATGAGCCAACATATACAATAAGGGAAGGCAAAATCAGCATATACACAAGAAATAAAATAATAGCAGTTGCCACCTTAAACTGAGTGAGAATAAACAATCACAGGGCCACATATATTGATCATTTGCAGCACCCTTTCTCAACCTGGATCCTACCAAAGGCCCTGGGCAGCCTGCCGGTTTTCTTAGACAGAATGACTATTGGTCAGCTTCCACCAGTGAAAAACGGATGGAGTCCTAAGACATTACACTCAATTTCAGTTTCTTAAGCAAAGTATGTTGTAGAGTTCAAATGATCAAGGAACTGGTCCAATTCTCCTATAAAAGGATTACAAAATTCTGTGGCTTTATAGTTTCAACAAAAGACAGGGAGAAAGGTATGGTGAAGAGGGAAAAAAAAAAGAATTTGGAAGAATCCAATAAAGTTGAATGGCAAGAGATTTGGGACAGATAATGAGTAACATAGGGCATGGTTACTTTATGGAATGCTTATGTTTTTTCAATCGGAGCATGAACCTTAAATATTAGTAGATAGAATATCTAAGTTTAAAATATTTCTATGGCTAAATATGTTCTTTCTGCATACGTTTATCCCAGCTAGTGCTAGTAGAAATATAACTACTGGATTAATGTTTTCTAATCCAAAATAATACAAGCTGATAAAATATAAGGTGATAAATAAGAGCATGGTGGGAAATTTTAGCCTCTTTCTTTCCCACCTTTTAAAATATATGTATATATCAAGCCTTCCTACTCATCTGATTCCCAGTAGCAAATTGTGGGATGCTATTTTAGATGCCTACAGAGATGCCTCACTTCTGGGAGTCTTTGAAGTGTGATTGCTCAGTCAATTTATCACTGGCAACAGCTACTAAAGAACAGAATCTTCAAGAAGCTGAAGGTTAAAGAAAAATATCGGGGAAAAAAGTTCTCCTGACAAAGTTCACAAAGCTTGACAACAACTATATAAAATTTGAAAATGCTTCACATTATTTTTATTTATTATTATCATCGTTGGTCACAGAGTCAGTCAGATGTTTAGACTGGATTTGGCATTTTTATCCACCTATTGAGTCCTTATTATTATTCTGACAACACAAGGTAGGACCTGTATTAATGCAGCCTTCCTTAGACTGATATCGTTCCATTCACCTGAAGGAAATCTATCTGGGGAAGATTGTTACACTAATAATGGCAAGCAAGCATTCTTCACTGAGTATCAGGGAAATACCACCAGAAATGAAAAAAATATATACTAATTATTGTTTGGGCACAATACAATGAAGGAAAAGAACATCTTTATTTATGTCATCATAGGAAAAATATGATGTGTGGCTGATGTGAGCCAATATGAGACTGCAACAAGGATCTTTAAAGAGCCTTTAAAATCCTGGCAGTTCTATAACACAGTGACAAAGTGAGTTCTTTCTGTATCATACTGTGATATTTAGACCAAAGCCATAGCAGAAACTTAAATGTGTCATAAATGTTGCTGCTACAATACATCTACATATATTAATTGCAATGTAGATATTGTATAATGTTTCATATGCCAATGAATAGTTTTCATTCAGATGCCATAAATTCTGCTAATTCTATTGCCCAGGCTCTACTGTACCACCCATGAACAAGATGGAGATTTTGGCAGGTTTGAAGGACATTTCCAGAAGATATGCATACAAATATTAGGGAAAAACGCCTTATAAGAAATTACTTTAAAAACAGTGCAGTGAAGAATTGGTATGCTCAGTAACCATGAAATGCTAACTGACCATTGCTGGGGGAAATGCAATGGAATGGATGCTATCCTGAACAACAGCATAGCATGCTACAACATTCACACTATGACACACAGTAGTTCTTCAGGTCCCATTGAAGAGACATAATAACCAGGGTCAAGCAATCTAGCATCTGCCCACCTTACGGGATGCACTTTATTTCTGCAGGGCATCAAAAAGATGTCAGGTTAGTTAATCTTTACAGGTTATTAGAAAAGATTTGTCTTTTAAATAGGAATTTCATGAACAGAAACATAATGTTGCATAAAATAGCAGTGACCCTTTCAAAAGACTTTCAAATTGTACCAGCTAAATTGAATGTTTTCAGCAATCCAAGCTTTTCTGTTAGAACACAGCAAATATATTGGAGGGGAATTAGTCTTCTGATGTACTTGAATGCCGATGTCAAAACTAACCAGAGGGAAAAAGTTGTTTATGACAACAAGTACAGACTAGTTGAAACTGATAGTCTATCTAAAAACAGTAATTAAAGGCCATAATAAGAAACAAACTATTCAAACATCAGCAGTCAAAAAGGATGGCTACAGTTCTCTGTAATGTGTTATATTCAGAGCTTTCATCTCTGGACATTGTTTACATCACTTGAACGGCAGATGCAGACAAGACGGAGTGAGAGCAGTGAACTAGTAGTAGCGCTTAAAAGATGAATAAGAAATATTATTCCTCAAACAAGACAGAAGAAATACAGATCAGACTGCAGCATGCAGTAATAAGCCATGCTAATCTTCCTCAATGACAAGACATTTCATAAGAGAGAAAATATGCTGTATTTTGGATTTTACAGTAACTTTGACAGAGTAGAAAGAGAAAGTGGCTGAGCACATATGCAGCCTTCTACCAGCTTCCACATCTCCATCCTCCCTTTTCCAAACTCTTCATTCAGAAAGCAGAGTCAGGTTTTGAGAAGTAAAAGGTGCAGGTATGAAGCTTTCAGAGTCATTAGGGTTGTTGTTTTTTTCAATGTATTTGTTTAGCCCCCGTGCTGCTCATCCCCATTTCACATACGTTCTCCCTGGCTTCCCTTTCTATTCCCCAAGGTCAGTGGAATACCAGAGAGCCACCCTTCAGCTCCTCTTACCTGAAGTGGAATGAAGACTCTCCAGACTCCAGTATCTGGAAAGGACCCCTCGCATCCCACTGCCGCCACCACACACCACTCCGCTGCTCTCTGAATCTGAACCCGGGGAGAGGCCAGAGCTTCCACTGCTACTACAGTTGGCTCCACTGTCTGCACCAGCGGATTCGCAGCTGGAGTACTGCTGGGTCCTCATGCAGGCAGGCAGATGGAGAGCCAGGAGGCTCTGCCGTTGCAAAGGAAGAGGGAGAGTCAGCTGCACCAGGCAGCTACGCACAGGGCAGTGGCCACCGGGTCCTGCTGTGTAAGAGCTGTGTGGGATTCCTCTCCTCCGCGTTGCCAACTGCCTGCACGATGCAACCTGACATCATAGGGGTCCGCCAGGGAGGCTCCCTTGCCGACTGCTGAAAAAGCCTCAGTTCAAATTTGCAGAAGTAGGCTTATTTCTAAGCTGATTCCAAGGGATTAGACAAATCAAGGACAGGACAGAGAGAGCTTAAATTGCAGGGGGAAGGAGAGGATGTAACGCACCTCTATAGAAAAGTTTGAAGCAGTTCCAAAAGGCTTGGGGAGAGGAGAGAGATTTGTTTCAATGGCAGCTTCCTCAGCAGCAGACAGCAGTTAAAAAGAATGAAGGGAGCAGCGTGCCTGTAAGTAAATAAGTAAATACTCAAAGGACTAGCCTGCACATGCTCACACTATCCTGGTGGGTATCTAGAATAAGCTAACACTGAAGCAATAACACTGTCCTGCAAAGCAACCACAGGCCATCCTGTAACAATGCACACAGAGGGAGAGGATCAGATTCAGAGAGACCAAGAACTGGCTCACCAGAACAGTGTGACAGCTGATGCTGGATAACCTCATTTCTACAATATGTATTTCATACTGAAGTTTTGAGGACGGAAAAAATTAAAATGTTTCCTCTAAAAGGGATTTAAAAAAAAAAAAAGGCACATATTGACTAATAGTTTAGCACCACAACTTCAAGTGTATGCAACAGGAACAAGAAGGTCTAGAGGGGTTCAGAGTTTCTCATGCCCTATCTTTCCAGACTCCACAGAACAGACTTGGATGAGCTTTGCACATGTGGAAAGCCTCAGGTATATTTGAAGAGCACATTTAAGACCTGAAGAAAGATGCAAAAAGATCTATTAAGGTTTCCAACATATTCATATTTTGTGTGTGTTTCTTTAAGACACCTGCATTTCAAGCAAAACTTTCCAGAGAAAAATATACCCCATACCGTAACCCAGTGCTGGAAAAAAGTTTAGCCTTTGAAGCTTGCTTTCATGCAGCTCTTTAATTAGAATGATTAGAATCAGAGAATAGTTGACAGCCCTAGATTAGCTAATAGGTTTTATCATGATTACTTCTGTAGCTCTACAATAGATACAACACAAAATAAGAGAGTAATATGCCACCGTTTTGAATAACTGTTCCATTCACAGTATTTCTGCTACAGGTTGTTTTCAGTTCTTCTGAGAAAAAAACATTAAACATATCACTCTGCCATTTTTCCAATGTTTTACTAAAGCATTCTTTTACATCAAGCCTGCAGTAATCCTGTGACGGAACAAAGACAGCCCAAAATTGTATTCCCTGGTAAAGAAGGAATTCAGCTTTTAAACATCAGCGTGCTTTGAGCAAGGAGACCCTGGTAGTGTTTCTAAGAGCAGTGATCCACGGCTTCTCCTGTGGGGCCCTGACAGGGTTGGCACGTAGCTGTCAAACATCAAAAGGTAGCATTCAAGAATGCGTGGAGTGCAGGCAGCAGAACTAAATTCTTAAAAAGGCACTTGTTTCCCATCAGTTTCACACAGTCTAGGTCCACTGGATGTCTTTTTTCTTTGACAATTCAGTATTACAGAACACAAATCCACCCAGATTAATAGTAATGGTAGAAATCAGCAGCAGATCAGACATAAAAGTAAAAGTTATCTGGAATATCCAACAAACAGGAGAAGTCTCTAAAGCTTTTTGCTTTATAGAGGGCAATGGTATTTACAGAACATTTTTCAAACATGCTCAGAGACATTTCTTAACTTGTTTTTTAATGAAAGCATGTATATATTGCATTTTTCATCCCAAATGAGATATTTGAGATAGCTAACAATAGACAATGGCACAAATGAAACTGTGATAAAACAACCTGTCCATAGAGAAAACTAATCAACAGCCACATTTTAAGTGTCTCATGTTAATACTTCCTAATCGTGGCACTGTATTAACATATGATAAAGGTAACATAACTAACAGTATGAAATCCACAATTGTAACAGAGTACATGCATGTATACATGCATGTTTAAGCAAGGGTCCCTAAGCCTTTTCCCCACAATTCCTACATTCTGGCGGGTCTGTGAATGGGCTGCTATCAGGGAGGGAGGGAGGGAAGGCAGGCAGGCAGGCAGGCAGGCAGGCTATTATGTATCTTAACAATTAAGGGACCACTTTAGCATTGAAAGGGCACTAGAGGAAAGAGAAAGGAAATCAGCGTTCCTATCAGCATCAAAGACTCTACATGCCTATACACACAGGTAGACTAAAACAGCAGCAAAACACAAAGAATAGCTCAGATCAATCATTAATATAATGTTTTAAAAGCTCACCTGAGAGAGAGGGAAAATCTTTCTGCTCCTGACTGGATGCTTAGTTTGAGTTTCCCAGGTTTTGCTGGACTCTGCTCACTATCTAAATTGATTGATTAACTCTTTCATATCTGCACGTCTGGGAGTGTTTCCCCCCCCCCCCCCCCGTACTATAACACTTGATAAATATTTGGATAAGAATCAGCCAACAGACTAGAAAAGTATGTGCAAATTTCTGGAGAACTTGCAGGCTTGCATAATCTGTTCACCCCTCTAACTCAAACCTCTTCAACAGCGACCACACATAGATGCATGAGTTCAAGTTGAACCAGAGTCAGCCCAGTTTTATGTCTGAGGCAAAATGCCTTCTCTCCCTATTCAACATACAGAAGTCAATGGTATGAATGATATTTAATTTTATGTAAGTACTGGCAATGGGAAAGGACCACCACCCTGCCTAAGGGCAACAGAGTGTCATAGTTGTATGGGGCAGATCACCTGACACATACAGTTCCTCTTCCCTCAGCATCTGCTATCTGAAGTGCAGAACAGTCCTTGTGTTTTAGAGCAAATGTCTGTGTTTCACCATTGTTCCATAATCCAAGATAACCAAAACAGAACAACATAAATAGTATACGTTACTGTGCTCCAAACTGCAAAGCACATGTGACTCAAAAGTTAAGATCCAGTTTTTAAACGCTCACTGGTTGTAAAGAAGTGCAGAGATAAGCCTTGACAAAAGCAGGCAAGAGCATTTGGAGAGCCATTAAGAGAAAGTAAATGGCAACTCAGTCCTGGGAAAGGAGGGAGTGTGAGAAAGAGACTCAAAATAACCCTGTCTTGATTCTGTTCGGTGTAAGAGGGAGCAGAAGGAAACTCTGGCAGGCTCTCAATATTCTGTTATTATACCCTACAACAATGAAGTAGTATTCCTGTAATCCTTGTGGTGTCCATTTCCTGACCTAATCTACCTCAAAGGGTTGACCCTGGTGCACAAACAGGTATTATTTTATTTTCTACTTGTTCTGCTCTCTAGGGCTATCATGGCTACTATCGTCCTTTTTATACAACCACTATTTTCATTCCCTAAATCCTCAGAATTTGTTTCAAGTTCATCTATGGTCATCCAAACCATTGCTGAACTTGAAATGTGGAGGACACCTGTGAGGAAATCAGTTCACTCACCAGCTAACTGTAGGATGGTGCAGAAATCACTTCCATCCAATGTCCCATCTACAGATGTGATAGTTAGGGTTTTTTTAATGTTTTACACTGAGGGGGTTGCAAAACCACTAAGGCACCATCCCTCTGCTGAGGTTAAAACAGCTGGGAATTGTTAGGATGAAGCTTCTTATATGGAGGAGGGGAGGGAGCAGAGGAAAGCACAAGATCTGGGAGTGAGATTTCTTGCCAATGTAAAAATAGCAGAGCTCTGGTGCTTCTCTTGGAAAACAGAATTCAGTGCATTGCAGCTGCAACAGAAGTCAAATCAGCTGAACTGCTGAAGAGTGACAATGTTGTGTGATTACTAGGTGCACATCCAATCCTGCATGACATCAGGAACTCTAAAGGCAAGAACGCAACCCTCTTGTAATGGGGCTCCTTGAAGCTCAACCAGCCTAGCAAATACAGCAATGGCAAACCAAAGAATGGGAAAAATGAATTGGAGTCATGATGTGATGGGACTCTACATTTGTATTGAGACAATTCCATGATTTTTAACCAGTGTGGTCATAAGAATCTAAGGATGTGGTGGACCAGCAATGACCAACCACACAACAGAAAAAAGCATAAGAGCATGGAGTAAAACAGTGGTAGGCAAACTGGGGCTTTCTGAATGTTTGGGGTACAACTGCCTTTGCTTTTGCCCATGCTCGTTGGCCTAAGAGAAATTAAGTCCCACAACTTGAAGTGTGTCAGGACTGTGTATGAATGTACAGTATATATTCTACATTGCACTATTCTTGCTTCCCATGGCATCTGACGCCACTGGGCAGCAGAGACTTTCCTTATAAATCATTTTTATTTAGCATGACTTACTTCTGGAATAAATTAGACCTGGCAACCCAAGTCGCATCCACATGAGACTGATAAGTATTCTAAGGGAGCAACTTTTGAGCATGACATAGAGTTTACAGTTTGTTCCAAATGCTGCTGCTAGATTACTAATCGAAATTAACATATTAAATCATATCAATCTACAATTCTGTCATTTATTTGCTTCTGGTCCTTATTCAAAGTGCTGGCTTTGACCTTAGAAACCACTTTTAATTTTAGGACTACCTTTTCCTCATGAATGGACATGTGTAGAATTCAAAATTACAGCCCTGTAGTATGTTCTTCTACCACAGGAGCTGTGGAAGTGGCTGGTTACAAGAGAGAGTTCCAGGACCAAGTTTCCAGAATACCCTGAAGGAGTTTGTTTCTTCATCTGCTTGCTTGTTTTGGCACCACCACTGTGCCTCATTTAATCGGTAAGTCCAATGCATCCTTGGGATATAGTCTCCTTGGTTGAAACTATAATCCTGATCCTAATGCATAATTCTAGTATTATCTAATTTTTATAATACTTCATTGCTGTTATCTCTATGCTAGGACTGGTAATGCTATTCTAATGTATATTAATGAAATTTTCTATTTACTTGTTAACTATTCATTATGTTTGGCTAGAAAAGATAGATAAAAATATTTTAAAATCTTCACAATAGATAATATATTGTACATGTATACATGTATTGCATTTAGGCTGTGGATATGTATGATTGGCATGCATTTTCAAAGATGCTGGAAGAATGTGGAAGTAGTTAGAATTTGCTGTGGCATGTGTTAGATAACATAATAGAACCAAGCTGACTTGATTAATAATGGCTTGATTTGAATATAACCCACCTTGCCTTATTAGCCAGATATATGTAAAGATGTGCCCCTATCTTTGGTCCCCAGTCTGTGTCTTCCATGGTCCCGTCTGTGTTTGCTATGTCTGAAAACGTTCTGGCTAAGTTAAATGCACTTTGCCATTATGTCAGATGCAATGGATATCAGAAATGGAAAACCAAGACCTTAAAACAACAATTCTAAGTATTAGGTATGTTTGCCACCTTGAGTTATATATAAAAAAGGCAGGATAAAAATATAATAATAATAATAACAATAACAACAATTCAAATACTTTTTTCCAATTGTGATAACTGTAGTTCCCTAATTACAGTAAAGACAGTTTATAATTACAGAAAGCAACGAAGATGGACCACCAGTGAACAGACTAATTGAGAGTAGGGAGGCGTACCAGTTTAATAAATTGTTGTTGTTGTGATTTGAGGCTCTAGAGGATCATCTAGGAAAACAACTCACATGCCACAGCAGCCATTTTTATCATGGCATTCTATATTCTCATGTCCTTCATTCTGACATGTGAAGGGTTACGCAGGATAGGACATGAAACAAGTTGTTTCATTTTGTGAACTTTTCCATTCCTGACCTAATCACATAGCAGTTTTCTCTCTGCTTGCAAGTTTACCGTAAGACCATAGGTGTACCATGCTATATCAGCAAGCAAGCAAGTTTGAAACTCTACCATCTGTGAACTGGGCTTCTTTCACTAAGAGGCTATGTCAGTTATCCAGAGGTGATGCTTGATTTGTAGAGCTTCAGAAATCATTACTGCACTCTGCCATGACTTGGGCACACAATATTCTTTTACAGGGTACTGATAGAGATTCCTTCCATCTCCCTCAACATTTCTCAAACGCTTGTGATATAGGCAGTGGGAGTGAAAATAATTTATTCCACAGACCAGAATTTTTTTGACCTCTTCAAGGCTGAGTGCCTTCCCTCTGAGAGATTGTTGGGTAACTAGGTATCATAGTCTCATGACTTATTGACACTAAAGGTCCCCAGATTCAGCATCTTGTAATAACAATTTTTAAAACTCTGGTTTCTAAACAAGTATATGGCATTATCTGTATAGTTTGATATAATGCCTGATCTCAAAATGTAGATAATACAATAACAATTACTCAGTTTTATTTCACATTTATTGAACTACTCAGACTTGATTACAATCTCATTTTTGTTGGAGGCATAATCTGGGAACTGGAACATTAATGAGTATCAGTTGGTTTTAGTTTGACCTACTATTGCTTCATTTTGATCTAGAATTGAAGAGAGTAAAGAACATTACCTTGAGGGAGATATGCAGGAACTGTTACTTAGCAAAAAGGGGCTGAAGCCTTTTTTATGTCCAGAACTACAAGATAACATTCAAAAGCAGCTCAGGTGGATGTCTCCCTGATTTACTGAACTTTAAGAAGGAGCTATGGCACAATCCGACTTGCAAGACCCTGTTAATATAGCCAATCTCAATAAAGATAGTTTTAGCCTTCCTGTCAAATTGATTTCCTGGTCTGGTCTACCTAGTGGGGCTGGCAAGAATTAATCAGACTTTCAATATAATGATAGCTACCTATCAAGGAAAAATATGATCTTCTAGGTTATATCCCTAGTTATCTTACACTGCAGTGAATTAGGGAAGCATCTGCCTGATCTGCTTCCAAACATTATCTCACTGTTCTAGTCTTAAAAAAATGTTTCAGCCCCTTTTGCCCAGGTAATGGATCTTGCATATTTCTGTCAAGTTCATCTATTGGAAACAGAAATTTTCAACAGATATCACCATTCCAACAGCTGTGTATACTTTATTCATGGACATTACTAAGAGAATTAATACACAACACTGTAAGGGCAAATTTGCCCCTGACTTGTACAGCAAATTGTTGATAATGTGATCTTGTTAATGTTTGAATCAATTCTTTCAGTACAAGGGCATAAAAGAGGATTTTCCAGCAATTTAGACAAATTTCTGCCTCCTTATCGCTATGCAATTAGACTACTGGAACACACGAAGATGACTAGGAAACAGGTGGTCCAAAATGCAGCAGCCAGGATGCTAACCAGGACAAATAGGTTTAACAGTCTAATACCGACGCTTTGACCACTGCATTAGTTACTAATTAGTTTCAGAGCCTAATTCAAATGGCTGGTATTAATCTTTAAAACCCCACATAGGTGGCCCTCATGTATTTGTAGCATCTCTCCTGGATAGATTTACCCCATTCCTTATGTTCTTTCCAGGGGATGCTGAAGATCCCACTCCACCTGAAGTGAATATGAGCTCCGAGCTAAGCTGTCATTTCAGCCATTGCCACTAGTCTGTGGAACAGTGTGCTCCCCAAGGTGAGTCAAGCCCCCAGCTTATTAACTTTTTGGAAGTCTGTGAAAACCATCATATTTGCATATTTTGATGAGCATTTAGTTGATAAATGTGCCTTTTTTACTGGGTATTCTTTAAATATTTGATGGATTATGTTCTCTAAGTGGTTATTAATGGCTTATGAGGGGATTCTTTTAGCATGTGGTTTTCATGATTATTATAAGCCTCCTTGAGTCTTGGAAGTGAGTGGTATATAAATGGCTACATAAATAAATACATTTATTAAATTATAGTTTCATTCTCTTTTTTAAATCAACATATAGTATATGATATTGTAATTTTATGTTGTTAGCTTAGATCCATGGTGCTTTAATATTTGAAATGCATTAAAATTGTTTTTTTTTTTAAATAAGTTTGATAAAGAAGAAAAGAAGACTAGAATGTCTCATGCTGTTTTAAGATTATTTGAGAAAAGGTGATATTTTGGCTGTACTGCTAGCAGCTTTGAATGGATAAGATGACGTCTTTGAAAAAAAAATACTGCACATAAATAATGTGATCATGTCACAGTCTTTCCCCATCCTGGTATTTTCCAGGTGGACTGAGATTATAAAGGCTGGATTCATCCTTGTTGTCTAGGAATTCTGAGCGTGTAATCTAATGCATCTGGAAGGCATCACATTGGAGAAAAAGTAACATCTGGGATGTGAAATGTTCATGACTGCACCATGCAATATGATGCACTGATCATCTTGCAACCATGTAATTCTTAAAATTCAACTATGCATTGATATACTGGAATTTCAAAAAATATATCCTCTGTTGTTAGCATTGGTCAGCTCTTAATGTTTTAGACAGTTCAGAATGAAAACAATATTGGCATTGGCATTCTTTGTAACCTAAATCTGAAAAATAAAAATGATTTTGGCTTCATCCAGCAATTTGAAAGCAGCTTTTTTCTCTTTCCAATACATTCCAAGTCAGACTGCATAAAAATATTGCATATTTATTTTCTCAAGACTTCAAGAATAGTCCACTAAAAAAAAGAAAACCTTGGGTAGAAAATACGTATCAGTTTGGAAATGATATGAATTTATGTAACAGAGTATCAATTTGTAAATCAAATAAAAATTTGTAAATTTGTAAATCAAATTTGTAAATAACAACTGTTATTTGTAAATCAAATAAAAAAACAATTTTAAAACTTCCAAGTTGCTGTAACAACAACATTATAAGAACAGAAACCAGAGAGAAGACATTAGAGGGCATTAGCTAACTCAAGCTTCTTGCTGTTTAAAATAAATACTGAAATGGATGAGATTAGAAGGCTACCTACCTTAAAATTATGGGAGAAAAAATCCCTGCATGATACAGGCGTGTTTCAGAAAGAAGGAAAAGAGAAATGGCATTTTTCTTTTCCCTCTTTCCAAAATTACTTACATTCCTTTTCTACACACAGACAAAAAAATCATGTTTGGAGCTGGCAATTGGTTCCAAACCTGAGTCTTAAAACCCTACAGGATAATTTTTGGAGAACATGAGGATGAGAGAATGGCCCATGAAGAGCACACACCCCCTTTATTTTTTTTAACAACTGAAAAGGACTACAGCACTGCAGGGCATTGTTGCAAGCACAGGAAAATGTATTTCCAGTATTTTCTTCCTTATTTTAAGGATCATATGAAGAGATACCTGCTTGAATGCTACATCAAGACACCACTTAGCTTCTAAAGAATGGTTCAATTAAATGGAACAGATGTGTAAGAGGGAGGGACAGTTCTGTAATCCTCACTGGTGAAATCACACAAGCAGTATTTAATTATAATTCACAACTGCTTTCCATTCTGCAGCAGTAACTGCAGTTGATTTGCCAACTGAGAGAAAATCAATAAAATAAAACTGTTTCCCAGTGACAAAATACTGCAGTTTAATGATGAGGAAATGTGATCTCTTTATCTCCCTTAAGAAAAACTTCTGAATCACCCAAAATAAAAAGGCCCACTGTACATTATTTTGACAGTTTGGAAAGATACAAATACTTTGATCCTGCATAAACGAAATGAAATTTGAAAGTACAGTATTTATTCTTACTGGCACTATGTCTTGTCCTTCCTTCTTGGTCCTTGGGAGCCTGATTTTTTTAAATAGTGCTTTAGATTTTCTACTGGTTACATGGAGAATTCCAGAAATGACCTTCACATGTATGCCTACCCTTCCTGCTGGTCTTCCATTAATTATATCAGTTCCTAATGCCTGCCCTGTTTTTCCATGTGTTCTGTCCTAAACCATTTACAGCCCAAGCCTATGTCTGTTTAAACCAGTGTTTTTCAAACTTGGCAACTTTAAGGATCCAGGGATCCACATCAGGACAGTGTTCCTAAACAGAAAGTGGTACAGGCCTAACCTATTGTCTTGAATTAACAGTGCTACTAACAGTGGCTCTTCACCCAGGCCTTCAGCAAGGCAGAATAAGACCTCTCACTTCATCCCGCTTGCCATCTTTCATCTTTAATGTTTATTTTGATTTTGATAAAAAAAAAAATCAATTTTTTAATATTGATTTAATTGTAATTTCTTTCTTTGATTGTTGTGAGCCACAGAGTCATTGAGAGTTGGGCAGCATCAAGTTTAATAAATTATTATTATCATTATGCCTATCTTAATTTTTTTCAGGTTAAAGCTGAGATGAAGGCAATGAAACAGCATAATGGTTTCAACAAATACAAACACAGTTGCATGCAAAAGAAGCACTGGTAACACTGCATAACAATAACAGCTACCATACAGTTTGATATATACCTTTCTTCCATGAGTACTAAGTGGTTTCCTTTCCAGGAAAAATATCTAAAATTTCCTTAAACTCAGGGCACCTCCCATTGGCCAATCTTTTTATCCTATTAAATATTTTTCTATTGTTTTTGTTTAAACAATAAACAACCTCAAACTAATGGTAACAGAAGATTGAGAGAACCGTAATTAATTGAAGCTGCTGGAAAAAGTAAAAGAGAAAGTAAAAGAGATACCTTCAGCAGTCACATTAATTTCCTACATGTTCGTTTTAATAAACGCAATCATATTTAAAAAGCCAGCAAACTAGAAGTAGTTCATCAGCAATGTCAGTGATGAAGCAATCTGACATTACTATCAGCAGCAGTTATTCTTCAGGATAGATGTCCAAGCAGTACCTTTGAACATCTTTAGACATCCTTGAGATTTAGTGAAGGAACCGTCTCTGTGTTGGGGAAATTAAGAAATGGATTTCTTAGCTTTCATTTAAACCTGCTTATTATTATCCTCTGCTGAAGAAATTTAACTGATTTTCCTGCATTCTAATTTTCAATAAGCACTTAAAAGTATCAGAGCACAAAAATCATAACTACATTTAAATTAAAAGAAGCCATTTTTGTGAACAATGCTTTTAACTTATAAAGCAACAGGATTATACTTATATGTGGAATGGAAGGCATTAGAAAACAGTTTGTTAAGACCCCTTGAAAAGAAAATGGAGCAGCAGAACAAACTCTGCATGATCCCTCTGAAGCCAATGCCATACGCTTCTTTCAAATATAAAGCCTTCCAGAAGAGACAAAACCCAGAGACCATCAAACCCTTTAATAAAGCCATCAGTTTAGCAAAACCCTTGTCTGCCACCTACAGTCCTTCCACTTTATTTTGTGCCAAAACTAATTAACTTAATACCAGTAGTGTCTCTTGAAACAGACAAGCTGATCATGTCACCCTAAGATCTTGGTGAGACAGATCAATACAAGCACACCCACAAACACATAGCCAAGAGATACTGAGGAAACCATTCCACATCTCAGTCCCCACAGCTGTAAAACAGGAACAGTGTTGTTGAACACCTGCTTCCATGAAAGCTAGTTTACATGGCCAGTAGGAAGTCATTATACCACCTGGTTTGTTTGCTTGTTTGAAAAGGTTATATAGCCACCTATATCATATAAAACAACCCTAGGTGGATAACAAACAAATACACAAATAGTAAAAACACAAGATTAAAACTCTAATGCATCACCAGGGCTATAACATTATCAGCTCGAAAAAAAAAACACCAAAAAATGCTGGGCTCACCTCCCATCCTAATCCAACATCTAAGGGAAGAGCCAGGTCTTAACAGCCTTTTGGGAAGCAAAAGGGGTAGGGGCTCTCCGTATATCAGGGGGGAACTGTTCCAGAGGGGAGGTGCAGCTACAGAAAATGCTTGCTTCCTAGGTCCCGCCAATGGCAACTTTTAATAGAGGGACCTGAAGGAAGCCTACGCTATCCAGTCTAGTGGGGCAGATAGATGTCCTCAGGGAGAGGTAGTCTCGCCCTATACCATACAGTGCTTTCAAGGTGATAACCCACTGAGAGTTAAACATGGCAACTCTTCATATACAGAGGATCCCAAAACCCAGAGCCACTCCATCTTGCCTGGGTTAAGTCACAGCCGCTCCCAAGCCAGACCCTCAGAGCCTCCAAGCACTGGGAAAGCAACTGAATGGCATCATTTGTCTGGCCTGGGGCAGCATTGCATAACAGTAACAATAGTGTATTGATGATACAGCACCCATGCCACCGGTTGACCTCATGCAGCGGCTTCACATAGATGTTGAACAGGAGGGGTGAGAGAACTGAGCCTGGACCCACCCCACATAAGAGAGGCCTAGGGCTAGTTCTCTCCCCACAACTACCTCCAATTGGAACCAGCTACGGAGAAGTGCCTAAGCTGATCCAGAAGGATACCCTAGTGAATTGTACTGCAAGCCACCAAGAGATCCAGGAGGGCCAGGATGGATGCACCCCTATCCTGTGCCCTCCAGAGGTCATCCACAAGCACAACCAATGCTGATTCACTGATGTAATCTGGCCTGAATCCCATCTGAAAAAGATCCAGATAATCCACTTCTTCCTGGGCCTTTTGGAGTGCCTACCACCTTCTAAACAACCGTCCCTAAAAAGGGAAGATCGGAGACTGGACAAAAGGTGATATATACTAGGGCTGTGAACACAGTGCTTCTGTGCTATTCATTAAACAATACACGTTGCTTCAGTTTGACTAATGTGTTTTTTTTTTCAGGTTTGCATAAATAAAATAACATTATTATGAAAATTGCACTCCAGTTCTGGTGGCCCTCACACTGCCTAGATCTTCTGTAGAAGATTTAACATTAATATGTATTTAAAGAAACTAAGAAATATATAAACACATAGACATACTTATATTAATATAAAGGCGTATCTAGCATCCACAAAACAATACAATGATATAACTAAACCATTTCAAAATGAACCAAATTATAATGTGAATTATCAGGTGTCAAATAATAAAGGTGGTCATACCAGGGAAGGTGATGCATTGCCTCAAGCCCATACAGTCTAGTCCTGTAGGTGTGCTCTGGGAATAGAGGTGCAACTTGAGAGGAAGGACATCAATGGCCACTGGAGAAGTAACGGGCCTCATTTTAACCTACAGAAAAAAGTAGTAACACTAAATTACAAAAATGGCTAGCCAGAACTCCAAAAAGGTTGCCTGTTTAAAAAAAAAAAAAGTCTTCAATACAAACAATTTGAACTGGATAAAAGAGAGCAAAGCAGAATGTTAAAGGAGAGTAAAAGGAGCCTTTTAGGTATCAGAAATGCTGGAGAAGTCATTATGAAGGACTTTAAAAAGAAAAGAAGGCTCTTAATATTACACATTTGTGATAACTGGAGAGGACTTAATACTGTTTCTAAAAAGTTGCATTGATGTAGTTTATATTATAAAATATAAATACTTTTCATTCCACCCATCTTATGTACTGTATGTACATAAGACACCACGCATCCCCTATGAGACAACAGAGGCAATAAAGAAGACCTATCTGTCAAGATAAACCTTTCTTTTTATGGGTTAGTCACAGTAAACACATAATTGCCATACTGTTTTAGAAACAAAGGAAGCAGCAGAACTAGTTAACAGAATCACTTGAAAGGGAAGGATGAGATGCAAACAGAGAGGACAGACGAATTATCTTTGGTTCCTTACATGTAGTTGATCTTCTGGGATGTTACTTGATTCATTCCCTCTGTCTGACTGTGCCTCTTTCACAAACTTCCTTTTCCGATTTCGTTCCATCCACGTATCATCAAAGCTGAAGCACTTGTACAGGGACCTGTGCCTCTCCTGCCGGACATGCTTTTTTATCTTTCCCTCCTGGACACAGAAGGGAAGGATCCAGGCCTTGTCCTCTACATCTGAATGCAGAGACGCTGGCATCTGAGTAGACCTCTTTCTGTAATGGAGACCATGCTTTTCACCTGACCTCTTTTCTGAGGAGATTTCACTCTGTTGGGAATGTTCCTGTTTTATAAGTAACAGGTGAAAATATATTTAAAACATGTTCATTTGTTGACCGTTTTGGGCAGTTGACTGCAAAGCAATCATTGTAAATCTGGAATATCATGTGACATTTGTCCCTCTTTAAAGTAACATCATGTATACCATGTCTTATAAATAAAGTTGTTTAATGATTCAGTGTGGATGCTACAATCTAAATGGAATCCAGTTATGCACTCACCTGTACAGTATTAACTTCGTGCAAAGTCTGGATACATGTTCATATAAACATTGAGGAAAACATACCAGTGCCCAGCGGAGACACCCTTGAACAGTGGCACTGGCACCATGGCAGGGTTCACTTGTCATATTGTGTTTATGGTGAGCTCCCAGTTCAAATGCTCCGAATGCCCCTCCCACATGCATTACTCCACAGAATTGGAAAATTCTAAACAGCAATTTTAACTATCATGTTGGTCAAGTAAACCAACCAATTAGAAGGACAAGCATCAGAACACATTTTGCCAAGAGTCCCTTAAACCTGAAGCTGCTGCTAAGAATATATAATTAGTAAAGTTCATACTCAGCAATTTCCTTAGGCATCCTTTGCATTCTCTAGAGCAGTGTTTCTCAACCTTGGCCACTTTAAGATGTGTGGATTTCAACTCCCAGAATTCCCCAGCCAGCAAGGTTGAGAAACACTGCTCTAGAACACCTAACCAAGCCAAAAAGTAAGGCCTATCTGTATGATAGCAGTTGCAAGGCCGATAAGGAACACCTTGCAGTATAACAACCTTGCCTCCAGAGGGCACTGTGAAATTATATTATCTTTCCCAGCATTTTCAAGACTTTTCTCCACATATCTAAACTTGGTTGAAACACTTACACGCCTCCCTGATTTTGAAATCCTGCCTTCCCCTAAGAAGCTAGGCTATATTCCTCTCTCTCTGGCATTTTTTTCAGTCAGAAATTGAATTTACAGATGCAAGCTCTATAGAAAGGACTTCAACAAACTTCTGATATAAACATACACCAAGTCTGCACTATGTAGAAACAGGCTGCTATAATTTCAAGGATCTCTAGGAATCTAAGAAGTTGGCATCACGATCCTAGAAAACCTAGCACAGAATGTATTTGTCACTATCCTTCTCTGAAGCAAAAAAAAAAAAAGTTTGAAAGTACAAACAGTTAAGCCTTTTGCACTGAAGAGCCAACTATTTTTATTTTATTTTTTTATCATCATTGGAGTGATACGGTGGCATTTGTCTCATTTCCAGCCCACAGCGAAGGAAACCTAAAGTTTTCTTTAACTGTTCTAGTTTTAAAGTAATATTTTTCCTCTTCTCCCAACTTAATTTTTGCTGTGAACATGATCTACCAGCATACCTCATCAATAAGGTGGTTGATGACATGTTCAGGAGTAGGGTCAGTCCAGCAACTCTTGGCCACTTAAAACTGCTGCAGACGTGACCCCGTCCACTCTGGTCACTGGGCATTCCTTTCCAGAGGCCATTTTGGCTTTGGTTGCAGAAAGACCTGACATTTGGCTTCTGCAGGGACATCTGTCTGCATGATGCCTGCCCAGCAATTTTCAAAGCCTTTTACAGGCTCCTTATAAATATGGGTTTAGCACTGTTTTGGAAGAACACTAGACCTGTGTTTAAAAAACAGGATTAGCATTCCTGACAGATGGTATTCCTGTACTACACAGAAGGTCACTTTTAATTGGAAAAGAAAGCCATGTTATGCCAGCTGTACGTTGCTGGTTCTGTCATCCTTGGATGCATTACAGGTTTCGCGTTGCTTCTGCTAATAAGGGGTTGGCCATAGTTTTCCTGGTTTGTATTACTTTCAGGAAGCACCATTTTGCCTACTCTGTTCTGTCCCCGTGGTCATTTGTGGGCTACTTCAAAGTTCGTTGGCCACAAGGACAGAAGTGGACTCATTGCCATTCCCTTGTAGCACCAGTTGAGGGTAGAGCTTGCTCCTTATCATTCCTCCTGTTTCAGCCCCCAGCCCTCCCTTGTGCCTGCAGCCTGACTGATACATCCTAACCTGTTAGCCAGGCACTTTGACAGCTGGCTAAACACACCATTCCAAAAACTTGCCTACGCTCAGGGAAGCCCACTGCAGCACGCATCAGGAAAAGTGATTGGTGGCTGCTTTCCTGCCACAGGTAATACTTGGAAGGAAGGGAACTAAAGCCAGGGAAGCCACCAGTTGCTTTCTTAACTTGTCCCACACTTAAACAGAAAGAACTGTACCAGGCACCACCTTCATTACTGTGGCAGAATAGGGCTTAGCAATCAAGACAGAACAATTTATGCCAGCATATTTTTCTGCCATTCAAAAACTAGTGGACAGTATTTTAATACAGCTGTCTGACCATCTCCTTGTCTTCTCAATAGGAGAGCAATATACAGAGGTGATATGAACATTCTCTGAATCCTGCAAAGCTCCTGTTGATCTGAACATATGGTTCTGGCATAGCTGCACAGATAATCTGACCTCCTATAGTACACCTTTCAATACTGAAGGTATAAAAATCCTCACCCCCTTCATTAAAAGACAGTGACAGAGACAACTACCATCATTCAATTTTAACCCAGGTATTTAAAATGAAAAACCTGAATTTGTCTAGAAATGAAGAGAAGCACCATATTTTGGAGGTCACTTCTGAAGGCAAACCTGTGACTGCAATCCCATACTGTATCCTCACATACTTATGAAACATGACAATAAAACTAGTTAGTTCTAAATATTTTTTTCTGGGCAGACTCATAATCAGAATCTTAAATCATTGTCTCATCTTATTTCCAAGTTCTCTGGAGAACTTACACAAATGAATAGTTCTGATGCCATATGTCTTTGTGAGCAAGTTCCTAAGGTCACTTCAAAACATAATATTTAAAATGTTGAGCACAACCAAATTAACCCAGAACTCCACTTGAGATATGTAAGAAACAAAATAATGAAGATAAATCCCTCTCCAGACCCTCAGTGCCAACTCACACCACCTCTCCTGCAAAGCAACTCACCTCATCTCTGATTATATCACTCATTGAAGTAGTAGTGTTTAAGCTGATCTGTGACTGGCTGCTTATTCCACTGTCTTCTCTCAAATAGTCATTATCTAATGAGTGCATGGACTGCAAGAAACTCGATCTGGGTTTCAATGTCCTTGGCCTCCCGGGTGCTTCCAAACTGCCATCAATAACAGAGATATTTCCAAGAGATATCAATGAAGTTGAACTTAATTTACCAGGATAATGGAAGCCTATACGCTGATGACCAGTTCGAGGACTTTGTGGCTTTGGACTCATAGGCCTGCATGGCATATCTTTACGTTCATACATTGACAACTGGGGGCAAGAAGGAGTGAAATGAGAAAATGATGACTGCAGGTCAATTGGACTAATTGGAGATTTCAGCCAGAATTCTTCATAGGAAGTATCCCCATCATTCCCCATCATTTTCTCTTTCCCACTGCAATCCGGGCTATGAGATGACCCTCTTCTCCTCCTCCTGGTGTCTATAAGGAGAAAGTCAGCAGGCCCAAAGGAGCCAGAAGGTCCCCCTTCTGTACATGAGCCATTAGAAACGTTGTATCTTAAAAATTCTTGTCCATTATGATACTCCTTTTTTTCCTTCAGTGTTCTTCTACCAAAGTTTCCAGAGCTCCTGTCTGAACAAGGATTTTGCTTCAGGCTATCTGCCTCCTTGCTTTTCAGAAATGCTTTCCAAGATGTTTGGTGCATTTTCACTTTTTCTTTTTCACTTTTTAATGAAATCCTTGGACTCTGTTGAGCATTTTCCTTCTCCAGAGTTTTAGATTCAAAAAAACTTGAAAGGGATCTGTGGGCCAAGGCCAATCGGCTCCGGAATTTTTTGCTGTCTGTGCTCTTGTTACTTTTAAAGTCATTCTCAGGTGAAAATTTCCGGACTTCAGGGTACTCAGGGAACTCATTATTGTTGTTCTCTACAAATCCGAAAATTGTTCCTTCCCCATATTTCACTCTGGCTAACATGGGAGAAGAAGAATATGTGCCTGTACTTTCCAAGAGTGTCCGACCAGAGCTAGAAGCTTTTCTCAGGCTAATTCTATTGAAAAGTCCAGCAGGTCTTTCATAGAATAAATCATCATCATCTGAATATTCTGCAAGACAGTGTTCCTTATTTTGCAAAGTAGAACTGGATGAATTGAGGTATTTCCAACTATCTTCTACTTCATCTGCTTTATCTCTATCTAATGTTACTTCCTTATTTTTCATGTTATCTTGATTTTCAGGAGATGTTAGCTTAGTTTTCCTGAAGGATGCCATCTTGGGAAAAGCTAAAAATTTAGAATGCTTAGCAGACTTTTCTATGGCACCCACTTTGTTGATTCTCTGTACTGCCTTATAGAAACTATTGTTACTACCAAAAAAGTTAATTAGATTATTGTCCATCTCCTCATTATTTGCACTTCCCATGCTGATATTATCTAGGCTACTGGTGCTATTATCTGGGCTGTCAGTTTTCATTGAAGTGTCACAGATATCTGGATTTGCATTCCTGCCATTGTTTTTGCTAATGCACTTTGAATCTTCTGCATATTCTGATTTTGGGGAAAGGGCAATTTCTCCATGTATTATATCACAAATTTTGGTGTCTTCCTTCTCAATAATTTGCTTGGTATGGACTTTATTTCCTTGATGATAAGTCTCATCATAATCAACAATGTCTTGACACAAGACATTTGCACTATTCATTTCTTGTCTTCTTGCAATATTTACACAAGCATCCTGCTCTGCGTTTGTGCTCATAGACTTATCCATTGCTGTATAGCCTCCAGTTTCAGATTGGTGGTTTGCTATTTGTACTGTCTCTAAGACAGAATTACCCTTCAGCTGACATGGTTTTATCAATGATATGTCCATATTTGTTGCATGTGGTTCCAAGGGCAAAATATCTATGCATCCCTCTTCTTTCCAAGTTTGTACAGCACTTTCTAAAGGTAAATTAGTTGTGGGTGTATTGTTCACCAAACTACCTTCTGCAGATTTTGCAGAGATTGGGAAAGACAGTGAATCCAGCATGTTTGCATCTGCTTCACAATGCATGTTTCTTGAACCTTCCTCAGCAGCCATCTTAACTAGGAATTCACCTTCATTGTATGATATCACCTGCACAGATACAATGTCATTCCTGCAACTGGACTGTACATTTGGAGATTCTTCTGGTTTTGTAGCATCCATCAAGGTGATGAGATGAGAGTTTGAATTTTCCTGCTCTAGCATCTCAGTAAATTTAGCCAAAGAGTTCTCACCTTCAGCCTTTGTTTGCAGTCGTTCTTGACCAGGAGTTTTAATCAATAGAGCTTTTAACTCAGAAATATTATCTGATTTTTCCTTCTGGCACATATAATGTGGTATTAGTGCTACTTCAAAAGCAGTGACATCAACATCTTCACCATTACTACAATTGCAATTCCTTTCTATATTGTTGAGACGCCCATTTGTTCTCTCTTGATTCAAAGGATATTTTAATATATTGGATATCCTGCCCGTATTTGACACTTGTTCTCCTCTGAAGTCTTTTCCACTTGATGTCAAAATCTCAACTCCCTTCTCACAGCCTATACTTGGCCCAGATTTGCTTCTCATTTCAGTTGCTGCAAGAAAAGTCTTAGGGTTTTGAGTTTTGATGCATTTGCTTTCCTTGTTCACATCTGTATTAATAATGGAAGCATGAACAACACAAGTATTATCATATTTATTTACTGTATTGCATTTATCTAGGTAACATTCTGGGACATCAACATCACAGATGTGTGATTCAGAACTAATGTGATTTGGAGACAACCCTTTAATTTCTATCTCGTCCTTTGATTTCAGGTGATGGTTACTTAACACTCCGTTGGCATTTATATCTGCTGATATACATTCTGTATTTGAAATATTCTTCTGTTTAGAATTGTTTTCTGAGGAATTTGGCAGCTGGGACAATGCCAAAGACTGACACTCAGATGTATCTGCTCTTTTTGTTGTAAGGCCACAGAGCTTGGATTTGTTGTGCAAATTCGTACTGGTGGTCCAGTGGGAGCTTTCTGTCTGCATCAGTAAGTTTTTATTTGAAACCAAGTGAGTATTAAGAAATAATCCCTTAATACTTGTCTCTTTTTCAACTTTTAAGGAATTTTGTGAACAGTCTGTGTTTTCCTTTATATGAACATAATCTGATTCTTTCAGGGGCAACTTGGAGCACGACTGGCTTAATTTATCTGCCAGACAAAGGCAATCATTGATATGTTCTCTGAAATCTTGACCATTTATATTCCCAGGGGAACTGTGCCACGATTTCATTGCAAAGTTTCCTGGCTTTGTGGGAGGCACCAGAAATGCAGATTTAAAATCTGAGAGCTCCTGCTTTCTGCCACACAAATTTGTTTCTGCAGTTTTTTGACTGTCAAAAATGTTCTTCTGGTTATACTTGGTATTAGATATACAATCTTTTTTACACCTAACTTTGGAAGTTTCACAATTTCTTTTCCAAATTCCATTTGTTTCTAAATGAATATTAGGCAAACTGTTTCTGAAAACTGTTTCTGAGCAGGAATACCAAGTTTCAGAAAAATTCAAACAACTTTCAGAGTTTGTTCTGAGATGAACCAACATAGCTTCTGGGCTCATTCTCTCTTTGTTACTAGCACCTTCAATTTGATCCTCTGAATGTGCCTCTCTGTCTGCAGATTTTTTCCCCACTTTTAGCAAAGCTTCAGTCTGTAACACAAAGTCCTTTTTATCAGCTTTTGACCCTGTGGAGGTAATACTGTATGGTAAAACCTGCTCTTTTCTTTTGATGCCTTCAATTTTGGATTCTGGTGCCAATAATTCCAATGCACCTTTGCCTGTTGCTACATGTAAGACTGAAGGGAATTCCATGGTTTCCTTCTGAATAAATCCCAACTGTTTTGTGAAACACTTGGGAGGAGAACTGTCTCCTTTGGTGTCAGAATGCTTATGCCATGACTCTTCTATTTCTGAAGAAAGGTTGGTTTCTCTAGTGACATCACTGGCAATGGACTCTGAGTCTGACACACTTTCATAAGGCTCTGTCTTGATGTCTGACAGTGATTCACTTTGATGTGATTGGGTCTCAAAATAGTCTTCATCTGTTTCCTGGCCTGATCCACGAAACTCCAACTCTAATATATCTGGGACTGAAGAATTCTGGTCTTCAATCTCTCCTTCACTTGTGCAGTTGTCAGCTGGCTCTGAGGCCTATAAAAAGAGGAGAAATTAATCAACAATAGAGCCTTGCATTAGGAAGATTACTTTATAACAGACATGGTTCCCATTGCTCTCCCCAGAGTTGCAACAGAACAGAGAATCTGAGACCTCTAATGCAATGTTGGCTGAGGAATTCTGAGAGTTGAATTTTACACATTTTAAAATTGCGAAGGTTGAGAAACACTGCTGTAATGGTACATTGCCCATAACAGCCCACTGGACGATGCCATGTTGTGCAAGGGCTAAAACACATCTTCCAAATCATTTTCAAAACTGCTTTAATACATGGTGGATTTTCTAATGGTTGTTACAATGCTTTGTAATCTGTACAATTTATAGTTAGAGTGCTCTGTGTGCTTTGGTTAGATTCATTTTTCATATTTGAAGATAACGCATAACTTTATCTTTATCCTAAGCATTCATCTTTGTTGCAATCCTCTGTTATGTGGAATGGAAATCTGCCCTAGCCCACTCTATTGGTATTTAAACTGTATTGATATTCAATGCATACTAAATCAACTAGATTAAAATTTTTGAAATTAAATTTAATCTGTTCCAACTGAATTAACAGTTCATTTCCAAAAACGTGGATGTATAAGGTTTAATGGTTCCCTCTACTGGACAATTTTAAATATGTTTACATTTGTTAGCTTTTGCATGAAATGTTTGTCAAAAGATCTAAAACTACATTTTTCTACACAGTGTTTTTAATTTTGTATATATGGTTGATACTTTTTTCATATTAGAAATATATTTAATTGGTTTGATAGTTCATTGCAGATAGTTTAATTATATGATAGGTCATGGAAATAGGTTCATAGAAATGGCCAGAACTACAGCAGTGGTCATTAATGACTGTTTTTTGCCCTAGAAAAACATATTCTCTATGTCTTCTGTCAAGGATGTGTCTCTTCTGGTATCAGAAAGCAAGCAAAATATATTCACACTATATTTATATAACTTTCTTCCATTTCATCATTATGATTCAATTTTTAAGCAATGAATTAAGCCTAGAACATTGTTTAAAAATTAAACCATAATGATGAAATGGAAGAAAGTTATATGCATAAGGCATCCTTCAGTACACAAATTGTTTTGGGGCATATGGAAGGAAATGAGATCTCTGAGGCTGCTGTATTATTAGCTGAAGTGGTAGGCAGGCTCCTGCAACCAGTATCTCTACCAAAGGATCCACCAGTAACTCTATCTCATAAAAATGCATCCGTATCCATGGGGAAACCTCTATTCTTATGTTTCCATATATCATGAAGAAGCATTTCGGTTTAGGGATAGGCTCACTACTACAGATAATTTTGGTGTAAGTATTTTGGAGGCTGCCTCTTCAGCACAAGTAAGAGAGGGGAGAGGCTGCTTACACATTTCACATTGGACTGGACACACAAAGATTATGCTGAAAAGTGCTACTGTCTTTGTCCATTATGTCTTAACAGTTTTTTGTTGGGACTTTTCTTTGATTTGGGGGGGGGGGCGGTCAATATCACTAGTAGATTGCTCAAAAAAAGAAAAAACTTGGTTACATTGCAACCATCAGAAATGTTCTATAAATTAAATATAATTTAAAAACTCATCAGACTTTTCTGATGAATGCTGATGTTAAGCAACCATCACAGGCTTTTTGCTCTCAAACTGCTTGAGTCTTAAGTCACTGTTAGAGAATTACTCTGTGGGATTCTGACAGAACCAAGGCCACAAGAAAATACCCATTTCATCCAGGAGCAAAACTCATAAATATAGTGTTCTCTTCTGAGCAGTCTGTTTCTTGAAATGATATCAGCAACTAAGACGGAAAGAACAGATTAATATGGATTTGACTTTTCCACAAAGCCATTCACACTTAATTGAAAGACAAGGAGAACCGGCACAATCTTGACACACCCACACTGGGTGCACTAGGAATATCTTCCCATGTGATTGATGTAGTAAGGTTCTTCCCCAGCAGTTAACTTGTTTGCAACTTGTCTATCTTAATGCAAGCAAGAAGTAGGTGTCTATGATTCAGTCATGCAGCCTCCACAAATTCCAGTCCTTGGAAGACCTTCCACAGCAATACATTTTGTCGCAATCAAAAACCCAGCTATTTTTTGACAGGAAGTAGTATGGAAAAACAAAGAAACAAACAAACAAAAAATACCAGTTCTACAGCATATCATTTACTGGATACATGGCTCCATGCCAAGTATCTTCACATTCAAGTTTACCCAGAAAAAGAAGAGATGAATTATAGTAATTTCAGTCTAAGGTTTAAATATCTAAAACCTTGTGCTTATGAAAATTCGTAAGATTGCAGTCCTATGCCCATGTGAATTCAACTGGTCCTATGTTTCAACCACAAGACATAGACTTTGGCCAAAGTGACAAGTGCATTGCTTCTGCTTAATTGTTCTGCTTAACAATCAACAAAGCTTAGAAATATGCAAACAGAGATTTCCTTTCTTAAGATCATTCCTGATCAGGTATACTTCAGAAAATTCATGTGAAATTTGGCTAATGTGTATCCTACCAATTTCTGTAATGTATTTGGCTAGCAATGATAATTAATAAGCCAAATTGAGCACTACTACGTAGCTAGAGAACATAGTGTAACTCACACCAAATCAACAGTTGGCAACACAACATAATAACTATCTTCACAAACAGAAACACTGGATTTATATGTGGTTCTAAATTAAATCAGAAGCAGTACTGTTTATAAATTCTGTTCCCATATTCTACCAGCAACCTTTATAATATGCTGTCTTAAAAAACCATATATTTGGGAAGAAATTCTTAAACAAGTCCAAATATTAGTTTTAATTATAATGTATTGTCATTGAAGAATACCCTCACCCCAGCAAAAATTTTAACAGCAAATATTTAGGAGTTAGACAGAACTGCAATTTTCATTGATATTAATCATATTTAGCCCTGTTGATTTTACTATTTTTGTTATGCATTATTTATATATTTATTTATTCATCAAATTTGTCACCGCTCATCTCATAAAACTCTGTAAATGCATTGTTTTTATTAATTGTGGATCTTGGGTTTAAGCAGTTGTGAGCCACCCAGAGTCGTTGATTGGAGTGGCATACAAATTTTAGTAAATAAAATAAAACACTGCAAAATGCTGGAAGTGAATTCTATAGTGGACGTATAAGTGTGATGAGAAAAAGGAATAACCCTGAGGAACAGGAGGAAGAGTTGCTACCAAGTCAGATAAAAGTAGTATTAGCATTCATGATTTTGGTTTCCTAGTCTGCTGTACCTTGGAGGGCTGGACAATATTACACAGTTCTCTGAAAATTACATTACTGGCTTATCTAGATATTTTTAAAAACAAAAAATTATTGGGCTGAGATCCTCATCTGAATTGTTGATAGCAAATATCCAGAAACAAATGAATATATCATTATCAATCAAAGGCTGATGGTGATCTGGGAAACCAGAAACAAATTAATAGGTTGCTTTTAAAAAGGGCAGCAGGAAGCAGTTAGTTTTGAAGTTTTAATCTTAGCTCCTTACATATAATATATGGTTTTATCATTTTTATGTTACTTGCATTATGGAATCAGAGAGTCGGAATAAGTCATTTAGGCTGCTGGGTCCCACTCCTCAAATTAAAGCATCCCAAACAGACAGCTCTCTATTCTCCCTCAACATCTCCAAGGAAGGGAAGCCTCTCTGAGTAATGAGATCCACCATCAAATTGCTCTTACTCTTAGGAAGCATTTCTCACATTCGGCTTAAGAACATTATCCATGCCCTCCGTTCAGGGGCAAAGAAAAACTTTTTGGATCTTCAGTGTGACACTCATTGAGGTTGTTAACAAGTGGTACCATGTCCAGTCTTAGCCAACTTTTCTCAAGGCTAAACAGACCCAGATCTATGTTTCTCCTCACAAGACTGAGTATGAACCCCTGATCCTCCTTGTTGTCCTTTCTTGTACTAGCTTCTCAAAGTATTGTGCATAGTACTAAGCACACTACTCAAGCTGGAGCCTGACAAAGGTAAAATGTACTGGAACTATTATTCCCTCCCATTGACTGGGAAATTTCTAAAATTGTATTTCCCTTTTTAACAGCCATGTCACACTGCTCATTCATATTAATCCTTTTCACAAGTACTATTACCAATACAGGTATCCTCCATCCTATACCTGTGTATTTGCTTTCTATTTCCTAAATAAAAACTTGCATTCATTTCTCTTAAATGCCACATTGTTTTAAACCTAACTTCTAATTTCTCATGATGATTTTGAATTTTGCTCCTGTATTAGCTGCCCCACACAGTTTTCAGTCATTCCCAAGTTTGATAACCATTCCTTCCACTTATCAATAAAACAAAATACCACATAATAGAATTAATAGTAGAATCTCAAATGTGCATCATCAGTGCTGTTAAAAACATACCAATCTGCTTGATGCCCTAGACCATATTACGCTGTGGCGATTGTAGAAAGTCTTATTTTTCTTTTTGACCAGACAGCATTTAGTTCCATGTGACGGTGCTCCTTTTCCTGTCCTTTGCTGCAAAATTCCATAACGTTGAAAGTGTTTCTTTCTCCCATCTCTATTGCTGATGATCTGATGCTCCCATTGATCTATTGCTGCCGATATTCTAGTTGGTGCTGCTTTGAAAGCTGTCTCCATTTGTGAGCCAAGTTCTATGGCTCTGGCCAGAGTCAGAGAATTTATTTGGATAAAGAGGGCCTTCCTAATTCTCCAATCTGCTGCCTTTTCAATTAGCTGGTCAAGCACAAACTTATCCTGCAAAAGTCCAAAGTCACAGTGCAGTGCCAGCTCCCACAAAGCAGAAGCAAAACTTACAAAGGTTTCCCCAGGGAGCTGTGCCCGATGCCGAAAACAGAGCCTCTGGATTCTCTTGAAAATATTTTTCCTGGATTCAAAACCCTCCTGAAACTCATTGATAGTGTCAAAAAATGCAATCGATCCCAACTTTGTAACCAACTTCTGATTTCCCCCACCCAGCTGGTGGGGATGATAATTCTCCATGTTCTCCAACCCAGATATTCAACTGCTTATGTTTCTGATAAAAACAATTGAAGCAGGAAGGGATGTGAATCCACCATCCTCCAGAGCCACACTGTAGTATAAATGGCAGTTGTTTACAGAGCAGGTTTAGTCAGCAAACTTAAATCCAGACATTTCTCCATCAACAGACCTGACCTGTAATTTGTCACCTGGGCATCTCCACCCTTTAATGCATTTATTCCTGAACGTGGCACAACATCCAGAACGACAGAGCTGGAAGAAATTAAAATTATTTAAATTTAAAAAAAAAAAAGCAGAGGGAAAGGATACCTATCCTAACTACCTGAAATAGTCAGGAAAAAAAAATAGACGTTCATATATCATAATGCTACCAACACCCCATTTCATGGTTTTCTGACATTAAAAAAAAAAATGAAATTGTAACTTGTTTTGCTTGAATCCCAGACAGTTTAAATTCTACATTCCCCCACTTTTGGGGAGGAGTATATTAAATCAAAACTTAAAAAATAAATTCTATAATAAATTGATTGCCATATTCCAAGATTACACCGGTTACAGCAAAATCTACAGGACGCATATTGGCAAAAAATCCAGTTTTGTTAAACCCAGATCAAACATCACATTTTAAATCACCTTAGTCATGAAGGCTATCCAAAGGAATTTCTTCACACCTATTTCTACCCAATATCAACAACACTGTGCCAAAGGGGAGGGGGGGAAACTACCCTATCATCAACTATGATGAAAGAAGTGACTATCTGGAGGGATGCCAATAACATGCATAAAAGGGACTATTTCCTATAGTATTCGGCATCACTTTACTGACTATATCTTTTGTTTAAATATTACCCAACTGAAACTTAGCAGGTAAGTACCACTTGCATATATCTGCAAACCAATGTCCACTGACTACATATAAGCAGGTACATGGCTATGAGCTATCTAAAGTTTGGTAGAAAAAGGCAAAAAGGCAATGAGTGTAAAAATTAGGATTGGGAATCCAAGGGATCTGTGACAATTTGACATAATGGTTAGCCATGATGGAACCTGCAATGTAGATACTGACCCTTCCTTTTCTTCTAACTCTTTGGTGAGGACTGCCTTTCTTACAGGAACTCTTTGCTGTGCTATACACCAGAGGAAGCCACCTGCACTCATTTCTGAGTGTAATATTATTCATAATATTAATAGAACATATTGTGGATCAGATTGGATGAGGACCATAAATGGAAGTTCAGTCCAGCCATCAAAGAGGTACTGTTGATGGGCGGTCCATCCACCCAAATTAGCGGTACTCAACCTATTAAGTGGAGACTATATTCCACTTAAATATAATTAAGATGGCGATGTGAGAAGCCGAGCCTAGATAGCTCCTCAGAGAAAAAAACCTCCAATGTTATACTTCTGGCCAATTTTATATTAAAGGAATTAATTAAAGGCTATTTTAGCAAGAAGAACACTAAAGGAGTCACCCTATCTGATCTCAGAAGGTAACACTGTCATAGCAATAAATATTCAGGTACTCTTGGAAAATGCTGATTAAAGACTAAAAAGTTTCTGAGAACTAATATAATTTGGAGTGTGCCTGGATCCATCATTGTCAGTGGGCACCTTGGTGGTCAGTAGTTCTTAAATTCAGAGGTGTCTGCAGGGGAAGGTTAAGAGGAGGGCAAATGAAGAAAGCAGTGTCATACTGACACAACACTTCTGGTGTTTTTATTCATATTCTTTAATACTATGTAATTCCCTCAGACAACTGTGGATGGGATTAGCATTAGATCAAAAACATAAATATTTCTGTCAGGCAACAAAATGCACTACCATATGCTATAGATTCCAGAAGTCAGTGTGGTAAAATAGAATCTTAGGGGATGTGCAAACATTCTTCAATTTTCCATCAAAATCAGTTGACCCTTCTGGGCATTCTCTTTGAATTGAATTTAGAACTTTCCATACAAAGACTTGGCAGACTCAATTAATTTTGGGCAATGGTTACAACTTCCTTATCAATCACTCCAATATCCATTTAAAAAAAAGAGCTTATGATTCTTTTCTACTCAAAACCTCTTTAGCTGTATATTGTTATTCCCCAGCCTCCCTCAGTACAACCCCAACATCCTTTCATTCAGCAGTCTTTTTAAAAAATGTGAACATTTAAAGTTCAGGCCTCACATTCCTGATTCTGACAAATATATGAGCTTCATGCTTCTAAATCTGGGCTGGCTTTCAGCTTTAGCTGCCATATCACCTCTCTCCTGAATGCTAATATCCTATTCAGAATTCAGTGCAGCTTGTCTCTTTGCACACCACTGCAAGAGTAGCCACATTCAAAAGAAACCCCTACTTCCATCAACATTGACAGCAGCATGACAGCAGATCCAAGTACTAGGATATAAAGTGATAATTGTCAATAGGCAACTAGTGCCCAGGTTTCCGCATTAAAATATACATATATCAGTATAATATCCACGGTAAAATGTATCCATTCTATATCATTACAACTTTCTCCAAAAAATCTTGGAAATTATTTGTTTCTGAGAGTTCCCTAAGATTCTTGAAGAAAAGAGAAGAGTTCTCTCAAATATCTGAAAAATAAACATACAAAATAATAATTATAGCCTGCATTCATGTTCAACCATGATTACAACAGAGATTTGGTTACAACATATGTCTTAGAAAAATATATAATTTTAGGAAGGTACTGTATACCCAGATGACTGAAATCAATCAATCAGTCAATCAATCTTTATTACAGTCATAGACCAGTATAAAACATAAGTTTATAAAACAAGCATAGTCAAACTTGGAATGTTGATTAATTGATTGACTGATTGACTGAAATGGCCTCTTGGAAAGTGAAAATGCCAGAAACCTTGATTATTGTGATTCACATTGTAACAGCTGACAATCAACATCTTTGCTAATCTTTTTCTTATTTTTCTTACATGCTTGGTACAAACCCTGGAAGTTTCAGTAGTAACCTATGGAATTCTCAACTCATTATGTTATACATATCCAAAAAAATGAGCTACATCTAATATTTACAAGTGTTTTGCCATCAAACAACATTATCTCACAGGAAGCTTCTATTATTTGTAAAACGTTAGAGATATAAGGCAGAATGCATCAAAGCAAATTTGCCCATTCTCTCTTTTTTTCTTCCATAGTCATTGCTGCCCACAGAAAATAACTGGGTTATCCAGGATTTTATGATGTAACCGGAGAACAGCATGTACAACCCAGAACAATAGGTAGCAACAATACAAGGCTTTGTGCTTTTCTCATTCAGGTTTTAGAGCAAGAAGGGCACTGTCATGAAAAATTATTTAATAAAGGAAAGTGACAACAAACTTAGTATAAACAAAAGATCAATAAGAATAAATAGCAACCCATTTATGTCAGATAAAAAAGTATGTCAACATATACAGGGAGTTCTCATTTAGTGACCACAATTGGGACCAGCAACTTGGTCGTTAAGCAAAGCAGTCGCTAAGTGAAACTGTGACTGTGCTTATGATTTTACTTCAGTTTTCCTTTGCTTTACAGACCTGCAAAGGTAATAAATGTGAGGATTGGTCGCAAAGTTACTTTTTCATCACTGTTGTAACTGTGATTGGTCACTAAACAAGGCAGTCACTAAACAAGGACTACCTGTATAAAGATGGTTCCATTTGCTTTCCCAACTAGGACAATGGGAAAGATTCACAGTATTTCAAAGTCTCATTGAGTTCAATAATGTCAGCTTCTTTAATTTGAGAATCCTTTTTCTGAAGGGCTTCCTCAGCACTAAAGGGACATCCTTTTCTTTATGAGGCGTTGGCACAGTATACTTTTAAAACTGAATCGTAATATTTTCTGGGAGTATTTATCAGAGTTTTTGAAAATGCAGGGAATAGTTTCAGGTTAGATCTTTCTATTGCATATAGGGTTTGCTCACTGCCATTCCAAATGCAGAACAACGTGAACGTCTTTTGATGATCAATTTTATTACAAATGCATCTATTACAATTTAACTATTGCATTTATTACAAATGATCTATTTTATTACAAATGCACCTTTGTATTATACATACACCCATCACCCCCACACAATTGGCATCTAAAAGTCACAAATAGCCCTTGTTTATTATGCCAACCCACTTGTACCCACTTGTACTATAACACGCAGCTAGGTATGGGCGAGCACCCTCCAAATATGCACCTGCTAGATTCATCTGCAAGATCTACCATTTAGTTTGGGTTATGAATGTTCAAGTAGCGATGAGCAAGAGAAACAGAAAGAGGTCAATCACTAGAGGGCAGTAAAGAGTTAAATGTATATGTGCCTCTTTGCTCCCATCTAATGGCCAAGTAGATTTTTGCAACCCAGATATCATAGCCCTAATATAAACTACATATGCAGACATTAAGCTTATACCAAATACCACTTTAAAAAGAGTGTGAGCATGTGAAGGAATGACTCAGATGCTTCTGAGTTAGGGCTCTTCCTCTTCCTACCAGCCACTCTTTATCTTGGCATAGGCACAATGCTGGCAAATAGTGAAGTCCTTATTTACAATCTGCAGGGCATGGACAGGAATTTGTTATTTCCTCTGGCTTTGTTTCTCTCACCAGCCAATAGAAGAACAATCATCAATCATTCTCCTTTATGTAGGGTGGGATGGGGGTAGGGATGAGGTGAGTTTTAAGAGATGGCTAGACCAGTGAGTTTAGCTATATGTCAAAATAAATTCTTGTTTTGCGTAGGTGTTTTGCACAGGTGTATTCAAAGGGAACCCACTTGTCAACTGATATCAGAAGGTAATCAGACTATCAAGTAGCGTTTAGCATTCCCCAGAATAACACTAAATCTTGTTAAAAAAAAGAACTTAACATGGGTTTAGTGATAATCCAGAAGAACTCTAAACCCATGTTTAGAAGTACTGAATGATCAGCTGATATCAGGTGAAAGTTGGCCTCCTTTTGAAGACAGGATTAGCGCTATTCCAGAACAGCAGTAATCCTGTATTCAGAAACAGCCCAAACAACAGCTAACAGACACAGAGACACTGTATAGCTTATAGTCACTGTAAAACACTATCTCTCCCCCACACACAAACACACAAACTTCACTGTACAGCACAAGGCAGAAAATTCAAAACAATCTGGCTGAAAAGAAACAGAATTAAATTTAAAAGAGATGAATGCAAAGTTATGCATTTAGGAGGCATAAATCAAGTATATTCACTTGGGAAACCAGTGACTAGACAGTCAGCTATCTGGAATGCACTGAACAGGGAGTTGGTCTAAATGCCCCTTTTCTATTCTACAGTTCTATGATTTTATGAATATTTGATGATGATGATGATGATGATGATGATGATGATGATGATGATGGTGATGATGATGATTAAAAAATAGAAGAAGAAAAAGAACTGGAGAAAGTCACGAAATATAAAGACGCAAATAGAAGTAGAATGACTATGGCAAAAGAAAGCAAAGATAGTACCAATAGTTGTAGGCACCTTGGGTGCAATCCCAGAACAACTGGAGCACCACTTGAAGACCATCGGCATTGATAAAATCACCATCAGTCAATTGCAAAAGGCAGCTTTACTTGGAACAGCTTATATCCTACGACGATACCTTTAACACCATCAAACAGCATCTGCCTATTCCAGGTGCTTGGGAAGGACTCGATAGGTGGATAAAAATGCCAAATCCAGTCTAAACATCTGGCTGAATGTGTGACCAACCATAATAATGTAACTTTCCCCCCATTCTCAGTGAAGGAGAGATAGGAGATACATACCACCCTCTTTCCTTGTACTGATGGGAAAGACTGAAAGCAACAGGGGTAGAGAACTTGGTGACTGCAAAAATAATGGGAACTGTAGATACCTCTAGCTGCCTGACATCATCATCATCATTTTAAAAATGGGAATCTGGCAACACAAAACATCAGCTGCCAGAATTATCCAATGGGTATTGGATTATCCCCATAGGCACTGTCAGAAAATAAAGATACAGGGGGCTGCAGTCTAGTGTTTTCTTTCAAAGTGTCCCCATCAGCTGAGGGGGGGAGAGAGAGAGAGAGAGAAAGAAAGATAAAGTGGACTGCCAGATCCATTCTGGCTATAGAGGGATCTGGGAAATAACCTCACCAGCTTAACTTCTGGTAAAGGGATCTTCTATGACTGGTCCTGCATACCATGAGGGCACTCAGAACATGCTTTCAAAATTCCCTATTTGCACACCAGTCCAAAAAGACTGCTAACCGCTGACTTATAGCAATTGCATGCGCTGCCTACATAGAATTCCTGGTCAGTGCAGTACCATAACTGACTTCCCCCGGTTACTGCTCTGTTTCAGAGCTTTCCTGTTAATGCAGAAAAGTCAGGGTGGAGAAGGTGGAGTTGGCACATACATCCTTTCCTTTTTAAGATTTGAAAATGCATGAAGAGGGCTCACTACTGGCAGCTTCTTTCAATAACACCTGTCTCATCCCAATAATTTCCTTGTAAATTAAAGGCTGCAAGGAGACTGTCTCTCTTAGACAAAGAAAGAAGCTGGCCTCCCACATTCAGCCATACCTGAAGAACTGGAAATTATTTAAGGAACACAAATACTTGTCTGTAGGAGTTTAAAAATGATTCCTAATCATTTTTTCCTGCCCATGTCAATCATTCTGCATTCCTATGAATCAGTTTCCTTGTTTGTGAATTATTTTTTTATTACTTTTTATTATTATTTTTTGAAGGGAAAAAGAGTTAGGCTGTAGACTGAACACCATAATCCATCTTGTGCAAAATAGAATGTATTTGTTTGCTTGCTGTATATGGTCTTTTTTTCAGACAGTTCCTCCAACAGCAATTTAGAAGTTTAAATATGAACACAATATTTTAAACCTGAGAGCCATTTGGGAGTGGATTCATATAAATTATAGACAAATAAAATTTCCTGAATGTGTCAGTACCACATATACCTCCTAATTTGTGAAATGCAAACTATTGGCTTTCGAAGTACTATTTAGATTAGAGATCGTAGCTTGCACAGAATGATATCAGTATGCCTGCAGATCACAGGAACACTGGAGCTTCACAAGGATTAGATTGGTCTCCTCCAGGCATTTAATGAATCCAAATGGTTTCCAGAGGGCACATGGCAATTTTCCCAACCATTTGGCAGGCAATTCTATCTTTCACCTGGTTGAGCTACGTAACACAGAGTTTGGCTAAGTATTGAACAAGATGGCACCATAGAGGCTTCTACCCAGTTGCCAATCCCATATGGCCTCTGAGTTTACTGAGAAGTTAAGGGAAATGGGGACTTCCAAGTGAGGAAAATGGAGATTTAGACATCTCCAAATGAGCAGAGATGACGACAAAGCAACGACCGATGGACCAGCAGCAAGCTTGGTCCCACAGAACCTCTCCAGACAAGGAGAGGATGAGAGATCACCCACTTGTGCTCCAGATGACTATTCCGTATGAGGAGACTGCAGGACAGCAGTTCTCCAATGGGTCTGAGCACCAGGAGACGAGAGAAGCCATCAAGCTCTCAACCACGACAGAGCCTTTAAGGCTAACTGCACTTTCTAATCACCTTTGGGTTTATAATCTTTTTAAAGTTAAAAGAGGTCTTCCAAACAACAAGTCTGAAAATCTACATGATGGGTAAAACTTCATCCTGAAATAGAATAAAAATTAACTTAGTTTAAAGAATTTAAGAACATAAAATAAATGGCAAAAAGCTAAATACGAATTCAACCTAAGAAAGTTTTAAATGGATTAAGGGACCATACAAATTTGGAATATTAGGATTTTGCTAAGAGCTTTAAAAAATTGAGTAAATAAAATAAAACAACATTTTAGTGGGAATGTGAATTGTTTAGTCTACAAGGAAAGTTGAAAATAAAGAAACTTGAGATTTTATGAATACAGAAATGGGATTCTAGAGGGGACTAAAGCTCCAGGCAGGAAAAAGAACAGTGACTTGCAAGATGACAGATAAACATATGACACTTGATGTATTTCAGAGGATCTTTGAAGAATTGGAAGAGAAACTTATAACTAAACTGACAGCAATAATTTCTACATCTGCCAACATATGTCTTGAAGAAGATTTTAAAGAAGAAGCCAAAGATGTAAAAGATATGGAAGAAAAAATCCCAAATGATGTAGAAATATTGGAAAGTGAAGAAACTATGGGCAACAAAACAGAGATTATTGTTAAAGCGGAAATACAAATGACAAATCAAGAGATGAAATATGACCTGGGCAATGACTTATAACTGGATTTACAAAATACAGTTTCTAGAGTCTTGAAGACATTTTTGAGATGGGAAAAAGAAAGTTTGAATGGAGAATCAACTCTATGACAGCAACTTGATGAATTAAAGATTAAAGACTGTTAGAGGCAAAAGGAAGGAATATAAAGCCAATTCATTTGATCAGCACTAAAATAAGTACTATTTTATTTATTTTATAAATTCTGGAAACCCTTTATGGGCTTTGCTGATACCTGGACAGAAACGACAACGATTTTTTGATTTGTGATTGGATAAAGAGGGGGGGTTATGGGAAGAAGTGAATTATGTATCTAACTGCATAGGGGGTGGGAAAATATTAATTTGCTTGTACTTGTTATAAAGAAGATTGGGAGTCGCTTTTTTAAATATTTTTTTCTATCCTTTCTTTTTTTTCTTTGTTCTTTTCTTTTGATTCTTTTCTTTTTTTCTTCACACTTTTATTTCCTTTCTTTTCTATTTTTCTCTTTATTTCTGACTTTAGTTTGTATTATCTTTTAGTATTGCAATTTTTTTCAATAAAAAAGTATTTTAAAAAAGAAGTTAAGGGAAATGAAGTGACTGAAAAGATGCCAGGAGTGATGGTGGCAAAAAACCTGAAATAGACGTGACCAAGCACTGATAAGAGGTCATACCTGAGCTTACCCAGTGGTGACTGAAGCAGGGAGCACAAATTCCTCTCTGTGCTTATTGCATCTGCAGACTCCCATCTGGTGGCCTTTGTTTAGAAAAACCCAGTCTCTTTTAGGGAACAGTGGATGATTTTTCTTCCTTTGGTTTTTTTTTTTTTCCTATTGTATGTTTTATCTTGTTATTACCTACCCAGAGTCCATTTGAATTGGTGCAGGATATAAATATTGGAAAACAAACAAAGTAAGAAGATTTCAGCTTGGAATATAAGAACAATATGCAGTAAAGAGTATGAATGAATGAATGAATGAAATGAAAAAAGAAAAGAAAAGAAAAGAAAAATAGATATAGTGCATGTTTATGAAAATAAGAGAAAAGGAAAAGGATAAGGGACATGGTGGCGCAGGGCTTAATGACTCTGGAGTTTGCCAGTCAGAAGTGGTCAGCACTCCAGTGGTTCAGGCCCAGCTCCGCATGATGGGGTGAGCTCCCATCACTCGTCCCAGCTTCTGCCAACCTAGCAGTTCAAAAGCAATTCCATCTGCAAGTAGATAAATAGGTACTCCCATTTCGGTGGGAGGTACCCGTGGCACTGCGCAGGGAGCAGAAACCGGTGCGAGACCCAACCTGAATGCGACTGATGTGATCGGCGGGAAAAAGACCTACAAAGAAGGAAAAAGCCCAGATGTGCTGTGACTCCCTAGCAACTGCTGCTGGCTGGATAGTATAGCCATTAAATTGTTAGATAGAATTAAAATTGCTTAATTGTATATATTGTACTTTGTGAGCCGTCCAGAGTTCCCCATTGGCGGGAGATGGGCGGAGAATATATATGAAATAAATCTGAATGAAGGGGGGTTGATCTTATAGACTGGTGTTGATAAATTCATGAATGGAAGTGAAACTACAGGTTTAGTTACGAATGTAAGGTCTAGAAAAAATATCAGAAAATAAGAACTAGTATCATAAACTGTACAGTGTTGCGGGTGTATATGAAAGTGAGAATGTAAGTTGTGTGCGTTACACTCCAGTGAATAGTAGTAATGAAAGAATTAGAAGTGAATTTTGAGAAAAATGTGCAGCACTTTGAATTAATGAGATCTGGGGGAAAAGTTATCTTGTTAGGTAACAAGAATGAATGGGTACGAACGAGATAAGAACGTTCAGAAAAACTAACTGGGCCATTCAGAGAACCAAAAATGAACTGAGTATGGTGAATGTTAAGTGTCTGCTTAGAAGAAGGCATGTTTGTTTCAAATACACGTTTTAAGCATAAGTCTGTTTATGCATGCACATAGTAAAGGAATGAATCTAAAAGCATTATTGATTTTTTAATGAAAGGTTTAGTTAAATATTGAGATGATTACTAAAGGAAAGAAGGGTAATAAAAGGTTCTGAATGTAGAGCAGATTATTATTTGGTACTGTCAAGACAGAATCTTGAAGAAAGAAATAGAGAAAAAGAATCCAAAATTAATGTAGAATGATTCCAGGAAGACAGAGAGCTGTACAAAAAATAATAGAAGAATTAATCGTTCAGGAGAATGAATGGAAAGAAGACACAGAAGGTCTTGGGACAAAGTGAACAGGATTTTGTTACAAACTGCCACAGATATTTGTGGAGCTATACTAACAGAAAATATGAAACAGGATGCTTGGTAGAAGGATGAAGTGAAAGAAGCTATGGATGAGGGAAAATGCATATACAAGAATGTTTCAATTATGTTACCTAAATGAGGTAACAACCAGTTCCTGAACAGGTAAGAGGCAGTATATTATATCCTCTTGGTTATTTAATATATTATAGATAAATGTCTAAGGAATGTTTGTTGTGATCTAAGAGATGTGTTGGTCAGGGATATGAATGTATGTATGTATTTTTGTATGCAGACAATGCCAGGTTGCTGGCTGAGAACTCATATGATTTGCAGTGAATGTTAGATACACTGCATGATGCAACAAAGAGTTGAATCTAAAAATCAATGCACTGAAGACTAAGATATTTCTGTTTTACAGGGGAAATGGAATGAATGACTGCAGGTTGTACATAAATTATGAAAAAAATGAACAAATATATGTTTTTGTTTACCTTGACAAAACAATTATTAAAATGAGAACATGGATGAAGAAATGTTAAGACAAGAATGCTGATAGAAAGGTAGTGGGCTATATATGGTTGGGTTTCAAGGAATAAATGTTTATCAAAAGAAGGAAAATGACTCTGTATAAGAGCAAGCTTCTGCCCTCTTTGCAATATGGAAGTAGGGAGAACATAAAAGTAAACAGAATGGAGTGGGAATGAGGTACCAAAGAAGTGTGTGATCTAAAACAAGAAGAGATAAGGTTATGAATGAATGGATGATGATGATGAATATGGATGGAATACCAAAGTGAGTGACTAGGACAAAAGAAGTACAAGAACAAGAGGTTTTGTTCAATACAATGAATTAATATGTATCATATTGCAATACAAATATATGAAGGGTGAATGGACTGAGAGGAAGGGGAAGGCCAAGAACATTGTGATTGGATCAAGCTGACAAGATCCTCCAAAAAAGAGAGAGAGAGAGAGAGATGGAAAGCTAAAAGAATAAAAAGAATCTATAAATCAGATAAATATATAAAATTGAAAGATAAGGAGAATGTAGTGAATTATGTTCATATATATTAGATTAGCTAAGTTTCCTTTTCCTATACCTCCTGACCCCATTTTTTAAAAATTTTCTTACAACTTCTCATGGTTTTCTGAACCTTGCACCACATTGCTTAGCCTATGAAGGAATAGTGTGATGTATGGATCAGTGGTATATTCAAAATAATGGAGTCTATAAAAATACAATGAAACAGCATGACGTAGATTCGCAACAATATAAAGGCATGAGAAAACATGGAACTGAAAAGGTATTGATCTCTATTATCAGATGAGCCTTCTTGGGGTGAGCACTCTAAAGTAAGAATGTTGATGAAATTCTCCAAATATAGGTTCAGAAAAGGGCTTGAGGACTTCAATAAACCCCATCTCAAGAGAAAGGCACATTTTTAAAGCTATTCCCTTTTTCTGCTGTCAGTCTGAAATCCCAGAAAAACTGCCACTTCCTTGTTTTTTGCCATCCAACTGATTGTAGGGACTTTGGCAGTTAAAGCCAACCTTGCTTTAGCTGCAAAACCTTCCCAAATTTCTTAAAACTGGCCACTTTACAATGTAATTGACCTTGATAGCTCCCTTAAACTGCATGGAGCTGGTTTTAAAAGTTCAAAGGTAAACTCAGGGAGTCAGAAACAAAAGCCACACTCCCTAAACATGAACTGCGCAGGATCTATTCTCCATTTATAGGCGTTTGCCAAAACTGCAGTGGGGACAAATGATGAAAGATGTGTCATGACTTTGTGATGCAATCATGTGACATACATACTTGTGTCTAATGCTAGAACAAAACACAAAAGGTCAGTGTTTGCATTATCACAGCTTTTCATTGTGGTTTGAGTGGATATCCATGTCTTCATAATAGTTCTTTTATAATAGTTCTATTATGGAGAGAAAAAGGCCCAAATCAGGAAAACTGGTGTCAAAAGCTGTTACCCTCATGGGTCATCAGCTGAAAAAGTCTGTGTTTCGGCCAATGGTGGAGGAACCTTTAGAGAGAGGTTGACACCGATCTTGAATCACTAAAGGAAAAAAGTAAATCATGATAAGACTTCACCTCAGAAAGGGCGCTAAAGTCCATGCTTCTATACAGAAACATTTGCAGACATTAACTGTGAAAGCCTAAAAAAAGAAATATTTCATTTTTATTTTGCTTTAGATCTAGAATATAGGTAACACTTAGTAAGAACACTTTCTAAATGTGATAATAGTGCATGGCTGATAAGCAGAACTGGGTACTACCAGACCCTATTCATTTACTATTAAACCTGAAAAAAATTCACCTCCACAGTCCAGGAGTGGACTTACCCTTAGTCACTTTGAGAAGTGGATTGGGATGGGCATTTAGGGCTTTAGTAGCTCTCTGGAGTAACTTGCCACAGCCACAAAGTGATACAGTAGTACCATCCCAGAAAGTAGGTCAGTTGGTTGGCTGGCTAGCAACTAAAGGGCAGGGCTTCTGCCACTGGAGAGGGGGCAAGTAGAAGAAGTATGTGGGTCCTTCCAGTCTGAAGAGCTTCCTTCTTCCCTTCCTACCAGAAAGAACACTTGGCTCCCACTATGGGTTGCCTTAGTACTAGCAAACTGCAAACAACATTGTAAACATACTATCCCATTAATCAAATCTCTAAACACAACTCAATATATTGGATGAAACACAACTGGATATATGCATGAAAAACAGAATGTTTTGGAGAGGGTTGCTTTACCACCTGCACTTTGTAAGCCAGCTATAAAAATAACTTGTTTTAAACAATACACAATACACAAAACTGCATTTTTTTATTCTGTATTTAAAATGGCAAATTAACTCAAATTCGTATTTCTGTAAATATGTTTTTAAATGGGCTTTAATGCTCACTGAACCCTGCTTCCGCATCTCAGTTCTGTTCCTAGTATCTAGCATTTAAAAAGGTTAATACAGATTAGTGTGACACTAGCAGGCATATGTGGGAAATGCATATTTAACTTGACAGCCTCTGAGATGCAAGATCTGGGGTGTTTATAGATAAGCCTCTTATTATGCGGTCACCTGCTTCATTCATAATATTTTAGGGAAGGAAGGCTCAGAGGATAGCATTCAACCTATCCACTGCAGATTTTATGCCTGTTTCTGGGTACAGCATTGTAGCTTTCAAATACTTTGAAAAAAAACTTTTTAATCAGCATTCACAATATGGCAGAATATGAATTCACACACACATATATATCCACTAATCCACTAATCTCCAGAGGGTCAAATTAAATTCAAAAAAGACTCATTCCCACAAAAATGTCATAAACATTTAAACCCAATCAGCTGACCTGTTCTGAATTTTAATCCTCCAAGAAAAAAGGCTGCAGAGAAAGAGCAGCTGAAAAAGCCAGCATCTTCATGACAAAACTCATTGCTGTGGCCTAGCCCCACAGAAAACATCCCCAGATGCAGACTGGATGCAATGGACAAGCCATGCCCACTGCTTCCTGGATGGACCATGGAGGAGGGGCCAATGGAATCATGCAGCCTTGCCAGTGCCATCCTGGTGTAACAGCTTTTGGGGATACTTAGACATTTCCCGAAGAAATTGGCTGAGAAATCTATATTTCCCAAATGGTAATTCTGGATCATGTTCACTTGACCGTGTGCTGTCCAAACCACCAATAAGATTTGACTGAGTTAGTTGTTGACTGGGTTTACTGTGGTGTTGAGTTAACCATATTTCTGGGCTCATCCAAGAGTTTGGTGGTAGATTTCCATGTCTTGCCCCGAATCCAGCATTGGGCTTTTTCAGGTGAGCATCCCAATGAAGCATGCACCAGCAGGGAGGAGATAAGCAAGGAGTCCCCTCCAGCATCAACGCAGTGTAATACATACATGCAAGGCAGCAAAAACGGCAACGTTCACTGCTGAAGGAAAAGCAGTGCTAATTCTATATCAGTGATTTTCAAACTTGGCAACTTTAAGATGTATGGGTTCCCCAGCCAGCATGAAGTCCACACATCTTAAAGTTGCCAAGTTTGAAAAACATTGTTCTATATTATGCCACAACTCCACGCTGCCAGTGACGACTTCATGGTGTCATGGGGCAGGATATCATCTTGTTCCATAGGTGGATCTGGAAGAGCCTTTGGCTGAAATGGCTCAAAAAATTTTTAAAAATCAAACCTAGGCAGGGGACAGTATTTTTTATGTTAGATATCAAATGTTTACATTTGTTGAGAAGTGGACTTTGTTTATAAATCTCTGGATTAATCATTCTGAAGACAAAGTATAACCATATTTTTTACATTTTCCTTTTGTTTTGTGTTTTGTTCACATTTTAAAATTTGTATTAGTGCTGTCAATGTTATCTTGCATATTACTACTGGATATTCCAAATCCCTTGACAAGTCTTACGGCTTAGTAGTGAAATTATTTGTTTATCAGATTGGAATTTATCCAAAGAAGATTTGAAAACCTTGCTTATGTTCTTTCTCTCTATTTTCATCCCAAAGGAAGCATAGAACTTGATGTATTTTGAGAGTACTTGTGAAATAACTGATTCATATAGGATGTATTATTTTGTATCAAAAGAAGAAAATTCAGAAATGAATACACACATTCTGAAAACCTTCCCCATAAAACAAACCTTTGATGCTTTTAAGCCACACCAAGATTTTTTTCTACAAACTACTCCCACACATGTTAAACAGCAAAGTTCTGCCCTGATATGCAGTTACTTGTATCAAAGCAAATCAACTCAAATTATGTTCTTGACAGGTCATTTAGATTCACAAGATCTGCAAAACATGTTTACACCCATGTCAAGGAAATGTAACTGGTTCCATACTATGAGATATTATAGCTAAACTAATAAAGGCTAATCTTTAAAGGATGGTTCCACCCATCTGCCTTTCCTCTAGCATCCACTGTTAATTATTAAATTATGGCCGAACAGCCTCAATCCATTTTCCCTTATGAATTATTATTAATTCCAATATACAGGGGACTAAGTTTAAGATGCAGAATAGGAATTAAACAGATCCCCCCAAGCACTTTGCTGTGAACACAGGCCATTGATTTCTAGTCAGTTAACATGAGAGCACTGGAACCTATGCATTGGCAGGGCAGCAATACCTATTTTGCACATGTTACTCAGTCACATCATATGGTGAGTGTGTAACTTCATGGAGGAAACGTGCCACATTCCAATTTTGCTGACTATCCCTTTTCTATCCAGCCCTATTGTTGACAGGGCATCCCTGAGTTGTCTGTTAATCCCTGAGATATACCACCATCTTCCAGACTCATTCATCATATTGCTATTATATTGCTCTTTCCCACAAATCTAGGAAGCTACATACTATTCTTTATCATTCCCTGAACTCTTTTTGTTATAGTTTGTTTTCCTGTTTGTTCTTGTTGATGTCATATAAAATGTTCATTCCACATAAACATAAGCCAAGCATATTCTATTTGTGTTGCATTCAGAGCACTGTCAATATGGGATCATCGTGCACACTACATTCTTCTGCTTGTGCTAAGTTCTCCGAGTGCAGGCCTACATCCTCCCTCTTGGCTAGGGATGGGTAAGCCTTGGCCTTCTAGGTGCTGTTGGGTTACAGAATCCATTAGCCCCAGCCAGCAATGTAATGTTTAGAATGTGGTAGTGCAACAACATCTATAGAGCTACAGGTTCCTCATCTATGTTAGTCTTTAACACTTGCTGCTGGTGATGACTGAAATAGCCATCATTTCCATATCTGGCTCTAACAAAGAAATGATACGTAAATTATCTGAAGAAAGGCTGACAATATGATGACAAGTATGTGTTGCTGCCATCCTATCTGCTGAAGCATGCAAGCTTTTGATAGCAGAAATGTTGTAGGCAATGTATAATGAAATGGACCAGGGATTACGCCATTTCTGCATATTGTTTAGTGCCTTCAATAACTAACCCTGGCCAACACTGGTGCGTGGCATTCTAATTAGTGTGTGATTGATAGTACAGTTTCTATAGATGTTGAGGAAATTATTATTGATTTGCTATATACTATATCTTGTGCTTCCTACTTAACTGGAAAGTGAAATGTTTCCCAACATGATACCAGCATTAACACAAGTTTTCTGGTCTCTGAAACAGCAGGATAAGCCTGTATGTCATTAGTTTCCTTTGAGGGAAAATTTAGACATGTCTTTTGAATATACGTTATTGTAAACCTGAAGAAAGATTTGTAATTATATTTAAATTCTTACTGAATAGAAGTTGATAGACAGTAAATCCCATCTTATTAAGAGTTTATATAATCCAGGAGTATTGAACGTGGATTGCATTCAGCATACAGCCTGACAGTGGACACACCATGGATAGTAATTTTGAACTGCTAAGCAGTATATATTATGAGAAAACTTCTATAATTTTCTATGTATAATAACTGTGCCCTAATAAATACTGATGGATATGTTTAAAGCTACTTTTAGACAATCAGTGGTTCTGTTGCTGAACTTTTGATTGCTCTTTAAATCCAGCTAGAATTGATCTAGATATTGGGACATTGTGCACAGACATTTTTTATGTTTGCAAGTCTGTGTTTCTTGCAGAGAACTAATAACCAATTAGCAATTGCTTCTTTTGGTTAAGAGCAGAGCATCCAAAACTGACAGCCAATCAGGGCTTGGCTATTGGGCAGGCATCTATTCAGACCCATTTAGTGGAACAATGGGTACCAACACACTGCAACTTCTACAGTGGCACCCACTGCTTGGAATGGGATTTCCTCACTCTCGTAAAATAAGAAACCTTGTAATGGTACCCAGTTACAGCATCATCTCATCAGGAAGGTCCTTGCCCTGTTCCCTTGTTGGAATTGCACCTCCATTTAGGAAAATCCTTAAGCTGCAATGATTTAATAACCACCGATAGAATCACTGCTAGATAGATAAAGGTTCATACATGAAACATTATGATCCTTTTTAAAGGCAATGTATGGATATTTTACTAACACACCTCTTCAGAAACAAGTGCAGACAAGTTATGAAAGAATAAATGAACATAACATACATACATATAACATATTATCAATTCAGTATCACGATCTCAGTGCTCATTAGGTGCTCAGCCTTAGATATTTGTACATTCATTTAGCTTCATCTGGTAAGTCAGCTTTGCATATCAAGAAACCATTATGCCTAAAAGGTTGTGTGGGTGGCCAAAGAGATTTCCTTACTCATGCTATTTGATCAAAAGACTCTTTAACATATATTTGATTCACTTCTTGGAAGTACAGAGCATTATCATTCAGTTCAACCTCTTTGAACTCTGGAAACTAATCTAGTGAAAATGAGATATGTCCCGTCATTCTTTAATAGAAAAAAAAATCAAATGTAGAGATGGTGGAAAGTTTTGATTCCATTTTCATTTTGATAAGAACCTACTTTTCCATAATCAATGGAATAAAGATATTTTCAACTGGTATTTTGTCATTTTTTTTTCCAAACATAGTATTCATAGCAATACATGTCTATTAAGGGAAAGTATGCACAAAATGCGTATTTTATTTTAAAGACAAAGAACAGATTAAATAGAATTGCTTGTAAAATGCACAGGGAAAGTCTTCTTCGAGTACAGTTCATCTCTGGTGACTCCATAGAGATGTCCACTTCGGTTTTCTTAGCAATGTCATCAAAGTAGTCTACTTTTACCTTCTGAGATATCTGTTACCTCCCAGTCTAGCCTATAGCCTCAGGATTCCCTAGAGGTCTCACATTCAAGTGCTAATCAGATCTAGCTTCTGAGCTCAGACAAGATCAGACAAGAACTGCTACTTGCTGATATTGCAAAATGCACAAATCAGGTAAAATTCTGCACCAATGTACAACTTAGGAAAATATGCACATAAATGCATATAAACCATTATGCAGAATTTAAAAATACAGACACTGGTATGGAATTTAAAATAGGAAAAAGTGAGAAACTGAAAGAAGTCCAAATCTGTCCAACTATACTGGCCTGCTCTTGACATTTCTATGCGGTACATTTAGTGTACAACCACTCCTAAAGTTTCAAAAAGTGGCACAGAGATTAATGCAAAAGTTCCACCATTCATCAGATTTCAGTTTATGAACCAACTAAGAAAATACTGGGAAAAGGTTAGTAAATTAATAACCATAGTTATTTGACAATAACCTCATATGTAGCCTAATAGAAAGTATATGTAGCATTGAATAAATGACTTTATCTGATTAAATGACAGATAGTTTATGTCTGGAAAATGACAGTTTCCAACCTTCTGGATCAGAGGAAGTCCATCTCACAGTTAATAGCAGACCAATTTTAGGGCTTCTTAGTTGATGCATCTTATTTTATCTCAATGAAGTTGGATGATTACGGTATTGTGCATTATTTATTATTAATTTTGCACTCTATTAGAGTACTTTTTTAGATTGTCAATTTTTATTATATATAATAATATATGTATAACAGTTGCTTCTGCAAGATGGGTGACCACATAAATTGAATAAATAAATAAATAAATGTTCTTGGACTAATCTATCTAGAGTCATTTGTGACTGAGGTGTTACAAAATCTAATAAATAAGATAAATAAATGTAACTGATTTATAAGTAGGGCATTACATATGTTACTATTATTATTATTACTAATAAGAATTTAGTCCTCAGTATTGGAAGAGAGTTCATTAGTAAAAGAAGATAAATACTCCAAGCATACACACAATAACTGTACAGAAATAACTTCTGCGAAGTAGCTACCATTTGTCCCCAAGCTGAGCCTGACAAAAGAAACTCAGACATATTTTCAGTCTGGCCACTCAAACAGCCCTCAGGTTCACAGGTCTAGAGGTAAGACACCTGGCCCCTAGCTCCCAGTCCTCCCAGTACCACCCTTATCCTTTAGCTGGTCTGAGGAAACTCTACATACTCAACATGGGGAAGCCGAGAGTTAAGAGAGAAGGAAAAGAGATTGTTAAGAAATGCTGCATTTGTATTCAGGATCCAGAACTACCAAATATTTATATAATATTACATTTGGGGAGTATGAATGAAATGGATACTTGGAAAATAATAAGTGCTGAAAGTTGGAATCAGAAACGATTGTGCTATGATATTGTCAGCGAAACAGGGCAAACCATGGCATTTCTTCTCAGAAACCCATTCCTAATTACAGGCAACACATTTGTTTTTTGAGGGCCAGTCCGAACGAATTCTTTCAAATAATTTATGTTTGATATGGTATCCTGTGAGACACACCCATGTCAAACCAGTTTTCTGAAAGCCTCTCCACCCTTCAGTTTCATCTTAATAATACAGGGAGAATAAGCCCTCAGGACTCACAAACTCAGAAATGATCCATAAAGCGGCCCCCTTCTCTGCACCAAATGCACAGCCGCTGCTGCAAAGGAGATCTGGCTCGTTTACAAAGGCAACTATTCACATCAAAGCCTCACATCAGCCATTTAATATTGTCAGGAGATCAAATTCTCTAAATTCTCACGGCCTGGTAGGTCACATGCAACCATTGGTTACATAGTTGCATAATGTAATTCCACAAAAGGGGAAGATTAATATTCATTTGGCATTTAATGGGATTAAACTGCTAAAGAGCCATTCATACGTTGGCAGGTGTTGGTTTCCTCTGCACTGTACTTGACAGCACCATTTACAGTTAGCACTACTTCTGGCATGGTTTCATCCAGAGGTCCACTAGATCCTCTATTTAATCACCTGCCCTTCTCTTTTGCCAGGGTTCCTCTAGGTTTATTATGAGTACTAGAAATATTTTGTTTTTGTTTAAGGTCTAGTTCTTTTCAGGATGTAGAAGGCCATGATAAATAACAAATCCATTCTCGTGAGGTATGACTCTGGATGCACAAAGCACACATACTCAGCCCAGCACATTCCATCCACACCCAGTCCCATTGGACAAGGTCAGTTTTTAAGATGTCTGGTTCTGCTGTATGCAGAATGAGCTGTTGACTGAAAGATGTTGCTGTAAACAAATTGGGACCAAATGTTAGAATCATCTTGGAAAACCCTTCAGTCTTCAAAGGTTTTGTGCATGATGAGGCATGGTTTTGCTTGCACAACTCCAAATATCAATCTCAACTACACATCATATTGTTTAGATAAGATTGCAGCTGTTGAACAGCTAACATAGTACACATCTGTGATTTCAATTACTCAAGAAAATGAACATCTGGTACATGCCGTTACTTCAGAGCTGTATGGTCTTGTCCAAACAATTTGAAAGCTAATATGATTCTGTAGGTTCAGAAAAGGTTAAGAAGTGAACCTCTCTGGACCCTCTAAACTAGCTGAAGCATAATAATAATTCTGCTTTAAGCAGACATAATGGCTGGTTAGTGGATCTTCAATTCATGTTCAACTGTCTACTCCAAAATACAGACTTTGAAGAATGTAGTTCAAAGCATTTCCAGCAGACTGAGAATAATGCTGTTCCTCAACATCTATTTCAGTTTGTTAAAATGATGTAGTTAGGCACAATTCCTATTAATTTGCAATCAAAAATGCAATCTGTCCTGTCAGTAGTAAATCTACAACATATTAATGGCTGGGGAAAATGGAAATCAGAAATGATGACACTAGCATTAGAAGCTATTTCTGCCAGGAGTTCAGCCTATTAAAACAGCCAGGAGATGCTTAGCTGGAATTAGAAGGTATATTTACAACTAAGAAGAGACTGTTTTGGAGATACACACACATACACATAACTACTCTGCACTAGTATCCAATTTATTATGGATATGCCATAAATAACTCTAATCAGAATTTTCTAAATTCATTAATTTTTAATTTACTACAACATTTTTGTTGATTATGGATTTAATAGTCTGCACATCACACAGGAAAAAGAGTCCACTGCCACTTTTTCATCATTATCATATGGCTTCTAAGAGCAGCAACCAATGAGTAAAGCTTAAATTATTTACTGTAGTTCATCACTGTAACCCTTTGAAAATTATCTGATATGAGCACTCATTTCAACTGCTTTTTTATTACCTAAATAACATCCAAGACTTCCACATGATTTACATTGCTTTACTTGGGGCTCTAATTGCCTTTTGACATATTCTCTTTCCTTTGGAAAAGGAAACCAGAAGGAGCATCTTTTGAACTTACAGGCAAGTTCCAGATGTCATGGACCACAACTCCCAGAGTTTTTTGCTACTGACCATGCTGGGATTGGGCTGATAGATACAGAAGTCCAAAAGAACTGGAGAGCAATATGCCTACCTCAGATGTAATATGCTGTGAAGGCAAAATAAACACTGAGATGTGCCATGACAAAAGATTGGTAGAATGTTAGAACATTTGAATCACTTCACAAGTCACAGGTTTACTGAAACAAATATAACCAAGAATGGTTGATCAATCTCTGATAGGTTCCTTAGGTATCTCAGAGACAGCTGAAACTGGTTCTAGAAGCAAGTCTACAGAATAATTTATATTTATTTATTTAGTTTATTTTTATCATTAAATTTGTATGCCACCTCACTCCCAACAACTCTGGGCAGCTCACAAGTAAAAACATTTTTAAAAAATACAATCAGAAATAAGGAATAAAAGATAGCAAGATGACAGAAACCAGATTGGAATGAAAAAAAAAAATCCAAGGGGCTTCAGTCATCCTCGCTAAATGCCTGGGAGATGAGCCAGTTCTTCACGCTACTTCAAAAAACCAGTATATATTTCCAGATGCTCCTCTGGTATAGGTATATCAGTATTTGAGAGGTGCCATATTTCCTGGTTGCTAATAGGTCCCAAATGTGTTTCTGGAGTTAGTTCACCATTTCAGAAACTGAAGTGAAGAACATTTGCTAACCGGATCCTGTCCCTATGTACTACTATTAATTTGAGTACCACCATTGCTTTTGAGGGGGGAATAAAATTGGCAAACACGGCCTGTTTACTCTCTTGGTTCTAAGCACAAATTCTGAGAGTTCCAAAGGCAAGTGGACCTCAGTGAAGTCTCTCCTCCATTACACTGATTATGGCAATTATATATTGCTTAATTTATTAATCCTAATAATCTTCCAAGGAGTAACACAACAGTAGTGAAATTTAGAGAATCATATATTGGATATATACTAAATATATCCAAAAATGCAAAGGAATTCTTGGAAGCTTGGTATTCACACAAGGCAACAATCAACAAACACATAGAGATAAACAGCATCTACACACTATTCAAAAGAGACAATAGAAAAGAAAACCAAAGACCAGAACATCTCTTCACCAGCAATCATCACCCAGATAAGCAGAGGTTACCAGCAGGCACACAACCAAGCAGTGAGCAATACCCTAATCAAGGAACTACCAGAGGAAAAAATAAAACAAAACCCCCACCCTCACCAACACTGGCAGGGCATGCCACAGTATACAAACAGAGAGCAAACCCCATCTCATTCTAGCACTGAAGATGTTACCTAGCTGGGTAACAAAACGTTTGCAAGAAAAGAACCAAGCTCAGAGAACCCCAAGGACTCCACAGTTCAACCCTGAGCTACACATATTTGCCTCTATTGGGGCCAAATAATGGTATTGCCAACTGTGCTACAGGTAGTCCCTGAGTTAAGAAGGCCCAGGTTACAGATGACCCATAGTTAAAATGGAGCCTATTGTAACAAAATTCGAATTAAATACACAATGGTCCAAGTTAAATGCACAATGGTTTAACTTCATTACACAATACTACTTATACAGTATTATACAATAATACTGTTCCGGCTTACATACAAACTTATCTTAAGGACAAACCTTGGGAACGGAACTCATTCTTAAACTGGGGACTAACTGTATTTGAATTTTACCCCATTGATCTAATGAGCTATCTTTGCTTCTTCTTTCTCCCAAGATAGCTATCTTTTCCTTTTGTATATTTCAAAGTTGCATTTCAAACTTCAAAAGCCCTCTGTCCTGCTTCTCTCCACATAAGTTGAGACTTGCTTGTCAAATTTAACACTGAACACTAAATAGATTCAGTGTCAAAGTTGAACACTGCATATATTCTGTTTACCATTCAATTCATGGGCTCAACTTGGGGTCCCCAGACTTTCTGAGCAGATTCAGAATACTGAGAATTAATTATATGGCTGCCATGGTGGGCATGGTCAGTCACAAAACAGTTATTTACTAGGTAGGCACACTTCAAAATAAAACATTGGGTTGCAACTCCTAACATTTATTTATTTGTTTTATTTATTTACATTTCAAATTTGTCACCACCCATCTCACTGCAGAATGATTCTGGGCGGTTTCCAGCAAAAACAAAATAAAATTAATTAAAATAGATAAATATTAATTAATTAATTAAAATATGCTACAATAACAAACTTCCGATATAATACTTCCAAGAGGCTGATGTTAATTAGGTGTTAATAAACTCAGGGAGTGTCTTCAAGGCACCAGCCATCCCCAGGGCAGTTGTGTCTTTCTCGCCCCACGCAAGTTGGTAGAGCCAAGTCTTCAATTCCCTCCAGAAAATTGGGAGGGCAGGGGCCCGCCTCACCTCTGGGGGGAGTGTATTCCATAGGGCGGAGGCAACAGCAGAGAAGGCTCTCCTCCTATGACCTGCCAGTCGACATTCTCTCACCAATGGGATCCGCAACATGCCTTCTCTGCCGGACTGGGTGGGACAGGTCAATGTAATGTGGGTGAGACGGTCCCTCAGGTAACCTGCACCCATGCCATTTAGGGCTTTAAAGGTGATAATCAACACCTTGAATTGGACCTGGAAACAAACTGGAACCCAGTCCAGCTCCTGCAGCAAAGGTGTTGCACGTGCCATCCTTGGGGCACCCAAGATTGCCCACATGGCCACATTTTGAACCAGCTGTAGCTTCCGGATACTCTTCAAGGGTAGCCCCATGTAGAGCACATTGCAGTAGTCTAAATGAGAGATGATCAGGGCATGAGTGAAAGACTAGAGGGACTCCTGATCCAGGAAGGGGCATAACTGGCATAACTTATATTTATCATTTACTCTAAATATACCTGTAGGGTATATGCAGGATTCAGGCACTTATTGGAAATAAAGATCATGCTTGGTGCTAGTGTTTTACAGCACAATAAGTTAAATTTTAATTAAAAGAATCTAAAACAAAATAAAAGCAAATCGATGTTACAGCTGTCCTTGGGCACATGTTCTTGCCCACAAGGCCACTCTGGGGACCCAGGGAAAAGAGCAAGGATAAAAAATGTCCAGGTCATCACTCCCATTTGTTGCTCCAAAACACCCCAAAATAGATGGGGCCAAGGATCTTGGTTTTGCTTGCAAAATGGATGGGGGAGGGACTTGAGCACCTGTTTCATTCATAAAATTCCCATTCTTGCAAATGGGCCTTGGACCCACTCATTTTGGACTGTTTTCTCAACAGACTATACAAAGACGAATGCAGGCCAATGGAACTTGTGCATCCCTGGACATAGAGGCACTTGTTTCTTGTAAACTTAACACTGCTTTTATTACCTATCACAGTGTACCTATCACAATGATAAAGAAGACAGTGACTGAATTCTCTCATTAGTCTAAAGTTTACCTTAAGGTCACACAGTGTTATGCCATAAACTCTAATTTATAAATCACACATCACAATAAGTCAAAAGCACATCATGGCTTAATGTGGTTCATGAACCAAGCCACAGTAGATAAGGAAACCTGATATTAGTCAAGTGCAGAGACTCACTACATGGGCATTTCTGGTCTACCACCATATAGTCAATCAATTGATCAATCAATGGCAGTGGCAGGGACAGCCTGCATGTCAAGAACATCCTTTCTCCATGGCCCAGCATCTTATTCGTAGTATGCCAGCCTTCTGAGCCAGCCTAATGTTTCAGACTGATCCTCCTAGTTCAGCTAAAATTAAGCTGGTGCCCTCAGATCCAGGCAGCATGATCAATGGCAAGGCTTGTCACAGTTCTAGCTGGCCACTTCTGAAAGATGTATATACCATCTTTCCTCCAAGAGCTCAAGACGATATAGCCTGCACTGCTTTCTTCTGTTTCTCATACAACTCTGTGAGTAGGTCATTCTGGGAGAGAATGACTGGCCCAAAGTCACCTGGTGACCTTCCATGCTGAGGACAGACTAGAACATAGATCTCCCCCATCCTAGTCCAACACCATAACCACTATAACTGCCTTACTTAGAAAATGCTTTTAAAGTCTGGAAGATATTTAAACATATCAGAAAGGCATCCTCAGTTCTTAAGAATATTAAGATTTTTTTGTCCATTCCTTATTCACAGAAACCAAGCTAATCAGTCACTTATTCATAATCTAATGTGGAAGAAGATTTATGTACTGAAAGTTTGAGGGCTGACATCATTAAAATGCTAAAGCAAAAGTTTGCTTCAGACAAGTTTGCAACTCTTGTTGTTACGTTAACAAGTAATCAAAAATCAAATTCCTCCTAACTGTATTTATTCAGCATTAAGCCAAAATTATTTTAATTCCCTCCACCAGTTTAAATTTTGTTATGGAGAACTTACTCACTTGAACATGAACTACAAAAGTTTTTGAATGACTAGGATGACTTTGAATAACTTTTCTATCTACACTCCTTTTGCCCATACAATTTTTAATCTTTGTAATTTTGGTGGTGGAAGTATTCCAAACTTGCAAGTATTCATTCATGCTTTTCTTTTGGTGAATTATTGAAAAAGTTGTTTTAACTTACAGAGTTTTAAAGTTCCCATTTTATTCAATGCAGAGAGAAGTAAGCAAATGTTGTAGCACAAATCATTTCTTTGTACACAGTGAAGACAGAAGAGAGCCTCAGCTTTTCTCTTAAACTGATTGAAAAGAAGCCAAACCAAGAATAATTACTCTGCCCCCCTCCATGGGATAAAACTACTCTATATGGGTATCCTGAGCAACATTACTATGGTAACCAGACCGAACAGATTTATCTAAGGGCATTTTTCAGAAGACTAGCAGGAGCAAAAAGCATTTTCTAAAGCCTATTCATACATTTATACAACTCCTTCCCCTACCCCACGGATACAATCATAACAGTTTCAAAGAGAAATATTTTTTAGCAATGGCAGTGATTTATCAGCCCTGCAGAGGGGGGAAAAAAGTCACTCCTATAATACAGCTGCAAGAGACCCATCATACTACTGATGTATATATTTGTGTATTATTAAAATTGATAAGTCCTCACTTGTGTGAGGAGGGACAGAGAGGTATGAAGACATTTCTGGGGTCATTCCCCTAATAAAATGAAAATCATGCATGACAGTTCAGTGCTGGGAGTAACCCACATTCAGATGACACAAGACTGTACAAATAACATGGGAGTTTTGCCCGTAAGAATAATAATAGTTCAATCTTGGAGGAGGATCAAGAGATAACATTATAGCTTATAAACCGTCAACTGAAGGAGCAATGAGAATTTCATGTTAATACTAGTCCAAGTTTTTTGTTTGTTTGTTTTGCTTTTTAGGATAAATTAAAGGATATATTTATGTAGAAGGAAGAGAACTGATAAACTATTTTCTACAACTGTTGGGAAATAAGGTTTTAAATACCATGCATACCTTCTGTTCAAGGTATCATACAAAGAATATAAAATGAGTTTTATATTGATTATACTTTGCACTAGATATGTATATTCAATGTAGAAACCATTTCCTATTCAGGAATGAAGATTACAGAAACTTGAGCACTGATACACAATCAATTCAGCATACTATACTACAATTTAGTTTAGATTAACTGAGTTCCCTTAAAAATAGGTATGCCAGGTTATATGCTTTGGGGATAATACTGTCACTTGTTAAAATGTGCTTTTCACAACTCCATAAAATGCAGAATTTGAAATGTGCTGCTGGTTTTCCCTGGCAATGAACACAAAATCATTGGAAAAACTGTACTAAGTGAATTTCTGTCTATCATACTACCGTCAAAGACCTAGAAGTAAAAAGTGGACTCTGTTGCGAAATAATAATTTAATATCCTTTCTGAAGATTGAAACTACAGATGAATAGAACTTTCTTAGTTTTGCTTTATCCAACTGTTATGAACTTTTGGAACACTGAAATATAGTATATATAATTTGTCATCAAATCTTCTCTTCTTTGCTAAAATTGTTTCATTTAAGGTTAGAGATCAATGCAGTATAAAACTTTTACACTTTACTCATTTCCAAAAAGAGGTTTCATACATGATATTGATATATGAACATCTAAGATATTTTAAATGGAAACTATAAAAATCATGATAATGTTGAAAACATGTGTATTGTAAAACACATAATTCCCTTTCCTGGTTAAAAAAAAAACACCCAAATTTATTGCCTATAAATTTGCCTAAAGGACAACATTCTACATGCAATGAACCAAGTAAAATTCATGAAATAGTTGCATTAAGTATGGAGTAATCATATAGTCTATATATATCTATATAAAGAGATCTGGAATGTGCTCTGCCTCCTAGCTGGAGTTATGTCTACTAAATATCAATGCTTTTTATCCATGAAAACATCTCAATAGAAACGATGAAAAAGATAGATACAGTTGCAGAAATGACTTAACTCTAACTTAAAAGTGGATGGAGACTACAGGGCTTAATTCTCTTAAATTCCCTTGAGAAGTGCCAGCAAATTTGAACAGCTACTTCTGTTAGTTTTAGTTTCAGTCATAATGGAAATTGCATTTTTTTTTTAATCTGATGGTATTTTCTGCATTTTTCAAAGCAGTTATCATCACATTGTTCATAAATTTTTTGGTAAGTAAATGAAATTCCATACTATTGACTAAGGCTGCCCCTAAACTGTAAATTCTCTTGCATCCATTGGGATTTGCTCTATAGGATCAGGCTGAAAATTGCAAACTAGCAGCAGAGGGCAAGTCAGTGAAATATGTCAACAGCTAGCATAAACCACAGTACTTCCCCGGAACCATAAAACAGGATATACTTGACTAACACCGCTTTCAGAGCTAACGTTGAAATGTTCCATTACCCATTAAGTAATTATGATGCGTGAGACAGATATGTGACCCAGTTCATGAAATTCAGCAATGCACTATCACCTGAACACAAAATTCATTGCATCTCAGAGATGTTTACAAATCTATGCACAACTTTGTTTTCAGGTTTAGTTATACTTGCTTAAAAGACAAGAAAGGCACTTAGGATATACATATAAGTAAAACATTGCATCCAAATGAATCACTTGCGCACTGAATCACTTGAGCTAATAAAAATATTCTGCCAGTTATTTTCCATGCTTACTCTCTAGAACTACAAATATTATTTTTAAGTATTTATGAAAAAAAATCATAAAATGCAACCCCCCAAAAAAGCTTGTGATGTTTTGTTAACTTAACAACTAGGAACTTAAATTTGGAGTGTCATTCATGTCTATAGCCTCACAGTATCAAGCTCTAGCAATCAAGATTTTACCTTGAAACCATTTAGAAAAAAAAGTTTAAAAACTTCTTACCTTGAAGAAGCTCCGGAGAAAATACATTATGCTAAGCATTTTTGGAATAAGTAATAAGGAGCTGCTCAATCTTTAGAACATCCAAGGCCTGTGAGAATTCCTACACCCCTGCTGTGTCTTTAGTTACATGCTTTCTTGTTGCTATTTTGGACAGACTTAGTACAAGAGAATCATATGAGCCATGCCAGGAGCTTATGCTAAGGAGTTGCATAACAATTAGGACTTATCTGTGCTGGCTGAACAGTGCAAACAGGTTTGTTCACAGTTTGCTGGTCCCAGGGTACTTCTACTGGGCATGCTCAGAATACTAACCATTGTATTTGCTAAATGTAAAATAAGAAGGACCATTTTTAACTCATCCAAAGGAACTGGTAGTCAATGAGACTCGAAGAGAAAGTACATTGTTGGTTATTTACATCCTATCTTCCTCTGCCCCTCCTCCTCCACATTTTATTTTTGCCAAGAGTTACCTCAATTAGCAAGTATTTAACTCCTTATTTCGTTTCTCCTCATCTCAATCCTTAGCTCAGGGCATATAATAATAATTGTAAAAGACATATACTGAAACCCACCACAAAAACAGCTTGAAGAACCCTCTCCAAAAGCGTGCTTTTATGCATTTCATTGTCATTCTACCCTTTCTCCAAATAATTTCAGGTGGTTTTGTCCTTAGAAGAATGAAGTAGAGTAAGCTGAAGAAGAATATGATGTAGTTATTTTGGTATTTAGTTAGGACCAGATTCAAGTCCCCATCTCAGCTATGTGACTTCTCAGCTGAAGTATTACCTCCTTGACCCAAGCATTAGCAGAAATGCTTCTAAATTCCAGCATCGACCTTTCCAAATATCCTTCCAGGCTGGATTTCTATTCATTTCACTTGTGCTTGAGAGGAACGGCTTTTAGGGGAAGGGTGTGGAGAGGATGCTGTATACTGCATCTGCAATTGTATTGCATAGAGAGAACCTTCTTTTTCTGCTATTGGTTTTGTCTTCATGAAGAATGAGGAATTATAAAGACAAAATTAGAGCAAGTGAAATTGGCTTGCTAGAGATAACGTTACTTTGAGGCATTCCTGGCCTGTTGAACATGAGAGCACTGAGTTCCTTCAGCTTTCCCATCAGGAAAGGCAAAGTGAGAGTCAAACTTTGATAGTCATCACTTTCAGATACTGGGAATGCCTTGAAATGGCCCTTCCTAGGGGTATCATCCATCTTTCCTCACTTTTCCCATTTGGTTCTTTGGGGACTACATGATGTCAGTAGACATGATTTAAGCCTCTTAAACAAGGCTGTTGGATAGCATTCCACTGATGCAATAAAGCCAGAGTAATATTGACATTTCACTGTGCTTATCAACACAATTTAGGACTGAACATGAATTAGTATCTGTGCTTAATGAGATTTACTCTTTGTTTTCCACCACAAGCAGTCCAAGTATCTTTTTTGCTGCTTTGTCTCCTGGATCTATCCAGAAAACTAAAAGACCCTTGGTCCCGGGATCTTTGGTCAGGAAGAAGCAGTAAGCATGCAATCCTGTGCAATGCTCTAGCAACATCTGTATTTATAAGAAGTAGATCCATAAGATGTCTCAGGTGGACAACCTTATTCAGTATACCAGTCCTGCAGAGGATACATCCTCCATAAATGCTAAAGGGACTATCTCAGAACTGAGGCTGTGAGCCAACAAAGAGATGGAAGGATAGAGAATAGGAATAGACGTAATGCTACCCAAAACAGCACTGAAAAGAAATAAAGAAATCCTTCATGTGTCTGCCTATACTTTCCCTGCCAATTTTACTTTAGTGGTTCTAGTTCTCCCAAGGCTTTTTTGGACATTGGGCCTGAATTCCTACTATATGTCCAGTCAGACAAAATGTGTTTCTTATGGTGCTTGTATCTCTGAAAACTTCAGCCAGAACTGTCCAAGGACAAACATCTAACTTCCTCCTTCTCTGATTCTGTCCTCCTCCATCATTGGAAGAGGACAATGATGGTAGCTGTAGAATACCTAAAAATTGTCAGCTAGCCAGCTCACCGCTCATTTAAGAGTAATCCTTTAGTTGCAGGTTCCTAGATCTGCTATAATGACAACTGTCTGTTATAAAACCTGCAGTGAGGAATTCTAAGTACTAAGTTTCTAACACATCTGGAAGGTACCAGGTTGGTGCCCAAGCATACATGAAGAAAAGCTGGCCTACTACAAGCCCTACCTGGTACAAACACTTAATTCATGCACTTTCTGTGCTATATTAGTTCACAGAATGTATGAGTTGGAAGGGATCTCATCTAGTCCAGCCCCCATGCTCTGTGCAAAAATCTGAGAAACCCTCCCTTACAGGTGACTATCAGTTTGAAATTCTGGTGAGGGGGAATTCACCACTCTTCTGGGTAGATTGTTCCAATGCTTAGCAGCTGTAACTATCAGAAGATTCCTTCTAATATTCAGCCCAATCCTGTCTTGTAATTTCAAGCTGTTCATCCTTGTCCTGTCCTCAGTTTTAACACAGACCAGGTTCTCCTGCTCTTGCACATAACAGCATTTCAGTTATTTGCAGATAATATTATATCTCTCTCCAGTCTTCTCTTTTGAAAGTGAAACATGCCTAGATGTTTTAACAGTCAGTCACAGGGGTTGCTTTCCAGATTCCTTTTTTATATTGTTAGTTCTCTGAACTCACTCCAACTTCTCCATGTCCCTTTTAAAGTTTGGTGCCCAGAACTAGACACGTACTCCCAGAGCAATGTAAGCAATGCAGAGTATAATGGAAATATTACCTATCATGTTCTGGTAGCAATTCCTATGTTAATGCCTAAAATATGTTGGTTTTTATTTGCCTGATTTTGTAATGTCTTCCTCAAAGCCATCCAGGGATTTCATGGCTGATCTGAAATTTAAATCCTATCATTGTGGAAAGCTCCAACTGCCAACTGTCACCATGGTGGCCCAAGATCATACTACTAGAATGTTGGGCACTAGAGTGTATAGAGTGGTACAAAGAGTGTGACCAACTCTGGATTACTTGCTATTACTAATTTCCATGTTCAGGGAGAGAGAATATAGGAGATGGGTAGGCTGAGGAAGCAAAATTTGGAGGGCCAGAAATTCATTGTGGAAAAAAAAACATGGAGGCAGAGGAGAAAAAGGAAAAGGAAGTCAAGTGAAGGAGAACATTAGAAGCAAGAAGTTAAATAGACTGGTAGTATGCAAAAGATTGTTGCTCAGCCTGGGCATGATGGTAACTTGCTGCTGCTGCTGCTGCTGCTGCTGCTGCTGCTGCTATCACTAACAGATTGGCAAGGGAAGGGGAGTAGAGGGAAGAGGAGCACGTAAAGTGAAGGAGCACGCTTGGCCTGCGAGAGGAGAGATGGATAGAGTGTGAGAATATCAAAGGAGACAGTTATAGAGAGTTATACACATGAAAAATAAGAAACTGACAATTTTATGTATGAGACTGAACTTGAACATGTTCTCCTTGCTCAGCACACAGTGGCTGAGTACAGTTTTGCAACCAATATACTGGTGTGAGTGCTACAGGGCTGTGGACATTTGATATAATGCCTTGCCAAAATGTTTTGTCCATTACTATGATTTTAGCTTGATTCAAATCCAGTGTGCAATGGGCTAGATAAATTTCATTTTGCCTTATCTAGACATTAGAGGAAGTATAACTTGGGTGAGAAGGATAAGGCAATTGATGGAAAGTGGCAACCTCCTGCTTCATCACCATGGTTGGGAGAATAAGGGGTGGTGTTAGAGGAGAAGGAAAGAAGCCATCATAAATGGAGAAGTGGTTCAGACTCAGTAGTGTGGCTTTTTGGGCCCTGCTGTTCCCATACTGCTGCTAAGTATGAAGGCTTTTTGAAGACTTTTGGTGGGAGTTTATTAGATTTATAAACTGGGGAAGAAGTTGATCCAATATCAGAGTGAGAGTGCAAGCCAGCCTTTGGGAGAGGAAGGTTGAGGGCAGGTTTGGGCTTCCTGACGTGTGTGAGGTATAGTGTGTGGATTCTGGATGTGGGATAGAAATTTTATTTTATTTTATTTATTGTCTAGTAGAGCAGCATATTTACTTGGGTTAGGTGAGTGGAGATTGGTACATGAGGGGTGGGAGTGAAATTACCTTCTTAGGTAGAACTTTCTCACCTAAGGAAATAGCCTCACCCAGACCCCTCAGAACACAGATCGAGGCAATGGATGGGTAGAGATCCCTCAAAGTGTTCTGTCAGGTCTATGTGAGTGTTTGTGAAAGACACCCCACCTCATTCCTGCTACAGGCCTCTCAACATATCAGAGGGAACCATTGGGAAAAGCTATACTATCCCTGGACCCAAGCAGGTCTGCTGGAAATATGCCTCTTGGATGCCTTGCGCGTGATTAATAGTATATTTTTTCAGCCTCTGCTATATTTTCTTTATGTTTAACTGGAATGACAGCTAAGAATAATTTTCTTTACCATGCTCTTATGAAAGGGGCAGAGCATTCCTAACACCATCAGAAATAGCAGCTCAGAAAGCTGCTTTTATTCTAATAATTCTGCTTGCCTCAACTAATAAGGCAGAAATTAAAGACATGAGCATCTCTCTAATCCTTTCCTTTTGGGTTCTCTTCAAAGAGGGAGGGAGGAAATTTATACCAGCTCTGCATTTGTACTGCTTTTGGGGACCACCTGGTCCCAGAGGTCACAGGATTGATGTTGCTCATACTATCTCCCCTGAGCTTTGGAAATTAAATTTGTCAATAAATCACTGTCAGTGAGTAAACCAGAACATAGTGTTATCTATACTGCACTGCAGGAGATTTGGCACTATTAAATCAGTTTGTCACTCAAGTAGTTTAGTAAAAGCTGAAGCCAAAGGAAAACAAAATTATTGCACTGGTATTCTTAAGCAGTAGATAATTGCATAATAGATGTCAATTCATGCAACATCAGGCAGAACACGTGTGGTTGCCCATTGGGTTCTTTTCCTCCCACACATACTCTTGATTCAGTAAGCACATTACTTGATTGCTCATTGCTTGGTTGTGAATGAAGAGGTACTATGACTTACTTGTCTTAAACAGGCAATTGACACTGTCAAAACTGACCACTATCGAGTACAGATAGACAAAGTGTGGCCCTCAGCTGAGCTGTCTTCCACCATTCATTAAAGTGGTAGGAAGTACAGAACTTGATTATGATGCAAGGCATGGTGCATGAGCAAGCTGTGGTTTGACCACATTGCCTATGTTGTTGGGAAGGGCAATATCTTAAGGGTGTAGTTTTCTTGTCACTTAAATCACACACATACATTACCTCATCCAACTGTTTGCTACTGGGGAAAAAATCATTCCCAGCAACCTTCAGAAGTGATATGTAAAGGCAGCATGAGTTCTCAGCATGCAAAGAAGGGAGATGTAAATATGGATGGAAGTTGGTATATGTTTGTATGCATGTATGTAGACAAGCATAGCATCCAAGCCACTATCCATGACCACATGCAGCTCTTGGTTGCTAAAGGTAGGCAATCTTGGTTTGTGTGTGTGAGAGAGGGAGAGAGAAAGTATAGATTCAAACTTGTGCAGATCACTTCTGTGGGATACACACACACAAAGTGCTGTAAATAAATGTAGTATTATTTAATGTTTTTTAATATATTAAAAGGCTACAGATGAAATTCAGTTGGCTTCTAATAAACTAATAAACTATTAAAGGCTGTGTCTTCAACAACTTGAGCCATTAACAAGATGACATTTAAATTCAGCTCATGTGACTAGAGATTGGCAAATTTTTAAGCACAAACAAGTATCAGCTCAGTTTGCACGATTAAATAGAGTGGAAATAACTTCCAGAGCTTTTTGCAACGTGGCTCTAAAAATATAGGAACACTACTTTATATAGCTCAGGTGTTTAGTCTATCAAGAACTGCCTCCTCACATTGGCAGAAACTCTCCAAGATTTCAGACAGAGCGCTTTCCTCTCATTTAATCTTTTTTCTTTCTCTTTTAAGCTGGGGACACTAAGGACTGAAACCAGGAGCTTTTGCATCCAAAGCACTGGCTGTTCTACTGAACTGTGTCCCCTTCTTCTTGTCTATAAGTAGATCCTTAAATATGAATTAGAAGATGAAAAAGTCTTTTATTTTCATTCATACCATTCCATCATTAGAGTTTACTCCTTAGAACTGCAATCCAAATCCTGTGCTGAAGTCAGTAACTGCCCTGCTTTAACGATCCCAAACTGATCTGCTTTGTTTAGCAGAAAGGAAGGCTCTGACCATCGCACATGCCTCTTTTTCACATGCGTCTTAAGGAGCCTATAAGAGGACCTGGAGAGAGCATTCACAAGTGTAAAGGAAGGAAGGAACAGCTGCCAAGTATGACAGAAGTCACTCTCAAAAGGTTTTGAAAGGTTCAAGACCTCTTGTTTCCAAGGGGACACCATCAAGCAGAGAATAATTAAACAACCATTATCTTATTTCACAGATAAATCAGAGGCCAGTTCTTGTCTACTCTAAGCAGCAGAGTGCTTGAAAACAACAACCCAAAAGGGTACGATAGCCTACGCAAAGAGATAGTCACTCTTAGGACATAACTTTTAAGGCTGAATTAGGCTGGTTCTGTAAGAAAGTAAGTAAGAAAACTGAAGATTAGTGCTGGTCTTGTGTGAATTTCAGTGGGTAATAATGCTGAAGAAAGACTCATAGAAGGACAAGTTCTGGGAACCTTCACTCTGGCACCGAAAACTATTCTGAAAGGGCACAATGAATGAAGGAGGGCGGGAGCTATTTCCATTCTAGAGAGAGATGCATGAGGATGACCTTTTATTTTTCCTTTCACATGTCTGCACTCCATTTTGCACATTCATTAATTTCCTAGTGAAGCAGTCCTAGCAGTACGCAGAACATAACCTTCTAGGTTTCTAATAAAAACTAGAACACTTTAATGAAAACGCCAAGATTCCAGTCCTATAAATACTTACTCAGGACTAAGATGCACTTTTGAGTAGAATTTACAAGACTGTGCTGTAAAAGAATTAATCCAGTTAACATTTTAGGGAGAACAACTGAAATCCATTTCGAAGTTTATCTCACGTGGGAGGGCATATCTTTAATATGTAAATGCAGGAAATATGCATTAGGAAAAATTGCAATATAAACCTTTCTATATTTAATTTTGTCCCATATCAGGCCTAAATACATCTTTTTAAAATGTTCAAAAATCAACAACGTATTAAAAATAGTAAAATAAAATAACAATTTGCTTGCTAACAAATTTCCATCCACCACTGAGATTATGAGATTTCACCCCAAATGAAAATTTCTTTTGAACAATACTCCAGCCCAGATTTTGATCAACCTCCAGAGGAACAGAAATCTTTAGCTGTGGAACAGTTAATGAATTCACCTCTGTATGATACTACTGTTCTCTATTGATGTTGATGCACATTTTGATAGGAGATTGGTTGTCTCTTAATTGTATAGCGTTCAACCTACAGGTGCTGATGAACAAAAGTTCAATTAACATTAACTTGCCAGAAAATTTGGTACTGTTGTTTCAACAGTAATAGAACACTTTTTCAACAAAAATGCCAAATATTATATAATTAATTTGTGGTGTTTAAGAAATAGTTCCACCTGAATTTCTTAATGGATTTGGGGGTTCCAAATGATCACATCTTGTTTCTAGTCTAGTGAAATTGGAAGAGAGGCAGAGCAAAGTGTGGGATAGACCCCCTTAGTGACAATCAAAGGATTTATTGTCTGAAATGGAGTTAAATGTTGACTCTGTTGGAGGTCCAAATCCAATGGTACTGACACTTTATGACCTACTCATGACCTACTGACCACAAGGAGCAGTGGGATATAGATGGGGATTTAATTATATACTTTATCTTTGTCTATCACTTTGCCTGCTCTTTGTCTAAGAGATTGCTAATTGAGGTCACTTCCTTCTGCCTTTCTTCCTAGGCACGTACACACAGAGCACATTATCTCTGACTTTCCTCCTAGAAGGATGAAGCTAGCTAGATGCTAGGTATTGTCTATCCCTTTAAGGCATTTCCAGCAAATAAATCTCCTTTCTATTATAATTTTTAAAAACCTGCTTCACTAAACCTTGCTCAGGTTAATTACCCTTTTCAAGAATGTTCACATGCATAATTCAGTCCTTAACTTAACATTAGGACCAGATTGAAACATATTGCTCCATCTTCTCCCTTCTGGAATATAAAGACATTTCAAAAATGAATAACAAGCATAACTTGACTCAGTTCCTAAACATCAGGATGATAAATTTCTTTCAATTTATGTAAGATTATCCTCTTTGCTGGGCCTCAGGCTCAATAAAGCCAAAGTTCTTTGCAAAATGACAAATTCTGTATCTTGGGAATACAGTCTAACATCACATTAGTACTTTACACAACTTTTATCGTTTCAAGCAGCTCTATAATGAACTTTCTATTAGAAAGAGCTACCCATCAGACTATTATGCATGGACCTTTACCAAACAGCTAGTCCTCAGTGATGAAAGGTTCTAAACAAAACCTTTTTCTAGGAAGTTGAGCACTTCCCACTGCCAAGCATTCCCTAAAGAAAATGCCAACCAATTGCTCATATACTGATAATGAAAGTTCCTCGTGGCAACAGAGAAACTCAAGTGAACTGAATATACAGTCTGGTCTTCAACATTTTAGTTTTCTGGAACAACACAGAATGAGGCTCAGAAGCTTATTGTCTCCTCCGATATAATCCTGTATGTGATTTTATATAGCTGGCCAGTGGAAATGCCAGTTGCTGCTCTCTCATTGGAGCCATGCCATCTACTGTTTATTGCCAGGCAGCTGAAATCACACTTTCTGCTCATCATTCATTGCTTTGTTTCAAGTCTGCATTTAATAGACTGGGCATCGGATTCTAGGAGTTACAAAGGCCTATTCTGGCAAACCTTTATAAAGCCATCTGCAAAAGTTATTCAGATCAACTCCATGTGATATATCTTAGACATATGGTTCAGAACAGAATGTTATGCATACACTCTTCTTTCCTTTCTTTTTCTCCCTTCCCCCCATCACATTCAGTGCTGTGTTCTTAAATCAACAGTGTACTATGGCATTACCAGTATAACACGATAATTTGTTGCTTTTTATTTGATTCTCAGTAAGAGAGGAAAGTGACAAGGGATGAAATTCCCTTCTATTCACTCATCACAGGATTGAAATTCAGTTAGAACCATGTTTCTGGCTGTATTATTGTAACCCACATAATCAAAGCCACAGATTGGGATGAAAATTAATGGGATAAAGAATATGTTAAGTTAGAGAACGTTTCAGTCCTTTAAAGGGAACACTACAAGTTCTCAGCACTGTGCCACACACTCACAAACTCACATTGTGCTCACTAGGATACTGCTGTTAGCCAGAATGCAGATGGCAGATGTTGAGATGGGGACATAGTGTGTCATTGGCAGTCCCAAAATCTTTCTACCTATGCCCGCCACATTTTTTCTTCTTTTGGAGAACAAATCTCTAGATGCTATATTGCCTACCTAAAAGTAGTCTGGCAAGATGGAATGCTGTAAAGACGCTGATTTAGATAGAAAGACAGTTATCCAATCAGAAGTCACAAAATAAAATAACAAAAAGAACAAAGAATGGAATGAACACAAAGAAAAGAAAGAAATTTAGTAATAATGGAAAACTGAAAAACAACAGGATTTCACTGATGAGAAACAGTGACGCACATATCATCAATAGATAAATAGAATAGGAAAGAAAAGCCCAGGTGGGAAAAAAGAAGGTTGTTCTGTCTTTGAAATATTGAACTTTAAGTAAGCAACCCTTAGAAAATAGCATGGAAATAAGATAAAACATTAATAAACTTAGACATTAAAAAGAATATGTATATATAACACTTAAGCATAGTTATAATACTTTTATATGTAGTGACTGAATAAACAAACCTAAAGGACACGGAGGTACAAAGGGCCTAAAAGTGAATGAAAGAATCATTAGGTTAAAGCCTGATTTCACTGTGATTAGAACAGACCCACTTAATCCATAGGATAAATGGAATTAAGTAATTGAAGTCACTAGAACTGTTCCAGTCTAACTAGAGATATTTGAGGTATATACCATATATTTCTTTTATATTCTTAGGATCAGCTGTTCTCAATTTCATTCAAAATAGCATATATCTTTGAATGATTTGTACAAATTCGGATGGTTCAAGAATGTGAAGTAGTTTTGCTGAAAAATAAACATGGAAACAAGATTAGTAAAGCTCACAAAGAGAGATTAAAAATCAAATACCATAGGAAAGCTTCATATTTAAGCATTTCAGAAATGCATAACAATCTAGGTTGATTGAATTTACAGATTTTTTTATTTTAGAACAAGATGTGTTATGTTTATTCAGAAAGGCTAGGTAAGAAATATAACTATGTAATATACTTTCTGTGCTATAACAATTGAAAAGAGAAGTTGACAATTTATGCTTATTTTGCCCAACTTGCTGGTGAATGGAAAATGTCTGCATGATGAAAATAATTCATTTTAGTTGCAGTTTTGACTGCTACAATTAGAAATAATTAAAAATAGTATTGGATAAACCAGTTCTACTTGAAACTCCACATTTTTCATATTTGATTATATGAAGGCAGAAAAGGCTTCCCACTTCATTCAATGGGCTTCCAGTCTTCCAAAAACCATAAGATTGTTGACGTTCTCAACATTTTGCATAATAATCTTTTCATATGAGGGGATTATTTACTTCTTTCCTGATTGCTTGTTGCAATCACTGAAAAGAAAATTTAACAAAGATTTGCATTCGTTCTTTTTGTTAATGAACAATTTTAAAAACTCAGCATATCACACAATACCTAATTTGATAATATTTGCATTAGAAACATTTCCATTTGTCTTCAGTATAGAAGATGAAGGGCAAACCTAAATTTGTTCAGCAATGAAGTTTGAAGAAGTGAGTCAAATAGAAAGATTAGCAGATAATCAAGTGTTTGGCAGCTACCTGGGAGCTTTTAAAAAACTAAAATGTGAAATTGCAAAAATATGTAATATGTCTTTAAAGCTATTTCTCCACTAGTGACTTAATAAGGCTCAGTGAGAGTTAACACTGACCGTATTAACATGCTATCCTCCATCCTTGAGCTGGCAGAGAAGCATGCCAGGATAAATTGCATTACCCTGCCCTTATCGAAGAACCCTGTTCTGCCACAAGAATGAGGCCAGTAAGTGCTGCTAGCCTTAGCCACCCTCTGGGGGAGATGGGCAGCATATAAATTAGATAGATAGATAGATAGATAGATAGATAGATAGATAGATAGATAGATAGATAGATAGCCTTATAGTTTGAATGCAGGACAAATTAAGGAAAGGTGGATTCCTCTGGCTTGGTTTCCCCTCCCACCAAGTGCCACTTTTTAGTGGGAAAAAACACCAGTCATTCTGTTTAACGTATGGTGGAGCCCAACTGAAAAAGTGCGGGGCTGGGATGAAGGATTTAGGACTTTTCAAGTTGTTTGAGTGACAGATCATAGGTATAGGGGTCCTCCATGTCTGTGACCTGTCATAGATAACCTCTAGCATCACCTAGCTATTACAGAGGTGACATTATGATAACTGTTATCATAACTGTTATATCGACACACAGTGGTTGGATGAGTCAAGAAGAGAGTGGTGAAGCAGAAGGGAGGTCCCCCAATGCACTGAGCAAGAGAGCTCCCTTCAGGTGCACACCACAACATTCTTCTGCACCTATGAACCATCAGTCAGGCTATATTTGGGCATGGGTTTAGCACTCTTTGAAAAGAATAAATTCTGAATTCAATGTGGAAGGTTCCAAAAGGATTTTAATGCAGGTTACAATCAAGTCTTAGTCCATCATCATCATAGCAGATGGCAGCCCCTAGCCAAACTTGGCTGATCTCAAAAAGCTATCAGGGTTGGGCCAGGAAAATACTTAGGTAGGAGATCACTAAGAAAACACCCAGGAGAACTGTGTGAACATGTCCATGTGGTGTTAAGCTTAACTAGACTAGCCTTTCCCTTTTTTTCAGTCTGCCTCAGTAGGTTTAAACTTAATTGCCTGATACACTTTTTTGTTTATCATGTTTGCCAAAACAGTTCTGACAATTGTTGTATTTATCTTACACACATTTTACACAAACATCACTATCCATTGTGGAAATTAACATAAAAAAGCCAATATGAAGAGTATTCAAGAGGATAGCCAGGACATTTCCAGTTACATTTGAAAAAACACTAGGAATATTGATTTTAATTGGGTGCATTTTTGTCAGCCACCAGGGGGCAATGTGGTCATATTTTTACAAACACATTTCTGATATTTGTAATAACCTAATCAATATTGATAAATGCTCAGTAACAATATAATTTATCTAGTGCTTCTGAAAGGTATAGGGATAAACTGCTATTACTGATGCCCACCTTTAATTTAAGCACTGATCAACGGTTTTGTTTGTTTGTTACAGGGTGGTAAATAGAAATAACTCTGCAGGTTTAGTCTTTCCATCTTGGACTGGGGAAAGCCATTCCGTATCTTGATAAAGTCTCAAAGAATTAGAATAGCAGCCTGTAAAAGGATCCTAGTAGGAGACTAAATTCTTTTTCTTTTCCGCAGGAGAGACGTATGACATCCCTAGAGCAGGGATGAAAACAGTGGCCCAAGTCCTGTTTCTACAGACCACCCCCCATAATTACTGAAAACTGCCAGCCCTGTTAACTGACATATTGGGATGGGAAATACATGAAAATCGCAGTGTTAGTCTAAAACAATGATACCAGAATTTAAAGAACAAAGACAACTCAAAGCTCTCTCCCCCCAAAAAACTAGTCCTAGCTATATGTGTAATGGCCCCTCAACCATTTTTACAGCCCTCAACCACTGTCCCCCAATATTAAATGTGGCCCTTAGTCACAAAAAGTATGCCCATTTTGTTCTAAACCATCTCAAGAGCTATCTACAGTATATACTACTAAAACTCTCGTGTCTGTAACCTTTAACTGGGCAAAACAGTGCATCATAGAGCAACAATTTTTGAACCAAGGTACTTCAAATGTGCTATATTACAAAATGCATCCAAAATCTAGGAGCCATGACTCCCATGGGATTGAAATTTGGGAAATTTGTGGCCACTTCAGCACTGCTGTGCTGCCATGCCACTGCAGTCAGCCCAGGTCATATGATTATCATGGATGTATCCCCAACCTCTTTCCCGCCTCTCTCTGGCCTGCACCCAATTGGCTGGTGGCAAGACCTGACAGGCGAGTGGCGATTGGCTGCTTTAGAACTGAGGCCAATATTTTAAATCTCTTAGCAGCAGTTGGCATTGAGGGAAGGATGAGGGAGTGACTTGGATGCCTGCTGGCAAAGTAGAGCTGGCTGGGAGGGGCGCCAGTGGTCAATGAGTGAGCCCTCTTCTTCCCAAAGAGAGAGGGCCCTTGGGGACATGCCAGAATGAAGAGTGGGGATGCAGTTTTCCTCGTGGCCCACAGCTCCCTTTGTTTCGCCTCCCCCCAGCAAAGTGGCAGGCAGTTCCATGGATCAGCAGACAAGGAGGAAGAGATTTCAGGGCTCTCCTGAAGGTTGTGAGGGGAGGGCAAATGGTGCAAATTCCACATATTACATGTGTAGAGGGAGGGAGGGAGGGAGAGAAGAAGGAAGGAAGGGAAGGTACACTTCTCATAAGCAAGGTCATTGGGGAAGCCGGCAGCAAGTCAGAATTCACTCCCGCTCCCACTGCTTTTTTTTGCCCAACCATAGTCATTCTGTTTCTCTGTTTAGGTAAGGAAATGTCTCTGATACTATGACCCAAGTGTCATGGATTGTCTAGTCTTAAAGTTCTACTTCCAACAATTAAGCATCCTACACATATGGGAGAGGAGCTGTAAATAAATACATCTTGCTAGGACAGTGTATACTACCAAAATGAAAAGACCAGTAATTTGCTATAGAAACAATCTGAAAGGAATGAGTTTTTACAGGAAATTTGTTTTTTATTGTTTTTATCAAGTTGCAAAAATCACATAACCAAGTTCTGGAAGTGAGCAGTGAAGGAATCTGCTCTCTGGAACTGACTTAGCACCACACTATAAGAAGCAAAGTAGAGGCCATTTACTTTGAGATGCTTGATAAATGGCATGTTTATGTACCAGGCACTGTGCAATATGCTGACCAATCTTTAGCTGAAGCCTGCAGGGCTATTGGACAATCAGAGCAGGAGCCCAGAAATAGAATAGTTGCATATCTGGATCCTGCTAAAGCTTGTTTTAACAGACATATCAGCAGCCTCTTGTTTTCCCTCTTTAGCATGCAAACTATGCCCTAGTTGTGATAAGAAAAGTAATTGTGTTATTCAGGCCAGCCACATGATTCCCTCAAAATACCTTAGTGCTGGGACAGAGAGACTGACATTTGAAAACACTTGGAATTTATTGCAGTTTCTGTTGTTCAGGTGGGATCCAACCCTTTTCATTTAGGGCTTGGGTTCACACTGACTTTTAGACACTGCAGTTTCAGACATTATCTCTCTTTCTCTTTCTCAGAAAAAAAAGCAATAAATCAATTTATTGAGTGAGAATTGTCTAATAACTCACTGCATTCTTTGAAATAAAAAACACAATAGTTTCAAATCCAAATTACTCTGTCAATAATAGAGGCAGCCCTGACATTTTGTGATCAGAATTAACTAGATGAAACTTCACGGGACAAAAATATTGCTTCCCAGTATTTCCATCCACCCATTCTTTGTGCCACTTGGAGCTATTATTCTTAATCCATGATGGTGAGGAGCACAGAATCTGCCTTCTGCAGAAACCATACTGAGACATGGAGCTGCATGGAGCACAAAACAGCATAGGGTTGAATAATTTTGCTCCCAGTGGTATTTCAAATAAGTTATCTGCTAGAACAGATAAGGAATGGGCCATGCCCACTTCTCTTGTCATTCCTCATTTTGTTCTGAAAAAATTAAAATCAGAATTCCACTGGTTGTTCTTATTAGTGTTGGATGGAGTTTGTTTCCTATTTTACTCACTTCCTCGCTCTCTTGCTTTCACTGTCCCTAATACAAATAAGCTAGGCAGTATTTTGCATTAGGGGCAGCCTTGCCCCCAACTCTCCTTTGTCACTGGAGCACATATCAATCTCTGGCCTCAGTGGGCTAGAGCCGAGTGGAGTTTGCTACAGGTTTTGTTTTCCTGCTGGATAGAAAAGGGAGGCCTCGTGGGAGGTACGTTTGTATGCGTACATGCGCAGTAATGCCTATGATTAGGAGAGAAGAGTGAAGGATGAGAAGTGCACAGTGAGCAACTTCTAGGAGTACTCAGTGGCTGCATAATGAGCAACCGTCTGTGCTGAATATTGATTAGTCCGTTCTGGCAAGATCTTGCTTTTGGGAGGTCGGGGCTCCTGCCAACTGCTTTGTCTAAAGGCAAAGCAGAGAAAAGATGTAAACTCCAGAATGCTTGTTGGCTTACTGTTTTTGTTTTTCTAATTGGAGAGGGACATTTGGGGCCCATGTTACGTGCGACTGAAGAACATGGATGCTACGTTGCAAATATAATTGGAGCACTGACTGCTAACTTATATGTTTGCCTATTTTTAATTATCATTTTCTTTTAAAACATTAAACTGTCGCTCTCAAACTTTCTTAGTTTGGAAATACAATAGTAAAATGGAAAATAATTGACATTTATTATGAATTTCATAGAATATTAATTTTGTGAGTTTAAATAATAAAATGCTCATTAACCATGAAATCCTATGCATATCTACTTGGAAGTAATTTGAATGAATTTAATAGAGTTTACTCAAATAAGTATATAAAGGCTGGCAGTGAAGCTATTACACCAGTGACTTTTTTTTCCCTAAACTATTCGAATCTAGTGCTGCAACTAGTACTAATATAGTAGTATTCCTCTGTCCCCCATGCCTTATGAACTACAAAATATATTGATGATTTCTATTTCTGGTTGAGTAGCACATGTTAAAACCAAGTAATTTGAAACTTTTCAAAAAAGCATGTCTTTAGATTGTTCTTGTTATTTGTTAGTCATACTTACGGAGTGGTTTTGGAAGGGGTTAATGGTTAACGAATAATTATTGGATGTCATTTGATAATTGATGTGAAATCCTACCTTTTGAATGGCTGGGCATCTTTTTTCCCAGGCTGTCTGTCAAGATACAAATACCAAAAGTTAGAGGGGGAGAAAGGAACCAGCACGAACAACCCACGTCCAGCCAATTCATCTTTGGTGCTCTGTCTTTTCTGACTTCAGTGGAACCACCCCTGGGATAAGTCTGTCCCTCTGTGTGTTCGTCAGATGAGAACAACAGAAGATTCCTAAAGCAGCTGGTTTTGCATTTCTTTTCTTCAAGGGATTTCTTCATTCTAGGCTGATGGTGGAGGCTGTACACAAAAGCCCTTCATGCAAACCCATTGTGTGAGGCATAATTATGCTGCATATTCTTCGTAACTATACATGCCTGAAATCACATTGCAAGAAGCTCCTTCTCACTGCTTACTTGTTTTTCTAACAGAGTAGGAAGAGATGGAGGAGGGACAGAGACAAAACAAGAGTTATGGATACTGGGATAGATGAATAAGGCTCCTACAGTTTCTCCTGAATTAGGCTCAACAAGCTTAATAAAAAGGGCATGGGATGCTAATAATGGGGGAATGTGAAGCATTTTGTATGTGTTACTGGTAAAATGCCCGGGCACAACTAAGGCTGAATATCTTCCGCAGTGTAGGTGTGGCTTATTCCTCTAGCTTTCTGAGCCCCTTCTGCTTGTGGCATCACTGTGGCGTATTTTTAACAACTATTTTAGCCTCAACTCCACTTATCAAGTTTTGGTAGCATAGCTCCTATTTCTCTCCCCTTCCCCACTTATGCTGGATGTTGGCAGACTTAATGGACAGTGCAGATAGTCTGCTGTATTCTAGGCAAGTGATGCCACAGAAAGCTGGGAGGGCAAATGACATGAGGTGAGTGTATTTGGAGAGGGAATTTGAATGGACTATCTCTGGAGAGGTGCAGGAGTCAATTGGTGGAGAATATACCACAAGCTCTGTCAACCTTAGGCAGTCTGGATTAACCAAACTGCAAGTCACCAGTGCCTAGATGAACTGCCCATGGCTGGTGGGAGCTGCAGTCCTCTCAGACTGGGGAAGGTTACTGTATAGCAAGTACAGAATAAAATACAGCATAAAGCATTATTTTTAGTTCTTATAAGTGGTGGTTGGATGCAGGGAGGACATTGAAGTTCTAATACATTTACAAGTAAGTATGATTTGAAAAGTGCTGTATTTCTTGCCATTCATAATACAATATATCCTTAACATTCAGCCCAAATTTACTCGTTTTTTATGAGAGTAACTTGTTAATGAGATCCTGTCATCTTTTTAAAGCATCTAGCGTAGGTCTATTAGCCAGCAGTATTTCTCCCGGTTCAAGATGGGACAACAATGAGAATTCAATCAGATGTGTTTTAAAACTAAATAATTTACTAAATAAATAACACACACACCAGGACCTTCAGTGCATTTACCAGTGGCAAACCCAATCCTGAAAAGACTCCATTTTGCCCAATATAGTAAACCATATTTGAATAAGTTATAATGAATATGAGTGAAATGGTCTGTAAGATGGAGAAAGATCTTTTTTTAATTTTATTATTCCTGAAAATGTGGTAGTGTCAACACTTTTCTCATAATTTAGGTAAAGGTGAATCACACCAAACAATTATTTTTGAATTAAACTTTCAAGATGAAAGATGCTAACTCTAGTTACTGTTTAGTGCTGTAGCTAATTTTCATCCAATATTAATGCTGCTTATTTGAGCAAATATCCAATTTTATATTATCTAGATATGTTGGCCTGCAAATCTCGTCACCCCAATCTTGAACAGAATCCATATGGATTGAGGCTGCTTATAAATATTGTTTAATAAATAATTCTTGTGTTTATCCTTACTTTAGAATGATAGAACAGACCCACAGATTGGGAAAAACTAACATTTCTGATTATTATCTAACAGTTTTTCTGCATGTCAAGAAATTAAACTGCTACTACTAGAATTTTACAAAGCAGTGGGATAATGGTACATTAAATTGTTTTCTAAATTAACTTTAGAAAATAAATTATGCTAGGTATCTTTTTTTTAAGTTTAACCCTTTTACCCAAACCTCTCCCACCCACCTCAAAAAAGGAAAAAGGAAAACTTAGACAGATACTTGTTCAAATATTCTATAAAATGTGGCTACATCATTTTATGCTGCTGTTCCTTCTAATACTAACTCAATTTCAGTAAGTGCATTTTGATTTTTTACCTGGAACACAAATATCAAAATGTTCCAGAGAATGCTTTTTACAATAAATTAGTGCAACCTTAGCATCTCTATTTAGAAATGTCCCACCAAACTCCAAAGAGCCTTCTCCCAGTAGATATAGGACAACTTAATGCCCCCATTTCATAACCATTCTGCCTTTGCGTATTTTATATTCCTCTGTTCCAGCTGGTTTTAGAGATTAGAGAAACATTGTTTATTTGTTTGTTTGTTTATTTATTTATTTATTTATATTTCAGATTTATTCACCACCCATCTTACTCAAAGAGCAACTCTGGGCAGTTTACAATAAAAACAAGAATAAATACTAATTGAAATACAATAAAACAGTGTTCTTAAATAAAATGTATTCCAAGGAATAGATGGTAAATGAAAAGTTATTAGTCTATGGGAGCCACTTCAGGGTGCTAGCCACCCCCAGGGTTGGTTACCCCTCCTCCCACCCCATGCGAGTTGGCAGAGCCAGGTCTTCACCCCTTTCCAGAAGGCTGGCAGAGTAAATATAAATATGTTGTATTGAAAACTCAATCTCAATTCATATTCCAGATCAACCAAAAATGCTGCAGTTTTTACTACTAGAGTTTTGCATAATTTCCCTCACAGCTTTAAATAAACAGCGTATTTTTCACTCCTACAAGTAGTTCTTCAATGTCAACTGGCAAGAAAGTTGGTGGGGAGGAGACATGAATTAGTGCAAGAGGCAGGTCTAAGGAAACAGAAGTGTTGTCTCCCAATGCTAGTATTTGAATGCTGCTCCATCATTTGGTGGTCTGTCACTCAAAGAGGGAGCAGGTACTTTTAGCCTCTTGATTTAATTGTTTTGTGGGGGGTGGGGGAGAAGCATTTTAGATGATCATGTGCATTATTTCACTGGGGAAAATCCAAGTAACATTTCTTTGTCCCCATTCCTTGATTCCATGTTTTACTACTGCTTCTACATTCCTGAAATGTTAGACCAGCAAATAAAACAAATTCAAAAACTTGTTTGGCTGCCCAGTTTTAAAAAAAGAAAAAGAAAAGAAAATATTCTGAGTATGCGTAGTATCACATTTGAAATCATGGCATTATCATGATTCCAAGAACAAAATGTAGCTTGCTTCTGCTGCCCTGATGCCAAATGGGATTATTTAGCAATAAACACTCATCTGTTGTACATAGTTTGGAAGAAAATAATAATGAAATGAACCTCCCTGGTTTCTCTGATTTTCAAAATGCTTTTAAAGCTTAAAGGATGCTGCGTTGCCAAAAGCACGGCCATCCTACGTGAGTCTCGCTTGGGCCTGTGCCAATCCAGGTGCTGACACTCCTTCTTTGGTGCTACCTCCTCACCTGGCAACCTTCCCCCTGTTGCCTTCACTGCCGTGGACTTTGGCCCTGGCTGCATTACGGAAATCAATCTCTTACCTTGCAGAGTTTCAAGATTAGCCAGCACGCCAGATACGCTGCCAGGGTAAATTTTGCCTTCATATATCTCTCAGGTAAACAGCTGAGATACATTTGTACAAAATCCACATCATCGACAACACCAGCGTCACTGCTGCCTGCACCAGCACAAGCCTCCTCTTGCCTTCTTTGATGCCCCCCTGATGCACTCAGAAACTTGTTGAACTCCATCTTATCAACTATTCTTCAGTCTTTCACAAAGCCACAGGCAAAAGGGAGAGTCCTTTGTTTCAAGGCAGCAGTTAACTCTTCCTGGCCATCACACTGTTCGGCCTCTGCAATCAACACAGTGCTGATGATGCTGGAACAAAACTTCTTAGGTTAAAACTGCTTTGGCTGGTTGCCTTTCTGTTATTGAAAAACCTCTTGGAAATGTGTGTTCAACTACAAGATAAATATAGCACTGCCCAGAGAGTGTCTTGTCATACAGCACAAGAATACTTCTGTGGTTGCCAAGAGTGAAAAGAAAGATTCCATTTAGTCAAAGTGCAAGCCCCAGCTCCCCGCCCCCCACCCCGACATCAGTGCTCCCTTGTTCTTATTAGGAAGCGAATAAAAGAAAAAGTGATGATCTATCAAAACTCTTTGTGCCAGTTTTGTTTCCTCAAATCAAGTCCCAGTTCTGGAAGGAATAGTGTCCTTGTGGGGGAGGATTGCATTTTTGTGCTGGAAGGTTTTTTTTTATTATTATTATTCCTTTCCAACTACAATGATTTGTTGTTATGTGAACACTTGCTACAGATTTCAAAAGAACAAATGAAATGAACTAAAATCAAGGTATTTGGGGTTAATTAATAGCTCTTCTACTAAGCCATACTTTCCCCCTGAGAATTTTCATGGAATTTTAGAACTAAGGTGTTTCAAGTGTTTATGATATACAGAGACAACATGCTTTGCACACCCTGGGCATATGTGCTGTGTGTGTATATATACACAAACACATCATGTTTAAATATATTTGATTTAATAGTTACTGTATCAACTATTAAATTAATTAGTTAGGCAAACACCTTCATAACATACCTAATTGTGTCACTAAACTAATACATGTATAACCTTGTATGCCTTGTATACACCTAAACTATGTTCACATAATGATCAAGTGTCATAATTTAATGCACACCCTTATACATAGTAATCTGGAGTCCTGGTCACTGATTATGCTGGCAAGTCTAGCTATGGAGGAGGAGGAGGAGGAGGAGGAGGAAGAGGAGGAGGGGGAGGAGGATAACAACAACAACAACAATCCTAGAACCCCAGTAGGGGGTTTATCAGCACAGGCCTCTCGTAAGAACTATAGCATCACTACATTCATTAACTTGAATTCCTTACTGGATACTTTCAATGTACGGCGCAATTCCTCTTCTCCTTCTGGTGCTTCTGTTCTTATTGAACCATTTGTATCCCTCAGCTGCTATATTCCAATCAAGAGACTCATCCCACCAGATCATACCTATTAAATCATATTTTATTTCCTGTACTTAGAGATTAAGCTCATCTTGTTGATGTTCAACATTCTGAGCATTAGTACATGGGCAATGAAGGCCAGATATTTGTAAGCCTATTTTTTTCCTGACTTCTCATGTAATAGTTTAACAGGCTGCATTTAAACACTCTCACTTCCTTCCACAATACACAGGCCTTTTCCTGAAATTTATACTTCCCAATTTCTACCTCCAAACCCCCAAAGGATTGAATTTAAAATTCTCCTGATCAAATTGCTATATTTGGCCAAACACATATTTACCAATCTTTGTGAAGTTCATGTTAGCAACTCCATAATCCCAATTTACCCTGTCAGCACCATTTGCATATCCAGTTCTTCACTTCGGGTATTCTTTCCCTTTCCAGGTTTTTTTCCATGAATTGGAAGTATAGAGAACAACACCAAGCCCGCAGGGTTTTGAGCTTCCTTCCTAGATCTTCAAAGGCTGTAGATATATGATTACAGCTGTTCTTAGTAATATAATTTGTCACCACATGAATTAAGGAGAAAGAATAATTGTTGGGAATTTAATAAGAGTTGGAAGTTCTCATATCTCTGATTCCTATGCCTGAAAGAGAACACATTTCATGGTGTGAAATTTGGTATGCATTTGTTTTGATTCCTCATAACAGAGAGTCACCAATTAAACAAGCCTTCTCTTTACTGCATTCTTCTGGCCTTTAATAGTCTAGTACCTTCTTTACCATTACCTATTTCTTCTCCTGAAAACTCACAGCCTGTTTTTTCTATGAGAACTTGGAAGCTGTTTAGTCTGCTCCTTTATTTGATTCTTTTCCCTAAGGAGAATTCCTTCTTTGTCGATTCCTCTTTGATGTGATAAATCCTACAGCTCCTGTTACTGCGATCCTTTTACTTTTTCTCCGAAGAATGCCACAAGCTTGCACCTGTGGAAATATATGGGCAGTAGTTCTTGGGCACAGACATTCCATGAGCACTGCAGTCTTGACTGTTCATTCTTCTTCATTTTGGTTTCTTCAGATTTGGTTTCTTCAGATTCTATCACTAGGTGCCTTTTTTTTTTTTTTTTTTTTTTGCTGATCCATTCTCAAGCTCTCGGGTTAAACAAATATTCACTGTTTCACTTCAGTGGAAAATTTGTTACATTCCCCCATTGAACTCTACAGGCAAGCTCTTTTTTGCTCCACCTATTAACTTGTTCAGTGATGCCTGTTTGTTTGATGATGAGGTTATAATGATGCAAAATAACAGATTTCATTTTTCTCTCATTCCTTTCAACCGGTTACCACTAATAGATTGATTGGATGTGATTTTGTTTGCTAATGAATGTCACCTTCAGAAACTGCATGGAATTGTGGGACAAAACGGCTGCAGCCATTATGGTCAAGCCAGTTGAGGATATAAATAAAACACAAAGGATGAGATCCAATTACAGGCTCCAAATCCTTGATACTTACATTCCTATGACAGCATTCTCATAAGAATGTTCTTGTATACTGAGGGCTTCTCTAACAATTTCCTGTGGTTTGTTTTTCTTACTTACTAGTATATTATATGTATTATGCTGAAGACATATTAAGAGTACCTGACATAATCAAATCAAGGAATAGGCAGATATAAATATAGATACGTGCATCACTAGAACCATAGATTAGATTCCCACTTTGTGCTAAACCATAATTTCTTGAATAAACTACAATTATCTAGGTTCATGCAATATACTTAACTATAAGCCTCAAGTCATAAATGATAGTGTCTGGGTCTACACATAACACTAACCCAAAATGAAACAAATAACATTAAAACTTAGATATCCTAAGAGAAATTATAAGTTTTAAATTCATACATCTTGTTAATACATAATTTGGTTTCCTTGTTTCTGGATTGACATTGGTTGAAACTTTGTGGTTTGTAAACCATGATTTATGGCTTAAAATTAATCAATCACATCACAATGGCGTACTCAACAAACCATTAGTAAAAGAAATCAAGAATTAGTATGATGTGAACTGAACTATTGCATGTGGCATCTAACATTCCCTATTTCTCCAACCTGTTCTCCTCAAAACGTTATCAACTTTCCAAATCAGCACAGCCAAATGAGCAACCTGGAAGGGTAAGATGGGGATCATAATCCAACAAATTTGAAGAGTACCTTCTTGAGAAAGTTATTCTATTCAATTTTGGAGAAAACTAGTACTAAGCAAGTGGGACAAAAAGGCCACAGATACACTGAACAAATGAATCATCCATTTATTTGTTAAAAAACATATCATAAAAAACCACATTCAAAACATAGTTCAAAATTATAAAGTAACAGAGGCCCTCAAATTATTGCTACAAATGTACCAATGAATTTATTGTGCAGGTATTTATATACACAAAAAAGTACATTGTGCACATGTAGAGACAGAGATTCAAGTCTGGAGCCTTCAAAACATTTTTTTTTAATGTTAAAATTAATTAAATGCAAGGCAAATCTAAGACCATAAGTCAACTGTAAAGCATTTAATTTAATTAGTGATATGATTCAAAATACATTAATCAAATGTCATTTAACTGAAAAGATTTGTTAAGATTATGCCGGGAGATAATATAGAATAATGTCTACCATGCATATAAAATCATGCTGGTTCATGCAGATAAACACATTCAGCCCATCTTTTAATTTTCTTATTATTGGTCTGACCTTAAAAAGCAAGACAGACTCACATCACCCCTATCAACTCTCCCTTTTTGAAACACAGCTCATTTTGAAGCTAAACTCCTTTGTGATTCCTTTTGGTGGATATTTGCTATGGCCATTTTTCATTATACTGTATTGACATTTGAACTAAACATTCCCAAAAAATGAGTTTGCTAAATCAAAACTATGCAGAATTAGTTATCTTCTCTTTGAGCATATGCCATCAAGGCAGAATTTGGAACCAGAAGTCAAGAACCTCACCTAACAGAAAAAGTAGAAGACTCCTTAAACACTGCAGGGTTGGTTTATCACATTTTGAAGTATGTTAAGTAATACAGTTTGCCATCTAAACACAGAGTGCTACAACCAAAGTCTAAAGTTATTTAATTGTATCATTTGATTCCTGCGAGTCTTCAGCTTATCAGTAAGTAATAAGAGAAATAACTGTTGTTATAGGAGAGTGAGTTTTGCAAGCAAAATATGTAAGATTTAAATATGATCTAGCTATTAGCTCAATATATCAGAGTTTCCTAATGAATATCTTGCTGAGCACATTTGCTAGTAATCAAAGCAAGAAGTGCTAGAATAAAATACTCACAGAAGAACAATACTTAAAATATCTGTTCATGTTTTATATAAATATGCATATATTTAAGAATATAGTCTGATGAAGGATGGATACAACTTATAATACACATTCTTAGTCTTTTGTCCTTTATCATGGCTAAACCTGTGCCTATGGTGATGGACTTTCAAAATCTGGGAGAGATTATTTACATAATTCATGTCGTATCTGACAAATTCATGTTCATGTGGAAAATATGAGCACATTACAGTATAATCTATATCTTCAAATGATCATAGCAACAACTCAAAATTCCCATTCTTCCCCTTATATACAGGCATCACGTGTTCTTGTTCCTCATAAGGAAATGGCAAAGAACACAATTCCTATATTGCCATGCCATCTTTATCTATGTCCTACCTATATCTCATTGTACTTCTGAACCTGCGCATATTTTGACATTATGAAAATACAGATCATATAGAATTAGTTAATTATTGGTAACACACATAGAAAAAGGTCTGGGCTTATGTCACAATGTTGTGACGCTGACAACAAATCTAGCAGGTGCTAATCCTTTCCAGTTCTCATGGCCTCCCTAGATTCTGTGTGTGTGAGGAGGGAGAGAGAGAGAGAGAAAGGTAGATGCAGTTCCCAGAAATGATAGTTCTATTATTAAAAATTGCATTGGAATATGGGGGAGCTTCTCAATAATAATTGGGAAATGTACAACAATGGCAAAATTAACAGTATAGATTCAGGACGGAAGTTTGGCTAAATTTAAGCAAGAATGGATCCCCCTATATGTCATACGTCACACAAGGAAAACTCAGACACTTAGAATACAGTTTTTAAGAGGGAAATAATTGACCTAAAGACAGTAATTAGGAACAATTTCAATGTTTCTAAAGATGTTAATGCAATCATTAGTCAGGTATAATGGAAGGGAATGTAAAACTATCTAGTTTACCAGTATTGTTTTTACTTCTTTTTCTTTTCATTTTTTCCATTTTTCTTTCTTTTTTCCACTTTCCTTTTTTTTTCTTTTTTTTTTTTCCTTTACATGATTATGTGCATCTGTCTTGGAACAATAACAAATAGTAGTGATATCAATATTAATATCATGTTTAGAATTATATAGAGATTTCTTTTTATTTCTTAAGATGACATAATGAACTTAGTTCTATATATTTAATGAATGAATGAAACAATGAGTTTTAAATTTTCTGATAATTGTACATTCTTTGGGTATTTACTGATATTTTATTCTTTATCCATTACGTCTCTTTCTGTATTTTTTTTTATGTAGCTATTTATTTTGTTCCTTTAAATATTTTAATAAATAATAAATATATAAATTAAAAAAATAATGTAGGAGCCTTTATGTCACGCCTCTCAGTGGCTTTGACCATAAACTATTTAATACTTGAATATTGGTTAATGTCATCCTGTCATATCCCAAGTTGTTTGGTATAATGGTTAGGAATGAATTAGGATTAGAATTAGGGAGGCCAAAATTCAAGTCCATACTCAGTGGACCAGTCAGTGGATGACTGGACCAGTCAACATTCCTCAGCCTATCCTACATCATCAGATTGTTCTTTTGGGGATAAAGTTGGAGAAGACACTATCGCTTTGGGCTCCTGGAGGAAAGTGTGATCAGAACATAAGTAAACCTTCTGTCACATCAGTCCCTCTCTCGCTACATATCTCAAGATCAGTTATATAGATATAGAAAGAAAGATGGTGCAGATAATGTGAGTTGATTCATAAATGTGCATGAATGCAAGAAATCCTGCAAGCTGTCATTCATGTGTACAAACTGACAAAGACAAGGAAAGATATTGTGGACTGTCCAATCAATATAGCTTGCTTGATCAATATTGACCAGTGGAATTTGGAATATTTGGTTCTTCGCAGGAAATATGCATGACCATTTTAAAAATGTATTAAATACAATGTTTGTAGTGCCAAAAAGAAGATGATGTAGAACAATCAGCAAATGTAAAGATTCCTAATGGAAATTGTTCACTTGTGCACATGTGCGGGCTGATGAAGATGGAGATGGCTGATATATCCACTGTCCAGGCAATGTTCATTATGTCAGCTTGTACACATTCTCTCTGCCAGAGACAGGAGGCTCTCTGCAACTCTGTATGGGAGCTGTAGTGCTGAACCTTCAATGGCCTCCTCTTCTCTGTGTTATCACATGAAGAAACAGTTACCCCTGTTTATACTTATTCTCACATTTTGCTTTGTAGTCATGTTATTGCATGTTATTGCATTCACCTAGAATTTGGTTCCTCATTTGTCATAATGACAGGAGAAATAAATAAGCATCCCAACATAAAATGAATATGTTTATGAACTAATAATAGTAAGAATAATAAGTAGCACTGGTAGTTATTGGATAATGACAGAGACAAAGGCACATTATAAATAATATCCAAAACAAACATCAAAATCATCTTAAAATAAACATCAAGTAATGTGGATATATAATACAAGTAGCCACTATAATACAGCAAGTATAATTTTATACATCAGATACAGTATGAGAAGAATAGCTAGAATGCTATATGGTCATTTTGAGATAAAAATATATTATTTATTTACATAGTGCTTAAACCAAGTGATAACATTTTTGCCTGTACAGTGGAATTCTCAGTAAGCATAACATACACAGTTAGCTTCAGAACATCATCCTTATTCTAAATATGCTACTGCAAAATTTTCCACTGAAGAAGTTACTAAGGATTTATTGGGATAATGGTAGCCCAGATCCATTACAATATACATATTTTTAGTTGGGGTTCTCCAGGCTGAGAGAGACCAGTAAACATGCAAACAGCAGAAGAGTCAGAGAATTCCTGAAATAAAGGCTCCATCAACAAATCAGTGGAACTGGATACAATCTACCATCCAATCAGGTGCCTGATTCAAACCATACACAACAACAAGCTGACAAGGTGGACCAATCAGAATAGAGCTAACCCCATTCCCAACCACCCATCAGCTGATACTTTCCAAGAATCATCCAATCATCAGCTAACCCACAGAATTCAAATTCTAAACAGACTATAAATAATGCAAGGAAATCGCCACTTCTGAACTGTTGTACTGAGGAAGCCATGCTGGAACACAAGGTGAAATATCTGAAAAACCTGATCTCTACTTCGGTACTGATTTTTCTAAGTCCAGAGAATCCCAACTAAAAGTATGAAGTTCCTAGTCCAGGAGAAAGGTTCCTGTCTAATATATACTGTGGAAGCAAAGTAAAGCAAAGCAAAGCAAAGCAAAGGCTGAAACAGGCTAAAAAAATATCTTTGCAAACACTATGAGAAAAACTTTGAGCCTCAGAAGAAACATTTATCCAAGCTATATCTTATTCAACTTGCATTTTTAAACTTTAGTTCGGATGTAGACTAATTTAACACAGTAGAGAAAAAGATTAGCGTCCTGAGAATGCATTCCTTCCAACGCAGAACATATTTCACATTAAGTTAACACTCAGATATTGTAGGCTTGGCATGTATTTTCTTTTATATCCAGAGAAAATCTGGCACATGAATTGGAACAGGGTCATCACTGTTGCTGAGCTCCAGTATTTCGGTTACATTCTGTCTGCGCACATCATATCCTTTTATTGCTGCTGTTTCACGTGTAATTTCTTCAGTCATGTTAGAATTGGCTGACGTTATTGGAAGGAGAATTATATCCTTTATAACTGGAACTGATACAATACTGTAAATTCATATTGGATACAAAACCATTTGCAGAACTTTCTCCTTCCACTTGAAGAAAGACTTTATGGCAGCAGAGGTTCTATTTACAGTTCATCATATTTAACAAGCCAGATCATATCCAAAGAAGAGGGCTCTGATGAACAAAAAGGGTGCCAAGTGTGAAGCACAAAACCCAACTCACCCACAGGAGACACTTTTCTCCCAGCCAGTGAGGCAGCTAGATAGACTCTTACACTCTTACAGTAAACTCCTTGACAGCCACAGCTATCACTTTAGCTATTAAGACCAAACTCACTTGGGAATAAGTACCATGTTGTGATACAAAAGGATTATTTTGGACCACAACAATATTTTCAAAGAAAAAAATGAAGAAATAAAATGAGCATCTGTAATCATGCTCTTGCCCAACTGACTAAACTTTGACCATAATGTGTTTTGAAAATAAGAAAAAAGGACCTGTTTGCAGCTGCCTCCTCACCCACCAGTGTTCACTGCTCTATCATTTGCTCCCATACCAGGCTGCAGGGCCATGGCATTTGCCTTTGAAATCGAACTATAGTAACCCCACTGTTCCCAGCAGAGACTCTGATATTGGAAGTGAGGTAGCTGGAGAAAAAAAAATGGGGGTGGGGGGAAGGAACTTCAAGAATGTATACAGAAGAGAGAAGTTCTGTTCACTACTGCTCACATATATAATACTTTCTGTTTGAATCTCATTCCCCATCCCAGTTTTCCAATCAAATTCAGGTTTTTAAATACAGGTAATGGCTGACATTATGTATAGTTTGGCCTGAATAGGGCACACTAGCTGTATCGCAAAGCATACCATTGTAGATGAAAACACACGGGCACAAATGCTTAAGATCAGGCACAATGGTGAATCATCATATAACCAATCGTATTAAACTATATTTCAGTGGAAGATGGTCTTTAATCCAGTGTTACATGCATATCTCCATGGCTGTTCAGGAATATTTCCCTGATCTGAAAAAAGGGAGCTGAAGTACAATCAACAACAGAATCAGCCATTAGTGGTGGGAAAGAAATAAGGAAGGTGAAAGCTGGACGCAGATCTTGTTTCTCAGCAAGGTTTTCAGCCATGTGAAAAAAATATGAGGCACCCATTTGTATGCAGAGATCCTTCTACATTTAGGAATACATTCATTTACATCCTTTTTATGCAGAAAACAATCTTAGCTGGACTGGGGCATTGCTTTTAATGGGGTATCATGGCATGGATGCTCACATTTTCTGAAATCTCTCAAAATTGCCCACATGAAGAGAATTATGTTGAAGGGATATACCTATGTTCTAAAATAAAAGGGGTATTTACATTTGACTCAGCATGATCAATTCCTTATGGACAAGCTTGTCATCTTTCATTGCTTAGATGCATTCAATAAGTAAAATAAAAGGTGTTAGGAATATACTATGGTCATTTAAATCCAGATTCTTCTGGTAAGAGATTAAGAGGAACACAGTTATCCACAGTAGCATCTTCACTAGTTCTCCGTCATTGGTGGCACCAGTTTCTTACCTCATTTTTATATGGATGAGAAATTCACTTTTATGGAATAGGGAAGAAGGGCAGGATTCTCTAGAGCTGTACCTGGAATATGAAGAACATATTTCTTTATTATACAGTGTTTTAAGATATGACTTCTCCAACTTGGAACCTTCCAGGGGTGTTGTGATTATTACATAGTGAGGGCAAATAATAGAGGAAGTCTGTTCTACAATTGTTTTGTTTCAATGAAGAATATTACATTGATCAACATCTGTTTTATTGTAACATCTTCGGAACATTCTGTTCACCACATAAATAACTGAACTGAAAAAATGGTACAATAGTAAGAGATGGTAAAAGTCTGTCCCCTAACAAATATATCCCACCTGTATATTATAGAACATGCAGTCCCAGCTTCTTCCTCAAGCTGAGCTCTAGCAGTGGTGGCTACTTGTACCTGTTTAAAAAATACATGGGGGACAAGCAACTTCTGCCACTACATTCCACAATTTCTAAATTTTTTGAACATACAGTATGGATAAAAAATAATACATTTAGAGGCCACAGTAGGAAATGTGGCTAAGCAACTCGTTATGCCTCTGATTTCTCCTTGACACTTTTTTCTCTATCATTAAAAGAAAGAAATAGTCATTTTCTGTATGAATTTGGCATGTGCTATCTGACTACGTAATTGCTTCAACACATACCAAACTGAAATGGTTTGAATGATGACATGACTAGCCCTATGCAAGCATTCACCTTCAATGCATGGCAGGAAAGATGAAGGATGGGGTATCATACAAGACTTCCTCTATCATACAAGACTTACATGTATCTCCATGTATTTTGCTGCTCTTAGATATCTTTCATATTTAGGACAAAGTTTCCTAAAATAAATTATGACTGCATTCATTTGTTTACAAAAATCCACGTGTTATCAGGGTTTCTGATCACAAGAGCTTGAAAATCAAATTCAGATGAATATACTGGCAAATCTAAATATATATTCTAAATTAGGAAAGTTCTCCAAGAGCAGCCAGACTGTTCAGAGTCATTGGCAAAAAGGCTTTCCTATAGGTCTGCCTCCCTTCCACAAGTTAACCTATAAATTGTAATAGGCAAAATGTGCATTAATACAATATGGCTGGGCTCACACCTCACCTAAGCCATGGTTTGCTTTAACCTTTGTTTACTGGACACATCAGTGGCAGAGGTTACATATAAGCCAATGACTGGGTTCACCTTTCACGCTAAACCAAATCAAACAAATCAAAGGGTGGCTCAGTATGATACATGAGCCCAGTTCTTGTAGCTTGTCTGAAGCAATCCCACAAAGCTGTAGTTCACACAAAGCAAATTCCTTTTAGGATATTTTGCCATGCATGAAGGCACTCTTGACTATTCTGTAAAGGAAAGGAAAGTGAAGTAAAATCATAAGCACAGTCATGCTTTCACTTACTGATGGCTTTGCATAACAACCGAGTTGCCAGTCCCAATTGTAGTCACTAAACGAGGAAAATTATTCCTCATATAACTGTTAAATTATTTTATGCATTTGTCCTTGGCCATGATTAGCCCTCTTTAGTCCTCCCTTTTAGCTTTTGCTTTTTGCTGGTAATGCTAGTTTCTGAACATTCTACTGTTCTTATTTCTCTGTTGCACTGGGGCAGCATACTTCGTTCCACAATTGTTCTTAATTCATTAATGTAGAAATGGCTATTTCTTCTAGTGTTTTCCTATGGGTGAAATGTTTTTAAAAGCTGCATCAAAAACTGGAAAAAAAAACATAAGGTTGTATGTAAATGATATTAAAATTAATAAATAAATTTAAATATTTAAAATTGATTAAATTGATTAAATTTAAAATTGTATGTTTGTATGTAACTATGTAAATAAAGGAGAGTGTCAATAAGTTTTAATAATCTAAAACATTGCTGTAAACATCAAATTGCAAAACTACAAAAAAATAGAAGAGGTCTGAAGATTTGGTTGCTGTTGCTGTTGTTATTTAGTGGTACTTTTTCCATTATCCTCCTTTGCCACTCCTTTGCTTTGATTATAACTTTATTGCCAGTAAATAAATTACAGTAAATAAACTACATTCAAATAATGTTAGAGATACTCTGCCCTCTGCTGATAGGTAGGTTGTAACTGCTTCTCTGTCCACAAGCACTTTGCAATATGAAAATACGACACACAGTAACAAGCCCCTCTGAAAGTGAAGCCCCTCAGAGTCTAACCTGAAATCCAAATTAAAGTATCTATGATAATTCTCCAGCTTTGTTTGAACATACCCTTGTGAAGGTATGGTGAGGGTTCATCACCTTTCTCAGTAATTAACTCCTCTCTCAAACTGCTCTTACTCTAAGGGAATTTTCCCCAGCACTCAATAGGAATCTGTATTTCTGTAACCTAGATCTTGTAACCTAAATTTCATTTTCTGTGCTCTAGAGTGATAGAAAGGAGGTCTTCTTTTCTTCTATGTGACTTCGAGCCAGAAACGTAAATAATACTATTATATTCTCCCTGTCTTCTGGAAAAAGTTTCCAAGGATGGTTTCTCCATTAGGAATGGGAATACCATCACAACTGGAAAAGCCAGTTTCCTCACATCCCTTGGGATGTAATTCAAATAGGGGAAGCCAGGGTGGTTGCAGACTGCTGAAGAGATGATTATACAGTGAAATAAATGTCTCATAGCATCCTTCATCACCTCATAAGAAAGTGCAAGAACACCTCAGTGCCCATGACAGTTCCTCAGAAAGTCTAAACCAAATGTCTTTTCATCTAATTAAAGGAAAATGAGGACCAGTTTCAAAACCTGCAGGAGAATGTACTAGGTGCACAGCTTTGCTTGTTTCTCTGTGACTGTATCTTGATCTTTCTCCTGTTGCATATGTTATCAGCAGGTATCCTGACTGTGTCTATACTATATTATATGTATATTATAAAATTTTTCTCCTTTCTCCTCCACTTTGTGCTCCCAAAATTGTAGCAGTGAGATTCATGAGAAGATTCCAGTCCCTCCTTTTGATGATGCCTCAAGATCTACCCTTTCACTGCTGGCTGTGCAATTACCAGAGATGCTGTATTGAGTTAATGTTATCCTTCCCAGAGGGCAACTGATAATGCAAGTGTCAGAGGGAGGCAGGCAAAACAGATCTCAGAGTTCTGTTGTTGTTTTTTTTGGCTCCAGCTGAATAGCGCCTTCCCCCATCAATCACAACCAATTGCCATAGTCTTGGCCTTTTGTCGCTTGTTGATTTTACCTTTGAAGAATCTATATTTTATCTTTAAAAGCAAGAGATACCTAAAAATCATAGATACATTCTGATTCATCTCATGTGTGATTCTGCCCTGCCCTAACCATTAAAAATACATGTGGTGATAGCCAGAGAATAGAGTAACTAAATTAGCCCTATTCCTGTAGTAGGTTTTAAAATATATCATTTCTTAAATATACCTGCGCAGTAAGCCAACACAGAGCATATGTTAAAAAAAAACTTCTGAAAGAACTAATTATTTAGTTTTCATACATTAACACTAATTATAAACCCTTTTTCAAGCACTGTTCTTGAGATGGTGGCACTTTCCATATGTGGCACAGTATAATGTTACAAGGTTTCAAAAACTTGTGTCAAAAGTAGGACAGGAATTGAAGCTAAGCCAGTCCACATATTTTGTCTGTTGTATAATGTGCAGAAGCCTCCAAGCATGCAATCTACCACTAGTATCTTAAAATAGCATAGACTCACTAGAGATGTACCATATGCTTTTTCTGAGTAGAACAGTGGACCAAAGAATGAGCTGACACAATGGCACGTAAGTATTGAGTTACATTCTCCCCTCATTCTGTCCCCCCACAAAAATTGTAGTGATGGGAAAAGAGCTGGATACAGTGAATTTGCTTGTCTACTTTGCTGTTCAGACACTCATGCAGCAGCAGAGCAAAAAACATGTTGGAAAAGGAGCAAATGATCTTCCAGACTGAGAGAGAGATTGCCAGCAGAAAAAAGAAGTTTGCCATCATTCCAGAGAGCAGAAGATGGAGTAACCAATGTATGTTAGAAGGCAGATTCCAGATGAATGTTAGAGAAAACCTCCTAACAAGAGCAAGGTTGGCAGAGATCCTGACCTGAAAGACAAAATATACTAAAGAGTGTGCATGGATGCACATGCAGCACCTATGGGAGATTCCTGAAAGCAGATGTGTGTTTTCCTGGGTTCATGCAGCTGTCCTCCACAGCTCCTGAATAAGATCTCAGGAAAAGATGCACTTGATTTAAGGTGTTTCCAACAGGTGCTGTTTGTATGTGCACAACTCTTGTCCAAAACAATTTTTGCCCTTTACATCCAGATCTATGCACAGCCATATCAGTTACCAAGGGAGGCACAAATTATCCTTTACTGGGTAATGAAGTGAAGTTTTGACTGCCATCTGTCAGGTATGCTTAATAAGAATTCATGCACTGAGAAGGGTTTTGGACTCAAGGGCCGAACTGAGCCTTCCAACTCTATGCTTCTGTGCAAACTTGAAAACTGAGTTTGATTTTGTTTTGAATAGAATTATCCCCACATAGGGGTAGAGATAGGTAAGGAAAAATATTGACAGAAGTGGAACAGCCATATTATTGAAACTAAGTATAGATTTAGGGCTTGGTCAGAATAAGCACATAAGATCTCTTCTAAGTGTAATTCTTGACCAATATGATTTCTTGGACATCCATCTCCCAGATGATTCTGGGCAGCTTCACAAACTAAAAATACAATAAAATACAGAAGGAACAATGTATGGTATAAATTAAAACAAAATTGCAGTGTGAATGAAAACCATTAAAGCCTCCACACACCTCCTTTTTAAAGATCACCTGAAGGCAGGCAAGATGGGGGCAGTGCAAATCTTTGGGGAGAAACTGTTCCACAGGGCAACTACATTGACACAGAAGGCCCACCTCCTGGATGTCACTAGATGGCATTGTTTAATTGACAGGACCCACAGCAGGCCACCCCCTTTCAGTGAGTAGGATGGACAAAGACTACAGAAGATAAGTGGTCCCTCAAATAGATAGGTCCCATGTCATGACCAGCACCTTGAATTGCACCAAAAGCTAACTATAACCAGTGCAACTGATATAACGGGCATCACATGGGCATATCGAATTTGTCCATCATTGTTCATGCCATTGCATTGTGGATCAGCTGCAGTTTCTGGATGGTCTTCAAGGAAAGCTCCATGCAATGACTGTGAGGAGGTCCTTTCACTCCAGGACAGAGCACAGCTGGCACACCAACTGAACCTGTGCAAAGGCTGTCCTGGTTACAACTGCCACCTGCTCCTTGAGCAGGAGCTGAGAGTCCAGCAAAACCCCCAGGTTGCATACAGGTCCTGAGCAGGGCAGTGTAGTCCTACTTAAGCCTAAAGATGGAAAAGTCCTAGAACTAAGAGGACCAAACCTCCAAAGCCATTTGATCTTGCTAGGATTGAAGCTGAGCTTGTTCCTCCACAGCCAGACCCCAATAACCCAATCAATTGCATCTTTTGCTCTGTTTTTAATTGTTTTCAAGTTTATTTAATCCTGTTTCTATACCAGTCTACAGTTTCTTAAAAGTTATCCTGAAGATATGTATCCATTTTTGCGTGCATTTCTCTTAGTATTTATACTTTGGTATACAATTTTGTCACTATTTATATTTTTACAAGCAATTTAACTTCCTAAAATGTATTTTGTACATAATTATCTTTTTCCTTAATATCTTCAATTCAGATGCATATCCTTTTTAGGAAAAAAGTTTAAAAATTAATTAAAACAGTTCAGAAATGTCTGAATAGCAAAATATAACAATGTTTTTGTTGAATTTCGCATCTCCTATTAGACTAGTGGATATGCCTCAGCCAATTTCCCTTTTCGACCATTCCCATTTTCATAGCTTGTACAATCAACCACAAAATCAATCAAACTCCTTCATGCCCCTTATTTGTCTTACATCTTTCTTGAGTCTATGGCAGCCTATTTTGAATAATTTGTAAGTAAGACTATGCTATGGCAATCATTCATTAAAAATATTTAATTTGAATGAAAAGAAAATGTGTGGGGTATCAGTCTATGGCTAAGATCTACTCTTTCCCTCACTTGTATTAATATAAAGATAACTCTGCTTCTGCTATTTGTGTCCCCATTCCTTAAACAAAATTGCCACACACCATTTTGAAAGCAAATTTTCCAAAAGAGAAGGAGTGTATAACATGTCCTAATTTCAAATCAGTGGCAACTGTTTAGTCAAGTACTGCCAGAGTTTACCAAGCCAGCTTTCTAAACTTGTCTCCATGGAAACCTGCTTCTGCACCAAGATGCAAGGAATTATTTTGAGAAAGGGCTGCGATAAAGCATTTCTTACAGTTAAGGGGCTGCAATAATGTCCATAATATCTAGATGAGCCAGTTGTCAAAAAATCCTATTTGAAACCTTATTTGAGGATAATAAACATCCTTTAGCCAGGTTGAGGAGGGGAAATATCACAGGAATGACAAGCAGTGAGCACATTAGATGCTGGAAGTACATGAGTCAAAGCCATTGCTGGAAGAGCAATGTTTAATGAAGTATAAAATTGTTTAATCTAGCATCTATTTTTCCTTTCTGGGCACATGCTAGATGACAGTCAAACCACCATCAGAGACTTGGGCCTATCACTAATCAATAATGCTTCTCTAATTAAAATAAAAGAGCTGAGGCTTATAGGAGGAACTATACTGGGTATCCTGTATCAGATCATTACCCAGCAAGGGTATCAGATACAATGTTCAGGCATTAAACTTTTACAAGATACAGAATCCCCAGCCCCTGCATTGCTTCACATACCAGCTGCACCCAATTCTCAACTGTGCACTTACTTGGATATGAATAGAATCTGGGCATCATCAGGGACTCTGGTTTATCAGAAATCTCCTACACTGAAGCAAATCCTCCACTGAAGGGGCCTATGTGAATGGTCCTGTCTTCCTTACATATCTTCATCTACATGAACTGAACTATATTCTCCAACAAGTGCTATTACAGAACTGTAGTTACCATTTTTTTAAACTGACCCTTGCCCCTGTATTTTTTCACAGCTGCTTGAAATGTAGGCATTAGCTGATGAAAAGCCTTGTCCCTATTGACCAGGAAGCTATATTTTTTCCCCAGGAGTAATGCTTTATTAAGACCAACTAGCATCAACAATATAGAAATAAATGCTTCCCCCCCCACCCCACCCCCAAGTATCTAGAACTCTTCCATGGATTTTTTGGCTACTTTTATTGTAATTGTATTGAGTTTGTAAACAGTACACATATTAGCAATTAAGAACAAAACTTACAATTTAATTCTGAATTTTAGAAGAAAAATATATTAAGAACTGTATATTTAAAAAGCAAAACCATATGATCTAATAAAGAAGGAAGGTAGGAACATAGAAAAGAAGAAAGAAAAACTACAGTATAAATAAAATGTCACTACTTTTCTATATATTAAAATAGTAATATTATACTGATACAGATCATTACAATTCAGTTTTTCAATAACAGGTTAAACCTAGAGCATGCTATCCACCTCTCCATCAACACAAAGCCAATCCAAAGACTGAGAGTTGACAAATTTCATCCCCAAAAAGCTTTAATTACTTAAAAAACATTAAGAATATTTCCTATCTAAGTTTTTCTGAGGAACTTTGTTCAGAATATGGCATTGGGTAGAAATTCTTGTGGAACTAGACAGGAGTGTTGAGTTTAGATGAGACACATTTTAAAAACTGAAATATCTAGAATTGTTTTTCTGTAGGGGCTCACAGAAAAGAATAATGGCTATGTGCAATGTCACGTCTAAATATTAGTTATCTTTCAACCTGTTTTTCTTCTACATTTCATGCCATAATATCATCATGGTGCAGTTTAGGAATAGACAACTTTCCTTGTCCAATGGGCAAATTTGGAATGCTAGGAGTACATTGTACATCTTCTCCCAAAACAATTGCCATTATGGTGGAGCTCCTTATTCACAAAATGGCTGCATCAGTTGGGACAGCAAATCAGAATCTTCAAATTTACCAGAAGGCAAATTGGTAAGGCTGCTCCTTAGCATCTTTTCTATCCCCAGTGTAATCCCGTGAATAAGTACATTTGTGGTTTTAAAATATGTGATGTCATCTTAACCTGAGGTCCTTTCTGTGCTATTGGCAGCAATGGCTAAGCTTCATGTTTCTCTATATGTTCTTTCTCCTACTTCCATTATGAAGAGTCTTTGAGCCTTTCTAAAAAATGGAAAACAAATAGCAAACACACATGTCAACTATGATAAGGACTCAGATGATAAAGACTAAGATCTCGACTGCTGTTCACAATTGTATTTCAGCCTTGGAAAGAGAATTTTCTAACTGCTAAGCCACCTCACATTTCATTTGGTACCTTTCCTGGCCAAAAAAAAAAAAATGTGTTAACATATTAATGGCATCAAAATGATGTGTTCTGTTGCAGGAATATAAAGCAAGAAATTACAGGGGGGGAAATCTTAATATGTGTACATAACGTGTAAACCTACACAGATTTCAAACATGCTTTTTAAAAGCATTATAAATGAAAAACCCACGTATGAAGTGATCCTAAAGGTAAGCTCTAATGTGAGTTGAAATCTGGATATATCACAAGCAGGCCTGTAGCTCCAACTTGCAGGTTTCTTTCTTTGAAATATTTCAAGTGACTAAGTTTCTAGCAGGTAGCCAGAAGCAATTACTCAAGGATGTGCCAAAAGTCAGCTCGTATACTAAGAGATTACATGCTGATGTAACTAGAGGTATACAGACCAGCTTTTACAATAAATCTTAATGTTCAGAGGACCCTTTCCCAGGCAGGAAAATTGTATCTTCTTTTGGGGGTCGGGGGACATTAAAACTGCAGTCCTATACACAGTTACAAAAGAACAAGCCTCAGTGGGATTTATTTCTGCATAGCTAGTCATTGGACTGCATTAGCTGACAGGCAGCTAGATTGGCAACTGGTGGCACGCTACAGCTGCTAGCAAAACAGCACATTAGAAAATGCCCCAAGTTCAATAATGACTGTCTGCAGTACATCTCATGAACTACTATGATGTGTATGACTACTACTGACAACTGCATCTGTGGTGCTTCTACTTCCTGCATCTAACCAAAATAATTATATCCTAGAAAAGGGACTTTTCTAGATCCGTATAATTCAGCACTCAGGTTGCCTCTTCTTATTAACTCTAGATTTTTTTTCGTTAAGTCCATCAGTATCACAATATGTATTTCCCTCACCCACCCAACAATACTGGGTGGGATATATCTCACATCTGCACATATGAGCTTACGTGTACACTCGGAGAGAGCCTTCTTTAGCTGGTTTGGAGATTCTAGCAGGGGAGCACAGCACTATCGTATAGCCTTGACCAAAGATCTCCTTCTATCTGGGATGGTCGTCCTCTTCCACCGAGTGCACAGCTTTGGGAGGGATTCACCTGGAGCAGTGCAGGAGGAAGGGGACACCCACCTAGCCAGCGAGATCAGCCAAATCAACCCTGGCAATCAATGGGGTGACAGATGTCACAGCCAGATCACCCTCACATCCACATTTACACTTGCCTTCTGTGGTCATATTAAATCCAGTTTGCTTTGAAAGCTGACTCAGCACTGTTTTTAAGAAAGGAACTGCATTTCTGAGGGCAAGCATATAGAATTACCCTTCCTACTTAACTTCCACATAACAATGTAAATATATTAACTCATTTGCAAATATTCCCACATCTTACTGAATAGTTGTAATATCTTCACAATATCTATTATCTATTAAATGGCAATGTTTTTTCAAAAGTTAATCTGTACTGTATCTGCTATTCTGAAATCCCTCAGGCCACCAAGTACTTGTTTCCTCTATGCTTAGATCTTCCAGTTCTTGAAGATCTAGAAAATACACTCAGATTTTATCTCTGTGCCAGCAGGCAGATAAAAAATTTGCTATTGCAAATGAACCAGAGGATCTTCCAGTAGATCCTGACCAGGTTTCTTCTAGATGTTAATCACCATGTAGTACATGGATGAACAACTTTGAGCAGGCTGAGATCTTCACAACAGTTTCAGTGGCCTGCAGATATAGGTGTAGCCAAGACAAAATAATTAGTTGATGTTAATAAAAATGTTATATAATTAAATTAAAAATGATTTAGTTCAAAATTTTATTTTCTTCCATCTGTATTGGAAATTGATTTTTCTATAAAACAAATGTATTTCCCATTATCACTTGTTAAATAAAACGTTCATATTTCTAAAATTAATTAATACCCTTCCCACCTATCAAAGAATAGCTTTTTCCCTACTCTTCTATGAAAGTTGCCAGCTAGTTGATCCTTGATATCCTGGTATTCATATTCAGGAGGCAGGAACAAGGAAATAGCCAAAGAAAGAATCCTCAATTGGCCACCACAAGCCGCCACCCCCTTCCCTCTCCTTCCCTCGCTCTGATCCCAATGTTATAAAAGAAATAAGGAGGGAAACACCAGCTGCTCAAAACTGGTCCCTGTACTCTTCTCCTTCTCACCAACATCTGCAAAAATCTAGAAGTCTTTTGCTGTAAGCATAGTATGGTAGCAAGCAGGAAGCAACCTGCTCCCATAGCCTTTTCCCCTTCCATTTCTGGTACATACTTGGTACTGCCCACTTTCCTCCAAATAGACAAAATTGTCAGAGGAGATGGCAGTGGCAGCCCACAGGTTGGTCCCTCCTTCCTTCTCCTATTCCTATGGGAGGTGAGCAGAGATGAAGTAAGGGAGGAGGACAGAGAATATGCCAGTGAGTGGTATACAGCAGAAAGACAGATGGGAATGGCTTTCTTTCTCCAACCTGCCCCCTTTAGCACCTGCCTGGCTAATACTGACCTAAGGCATATTTATATTGATATAAGGCATGTTTCTAGCAGAAGAAAGCTCTTCCACATACCCGGTGTCTGCTCTGTAGCTTCCAAATGCTTTTTTCACCCTTTAGAGCTCCCAGAAAACATTGCCACTAAATTGTGTTGACACTAAATCAGGCCATATGAAACTGACAACCAAACCTTTGCAGGGATTGTGTATCTCTGATGTAGTGAGTCATGAGGCAGACCTGACTTGAACTCACATTCTCAGTCGGGTCATAATATGCACACTTGTTACATGTGTCCCTGCCTGCATGATTGAATAATTAACAATTAAAATCATAAATATGAGCAACAGCAATTGCATTTTCCCACAGTTCTTCACAAAAAATATTTTTTCTGTGAAATAGTATCAGTAAACATTGAATTATACAGAACGCACATTTCATTGTAGACATCGATAATGCTTTGAACTAGGGATATTAAAGTATGGGAAGCCAGAGAGACTGCACACTTGGAGAAATGTTTATGTAAATAAAGTTAGGATATCATTTTACCCGTGTGAATTAAACCAAAATTCTCTTCTTCTTTAAAAGAAATTTCAAAAAGCAATTTAATTTTAATCCAACTAAATGGGAACTGGTTAAAAATGTGAGAACTTGTATGTGTGTATGTGTGTGTGTAATACAATCTTAGTTTCAACAATGTTTATAGAAATATAATTGCATGCATCAATCATATTTCTATAAACAATGTTGAAACTAAGATTACCTATGATTTATATATTCCATGAATGGGGGCACCATAAATAATTTCCACATGAGTAGTCAAAAAATTACAAAAGAATGGGTTTTTCTTATATGCCATAAATATCTAATGTGAGGGCAAGAAACATCTAGATTATAGATTGCTTGTTTTTGTGAATAAACTTACAAATCTGTCTCCTGAGGTCTATTTCTCCATCTCATTTTAATCATAAGTAATTGGGAAGGGGGCATGAAGCTTTCGAATAATGAGTAAAGAATAAAGGCATCACAATAATAAAATCCCTCCAAATGTTTGGCTACCCAAGATTAATGGAAAGGAAATATTCTTGCATTTTTTTTATTCAAGGCAACATTGACTTTACTTCAAGAACTCACCTTATTTCAGCCAGTTACTTCTGGGTTTTTTCCATTATTGCCCTCTCTTTGACATCATCCTTTGAAAGTGAAAGGGAAGCAACCTGTGGTAGTACTTTACAGTGTAATTTTGAACAGCCATAAAAGGACATATCAGGTTGTATAATCCCTTGATTGTATGAATGCTTTCCCAATGAACTATACCTTTTGCAGAAAGATTGCGAAAACCCATTGGCTGAATCTGAGCAAATGGAACTGAAGAATGGTAAAAATGTGGGTTTGCAAATGTCTGACATTGCAGAAGAGTTCTGAGTATTAAGTTCAACTCTGAAATCTTTTATATAAGACAAGGCTTGACTATTCAGCTGAGCATATTCAAACATTAGTTTATTTTTTGCAATTTGGCCCACACAATCCAAGATTCTTAAGTTTTTCTCATCTTCACAACAAATGATATTTTCTTTCTGATTCATAAAATATGAAGCCTTGGCATCAATTGTTGTTTGAATGTTATATTGGTTTGAATGATGGCCAAGAGCATATTTTGGCCTTGGAGCTATGTAACTATGTTCATTTTGCAGCTGAGGTTGTTTTTTAAATTGAGTTATTGTAGCTGTATCATGGCTCACTTCATTTCCAGTCCCTTTATCTTTGAAATGTTTATTTTCAGAATCATAATTGATCTTTAAAGAAGCAACCTGAGTAACACAATGTTCTAAAAGCTGCATTGTGTTAGTATTATTCTCCTTTGGAGTCTCAGGGATGGGACCTTGGGACTGACAGAGGTTCAATGGCTCTATTGGATCCTTACATTCAATAAACCAGGACTTTGATTCACTGTCATCTTCAGGCTCTAGAGAATCTGGAGAAGTTGCTGCAGTCATGTAAGAAGAACATGATTCTGCATCATGATTATCCATAACAATGTGGCAAACTGAATCTTCATTTGAGACTTCTAGTGACAGAGATTCAGTGCTAATATCTGTACATTCTTCTGAGAGAGACACCTTAATTTCAGATGAATTTACCAATAGATCATCCCAACTGTCTCCTACTCTCTGTCTGTCACCTGGTATGACATTATCTGCAATGAGCCCAGACGTGGCATTCACATTTTCTTCTCTTTCTAGTGAGCTGCATGAACATATATCATTTTGATCATGTTCAATTCTTTCTATTGGACATGTCTGGATTCCATTTTTGCTATCAATTGAAGATGCACCTGGATTGCTTTTATTTTCCTTAAAAGCTGGGGTGCACTGAGACGCTGGCTCACTATCTTTTGTCATCTGTGTCTGAGGATTGTTAGGAAAGTCTTGGGGGAAAAATAGTCCTGGTTTTTTTCTCAGCCAATTGATAATCCCCATGGTCAGGGAAAGCTCAGTATCGCACAGCTTAAGCAAGCATTCTTTGCCCTTCCATGTGCTGTGAAGGAATCCCTGACTGATTATATCAATGGTCGGCTGGGAAGCCATATTTTCTTCTGACCCTACATGAAAGCTGTAAATTGACAAAGGTATGTCAACTGCCTTTTCTGAAATGCTTTCAGACATGCATAAATCATCATCTAGAACTGGACTGATTTGATCTTCATTGGGATCATAGAATAGTTCATATAGGGCATCTCCACTGTAACTGTCTCTTGGAAACTGAGTTGGTGTTCCAGGGGATTGATCCTCCCTTATTTCATCATCTTGCCCAGGAGTAAATGAATCATAATATCCTTCATCACTGGTGGACATAGATTCCTGGTTGTCACTCTTTGGGGTCCCTGTATCTATGGAACTCTCTTTGGAAGAGTCAGGGGAAGAAAGCAAGTCAGTCACTGAGGCTCTGGCCTCATTCTTTGCTTTTTCTAGCTCACTGCTAGGTATTTTCAGCAGCCTCCTATCAAACAGTGTCTTCTGGTGCAATTGCACAGATTTGTTGATGTTGTCCCAAAGTTTTGAAAAATCAGCTGCTTCATTTTGGGCTGGGGAAGCAAGCTGCTCTACTCCACCTTGAAAGGAACCCATGGCAGGATTCTCTTTTTGGTGAGATTGCCTGAACAAAATTTCTTTGCTGACCTCCAATTCCATATGAGCAGAACTTTCATCTGCAAAGATTTCTCCACATCCAGTGAGGGAATCAAAACTTTTCAGGGAAGCAACATCTTCGCACAAAGCACTGGAATATTCATATGAAGACTCAGACTGAAGCTCACCATCAGATGTATCTTGTGCCAAGCAATCAGTAGAAAAGGTTTCACCAGCTTTGAATAAATATTTACCAAACCTTCCTGCCAATTCTGACTTGTAGCCTGGAAATGCCCTTTTTTGCTTTTCTGACAACAAGGCAATATTCTCTGGCTTGTTTTTTTTTATATGAAAGATATCTCGGAATCCTTTTTTGGACCTCTTCAGGGAAATCCTCTTCCTAGGTATACTTTTGGCAACAGCTGGCACAAAGGGCATTTGGGGTACAAAGTTGCGATAATCAATCATCTGTTGTGGGCTGTTCAAGAAATGGCTTGAGTTGACCACAGATTCTTTCTTGCCACTAGAATGTTGGGTGTTTCCAAGCCCAGAAAAGCTGGCACTGTTGGTGAGTCTCCCTTTACTTCTTTCAGGAGCTATAACTTCCTCTTCAGAATTTTCATTGTTGTAACTGCATTGCTCAATTTTGTCTATCCCTCCTAGAACACAGTCATGGGTTTTGCTTTTCCTAACAGGCTTGTAGAAAGATTGGGGTAGCAATAGTATCCTCTCACTAGAGCCAATTTTTGCTACTCTGTTGGAAACACTACCATTTTTTTCTGCAGAAAAATTTGCTTTTTGGATTTCAACATCAGGTTGGCTTTTCTCTTTGATGTCTGTTTTGATATTATCCTTTTCTCTAGGATTTATGTGCACTAAAGGTAGTTTCTCATGGGTCAGTTGCATGCTAGATTTTATGAAAGTTTTTCCTCTTTTGAACTCCATCACAGCTGGCCCTACAATCAGAAACATAGAATAAAACTTAAAGGGTATCTACCACCGTACATCTCAGGGAGATATAGTAACATTAATTATCTGAGTTATTTTATCTACAATGGGAGTTTCAGATTTATAAAAACAAACCTGTTTAAGTAAACAAGCAAAATCCTGAAGTTTCTCAAGTAGAACTAAGTAAAATAAAATATGTCCTTTTCTTTGACCTCACATCTAAAATGTCAAGTGTTTAGGAATCTGTATTACTGAAGAACAATTGTTCATACATTATTTCCAAATCCCATTCAGATATTCATAGTGACTTGGCAGGATCGAGAAGGAATTGGTGTTTCTCCTAACTCTCTTGCCTCTGCTGATACATTTACTACACACTTTAAAAACTGTGATTGTAAGATTACAATGTTGCTTTGTAGAACAGCCTTAGCTTTTTTGTGCAAGATATTTCCATCAGTGCACCATAGCTAGACTCAACAAAGGTTGTCAGGTCACTAAATTCTTAAATGCTTCATTTTTAAAAGTTCATATCAACCACCCACTGATAATCCAAAATCCTTTCTACTCCAGCATGACTTTCTCAAGAACAGATTGCTACTCTAACTGAAATATGTTCTTGTGAATAGCACTGTTCTGAGACTAGCTTTTTTTAGATTATTAGGCACATGTATAAATGGCTATTACTTATGAATATTCATTTCATTTTTGGAAACACTGACTAATGCACATTTTTCATCCTATTTCATAATATGTTAGTCTAAAAGTAAGGATTGGATTCAGACTGACTTATGCTTAGATAATTCCCTTTGAAATCAATAGGACTTTAATTGTGAGTTTGATTGTGATTCCAATCACTCCTATTGATTTCAATGAAACAAATGAAGACCAGTGATTGTTACTTATTGTAAGCTTAATACATACTACAATTCAATATAGTATTCTCTGTAGCAGCTCCCCTCCTCCAGAATAGCTTGTTCCCTGAAGCATGGGTGCCCCCCTCTTGGCTCTTCTAGGTAGCCCTTAGAGATACTTTATACTTAGTGATGTCACATTTTACAGTTCTATAATTTCTTAGCTTTGCATTCTTAATTTTTTCAATCATTTTACTCTGATTTTGTACCCATTTTTGAGTATGTAAACTTTGTAAGCTGCCTAGAGTTTACCCATTTCAGACAGTCAGATAAATTATGTAACTTATATGCAACTTATGGAACAACTGTTGACCAAATATATTGAACTAGCTCATGAATGCTTCATTTATATATAATATATATATAAATCATTTAATCTTTCATGCATCATTTTGGAACAACAATATTTGCACTTTTCAGTATAACCACATTTAAGTATCATGATCAGTTTGGAAACATATTCCAGTGTTATCTCTTTAGAATAGAAGAAAAGATGCTTTAAATAATTGCTGATCTTCCTACTATTAAATTAAGTGCTCTAATAATAGCTGCCGAGTTCTCAGTTTGATACAAAAGAATCATATCAGAAAATAATATAGTTTAGTAAACATGCACACACGTATATCTGGTTATGTGTGTGCATGTTTACTAAACAAATATAAGCAATACAACTTCCCACGCATTTTATTTATTTATTTATTTATTTATTAGATTTCTCTCCCGCCCATCTCCTCTACAGTAGGGGACTCTGGGCGGGTTACAGAGAGAATAAAACTATAAATATACATAAAATACACCCCATACATACAATTAAAACAATACTATTATTGTTTAATTTAATTTATAATTTAAAAACAAACCTCCTTTCATGAAGCATAAGTTCCTTTTAATTTCATTGGTCCTTTTATCATTTTCCTCTCTTTGGTAAAGCAGCATTTTCATTTCAAATGCTGTAGGACAGCCCCTGATTTTTCTCACAGATAGATCAAAACATTTGAATCTCCTTTGGATAATTTCCAAGACTATTACAGTATATCTGTTAAAAATGCAATCCTTTAAACAGTTAACCTTTCATATTTGTATAATATTAATCTTTTTAGAAATAAAGATATAAACAACTGTTTAGTTAAATGAATGTGGTTATTTGGTTTGAAAAAAGCCTTTGTTATTACATCTTCAGTTTTCTCTTTGCAAATTAACATACGTAACAGCAGTATCTATGTTCCTGTTTTCCTCTTTTTTCCCCTTATGTGCATAGCACTATTTCTAGATGATCAGCACAATGGATAGTGCCTTGTCTGGTTACCTGACCAGCCATCTAAAGAAGAGTTGCAGTAAATTACTCTTTTGCTGCAATTGTGAAAATGGCCAGTTGGAAGGGAATTGTACACTGGAATGTGGGGGAGGGATTAATTGGCTTCACATCAAGATGGCTCTTGTGTGAAAATTCTGCACCAATTATTTATAAAGGTCTCTGCCGCTTCTCCCCCATGTCTAAAGCTGAGAGATGTGTTGTTCTTGTTTTCCTTCACACCTTATGGAACACTTGCATGGCATCCAGCATAATATACCATCCAGTCACTAGCTTGTTTCCAGTGGGAAAAGCCTCCCCACTGCGCCACAAAAGAAAAAAAAATACTTGTTTGCATTTACCTGAGAGGAAATCAGCATTTCATTACTGGTTACATTTAGCAGTCTGTTGTACAAGGACACAGAGCTCTTATCCTGCCAGATCTCATCACCTTGCTGTTCAGTTTCTACACAAAGAACGTGTGTGTGCGTGTATCAATTTGGAATATCAATCATTCATATGTGTGTGTGTGTGTGTGTGTGTGTGTGTATGTGTATGTATGTGTGTGTGTATGTATATATATATATATATATATATATATGAAAAAGGAACTGTGGCAAGCAACTAATTCAAAATAATCCTATACACTCTGGCAGTGACAAAGAAAAATAAATACACCACACCCTTGCACCAAAATGTAGCAACCCGCTAAGGCAACAAAAGATCACACTCACCATGTCGTATTGTGCCAGCTGCAGAAATCCTTACTACTACATCCTTTTCACTGAGGCTGTTGTGTCTTTATACAGAAGCTCATGAAATATATTCAAGACTCGTAAGAGCTGATTTCTTCTCTTTACTGGGATTTGCTCCTCCCTCCTCTCTCTTTTTTCCCTCCCTCTCTCCTCTTCTTCCTTCTTTTCACCAGTCCTTCAGTCTCTCCAGGTATTACATGTCATTCGCTGCATGGATTTCAAGTTTTCACATGTAGCCAATTTTAGAGCAGTGAGGTTTCTACAAGCCATCTGCATAGTAACTGATAAACACTGACTGCTTTTCTAAAATATATTGTTGTTCTCTGAAAATCACACACACACACACACACACTTACACATTGTGTTTGTAAGACTTGTTTTCAAAGACAACTAATGGATTGGGTTTTTTCAACATATATCATTAACCTATGTGTATTAAGGATAATAGCTGGTTGCTAATTATGTCCCTTTTCAAGATGTGATTAAATCTGCTGACTAGGATTTTTTTTTAAATAAATTGCTATTGTTTATACAAACAGCACATATAGTACAAGAAATCTAATATCAAACATGATAAGCACTAAATTGCATGCAACTATCAATAACATTTGGTCACTTTGGTGAATTCTGAAACTTTAAGAGAGGAAGTAGACATAAGTTTTCCATATTTAAATACCCACATGCTTGCTATTTTTACAAGATTCAAATTAATTGTTATTAATCTGAAACAAATTGCTCTAAAAAACCTAAAAGTATTATCAGAAATTTAAGGATATAGTTAAAATATGCACAAAACTGTTTCCTGATACATAATCTGTATCTGCATAAATGTTGCTCAGTTCACAGGTAGTCAAGTACCATTAATGTAAGTTTTTATAATTCTTTCTAATATTAATTACAGTGATTTTCCAACTTGTATTAGCAAAAGTGTTTTGACCACAGAAGCCATTTATAAATCTAGCTTAAAGCACATTTAAATACAGTGTCTCTTGCTCAGAGGCCAGACATGTCTGAATAGGAAGGATTTACAGAGTTTTGAGGCCAGCTCTGAGAAGCTAATCTGTTGGACAAAACAACCAAATGTTTCTTAATATCAGGAACTCATAAAAGATACTTAGCATGAATTAAATGTATGAGCAGGATTATATGAGTGGGGGATATTAGTCTTTATACAGAGCAGTCCCAACTTGGTGCTCTGAACTGGAACCAGAAAGATAGCCCTAATTCTTGTCTATATTTTGCACCAATTTACTTCAGAAATTGACCCAGGTAAAGCACATTACAGTAGTCTCCTATCGAGGCAAAATATCTTTCTAATTAAATAGCCAGACTACTGGCAGCAAAACGAAAGAGAGAAAGTAAGATAGTTCTATTTCTACTAAAATGATTCTTCCAAAATAGCAATTTATAAGGGGAAGATGATGAGGTTATAGGACAAAATCAAGTTGCATCCTTGCAAATAAACTTTTCATTTGAAAACATTTCTGTTCAACAGTTAGTCTGAGAGGGAGTTCTCAGCCCCCTCTGTGTTGCAAAATCAGTGGTATTTTCTTGCTCTCTCACAAGTAGTACAGTGGTACCTCAGTTCACGAACGCTTCTGTTCACAAACAATTCAGTTCACGAACAGCTCCGGTCGCAAAATTTTGCCTCCATTCGCGAACTCCGCATCAGGTTATGAACAGGATCCGCAGCCATTTTCCCTCCCGTGACACGTGGTCGCGGCTTCCTGTAGGGAGGGGGACTCTCCCTCCAAGTAGTAACCGCCTCCCCACCCACCTTCCTGTCCTCCACGCCAGAAGTCATGTCGAGCAAGGTCAGCTTTCTCTCTCTTCGTACTGTACTTTGTGTCATATTTTTGCGGTTTAAAAAAAAAACAACATATGGTTCAGAACAGATTAACCGTAATTACATTGAACCTTATAGGGGAATCTGATTCGGGATGCGATCAAAAATCAGTTGGCGACCAAATTCGTAGGGGTCAGAATGGATTAACCGTATTTACATTGAACCTTATGGGAAAATTTGATTCGGTTCACGACCAATTCGGTTCGCGACCAGAGTCGCAGAACGAATTAAGTTCATGAACCAAGGTACCACTGTACTAAGAAAAAAATGATCCAATAGAGGCTTGGGGCTGGACCATACTGAAGGGGTTGCCTCATGGAAGAAAAACTGTTAGAATCCTCTACTTCCATTTTATGGGTATCCTAACTCATGCTGGCTAACAAGATTCACATATCACAAAGCTGTTGCACTTGACTACCACATGAACATGACCCAGCAACCTTTTTTTTTTCTGCCACATTCAGACCATAACTGAGGCAGCTTGGAGACATTCTTCACTGTTCGGTGTTAAAGTAATGTTTTCCCTCTTAGAGAGGTAACAAGCCACAATACTTTTGCTGTGGATGCAACTTGATGTCCTTCCAGTTTCTTCAAAATTCCTGTACGTGTCGAGTCTCTGAGCTGCTCCCCAACTTAAAGACTTTGATCAGCCTGAACAGCTGTTTACCAGTGGTGGGTGGTGGCAGGGAGTTGCATGGAAAAGTGAGAGTCAAATCCCTTCAAATCTGCTTCATAATACAATTTGCCTCATACTTCTCAGCCACTAGTTGGGCAGCTTTTGGACACAATTTTAGTGCTATTCCAGAATACAAGGGTTTAATCCTCTGTCCATAGTTGCCTCCTTCCCAGACCCAGTCCTATCCCACATTAAGGATGGTGATGGATGGATGTTTTCCCACCAGCTACTGATGTTTGGTGGGAGGAAAGGGAAACAAGGCCAGGGGAATCCACCAAAGTGTGTCAATGTGTCCAGTGATCAGCATTGTTTGCCAGCATCAGGCCTGCAGAAAGATGGGGATCACCAGTGAGGGCAGCAGGTTTTTTGCCAGTATTGTTTTCTGCCAGGACTGATGAATAGAACTTTAATTTGGCCACATAGAAGATCCCAAAAAATAATTATAAAATTGAGTTTTCAAAAAATAAAACGCCCAAACATTAAAATATTAGAAATTTTATTAAAATTGTGGAAATAAAGAACGAAAATGAAAAACAGCAAGTATTTAGTAAATAGTAAAGTTCAATTTCATTGTCACCCCAATAATGGTGCACTGCACATATGAAAAAAGAACAATAACAACAATAACTTCCCTAAAATGGTATCAAAATGTTCACCCCAGTAAAGTCATTTTATCTGTCTCAGAGATGCTAAAGAAAATCCTTCCTGTTAGAACTGCATCTTGGGCTTGTATCCTATACTATGCAAAATGGGGCCAATCTCAGTTAGAAAATGTGCAGATGATGGATCTTCAGGGTGGACTGAATGAGGCAATTTGTCCCCTGCTCCTAGTGTTACACATTTTTAAAAAATCCATCATACTATTATAACAATATATTAAATACAAATTAAATATAGGCCTATAAGTTCGTTAACAGTGATTAATTTAAATTTTTGTAACAACTTTCTCCTCTCTGCAACATCCAAATAACCGCTCTTATGAAAGAGACTGCACTACGTTTCTTATTACTTTACCTGTCTGTAAGATTGACAAATCTCAGTCAGGAAATCACAACCCTGAAGCCTTCTCCCTTGTGTGGAGTTTCCTCAGCCACTGATTAGGATGACTGAGACAATCTGACTCATCAGCTTTGCAGATGACAACATGGAAGCCATTTCAGATGACAACATGTGATACTGAATTCATTTGGGGTTTTTTTCATGTAAATGCAACTATTTCTAATTTCCTTTTGAGTCACTGCAAGCTCAGTGTCCTAATGCTTCTCAGTTACATATCATACAAGCCCAGCCTCCTCAGCTCAGTTCACTTCTTTGTGTCATTGCCATTTGATTAAGTTCTTGATATTTCAGGCTGCAGCCGAAATCTATTGAAAGCTGGCAGCCAAATAAAAAAGGAAATCAATGTGAGCACTGCATGAACAATAGCAACAAAAGCTTCCATATGCAGTTTGTGAGAGAGATATAATATGTAAAACCACTGGTTACATGATCCTCTTCATTGCGACAGCTGCAGAAGTGTGTAACAATGGTATGGAGCAGGCCTACCCCTATTCATATGGTAAAGCAGTGAACACTCTATGATCACTACTTACAAACGTTGTTACAGATTCTGTTTGCAGCAAGCTCTCACTATAGGCCACAAAAAGGAGTTTTAGCTAACACAGGTTATCTAGTCATTTTGAGGTAATAGCCAAAATGATAAATTCGCCATAAATTGGCAACAAGTAGCACATATATAGATCTGAACTGTGAGTCTTTTTTTCACTATCCAGTTCACATTTTGCTGACCACCATGCCACAGTATACAGCAGACATTATGGCAGCCAAAGATCAGGCATAGTTGTTACCCAGTAAGCAGAAGGCAGTCAGGGAGCCAACAGTACAGAAACTGCTCTTTAAATACTGTGAAGTGGAGAAGTGGAAAACTGAAGTACTAACTGAGAGCAGGAGCAAAGAGGAGGAAGTATTTCAGGGAACCCATATGAAGACCAGCAATGTGAACTATATTAGTGGCTTTCCTGATTTGTTTTACATAAATTCTGGATTGCATTGCCTTTAGCTCTGAGATTATAAGCACTTTCACAAAACACAGTTGCCCATATATCTTCCAGTATCTGGATTAGTTCAAAGATGGGAAACTTTGTATACATTGGGCAGGACAACACAAAGAAAGCAGGGTCGAAACAAACTCTGCAATCTGAGTTTCTCTTTCTTTTTCTCAACTTACTTCAGTACACCCACCCATACACTACACACATCCGGACAGAAACCCAAACACATCCATTCATTATTCACACAAGACACAAAGGAGCCCTGGGAATGAAAGATAAGTATTGTATTCATCTGAAATAGAGATAATCCTGAATTTAAGATTATTCCCATCCCTAAAAGGAGAGTAGATTGCACAGGATTGATGTGCATGTTTACAGATTCTTTCTAACCTGTGCAATGCCAAACTTTATCAATCTAAGATTGCCAGCACCAGCCGAATCCAGTCCTAGAGATTTCCTCCTCACCAATAAGTATGTGCATGTGATATAACTGCATCTGTATATGCATTTCCATGTCTGTATTTAAGGAAGTGGACAGGGTCCTCCAGGCTATAAATGCCACCACCTGCCAGTTAGATTCATGCTCTTCCTGACTGGTTAAGGCAGCTCAGGAGGTGGCATGTGGGCGGGTCTAGACGATGATGAATTCATCCTTGAGAGAGGGAGTGTTTCCAGCAGCCTTTAAAGAGGCACTGGTACACCCCCCTCCTCAAGAAACCATCACTGGATCCCACCGTACTGGACAATTTTCATCCAGTCTCTCACCTCCCCTTTTCAGGGAAGGTGGTTGAGAAAGCAGTGGCATTGCAGCTCCAGAGGATCCTGGATGAAACAGATTATCTGGACCATTTTCAGTCAGGTTTCAGGCCCGGATATGGGATGGAAACAGCATTGGCTGCACTTTTGGATGATCTCTGGCAGGAGCGGGACGGGGGTAGTGCATCCACCCTTGCTCTTCTTGACCTCTCAGCGGCTTTCAATACCATCAACCATGGTATCCTTTTGGGTCGGCTCAGGGAGTTGGGGTGGGTGGCACAGTTTTGTGCTGGTTCGCCTCCTTCCTCCAGGGCTGGTCCCAATCAGTGTTGATAGGGAGCGATAGGTCCAGCCCATGGCCCCTCCTTTGTGGGGTGCCGCAAGCTTCAGTACTTTCCTTGCTTCTTTTTAACATCTACATGAAACAACTGGGCGAGATCATCTGCCACCATGGGATGAGGTATCATCAATATGTAGATGATATCCAGTTATACATCTCCATCCCAGGTGATTTGAGTGATGCTGTGACTACCCTTTTGTGGTACCTGGGGGCTGTGGTGGTCTGGATGGGGAACAACAGGCTTCAGCTGAACCCTGGTAAGACAGAGTGGCTGTGGGTTGAGGGCTCCTTTGTATCCTGAAGTTTGCCATCTTTGGTTCTGGATGGGGTGGCACTACTCCAGACAGACCCAGTACATAATCTGGGGGTCCTCCTGGACTCATGACTCCTGCTCGAAGGGCAGGTGGCAGTCATGGCCAGAGGGCAGTCAACTGTGTGCTGTATGCCAGTTATGCCCTTTCCTGGATCAGGAGGCCCTCCAGTCAGTCACTAATGCCCTAGTCATCTCCCATATAGATTATTACAATGTGCTGTACATGGGGCTACACTTGAAGAGTATCCAGAACCTACAACTGGTTCAAAATGCAGCCACGCAGGAAATTTTGGGTGCCCCAAAGGTGGCACATGTCACATCTTTGCTGCGCAAGCTGCATTGGGTGCCAGTTTGCTTCTCGGTCCAATTCAAGGTATTGGTTATCACCTTTAAAGCCCTACATGGCATGGGACCAGGTTACTGAGGGAGCATCTCACCCCCATTATACTGACCCATCCCACCCAGTCAAGCAGAGAGGATACGCTATGGACCCCGTCAACAAAAGAATGTCGACTGGCGGGGCTCAGAAGAAGAGCCTTCTCTGCCGTGGCCCCCACCCTATGGAATAGCCTCCCCTCAGACCCCTACTCTCTTGACCTTCCTGAATGCAGTCAAGACCTGGCTCTGCCAACTTGCATGGGGCAAGAAAAGGGGCAACCAACCCTATGGGTGGCTAGCACCTTGAAGATGCTCCCATATGTTAATATCTTTTCAATCACCAGCCTCTTGGAAGATATTCTTTATGCATGTATTTGGTTTTATTGCATTTTATACTATTTTTACTGTATTTTAATTAATATTTATTTGTTGTTTTTATTGTAAACCGCCCAGAGTCACTTTCTCATGAGATGGGCAGTGTCCAAATTTGAAATATAAATAAAACAAATAAGTAACTACCAGAAGCTACTCCTCAAAAAAGGCATACAAGAAAATAAATTACATCAGTTGAATTAATAACTACTAATTAAAATTCATTACTTGCAAATTAATCTTTCTCTGTCTGCATAACTAGTCTCCACACATTCTTCTTCCTTCCAATACAACCAATAAAAAGGTAACAAACAACATGGTATAAAAGAAAAGAGTAGCTGCATTGGGAAGGGGAGGAAAAAGAAAGGTGGGAAGAAAATTGGATGACGATGAGGCAAGGGGAGGGAAGGAAGGAAGGCAGGCGGGCGGGCGGGCAGGCGGGCCCTGCTTCTCAGGAAAAAAAAGGGGCTGTTCTCCTGGCAAACAGCCCTCCCAGGCAACGGCCCATCTTCAGGTTTAATCTTCAAAGAGATCCTTGTTTTGCAGGAAAGAGATCTGCAGTCATTTCCACCTAGGCCAATTTAAACTGATTTTGCTGATCTCACCAACATAAGATGATTCACAGGCAACTCTTTGGGGAAAACACTTTATCTTTCTATGATGGTGAATACAGTATGGTGTTTGCTCATTGCTGATCTGTTCAATATGCAGCTTCAAAACAGGGTTATTAAGCTCCCTGGATCTCCAGTATATCAGATACAGGAAGCCACATTTCTAAGCTGCCACCTGTGCATGTGTGTACTGAGAATGTCTGGATTTAGTTGCAGCTGAATGCGGTGAGTTTAAGCAAGGGGAAGAGGTTAAACAGCCTGCACACCATCTGGCACCTCATGTTTACCACACTCTTTCCCTTCCTTATATGTTAATAAATAATGGCATGTTATTATTTATCGACAAGTGAATAATCATGCTATTGTTTATTAACATTTTCATATGCCTGGTGCCACCTCATGCGCCTTGATGCTCCTTCCTCACCATTCAGTTCAATCCTCCTCGACCATTTATCCATGCTTGGCTTTTCTCCCTCCATAAGACTTTCAAAGGCGGTGAACACTGGCAATGATTTCCAATAACTTTCAAAGATGGCTGAAAGCTCACAATAATTGAATGCACCCAACAGTCAGCAAACGATGAGCAGTTGATAGAGTGATATGGGAGAGGTGGCAGGGAAAATAGGAAGTAGCCCTATGTAGTTAAGAAAGTCTTGAAACCCTACAAAAGAAATTAAGGTGGGAATGACCCCAATTCCAATGATTCATCATGCAAGCTCTAGCTAATCATCCTACTTTGGACTCACTGCGCAGAAATAAAGAACAGGAGCAAATTTTGTTGTATTTTACATAATGAAACTAAAACTTACCCCCTCCTCTTTTTCTCTCTCTTTTTCTTTTTAAACAAAGCATTGTACAGTATTATTTCCAAAACAGAATTATATAAATAAAAATATAAGAATGACACATTGATTTTTTTTTTTTTAGTGAGGCCATGTGGTACAAACCAAGAACAGTTCAAGTAGTCACTGCTACTGTTGCAACAAAAAGGTTTTTCTGGAAATTTCTAGAATTATTTTTCTTTTCTTCTCTGAACACTTTGAGTTTTATTTTTATTTTTTTTTAGCTGCCTATAGTAAGTTAATGTCATGTTGCTGCTACATGTCACATTGCTGCTGTAATTATATTTGGGCTACTTACCTCAAACAGCTTGTTTATTTGCATATATGTGTGTCTGATTTGAAGGATGCACACTTATTGCCACTGGAAAACATGCAAGGTTGAGAAATTGTGACCTGAGAAAATTCCGAAATGAAGCTGTGCTGAGCGTGACTTAGAGGCTAGTGGAGAGAAACTTCAGCTCCAATGTAATGCCTCTAAATGTGACAGAAACACAGCACATCTACATTAAGTCCCTCCCGTGTTGTGCAGTGGGAGACTCTTTCTACCCTTTCATGCTTCACCTGCCTTGGCATTAGAATTATCTGAACACTCCATCGTTGGATATTCCAGTGGAACTTTAGGATAATTCTGCCCAGTTCTTAAGGATTAAATGGAAATGTACGTCTGCAGTCTCCAAAGAATCATATGTCATGATGCAGTTGTATTTCATGAGCTAATAGCACTGTTCTTATTGATTACATTGATTTAATACATTTATTGCACTTAAGCACAGCAATCATGTCTTCTGCCTTCATTTACAACTTGATTACACTAGCATATTTGGAATGACCACTTTTATATCATCACATCTGTTTAATCATGCTAATATATTCCATCTGCTTTGTGTGTGTGTGTGTGTGTGTGTGTGTGTGTGATAATGCTGTGAGCACAAAAGCAATGATGAGCAAACCATTTATTTCCTTCCTCAAGTGCTTGCTCCACAGTTCGAACTTTTTAAGAAAGTTATTATGTACTACATTCTTTTTTTCAGGACTCCAGGATTCACTTCTGAAGTTCCCTTAAAAAATATGTTCTTGTCTTCAGATACTGTTTCAAGGCTAACTACAGATGGTTTTTGAGTAGCTATAAAATGCTTGTTACTTGTTATCCCAGATGCTCAGCACTGAAGAACTCATTTTGTTGTTATTGAAGAACCTATATTTGTTGGTACTCTGAATTTCTTGGAGAAATGAACTATTCTCTATGTGCATCAGCAAAGATTTTGTATGAGAACATCTCCCTCTATAGAGAATTGCGCTTAAATGATTCCTTCTCTTCAGATAACCCCTCTTTGCAAAGCCTGCAAGAATGGATTGTCTACCCTCCATATTTCAGATTGAAGATGTTTTTGATCCCACCAATAATTTGTCTTCTGGCAGCCATCCTGGTCATTCCTTTCATCTTATTTGTGATTTTTTCCCATGTCAACATACGTCAGGAAACAAGGTACCTTTTGTTGGGAAATGCTTTGCTTAGTGATTTGATGTATCTGCTGCTCTATACTCTGTCTGCAGTTTTCAGTATGTCCAGCTTCAACCTCTCAAAAAGTGGTTGTGTCATGCTGTTGTTCTTCCTGGCAATGACTTACTGTGGAGGGTTATTAACATCTGCAGCAATGGTGCTGGACACTTACTTGGCCATACTGTGGCCTTTGCATTACCTTTCCATCCTGCCCTATTCCCGAGCAAAAAAACTGATACTGTTCCTATGGATCTGCTCTGGGATTTTCCCTGGGATTGTCTTCTTAATACTACACATCACTCAGGACTCCAGTGAATGTCCATTAGAAAATTGTTCCGTTCCCATAATACTGGCAATGACTTTACAAGGAAACGATGCCGTGAAATTCTGCTACATACTCTCAGTCTCTGCCCTTTTTATCTGTCTGTCCCTCATTCTTTGTTGTTATATGCTCTTGTATTTTAAAACAAAGCAGTCAGGAATATGGAGAAACATCTTCTCTCGAGCCAGTGTGACATTCCTGATGCATCATATTATCCTATTCTTTCATTTCTCTCCTCTTGTGGCTGTCGTGGTGGAGTCACTCCTTTATGTCAATGCTATCATTGGGCCACAAACAGGAATTTGGGTCTCCATGATTGTTTGTAATGTCTTGATTACTTTGCCCAAGGCTTTGTTACCTTATCTGTGTGGGCTTCGATACAGAGAGATATCATCATCCCTCAAGTTCTTCATCAAATGGAAACGCTCTACCGTGGTATCTCCTGCTGCATTTACTTGAGCAGAAACAAGGGCATTACACTAACTGTGACCTAAAGTTGTGTTAAGCATCTCATAAACTGGAATTGTTCATCATTTCTATTGACCTGTTAACTACATTATTTGTAATTTTTTTCCTAACTAATTTGTTCTGAATATCAACATTATGCTATCACGTTGGATGGTTTTTAGGCTAATGGTATTATTGCTATGGTTGAAATGTTCTGATGCAGAGATAGTTAGAAGGAAAAATTAACCTCAAAAATAGTATTTTTCTCTAGAGAAATCTGGAAAACAAATTATCACAGCTATTCTGTCTTCAGAGTAATTAAATGTTTCTTCTTTTCAGATGAGTCCAACATATAGGCTCTTTCTACAATCCTAACACAAATCACCTACATTTTCATTTGTATCTCTGAAATATAAATACTTCCCTAACTTGTAAATGTTATTAACCTCATAAAATGCTGATAATTCAGCCATGTGCACAACCCTCAAGACTGCACTATTTCTATTTGCATTTTAGTTAATTGTTACACAGAAAAAAATGTAACTATTAAACCATAAAAATATATGTACATGTATGTACATACGTACATACGTGTGTGTGTGTGTGTGTGTGTGTGTGTGAAATTTCTAGCCATTAAGTATAGGAAGTTTCCATAGGAGCCTATTTATAATTTCACCTTCATATTCCACCTTTTTTCATCAGACCCTTCAAATACATGCATAAAGGGTTTTAAATGTTTCTGCAAAGAGAAATGTTACTTTTTATAGCCTTATCCAGACAAAAGATTAGATTTGCAACTCAGAGTAGCTGTTTACACCTTAGCCAAACGGTTGTAGATAGTGACTATAGAATTTCATTTTCAGGTGTTTATAGGTTTATCTTTCAGATAAGAAAATTAGGACCTAACTCTGCTGATAAACTCTGCTGATAAACCAACCATACCAGACTACATTCTGAGAATGAATGTTTGTACATTTGACAAATTCCAGACTGTGAACTGGGACTCAGCGCTAACGTTTTGTTCCAGCCAGGCTTTCTCTGTTTTGTATAATGCACAGCCAAAATCTATCCCTCATTTTTACCTTTCCCATTTTTTTTTCTTCCCTGGGAAAGAAATTGTTGAATTTCCATGGCAATGTTTTTGAGCTTCTTTATTGTTGGAGGCAGTACAGGCTGCTAACAGCTAGTCCTTTTGTTTTATGCTATTCTTTCCATTTTGCTGACTGAAAAAAACTTCTTAGTAAGAGTACTTCTGTCACGACATCTTCCCCTGGAATTTAATGGAGGTGTGGGAAGCCAGACCATTGGAGAGGTGAAAAATAGGAATTCACATATACCTCTTGGTCACTTATAACTAAATGTGTTCAATAATATCATAGTCGACCAATGAGAATTTCTCTGAAATTTTCTTCTTTTACAGAAAATCTTGAAACAATTCTAAGAATAGAACAAATGCAGGATAATTTTTCTGTATGGGATTAGTTTTGTATATTTTATATGCCCCGTTTCTTTTTAAATACACATATAGAAAAATATTGGCCTGTATAGACATTATTCAGAAAGCCATGTTAGGGAACTCCACAATGTGTTGCCCTTTCCAGGTTTCTCTTTCACATTCTACTTTAGGGAACAGGGAATTTATTAATCCAGTCTGGCAGGCTAGCTCAGCCAAGCCAGCAGGGTCTGAATTGAGCCTGTTCCCCTTCCCCCAAATCCTGGCTCACCTCCTCAGTAACGTGAGTTATGCCTGCAGGTGCTTGGTGGCTGAAAAGGGGGAAAGACACATTTGCTCGTGTTCCATAGATATTACCTCAGGCCTGGCTCTCTTTTGGGTGTGCCATACATTTACAATTCAGGAAATATGAAGGTTGAAATCTAACACAGCTGGAATCATCTCTGCTGTGGGAGAGGAAGAACTCTAGAACACCCTTTTGATGCCTCCATCACTGGCTCAAATCAATAATACAGCTGTGTGGGAAAGAAAATAAACATTTAACAGTACATCCTTTAATCTTTTATGAGGCAACTTGGTTTCCTCAGCAACATTCAGAGACCTTTTCTAATGAGGAGAGCATCAATAATGTTCTGTTGCTAGAGAAAGTTGGGTTGCTAGCCAAATCTACCATCTACGTATAGACATAAACCAGATCCAGACAGGTGCCTGTATTGGAAAGATCCATTTCTGCCTGACAATGTGTTTGCTATTATGCCAAGAAGAGCTTTTAAAGACATCCTTGAAATGTACAATAGAGGCTAAGCAGTGTGTTCTTATACAGTCCTCAACATTTATTTGGTAATCTTCATACAGTAAGAGCTTTTGCATAATCCTGTCTTTCATTAATTGAATACATTGCACCACATTTTTAACCTAATGAATCTCCTCATTCTTTCCCCACCTCCACCAAAGAGAAGGAAAAACAGGCAAAACTCTGAGATGGGAGAATTAGATTTTTCTACATCTCTTTGGTGCCATCTATTGGTCATCCAGCTTTTTGCAGCCAATATGTCGTTCTTTCTTCCCTTGTTCCTCGTGAGAGTGAGAAGGAGAGTAGCTTGAAGCAATGCACAGGAAAGCTGCCAGTGCCTCTAATGCCCTTCTGAAAGTACCTGCTGCTGCTGCTGCTGCTGCTGCTCTAGCTGGCCAGGAGTGGCAGCCAAGGAGGAGCAGCAGCAGCAGCAACAATGGTAGTAGCTCTCCCTCCCTCCATCTCTGCATTGCTCACCCACTCAGGCTCCCATTGGAGTTCCTCCCTTGAACTACTATGTCTGTGCTGCAAAAATCTGCACGACCACTAGACACAGCAGCAAAGAGCTACAGAAGATTCCACTCTCCTACCTTCTAGTGATCACCTGCATTTTTGCAGTACAGATATGGTAGCCTTACCCCACATGCTTGGGATTGTTGAAGGTGTGGACAGCAAGGAGTTTAAACACTGGATTGCCCTCTGCCAGTGAGAAGATGTAATTATATTCAGAAGTTTAGACTTGGGGTTTCATCCTCCCACCCTTCGAAATTAATGGGCACTTGGCACAGTGTTTAAGGCCTTGAAGCTGAGCAATATTGTATGTACATAATGGTCATCTCTGGCCTGAGAACCACTGGTTGCTGACTCAACCCTCACATCATCTGTTCTTTTTTTACATCTTTTTATGAGTCTGAAAGTCCTGGGTGCATCTCCTTTTCTCCCCTTGGTTGGCAGCTGGTAAGGGTTGCCCCCTCCTGCCCTTTTCATTTCTTTTATCTTAAGAACTTCCTCCATTTCAGAAGTTCCTATGTCTCTGGGACTTATGGATAGCCAATTAGAAAGGACCTATAGAAGATTGGTTTTGTACATGGTAACTGCAATGAGGCTATTATATGCACAAAGATGGAAAAATATTGAAATACCCACAATGGAGGAATAGATTGTGAACATGATGGAATTTGCAGAAATGGCAAAATAGACCTGTTTGATCAGGGACAAGACAACAAGTACTTTTATTAAAGACTGGAAACCTCTTATGGACATTTTGCTGAAAATGGGGAACAAATGAGCTGGTGATTTATGGATTTGCCAATTAAAAATGGTTGATTGTGGGAAGAAGGGAACTATGATAGAACATTAAAAGAGGGAGGCAAGATAATAAATTTGTTTGTATCCATTGTAAAGAAGATCGGAATTCACTTCTTTGTATATCTTTTTTTTCCCTATTTGTACTACTTTTCACACTTTTCTTATCTTTTCTTTTTTCTTTTTTTTAATCTTACTTTATATCATTCCATGTGTATCTTTTACTTCTGTGAAAATCCTTAACAAAAATTATATATATAAAAAAGAGGTTCCTATGTCTCCCCCTTCCTTACTTGGGGCAGCAGAGAGGAGGGCTTTTTCCCTTCTGCTGTTTTCTCAGGAACTTTTCCCATTTTCGAAATCTCCCTGTTATTTTCCAGTGAGGTAATCTCTGTATTTCTCTTGCCAGTCTCCCTGTCCCCCTTAATCAAGTTCCCCTCCCCCTCAGAGTCAGAATTGCTAACCCTAACCCTAACCTTAACCCTATCATAGGGAATGGCACAATTAACATGGCACTGAGCTTCTTAAGATAGTCATGTGAAGTGAAGATATCTGGTAAAAAGCCAGGTCTCAAAAAGTGATGGGGAGGGGGTCCTTTCTGAAGTCAACAATTCTGCAGAGCACTTATGGAATCCTTTGGTGCAATTCAGTTGATCCTTAAAGAGGTGCTGAGTTGGTTGAAGCTTCTAGAGAAAAAAGGAAACCTCTTGAGTGGGGGAGGCTGGGAAGCATTCAGTAGCAGGCGTAGCTGGGCAGTCTTATATAGGCATAAACATCCCTATCGGAGTGGAGGTATGTTCTGGGTTTTTATAATTGAACTCAACTGAGCTAATTAGGTTGGATGGTAGTTTACATAGCAACAAAAGTATTCCTATAAGGTGCCATTCATTTTCTCCATTTCTCCGTCCAACTGTGGATGCTGGGCGAAGGATAGGTGTAGGTCTTAAATAAGCCGAAATAAGCAAGGAATAAATAATTTGCAGAGGAAATGAATACGTTTTAAAAGGAAAAAAATAATAATTAACTAACCACTTTCTCCAGTGTTTTGCTCAAGACCCAGAACTCCTTGATACTTCTTGCAGCTTCTTCCTTCAACTACCTGGGTCTGGGGTTGATTCTTGTAATAGCCTAGCAGTCCTTCTGTTGCTACAATACCCATTTCCTCTCCCAGCTTTCTCTCTTCCCCCAGGGACCTCTGTGGGAGTTCTCCCCTGCAGAGGTCTCTCTGGGAGGTTTTCTCTTCCCTCTCAGGCTGCTCATGGATTCCATGCATCTGCTTCCCAATTCCTCCATTCTCCAGCCCCAGCCGCTGTTATCGTTTTAAAGGACTCTGCATAATAATGTGTGGGTAAAAAATACAGGACTCCTCTCTTGACAAAGTTTATGGAACAAATACAAGATTTGTGAAATTAAGAAATGTTCCAAGGGATGTCCTGGTGCACTTTGTCAGGAAGAAGACAAGAGGCCACATTTTGCAGCAGTGTTTAAATACAAGATTGAAGATTGATAATACAGATTGTGCTTAAAGAAATTCTGATTAGAATACTGTGTAAGAGAAAAGAGTACTTCTTTCTGGTTGATAAACAGAAAAAGATTCCATTTTGATGGGACAAACTGGATGGAGTGATTTTTACTTTCAAACAGCAGAGGTTTCGACTGAATTCTGTGCAGAAAGTAAGAGAATTTCTAGAAAAATTTAAAGAAGAACCAGAGGAAATACAAATGGATGTGACAGATGAGACTACACAAAAGCCTCAACTGGTACAACAGGAAAGTGAAAGCAATGTTGCTGAATTAGGTGCTACAGGTATTGACTTTCCTAAATTTTTGGCCTGATTATGGATAACAAATGCTTAACATGGAATATAAACAGAGCAAATGCTCCTCAAAAGAGAAAACAAATTCGTTATTTGAAAAAATTAAAACAAGATATAATTTGCTTATAGGAAACACATATTTAAAAAAAGGATATAAAACATTTGACTTACAAAAATTTGGGTGAAGAATTTATTTCAGCAGGAACAAGAAAGAGAGAGAGAGAGGGGAATGAGAGAGAGGGAGAGGGAGAGGGAGAGGGAGAGGGAAAGAGAGAGAGAGAGAGAGAGAGAGAGAGAAAGAAAGAAAGAAAGAAAGAAAGAAAGAAAGAAAGAAAGAAAGAAAGAAAGAAAGAAAGAAAGAAAGAAAGAAAGTTGTTTTGTATATAAACCCCCAACAACAATCAGAACTTATGTTAACTGATGAGCATGGTAGAAATGTTGGGGTGGAAATTAATTTACATGGAGTTAAGACTCTGATATTGGGAATTTATGCCCCAAATGAGGATAAAGTAGTGTTCTATAAAGGACTTATGGACAGACAAATGGGCTTTTCTTATGAACTTTGGTGTTTAATGGGGGATTGGAATGGAGTGATCTCCCCATGAGTAGACAGAATTTCTGAGAAAAATATTAAAATTACAGAAGGTAAACTACCAAAAGTTTTTTTTTTAATTTGATGGACAGTTTAGAGCTTGTTGACATATGGGGATATAAAAATGGAAAATCAAGAGAGTATACTTATTTTTCTGAAAGACATAGATCTTTTTCAAGAATAGATACGATTTGGATTTCGAAGTATTTGGCTACTAAGGTTCATAAAATAGAGATACTACGAAAGACTGATTTTGAAACAGAATTGTGTACAAATGATAAACATGTGATTGCTAAAATGTATACACTTTTATCAAAATTTGAAACAGAAGAAGAAAAAGTGAAAGAATTATGATATAGTGGGCTAAAAATTTTGGTTATAATATACAGATGGAACAGTGGGAAAATATGTGGTTGAAAGGACTGAAATTTACACTATGTTATAATCTTAAAGAGAATTTTTATAAAATGATGTGCCATTGGTATATGTCACCAGAAAAATTATCTAGAATGTATAAAGGTATAGTACTTCAAATTTATTTTGGAAATGTGAACAAGAAGAAGGGTCATTTAATCATGCTTGGTAGATATGCAAAAAAGCTAGAAAAATGTTGGGTTCAAATACATAGTGATTCAGAGGATTTTAAAGATTAACATTCAACTGAAAACAGAACTTTTTCTCTTGGGACTGATGGATAAACGGAAAAAAGTCATGGAACATTGTTTTTATATATGATAACTGCAGCGAGATTATTGCACACACAAAGATGGAAAGATTCGGCAATACCTACAATGGACAAATGATTGGTGAAGGTGACAGCACTCGCTGAAATGGCCAGATTGACTTGTTTGATTACAGAAAAGACAATATTTACATTTATTGGTGACTGGAAACCCCTTAAGGACTTTTTGCATAAAAAAGAAAAAAATGAACGTATGATTTATGGTTTTGATGATTAGATAGGATAGATTATAGAAAGAAGAGAGTCACAATGTAACTTTAGAGAGAGAGAGAGGTCAATTTATAATTGTACTTATAACTGCTGTAAAGAAGATTGGAAGCCACTTCTTTATATCTTTTTTCTTTCTTTTCTGTTTTTCTGCTACTCTTTCTTTTTGCACCTTTAGTTTTTTCTTGTTTTTCTTTTTCGCTCTATTTTAGTTTGTATTAGTTTTATTCTTGTGTTTAAATTTTTCCAAAAAATTATGTAAGTATGTATGTATGTATGTATGTATATTTAAAAATAAACAAATGCAATTATATCTGCAAAATATAGGGTGGACAAAAAGAAAAAGACCTCTGTGTGTGAGAGAATAAAAGAGAGCTTTTGCATAATGTAATAATGAAAATTTGAGCCATGCTATTTAGCATAATTTTGTTGACATTGTAATGCATTTTCTGGAAATCATGTTGCAACACTTTATTGTTTGTAATTATTCAAGGGATTGTTGTTCCGTACACTTCTTCCTGGAAAGGAAAATGTGACCTAAAAATAGTATAATGGCGCCCTCTATTGGCTTTCATGTGAAGGTGCAAAAACAAAAAGAAAATGGTCTCGCATGTGAAAGCAAAGGGAGCAGCAGATAAAAGCAATGCATTCAATGCATTTTCTTTGGTTCAGTGAGGGAGAGAGGTTAGGAAAATAAGGTCCTACACTGCTTATTGTACCAATGAATAAATATAAGGTTTCATCAATACAAGTAAATGGAATAAAGATCACAAATTTTCCATAGAAATTGCAGGTGAAGTATGTTATGAATGGGAAGGCAACTTTGACAAAACAGTCTGTACATTTATGGTCATGATGACGTTTCTGCACAATAATATTTGGTCTAGATTTATCACAGTCTTCCTCTGATAGTCTCTCAAGCAAACCATTGGCAAGGAAAAAAAGGTATCAGATTAAAATGATACAGCTCCATTTCACATGGCAGCAACTTTGAGTTCAGTTTCGTTTAGTTCATTTCTATACTTTTTTTGCTTCCAGGGAAGCCCAGAGCAATTTAAAAGAGGACAATAAAAATATAAAAATTAATTTAAGCCATCACAATAAAAGCAACCGTGTTTAAAAGCAATAAATACCATGCAGTCTGCTTCTGGAGCAGGCATCCCATAAAGGGGATGGGATAGGACTGGCTGTTTGTTCTCTAGGAGGGCTGTCGTTTCCCAAAGAAATGCGCGTGCCTGTCCCAGGGGCACCCGGATACTCTTCTCTCACTAGAACATGCCATGAAGGCCACTCGTACTTGAACAATGGAAAGGCTGGTTGTCTGCAAGTGTTCCTAATGTTTGCAAGGCTGCTCTGGGTGGGGTTATGATGTAAAACAGTGGGGCCATATCATGCCTGTGGGTGGGAGTTATCCCTTGAGGTAGGTTTGTGAGTTCTTTGTCATAAACTGAGTGGTAAGGCTTTATGACTGCCCCTTTCTCATTTATTCTATCTTTCTGTTCCTCTGTTCTTTGTTCTTTTGATGAAGAAGCAAATATACTCATTTCATTTTTTTTTTTAATCTTAAAAAGATATGTATTTGAATTTTAGGCTATTGACAAATGAAAAGAACATCTTAAAATGGCAAAATATTAACTTCATTTATTTGAAATGTTATCACATCTTTCAGTGAAATGCTTAGCACTGCTGACAAAAGAACAGTTAAAACAAATATCCAAAGGTGGGGTGGAGGGAATCACAACTCACAGAGTTCGGCTTTGCTAGCTAGAAGGGCATTGTGGTTAAATTTCACATGGTTGAAATTTGTTTGACTTATATTCATTATAATCAAAAGAGATTCTTGGCAGTTTACAATAGATCCATAAAAATATAATAAAACATCCTTAGTATAAATATAAAAATAAACCAACTCCCAGTTACAGATAAACCAATCAATCAAGGGCATCAATTCATGTCCCTTTCTGAAATAACTTGGATTTTAGTAACTTACAGAAAGCCAGCAATGTGGGGGCTGATTGAATTTCTGGAAGGAGGCTATCCCAATGAGCAGACATACCAACAGAAAAACAGTGCCTGCAATCCCCACCCCCACCCCGCCATCACATGGAAGTGGCCTACAAGCAGGCTCTGTTGGGACACACAAGTCAGGCTTTTGAAACCAGCTGGGGAAAGCAGTCCTGCAAGTATTCCCTTGCTAAGCTACCTAGGGCTTTAAAAGTCAAAAGTAGCACTCAGACACCAGTAGGAAGCCAGTGCAGGGCCTGGAGTATAAGTGTAATGTGCTTGTGTTGGCATTTCGGTTGACACTGCAGATGGTGCTCAGTAACTTCTGTAAAAGGGGTACCAGGCAATTAATTTATCAGTTATTCTTGGGGGAGGGTTCTGGGAGATATATACCACTAAGATATGCACACACATATAAAAGCATGCTCCATTTGCATACTTCAAAGTGGAGGAGAGTTCTAGGATTGATTTAAGCTGGAGTTCGCAACCCTAGGTAACAAGATGGAGAACCTGGGCACTGCACAAGAGTTTTACCTGCATTTCTTTATTTGTTGCTATCTATACCGTGTTGGGCAGAGGAGGGGGGGGGGGGCTCTTCAATTATATTTATTCAAAAGGGTTATCTTCCTTTTGAATAAATATAATATGTGGGCTTTTATATATGTTTTCCATGAATGTTACATTGAGCTATTTCCCAAGCTTGTGTTTTTTGTTTTTGAATTGTTATGTTTTTGGTCTATTGCAACCTACTGAACTTTGGGGAAGTAATCTCACAAATTAATTGTCATGGTGATAGTGCTGGGGGAGGCTGGCTTGTGCATTCACAAAATAGTTGCTATGTTATATATGCAGTTACAAAGCAGTTTTATCAGAAAGCAAACATTGTTCCCAACAATCCTCTATTTACCCTTGACTTTGTTTCTTCACAGGTGGCGCTTCCAAATAAAAGTCTGGGCTCCAGCTATTCCCCATTTTATTTTCTAAGAATGCCTGGTGGACTTAACTGGAGTGATTTGCAGCATGTCAGCTTCCCCCTTTTTCCTTCAATTTCATCTATGAGTGCATTGCTGCCTACGGGCATAAGGCTACTTATTCTGCCCAGCATTTCTCTTTTTATATGCAATTTTTCCCTTTGCACACATTATTCTATACAGTACATTCTTTTTAAACCAGAGAAGTGCACTGCAAAATCAGAGAAATGTGATAACTAAAGGATAATATTATTGTGGTTCACATATCACTTTGGGAAGTGCAAATGTATTCGTACTATGATGCATCTGTCTTTCCCATACCTAGTCCAGATATGCTGACAATTTAGCACGTATAGGAGGAAATTGAGAAAATATACCACGCCAGCATAATTATTCCATCCCAATAGTCTCTTTAAAACCTTTGAGAAAATGAGGTATTTCATGAGCACTTATTCTTCATTTATCTTGAATCTTCCTTCAAAGTTAGACTGAGATTGCTCCGGGCACTATCTTACGGATGTATGTATAGGATTTCCGCACAGTGACACTCCCATGATGTGAGACCCCACGAGGGAGAATGCATTCTTCTGTCAATTTCTGGGTCTCTGCATCCCAACACAGCACTGTGGCGATGACATCATTCTTCTCATCTCGTCCTCCAGTTATGAACAGTTTGTTGTTGCAAGGAGCAATCCCACAACTAGCACGTTCATGATTTAATTGAGTCACAAGGCACCATGTGTCTTTGAGTGGGCTGTAAGAGTAGACTGCTCTCATTGCCCCACCTGGAAAGGGAAGATAGAAAATTATTCTTTTCAACGAGTGACTGGTTCTTAAATACATAAAGTGAACCCTCAATTTAACAGACTCCCATTAGTGGACTTTGGATGCAACAGAGCAAATTTCTATCCGGATATCCCCTCGAAATAACAGAAAAGCTGACTACATCTGAAGCAGACAATCTAGATGAGGCAATTAAATTTATCTTAATTTTATGGCATTTATGATGATTTTCATCATTTGTGAAATGACATCATTTTGTAAACTATGTAAATCACTACAAATGATGTAATTTGTGGCTTAATGGACATTTGAGAGTTATGGGCATTCCCCTTCCCCAACTGGCCCATTAAATTCAGGCTTGATTACACTAAGCTTCAGAGGAACGTATTTATGTCAGAGTCTGGTTTCTTCGTCCCTCAATAGAACAATAGACTGAAAAAATAGACAACCAAAAATTAATCTACTGTGAGACTAGGCTGAAGCTGCTATAATCTGAAGTAAGCAGAGAGGACAAAAGCCAGGAATCTTGTCTAAAAATCCCCTTCCGGGGAGGTAGATAAAAAAGAAGCAAGTCATTAAGGAATCAAAGGAGAAATGTCAGGACTTGTAAATCAACAAGGCAAAAGTAGCTGCCAGACTTGTGAATCAACAAAGCAAGGACTTTGGGGGATAAAAGGGGTCCTGAAGCCTGCCCACTCTTTGAATTGTCCTGGATCCAGACTTGGGCCTTCAGTCCCTCTAGCTAGTGCTTAGCTGAGAAAGATGTGGATAAGTGGGGATGAGTGTGTGTGTGAGAGAGAGAAAAAGAGCAAATGTACATTGTAACTAGTAAAGTTTTGCTGCTACTTTAAATTCATTGGGCCCCCATGTATTCCTAAGAAGCTGATGTGCTTCACTATTCCATTGAAAGGTGTGTTCCTAAGTATTTCCCGGCAGTTGACCAGGGATGTGTGTCTTGTCTGCTCTAGCCACACCTATCTGGAAAACCCAGACAGAAAGCAAGGGTGTGGGGGGGGGGGAGGGGGCTTACAAGATTCACGTGCCTCAACAGGCTCTGAGTGAGTGACCATAAGTGCGCATGTAACACTACACCGAGGTTCATGATTACAGTGCATACTGACTCCAGGATGTCTATCACTTCACTCCCTACCCACATCCTGGAAGCTATAAGGTAGAATTCAAAAAGTTCTTGTGATCTTTTGTACAGGATATTTAACGACTGAGAGTTGTTTTGATTGTGGTGAGATTAAAATCAATTCAAATCAAATCAAAATGGTACCTAGAAGCATATTAATACACTACAAAGGTTTTTTGGCCATATCCTACTAGACTGTACATCAAAGAATTCCTTGTCTGTAAGTTTGTGAAAATGTGTGTGAAATATTGTCAAGGGAGCTTGGCCTATACATAGGAAGTGGGGGGAGGGGGGAGGCACATGACACACTCACTGAAAAAAAGCAAAATATAACTATTGCCTTACATTCAAAAGTTCATCTAAAAGCATTGACATTCACATATACATGCCCATTCTGGACATAACACATATATAAGCAAGCATCATACTAACTATTATATTATTTCTAAATGATTTTAGTAATACCACCATATTTATTCTCTTGTAGGAAAACCTACTAATAACCAATATCCTTAATTAGTAGTGTATCACCAGTAGTAATTTTACTACTGTATGCCAGCTATTATTACAATTCACTCCCTTCATATCTCCAGAAGTATCTACATGATCTAATTAAAAAGAATATCACAAGTGATATTCATATATCCTTATGTAGCATTTGTGCAGTAAAGAAAAAAAAGTATAATTATAAAAAGTGTACCAAATTAATGAAAATATGCAAAATTCATAAGCACATTAAAACAGCTGTTCAGCTTACCCACAACATAGATGTGGTCATGAAAAGTTGTAGCATTGACACACTTTGCTTCAACAGGCATAGGTGTTTTTAAGCACCAGTTGTTTGTTGTTGGATCATAGCACTGTATTTTGTCAGTAGCCAACTTCCCGTTGGGTCCTCCTCCAATCACATAGAGTTTCTTTTTGTAACTAGCTGCTCCAAATGAGCTCACACTGATCATGAGAGGAACTGCCTTTATTGAAGTCAAACAAATAAAATGGATTAGGAATATGCTGAAAATTAATCTTGACTTTACATGTCATATATATTATATTAGGAAGATGGAATGTACAAGTGAGTAGCAGTCTGAAGTAAGAACATACTGGTTGATTAGGAAGAAGAATATTACAATAATAGAGAGAGGGAATGAAAAGTCGGTATAAAGCCTTTATGGGTCAGAAGAAAACAATACTGAAATAGTTGTAGCGTTCATCAGGTAAGGAGTCAAAACTTGACAACACAGTTGTATTTGAAAGAAAGAAGGAAAGAAGAGGGTCAGATACAAACCGGTGGAATAAAGCGATATTCAAGTCTCTACTTGCCAATGGAGTGATTGGGTGGCTTTGGGCTAATCACTATCTCTGAACCCAACTCTTTCACAGGAATAAAATAAGGTACATTATCATGTACTGTATATCATCTTGAGCTCCCAAAAGAAAGGTGGGATGTAAACAAATGTCTGAATCATAAAATGAAGGATGAGTTGTTACTCTTGAATAAAAAATAAAAAAGACTGCTCAGCTCAGAGAATAAAGAGTGGATTCTATTTTATCCAGTACATTTATCATTTCACTTTTATATCCAGGCCTTTCTTTAAGGAGCATAGGACAATGTACATTAGGTTACCTCATTTTCTGCTATTAATAAGCCAATGAGGCAGCTGAAAATAGTGGATGGTTGAAAGGATCCAATGATCAGTGTGGATCTTATCTGAATTAGGGGCCTCACTACTACTAGGGCTGGGCAATACTTTGGATTCAGTTCCAAAAAACTGCTTCAGAGCATGTGGAAGTATAAACATAGCACTTAGCTGCAATTCTTTAAAACAGACACACCTTTTTCCAGATTCATTTGGAATTTGAAAAGACCACCTACTCAATCCTGGGAAAAGAGATGGGTGCTCTAAAAAGGTACAGATGGATGCTATTTTCATGCTCCCACATACTCTGAAAACCTTTTTAATACAGTGGTACCTCGGGTCATGAATGCTTCTGTTCACGACCAATTCGGGTCACAAACAGCACCGTTCGCAAAATTTTGCTTCCGTTCGCGAACACCGGATTGGGTGACGAACAGGATCCACGGCCATTTTCCCTGCCGTGACACGTGGTCGTGGCTTCCTGTAGGGAGGGGGACTCTCCCTCCAAGCAATAACCGCCTCCCCCCCCATCTTCCTGTCCTCCACGCCAGAAGTTGCCTCGAGCAAGGTTAGCGTTCTCTTTCTTCTACTGTACTTTGTGTCATATTTTTGTGGTTTTAAAAAAAAAAAACATATGGTTCAGAATGGATTAACCATATTTACATTGAACCTTATGGGAAAATTTGATTTGGGTCGCAACCAAAATCGGTTGGTGACCAAATTCGTAGGGGTCAGAACGGATTAACCGTATTTACATTGAACCTTATGGGAAAATTTGATTCGGGTCGCGACCAATTCGGGTCGCGACCAGAGTCACGGAACGAATTAAGTTCGTGAACCGAGGTACCACTGTACTGTATCCAAAGCATTACAAAGCCATACTGTACACAAGGATGAAATCTTTCATGTGTACCAAATGAAGCAGGTTTCTTTCCAGTAGGAAAAAAAACAAAGGGTGGTATTCTGACCAGAACTGGATCTACAGCAGAAAGCAAAGGATTAAAGCCTCCTCGTTTAGCACCAGAACCGTGGTTCAGATCACCTTTCTCGCAGCTATTATTTATATTTTTACAAAAAACACTGTCATAGATTGCTAATCTCATGAATGCTATGATGCTTAATTCAGCTAAAGGAGAAACAACAGAACAATATTATTGTAACAGTTAGCATAACAAGAATTGTTATTAATTCAACAGAGTTGAACTAATTCCACAGGAATGAATTATATTGCAAAGCATAATAAGTAATGAAGTCTGCATGTGGGCAGGAGGAATCTAACATAAAATTCTAGAAGGCATTTCTTACATAGAATGGAAATAATATTTTAAAAAGAGAGAACAGAAAGTTTTTGCTGATAAATGGAAAACTAGTTTTGTAGGAAATATGTAGCTAGATGTACGTCTTTCTGTTTTAATTTAGACCCATGGAAACTGGCAAGTGAAGTAAAATATTAGCATACACGCACTGCTGTTTTTGCGTTCTCACTTCTGCGAATTCATACTAATGTAAAAGGGTGGGAAACAGGAATTGAGAGCAATACTACAATATTACAAAGGAACTGTCTATGAGCAGTGCTTTCCTCAGACCTGCGCACCATCTATATACACTGCATCTGAAATCAGCCTGGGATTTCTGATCTGCTTTGAGCAACAGCCAGAAGATCTTCACCTGCCAGAGCTGCTACATGCGCTTTGAAAAATAGATGTGCTAAGTTTTGCATGTCTCTCTTGCATAATGTATATTCATACCGCATAGCTGATAATGCAGGATAGAATACATGCTATTTTAATGCTCAGTGCATCAGCTGGCTAGTTCTACACTGCACTATAGATACAGATTTTTTTTAAAAAAGCATTTCTGATATTGTGTGTGAAAACACTATTTGTCTATTCACTTACATTAGATAGCAACATTGTGTTATTTTGGTCCTGTTTTCTGTTTCACTAATACTGAAAGTACATCTGTACTTTACCTCAGACCAACAGTTGTGAAAGGAATCATAAATCTCCACACTGTTAAGTCTTTGCACACCATCGAAACCTCCAAGCACATACACTTTGCCACCCAAAACAGCCATTTTGTGCCTCCACCTTCCAACGTTCAAATATTCAATTTGGATCCATTTGTTGATGGATGAATTATACTTCCAGGCTTCATGCTGTGTTTCTTTTCCTCCTGCAGCAAATGAAAATCAAATTCCATTTTTTTTTCAAGATGCAGAACATATTCTCAACAACACTTTTTGTTCACATGCTCTCGTTAGAATCTTGACAATTATGCTGTAGTTTGTTTTTGTTGTTTACCAGTATTTTAGTCTTCATTGCTTAAGAGATAAACAGAACTAATCTCAAAAAGCTCTGAAGCTTTTTTTGTATTATCAGATGTCTAAATACATCATTATGGTTTTAATTGGAGTAAAACAATAATAACTTCCATTCTGCTCTACAGGGTTTGTATATTTTAAAATTTTAAATTTTTAAACTTTTTGATAATGTTGCATTTTAATAATACCTTTTATAGTTATTGTTTTTATCTATTTGTTATTTATTCAATTGTTGTATGCTGCCCAGAGTCACTTTGTGTGAGATGGGCAGCTATATAAATGTGATATATAAATAAATAAATAAACTTACTTGAAAAATTGGAAGCCTTGTTTATCTATTTATTGTGTTAGCTTTATATCCTGCCTTTTCTTCAGGAGCCCAAGTTTTCATAGCATTCCCTCATCCAATATTTTTCCACAATAAAGTATTTTTCCCTGGGCTAAGAGTGTGACTAAAAGTTGCCCAGTAAGAGTTCATGGTTGAAAGTGGGCTTAAACCTGCGTTTCCACAATGCCAATCTGCCATATTCTTTTCGTGGCTGCACCTAGACATAGACAATCTTTCTGCACCAAAAAGATGCAAAAGACACTACATTTTCCTATTCGAATATTTTTTCAGCATCTGAAGGATGCAGGTGTGGCATAGATGTGGTAACATCACCAGGGAGGGCAGAATATATTGGTTCTTATTTTTGATCTGGTAGAGGATTTGCAGGGTTTAAGATACTAAATAGATGCATCTATTTTGCACTTAAACTTTGCAAAAAATTGGGACTAGGAAACCCTATGTGGCTGATGAACCACACGTTCTCCATCCTTAGCTATCACCTCAACAGTATATACTGCATAAGAAGCAAAAGACTTGTTATATACTATTTATATTTGTATCTGTGGAGTCCTTGGGGTTCTCTGAGCTTGGTTGAGAACCCCAAGGACTCCACAATTCAACCCTGAGCTACACATATTCTCTTCTATATTTGTATCTATCAGTTTATCTGTTAATGCTATGTAGTGCTTTGGATCTCATTTCCAAAAGGCACTTAGGACTAATGGGAGCACAAATGTAGCCCCCGTGTACATCAACTTAAAAGTAGCCAGGTGAGACATCTGCACTCTTGCACATGCTGAAGCACCTTTTGGAGATCACGTCCAAAGTGCTGCACAGCCCTGCTATCTTAATCCCTTTCTTTCTTTGGCATAAACATAGTAAAGGCAGGGAAGGCAATGTCTATACCCCATAGGCACAGAGCACCCACCTAGGCTCCTTCTTGCTGTTCACTCTGCATCCCACCTTTTTAACAAACCTGAATAAATGTGGGACCTTAATAGGAGCTGTAGCCAGGAAGGAAGGAAGGAAGGAAGGAAGGAAGGCAGGAAGGCAGGCAGGCAGGCAGGCAGGCAGGCAGGCAGGCAGGCAGTTGCTCCAAATCAACCTTGCCTCAGCAGCAGGGCCACCACGAGCAGGTGTGCAAGTTGTGCACTGCATAAAAGCGCCATGATATGGGGGGCACCAAACGATGGGAATGGTAGTAGCCCAGTGCTGCATTGCAGGACGCCTGATTGGGGAAAGAAGCCCATCCAGTTACTACTGGCGTCTGCGCATGCACTGTAGAAGAAAAGGGAGAATGAAACACCAGGAAGCTGCAGCTGCCACATGATGTGACTTGACACTCTGGCAGCAAAAAACATTTGCATAAAGGTGCCATACAGGTCAGCAGCAGGCCTGCTCAGCAGCATGGTTTCTTCTGAAAGCCTTTGGAACCTCTGACAGTTTCCCCAAAGATGCTGCCCTGGGAAGGGGATCAGAGAGCTCAACTTGCACCCCTAGTTGCTTGCTTGCTAGCTTACTACTTACCTCTGTAACTATTCTTTCCAGAAGAAGGAGAGGGAGGAGGAGGAAGAGAAAAAGAAGGAGGAGGAGGAGGAGGAGGAGAAGCAGCAGCAGCAGCAGCAGCTATTGTATTCCTTACCTGATATGTAGACTTCATTTCCTAATGTCACACAAGCAAACTCCACCCATTTTTTATTTTCGTTTTCTAATTCTTGTTCTGTGTTTGGCAGTTTTGCCACTTCCAAACGACTGCGTCTCAAAGGATCAAGGCAAGTTACTTCTGATACAAATTTTTCATCCTTTGTGCATCCACCTATGATCATAAAGACCTCAGACTGGAATTCATGCATTCTGGGCTTTGTTCTTCCTGAAATTATCTAAACAAAAGCAAATTAACCAGGTCAGTATTATTATTATACAAATCTACCAACCAGCAACCATCTTCCCCACCTATAAATGTGTATTTAGGCCACAGATGCACACCTGTGTAGGGACTAGGAGTCACATTTGATTCTGAGGTCACATGTGGCTGAACTCAGTAACTGGGTGGGGCCATGACAAAAACTAAATTTAATTTACTTACAATTTCCCCTTTATGATATATAATAATTATAATTTGGTAGCAATTTTTGAAGAAGCTCTGGGGGCCACAACAAAGTCTTAGGGAGACGCATGTAACCCTGACCCTTTCCACCATTATCCTAGGCTTTAAAAGACATCATACATCAGGGAGATGATATGAAATTTGCTCATACCTACATTTAATAACAATTTTCAGGTAGAAATGTAAACAATAACAAAACATTCCTGTGACAATTTAAGAACAGATTATTGTGGACTATTATACAGTTACAGGGGGAAATATAAAATTGTGGGGCCACAAAAGCTTACGCCACAAAAATATTTTGTGTTCCAGGAGCCACGTGAGTTTTTAGAATATACCTCTGATTTAGAGCAAAAAGGTTGTTGAAGGCCATGAAGCCATTGTCCATGGAACAGATTAAAGTTCCATGAAGCAAGACACTCTCACCACAGAAAGTTGACTGCTGAATAACAGATTTGGATAATCTTTGTACTGTAGTTCCCTTAATATTATCACATTTTCACTCACCTCATTTCCTGACAGATGGTACATTCTGGCTTCCTGAAGCAGAGGAAAGACATCAGGACACTGCCTGATAAGTGGATCTGTTTCAACAGCGTCTACAAAATACCAAGGGTCCAGAAGAGGCAAACGGACAGTCTCGAGGACATACGGTAGGAGTGGGAGCCTGTCCGCTATTTTGTAACGCACCCACTTCATAACTATCTGAAATACTTGAGCTTCTTCAGTGACACAGAGGTCATCACTCTTTAGCACGCAACACAAAATGTCTGCAGGCAACTCACAGACTTCATCATAATTCAGCACTTGTGTAAAATTCTGGACAATATAATTCTCAACTTGCTCCTTCAGTTTATCAAGGGAATGAGCATCAGCCAGCCTGAGAATCCCAACACAGTTTTCTGGATGTAAAGCTTCTTTAAGGAAACTGGAACAAGCTTCTACCATGCGCAAAAACTAAAAGCATAAGAAAAAGATTTACATTACATTACATTAATTCAATTTCTATAGCTGCCCATCTCAGACAAGTGACTCTGGGCAGTGAACAATAATAAAAACAGTTAAAACCAACACAAATGTAATACAAATATATATATATATAAATTCTCCTCTCACCCCATGGGTGGTATGTATCTTCCTCAATCTCGGGTCCTCTACCAGAAGCCTGGAAGTTTGAGGGTTCTGCGCAGTATCTTAGCTGTTCCTAGCACTGCACTCTTCTGGACAGAGAGCTCTGATGTTATTCCTGGGATCTGTTGGAGCCACTCTCCCAGCTTAGGAGTCACAGTCCCAAGTGCTCCTACCACCACTGGGACCACTTTGGCCTTTACTTTCCACATCCTCTCGATTTCCTCCTTCAGGCCCTGGTACTTCTCCAGCTTTTCATGCTTCTTCTTCCTGATGTTGCTGTCACTTGGCACTGCTACATCTATCACTACCACTGTCTTCTGGTCCTTGTCTACTATCATGATGTCTGGTTGATTGGCCAGTACCTGCCTGTCTGTCTGGATCTGGAAGTCACACAGGATCTTAGCCCTGTTATTCTCTACGATCTTGTGTGGAATTTCCCTTCTGGACTTGGGAGGGTCTAGCCCATACACTGTGCAGATGTTCCTGTACACAATGCCAGCTACTTGGTTGTGCCATTCAGTATATGCTGTTCCTGCCTGGATCTTACACCCTGCCACTATGTGTTGGACTGTCTCTGAGGCCTCTTTGCACAATCTGCACCTTGGGTCCTATCTAGTGTGGTAGACCCCTGCTTCTATGGATCTGGTGCTTAGTGCCTGTTCTTGTGCTGCTATGATCAGTGCCTCAGTGCTGCCTTTTAGCCCTTTCCAGCCACTGACAGGATTTCCCAATGTCAGCCACCTCAGCTATCTGTTGATGGTACGTCCCATGCAGGGTCTTATCTTGCCATGGTACTTCCTCCACTTGAACTTCCTCCCATGTCTGCTGCTGCCTCAGGCATTCTCACAGCAACTCATCTTTGGGTGCCATCTTACTGATGTACTCCTGGATGCTCCAGGTTTCATCCAGGACAGTAGCTTTGACACTCATCAGACCCTGCCCACCCTCTTTGTGGCTGGTGTACAATCTCTGGGTGTTGGACTTGGGGTGGAAACCTCCATACATTGTGAGGTGCTTCCAGGCCTTCACATCGGCAGCATCCATGTCCTCCTTTGGCCAGATCACTATACCAGCAGGGTATCTGATGACTGGCAGGGTGTACGTGTTGATGGCATGGATCTTGTTCTTTCCATTGAGCTGGCTCTTCAGGACCTGTCTTATCCTTTGGTGGTACTTGGATGTTGCTGTCTTCCTTGCCTCCTCATCATGGTTCCCATGTGACTGTGGGATACCAAGGTATTTATAGCTGGTCTCTATGTCTGCTACATGGCCCACAGGTAGTTCCACTCCATCGGTCTTAACTACCTTCCCTCTTTTTACTATCATCCTTCTCCAGTCCGAATGTCATCCCAAAGTACTCACTGTAGATCCGTGTCAGGTGGATCAGTGAGTCGATATCTCGTTCACTCTGAGCATACAGCTTGATGTCATCTATGTAGAGGAGGTGGCTGATGGTGATTCCACTCTTGAACTTGTACCCGTATCCAGTCCTTGTGATTATCTGGCTGAGGGGGTTTAAGCCTATGCAGAACAGCAGTGGGGACAGTGCATCACCTTGGTATATGTCGCACTTGATGACCGCTTGTGTGAGCTGACTTGAGTTGACTTCCAGTGTTGTCTTCCACAGTCCCACTGAGTTCTTGAGGAAGGTCCTTAGTGTCCTGTTGACTTTGTATAGCTCCAGGCATTCACAGATCCATGAGTGTGGCATTGAGTCGTAGGCCTTCCTGTAGTCAATCCAGGCTGTGCTCAGATTGGTCTGCCTAGACCTTGAGTCTCAGGCAACTGTTCTATCCATGAGCAACTGGTGTTCTGAGCCTCTGGTGTTGTTCCCAATGCCCTTCTGAGCTGTGCTCATGTACTGGACCATGTGGTCTTATAGCTTGGTAGCTAGGATGCCTGACAGAACTTTCCATGTTGTGGGGAGGCAGGTTATTGGCCAGTAGTTGGATGGTGCTGTTCCCTTGTGGAGGTCTTTCATGATCAGTACTGTCCTTTCTTGTGTTAGCCAGTCTGGGTGGGAGCCTGCTGCTAGCAGCTGGTTCATCTGTGCTGCTAGGCGTTCATGCACTGCTGTTAGTTTCTTTAGCCAGTAGGTGTGGATCATGTCCAGGCCAGGTGCTGTCCAGCTCTTCATGTTCTTGACCGACTGTTGGAAGTCTGCTACTGTGATGGTGACTGGTTCCTGTTTGGGGAGATTGCTGTGGTCTGCTTTCAGGTCCTGCAGCCACTTTGCATTGGTGTATGTGTCTTCTCTTTCTCCCATATGTTCTTCCAGTACTGTTCAGTTTCTGCTGCTGGTGGCTCTGCTGTTACTCTGCAGTTGGGAGTACACCTTGGATGGTTCTTTGGAGAACAGGGCATTTATCTTCTTGGCCTCTGCTTCTCTAGTGTATTTCCTTAGCCTGGTAGCCAGTGCTGTGAGCCTTTGTTTAGCAGTCTCTAGGGCTTCAGATGGAGTCAGGCCCATGTATTTTTTCAGTAGCTGAGTCTTATCCTTAATCTCCACATCCTTCTGTGATTCCACCAGCTGACTGGCTTCTCTCCGAGTTGCCTTGATTTTAGTCTCCAATCTCATTTTCCAGGGGGGTATGTACTGCTGTTCTTCTTGATCATGTAGCCAAGCATTTCCAGGATTACAGCAGCTGTAGTGTATACCAGTTCATTGGTTTGAGTTATGGTGGTAGTAGGGATTGTCTGGAAGGCTCTATTGGCATCTTCTAGCATACTATCCGATGGTACTTCTCCACTGAGCCTTGGTAATTGGTCTTGAGGGTTGACTGTAGCTAGTTTATCCATGATCTTATGCCTCATATCAGCTGCTGTGCTCTGTAATAGAGGGGGTGGCAGTGACATTCCAGCTTCAGGTGTTGGCTGCACATCCAGTTGTTCTTCCAGGTCTGCTTGAGTCCAGGCTGTAATGTGGAGTTGGTCTATCTCAAGTAAGAGCAGTTTCCTCTTCACTATGTTGAAGCACTGGGTAACTAGTTGTTTCTCAGTTAGTGTGGATGTAGGTCTTCTGTCTATCCATAGTTCCCTCATACATTTCATATATCCCCTCTCATTATGTCTGCTGTTGTAGTAGCATTCCATCAATTCCAAGTTCTCTTGTCTCGTCCATGTATGGTTTGTTCCAGTAGCCCACTTATCGTCAGATTGTCCTGGTTCCCCAACATCTGACACAGACCTTGTTAATCTGGGTGATGTCCGAGCCGGCATGACTCCCTTAGTTCATGTCACCCTCATATTTGAGGTAGGCAGGTAACGCATTAGGGGGTCTTTGCCCAAGGACCTCTACTGGTAAGGTAGGTACCAGCCGGGATTTGAACCCCAGTCTCCTGCGTGTTCTAACCACTACACTATCCAGCCGCTCATATATGTGTGTGTGTATGTACACACACACACACACACACATACTGAGAAATTATAACCTTCGGTATCAATATAGCCAGGAAACAGGGCACTTATTATACAGACTATCTTCTTGTGTGTTCATTTTCCTGCTCTTGAAAAACCTTAAGAACATGAGGAACAACAGTGTTGGTTGGTGTGTAAAATACCCAAATTCTAATCTTACAATTTCTACCCATTGTTTCTTGTTAGATAGTTCAAATTTGTGTGTGCTTCAGTTGATGCTAATGTTACTTATGTGGTAGCAATTCATGGTTGAAATGTTTTCTTCTCACAGTTGACCTTGATACAGTTCAAGGGGGAAAAAGCAGGCACAAAAGGGAGTATCTAGTACTATAAAGAGGGAAAGAAAAGCCAGAGAGCAATAAACTTTCACCATGAACATAGATAATAAGTGAAGATACCAGCAGAAACATGACTTGAGTGAGGAGAGGGGTGAAAAGATAAGCAGCAGCAGCCAGGCAAGTCTTCACAACCACCTGAAAGCATGGAAGCAGAGTCCTGTATCTAAAATATAAGAAGTGCCCTGATGAATCAGGCCAAAAATTCATTCTGTATAAAACAATAACCAACCAGATATATCCTAGTAATTCACAAATTGCATATGAGGGCAAGAGTCTTCCTTCACAGTTGTTCCTTAAATACAATTGATATGATGCCTTTGATTCTGGGGGTACTAGGGTAATAAATTACCTCAAGAACTGTAAGGTTTGCATATCATCCTGATAAATAGCAGGCTATATTCAATATCCAGGGTTTTGCATTCAGTGGCAATTGCTACTTTTCAACAAACATTTAACCTTTCATATGATAGTGAATGTGTATGCATATTAATCTCAGTAGAATACCACAACAGACAAGATTTTCCGAGAAGCCATCTATGGCAGAAGGTAGATTAAGGTCTATTGACAGTTCTCTGGATGAGTAGAAGTAGATCAGCAAGGGTCTGAACTCCCAGTTGTTTAATAAGGGCAACAATAAAATATATTGTTGATATAAAAATATATTGTTGATATTTCCATTATACTCCTGAAATTAGGCAATAGGGAGCAATTTATTTTAATTATTTCCCAAATAAATATTCTGCTGATGGCCCTCAGTAATATTACTGAAACACATATTTAAGGGATTAGAATAAATACTTAATAACCCCACCTACACAATATTGTTAGTTCAGTAAGGCTAATAATTTAGTTTGATATGAATGCTTTTATTAATTACTATATCATTAAAATAATCAGTCCATACAAGGGTGTAATTTGTTTACATTATACTGAGTTCATAACTCATTTGCTGCATATGATCCAGGTAATTTTCCTAAAGCAGCAGCTGCGTCAGTTTAAGGGGTATAACATATGTTTCTTCTCTCAGATAATGGAACTTCTGCAGTCTCCAATGCAGCTCTGGTATGTCCTTGTTCAGCTGTAAAATGACTAGATATTGCTGTTGGATAAGAAGGCTGGGAATACTGGAAACTGTGGCCCACTACATCAAGAGACCATCATGCTGGAGAACCTGTACTGTGTCATGACCTCTAATACCAGTATGCAGTGAAGGGTCTTATAAGGAAGTAGAGTTATATGAGACTCTAACCTCATAAGAAAACTGTATATCCTATGAACATTATTCTTTTTTTAAAATAAATTTGATATTGGGGGCACACATCCAGCCTTTAAAAAGTTAGGGCAGAGGACAAACAATATAACAAGGCTAGACCATGTCACCATCCATTCAATATTAACTGGATAAGGGCACTTGGTTTAACACAACCATATTGTCAAAGTTATAAAATTACAGAATGAGAAAAAATGTTACCATATTTGGACCATGCTGATAAATATTATCTAAATATATGAATATTCTAAATATTCATCCAGTTACTCTAAAAGATATCAGCATCTGGAATCAGCCTGGCCATGAGGCTGTTATACAACCATGTCAGGTGTAAATATTGGAAGACAGCAGTGGCAACTTGCTAGCTATTTCTCAAAACCCTCTGCCAAATGTCCTCTGTTGAGGAACCAAGTTGTGTGTGTCACACAGTGTTCTGGCTACCCTCAGATATCAGGAATGATACTATTTCCTTCCCAGTATTATAGTAAGATTCAACCATCAGTGCAGTAAGCTTGCACACACAGGATGAGTCCAGTGCTGGTTCAAGTGATTTTGAAGTGTCTGAGCTAAAGATGATGCCTCTCCACATTTCATGTACAAAGCAACAACAGTGACAACCGAATCTTACTTCAAAACTGGTGCAGGACAGTTACCTCTAGTGGCCCATTAAGGGCAGAACTGTTCTTTCTTCCCACATCTCCCTGCTTCTCAGGATCTGTTTCCCGAAGCAACTGCTTAATTCTGCTTAATAAGAAAAGTGCCATCTTGTCTTCTGCTTTAGGCATCAAAATAGATTGGTCAAGTCCTGGTAATACCACATGAGTTTCTTCTTAACAGCTGATGAAACCCCAAAATAGTTTCTTGTTTGCTGTACATAAATTGGCTACAGCTAAAGCACCGCATAGTTTTAAAAAGTAATTAAAAGGAAAAGAGAGAAGTGAAAACCCAGAGACAGTTTAATAGCGCATGTAGAATTTTTAAATTATTCACAGCAGAATCTTGTCTTCCCAACCATGTCCTGTTGACATATTTAGGTTGCTTACAAAAACTGAAAATTAACAGACCTGGCCTATAAACCACTTGTTTCCTGTTTTTAGAGATACATGTGGGGAAATGTTTAGCTTAGTATTTCCAATGAAGCTTATTTAATTAGTAGTCCATCTGATGTTCCATAATTTGTCATATTAGATACATTTCCCAGACAAGTAATGATGATTTTAGCCATTCTATTACTTAATGAGACAAGAATTACAGATAGTTGTTCTCTTCAGTTCTGCAGAAGAGAAACTACTGATGCACTTTCCTCTATTGTGAGGTAGGAAACTTACAAAATCTGAAGTAGACATCCTAAAGGAGACTTGCCATCTGAAAATAAGTAAAAGTGTAAATGCCGTTCCAAAAGTGGCTCTCCAAAAGAGAGAGAACTGTCATCTCAGCCCTTGCACGATGTTGTCTTGCCCATTCTGCATGACTGCCTCATTCACTGTTCCCATAAAAATGTTATAGGTGTCCCCTGGCTACCGGAAGGGTGCCCTCATATGTACTGTATTACAAAGTGTCTACCAATGCCTCCATCTTAATTCTGCTAGTTTTTTATGTTGAAGGCCAAAACAGAGTTTATTCATTTTTACTCTTGGATTTATATCTTCCTTTCTTACAGGTAAGAAAGGAACTCAAGGTAGTACATGCAGCACTTGTTCCTCCAATTTTCCTCACAAGCCTATGAGGTTGAGCTGAGAGCGTGTGACTGACCCAAAATCACTGCCTCGTTCACTGTTCCCATAAAAATGTAATATGTGTCCCCTGGCTACCAGAAGGGTGCCCGAATATGTACTGTAAACTGACCCGACCAGTTTTCCTGACTGAGAGTGGACCTCCTGTCAGAGTACCTCCAAAAGGTAATACTAGGGGTCTAATGCTTGACTCTTAGGTCATTGATCTATGATCTCAACAGCTCTATCCTGTCTTCTGTGCTTTATAACATCTACATCTACCACTTATAATTTATATTCAGAGCTTTGGAGGAGGTTGCCATCAGTATGCTTGATAACATCTTACTATACTATTCAGTACTGTACTGACTCCATGAAACAATCAGCACCCTTGAACATGCCTAAGCTTGATAACAGGCTGGATGGGAGAGTAGAACTGAAATTCAATCCAGAGAAGGCAGAGGTACCATTGGGAAAGAAAAAGCTGGATATGGGAATTAAGGTACCATTGTTCTGGATGGGGTTATGCAGACAGACTTTATTACCTATGGTCTCCTTATCTGCTGTTTCATGTATTCACAGTTAATAAATATGGAGAGAACTTGTTATTTCTATCTCTTTTACCTATAAACAGTTTCACATGTTTTGTTCTGTCCCCCATTTTGCATATGCACAATTCACATCCAGACTGCACCCCCAATTTCCTAGCAATCCTGGTAATTTGTAGCATTCTGGCCTTATATGGTTATCTCCTCCCCACATGTTATTTCCTTCATAGTAAAAATAAGTTGGAAAATATACAGTGGGAAAGTGAGAAATAAGAGGTAAGAGATACAGTATTCTTATTTCTGCTTTTCTGTGATTTGGAGATAGGGTTTTGGGGTTATTTTCAAGGGTTATGGAAACTACTCCCACCCCTCCACCAATTCACATAGCTCACAGGCTCATTGTCCACAATTTTTTTACCCATAGTTATATACTGGAACATAACATGCAGATAAAGAGGTCCACCTTCATCTTCTAGAACGAGCAGTTTCATAATATAGAAATATTTCTTGATCCACCACTATCACTAGATTTGCAGGTATGATGAGAGTGTGTCTGCCCAATTATGGCTAGTGAGTCTACTGTGACCCTTCCTCAGTAATCCAGACTTAGCAACATTTATTTACACTTTGGTTGCAACCTGTAACATCATTGCAGTGCACTTGAAAAGCTTCCAGAAATTGCAATTGATATACAGTACAATGCAATAGCTAAGCTGCTGACCAATGCAAGGTACAGGAATCACACAGTTCCTGTATTGAAAGATCTGCACTGGCTATCAGTTGCCTACCAGATACATTTCAAAGTATTGATCTTTAAAGCCCTAAAGGGCTTAGGGCAGAACTGCCTCTCTCACTATAAATTTGCCCAGCTACTCAAATCAACAGGAGGGGCCATTTTAAAGATATCCCCCAATTACGGAAAGCTGGTCTATCTGGTCTGCAGGAAAGAGACTTTTCCTGCAGGATCCCAGGCTGTAAACTGAGCTCCTCAGGGAGATTCCACAGCTTGGGAGCTACACAAGAGAAGTTGGAATTGGCTGTCAGTAATGCAAAAAACAGTTTAGAAATACAATCGTATACATACAGTAGTTACTAGACAATGAGCCCCGCTAAACATAAGGGATCTAAAAATCCATTTGCCTTACTTGTGAAAGTAGGCTGAGTACCCTGTTCATATATCATATATCTAGGGTAATATATTCCCTCATAGGGAGGGGCTAACAAGAAGATCTCCTGCCTAGCAGTTGTGACCATTTTACTCAGCATTTTGCTGTCCAAGATCTGCCAAAGAAGTGACTCTTCCTAGGCATCATTTGACTGTTATCAGGATGCTTTTTGGCCTATGGACCAGAGTTTAGAATGCTTTCTGGTATGACCTTGTCACTTGTGGGCTTGATGCATGCTCCTCCTGGTTCCTACCTACAGCCATGATGTGTATAACAACTTGGATGAAGGAGAATCCCTTGGTTCAGGACAATGAGATACTGGCAGCCTTGGAAGAGGCTGTGGTGAACCCTGTCTTTAGAGCCCCCCTGCCCAATCCAGTGGGGTTTGATAATTAAGCAGATGTTAGGGACTCAGCTGTAGAGCACTGTCCAAAAAGCAGATTACCAGTCCAAGTCCTGGGCATTGGTCACTCTAGTGGATGACATCTGTCAGGACATGGATGGGAGTCATGCATTACTCTTGGTCCTATTAGGCCTTTTGGCAGCTTTTGATACCATCAACCATGGTATTCTCCTAGAATGCCTAAGAGGTTGAGATTGGGGGCACTGTCTTGCAGTGGTTCTGTTTCTACCTCAGTGGGTAGTTCTAATGAATAACAGAGGTGAGGTACACCCAGTGGCCTCTTTCTTGTGGGGTGCCATAATCATATATTTTATTATCAGTTATGTGTTATCATATATTGTTATTACTGTTTCAGTTTTTCAGTTTTTGTTATGTGATTTTGTACTATGTTATTATTGGGGTTAAGAGTTATTTGACATTACAATGGGCATTTTGTTGTAAGTTATATAGTAAGCAATCATGAGTCCAACAGATTTGGTGGCTCACACATTTAATAAATAAATAAATAAAATCTTTAAAATAGATGGAACAACCAGTGGAGTCAAAGTTTCACTGTAACATTTAGATTACTTAAAATATAACTCAAAAATTTTATCTTGTTGTACAGTACATTTGCAATATTTGCAAAAAGTTAATACAGGTAATCCTCATTTAGCGACTGTTTTCAGTTACAACAGTGATGAAAAAGTAACGTTACAACCAATACTTGCATTTACGGCCTTCATAGGTCTGTAAAGAAAGGAAAGCTGAAGTAAGACTGTAAGCACTGTCGTGGTTTCACTTAGTAACCGCTTCACTCAGTGACCATATTGCTGGTCCCAATTGTGGCCGCTAAACGAGTACTACCTGTATAGAAATATTTATAAAGAATGTAAAGTAAGCAGCCATTAACTGGCTATGCTTATAAAGGCTATGAATTAAATGTACTGTAGCTGTTAAATAAAATTGATTCATAGCTTAGTCTTATATGTGCGTTGGGCCTATATATATTTTCCATTTACTACAAGCATTCACTAACCTGAAAAAGGCTGGCAGCTTCAAGGACTTTCTGCACATTTTCCTTGGTAATCAGCACTTTGCTGGTATATGTATAGTCCAAAAGAATCTGCATTGTTTCTGCATCAACTCCCTTAATAACTATTTTTTCTTCATTCTTTTCTTTTAAATCATTGCAAAACATTGCCCTAAGGGGGGAAAAAGAGACAGTTTCAGTAAATCTAGAAAATCCAGTCAGTCTGCAAAAAGTTCTGGTGTGCAATGCCACTTAAATTATTTCACTTATTATACCACAGTAGATCGGTATTACAACAAGCACAGGGACTTTTGATTTCAGTGTGACCAAACAAATATTCCAATATTACACCAAAGCAGTGGGACATTAATACCTCAGAGCAAAGAGATTGTGCTTTCATTTGGATTGAACAAACACTTAATAGTTATTCCAAGACATGGAATGGGTGATTTTATTTTCATTTTGATAATCATTTTCCCAGAAGTGGGGGTGGGATTATAACACCAGTGTAAGGAGATCTTTCGTTTTGGTTTGATCCAACACTTCATTACCACCATAGATGAAATAACATTTATAACATAACTGATATATTAATGAACAAGGGTATGAAATAAGGTTGGCTCCTACACTATTTAATACTATATCTCTGTCAATCATCTGGAAACTACATCACTTCAGTTTGATGGCCAATGCCCATTATTAGCCAAAAGGAAAACTTGTTATATGCAGATGATGCTGTTCTTTCATGTACTAGATTGGGTTTGAAACGCCTACATGAGGCACTAGTTAAATATTGCCAGGAAAATAAACTATGATAAAACTAAACTTTTGGTTTTCAAAAAAAAAAAAAGTACAGATGGAAAATTCAAGATCGTGAGATAACACAAGTGGAGAATTTTAGTTATTTGGACATTTTATTTAATCATGCTCTATCCTGGCAACATCATTGCAAGGCAATACTTCTGAAAGCAAAATCTACTGTGATGGCCTTGCTTCAATATTTTTATTCAAAAGGAGGGAGATTTGTTCCTGCAGCAATACAGATTTTTAATGCAAAAACATGCATCTCAAATTTTATATGTAATCCAGCAATTTGGATTACATTTGCCAATAATAACATAGCCCAACTGCAGGTGAAATATTTAAGACCTCTTTTAAGTGTTCCAAGTTGGGTTCCAGACTCTGTTATTCTCTGGAAACTGGGCAATGCCCTTTGAAAACAAAGGCTTGGCTAAACCTATTATGTTTTGGTTGCAAATACATGTTTTTAAAAACAAGGAAGGATTGCTTCATGAAATCCCAAATGAATCTTTTGTAAATACATGGTTTAAACAGGTGACCCAAAAGATTAGTCAGATTGGCATTGATCCTGATAATTTATTTCCCAGGGGTATGACAGCAGTATATCATTGCATTAAACAAAGATTATGGGATAATTCAGTACAGGAATTAATTGCTAAAGCCAAAGTTCCAAGTTCACCTATAACTTTTGGAATTAATTACAGATAAACTTTCAGCTCCCTATATATCTTAATAGTTTATATTTAAGTAAATACAGTATAGTCTTTTCAAAAGCCAGATTAAATGTATTGCCATCAGATAAGCTATATGGTAGATTTCAAAAAATCCTCATCTCTCAAAGATTTCGTCTCTGTTATGGTATTGATCTTGAAACGGTGGATCATATTTTATTGTATTGTGAATTTTATAAGAATCTTGGTAGGATGTTATCTGGCCTATGTATAAAATCAAGACCAGGAAGAGATACTTCTGAGTATGTTAAAATGTTACGTTCAGATGAAAATCCTAAAATTACAGAGGCAACAGACAGATTTTTAACTAAGGCTATAAAAACAAGGTCTTTAGCGACACATCAATAAGTTGTGGTTTAAAGTGTTTTATGTAATATTTATCAAATACTTCATTTGTTAAATTGTTTTATCTAATGCCAAATTTTAGATTATATTTGTAACTTGCTATTTGGGCCTTCTGGCCATAAATAATAATAAATAACAACAACAACAACATTTTATACCAATCCATACTAAGGCTTACTTTCCCACCAGGTTCACAATAGGTTTGTTATTATAAATATCTCTATCTATCTATCTATCTATCTATCTATCTATCTATCATATTTGTATGGTCTCCCATCTCACAAGAGCATATCATACCAATAATGAAAAGGAGTATTGTAATATATTACCAACAGCTACCAGGCGAGGGCTGCACAAGCAACTATTAAATGGCAGCCAAAAGACAAAGAAAACTCTCATTCACTGCTGCAATCTAGTTTTGCAACCCAGATCTGGTACTCCTTTTTTGGGTGTGTGCCTTTGAGTCAATCTTGACCTCTGGTAACTGGCTGGGCTAGTCTCCACAGTTTAATTGGAATATTTTCAGAAGTGGTTTGCCCTTGCCTCCTTCCTAGAGCTGAGAGAAAGTGACTGGTCCAAGGTCACCCAGCTGGCTTTGTGCCTAAGGCAGGACTAGAACTCACTGTCTCCCGATTTCTAGCCTGGTGCCTTAACTACTACACCGAACTGGCTCAGTATTAGATCCAACAAGAAAAAGGGAAAAGCCCTACACAAGTCTCCAAAAGGAAAAGGAGATTAAAAACTTACAGGCTTTCCCAAGTTAGGTATATACATATATTGTAATTATTATCCCTTTCCTGGTGATGAAACAACCTGTGGGTTGTTTGTTTTACAGTTATAGTAGTAAAATTATTACTAGTACTACTAGTGCAATTTTTATAATTTTAAAATCTACTATAATAAATATGCAGGCTGCAAATCCCCAAACTACATTCGCTGAAAGGAATGGATTGACTGACCTTGCATTAGATACTAAAAATGATTATTCTCCTGTTAATAATATATATGTTTCTAACTATACATTAAATGAAAGTCCTCTCAGAAAAAGTGCATTACATGCTGGATTTTTTCCTTTGCTTGTTTTGTTTTTATATAGAGAAAATGGCCCTTTGGGCTTTGGTGTTATAGAATCATAAAATGTTAGAGTTGAAATTGCTCTTGGACATAATCTACATACTCCAGTTCCTTGTTCTGTGTAGGGAATAGCTTCTCTTGTGGATAACAGACACAATATTTTTGACAAAACAAACATGAGGAAAACTGAAAAGTCCTGTGTCAAGTTCAATAAAATGCCAACTTATCTGACAAAGTGTTAGACCACGCAAGGATCTGTAAAATTATAAAACACAGATCCCAGGGAAGACTTCTCCAGGACTGTATGTAATATTTCCACTTTTTCTTTTTTTAATTGAATCTCCCTACTGCAAAAGGGAGATCACAACTTGACCTACATAAGTAGATATTGCTTCCTAATAGATATTTTATAATTTCTCAAAATAGCTTTTAAAACTGTAGAACGTGAACAAAAATAGGAACTGAAGATACTCATTCTTCCCTGCTTGATTATTTCTTGACTCCCATATGGAAATACTTTGAAAAAAAATCTCATCCAAATTCCACATTAAAGAATCTAGCATTCTTAGTTGATTTGTCTGAATCCTTGAAACATGGATGCTATAATGTTCATAACACTGGCTATACACTTCTTATAGCATCACTCCAAATACAGACTTTTGGGAAGCATACAGAATACAGGTAGATTCAAATCAAGGATTTGAAAATTTAGCTTTATCATTCCACTTGCTAAGTTGATGGGGGCTTTGTACCGTTCAGTAAAGAGGTCTTATTTTAAATATCTCCCTTACCTAAAATAATTGCTTGCTGCTGCAAGGACCACACGGTGGCACGAGAATTGCATGCTGCCAACACACAGGGTAACGTCTGTGAGAGAGTTTTCTAGACGGAGATTCTCCAAGCCATTCTGTAGGACCATGGATAAGCCTGTATCATTAAATTTAACCCTTTCATTGAGAGAAACTTCCATAAATTCTCCCATGTTCCTGGTACATTCATTTTCCAAAGGCAATATAGATTGATCTTCCAAGTCCTTCTTCACCATGTCCCCCATGTTTGATCACCAGCAGCATTTCATGCCATTGATACTTCAATTAAAGATAGTTTCTGAGCTTTAGACAAGTCACGCTGCAGAAGTAAGACGGATTTCCTGTGAGGGCCTCCCCACTTATCTACAGCTGTCACACTCACATAACAGGAAGCCTTGCACTTTCTCATCCTGTTAACACAAACAAAGTCAGTTGTTTTCTAAATCTTATATATTTCAAGTAGTTTTTGTATACCTTAAGAAGACTTTCAGATGCCTCTGAATATGAGAAGACTACAATTTATAGCGAATAGTATTAAAGCTGTTTTGAAATCGCCCCTTTTTTCTTTTTTGCACTGTAATTTGACTGAAATTAATTTAAATATATTTGAGAGATATAATAAAGGAATTGCCCAGATATGTTAAGCCTTTTCAACACCTAATGTGAGCACATGTATAAAGAAATGTGCAGTGAAAATCAACTTTGTACCTACCAGCATTTTAGATTCAAATAACTATTGGCACTGAGATACGGTGTTTCTCACTAGCATGTGAATGTCAACAATATTATAATCAGAATATCTATGTATTAATTTTTAAGGGAAGATGATAAGTTACTAAAATTGTTTATTCTTATGATGAAGGGGGAAGTCATTTCTTTATATATTTCTTTTCTTTTTCTTTACTATATTCTTATTTTTTCTTCCTTTTCTATTTTTCTTTCTTTTTTTCTTTTCAGCACTTTCTATTTTCTTGTTATTATTTTTTAGTTTGTATTAGCTTTTATCTTTTTAATTGTAATTTTAATAAAATTACCATAAAAAGAAAGGATATCTATATATTAACTACAGCTAGACCTTTTAGTATGTATTTATTTTATATATTTATAATCATCTAAATCCACTTTTCATTTAAAGTAATCCCAATATTATAATACATATCAATGCCAGCCATAATATCAATGCAACACATAGGGTACATTGCAATACTTGATATATTGGCAATATTAAGGAGAAAAATACGAACTTGGTAGGTTTTATGCTGGTATGACTTCCACAACTGAGGGATCATTTGCATGTCCTGCTTGTCCCAGTACAAAAACACTGCATCAACCTTTTCTTGAAAAATATACACATGATGGCACCCTCAAACTACCGCTTGTGCACCTCAGAGGAAGCCTCAGTTTGTTATTTCTCACTGCCCTTCAAAAGTGTGTTTTTCTCACTTCTGCTGTTACAAGTGACAAGTGGTCAGTTTGTGGCAAATCATTTGGTAAGTCTGGGGACCACATAAACCTTAGCCACTGGTTTTCAGGGGCATTTGCCTTTTGGCTACAGAACAGTCAGAGCTCTGACACTGTGCCAGAAAACCCTCTCCCCCACATCTCTTGCCAATCCATGAGTAGCAGAGAAGACAGGGAGAGAAGGAGAGGAAATGAGTCAATTCTCCATCTTCCATGGGATTGAAAAAGGGGTCTTCCTCCCCCACCTTTTCCTCTCCTTCTCCTGTCACCCATAGGTGGGGGGAGGGTAGAAAAGGATGATTCCTTTGGTCTTACATGGCCATTAGCTGATACCGAAGGGTTGTTCTCTGCCCTACCTCTCTCTCCATGCTGTTTCTGGTGTGAACAGAAGCCCTACTGAAGCAGAGTAGGGTTGGAAGTATGGTACACACTTCTTTAAGTTGGCATAGTTTTCTGCAAGCTCCGGCACTGCATAGCTGAACTTTAGCATTGCTGTATGGAAGAGCACTGAGTCATTATTTTTACATCTTGGGACCTGAGGCTTCTTTGAGATAATATCTAATTTTCTCTCTAAGGCCATCACATCAAATGGAGACCGCCAATCCCATCCTCAGACTGCATGGAGATTTCCTTGCCCTTGTTTTTTTACCTGTAAGAATCCCTTGTACTGGTGCAGAAACTTTCCACATGACTAGAAGGCTCCAGAAGGCAAAATGCACAAGCTGCAACTGCAACACTCAGCAGAAGGCTACAGCAGGTAATATCACCTATAATCCACTCATCAGAGTATGGATTTATAAAAAAAAGACAAGCTTCTGACAATATTCACCCAGTGATTGATATTTTTGACATCACAGCAGATAAATTGGAATCGGTTCTAATTTTGTTGGATGCTGAAAAGGACTTCAGTTTGGTTCAAACTGAATTTATGAAGTGGGTTCTAAGAAGACAGGGATTTCCACCATCTTTTGTTCACTGAATTACAACTTTGTATCTTCACCCAGTTTTGTTTGTTAGTTTAGTTTTGTTTTGGTGCCTTAGAGTCAGTGTTGACTCCTGGTGACTACCTGGACAAGTCCCTGCAGTTTTCTTGGCAAAGTTTTTGGGAAGTGGTTTGCCATTGCCTCCTTCCTAGGGCTGAGAGAGAGTGACTGGCCCAGGATCACCCACCTGTGCCTAAGCAAGGACTAGAACTCAAGGTCTCCCAGTTTCTAGCCTGGTGTCTTAACCACTCCACCAAACTAGCTCTGTTCACTCATTAGCTAGAGTTCTTATGAACTGATTTATTTCTCTACCTATCAACTTATATCATGGCACCTAGCAAGAATACCTCTTCTCTCTTTTAATCTTCAGTTTGGTTCTTGAACCATCAGCCTCTTCTGTTAGAGAATCTCAAGATATTAAGAATGTGGTGATGCTCAAAGCTGATTATAAATTGTTCTTATATGCTGATGATATTATGGCTATCCTTGATAATTATGCAATATCATTAACAAAGCTTATGGAAGTTGTAAAGCAATATGATTTAACTCTAACCCTCAAAGAATGTTTAAAGAGAGATGGTTATTAGATTTTTTTATGTTGGTGTTGTAAGAAATTTGAAGGTTCTTTAACTTATGAGATCTGGCCTTGTCCAGCTATAGCCTTGCTTTGGTTTCAAATCACTGCATATGTCAATACAATATTGGGAAGAAATATTAAAGGATCTCAATGTGATATTGAACTATAGACCTAAAATATGGAATTTGTCATCTCATGAAGCTTTGTCTCTCTTGAGCCTGGGGTAAAGCAAAGGGGATACTTTTACATAAATGGAGAGAAACTTATTCTCCTGATTTTAAGGATCCAGGATGTGAGTCTGTTTTTGAAAATCTCTTTGTTCTAAAAATGAGAAGATGCAATATGTCTCTATGGTCTAGATTTAATAATAAGGAGTGAATTTATTTTGTATCATCATCTGTAGTTATTAGATGGATCTTTTTTTCTGTTAGTTTTCTTTTTTGGACACTGTTTATTTTAATCATTAGAGTTTATTTAGGTTTTATTTCTTCATCACTACATTTTTGTTTGTTTTATGGTGCTGTAGTTTTTTATAGTTCACTATTAAATAAACTTTGAGAAATTAAAGCTGCCACTGTCTGCCAATACAGACATTTTCATGCAGTATCGTCTTGACAGAAATAAGGTTACGCATCTCTTAGTCCTGGATCTTATAAGAGGAAATTTACTTGTTTCAACGACGTATGAAATTGCGTTGCAAACCTTTCGATTAGTGAACTACATCTCCCAAGACGTCTTTCAGCCGGCCCTGCTGAGATTGGCTAGCCCGTGTGTGACATCATCTGTTTTGGCTCTGAGAGGTCACATGTTTGGGGTCTCCTTTGTTTAGAGTTGAGCTCGAACTTGAAAAAGACAAAAAGAGCGAGCGAGCGAGCTAAGGAGAACGAAGGGGGATATACCGTTGACTGTTAGTTCCTGGAAAAAGCGACAGACAGGTAAACGTCTCCACTGAACTCGGTTGCTGAATTGCCTGAGGCCAAAAATGTCATTGGGGGCCGGGTTACATTTCTACTTGAGCAGAAACAGGTTTAAAACAATAATAATGCCATTAATCTTAAACAGCTCGAGTTTAGTGCTGACACTCCTTGTTTGATGATAAAACATATGATCCCCCCCCCCCCCCCCCCCCAGTATTGCCCCGTGCCCTCGCTTTTTCCGGAAACTTCTTGTTAAATGCATTTTAATGAGATTTTAAATGTATATGGATTCTTCTCCGTAAAATCTGCAATACAGGAGGGGAAATCCTTTGATATTGTTATGTGGCTAGAGAAAATGATACTAGTGGTAATTTCTTCTGTTGCTAGCACGAAATAGACAAATAACACAGATCAGAACACAGTTAGTGTTGTTGAATGCCTTGTTTATGCATCGAGAAAGGAAGTGGAGTTCATCAGGAGGTGGAAAACAATATGCGTGGCGGCGGGGGTGGGTGAGGTGCATGAAGCGGCTTTCCTTCTTGATCACTTCTTTAAAACACGTAAACGTGGATTTGCACTGTTGGCGAGAGGATTGGGAGCAACGAGCAAACAGTGATTTCGACGACTTGTGAAGTTGTGCTAGATTTTCTCTTCTTTTAAGGAACCTTTCTTATTTCGAAGTTTAAATAGTTCTATTAATTACATATTCTTTTCGCTTCCTCTTTCTCGCTTCCAAGTAGTTCGGCTAGTGGTGGGACATCTATTTCTGTTTGGAATGATTATGGAAGTTGTGGCCAGCAGATTTGGGTTATTTCTGAGACCGTCAGAAGATTCTCCCATTGTTCCTCCCACACACACACACACAACTGCTTTACAGTAGCAATAACTTCTGTTTGTTGACTCTTCTACGCTTAGTGGCAAAAGCACATTCTGAGAAATAGTCCAGGCAATCGCCCCTTTCTCGGGCGCATCGACAACATTCCCGGGAAATCAATCCCGGTGCCTAGAATTCCCTCCCCCACCAAATGAGGCGCTTGGCGAAGTAGCTGTTGGCTGGTCTCTCCACTGGACTAGACCAGTTTTTCCGGAGGGGAGGACAGAAGTAGCCTCAAAAACCTTGAAGCCGTCGGCGCTTTTTTAAAGGAGATAAACATAACTGCTACGAGATATGTGAGGAACAAAAAGGAAAAAGAAAAGGAAGGAGAGGCTGAGAAGTAGGAACTTATCTAAACTACTCTTTTCCAAGCTGATTCTCCCTCCCCAAGATGGTACAGTTTTCTTCTCCATCTTGACAACTAAAGGAAAGGGTGGGAAAGGTCGATGCTGATTGGCGCACATACGAGCCGAAGACGAAGGAAGAAGTGAGCGTGCTTGAAAAATTACATTCTCTAATTGGACATAAAATGCGGGGAGGCGGGGCCTGTCCCCTGCTGTGTTCGGGGTGAAGGTGAACTGGAGGATGTGATTGAGATCGCGCGCGTTCGCCTGACGGTTGCTCGGGTTCGACTCGAGGCCAGTTGTGTAACTGCTGCTGCGCTGACACGGAGTTAAGAGGTGGTTATGTTCCTTTAAGGCTTCTAAGTAACTTATCTGTTAGCGCGCGCGCGCGCGCTCGCTCACACACAAACATACACAGAGTCTACGTAGCGCTCTCGCAGCCTGAGCCACTTTTTCCAGATGGCCCTCAAGGAGAACACTTCGGGAAGCAAAGTGGAATTTCATTTACCAAGCCACATTCATACCCGATCCTTACAAGCACGAATTCAAAAGTGTAACTTGGTGACATCGAAGTCATCCCGAAACCATAAATGGATCCACGCACACTGCATGTGCAGAGCTACATTTGGGTAAGGTGGAAGCCCGGTATGTTAGCCTGACTTGTTCTGTTTTGGAAAAACTGGTATTTGGTTTTGGAAATCTGTTCAAGTAATAAAATGAATTTCAGTAGAATTGTTGCAGCTGGGTTTTACATTTTCTAAACCTTATGCAAAACTGAATTAAAATCAACTTCGAGGCTTCTTTCAAACCCACAATCTATGAATCTGTGCTTCCCCAAAATAGTATAGAATAACAAAGCTTCCCTACATTATAAAACATACAGTAGAAATTAAAGATCCATGAAATGTACATTTTTATAGTTGGTATAATAATTTCATTTGACTCAGGTGAAATGCACATCAGTAAATATGCTACCTATGATGATTCATTATTTTGTTTTGTATAGTGATATCAGTTTTCATAATACTTGGGTCTGATTAATGTTTGGATGAGAGACTGATGGGAAATTCAATCTAACACTGTAGGCTAGACTGGGGAGTTGAAAAAACCTACCAGACAAAGGCAAGGACACACACTGCATTACCAAGAAAACTACATGTATACTGTATGTCCATGAAGTCACCAGGAGTTGAGCTCTATTTGAAAAAGACTTTGCCTTTTTTTTAGAGCAACAAAGAAGAAAATACATTGGCCTCATCATAAGGAGTTGCAATTTCAAATCTGTGTCCCAGAAAAGAAAGGATCAAAGAGTTCCAGGGCTAACTTGATATGAATATGAAGAAATAGAATTAGACAGACTTAAAAGAAATAAACATTAATATCGTTTGTCCCTGTAATGTTACCTAATCTGAAGTTAATCATCAGGTAACCCATTATTATTTTATTATTTATTGTAATTTACTTTACAAGTTTTTTTTTAAATTATACCCACCTTTTAATAACAAACACAATAAAACAAATAGCATATTCATAACTAAAATTCAGTAAAATAACAAATCCAATTTAAAGGCAACAGTGGGAAAAATATATTTAAAGTGGCCTGCTTAAAAAGTCCACTGAAACAAGACAATTCGCAAATCCTGTTTAGGAGCAGGAAGGAAACTCCTCAAAAACAGCCCTAAGTTGTATATTTACTTGAGAGAGAGAGAGAGAGAGAGAGATCTTTGAGGAACAAAAGAAAGGGTCTTAAGCTTAATGGTACTATTTTTAGGTAGGACCAAATGAAAGGAGATGATTCCAGAAAAACCTTTATTTCAGGCTATTAAGGTTTTAAAGTTCAAAACACTTTGAATTGAACATGAAGTCAGACTAATAGCAGCTACTGAAACAAGTAGAGAATAAGCTTTTATAAACTGATCTGCTGAGCTATGAAACTATGCCAATTACATCCTTATTCATTTAGAATGTATAAATTATTTTCTAGGACAGTCTGATATAAAATGATGCAGCTGACATACCAAGTTAATTTAATAAAAATAGAAACATTCTTGACTGCTATTGTTACTTTCACATTCAAGAAAAGAACTAGATCCAGGACTACCTTCATGCTGTAAATATATTTTTTGATAGGAAATTCAGTCCAGACTAGGCTATATGAGCCCATATGCAGAAGACTTGTTCTAAAATACTGGTAAGACAGCCAGTAATAGAGTCCCAATTTCCATCAATAATGTACTTGTGTACTATTCATGTTTTTGGAGCAGATTCTCCAAAGGGAAGCTATTTGCAGAGAAGAAAATATCCTGCCATACAAGCAGAAGTCTGCTTACAGTGCATTGGGATTTCACTCAATAGAAATGCTAAATAGCAAGCCATTATTTCAAGTGCTAAACAAGTTGTTGTAAAGGCACTTTTTAATCTAATTAATTATAGGTTTAATTAAGTCATTTTTAAGTGCCATTTAACTGAAATAAGTATGGGTACATTTGGCTAGAATTCTATGTTCTTGTTAGTAAATTGTAATGGCACAATTTCAATCCAGCTTGGAAAAAGATAAATAAATAAATAAAAATTTGGAGTAAATGACCCTTGGAATATTTTAGGGCAGGTGACAGCTGTTAAAATGAAGGTCTCTTCCAAACTTTTTATTTCAATCCCTTCCATTAGAGATTCCAGATAAACTATTAATGATATGGCTGAAGAAGATTGAAAGCTTTTGTTTCGCTTCTAAGAAATTAAGAATCAACAGATGGATTTTATATCAGCCACAGAAACAGGGAGGCTGGGGGATCTCAGATTTAAAAATATGTTATCAAACAACACAATTAAGTCATTTGATTACATTTCTATTAAAAGACATGACTAATATAGAGAATGTATCAGATCCTGACCATTTTTAAAATATATATACTCTTCTATCCTAAAAGAAATTCTAAAGATAACTAATACTGTAGTGTCATTACCAAGACAGTTTCAGATTTGGGGGGAAAATAGTATTAATAGGTGGCATCTCCCTCTAGCACCTCTGGTGACCTTTTTTAGGAGAGAGAACTAATATGGATTAGCTCAATTAAAATTATTGAAGAGTTACGACTTTTATAGGGTAAATGTCATTTATACCAATACTGGGCCACACAATAAGGAAAAGACTGAACTGTACAACTGAAGATGTACTGGTTGCCTGTTCCCTTGAATTTTCTGGTACCAGCTTAACACTGTACTGGGTAGAGACTTAATTGTGTTGTTTGATAACATATTTTTAAATCTGAGATCCCCCAGCCTCCCTGTTTCTGTGGCTGATAAGGAATCCATAACTCGCTCATATACTATCTTTGAGAATTTAATATCAAATTATTTGCCACAACCAAAAGGAATGTATAGGGTATTACTGCAAAATGAAATAAGATGGAAGAGCTCTCTTCTAGTCTAAAGGATAATTAAGAGTTCGATAAAAATCAAATCAAACATTCCTAGAGTGATAATGAAGTGTTTATTTGGTCAGAATGGATTGTGAAGTAATAAAGTGTATATATTCAGCCCAGCAACCCTTTCCTATCCAATACCCTTTTGGTGTTCTTTCATGCTTAGTCCCATCATCTCTCTAGAAGAGAGCATAGGTAGCCTGGCCTTCTCAGCAGCTACAGTAGGGTATTGCCATCTCAGTTCCTTCTGTCTGCTGGGTACTGTTTATGCCATTGTGGCCTAAAGACATTTATGCCAAAGCCAATATCTCAAAAACTGCTTAAAGGCATTTTTAGAAAAAGTTCTCTCCATTCAGGCAAATCCAGCTGCATGAACAGTGAATAGCCTCATCTTTTTTCCAGTTTGAACCCTCCAGTATTCAGGTAAATTCCTGAACAAGGCTCACATTTCTCCAAGTTTATATATTTACAATATTTACAGCTTGCCCTAATCAACAGGGATCCTGGGCTGGATGCAGCAGTAATATACAAAAAAAGAAAAAAATGGAAATATAGTTATTAGAATCCCAGTAAATCTTATAGGTACCAATAGCTTAAACTATCCTAAGAGCCAGATGTTCACTGAAACAGTACTGTTTTGCCTAGTTTATAAAATGCCAATAGGGTAGGAGCCATCCATACCTCCAGAAGAAGAGTACTTCAAGAAATGGGAGACACCACTTAGAAGGCCTATTGCCTGGCCCATATCTTATGTACCTCTCAAGTACAGGGGACATACAACAGGGCCCTCTCTTGATTACAGACCAGGTGGACAGATACGATTCTAGCAAAGCATTGTCCAATACATTCATGTGCTCGTCATAAAGGGCTTTAAATGTAAGAACAGCAAACTAAATTAAGCCCAGAAGTCTACTGGAAACCAATATAGTGACTCCAGGATTAGTATTATTCCAATTGGAAAGGTTTGCCTGTCTTTAACAAGACTGTTTGGGAATCATTTTCCACCCATATACCTTTTGTGTATCACCAGTGGCACACACAGCTAGAGAAATGCTGGCCTATTTCAAACATCACTCGGCCATAACATAGTTAATTGTTGCTTTGGGTGTTTTGTTAGCCCAGCTTATTGTAGTCTATTCAGTAACCATAGTTTTAAAAACCACTGGCAAACGTTATGTGGAAACTCAGCCTATGCACATTTAAGATAGAAAAATTTTGAGTGAAGACTACTTGTTTTCTGAACTTCATGAAATTTCTATAATTCTGGTTATAGAATGTAATGGTTATCATGTCCTCCAGACAGAAACACACCTGCCTAGTTCAGTCTGTTGATTGCTGAAACAATACATCCATGTGTAACTAATATATTCACATTGTTTCATTTTCAGAGGATTTAATGGTATTCAAGTTAATGCATCAAGAGTTTTAAACTGAGTCGAGAACTTCCATTTTGATAGTTCAGAAATCACAGGAATGAATATTTTTTAGCCTAAATAGAATGTGTAGTGATTTGCATGGGTTGAAGAGGACAGGACAGAATGAAGAGACATTCAGTCTTTCCCTTTATTCTCATCTACCCTGCCTCATTGGTGGATGGCTGCCAGTGGTCATTAATGCATCAGCAGTCCAATTATAGGTTTCCAAGATTTTCTGGGTTACTCTTTCATATTTATTTTCCCTCATGTCATGGTTTTAATGACAGGTAAGTAAGCATAGTTAATCTCATGTCTAAAATTCATGACAGCCTAATTAAGAACATTTTTAAGTGTTACAACACAAATGTTTCTTATGAATCTTCACAGCTAATTCTATTGATAATCATTTTTTCTACTGTACCAAATAGAATGAAAAGTAAAGTAGTGGGTTATCTGTCATTGCTAAAGCCCTGTTAGCTATATTGACTAGGATGATCAGTAACAAGGTATTTTCTTCCTAGAGAGTTCTGTAGCTTTTCTTTCTTCTTCTCTCCCCCAGTTTTCCTATCAGAGATCTGTAGAAAGAAATTACTTTTGCATGGAGCTAGTGTCATTAAATAGTGGGCCCAGTGTGAGAATGGAGATGCTTAGATACAAAACTATCCCTGTCTTGCTTCTATATGTTCCATTTTGAAGTGTTATGCTACTGATATTAGATGTATAAGCAAAAAGCTCCATATAGCTAAAGTGAAAGCGATGCTTGTGAGGATGAAGTTGCAGGCAACTCCATCCTCCAAAAAACACCCCTCTATGTATGAATGGTATTTAATCTGTTTCCCTTCAAAGGTTTTTCATTCATTCATTCAATGTATTCTGTAAAGTACTCCTATGTTAAAACATATCAGGATTGGTTAGTTTAGCAAAATACCTCAGACAGACAAGTTTAGCTTTTGTTTCACAATAACCTTCATAAATTTGTTTGCTCCTTTTGACTAAGTAACACTTTAGTCCTATTGCTTAGATTACCCAATTTATTGACAGTACTTGGTGTAATAATGTCTTTTGTAGTCTGAAATATTTTTAAAATATCTATTTATTTTTAGCACCAAAAGAAGATATTCATGAATCTATTCTCCATGATTGTATAAACAGCTGATGTAACAATGGTACTAATACTGGGTCGCAGATTGAACAGAGGGGATAGCCGGGTCCAAGAATCCCCAGTTACCAAACGTAAAGTTTTTGAAATGGACCCAAAGACTTTATCATGCCATGAGTTCTTTGATTTTTCTTCTGGATCATCCCATGCTGAAAGCATACTTCAGATCTTCAATGAATTTCGTGATAGTCGCTTGTTCACAGATGTAATAATCTGTGTTGAAGGCAGAGAATTTCCCTGTCATCGTGCTGTTCTTTCAGCTTGCAGCAGTTATTTCAGAGCTATGTTTTGCAATGATCACAGAGAAAGTCGGGAGATGTTGGTAGAAATTAATGGAATTTTTGCTGAAGCCATGGATTGCTTTTTACAATATGTATACACAGGCAAGGTAAAAATCACAACAGATAATGTGCAGTACCTCTTTGAAACATCAAGTCTCTTTCAGATAAATGTTTTGCGTGATGCATGTGCTAAGTTCCTGGAAGAGCAGCTAGATCCTTGTAACTGTCTAGGAATTCAACGTTTTGCTGATACACATTCTCTGAAAACACTCTTTACAAAATGCAAAAATTTTGCACTGCAGAATTTTGAGGATGTGGCCCAGCATGAAGAATTTCTTGAGCTTGGAAAAGATGAACTTATTGATTACATTTGCAGTGATGAACTAGTAATAAGCAAAGAGGAGATGGTGTTTGAAGCGGTTATGCGCTGGGTTTACAGAGCTGTGGAATCCAGGCGCTCAGTTCTCCAAGAAATTCTCACACATGTGAGATTGCCTTTGTTACATCCTAACTACTTTGTTCAGACAGTGGAAGTAGATCAGTTGATCCAAAACTCACCTGAATGTTACCAACTGTTGCATGAAGCAAGAAGGTACCATGTCCTTGGAAATGAAATGATGTCTCCAAGAACTAGACCGCGAAGGTAAGAGGATCTACAGAGTATCTTTCTGTTGCATTCCAAAATATAAATTTTCCATTATATTTCAATAGCTGAACATTTCAGGATGTTCAGCTATTGAAAAGCTTCTAGCAGTTGACTTTGTAGTTTGATTTACACATAAGAATAAACAAGTGTTCTGATTTATGCTGCTCAGTCACTCCCATTTAATTCCACTTGCTGGAGGGACTCATTAAATAAAACTAGAACATTTGTTCGTGACTTGTTCAGTGTTATACAGTATGTGAACTGGGAAGCCTGGCTTCTTCTCTTATCAAATCATATATCAAGAACAGCCCTTGTATTATTAGAAGTGTAACAAGTTTAGAGGTCCTGGTTTGCAGATACTGCAAAACCAGGGGTATGCAACCTGCTATCCTTCAGATGGTTAAGGCAGTAAATCCCATGATTTCTCTTTGCTGGTCATGTTGTCCTACGCAAGCTACAGTCCAGAAAATCTAGAGGGCACTAGCTTGGATAGGGCTTACCGATTTAGTTAACTATTGTCACTGGTGGGAGGAGTCAAGCTGGTGTGCTTCAGGTGCATCAGTATACTTGTTCAATTCTATTCTCATTGATATACTGACTTAAATTCATTCTGTCTGTTTACTTGTGAATTGAGCCTGTACTCTGTATCAATCAGTAAAGGTACATCTGGAGAACATCTGGAGGGCATCAGGTTGCCTAACCTTGCTTTCATATGTGCATGTAGATTAGGAAGAGCTTTTCTTGCCTCACAGCAATACTTGGTTAATGTGAGTATCTTTTCCAAATGTTTCTTTTAGGGGGCAAGACTTGAGATCTTGTTCTTGAATATAATGTTTCTGTCAAATTTTAGGTATTGTTACTAAAATTTTAAAGTATTTAAAGTGTAAATATATTGTGTGTTTGTAGATCAACTGGCTACTCTGAAGTTATAGTTGTTGTTGGAGGTTGTGAGCGTGTTGGGGGATTTAATTTGCCATATACAGAATGTTATGACCCAATGACAGGAGAATGGAAATCACTGGCTAAATTACCAGAATTTACAAAGTCTGAGTATGCAGTTTGTGCTTTGAGGAATGACATCCTTGTTTCAGGTAATCATTTTGTATTATATTGGGGGTGGGGTATGGATGAATTATTATGGTTATTTTAAAGAATGGGTCTTTTTTTAATGAGATATCTTAATGTTGCTTTGTGCATTGGAGAATAGTGAACATACAGGTGACTTATGTATCCATTTCTGAATAACTCTGAAAACTCTTCTGCATTGATATATGTTAATTTCAAATACAGGGAGGATCCAACTTCCAGTGGGGCATCCTATATATCTGGTCTGGTTTCCACTGAAATGTTATTCCAGAAAATGTTCTTTGATAGAAAGGAGTTTTATATTCATTACTCTATGGTCAAGAAATTCTGAAAATATATGATTATTGTGCATTTTATCTTTAGCAGTATATTAGCAACTAGAGGTTGACAAAACATTTCACATTCAAAACAGTTTGAGTACAAAGTAGTTATTCTGAATATCGTGGAAGCATTTTGTATTCAAAACATCTTTTGAGCATGAAATGGCCATTCTGAAGTTGAAACACTTCCAAAATGGTCAGAGCAACACATATCTAGCTTGAAACAACTATTTCAGATTCAAAATAGAGCATTTCAAGCTTCAAACATTTCAAAGTCAGAAAAGGTTTTACACCTTCTACCTGCAACATAGTATACATTTTCCACAGTGAGGCACAATGGTGACAAAATTTGTTTAATAATAACCAATTCTATTTTTTCAAAAAGGTGGAAGAATCAACAGCCGTGATGTGTGGATTTATAATTCTCAACTTAACATTTGGATCCGAGTTGCTTCTCTAAATAAAGGGAGATGGCGTCATAAAATGGCTGTTCTCCTTGGTAAAGTAAGAGATCTTTATTAAAGATACTTAATTCCTTAAGTATGATTGCAATAAAACAACAGGAAATCACGCAGAATTCTCTCACTTGAAGATGAGGTTTGCTATTGAAACAGATGTCATTTCAGTCTGGTTTGTAGACATATACATGGGGTTGCTGTGGAAAATGGTGTCTCGATGTCAGGTTTTTCTTATTTAACAAGCAGCCTTGCTTATTCCTTTCAATAATACATATATTTAAAAAAAATAAAAAACAGAGGTGTCTTGAGCCTCTGGTGTTGTTCCCAATACCCTTCTGAGTTTTGCTCATATACTGGCCCATATGGTCCTGTAGCTTGGCAGCTCTATCTATTTATCTAGATGGAGATTAGATGGATGGATGGGTGGGTGGATGGATGGATGGATGGATGGATTTATAGCCAAAAGGCAGAAACAGAAAACACTGCTAAAGACAATGAAATAAAACAACATATTGAATAGCCAATAGAAGAGAATATATGTAGCTCAGGGCTGAACTGTGGAGTCCTTGGTGCTCTCTGAGCTTGGTTGTTTGATTGCATATGCTTCATTACCCGACTAGGTAACATCATCAGTGCTAGTGGGTGTGGGATTTGCTCCCTGTTTATATACAGTAGGCAAGCTTGCCCTCCCAGTGTTGGTGGGTGTATGGTTTTCTCCTTGGTAGTTCCTTGATTAAGCTATTGTTTACTGTAGAGTCCTTGGGGTTCTCTTAGCTTGGTTGTTTTCTTGCAAACGTTTCATTACTTGGCTAGGTAACATCTTCAATGCACTGAAGATGTTACCTAGTCGGGTAACAAAACGTCTACAAGAAAACAACCAAGCTCAGAGAACCCCAAGGACTCCACAGTTCAATCCTGAGCTTCACATATTCGCTTCTATTGGTATTGTTTTCTGCTTGATTGTTTTGATATTGAATAACCTCAAGGTGATCAGCAAGTAAATGAAGTTATAACTATAGGATAAGTTTGTGCCTTGTTTTTTTGTGCTGCACAATATCTGATACAGTCCAAATTGAAGAGAACTTGAAGTCTGAAAAAAAGTAAAATCATATAAAAGTTGTATGTTCTTCCAGAGTATTGATGAAGCAAGGATAAGAGATAGGCGTTACAAATGTCCCTATAAATCAAATCAAATCTTTATTATGATCAAAGACCAGCATAGTCCCTATAAATAGTACAATAAAATAACACATTTTGAACTGTTTTGATATCCCAGGATCCACATGGGCAAACATGGTTTTTTTGTGTGGGATCTTAAGATATCTTCCCTGTAATAATATCAAGGGAAATATATTATACCTAGTCCAGAAAAGACTTTCCTTAATTTGGGAAATGTAAGTAGGGAGAGAGCTAACCACTTTCCCCAAACCCTTTGTCACTCTGGTCCTGCTTCCCTGTACCAAGCTATTTACTTCTGCCTGAAACTTAAGATCATTAAATCTGAAGTGTACATTTGGCATGATCATATCCCAAGAATAATATGAACCCTGCTGATAGGACAAAAACGAATGACAAATGGGCTATCATGTTATTCTACCCTGATGGAAAACCATCAGCCATTATTAATGGAAGTAAATCTGAAGGGAAAAATGGTAGCTTTAGCCAATAGTTACAATTGTTTATCTGCCTTGCTGGATACCACTGGCTTGTGTGAATGATGAGAACAGATGATACAAAATATTATGCTGTCATAATACAAGGTTTGCATCTACTTAGTGACAAGTAAATTTTAATTTTATCATGATAAAAATGTTATTCCTTATCCATATTAGGACAAACTGTTTAATAATACTCTAGCAGCAGTTGTCCTCCAGTTTTACTTGGAAATGTTAATATTCAAACTTTGGATGATTTGCATACAATGCATGTGCTCTACCACTAAATTAAGGTTTGTTGCTAGCCTTCTTGTTTCCAATTTTAAAAAATACAAAGTTGTTGTTATTTTGGAAGTTATATATGTGTACATGTATGTATGTGTATAAGTAAGTAAGTAAAATCTGGGGTATGTTTTTGTTGATTTCCATTTTACTTACTAGGGAAAGGAACTTGTGCAAATTATACAGTGCAGGTTACATGTGCTATTTGAAGCTCCTATGTGAACTGGGGAAGAATTTTGCAACCCAACAAGGTGGTAGAAGGAGGTGTTGCAGCTGATATTATTTTAGTCACAAGTATCACCAACTGCTGAACCAGTTAAGATATATGGGGTGGGGGGAGGTAGGAAGAGAATAAAACCAGTTAAAAGCAAAAATAATATGCTCTCAGCTACCAGTTTTTATGCATTTGGGTGAATGTTCATGTATAAGTGTCTAAATCTTAAGTGGTATGCCCTACTTGGGCTGCAAAAATTCAGTCAACCGTTAGATAGCAGCAAGGAAGTACAAAAGTCCTTAAGTCTTAGCAGCCACTTAGTGGTCATCTGGATTTTTGCAGCCTGACTATGGTAGTCCTACATAAGTTTTTGAAAAGCCTGAGAAATATCTGAAGACTTTCAGGTTTTGTGTAACTCACATTTTTGTCATTAAAGAGGATAAGCACATGCTGATAACATTTTCCACATTTTCTTAAAGGTGTATGTGGTAGGGGGATATGATGGGCAAAATCGGCTGAGCAGTGTGGAGTGTTATGACTCATTTTCCAATCGATGGACAGAAGTAGCTTCTCTAAAAGAAGCTGTGAGTTCTCCAGCAGTTACCAGCTGTGTAGGCAAACTGTTCGTGATTGGTGGAGGTCCAGATGATAACACATGCTCTGATAAGGTTTGGTATTTGAATTAATTTTTGCACATTAGTAATTTTTAAAAATATATTTTAAACTACATACATATATACAGACAGACATATATATCTATAATGCTGTTCCCTGTTGAGGTAAACAACACTGTACAAAGTGCAGAAAGAAAGTAAGAAGAGAATGAAAGAAATTAAAGGCATGAAATAAAAAATAAAAGAAAAAGAAACAGAGCTAACTCTATATCAATCACTTTATCTTTCCATACATTTCTATCTTTGCAAAGCATTTTTACTCCCACCATGTCCATGCATCACTTCATATATTGCTTTTCTCTTTGAATTACTCTCCTCTCTCTTTTTCAGGAACTCACCAACTCCATCTAACCGTGACTTTCTTGGTGTTTCCCTTCCTCTCAGCCCATTCATTTTTTCTTATATTTATTTTCTGATTCAATCTTCATTCATTTAGTTCTATGACCAGGTGACCTATATCTACTTCTGTCTAGTGGTTTCTCATGTGCATAAAATGCATATTCATTCATCACCATTCATTCTTGACTTGCTCTTTTTTTGCTACACATACTTCTTTAATTTTATTAAAGATTATAATTACAATAGTAAAAACTAATGCAAACTAAAAGAAAGGTAGAATAAAAAGAAAAAGTTAGAAAGTGCAAAAAAGAAAAAATAGAAAAAGAAAGTAAGAATATAGTAAAGAAAAAGAAAAGTAATAATGAAGTGACTTCCCACCTTTATCACAACAAGTATAACTAATTTATTAACTTATCACCTCCCCTTAAAATATAATAAATGATCTCTTCTTCCCATATCCCATCTCTTATCTATAAATAAATCCATAAAGCATCGTCATTTCAGTCCTGGTGTCAGCAAAAGTCAATTAAAATAACAACATACTATTTTAACCTTGATCAAATAAACCAACTTTATATTCCTTCCTTTTACTTCTAACAGTCTTACTCTTTAGTCCATTCAAATAATGTTGTAGAATTTGTTTTCATTTTTTCTTTGTCCCTTCTCACAAGATTCTTCAAAACTTTAACAAGCCTCTTTTGTAAATCTAATATAGGAAAATTATCCAGGTCACTCTCTTGGTTTATTGTTTGTATATCCCTTTTAATTATTAAAACATCAGCTGGTTTCTTTTGTATGCCTAGTGTAACATCTTATCATTCTTGTAGCCTGTCATTTGTAAATCCACTTTTGATCTTGTCAGGTAAAATTTGTTCCTCTCCCATAACATCTTTTAGACACAGTCTCTCTATAGAGATAGATGTCTTTGTTGACACTATTAACTTCTGAGTCCACTTTTCAAAACTATCCTTCAATATGTCCGGTTAGAATATTTTGCTCCTTTCTGTAATTGTAAATCGAGTTTATTGTTCTTCTTTAATTATAATCTTTAGTTCCCTCTGGTGCCCAATTTTTAACATCTTACCTTTTTTTTTTTTTTAATTCAAAACAAAGGCATTTTCCCACAGGAAGGATTCTTTATAATTAAATCCAAACTCTTATTTCAAATTTATCTGGGTGCTTAATCCATTTGTAACTTTTTGAAATCAAAATTTTAATCACCCTTTTGCTGTTTATTCCCCCCAAATTTTTTTTAATTCTTAAACTTATAGTTAAAACTTTCTTTCGCTAAGGATTGAAGGGAAACTCACCCAGTGCTGTCAGACTTGTCTATTCAAAGGTTTCTAATAGCTGAAAAGCAGTTAACAAGCAATTTCTGAAAGTGATTAGAAAAGGAAGACTGCAAACTTAGTGTCCTTTCAAAGGTGCCAACTGTGGTTTGAGCAAGATGGCTATTCCCTCATCTCCCAGAGCTCTAAACCTGCTGGAGACTGCTGTCTTGCAGTCTCCTCGTGAGGAGCAGCTGTATGGAGCATTTGTGGGCAATCTCAAGTCATCTCGTCCGGAAAGGTTCAAAGAGCTAGTCTACTCACCAGCTCCTCATTCTTCACCGCAGTTGTCGGGTCCGCTTTTCAGGGAGCTGTCTTCAATCTGCCATTTTTTCCTCTGTAAATCCACACATAATTAAGAACTCCATTCAACTTATTATTATGCTTCTCTGACATATCCAACTCTCACTTCCATGGCAGAAAGTGAAAAGCAGCATGCTCCTATGCAGTCATTTTTACTTCTTTTGATATTCATTTCTCCCAAGAGGGCAAAGAAGAAAGGATATTCTCTACTACCTCTCTTCTGTCATTTGCATGTCTCAATATTTCTTCATGCTTACACTATTTTAGCCTTACACAAAGTTAAGAGTTAATGCATTTACAGTACTGTCAGGTGAACAGTCTAGTGCTACTGTGCATTCTGAGAGATCATTGGCACAGTGCTGCCACATTCATCTGTTTAGGGAATGAATGGCGGAATGGTGGCAGAGAAGGCTGATCAGGCCCTGGAAAGAAAGAGGTATGCCCGTATCAACCTGAAACAACCAATTACTGCTGCTTTGATCCAGTGTTCTACTGGTCACTTGATTTCACTTCTAACATAATGGGTCGCAATGAATAAGCATTTTACACACTTTGCAGCTGCCGTTAAATGTCGGCTTAAAGGGAATTTCTTTAACATCAGTACAACTAAGGACAGCTTGAGCCTGTTTTACTCCTGGGCTGAGGATTAGGTAAAGGCAACATCATGGGTATGCAGAAGAAAAAAAATACATTGCCAAGGCATATACATGCTGTGGTTCAATGCAAGTGACAAGAGCCTGAGCATGATAATTTCTCTGCAACAAATAGTTTTCCCTACTTATATATGAGCAGAGAGATGGACCTTCTCATCTTGGTCAAGGTTCAATGGTTCCAGGTGGGAAGGCCTAATGGCCTCACTGAGCCTGCAGGCCAGAAAGTTTTCCTTTCAGAGTTTCATGTATTAAGGAAATTCTGTGTTATCATATGCTGAAACCGACTTGCTTTCAATTTTATGTTTTACAATGTGTTTTAAACCATAAGTTTAACTATGTTGGATCCAGATGACATAGCTTGCTAGAGAAGATGGGAGGGCACATGTATAAACCAGGGAAAGGCTAGTTTCATTCTTCTCAGGATAAACTATGGTCCCTTATGACATTCAAGTACATCTTTTATTTTTAAAGAATGTACTTTCTAACTGAGCCAAAAAGAAAAGTGTGCAAATTTTATAATACCTTACAGTAAGTAAAGGATAATCTTTGATTTGGTCAACATTTATTACATCATTTAGTGAATTGAGGTTAAGAATCAAAGAAAGCAGAGTTTATAAACACGATATAATTTATACTGAAGAGGTACTAAAAACTAACATGTATTTCCTTCTCTTCAGGTTCAGTCATATGATCCTGATACTAATTCTTGGCTACTTCGTGCAACGATCCCCATTGCAAAGAGATGTATTACAGCTGTATCATTAAACAATCTCATTTATGTTGCTGGAGGACTCACAAAAGCAATATATTGCTATGATCCAGTTGAAGATTATTGGATGCATGTGCAGAACACATTTAGCAGACAGGTGACAACTAAGGACTAAAAAATGTGCATACAGTATGCACAAGTAAAGATAAGTTAACACAGAATGACTAAATGGAAAATGATGCAAAATTAGGAAGCTCTTTGTTTCTAAGACACATAAGCTTGCTTTCTATGAAATTGGTGCTGGAGTAGAAAATATTGGGCTTTTATTCCATATGCCAAAATAAATTTTGCCATCATATTTACAGAAATAAGCAGGTTTTTCCAATCTAGGTTCCTGCAAATGTACACGGTTTATTGGCTAGCATCAGAATTCTGATGGGAGATTATAGAAGTTATAGTCTAATATATTTGGAGGGCACAAAATGGGAAAGTTTTAAAGATATAAGTCAGCATCATAAGAATACCTAATGCAAAATTATTATGCTGGTGCTCTCCAAGGAGTTTACAGAAACCATCTCTGGACTGAACTTGATACTTGATAGTTTTCATAAAAAAGAATTATTTGTTACAAAATTTGCCCACGTTGATATCTATAAGGGGCATAAATACTTCTCAGAAATCAGTGCAAAAGTATATTGACAGGAAATATATATCAGACCCAACCTTAACAGAAAAAAAATGTACAAAAGAAGGATGTAATATAGTCTAGCACTTCCATTTCAGGCTTATCAGAGGTAAACTTTAAACTTCATTTCTAGCAAAACAATTATTTTAACATAATGTCTTTCTTTCTTTTTCTTTCTTTCTTTTTCTCTTTTTGATCTGATGATCAGGAAAACTGTGGCATGTCTGTGTGTAATGGGAAAATCTATATCCTTGGTGGGAGAAGAGAAAATGGAGAAGCCACAGATACGATTCTTTGTTATGACCCTGCAACAAGCATCATTACAGGAGTAGCTGCCATGCCCAGGCCAGTATCATATCATGGCTGTGTGACTATTCACAGATACAATGATAAGAAGAATTTTTGAGTAAGAAATCAGGCTCATATTACTGCCAGGATTTGTAGGATTCATTTTTTTAAAAAAAGGAACACTGCCTTTTCCAAAGTGTCATCTGGAAAGGAACATTGTCATGTTTAAAGTCTGAAATGTAATCAAACATGATTGTTAAATATTTCTCATAGCTGTGATTTCTAACAGGTTCTGAAATCATTAACAGTTGATGTTACTAAACAGATCATGCTCATGTTCATATTGTAATTTTTTCATGTTTATTTCAAACTGTTTTATCTGTATTTTTCATATTTTTTAATGTGATAAGTACTGTTTACTGTCAAAGACATGTGAAAATTTAAGTTTGTATCTGTGATTATGTGTAAATGTTTTAAGTAATATTATTTGCCTTTTTCATTTTATTTCATTAATTGGACTTATATTTATAGAACTGCTGTTAGAATAATTTTTAAAATATTTGAAGATCTGAACAATGATATAAGCCTATGTTGACATTCAATATTTAGGTCCATCTGTATGTAGGATCATTCAGTTAAGGAAGTGTTTCATTTTTCTAGTATACGGTATGTGATTATTTTTCATTTTACTTCTAAATGAGATCTTAAAACAACTTAGCTAAATCTTCAGAATTCCCATCTGAAATTAAGCATAGTAAGGCTCACCTCATAGTTGCCGATTAGAAGTGTCCCAAAGAAACCATAATTAAGACTCTGTCACTCATTATACCAGGTCTCAGAATTGTTCCCAGATTGGTAAATAGCAACTTTAGATTAAAAAAAAAAAATCCAAGTGGTAAGGAGCTTTTGTTTTAAGATACAATAGAACCAACAAACAAGCAGTTGATTAATCATTCTTTGTCTTCCATTAAAGAATGAAAACATCTGCCATGTAGCTGTTACTAATATTTTTCCAGATAGCCACACCTATGATATGAATAATTTCTGAATTCTACTTTTTCTGTAGCATACCCTGTACAACTTGAATAAATTTGACATATTTAATTTAGTGTAGAAAATGCATATTAAAGACATGATTTCTAGGCACAAAAATGATAAGTATACATGTAACCAGCACTGTTGTGTTGCATGTTGCTGTGGTCAGCAGTTGTATGACCATAATATGAAAAGCATTTACAGTACAAGAACATGCTTTACAAGGAAAATTCACTACACCATCTTCTATGTCAGTGTTTGCTTCCTGAATATTTGCCAACTGTATGAACTTGAATATATATGACAAGTGTTATATGTGCATAATTTGCAATATATGATTATACTGCTCTGAATATTATGAATTTTCCTTAGACATTCTCACATAAGGAAGTTATGTATATTATTTTTACCTCTTCATTTTTACATCTGGCCATGTTCAGCCAACATACAGTTGCTTGACTGGACTGTGAGGCTTATTCTCCCATATAAACTAACATTTACTCTTTCAGTGAAATAGATTATCAGGAACTGAGTGAAGCAGGGTTCCCTGAAATATGCTTGATTAAGTAGTTCTAGTTGATTTTCAAACAGTCATTATGTACTATGTGGCCTCAAATTTCTGAAGCCTTGGAATCTTACGTAACTGTACATTCATCAAACATTTGTTTTAACAAGGATATGGCTCAGAATTAATTATTTACTGAGTGCTTTATCTTATATATATTCATGTGTTCACAGTGGGTGCCATTATATACTTTTAGCATTGCCTATACTTCATTTATTGGAAGCATTTGTGCTGCTGTGCAGTAGATTTACATGTTGTGATTATTCAATAATATATGAACTAACAGCCAAATGAGTTTAGTTTCTGACTAGAGAAATCCAATCAAGCCCTTTTGTTCCAGCCGTGGAAGAAGAATAGATTTTTATAGACATCAAAGGGGTTGTTCCCTCTCTTGATTCCACTGAGAAGCTATTCTGTTAGTGAAAAGGAATGCATTGGATTTCACTAATATCATAAAAATACATTAAGTCAGAAATGGACAACCTGCTGCCTTTGAGTCCCCTTTTACAGCCCACAAAATCTCTGGCCATTATTTCTGAAAACTGACAGCACTGTTTCCTGCCATTTCAAGATTAGGAGCAAATGAAAACTATGGAGTAAGTCCCAAACCAAGTCCTATCAGAGTTAAACAAAATTAGGAACCCCATGAATTTCCCTGAAAACACACTCTTGTCCACATATGTGGTGTGATCCCACCTGCTATGCAGCCCTTTATCCTACAAAAGCCATTTTAGTGTGACCCTTGGCCATCAAAGGTTGCTACTTCTACATGAAATATATCACTTGACAGGTTTTTGTTAAAGCAGTGTCAAAGCTGTCATTCCTATTTTGAATGTACAAAAGTTCACAAATGGCAAGTTTTGAACCAATTGGATAGAACCCAACTACAGCTCTTTTTTTCTTGGCATCTATTTTGGAAGTGTTCCTTTTAAAAATGAGGCATGTCTGGATAATGGTATGGTATGTTATTTGCTTGCTTATTTTCAGCTATAGTGAAGAAATATTGTTTCCTTAAAACTTCTTTACAACTACAGTTTGGGTCATATTTGTTATCCTAATTAATCACAAGAAATTCCTGTTTCTAGTTGTGAATGAATCAAGCTGCAGCTATCTATCTGAAAATGTCACCAATGCATGTCACCTGTTTATACAGTTTGATATATCATGCCAAATAAATCTGGCTTGCCATCTACAGGAAATTTGCCCTATTTTACATGTTGGTTATTCTACTCTAATTTTGCATGCCTGCTGTTTTTCTCATTAGAGTCCATTCAATGCAATTCAAATGGACAAGCAGAAAAAATCACCCATTAGTTTTGTATTTACATATTTCAGCAAGAATCACTACAGATATATAATCTATATATAGTTTACTTGATTTTTTTGTAATATAGTGGAGCTTTTTTCTGTGACTTCAGCCACTGGCCTGCATTCTGATGCTGTCACATTGGTTAAATCAAATATACCCGATATTAGATCTTATAGAAATAACTTCTAGTGAATAAAGTTGCGATCCCTAGATAAACTTTTAGGGATTACCTTAATCTAACAGCTCCTTTCCTGATCTGCAATCTATATTATAACACTGTACAGAGAGTTGGATTCAAAGAGCAAAATGTGGTTTGGAGCACAGACAAGTACATATGTAGCATCTGTCAGGAACACCTGCACCAAGCTGATGAGAGACCTCAGAAAAAGATGTGCATTCCAAATCCCATTTAGTCTGTCATATCTGGATCTCTATACAGCCTTACTGTATTATGTTTTAATGTGACTAGTTCAGCTATGGATATAGAAACAGTCACCCATTGTCTGATGACAGTTATCCCATACTATATTGACTTAATCTATAAGCCCCATATATAGCTGTACTTTTGCAGCACAGCATTTGAAAAGTCCTTCTCAAAAACTCATTAGGGCAAGGAAAACACATCTTCATAACCTTAAAGCATCCTTCTGAAAGGCTTGTGCAATTGCTTCAAAGCCCATTTCCACCTGTGTTTGCATGCACAGCTGCTTTACTTTGTTAGTAAGTCCCAGTTGACATTTCTGGGTATGTAACATGCACACTCAGGCAGCTGGGGAGCAGCCTGCAACTTCTTCAGAAGGCAGGGATGACTGAGTGCTTTGAAGGGGCTTACACTTTATTATGCACTTCTGAATGCTTTGCAAAATCTTGCCATGTTATTTCATCAGAGCTGTGGATTCTGTGTTCTTAATCAGGGATCCTGCTAACATACCTCATTCTTTGAAAGAAAAAGCATTTTCCTTTGGTCTTTTCATTCCTATATATAATTCTATCATGTATAAAAAGTGAATGATATAATAAAAGAAAAAAGCAAAATATTATGATGAAGTAATATCTGAGTAATTCTATGCCTATAACTGAAAAGTCTATGCAACAGTACTGAGGGAAAAATAAAGCAGGTGACTTTTATTCAAATATACTAAGAATTATTTTCACAAAGTTCCTTTTTTGTAAATAAGAACTATTGTTAATGTCTAATATAAACTGAGTTTTTGTACATTGAATAATTGCAAAATGGCAACTAACCATGACCTTGCTATTTTTTGTGCGCTTTATACTGTAAATAAAAACATTTTGTGTTACAACTATTTCCAAAATATATGTATTTAATATATATTTAAAATTGCGCTATTCTGTAATACTCGGCTTTGTATAGTTGTGGAACAGCAACCTGCTTATACTTGTGATTTTTACAGGCTTGCTTTCTGTTTACATTAGAATTGAAACAGATGGTTCTATCAGATCCAGACAATGACCGTACACAATAGTAGTTCAATAGCTCACAAGTATATATGTTTAATATAATCTAAATTGCAATAATGTCCAGGCAATTTATATGCCTGATAAAGCATATGTGCTGCACAAATTATATATTTATTTACTCCAAAGGCAATCCCATTATATACATTCATTTATTTCCACATTTGGTGTTAAGCTGCTGCTGCTAATTGCAAATTATTTCCTATTGTGTGAAAAGTTACTCATTTTAGAAACTGAATCTCCATCATACCTATGCAACACATTGCTTGATCTTTGTTAATAAAGTTCTTTCATTTGTGAAGGATTCCAAAATGGTTGGAATCCAGATAGCATCATCCTAATGCTAAATGAAACTTTATTTGCATCCAAAATTTAAAAAGTATCTGAATATTATTAACTCACAAAATGTATTGGTCACTGAATTATGCAGCTGTATTATCTGGTTCTTGTGCAGTCCTGGAAATACTTTTGATTACACTGTAGCCTAGTTCTTAAAAGATTGCACCCACATTTGAGATGAGCACCTTCCTGGAAAATTTAGTGCAGGGTTGGACAACACATGCCTCATATGACCCTTCAACATCCCATTTGCAAAAGCCCAACAAACCTGACTATGCTTGACAACAATTTTGTTTTGTTTTTAAATACCATTAGAAGTGGAACTGGAAGGCCTCTGGGAGATAAACTCTATTTCTACCTTTAATCTGCTCAAATGACCAGAAATCATATCGCTTCCTATGAGGTCCCCAGGTGGCCTTCTAGCTGACCAAGGAAGAGTGCAGCATCTCCAGTTCTGGAAAAGCTGCCCATCTAGCATGTTCTATTTCCCTACATTATCATGTATCCTATCATGTTTAAAACTAATGAAAAATTTACTTTTTCAAGATCACAAGAGTGATTTAGCAATCTGAGTTACAAGGTTTTACTTTTTAGTTTTGCACATGAGATTTGTCCTTTATAACTTCCCTATGTATAGAAGGATTTAGCTGAATAATGAAACATTCTAAAAATACCAGTACTTCTCTCTCTTCCGAACTAATGGTTTTCTGAATATTTAGAGAAATACCACAGGTTAGATGACAGCTAACCTTGTATGAAACTTACTGGGTGAAGTCTTCAATTATAACATAAAACTTTGAACTAGAGACAGTAATTCTAATGGTTTGATCACTTTATTGTACTTACCAATGTGCTTTATGAACAAATTGTCCTACTTATTTTATTGAATTATGTTAATCTTTAACTTGCATTCTTATAGTACTGGAGTGTATCAGTAGATATTTTAATGTTATGTGTATGTATTTATAAGTATGTGTGATTTGTTTTGATGATTGCTTATAAATAATACTTCTTAAAACTACTATGTATGGTATGTAGCAGTATGTAAGTGAGGGTGAAAAGCATATGATTGTAGTTTATCTTCTATAATTAATCCAAAGAACAGAACTGTATGTTGTAAACAAATCCATTTTAGTGTAATCTTTGCCCCCAAAGCCAAATTCAGAATAAATATTACTAATTTGCATCATTCTGCTTTTATTCTTTATTTGAAAATTTAGGTCTTTATAGAATTATGTAAGCTTTACTTACTTATTTGATTTAGATCCTGCTTTTCTGACAGTTACAGGGCACTAAAAGTGACAAAGAACGTAAAATAAAACATAGATAGTCTTTCAGATATTTGAAAGAACACTAGATGTAGTTATACAAAGTCGTTCCTTGACACTGCTGCCTCCTGAACATCCAAAAACAGCTGGGACTCAACATCTCAAACTTGAGATTTCAGGAGCAGTGCACTCCATCTCTAAAAGGCTATGCTTCAGTCCTACTAACCAACAGCACAACCATCTTGTCTAGATTTAAAAAAAAAAAATTAAAAGATGGAATGCTGTCATATAAGCAACAATGGTCACAGGCTTCTCAATTCTTGCAGAGGGAAACATTTATGTTCCTAATGTTTAAAGGAGCTTATTTCTACTGGGAAAAAATGCAATTTCCCATAGCAATCAGTATTGTTGCCTGAGTGTTACAAGAACATCTTAGTTTGGAAAATAAATGTTATTTTACTGTAGGTTCCATTTCCAACTGGGCCAGGCAAATAGCTATTATATTCACTAACTTAATTATAATCATAACTATGAGCATTAGATTTCCATTTAAATTCTGTGAGTAGACTTATATAATCTTGCTTATGACTGCATTTTCTATGCTAAAATTCAAAATACTGTACTTGCTTAATATATTTATTATTTAAATTCAATACATATCCTGACTAAACAGCTGACTAGAACTGCTCTCTTTTCAGTACATTCCTGTGAGTCTTAGAAGTATATACCAACTGAGGTGTCTCACCTTCTCATCAAACACAGCCAGATAAAGGCTGGCAAAAGGCAAGCAGCTCTAGCTCCCTTCCAGCACGCCCTCCCAAAACCTCCTCACGCCAAGACTGCTAGTCCTGCTTCTCAAGTCTTCAGAGATAGGAAGGATGTAACATCAGGGTTACCACAAGCCATAAATATGATAGCAGCAGCAAACCCTGGATTATTTTAGTCCCAAATCCATTGTGTAGGGCAAGGGAAAGGATGACTAGGAAAAGGACAAAACGGCCACTGTCCCACATAGTCATGCAGCAACTGACCTGCTCCTGCTTCCACTGTCATCTCAAGTCTAGATGCCAAGAACTATCACTACATCAAGTAACTGCTGGGGTTTGGCTAGCAGAAGTAGCTACCACCATATAACTATTGTCATAGTCAATTATGGAGGACACCACTAACCCCTGTTGTATAGCTGTCTTCCTAACCTCGGAGCTCCCACAGCTCTGGCCAAACATTGCACAATGCCAGCCAGCTGGTCAGCAAATAACCACCAACATCTCCACCAACTATCCTCTTCAACCCTTCTCCATGTACTGAAGCCATCTAATACCTAGCATCCAGCAGAAACGTTTAGCCTTGATGCCATATTAAAAAAAAAACAACCAGTGTTATTAGGCTGTATAAATTTATCCCCATGGAAGTCCATTCCATTTAGTATGTCTTCTGTTTAAAGTTCACTGAATAAGAATTGTGCAGAACAAAGTTGTGAAGGATTATACGTTAGCAATGCAATTACATACATACATACCTAGTCAAATATATTCCTAAATAAATGGTATAGGAACTCTTTAGCTTTAGTAACCAGCATATAGCTAATCAAGTAGAGATTACAGCTATGAAATCTTACATTCATTTATGTACATAAATCATTTTTAAATGAAATGCATATGTTTGTTTAAATTAAAAAATAATGCCTGGAAAAGTAAGGTAGTGGTCTGAGGAACAGAGTTTCACTGATAGTATTTTGACAACTAAACTTTTAAAAATAGCACACATTTCCCCTTTGGCTTATACTGTACTTTTTAGATCAACTGGCAAAAATGATTAGAATAATATAAACATCACGTTCTTGTTATTAAACTCTTTATATTAATTTATTCTAATTTAATTCATGTGTGTTTCATTTATATATAGTAAGTGCATAAATTATGATAATCTGCATTTCTTTGCTTGCAGTTGACTTAAGTACAACATAGGAGCATCAGTAGAATTATGTGGGAATCAACTGACTTAGAGTGTATTCAATACAATTTCTGAATACTCATTGCCACAAAAGTTCATTCTGAATTCCTTTTTATACAACTCAATATGACCTCAAATTGGCAAGCATAACTTTTTCAAAGTGGACAAGGAGGGAAGGAATTAGAGATGTTGATATCAAAGCTTCCAAAGCTGAACTTTTATTTTCCAACTCTTACAATATTGTTCACATTTTTAAAACAATGAAATAGCCATCTCTAATTTAATTATCAAAGCAAAGAAGAAAACTTTGATTAGCAACTGCCCTTTCTTAAAGCACTAAATTAGGCAGATGGGGATTCTCAGTGTAAAATTTTATTAGTTTCAGCTTAGATTCCAATCTTCTCCATCAGGAACAGTCAAACATTTTGAAGTCACCATAACTCTTTTCACGGGACTATTTAATACTTGTTTCTCTGATCAGTAACTTCCTTCTGTAATGCAATATTGTCTTTAGAAAAGGTTTATGTACATACAGAAAAGGTAATGTTAGCAAACAACAGATTTCCCCTTCCTGCTGTTCTTTGATTTTCCAAATGTGCACCCTAACAAAAAAAAGGTCCCAGGAATTTTTAGATGATGTATCTTATCTGGAAAACGATGGCCAACCAAGGCAACAATGTACCGTGTGTAAATCATGGCTTGCCGTCGCCATCTCTTCCTATGAATCTGCTGTTGGGAAGCTTCAGATTTTGTGTTTCTGGCATGTCAGAAACTTGGGGAGCAGTAAGTCTCCCCCATCTCCGTTCATTATGTTACCATCTTAATAGTTGCCTGCAGCATTCCCAGCAATTTACAAAGATTACAATTAATAATTACAATAACAGCAACAGTGCCAACAAAAAGCAAAATTATAAGTGTAGTGACACAAACTTTTACAGGAGATTTTAAAGTTTCCTAAACAAAAAGTCTAGAAAGCAGAAGACCGTGAGTTCTAGTCCCGCCTTAGGCAAGAGAGCCGGCTGGGTGACTTTGGGCCAGTCACTCTCTCTCAGCCTAACCCACCTCACAGGGTTGTTGTTGTGGGGAAAATAGGAGGAGGAAGGAGTATTAGGTATGTTCACCACCTTGAGTTATTTATAAAAATAATAAAGGCGGGATAAAAAAAAATCTAAAAACAAAAACCGAAGCAAAAGCTTTCAGCTCAGAGAGCGTCATACATCAGTCTCCTCGGCCCGGGAGCCGCTGCCCCAGTCCAAGTAGTTCAGGACGAAGCGGATGCTGAAGGTGAAGAGCCCTCTCGGACTTAGCCAAGAAAAACCCCGTCTCGTCCACTGCCGCCTCCTTCAGACATCGGCTTCTCCCAACGCCCGCCCCTTCTCCGCTCTCCGCCTGCGCAGCCGCGCCCCTCCATCGCCCTGAGAGAGGACGGAGCTGATGGCGGCTGCGCGCTGCAGGTGGTGGCCTCGCTGAGCGTTGGGTTGGTTAATACTAAGGGATTGCCAGTGGCGGCCTTCCGGGGGGTTTTTAGCAAGCCGGTGAGTTGTGCAATTGCAGCCGGAGCCCCGCTTTATGCCTACCGGGCTGAGAAGGGGCAGGGCGTGCGTGAGTTTGGCGAGCGCCCCCTCTGGATCGGGCTCGACTCTGGCAAAAGGCTGGGGGCTCTTGCAAGAAGCTGGAGGCAGCTGCCTCCAAAAGAGCCGGCTAAGTTTGCTCAGTGTGGAACTTCGATAGGGCTCCGGGGCTGGAAAAAAGCCAAGTACCCCCTTCACGCCTATCTTGCGCCCAGATCCTAACCATGTTTACTTGGAAGGAGAAACACTGAGTTTTGGTGAACTCTGTTTTGAGCATGCTTTAAATCTGCAGCCTTGCAGACTAACCCTAACTACGTTGCCTTGAAAGTTCACGTTGAATTCAGTAGGACTTACTTTTAAACACACGTGTAGCCCAGGCCAATGTAGAGTTATATTTACCTGTTTCCATTCATTTTAAGCATAACTTAATTGCACAGGATTGTGCTGTTATGAGCCCAGCTCTGCATTTACTGTTTAGACATACAGTACATGGATACAAGTCCTATCTGGGTGCTTGGTTTTAAATGCAAGTCAGATTGAAACTTTATGATTTCTGATGGAGCTTGACCCAGACACCATCTGACCCAGTTTTGTGTGTTGATAGGCATGCTAATAACAAAATATACAGAACATTGGCAGTATGCTGTGTCTTAAATGTTCACTTTCCTTCAGTCAAGCTTTTTTTGAGGATCCTCACAAGGTGGTACCTGGTTACCATTAACGACTTCCACTGAGTGACAGTGGCAAATGAGGGCAGCTTCTCTGTAAATTAAGATGCCCCATTGATGCTGATGTGTATTAGATGCCCGTGTGTCTTAGAAGTTCCATGATAACCAACATATCTTAATAAAACTGTTGTTTGTGATAATGTGTCAGAATAATGTTTTCTGTATCCAGCCATGAAGACTATTGATAATAAAAGCTGAATTGTTATTGTCTAATCTCCATGGCTGTGAGATTTTAAATATTTTTAAATGTGAAATTATAAATTAAAATATTCTGCAAAAAATGAGTGGATAATAATTGTGCAATAAATCATGCTGAAAGATTGAGCAGAAAGAAAAATCTGTTTTCGCTGCCTAAACCAAATTTTATTTGACAGGACTAACTGGAAAAAGAAACTTGGTGAGAAATCTAAAAAGCCTTCAGCTGAGGTGCAGAGACGTTAAAAGGAAATCAGATTTTGATTTATACATCTGAGGTAAAATATTTTGGAAATTTTTGTTCATTTAAAGTGGTATACTGGGTCTGTGTGATATGTTTGCAAGGCAATATGTTTTACACACCTACCACATATACATTCTCTTTTCAGTAGAAAAGAAAGAGGAAAACAAAGGTTTAGTTGTTGTAGAACAAAAACAGAGTTGGAGTTTTCATAACTATACACAGGTATTGTTACAACACAAAATGCTAATAAGTAGAATCTTTCTCTTCTTTAAAAAATTTTTAAGAAAAGTTATATCCAGATAACTTTTCAGTGACCTTAGCATGGAGCAATCTTTGGCTATAAAACACTGATTTATTTTTGAATTCTTTGTCTCTTGTTCAGACATACTGTTCTTTTGTTCTCAGTAAGAGAATTGGCTAATTCTGTAATGTAGCCTTAGAAATGGGGAAATCTTTCAAGATGCTTCAGTACATTCCTTGCTATGTATTTGGGTTGTTTCTTTCTTTTTCTAGTGAAGAAGACAAATATGTCGGGTATCAAGAGGACTGTAGAGGAGATGGACCCAGATTATGAAGAGATCTCAGTTGCACCTACAAATAAACGTCATAAAGCATCAGAGCAATCTGGTAGAAATCTATTTAAAAACTGAGAAACAGCATATGATTAAAAACTAAGATTAAAAGTAATCTTAAGCATTGGAGAATGTTTACATTTTTCTTTCACATCTATATAGATGTGTTTCATTATGTTTTTGTGTGATGTTGATCTTGGTTCAACTGGTTTCATTTTTAGTTGAAAAATAAAATTAAAAATTTAAGTATTTAAGACAATATGGGAACTCATCTAAGTATAATGTTTTGTGGAGTCCATATTGATTACTAAACCTGTGGCTGATACATCACACTAAGTATAGTATAAATTGTAAATCCAACAATTGTGATTTATAAGCCATCTTTTGTGGTTTATTACAATTCATAATTAAGTATAATGTGAGAATACAGCATTTTGTGTTTATATAGGTCTTAATTAAGGTCTCCTGATATAGGTGACGGGCAAGCCCTGCTGTTTCTAGATTTGCTTTCAGCAGTATTTAAATTTCAGAAATTTATCAATTACAGTGGTTCCTTGAAATAGATGTATTATTTTTATATTATTTGTGTATATTCTGATGGACTTACACTTTTCTTTCATCTTGACCAGGTCAATCTGACATCACAGACAATTTTGGCTTATATGTGGAACATTTTTTCAGGAATGCATAAGGGAATGTAGTGTTGCAAGCAGCCTTAAATATCTTGAACATAAACAGCTTTATTGTATGAACTCTTTTTACATAGCTCGAGATGCTGCAGTACAGAAGATTGAAGCAATTATTAAAGAACAGTTTTCTGTAGAAATGAAAAATAAAGAACATGAGATTCAAGTGATTGATCAGGTATATAGATCTCATGTTCATTATAGACTGGGAAACAGAAGCAGGGATTTATGCAGCCATTTCTTAAAAGGATTTTCATTTTTACAGCGGCTGATTGAAGCAAGAAGAATGATGGATAAATTGCGTGCCTGCATTGTGGCAAACTACTATGCTTCTGCTGGTCTCTTTAAAGTTGGAGAGGTAAGCAGTGCTATATGTGAACAGTGGTAAAGTACCTTGCCTTAATCTAAATAAGGGTTCCCCAAAGTGGTCAAGATCAACTCCCAATGGGACTGTCCATTATTGTTGTTGTTATTTGTAGTACTATTGGTTAAAATAGTATTTATTAAATTATGTTCATATAATAATGTTTGGGGGGACGCGGTGGCGCAGCGGCTTAATGACGCTGAAAGTGCCGGCCAGAAATGGCTGAAGGCTTCAGCGGTTCGAGTCCAGCCTCGCGTTAACAAGGTGAGCTCTTGTTTCTATACCCGCAGCTTCTGCCAACTCAGCAGATCGAAAACATACGTGAGTAGATAAATGAGTACTCTCACTTCGGTGGGAGGAAAAATGCTGGCAGCGGCTCAACAGAGAGACGGGGCAGTTGCCGGTAAAAAGCGCGAAACCGCGCTCGTCCGAAAAAGGGGCGCGAAGCAACGGAAATCCCGCCTCCTGTGCTGCCAGCTGGGCTGACGCTCTAGGAATTAGGCTCTGGCAAAGTCTAATTCCGAAACTAGAAAGATGCAATTGCCTTGAAAACAGCTAGGGGGCGGTCACTGCAGGGTCAGTAATGACTGTTAAGCAGATTTAAAAAAAAAAATAATGTTTGGGGGGTCAGTGAACAATCTGAAACTTCATGAAGGGGTTGATGAGCTAAAGAATTTGGGGACTCCTGATCTAAATGCTGACATTCATGTTTTTAAAAAATACAGGTTGCAAAGAAGTACTACTGATAAATCAGGGGTGGGATTTATGTGTCCCTCCAGATTTTTTAAACTTCATGATGGAGGTTATAGTACTGGAAGATTTGGAAGGTTGCAGATCATGTATTAGTGTAGCATACTTGTGAACTTCCATTAAAGAAGTAGCACTAAACGTCAGTAGGAGCAAATTTGAATTTTTTCAAAAAAATAACTTGTTTTTAGTTTGAGAGAGATCTTTTTAAAAATTGTTCTAATGAAACAACAAACTATAAGAGTAATAAGACATAAGAACATTGAGAAGAAATAATTAAATAGGTAGAAGGGAGGAAGTTTATATAATGAACAAAACAACTCTAGAAAAATTGGCTGAAAATTAGAAGTTAAAAGTCCTTTTTCTTGTCTCTCTTGTCAAAAAGTTTCAGATGTTCAGACGTAACACCTATCAGCAATCTACTGCTGCAAATCAGAAGTAGGTTTATCCAGTTTCAAAGAGGTAGAGAATAAGCTAGATGGCTATATGTCCTGTGACCACGCTGTTGTCAAGTTTTAGTATTCTGTGTTAGCCTCCAAAATGTGAATGAGCTGCCTATTATAAGAGCAGCTCTGATGGTGCTGTAGTATTGCCTTCTGATTTATTTACTTTGCTATTCAGACAAAAGTCATAGCTCAGCGGTAGACATAGATGTTCCATGCACTTTGTCCAGGGTTTCCTGCCTGGAGTCTCCTTTTTAAGAGGATCAAGTAGCATTTACTGTGAAAAGCCACAGTCAAAGATTCTGATTGCAACTGCCAGTTAGAACAGGACTGGACAGAAAGTAATTCTTGATCCCCAATGTCTGGAGGATTTCCAATAAATCAGCAACAATTTTAACTCTCAGTTTTTTTAATAAACAGCCGCTCTTCCTCCAGTCCTACCTGCCTTTCAGAATAACCAGTAGTGGAATTCTCTGTAAGATCTATACGCATGTCTTGCACACCAGGTTGCAGGTGGCTGATCTTAGGGGATTAATTTAAAAAAAAAAAAAGTCAGCAAGCCTGGCATCTGCCATCCTCCTTTAGACTGGAAAAAAAAAAAGCCTGAACAAGTATAAATGCTGTTCTATTTCAGGGAATGAAGACTTGTGATTCTATGGTTTTTAACCATCCAACCATCAAGAAATTTTTAGAATCTCCATCCCGATCATCCTCTCCCGCTAATCAAGGCTCGGAAACCCTGTCAGTCAACCATTCAGAGAGTGAATCATCTCAGCATGCGGAATACCTGTTGGGGAAAGACAATGGTGGTCTGGATGTGGAAGAGAGAGTGCCAAATAAACTTGACTTGAATCTGCACAAGAATGCTGGACAGGTGATATGAAACCAGTGTGTTAAAATAAGTGTAATCTTTTGTAATAGTATGGCAAATAGAATCCTGTTTCCCTTATTGGAAGCTCTACAAATACCACTGTAAAGAACAGAGCCACTTCGTATTTTCTACCTGTTTTCTGTTGGCATAGTCATATGTACGTGAGCCTTCCCCTAGTTGGTGCCCTCTCAGTATGTAGGACTTTAACTCCCGTAATTTCCAGCTAGTATGGCCAAAAGGAAATCTGGGATTTGTAGATATGGAGGTATCAAGTTAAGGAATATTGATCTGCTGTAGAACTTTTAAAGTGTTGGTAGCTTTGGCTAACCAAAACCAAACCAGTTCATGGCATTACACAGCTGAATAACACAGTTTTATGCAGTTTTTAAGATCTCCCAAGCAGAAAGAGATTGGGATTTTAAACTGTGAGCATGGTCCATTTTCCTTAGAAGAGTGGAAGCCAGTTTTAATTTCCCAATATTAAGACTATTCCTTCATTTGATTATTAGATAAAGCATTCCCAGAAGACTGGCCTGAAATTGACACTTCAGGCTCTTCAATAGTTTTGCATTTGATATTCACTTAATAATGCAAAGCTAGAGTTTTTTCAGGTAGGATCATATAACATACTCCAGAGTTTCAAGAATTTGTCCTTGTTTCTCTAATCACCACCCTTTGCCTCTTCAACTCTGCTTGCATTCAAACAAATAAAAGCTTTAACCTGGCCGAAGGTACATTTCTCATTAATTTTCCACTTTGCTCAGACTATTTTCTATCGAAAGATTGCAGCCAGGGGCATTTGTGCTCATGATTAACATATTTTCCTTTCAAGCTCCCCAGTTGTACCTCTGGAGCAGGGTTTTTCAAACTGTATTCCACAGCAGCTTGATGAGGTTCCATGGGAAACTAAGGGCAAAAGAAAAGTTCTCTCAGATGCAGCCAGGGGCATTTGTCGCTTTGCCTCTTGATCAGAGGTTCCAGGATTTTTTTTTTAATTAACAGATTTGGTGGCCTGAAAAAGTTTGAAAACCTCTGGAGTTCTCTCTTGTATATTCTTTTGATAGCATGTGCAGTTAACAGTGACCAAAGTTAGTATAAACCCAGTGAGAGATCTTACAAAGTGCATCTTTGCCTTGTCATATAACACAAGGAATTTTCAAAGCATCTTTATTCCTTTAGATAAGAGTGGAACGAATACGTCAACTTTATCCAGATCATGTATTTAAATATTATCAACTTACATTGTAACATGCTCAAAAGCAAACCTGGTTATTTTGTAAGAACTAGATGCCATTTTTTACATTTAGAGATCATGTTATTTCAGCAGCAGAAAAGTTTATTGCAGAAAAGTTTATGGGTGAAACCCTTTTTTTTCTGTTCAGGCTCATTTTCTCTCAGGGGTATCAGTCAAGTGCCAGAAGTGAGAATGGCCAGCTACGTCCCTCACACATACTGGCAACTTTTTCTTCCTCCTTCTCTCTCCTCTACAGTCTGCTAGGGGACAAAGAGACAACTCTGACACTTTCAGAGGATTTTGGAATTGATTCAAGAGCTATATAAAACTTAAGCTAATTGCCAAAGATTGCCCACCCCTATTTTAAATCCTTGCAACCCTCATCAAAAATCTTTTTCCCTAAGCATCCTTATATGGATTTCTAAATATTTCATTTTTAGGGCATTTCTGGTGTTTCAAGAGATTACAAAGGGCTGAGAAATTCTGGTTTCTCAAATGAAGAGCATTCACGATTATTTGTGAAGAAAACAATAGTTGTTGGTAATGTCTCCAAGTAAGTATCTGAAGTTTTTATCTGGTATGTTTTTATTTCTTTTTTCCTATCAAATCAAAATGTGGATTGAAATTAGAAGAGGGATGATCAAACTATGGAATTAGTGGAGTCATCAGTGCTAATATGGAATTAGTAAACTCTGCTTTGCATTCTGTTGCAGTTGTATCTCAACCATTAATATTAGATAATCCTGATACTTCAGGGCAAGATCAACTCATATCATTATTTCTTCATAGTAGCTCAGAGGGCAGATACTGGCTTGGATAATGTTGGTTGGAAGTGCTCTAACTTCTCCAGCCCCCATATATACTCCATTCTGACATTTCCCAGTGAATATTCGAGGAGGCATATACTGAGTCAAGTAACTGGTTGGAGATATATTGTGTCTCACCATTGCCTCATATGACATTCCCAACAAGAACAGATAAATAATGAAGCTTAGAGTTGCATTAGGCACCTTTTCCTTTCCAACCTGCATCAGAGAATTGGCTGTGTGATGCTGCTTGAAGGCATAATAGATAGCTCTAACCAACACTTCCCATCACTCAGAAAGAGATGGTGGTGGAGGAAGTTTATTTGTTTGTTTTGCCACGACAATTACGTTTTTATACATCCTGTTTGCTAGTTGTCTGTCTAAAAAGGACATGATTGCACATACAGTATAATCTCTCTCCCTCCTTTTAATTTCTGATGTCATTCTTTATTTTCTCTCCTACTGGAAAGAAATCCCTGTAACAGCTCCAAGACTAGCATGTTTTTGGTTTTTGTTTTTCTTGCAAGTGAGGGAAAGGGAGGGCATCACATTCTGTAATAGCAAGGATTCCCCTAACGTGTCCCTTTCTTTCCATTACCGTTATTAAAGCAGCGACAAAACATCTTGTCAATGAGGGGCTTCCTGAAGAGATATTCTTCTCTATCACAGAGAGAACCATAACAGTCTTTCATTCCAGGATTTAGGATTGCTTATTTAGTTAGTGATGGAGTAGAATTAATTTTTGGTGCTTTCTTTCTGTCTGCCAGATACATTCCTCCTGATAAGAGAGAAGAGAATGACCAGTCCACTCATAAATGGATGGTGTACGTAAGAGGTTCCCGACGAGAGCCAAGCATTGATCACTTTGTTAAGAAAGTCTGGTTCTTCCTTCATCCCAGCTATAAACCGAATGATCTTGTTGAAGTCAGGTAACAAAGATTTCACTGAAATCACCTGAATGATTTGTTTTCAAATGCTCAGTGCCTTTTCTGTAACTTCCTCATTTCTTGTATCTGTTGATAATATTCTGGATAGCATTGCTCCTTAAAGTAGAAGGTGCACTACTTAGTGGTACTCCTTGATCCAACATTACCAGTGGCACTGCATCCCCAAGTGGACTCAGTGGCTTAGAATACTCTTCTGTCAGCTTCTCCTGGTTTCTCAGGTGCAGCATTTCCTGGATAGAAGGATTTCATTTCATTTATTTCATCATTTTAAATTGGTATGACATTGTCATTCCCCTCATTCCCAGACTCAAAAATTTCTAGGTGTTTCTTTCATTTTCTGTTCTTTATAATTGAACATTTTGTTAAAAGAAGTAATGGAAGCCTCCAATGTCCATATTTCTAGAGAGCCACCTTTCCACTTGACAAGGCGGGGCTGGGGAGAGTTTCCAGTGCGGGTTCAGATTCACTTTAAGGATAGCCGAAACAAAAGGATTGACATCATACACCATCTGAAGGTAATACTGTAGTGTTCCATGATGTAATGCCTAGTTTTGTCTCACATCTTTTTTTGTATAATTTTTCTCAAGGAAATAGCCAGTCTGGTTTTGCATTTTATATGGTAAAATGCACACAACAAACAACGTGTATGGGAGACATTTGAAATTTAACAGGATTCAGGGTTTTTTTCCATGTTTAAATGTGTTTTTGGCTAAGAAGTTAGTGCAGAGGTCAGCAGCACAGTACTTATAATTAAAAAAAAAAAGTACCACCAGATGGCATCCATGGAACACCCAAAATTATTTAAATTACATTAATTTTTAAATTAATAAGCTTTAAAAACAACAACAAATTGCTGAAAATTCAGGAATTTTTAATATATTCAGGTTTTTAAAACATCTGTGCCTGTGATGGTTGTCAATGCATAAATTAAAGCATAGCATAAGAATTGTTTCTATCAGATCCAGGAGTCTTCCCCCTCCCCAAATAAAAAGGGAATCATCCAGGGAAGTTCTATTGTGACTGCCATGAATTATAGACTGTCATCTTGCAATCATCTGAAGATAGGCTATCTCAGTGGTTGTACTTACTATTTGGAATGTTCTCCCTAATGCTCAGGTGGTGCCTACTATTTGTCAGGCTCCCCTCAGCTGCCAAGGGAACCATTTCAAAAATAAATTTCCAAAGTTACAAAAGGTCAGTTAAGTAGGTTTATTGTAGAAAAGCTATGAGGCCATTACAAAAGAATTCCAGCTACTGCAGTGTAACAAACACAAACCCTATTTATAGTGAAATCAGGGTTCAGATTCTTGTGCCTTTTCTCCCGTCCAAGTAATGCAGTGGGCTAAATGCATCTCTTGTTTGAGCAGGAGACCCGTTCCCAGTCTGTCTCCTGTTTTAGTAATGGACAGGTCTGCTATCAGGCTGTTTATGCTTGACTCTAAGAACTGGCTTTCACCCACTGCGTTGCTTTGGCACCTGTTGAAGACATATCTTGTCATCCAAGCCTTGAGACAACTGTAATTATTTTTCCTCTCATATCTATGTTAATAGGTATGCCTTTTATTTCCTGTTTTAACACTGTTGCTTTATTATGAGTTTTAGATTTGATTGTAAACTGCTTAAAATACTGTTAATGGTATATGAAAGCTTTTAACAAAACATCATGCAAATGTTTTGAGTACGTAAATTAATATCTCATCAACCCAACGTTGGGACAAATGAGCAAATATTAGGCCATTAATAAATACTTAGTGTCCCTTCTATTGAGAACAGCAGTCAATGTATAGAAGATTTTAAAACGCATACATATTTTCCTTGTAGCTTTGTAGTTAAACTATTTTACTTTTATCTAATGCCATTTTCTCTTGGTGAGCCTTTCGGGGGAGAAAATGTCCTTGCTTAAAAAGCATTTTGCGCTTCTTTTGCCCTCTTTGGAGACTTAAGATTTATTGCAATCCACAAAGCTGTTTACTAAATGTCACCATCTCTCTTGCTACCCTGCAGCTTGAAATTACGGTGAAGGTCATTGTGCATATTAATCCTGCCTCCCTGTAGTGCTTGAAGTTATTCCTGGTGTTGTATCACCTGCAAATCAGAGGCACATAATGGAGATTCTGAACAGCTCTATGGGCTGCTGTGGAACATTTCTCCATTAGTTGCCTCTCATTGTGACACTAATTCATTATAGGTTTTTTTAAATGCTTCATTTCATGTAGTTTGAATTCATCTTTTATGCTGCATTGTAAGATTCCATTATCCCAATATAATTTGGAAAACATTGACTCAAGTCAGTATACAGTGCATCCTTTTTTTGCATAACCAGTGAAAACAGAACAAAGACAAAATACTTGGAAAGAACAAATACATAAATTCAAAGTGGATTAAAACTGGCCAACGTTTGAGGAATACTGAAATGCTGAGGACAGTCCAGGTCACTCACTGATTGAAAGAAAGAGAGAATATTTGATATCAGGATGCTGTTTGTTTGTTTTTTAATGTGCTTGTTTTTTATTATTCCTGATAAATGTCTGTTTAAAAATAGTTAAAACAATGCAGGTTTTTTTCATAGTTTCAGTTTGGTGAAGAAGCATCAAGGTTTATATGTATTGGAATGGTTTAACAAATGTTTGTGTCAAAAACAGGTTTTTTTAATTTATTTTTTTATACAGTTGGATAGAACATACACTGGTCTACAGACACTAGGGGCTGAAACGGTATGTCTTTGTTTTTACTTTTTTTAACTTGTAAAATTGTTGATTGGAAAAATGAGAGATTTCCTTGATTTTTTAAAAATATCCACCATAGATATATTTCAAGTAGCTATCATGCCAAAGTACAAAGTCTATTGAACTTGTGTATTATTAGTGATAGAACTTGGATAGGTCACAGACAAATATGAATGGTGCCCCACCTTGATAAATTATATACATTTTGCTTTTATAAAGTTTTTGTAATCTGGATGAGCAGTATATGGCCTCCATGTGTGATTGGACAGCAAATCCATTGTACTGGCCAACATAGCCAGTGGTGACAATGGTTGAAAGCTGCACCATCTGGAGGGCCACATGTTGACTGTCCTGAATCTAAAAGCTTCAACAAATGGAAACTTGATAACCTGAACAAATATTGCAGAATACTGGTGGATTTTTTTCCTGTGGGCAGAACATATAGGGCACATCGCCCAGATCATTTGAAGATGGTTCTGAGAAACAAACCTGAAAATCTGAGAGAATGTGTACTTTCCCCCATAATCTTCTGAGTGTGCTGCATTTTCAGGTTCTCTTAACCCTTTGTGGTAGTCCAGACAAGAAGCACAATGAATACTAACTGCATCTTTATTGTAAGATTACGTTAACAGAATCTTGCAAGTCTGAAAGTATTCCTCCCCTCCTTTTCTTTTAGTCTCTGGAAAACTAGGGAGGGTCCCTTCTGAAACACTTCCCATGCCCCCTCTGCTTCTGTGAACTTATGCATGACAGTTGTCTAATCTGCAGCTCTTCCTCCTGTCTCCCAGGGTCATTCTCACATACTACTACAGGTTCACACCAGGGTTCAGCAGTAAGTCCCAACTCTCCAGGCATTTAACCCATCATTCAGCACTTGAATCGAATTCCCTGAAATATTGATGGATGCAGAGGGCCCAGAATCAAATGTCCTTAATACCAAAGTGTGTTATGAAGCTCTTTGAATATATCTGACTAAAAAAAACAACTATAATAAAATTGTCAGTTGCATGATAGTAGTTTTCCTTCTCTTTTGAAAAGGTTGTGGATGTTGAGTTGCATCGGCATTCTCTTAAAGAAGAATACCAGTCATCAGATTCTGATCTTTCTGATGCCCCCAACTCATTGCATTTGCCATTAAATATGCCAGCACCTGTGAAAGCATCTTCACCAATTAAACAAGTGCATGAACCCATCACAGATGCATCTCTTGAAAAAGGTAAAGGTGTGTTTACATGTGCCCTTCTGTCTGAGCTGGGATTATACTTGTGCTTACTTAAACACAGCTAGAGATCTTTTTCTCTCAGGGAAAATTTGCCCAGTTATAAGCAGTTTCAGTGGTAATGAAAGGATAGAACTCAGCTCGATTCTTGTCCTTCTAAGTAGGAAAACTGTTGTTATTTTGGAATGAATGAACTATTTTGAGTGTTCAAGAGGCTTTCAACAGAATGAAGCTTTTTCCCCACATATTTCTATTTAAATTGATATATTTATCAAGAAAACTTTGCACTCTTCTCTTCTTCTGTCCCCCTTTACATTTCCATACCAGGGCTCAGTGCTGAAGCTGAAAGGCATACAACCTTTTATTCCCTGCCATCATCTTTAGAGCGGACTCCCACAAAGCTCACAAGTCAGAAGGTCGCTTTTGGCTCCCACAGCAACTCAGCTTTTCAGCCAATTGCAGCCAGTTGCAAAATGGTGCCTCAGGGTCAAATCCCAAGCCCTGCTGAATCTCCAGGCAAGTCTTTCCAGCCCATCACCATGAGCTGCAAGATTGTATCAGGTATGGATTATTTGGGGGATACTTTAACATGATAAGACTGTGGAAAGCATTTGAAATGTTTGCATGCGTAACTCTTTAAAGCAGTGACTTCCTTTAGAAGGATTGTACAACTTCTCTCCCCGGGGTTGGGCATATGTGTGCATCTACCGTGCCTTTGCTTTGCTTGCACTCCCAGACTATATGTACATGCATGGGCAAGTAGGGACAGCCTTCGGACCAGCAGGACTAATCCTTCTAGAGCAGTGTTTCTCAACCTTGGCAGCTTGAAGATGTGTGGGCTTCAACTCCCAGAATTCCCCAGCCAACTCTGGGAGTTGAAGCCCACACATCTTCAAGCTGCCAAGGTTGAGAAACGCTGTTCTAGAGGATATGGCTTCTTTAATCCTTCAGGGAGATGTACTTTATTTGTGCCAATGCACTTTCAGAAGTGCCTTTTTCAGATGTTCTGCTTGGGTTTCTTATGTTTAGATCTAATAAGAATAAGCTGGTCACTTTGTATTGAGAACGTCATTTTTATTTTGGGGTCAGGGGGCAAGAATGGCAAATATGCCACTGAAATAAACTCTGGTGCATGAGATAGTGCTACTTTAGTGGACACTGCTTTTTTTTTATCCCTCTCCCTCTCTGTCTTTGACTCACACACAAACATGCCATCTGTAAGGTAGGTTTGCGTTTATTTTACTGAAATCAGGTGTTGCAGATGGAAAATATTCTTACTGATTGTAAAAGACAGAGTGGTAAGAAACAGTGAAAAGACATGAGTTAAGTGTAAAGAAAGCAAAAAGGCTTAGCTTGGAAGAAGCCTCTCAAGGTTTGCTATATCTGTTCTGATGAATAAACATTACATCTTTAGATGCTGTTCTCCCTGTCATTACACAAGCGTGTTTCAAGAAGAAACATGGTAAAAGTCTGATTTTCAGGACTAGTTTCTGTCCTTGCAATAATGTTGAATCAGTTCTATCTTTGAACTGCTGTAAGTTTATTGTAACTTAGGTGTATCTGTCTCACATATAATTGGAACTTCTTTCTTTAGGTTCTCCAATATCAACTCCAAGTCCTTCTCCACTACCTCGTACCCCAACGTCCACTCCAGTGCATATGAAACAAGGAGCTGGGACCCCTGCAGTTAGCAACCCTTATGTTATTGTGGACAAGCCTGGCCAGCCAGTTGGAGCATCAGTCACAAATGCAGGTGTGTTAGTATAGTCTCATTTTCTCTTCTTCCCTGCTAATGTCAGTCAACTTGTTCAGAGGGCAAATTATCAAATGAATCTCTTTCCCAGTGAGTTTAACAGAAATGTGTGTCTTTTGTGCTTTGTTTTTGCTGGAGAGTAAGGAAAGTTATCCTTCTATTTTTTTAATATATTTTATTTTCTTACATACTTTTTCTTAAAAACTTACATGACTGTATCATTAGCTCCATGGTAGCTTTATTCACATCTGTTCCTGTTGATCAGTTGGATTGCAAGTCAATAATAAGTGATGGTTGCCAAGCAAATATTTTGTTGGTTTCCTAGGGATATGCAAAATGTTACATAGATCTGGATGCTCTAAGTCTGAGCTAAAACAATGTTTCATCTACATCCAGGCAAAACACATGTTTCAATCCAGAAAGAAATGTTTGGGTTTGGGAGGATGGGAGAGCAGGAAACAGCCAAGAATCAGCAACAGCTAAGGGGAACTCTGGAAAGATCAGATAGGTGGGTGAGCCAGTTGGGTAGTCACTCCTGATGTCCTTGGCATAAAACATAGCATATCCAACTGACCTGCCTGTTCTCCCTTCTCCCTGCCCCTCACAATCTTTCCAGCACTTTCCTTTTCCTACCACTCCATAATTGTGGCCACTGTCACTGTTTTTGGCATCATGCGAGCAGGAAGGGAAGGTGCTGGGAAATTCAGCAGGTAGACCAGCATAACATATAAAGGTATCTACAGAAGGGAGTGGTGACCCTTCTTACCTAGAACTTGATTAATGCTGGTTTTAAAGAGGAAGTAACTGAGAACTTTCTGTCATTCTCACTGCTGTAATCCCAACATAGGCAGAGGATACCCAGTTATGGGAACTGTAATATGGTCCTCACTAACATGAATGCAACTTGCATCAGAATGGCAGAATGTGTATTATACTGATGTCTGCTGTATTTCCCATATAGGTAGCCCTGCAAGTAAGGTTACAAGTGTGTCTCAGTCCTCTCATGGGACAGGTTCTCCAGTCTCAAAAATCCATGGAAGCAGTTTTGTGTCCTCTACAGTCAAGGTACAGACATTTCGCTAACTTTTCTATTCTTTTAATAATTTCCTATAAATCTGAATGCAACATGTTCCATCTTTACTTTCTTACATCTCTTTAACAGGGGGTATGCTCCTGCAACCATGTGTGTGTAATATCTTGCTGAAGTTCATAATTCTAGTTAAATAGTATCTCTGTCCTCTCTTACTACACCCCCTTTTAAATGATTCCACCACCTTTCTCACTAACAGTGCGCCATGGGTTCTTCCACCCAAACTCTGTACATAATGGGTTGTTTCTAATGCTCAGCCAAAGTATTGGGTTTTTGTCATTACTGGATGATGATGATGATGATGATGGAGGAGGAGGAGGAGGAATAATCAGTGCCAACTGTTAGTGACCACATAGATTGCTGTTACTACCCTTTTAATTATTATTTTTCAGTAGAGTTTATTGAAACCAAAATCAGATTTGCCACACAGCTGTAGGCATCATTACATCTTAGTAAGAGCTACTTAATTCAGGAGAGTTGACTCCCAGATAATACAACAAGGTTACAGATCTCATGCATGTTTTATAAAGGCAGTAGAATATTCTTACTATATTGTCTGGAGAAACCTAGGTAAATAAATAGGTTACACATGACTCGTTGTACAAGAAATCATCTTTATAGTTACAATGATGCTCCACATTCAAAAATAATCTTATCTAGCAGACTTAGTATTTTTAATCCATTTTTTGTTCAGGGCTTTATTTCACATAACGTTTTTTTAGCCTGATAAAGAGTAGAAGCCTTAGCTGTAGCCATGCCACATGCAGAATTCCATGCAATCACTGATGTTTTGGCATACTTTGACTAGTATATCACAAGTGTAACCATAGCCCATGTTTACACTGACATAGAGGACTGTTAGTTTGAGACATGAATATGCTTGTATTTTTGTATGTAGGCAATAGTGTGTTGAATGATGTGCAGCAAATTGTTAGATTGGGGTGTTTGAGGTAATGAGAACTATGGATCTGAAAATTCATGTTATCAATTAGAAAGATAGCTGTGTTGAACAAGAAAAATGGAACAGATGTAAAAAAAATAGATCAAGTAAATGAATGTAGGTATCTTGATAGAATGTTTATTGAAGGTGAGAGATGGATGGTGAAATGTTAGGACGTACAGATACTGACAGAAAAGTAGAGAGCAATACATGTCTTTCTACAAGAGCATCTTTCTGCCTACTTTGTTATATGGAAGTAACTAGTTGAGTATGTCAGGTGAAATATAAAAGTAGGTTCCATTGGAATTAGCTACGTAGAAGTATTGGTGATTAAACAAAAAGAGATAGGATTAAAAATGGATGTTGAATGAATACAGACTGAATATGAAAGTAACTGACCAGTGCAAAAGAAGTTCATTGAGATTGTTCAGTAGCATAGACAGAATTAAAGAGAACTGACTTGCAAAACAAATACAGGAAGAAAAAGTAAATAGGTGGAGAAAAAGGGGGAAACCAAGAAATTTGTGGTTGATGAGATCATGAAAAAGAGGCAAAAATTTAAGGCACAAAAGATAATGTATGAATCAATGGATGGATGTGGTGGAAACAAGGATGGTTTGCAAGGATAAAAAGGTATGGAGAAATAAAGTGAGTGGGGTTGGTATAAACTAGATTTTGTTAGGTTTTCCTTTTCTCTTATCTCCTCATATTCTGTTTTGCATACTATAGTATTCCTTCTCTGTGCTTTGCACAAGGTATCGTTTACCCTGAAAGGGAATAGCATGATGGGTATCTAACCTTAATTCAGTGTGATATCTTCTGCAAAATCAGAAGTTGTGTCATTTATATGACAGCGCTTGTTTGGCGCTTGTTTTGCAAGCAGAAAGGTTGACAGTTTAATAGCTACCCTTGTCAAACCAGTGCTAACATGTGGAATACAAGGCAACCCAAAGAACAAGTGCAGACTGGGAATCTCGCCAGTAGTGGGAGCAATTAATTTCTAGGAAGAATGGTGTTGCTACTTCAGGGCTGGGGAAGAAGTCTTCAAGAGACTGAGCTGGATAGTTTCAAATAAATGTCAACAGTATTTCAGGGTGATAAATTTCTAGAAGAATCAGGTGCTGTTGAACAGTAGGTTTTATCACGTCTTAGTAAAGTACAAAAATATTTGTAACTAGTTTGCCTTAAGAAAAGGTAATATTCAATTTCCCTGCTGTGTTCCTTATAACGTTAAACATATAATAGAAGTTTATTTCCACCCACTCAACTTTTGACATGTAGGTGTGCTTACTATGTAAAGCAGGAGTGAAAAATCTTTTTCCAGTGAAGGAAAAGTACATAATAACAGTGTAGTCGCCTGCTAGTCTGATTGTTTACCATTGCCTTCCAACAATTAATCATCCTAAACTAGATCAGTTTAGTGCAGTGAGCATTTTACTATAATTGAAAACGAAGGGATTACCTGTATTTAACAGAAGATTAAAATAAGTTAAAACTAACGCAGTTCATTATATTCCTTTATGACAAAAGCATACAACTTGAGGTCCAAGAGTCCCACGCATACCCACAAAAGCCTTCAGTAAAGCTCCTGGTGCCTCTCCAATTGTCATTTTCACTTTCACAGGAGATTAAAAAAATAATTATTATATTTCATCAATTAATAGTTACCTTTACATTTTTTATAACCTAACCAACAGAAGGCTACTTAATAGCCAAGAATACCCATCATCTTGAAAATGATTGCAATCTCCTGTTTTACTGTTCTCTGGACCCTAAATGAAAGTTAGATGGTATGTTTTTTACCGTAGATATGTCTATTGTTTGAAACAAAAGCCGATGCTTAAAAAAGATATGGCTGCATAGTTAGCTTAATGATGTGCTGTGTATATTCATCCTAGCAAGAGGACTCACTCTTTGCAGCCATGCCTCCTCTTTGTCCAATTGGGAGTCACTCCAAGGTACAAAGCCCTAAATCTGTGACAGGAGCACCCGGAACATTTACAAAGGTATTGTTCTCTTTACTATGCATGGTGCAGTTCTGTTTCACCAAGTGGGTGCCGTAAAGCATTCTGATTTTGTTGCTAGACAGGCTTTCTTGTTCCTTGTTCCTTGGGGTTCTGGCATTGCATACAAATGTACGCCATTTCCTGTCCCTTTCTAAATCTAGACAATGGTGGGTTTTTTCCTTCATTGCTTTCTCCTTTGCTTTCTCACAGTATATTTTCAGGTACATTGGCAGAAGCATTTGTAAACATAACTGCATATATGAATATTGTTTTGAAGAGGTTATATCCAGATAAATTCTACATATGTTACAGACCACTGGTACCTTCATTGACTAGGTCAGTGAATTTATTCTGAGAGCCAGGCATAACAATAAGAACATTATTATAACAATAATCTTCTTGTTAAAGGAAGCAGGACTCCTTTAGCCAACCAGAGGCCTAAGGGAAATTTGCAAGCAAAACAGTAGCACAGAAAAGAGACTCTTCCACATTTGGTGGAGTCATTCAAGTAATGAAAAGCAATGTTAATTTTATATCACAACTTCTGTGATGTGTAGGAGGTAAAAATAACTTGAAGGGAAAAAATTACTCTTTTACAGTTGTCGGTGATGGACCATTTGTCAGGGAAGATATTAACATATTAAATTTAGTATGTATTCTAACAGCTTTTGTGGGGGTTCATATTTTTTACCAGCTTTTCTAGCCAACCCTGAGAGATGCTCTCTCTTTCATTGCTATATTGCTTCGGTGTGACACTTGCTTCTTTGTAAAACAGGATACTCTGGATCTCTTTAAACCAACACCTTAGGTATTGTTACATTTCTCAAGTTGCTTCGATCAGAGAAAAGGCATTAACTGAGTTTAACACTGACTGGAAACCACTTACTGACTTTTTGCGTGAAATAGAAAAAAATGAACTTTTGATATATGGTTTTGATGATTAGGAAAAAAAATAAATTATAAAAAAATGAAAATCATGTCATAACCATAGAGTAAGAGGTTAATTTACATTTATACTTATAACTGCTGTAAAAGAAAATTAGAAGTTACTTCTTTCTTTTTTCTTTCTTTTTTCCTGCACTTTTGGCTTTGTTTTCTCTTTCTATCTTTACATATTTCTTTTCTTTATTCTAAATATTAGTTTTTGTTAGTTTTTATCTTTCTTGTTTAAAATCCTAATAAAGTTATTTTTAAAAAATATCATAAAGCATTAAGAGGCAGCAAGAAAACAGAATGATCACTGTTGTGCCTGTTAAACAAATGACATCTTTTTTATAAGTCATGCTGTTTCCTTTCACAATAAAAAATAAAGGAAAAAAATACTGAATTTGTGTTGAATCAGGCAGCCACCTGATTTACAAAAGAAAAGAGTGAAGTTTTAAATGGGAAATTGAGTTATGTCAGCCAATTCAACAACTGTGTGCATTTGTATGATGTTTGAACAGATTTCCTCTTTTCTTGCTATTATTCCGTTATGCTCCAGTTGGGGGAGGGGATTAGTTTTATCACCTCTTGGCCAATGTAGAAGATGAACTGATCCTGGAATCTCACAGTAAATGAAGAGACCAAGGATCCAATAGATCCAAAGCTGCCCCCATTTTGGGACCTCTCAGATTCTCTTGCTGGTGGGAAATAGATCTGTAGAGCTTCCTATGAGCCTTACAGTAGAGAGCACCAGACTGCTCCTTAACCCCTCATTTGAAAAGTAAGGATTGCTCCACAAAATCTTAATTTCCATTTGATTTATTTGAAGGTGATAATAAAGCAAGAGCCTGGGGAACTGCCCCAACATTCTCCAGTGGCATCAACTGGAGCGGCCTCCCGAACCTCGCTACAGCAATACGTGACTGTGAAAGGGAGCCATGTGATTGCCTTGTCACCCCAGAAACAGATGGTGAGCGCAGGAGAGGGATCCACTTCATCAAAGGTGCTAGATTTTTGCTTCCTTTTCACTAGCAGTTTTGTATTAACTACAGCTCCATTGCTTTACTCCATGCTCTTGTTCTTTTGACATAGCTAAGTAGTACCATAAGCTTCAAATGGATAGGAATACCTCTGAAATACATATATATTTTGTTGTTCAGATTATACCATTATCAATTTGAGGAAAAATAATTCCATATTACTTCTTTATCATGGTCTTCAACTGTTTGATATACCAGGCCCATCTTTAATTCCAAATTGTTTTTCTTTGAGTAATGTTTTCTCTTTTCTCCTTTCCTTGCTTACGTTCTTTCACGTGTATCATGTAGTTGTTAGAACTTCATTAAAGAAGCTACATCTTTTCCTGGGCTTACACAGTCCTAGGAAACTAGATATTGACACATGGTCTCACCAGTTCTGAGAGATATGCACTGGTTTCTGGTTAGTCCCCTAATCTTTTCATGGTGATCTTTCTACTTCAAAATAACTTGAAAACTATTTATCTTAAGGGCTATATTTTCACAAACCCACCTTCCCAGAATTGAGATTTTCCATTAAAAGTCTTCATGGAATATCAGCATCAACTGAGATCAAGCTGGTGGTGGCAAAAGAGACAGCTTTTTCATCAGTTATGGAGCTTAGTCCCCAAAGACACTCACTGGTGTCTCTTTTATCTTTTACATGCTGAATTAAGATATTTCTGATCTCACAGCATTTTTATTAAGCTCATTCTAATGAGGAAAATTACATGTATTTTAAATTTTGGAAGGAATCATCAAGTGTCTTGCTATATTGTATTGGATTATTTTAATTGTTTTTACTTTTTTCAGTAATTGTATAATAAAAAAATTAAAATGAATTGCTCCAGAATAAATATAATATACAATATAGAAATGCATAAATAATTCAACTGTCCTTTTTTTATCTAAACAATCTGCAAAGACCTTCTATTTTTTTAGAAGTTGTTAACTGTTTGGGGCTGCTCGTTATCTGAGCAATAGAATTAGTACATAACTGGCACCAGAGAGTTCTTTTCTAAATAGGTATAATCATCCTGAATGAGTGGTTTTGCTTCAGTTCCACACAATTTCCAATTCAGATCCAACTTCTGTGACTGAATATTGCTTTTATTCAGGTTGGTGTTACCACATAAGTTCTGTGTGTATGTTTATGTTATGTGTATTTTTATTTTTTCCCCTCTGTAGATTGTTAGTGTTCCAGTTGGGTCTGCTTTACCACCATCGGTCAAGCAAGCTGTGGCCCTTGGTGGAGGACAAATACTAGTGGCAAAATCAAGCCCTTCAGTCGCAAGGGCAGTTGGTGGAAAACAAGTTGTAACCCAAGGAGTCGCCAAAGCTATTGTGAGTGGAGGAGGAGGAACCATCGTTGCTCAGCCTGTGCAGACTTTAACGAAAGCTCAGGTTCCATCAACAGGAGTTCCAAAAACTGGATCCCAAGGTTCAGGTAAAATGAGTTTACTTTTTGCAATTTCAAACATGATGGTATGAAACTAACTAATGAGTTTTAAAAAGTCTCCTTCAAGTTAGCTCAACTCCTGGGGATTTTATAGATAAATCCATGTAGTTTTCTTGGCAAAAATGCACAAGTGGTTTGCCATTGCTTTTTACCAGGATGTTTTTTCAACTTCCTAGTCTAGCCTATAACCCTGAATATCCTGTTAATCCCCCATCAAAGTACTAATCAGGTAGTGACCCTAGCTTTTGGAAATCAGCCAAGGTAGGCCAGCTAGCTGGATAACTAATGAGCTAATTAATTAATTACACCAATAAATTAAGTTCTTGAATACTTTGGTGAGCTTTGCATCATAAAATTACAGGCCACATCCAATTTAAGTTCTCCTGATATATTGAATACCAACTCCCATAATAAACTGTTCAGTTTTTGGTCTCTCTTCCATCCATATTGGAGCAAACATATTGCTCTTTCTTGTATAATTTCATTTAGTCTTTCTTCTTGTAACTTTCCTCATCTTCAGTCAATTCTTCTTATTTTCATTCCACTTTCCTAAGTTTTCTGGTTGCACAAGGAAATGCCTTGAAATGTATCCTTTCCCTATCATCTACAACCCATCTTAAAGCCTTTTCTCTGTACGTGCTGTATTGAATTATGTGCTGGACTCTCATTTTTCTGCATCTAATTAGGGACTGAAATTTCTCCACAAAAAGGGTATAGCTCTCATATCCCTAGTGAGTATATATCACCTTTCATTTTTTTTACCAAAACTCAATTTTCAATCAAATAAATACAAAATTGAATAAAATCCAATAATAAAAAGCTAAAAGAATCCAAACATAAACATTGCATAGCTGTAGTCAAGTTGAAACAAGTTGGAAGCAGTTGTGGAATAATACTGCTCTGGGACTTAATGTGTTTGTTGCGAGAGGGTGGTCTCTGAAAGCCTTGATAAAATTCTTTGTGTTTCTTCTTTTCCTTCCAGTAATGGCAACATTGCAATTACCAGCCACTAATTTAGCCAATTTGGCAAACCTACCTCCTGGCACAAAATTGTACCTTACTACAAATAGCAAGAACCCATCTGGGAAAGGAAAACTGCTACTTATACCTCAAGGAGCTATTTTGCGAGCCACAAATAATGCCAGTTAGTATTACACAAAAGAAAAGTAACATGGTGACATGTAACTGAGTATTACAAAAAAAAATAATGCTTTCTCTAGCCAGACTACATTCTCTGAAAGATAGCTATATTAAAAATGCTTTATAAAAGCACAAGGAAGGGCTTCTGCTAGCAAGGTGGGAATCAACAATTCTCAGGTCAGACAGAAATGTTATGTAAACATGGACTTGATGTCTGTGACTCTCAGGGAGGGATGAAGGGAGGGAAGGAAATGGATGGATGGATGGATGGATGGATGGATGGATGGATGGATGAACTTGAAGCTTCATAGCTATCCATGTTGAGTCTGTGTAGCTTCTGCTGTTAGCTAATTACTGAATTTGGGATTGAGTTTCTAGAGAGTAGATATGTTGCTGTGCCTAGTGGGGAATCTGATAGTTTAGCTGAAATAACTAGGATTTGGTTGCATGGTACTTATAACTGGCTGTCTTGTTGGGTGTTCCAGATCAGCAGTTAGGCTCTTCGGCAAGTGGCGGAACCCAGGGTGCAAGCAGTGGTGTATCTCAGCATCTCACCTACACATCCTATATCCTCAAACAAACTCCACAGGTTAGTCCATAATACAAATAAACATACGGAGAGAGAAAGAGAGATCTTGTTAATACAAATATTAGATAACCATAAGTGGCACTGGATCAATATCCTTCCAATGTGCTGAACTATAGTTTACATCATACCTATATAAGTTGGCTGGAGAAGAAGGCTGAGGTAGTGCAATGCTTGGGGAAGGCTGGATTAGAATATACTCTAGTTCAGGTTTAAAAAAAACAGTGGTAGGAATTGGCTAACTAGGACCTGGTCTCTAGAAATATCTCTTCTATTGTTCACATTATCCTCATTTCCACAGTGATGACTTACAGTGGGCATCCCCAACCAGAAGACAAACTGATGAAGATGCTTCCTACTACTTCCCAAGCTTATGATTATCTTTTTCAGGGAAAGCAAATGCACTACCTAAATGCTGCCTACAACCACCCACTATTTTTCTTTTCAAGGGAGCCCAGAGGCATTAATGGAAATAAAGTTGATACTGCGGGCTGATGTTTTATAGCCTTCTGGCTCTCCATTTAAAATTAAATGAATCTGAACATTTTAAAAAAGGGAGGCAGAGGCCTGACAGTTACTATGGAAGCTGAATCAGTACTCTTTTGTACAATTGTTAGTATATAGTAGCAATCATTTGTCTAAGTGATTTGAGGATGTAGATTTTTGCTGTGTTGACTATTGGAATAATTTCTTAAGTTTTTAAAATAAACTCTGATAGACACTGTTTGAAAGTGGGTATTGTGTTATGATCCTGACTAATTATAAGTGGAACTAGAAGAGGAAAACAGTTTAGGAGTTCAAAATTTAAAGCATGATAGCTATTATTAACTACATCTTCAAGGTAGCCATTTGTTTTTTTGGTGCAGGGCACTTTTTTAGTTGGCCAGCCACCTCACCAGACTTCAGCAAAGCAGATGACATCAGGAACTGTTATCCAAGGTAATACAAGTGCTGGAACATCATCTTCCCAAGGACATCAAGCACTGAAAGTAATAACTGGACATAAAACTGCCACCTTATTTGCACAGGTAACTGTGGGGCTTAGATTTAGATACTAGTTGTTCTAGATACCCCAAGGACTTTGGACTTAATGGAATGCAAAATGCATTGGACTTGCATTCTGTAGCAAGTCACTTCTGTATTTTATGGTAAGGCATTGGGTATCTTTAAGAGGCCTGATCAATAAAATAATTTAAAAATTGCATTGGGCATTACCAAAATCATTCATATGCTGATCACATGAGGCTCTTCCTTAAACTTCTATACTGGTTTCCTATCAATTTTCTGATCCAATGTAAGCACCATGACTTTAACTTCAAAGCCATCTATGATCCTATATTTCTTCCCTGTATCCTTTTGCTCTTATATCCCAATAAATCCCAGTTTACAATCTGTGCTTCTTTAGATTCACCATGTCCAGCTGCCCATCCTGCTTTCTCAAAAGAGTATATCCTTTTCCTTTTTTTTTTGGTCACTCAAATGGCTACCAAAGTACACTTTTCTGTGAATCTCCTAGATTCCATAAGCTATTGTTACTCAGCCTGCAACTGAACCTAAACTGAAGGAACCAAAACAATTCCCAGTTGCTTCCTGGTTTATCTTTGCCTCCCTTTCCTGTATTTCTCATGTTTCAAATATTGGATTGAGATGTCCTCTTGCAGTTGATAAGGCATCACGCAAACCAGTGCTGTATAAATATTAATCTGTATGCCTTAATGGCTGATTTTAATATATTCTTCTGTTGGGTAAGAGGCAGATCTTAAGAAACAGAATGAAAACATCTGAAAAGTTGTGTTGGTTTTGTTTTGTTTATTATTGTTGTTACTATTATTAAAAATCTCCACCTATCCCTAAAAGATTGGTGTTCTTCATAAGATATTTATGCAGCAGATTTGTGTGGAACTCTCCCACCTTCGTTTTCAAATGAAAATGCTTGAAAATGAAAATGAACTATGAAAGGCCAATGGTTTGAACAATGGGACAGTGAGGAAGGGAGAAGGGAGTGCTGAGCCTTTTATTCTCACGCAACTTTTCAGTAGTAAAATAATGTTCCTTTCAAGTTGCCCCTTAGTGGAAGAGGAATGTGAGGAAGGAAATTTTGAAGTAGAGTGACTGATGGGCAAAAGATTAACTCAGCCTTCCCCAATCTTAGTGGTGACTAGAATATTTGAGAGTTGTAGTTCTAGACATTTAAAGGACCCCAGATTGGGAGAAGCTGAATTAAGAAGCCTTACTGCCTTCACTCTGTTTTCAAATATCTGAAGAGCTGTCACATAGAAAAGGGAGTAGACTTATTCTCTACGGCCTCAGAGGGCAGGACCAGAACAAATGGATTAAAAGAACAAGGAAGTATGTTCAATTTAGATTTTAGGAGGAACCTCCTAACTGTATGAACTGTTAGACAGTGGAAAAGGCTGCAAAATGCAGAGGTAATTCTTCTTCACTGGAAGTCTTCAAACACAGAATAGAGGATCATCTATCAGAAATGCTCATAGATCCTGCACTGAGTAGGGAATTGACACCCAAGGTCCCTTCCAACTCTTGGATCAGGTTCTAATCTTTTGGATCTGCCTTTCATTTGAAATGAAAACAATTCTTAACATATTTTTGCTATATAATTTCTATTTTGGCCCCAAAAGGAGAGGGTCCAGTTTTAACACAGCCCTAGAATGTCTCCTCGCACTTATGTGTGTAACTGTTTTTTTTTCTTTTGTCCCCTGACTTAATATTATGTGGCATTCAGAAAAGTACCTCTAGCGATACAAACCAGCATCTTTCAACCTTTCATAACAATTTTGACTTACTCTTCACAAACTTTAAATCTGTGTTCCTGACAATATCTTTATAATCTAGAAGATGTAGCTAAATGATTTAAACACCCATATGTATACTGAAATGTTGTTTAAAACATCATGAACATTTGTATCTTTTCTAGTCTCCTTCTAGTTGTATTTGCTTTATAAAAATACTGTTTTTTAACTCATTTACAAATTTAAAGGCAGCTTCCAGTGGGCAAGCTTCACTCATGAAAATATCAGATAATACACTGAAATCATTACCAGCATCATCACAGCTCTCAAAACCTGGCACCACTGTGCTGAGAGTATCAGGCGGGGTGATCACTGCAGCAACACCTTCAGCCGTGACACTTGCATCAAATGGTGTTCCACAGGTGAGGTCCGGTATCAGTTAATTTGTGTGTTGGGCTTTAGATGCAATACAGAGTTACACAGGGGAAGAGTCTATTTCTTACTCCCTTGAAATCAAAGTCACTTAAATGTTAAGGGACCATCTTGCTACCCTGCTATGTGAAAAAAATTGTTAGCATTTACAGGAGACCTTTTGGGCTGGACATACTTGCCTTCATGCTATGCTTATGGAGAATGCTTTTGTATTTTGTTATACTAAATGCCTCCTTTTTTTTATCATGGTACTCAAGAAAGTGTCTGGTGGGTTCCCAGAGAAGCTCTCATCCAGAATATAACCAGCACTAGTTCTGCATAGCTTTATCAAGATGGTTGCATCAGAAGACTTCAGACTATGTCCCGGCACTTCACCTCTGCAAAAATGTTATGTCAGAAGGAAGAAAAAAATGCTTCTTTTTCAGTCTTTAAAATGGGCTTGTGACAGAAATGCAGAAATCTAGTAGAAATTAGAGCAATGTATTTATGAAATCTTGAAACGGAAAATGCACTATGAAAATAAGTGTTCTATAGAATAGAATTATTATTTAAAATATTCTAATGTCTATATATTATAATAAACAGTCTCTTCATTTACTCCTGGGTCGGATTGAAGAGGAACATTTCTAATAAACATGGCTTTAGATAGTATTGTAAGCCCAGTTGTATTTTTGGGGATTCTACAAGATTCCCAGCATAAAGCACATACAAGAAAGAAATCACCTGCAGGACAAGGGGTTCTTACTTCTTCACCTGAAAATGCTTTCACTTGCTATATATTTTTTTTCAAACTAGATTCCAAACACAAGAGCAGCTAGTAGAAATAGTTATCAGGACTGATTTGCAAGTGGGAATCAGCAGGCATGAGAAGGGCTAATTTATTAATGTATTTATTTAAACTATTTATATAATCAACCATCTCATTGAGGTGACTCCAGTAACATAAGTCTGAGGTTGTAGAAACCATTCCCACTATAATAGAGAAAAGAACAATAAAAACTAGTCAACTGGTAGAGCTTGCTCAGCCTTCCAGCCCCATTGCCTGGGGGAACAGCCAGGTCTTTAAACTCTTACAAAAGGCTAACATGGTCAGGGCCATCTGGGTCTCCAGAGGGATGCTGTTTCACCAGGCTGTATCCTTCCTGGGGTCAGCAAAGAATCATTTTCCATGGAAATAAAGATGCCACACAAGTGAACAATCTATATCCTGGAGGCCATGTGTATCTCCTTCTCCCCAAGTCTCAGTCCCTTTTTCCTTTATTACTGGAATTTTTCAGTCAGCAAGTTAAATTTAAATGTAGTGATTATAAGATTACTTAAAATGGAAGAGGTTGTAAGGGATGAAGAAATAGAATTAGTTATGCAGAGAAAACGAGATACAGTTTAAGAAAGTAGATTTTTTATAGACATGTCTAATGTTTGCTTTGGCTGCATCCATTTTCCTTTTGCTTCCCCCTTGCTTTTTTAACCCTCAACTAAAAAATATTGTATATGCATAGTTTATGAATAATTAATTTGCAATTTGTTTGGAATATTTCATGCTTTTATTTTCTTTTTTGGACCATTAAGCTGATAAATGTGTTCTCCTCTCTCCCTGTTCTTTTTAACACAGCAAGCAGACAGTGCAAGCTCTAGTTCCCCTTCATCTGCAGGCCCTATCGTGAAGACATCTGGACAGCAACAGCAGGTTGTTGCCAATCATGGGCAAGCAGCATCAGCTGCACCTAATAAAACAAGTTCCTCTGCAGTTGTAAGCATTGCTTCTTGGGTTACCACCCCAGCACCAGTATCTGCAAAAACTGCAGTATCAGGTAATCTAGAACTGAAACACCAAAATTAGTCAATGGGATGCATTTATCCAAACTAAATGCAAAAACCACTGATGTATGATCTGAAATTTATACTGGTGCAATCTCTACTTAGGTTAATTGATTCAAAAATATTTTGGAAAGCCAAATATAATCAATTCTTAAATGAGACTGATGCCTAGTTGAATAATATGTAAAACCTTTTATTCATTGGGCACATTGTTACCCAAATATCAGTAAGCTCATGCAGTTCCATCAGATTCTGCAGTCTCTTAAATACTAAAGATTGACTCTCTTGGAGTGTGGATCCTGGAGACCCCATTGGTTTACTGAGGAACTCTAGGAGTTTAAGCAGTACAAGAGATACTTAGAGCACTGCTACAGGAAAACAGAGTGAAACCAATTGAGCACAGTTAAAAGCCTTCATTAAGGCTTACTGCATGGTAATAAGAGCAGCAAAACATAATTATTTTTCCACTCTTATTGCATCCACAGATAGCTGGCTGTTTAAGGTGACCTGGCACTTCCTGGGTGGGGAGGGGTCAGAGAAACATCTGCAGGGCCACTATGTTTGATGCATCTGCCAGTTAGTCACTCAGATCTATTCTGAGTTGGACTCTGTCTGTGTGGGTGCTTTGGAGTTGACTAAGGCATGGTCTGGCTTGGTTATCTGGGAAGAATTTAAGCCTGTTGGCCCTGAAGTAGCGGATCCTTCTTTAGGACTTTAAGCATGGCTATCTGCATATTAGATCCATGTCCCTCCTAGTTGATCAGAGCCTTCTGGGAAATGATGTGTGGTTAGCTCCAGGTGGTAGTAAAGGCATCTTTAAGGGAGGGAGTAGTTTTGCCAGCTCTTAAAGAGATGGTGGTCCATACCCTCCTCAAGAAGTCACCACTGGATCCACCGGTGTTGGACCATTTTCATCTTGTCTCCAGCCTTCATTTATTTATTTATCTTATTTATTTATCAATCAAATGTATTTGGCCACCCATCTCACACAAGGTAAGATCTGGATATCTGGCAAGATCAGGATGAAGTGGTACGTCCCTGGTGGCTCTCTTTGATCTCTCAGTAGCCTTTGATACCAGTTCTGGACTGATTTTGGGTGTTGGGAGTGAGATGTATGATCTTGTGTTTCTCCTCTAGGACCAGTTCCAGTTGGTGTTGGTAAGAGGGAAGAGACCTAGTTGTAGACCTCGTTCTCCATACTGATATGTAGATAGGAGAGCTTGCTTTTTATCTTCTTCTATGTGGAAAGAACAAATAATTCATTTTAATACATTTCCAATGTAGGGTTGCTAAAGATCCACTCCAGTCAGAACAGCCCACAACAGGCTGTTTTGACAGTACCCAGCCAACTCAAACAACTTGGTGTAAGCACTGCTTCTGGAGGAGTCCAAACTATACTGATGCCTGTGAACAAAGGTAGGATCTAGTTGGCAAGATAACATTGCCTAAATATCCTTTTCAATATTACAATCTTCTCTGTTCTATTGCCTTTTGGATCTGTTGCACTGCAAAGAATTTCAAACCTTTGGCTCTAATAGGTGGCAGTTCTAAGAACTGCAGACTTCAAATGTCTGGAGTGCAACATTTGATGCACTGCATATCACATCCTATTGACACTGATGACCATCACACACTCACCTGCAATTTTAATGTCCGGTAATATCTATATTAAAACCACCCCAGATTATGCAAAATGATGAGCACATGGTTTTAAGTATACAGAAAAAATTCAGCAGGAAAAACGTTATTCAAAGAGAGAACAGATTTTAAAATTTCTCAAATAAAATTTCTAGTGCTGTTGCAAAAAGTAATTGTTAAAATTGCTGTCATTCTCTGATGAAAATTACTGAAGTAATTTAGTAACAAAAATAAAAATATCTTAAAGATGAATCATGTCTACCTGTCTACATTACCAGTGTTCCTTTTCTCTTTCAGTGATACAGTCGCTTTCTTCCAGCAAAGCAACTGCTGTTACACCCATAACTACAACTAGTGTAGTTGTCCCAAGCACTCCTGAAGTGACTGTTACAAAAGGTAGAATTGCTCATTGTCATAATCAAACCTTGGAGTAGGGAATGAACTGAATTATTTAGAAATGCCCGTATGATTAGCTATTATTCATGACGCATGTGAGAAATGTATTATAGTTGTTATTTTTGTAAAATTAGCCAATAGGATTGTGCAAAGCATTCAGAAGAGGCACTTTGCAAAGTGCATTTGCTTCAGCAGAGTACCATTTCTTGAAGCATCAAAGCAGCATATTCTCCAGAAGTTTTGGTGTGGCTGCCTCAAAGGTTTCCCTGGTTGTGTGTGCACATATGCCTCTGCAAATGTTTCCATTGGGACCACCAATGAAGCAAATGTGTCTGCATACATACTTGCCCAGATAGCCAGGGAAAGCCTGCTAAGACAGTTGCTTTGCTTGTACCTTGGCACTTAGTGGAGTGCCCTTTTCAAATGCTTTGCACAGCCCTGTTAACTATTAGCTATACTACAGTAGGATTATGCAAGCAGTAATTTGCACAATAGATGTACAGTCATGTGCAGGATTCAGTGCAGGTGTTGTCATCAAGAAGTATTTTCTAGCATCTCTAAAAGTATAATGGTATTTTCACTTAGGATTCCAGAGTTAGTACTAATGTAGTTTTAATACATAAAAAGCAGCAGGTCTCAGCAATCCAAAATAATAGGTTTTGAAATGTGGAGCTTTTAGAGGAGTATTTCCCCCTGCCTTTCATCCACATACAGTTGCAGTTACTTTATTGTGGGACCAGGATTCCTCTTCAAAAGTTCTGCTTCCCTCCTTCAGAAAAATTAGCTTCTTTTCCTGATTGTCTGAAACAGTAGGCTAGCATTGGTTCTCACCTGCCTAACAAACTTTTTAAAAAGTATTCTATTGTCTTTTAAAGTTAAGCTGGAGCCTGATTCAGCAGGGCAGAGCTGCAGTGCCCCAGTCTCCCAAGATGCTCAGGCGACCATAAAAATGGAGGAGAGCTCCGAACTTGGAAATTATTCCATTGGGTAATTATTCTTGTGATGTTAAAGTGAGTTTCAAAAGGGAGCAATGGATGTTATAAAAAGTATGGGTTATATTTTTATGACCCACTTGAATTTGATGGGAGTTCATCCCTGTTAATGTTGAAATGAAATTTCTTCAAGAGAATTAGTTTAGTTTAGTCCAAACAGTTGAGACTTTATACTGGATCATGGATAGATCACAGTATGTTGAGGTCTTGGTGTGGAATACTTCACAAATGCACATTAAAAATGCACTGACAGGTTGGCACATCAGTTGTAATGGATATACTGCCTTTTAGATGCAGCATTGGATCCGTAGAAACAAATTATCTTTTTATTTGGATTTATCTTTGTCTCAAATTATAAGAGCTGGGTGCTGTAGAGTCATTCATGCATCTGAAATGTGCTAATCAAGCTATAGACCTGGGGTAAGAAATCTCCATTATGATCCTCATAGGCCCCTCCCTTTATTGCACAGCCAAATTATAACAGCACAATTTCCTATTTTAAAAAAGCTTACTAGAAGCTTATAATACAATCTTTTTTTTTAGATTTTTTATCCCACCTTTATTATTTTTATAAATAACTCAAGGCAGTGAACATACCTAATACTCCTTCCTCCTCCTATTTTCCCCACAACAACCCTGTGAGGTGAGTTGGGCTGAGAGACAGCGACTGATCCAAAGTACCCAGCTGGCTTTCATGCCTTTCACAGTCTCCTGCTTTCTAGCCTGATGCCTTAACCACTAGACCAAACTGACTCTCAATAATTTTTCTTTATTTTGCATCAAGTTCATATAAGCTTAACACACCTTCCCTCTGGAAAAAAGTAAAACACAAACTCCCAAAATATAAAAGTTGGGAAAGGATTGAACATTTTTGTCCCACCACCCTCTAGTGACTTAATGACATCACTGTCTTTAAGTACACAGAGATTCCCGCTTGTGCTCTTCAGGCTGTACTACAGCAGTATCCGGACATACATATTGTTTGTAGAGTGGAAGCTTTATAAGAAAAGTACTATCCTACATAAGTTTTATATTAAATGCTACCTCTTTATTCTTTACAGGGCAGAATATTTAGACAACCTCCAGCAACTTTTGACAGCAATCGTGAAAAAGGTTCCATTGATTGCTGAGAGAAGTAATGAAAACATTGTTTAGTAGTCATTTTTTGGTAGTAATATAATAAAGTCGACTCATACTAAGTGTGACCACTGGTCCATCTGCCTGGAATTTGCTCTAGAGCAGTGTTTCTCAAAAAGGGGGATACTGCCCCTGGGGGGCAGCATTTGAATTATTCAGAGAAGTGTTAGGCATTAAGGGGGCAATGGGGGTGTTAGACGGCAAGGGAGTGAAAGGAGGGGCGATTAGGATTATAATAACAGAAGATTACACATAACTTATCCAACAGATGTTATTAAGTGTGTAAAACTGTAAACATATACTTCAATAATTAGAAATATATCAAACTTTAGAATGCTCAGAATAGTATTGCACTTCAACCACATGCTGACCATGTGAATCATTCAGTTGTGCTGGGTATTAGCACAACTATATGATTCATGAAAATATGAGTTGCATAATAATTTTTTTTTAAAAATTACAATTCATATACACACAGGACAGGAGGCGTTACAAAAAACTTGGTACAACTTAAGGAGGTGGTAATCCAAAAACTTTTGAGAAAGACTGCTGTAGAGGGTCTGCTACTGTCTCACTGCAGAACAGGAGATATGTGCTACTGAACCTAGGATGAAAGTCTTTGCCACTGAGCAGTGGCCTTTCCTGCTGTTTAACCTTGAAGTTGAATGTCAAACAGTAATTGGCAAAATAAGTCAAGAAGGCTCAACATGGTGGTTTCACAAAATATTTAGCGATCCAAATAACCTCAGTATTCCTTCAGTGCATTCTTTGCTTGCTGTCCATGAGAGTGACATAAATAATAGAAAAAGTCCTATCTCTTCAAAGCATATAAAGGTAGTCCTCGGTTAACAACCACTCATTCAGCAACCGTTCAAAGTTATGACAGTGCTGAATGAATGGTACTTACAACTGGTCCTCAAAGTTCGGCCATCCCAGCACCCCCGAGGTCACATGATTGCGATCTGGGTGCTTGGCAACCAGCTTGCACTTACGACAGTTGCAGCATCCCACAGCCATGTGATTGCCATTTGCAACCTTCCCTGCGGGCTTCCCACAAGCAAAGTCAATGGGGAAGCTGGCAGGGAAGGTCACAAGTTGCTTCCACTCCTGTAAGTTGCTTCCACTCCTGCTGCTTTTTGTTCTGAGGAACTTGGCTATGGAGTACCAGATCCCAGGGATCTCATACACTATAGTGTGCGCCCACCTGCACTCCCTAGCACATGCCTCCCTGCCCAGCTGTGCTTGCATGGCATTGCAGCAGCCACCTGTACACCCTCCCACACCCAGCAGCAGCCATCCCCAGTAGCAGCCTCTATATGGGGAAAGGGAATTGGAAACTAATATTCCTGAAAGCAAGACTTCCAACTCTCAGGTTTAATCTAGTCCGTGAGACCAGTACCTCTGACTCAAAGGACTTAAAAGAGATTCATCTCCCACTTTGATCTTCTTTTTGCTATACAGAAGAATTAGAAGGACAGTAGCTTTCTGTAGTCTACTGGGCTATGCAGTGCTTCGGCAGTGACTTAGAGAAGGTGCTTTGGAGTCTGCAGGAGCACAAACATAGTACCTGAGTACATCTGTTTAATGCAATCATTTTTCCCCCTTGGGAATATGTAGCTGTCCTCTATAGCTGCCAGTTGATCCCATGAAATAATGTAGCTTTAAAGATTACAGATGTGTTACATTTGGAACATCAAGTGTTCCAAGCACCTTTTTGGAATCAGGTATGAAGCACTACATAATCCTATATTCTCTGTAGAGAAATATATTATGAGAGAGTTGAACCAAGCTCCTAGCCCAAATCCAACTCCTGACTTTTACAGTTGGATGAGCTGTATCTTAAAGATGAGGAAGTTGCCCCTGAGTTGTCCAGCTATGGCTGTTTTTTTTCATCCTCATAAAATAAAATAAAATAGGTGCTTTAATAGCAATTGCGACTTTACGTGCTGAGACTTGGTGTTCCTGAAATGCACAAATGAATACATGTACCTAATTTCCATACCGGCTTCATTCAGGCTCCTGCTTTTCCTTTCTCCAAATCATTTCTAGCAATTTATTTGTTTCTCAGCTGTTTTTTATGTTCAAGGGCTTCCATCTTCCCAAGTAGTTCCAAAAAGCTAGAAAATTGTTTTATGTCTCAAACTCTGATATTTAATTCTTCTTGTTAGGATAGCTATAGTAAAATCATTTAGTGTTCTTTCTAATTTAGCATCTGTTTTAAATCAGGGTTAAAGGCTTTTCAGTTTTTCTGCATGGCACTTCCCTATATTATTAATAAGCAGCATATTTTGATTTAAACTATGTTCTGAGAAGATGTTCAGAAATAGCCTGCCATACAATAAATTAATTTCCATGGCTGTTAAAATCTAAAGCTTTTGGTGTTCCTTTCTCTGCTTTTTTAGCTGAGGATGCCAATCCTTTCTGTGCCAGTTCTGTGGAACAATATTATACCTGGAATATTGGAAAACGGAGAGCTGCTGAGGTAATTTTAATGTCTTCTATAAAACTGAGGTTCAGGCTCAGAGAAATGTGTGACTGAAAGATGTCCCTCAGAAAGGTGATTTTTAAAATCCCTAGAAACCTTTATTAGATTTATCTCTCATATTTAATACATACCTGTTTTTTTTGCAGAGCAGATTTAGTAACATTTGACTAAATAAAATATAACTGAACTTGTTGTATGTCCCGTTTTAACATTATACAATCCAAATCTTTGTGTGAAATAGCAACTTTTTTCCCCAATATTATATTTATGCTGTCATTCTTCCAAGGTGTTCAAGGCTGTCTACATGCTTCTCATTTTATTCTTATAAAATCTGTGGAATAGGGTGGTCTGAGAGAAAATGACTTGGAGATCTTTCTTTTCTGTCATATTGGCAGCAATTTCTGGAAGGGCTCTGGGGCCATAGCAAGAGTTATGGAAGCCATATGCAGTCCTAGAACCTCAAATTAAGTAACTCTGCTATCTAAATTTATTAACCTGGGTAGGGATTGCAATGAAGAATCAGTTACATGGAATGAAAAGGAAGGTTTTCGACAATAATATCTCATTTTAATTTTAACTTTCATTTTCCCACTGTAATTTATCCATACATGAACTTGTTGAACTACTTGCTGGGCGAATCTTTGAACTACAGAATTGCTTTTCATTTGGATTTTTTAATTTGTTTTTAATGTCTCTTTTCTATTTGACAAAATGACCCTTCTGTTGTAAGCATCGTGATGAAAAATCACGAAAGTATTCCAAGAAAAGTTGTATTGTCCAGTGATGTAACAAATTGAAAACAAAAACTAGATTTGCCCTAAAATCAGTTTTCAGTTTCTGAGATTTTAGAAGTATAACTGTGTTTTATCTGATATTGTTGTTCTTGTTTATTAGATTTACATAATGATGTGCCCTATTGTTGAGTCACAAAGGCTTAAAATATATGAATCTAGAATGGACAGCAGGATCAGTATGCATAGCGTAATTATTTTCAGGCTAGAACAGGTGAGGTCATCTGCTAACAGAACTTCTTCATCTGTTTGGAATGATTTCACATGTGCACATACGCATACACACACAGGTTCCATTGTTGCTGTATGTGACCTTGACCAGAAGCAGTTGGGCAGTAGAGGGTTGCCTAATCACCATCATGGAGATAACAGTAATCTATTGAATGCCAGGCCTGTACATAATTCAGCCACCAGACTATGCCTGCAGAACAGATCTGGGAACCACTGAGTGTGCAGTTTTGCCACTTTCTTCCCTGTAAGCCACAGCTCTTACAATGCATATAGATCCATTGACTTAAAATACCTAATTAGGTAATAACAGTTGTGACTGTGACAGATATAAATATTTGATTCTATATCTAACTTTTGTTTTTTCAACTGCAGTGGCAACGAGCCTTGACAATACGGAAAATCCTTCAAGAAATCATAGAAAAGTACCCTAAATTTCACAGCATTGTCCCTCTGAAGACAAAGCAGGTTGTACATTGGTGTCGATTCCGTGGTTACACACCATCTGATCCAGAAGCCTTTAGGAATGAGGACTCCATAGAGGATGTGCTAACACAAATAGATAATGAGCCAGGTAAAGAGTCTAATTTCAGAGCCTCAAAAGGATTGTTTTGGCATAATTTATAGAATAAAAATAAATGATAGGATTAGGTTTCCACCTTGGTCTCCTGATCAGTTTTGCCCTGGATGCTGCAATATGTGTTTTTAGGATCATATATAAAAATGCTACATTTAACAGTTTTCCTCTATTGTGAGAGATTGTTGTGTGTGTTTTGTGGGGTTATTTTTATTATTTATGACTGGTTTGGGGAAGTTCAGGAGAAGCCAGTGGGTGGATGGGTGGGTGGGTGGATGGATGGAAGAAATTTTATTGTGGTTCTAAAACAAGGCAAATATGATAAACAGAAAAGTTTTTAGAATCCAGTGCTATGCACTACCCATCATGGTTAATGGCTAGTGAAATATTAGTATTCTTACTATTGACTTACATAAAATAAACAAAAATATCTTAATTGCAGTGCCAATTTTGTAGAATTTTATGACATTCCTGAAAGTCACTGTTGACTTATCTGCAAGGAGAAAAGGAACAGAAATCTGTCATATAAGTTTCCACAGTGATTAGAAAAAGTGCCATAATTAGATCTTTACACCACGATGAATAGAAAAAACAATGGAGAAAGATATGGCCAACAGATTCAATTTCCCCCATAGGAAGGAAAAATAATTAGATTTCTTAAGCCAGTTTTAAATGAAGGACCATGATTTATAGGCCCAGGAACTTTTACAAGAATAAAAGCCTGTGACATTTCAAGACCTAGACTCTTGTCTTCTCTTGATAAAGCCCATTGTAAAGCATTGTCTTTCATGATGTAATACTTTTTACACAATATCTAGATATGCTTAAGAAAGTACACAGCTTGCCTTTCCGTTAGATAGAGCATTACATGTTCACTTGAAACTCAGACTGAGCAGATTTAAGAGCCAACAGTTTTGGTTTGTAAACACTTTTAATTGTAATAAGAAAGAGCAAATAAATAGTTGTAGCAAATCTCCTAAGCTAAAGATGCCTTAAGCATGCTGAGTTTATTTAATACTGAAACAGAAAGTGTCACAAGTATTAACTCATCTATTCTCCTTACTGTCCTCAATTGAATACTGATAATTCATTTTTAATTTTTCAATTCTCATATGGCAGATATAATTCAGAAGCTTTCGGTTATTGATAATGCAACCCTATACATGTTTACTGAGAAGCAAGTTCCATTCACTTCAAGTGGAACTTTGTCTTAATAAATGTGCTTAAGATTGTAGCCTTAATTTCTTTTATCAAAATTTGCATTTTCCTACACTTAAGAAAATTCTGGAAGTGTTTTTAAGCTGAGTTATATTTGTCGGGGAAAAAAGGGTGAGGTTAAAAGCAAAGAAAAAAAGAGTTTAATTGACAGATATATGCTTTCAGCTGAGCAGCACCTAAGGCTACCAGTCAAGACACAATGTGCCATTTTTCTGTCTTAATTCATTTTCTGAGGTAAGAAAAATGATGGAAAAAGGTAGGAAAATATAAGAAGGTTGTAAATAGAAGACAGTATCATCTAACAAATGCACATGTTAATATTCCATTTGCTCGGCTATCTCATTTGCAAATTGCAACTCAAGATGACTTACATAGGGTTAAAACAGAAACATAAAAATATTCAGACAAAAATAAAAACATCAAAAGAACATAGTACAGCCAAGGCCAATCATAATCATAATCCCAACCTGTTTGGGATTGTTTTTTTGGCACGTAAGTACAGACAATCTTTGAATATTTTTCACACATTCATTTCATACCTTTTACACATGCATAAAATCCCATTAGTTTGTTAAACTGAAGCTTTATTGTATAGCTTTTTTATTCTTAACATGAAAGCATGTTTATAAAATTAGTATGAACATAATTAAGGAATCATCAGAACTTATGCTGAAAATAGAAATGTTGCCTCTTTTTTGCCATCCAGTAAACCAGACACTAGGTGAAAACCTCTAATTTGCTTCAACAAGTCTAAGATACGTTTTTTCAGTATAAGGCTTGATATTACCAGTGCTGCATCTAGTGCAAACAGACTTTGTCCGTTTCCTATAACCCTTACTAAAACTGGAGTTTCAGGATTTTAACAGAACTGGGAAAACCAGATTCCTCTTTTCAAAAGAAAGATGGCCTGTTATCACAAACACATACATGACTCTTAACAGTGCCTTCTGATAAAGCCAGTGCACCTTTATTGGAACCAATAAATACCTTTGAAATTATACAACTATAAAAATGGTTTTTGAGTTTTTCTTCTTTCATCATAACACTGAACATATAAACATACACGTATGTACATTGCTTTAAAAAGTAATTGAAAGTTATTTTCCCCATCCTCATGCACAGAATAATAGCCAATATCTCCCTACCATATCACAGACAGATACACACACATTCACACTTTATTGAACTGAGCGTGCTCCCTTTCTTCAACCCCAAAGCTAACAACTCTGAATTTACAAATATTAACATAGTAAATATTTTTAGTGGCTTCTCTTCTGGAATAATGATTGTAACTTGAGAGACATCTGGATATCCTCATGTTGGCAGCAGAGGTTGGGGTTCAGGTTTCTGGTTATAGCAACTAGAATTTGTTTTCTTTGCAATAAACAACTGCATGCCACTCTATATAAAATTATTTGCTAATGCTGTCTTCTGTCTTCCTAATTGCTACATGGAAAAGAATGCTCATCTTCTTATACCACTGGGGAAGAGCTATGTCGAAAGCTTATAGAACTAGAGCAGTTCCTCAAGCAAGAATCAGACAATAATGAGGAAGTGGACATCCTTAACATTACTGAGCCTCTGAAAGTAAACATTAAAAAAGAACAGGAAGAGACACAAGAAGAGGCCAAATTCTACTTAGCACCACAGTCTGCATCTGAGTTTGTGCGCGAGACTGCTCAACAGGTAAAGAAAATCATTTTTAAAAGATAATTTATTCATTATGTTGAGGTTTTTAGAGTGTAATATTTGTAATATTTAGAATGATTGCAAGGTTGCCTTAGCTTTTTTTTCAACAAGCTGGAAAGTCTTGAATATCCTTTTATAGAATTGCTTTCACAAATAGAATAAAAATGTTTAGTTCTGGGAAGCAAGGAACACAAATTTACTGCAGAACTGCCAGTCATCAGACTTAAGAATCCCAACCAAAGAACTCAGATATGATTTGTTCTTCTATAATCAGCATTATCTGGACCACTAAGCAGTTGTTTCAAATTCTTACCTGAGGGGATGGGTGGGAAATAGCAAATTTTGAATTTGAAATTCCATAGTTCTCCTACCTTTTTGTAATACTTTTAGTTCATGTGAAGTGCCAAAGTTGCAAGACTCTTTCCAGCAGATAAAGTAGAACTGAGTATGATTCAACTTATGTGCACGCATGCACACACACACACAATGTATATGTACTTAGTGATTCTTCAGTGTGCAAATTCAGATCCCTATCTGAAATATTTAGGAATCCTATTAGAAATATTTAGGAAGTTGAATTTGAATGCAGCCTAGTACCTAGGCATCAGGGGGAAAAAAACTTAGCAGTTATTGGTGCACATTACAGCCTAATGTTTGTCTGTTTCGAATTGTCGCATTTTGTACAGCAAGCTTATTAAGGATACCACTTTAAAGTTTCAGAACAAAATGCCAGTTTTCTAAAGACTACAGTTCTATGAATATACAGCAGTATATTCCCACTAAATTTTAAGTGGAATTGCTATCACCAGTTCTAAGGGTTATTTTAGCTTCTGAAGGGGGTACATGTTTGTGGAGTTAATAATGAACACATCCTCTCATTTTATAGATAGGAATTTCCTTTCCACCTGTGGAACTTCACAAAAATATCTATGCATCTGTAATAGAAGATATGATTTTGAAGGTAAGCTGTTACAAAATTCTCAGTGTTAAAGTACTCTTAATCATAGTCAAACGTATACAGCTTTAACTTAAGTTGTGAGAGGTATTAGCTGCAGGTCCAACAAGGTGATAATAGTGTCTTGTTGTATCTTTATTTTAATAATAATTAATATTTTATTGGATGTATAAAGCTGCCAAATCAAGGCCTATTGCAGGATCCCACGAGAAGGCATTGTTACTCGATGGGATCCAGAGCTTTCCCAAATTTGATGTTTCTGAAGTTGTAGAATATTTTGAAGAAATGTAGGCTACCTTGGTAAATAAGTTTAAGTTTATGCACAGCATTCTGAGGTATGAAATTCTCTGAAATATCTCCTCTGTTATTTAAAAACATTCATTCATGTTTACATTCTTCATTTCTGAAATCCACCCTATAACAGGCCACAGAACAATTGGCCAGTGACATTCTAAGAGAAGCACTGGCAGTTGGCTACCAGGCAGCTCCTCGGAACAGGTATAGTTGTTTAACTTTCATTTCTACATTCTAAATAAATATATAAGGTGGTAGGGGATCATTTTGCTCTGAAGACTTGTATGCCAGGTGTCAGCAGTATATGCACAGGTACCTTGATATCTCCCATTTCTCAAGATGTGCACCCCATAAAATGAAATGAAGTCACCAAAATCTCACAAGTTCTCATTTATTTATTTGGGGCCATTTAGCTATCACATGATATGTGCACTACCAACTAACCCTCTCGACCAACCAGCAGGCCTCAGGAGGCCTCCTGGTGACATGATGTCACTGAAAAGGGTTAGAACTTTTTCCTTGTGAATGTTGTTATTGTTTGCTTGACCAATAGTGTATAGGTGCTTCACTGCTTACATTCCATCTGCATTTTCTTTCTGCAGGATTCCAAGAGAAATCACGATGATGAACATTCACCAAGCTATCTGTAACATTCCCTTTCTGGACTTCCTTACAAACAAACATATGGGAATACTGAATGATGAACAGTGATATGGACTGAAAAGTTGCATAAAGGCTTGAATAAAGATGATGGCCCAAATTCCTTGTGTCCAGATGCCTGTTTGCTAGAGACTAAGTTAACTTGAGTGCTACAAATCAGTGTTTCAACCAATGTTTTTTATTTTTAAAAATAGTTTTTTTAATATTTTTTTTAAGAAAACACTTTTTTAAAATCAGTTTTATGTTCACCTGCCTGCCAGATATTAGTGGTAGGTGGTTCTAAGTCAGTATGCTGTGAAAGTTAAGATAGTATACCATGACTTAAGTTGCAGGTGTCATGCTTTAGCATGAAAATTACTTTTCACAGAAGGTTTCCAGTAATACATTCTGCAGTTTAATACAAGCTGTGGATATGGATTGGCAGCCTCTGGGGTTGAGATTAAATGCATAAGCATACTGGTGGACTAGTTCAGATATAATACTAAGCTATAGTATACTGTTAAAGGAACAAGACTTGCCTTTCCTTAGGTTCATATATTTCTCTACTTTAAGCTGGCATGGTTGCAAGCAGAAGTTAGAGCCTTTCACTGCAGCTTGCCATATCATCCTAACTGGAATTAATCCTGTTAAAGTAACAAAACTGAGCAAAATCTTCTGTTGGAATAGAGTGAGATATTCTCAAAGTTGACTAAACTGAAATTGACTTCAAGTGGTTATACTATATCCTCACTGACAAGCTTCTTGGGATTTAATAGGCTTCCTTTTCAGTTGTTCTGTCAGGAAGCTTTCTTTGCTGAAAAGAAATCTAAACAAAAAACTACATAACTTAAACTAGTGATAATAAAATAAAAATAACCTGGTGTTCTGAGTTAGCAAAGGAGCTATTTATCAAATCAGACCCTTCAAAATGTGTGGTATTTCAGGTCTGACTTGTGGTTTGGGTATACCTTCCCTTCATTTGGAAAGTGAGAGGTTTGTTCACATTAGACTGATGTACAATATTATAATAACTATTTTAACTTCACTGAATGAGACAGACTAATTCTTTTTCCAGATTCTTTTTCCTAATCTAGAACAGCCCCTTCAGAATATTTGAAGACTATTTTTGTCCACATTGATTGCCCATTTAAACCTTTATCATCATATGTACTATAATGTATAATTGTGTGATATACCTTTACAATAAATCTTCTTTACTAACTACAGTATGATGGGACTATTTGGTTTGTTTTATTTTTTGCTCCATGTTTATGCTACTTCCATCTTTATCTTCATTGCATGTTAATTTAGGCTCTGCCATTCCTGCTTCTGCACTAATGTCTTTAATTCTTAACACTGTTTTCATTTTTATTCCGAGAAATTGCCAATTTGCAGTACAATACTTGCATAATGTTGGCTAATGTAGAAAAATGTGCTTCTTCAAAACTAAAAATACTTCAAAAAAGCAACACTCAGATTTTTATCTTCATTTTCAGTTTTTAAAGTGAACAAAAAAACCTAAAGTGGTCTATTTATTATTTTCCCTCCCAAGTGTCTTATATGAAAAGAGATGGTTGCAATTTCCATTTTCTCAAGCCAAACTACTCCATAAGATTCAAAATTGCAATTAAAATATAACATAGAAACTGGACTTGACATTGTATGTTGTAGTATACTACTACAGTACTATCATTATCATCATCCAAAAAAAGCAAAAGCATTAACAGTAACACAGTGCCAGAGCCAGCATGCTCTGAATGAGCCTCTATGATTGCCCCTTTTGATAAAGTTTATACAGTATTTTGCATGGCTCAGCACTATAAAGAAAACTGCTGCACCAGAGCTATAGTTGCTGACTTCACTTTACCCGTAACCCAGTGTTGTCCAAACTTGGCCACTTTAAGATGAGTGGACTTCAATTCCCAGAATTCCCCAGCCAGCATGGCTGGCTGGGGAATTCTGGGAATTGAAGTCCACTCATCTTAAAGTGGCCAAGTTTGGACAACACTGCCGTAACCCATCTGTATATGTCACTGGTTAGATTTGTGGACTCTAAATCTGTGCAGTTCTATACATTTGCTGATGACTCTGTGCTCTGCTCAAATAATTTGTATGCCACACTCAAATATATACACTCAAGAGAAGCATATGCCGTACTAGGTACATGCTGAATACACTTCTTGAAGGAATTGTACAGAGTTCTGTACCTGGCAGAAGTCACCACAGTATTCTGGTGGTAGCAAGGATATGTGATAAATCTGAGAGGAAAAGTCTTTATTGTTTGGTGCTTCTCTAAAATTATTCAGCCTAAATACTGAGCCCCGTGTACAGTTCAGTCAAGAACTCTGTATCTCTTGACTATGCAGAGTCAATATTTAGTTCTTTCCTTTCAGCTAACAAGCATTTTGCATGTAAGTAATGAACTGTGAGGGGGGTTTTTTCCCCCCCTTGTCAATGTTAGCAATTCATACTACTGAATCACAGGCTGCAGGATGTATATTGCCATAGCAACTAAGTTCTAGCATAATGAAAATGGATGGGCTGCTTCACTCACTTAAAATGCATAACACTGCACAGGATTATATGTCACTGTTTATACACACAGAGCTGGAAGTTAGGCTATATATACCCAGGGTGTACCAAAAGTCAGGCTTCATAGGCCAATCACAATATGTTTTATTAATTAATATTTTTTCATAGAAATATTAACCTACTTAGGAATGTTCAAAGGTCATACGTCAAATGAGTAAGGAAGTATTTAGAAGAAAACGGCAATCAATTTGAACATCTAATGTAATTTATATAATAAATTGCCTATGGGACCTGACTTTTGGTACATCCTATATATATTCCACTATGTATATATTCCCATGAACCTTTTAGGCCTCTAGCTAGACAATGATTTCATTGATAGCCTTACAAAGATTTGTTAAATTTACTATTCTAACTTTGGCTAGACTTTGTAAGATTGGTTATAATTTTATTTCCATTTAATCAATAAGACACTTTCCATTTTCTGTATTATATATTATGCCTGTGTTACATATAACCTGTGGTTACAGTAAACTATTCTTACAGCTGTGCAGTCACAATATATGTGGCATTGTCTCAAATCTGTAGAATGATGCATGAAGTGAATGCATTAAGAACTTTCTATATTTTAAAACGTTCTTGGGTTGGGTTTTTTTCTTTTCCAAATTAAAGTTAGTAATACCTATGATTTATTTATGAGAGAAGGTTTCTGCTCTTGCTTAATCATATTGTTTTCTGTAAAAGGTGCTGGGGGGAGAGAAAGACAAATCCTGTCTCAAAACATTTCCATGTCTTCATCAACTGTTTTGACAGTTGCTCTTTTTAAAAAACACTGAAATATTTTTCTGCAGCAATATTGTAATAGATACATAACATACCTGATGATGTTTATGCTGGAAACACATATTAAGAAGCTTTAAGTAAGCACTAACTGCTTACTAGTAAGAATTCAGCATGAACTAGTTTGTACCCTTATCCCCACACTAAGAATATATTGAGTTTGCCTTCAGTATTATTCCTTAGATTTTAAAATTTCAAAAATTGTCATTGGATCTAGCCAGAGAACCAAAAATAAGAAACTGCATGTATTTTAATCTGCTTGGAGGGCCCAATTATCAAAACTGATGTCATAATGTTCTGACTGAGGTGCAAAACTTTGACAAGCAATTGATCCATTTGTACTTTTCTTTGCTCCTTAATCCTTTCTCTCATTTCTCTTATGTCCTCCATCCTTCTACTGTTCCTTTCTGGACTTAAATTGATTTTATCATCCTTGAACCAGAACTTTGTATGGTATTGTGCTTCCTATTTCTTTTGAAAATGTGTATACATTGATTGTGCTTTACAGAATAAATGTATACCCATTTTTATGCTCCCTCTTCCCCCAGCAAGGGTTTCTCTCCAGACACTGCATAAAAAGTAGTGAAAAGCGCTACAATGATCTAATGTAACTAATTATTAGAAATGGTTGCCTACGTGGACCTGCTTCACTAAATTTGAACAAGATGGTTCCAGAGTTAGACAGCACCTAGGAAGTTCATAATGAGCAATGTTAGCAGAAATCTCAGAAATCAGCTATTTTTTAAGATGGAAAGGGGAACAAGTTAAGGATATGCCCAGATCACCTGCAATGTGAGGGAAAAAAGAGAACTCCTTTTCCTAGTTCTATGTTAGAGAGGAGAATACAGAGTGTAGGAAAAGGTATACAGTTTTTCACTCTAGATAGATAGGATCAGGACGTAAAGCACATGACAGTTTATATTAGTGCCCTTCTGTGTAAATTTAGTTCATCAAAATCTTTCAGTATTCAAATGATTTCTATTAGACTAAACAGAACAGGAGAAAGAATGTGTAGCCAAAAATACATTTTTATTAAATTATCTAATTCCATAAAATACAAATGTCATGTACTACCATATTTTTTCTTTCTTTAAGGAATAAAATAACTAACCAAGCAGGCACTGTGATTTTCTTTTCTCCATTTAGTAAAAGTCAGATGTACAAATAATTAAACTCAACTGTTCAAAGAAATCAGATCAGTCAAGCAGAATTAATAGGATTTTCACCTAGAAACACCCAACATGCAAGGATGGCAATTTGGAACATGTTCCTACAAAATCATAATTTTTACCTTCTCATTTCTCCAAATCCTTTCAGTGTGTTAGATTTATCTGGCAAATTAGCCCCATATGACTGTTGAAGGAACAATATTGTCATTTACCTTCTAAATAAGCATCTTATTATGGTGACTGTTTCAAAGAGGAAAAAAACATGCTCAAGGAGATTTTGAAAATACAATTCTCAAGCAGCAGGCCCTTTGCTCAAAGGAAAACTGATTGCAGGACGAAATACTGTCAAAAGCAGTTTATGATATGGGACTGGTGAAAGGCAGGAGTGCCTGTTGCTCAAAGAATGAAAAAACACTTCCAACAGGCACACACCCCTAAGACCTTTCTGATAACATAAATAACCTTTTAGATCTTAGCTGAGGGAATGAATACAACTAAGTACATTTGTCATGAAAGGATTTGGTGCAGCCAACTTTCTCCAAATTGTATTTTACTTGTACTTCTGTTTATACATGAAAGATTGGCTGCATGTTACTGGCCACATTTTAAACTGGAAAATGTTAAATAAAAAATTCTCAATATATAAATTTTGTATATTCACAGAAAGGTCCCATTCAAAATGGGGCCATCACAGGGCTAGATGAGAAACTCAACTCCAATCAGAAGCTTCATGTGCCCATCAAAAGCTTATACAAATATACTGGAATCAGGGCAACAGAATATTATTGTAACTTCTGCATAAGAAAACGAAGGAAAACATTAAGGTGGGGCAATTAGTACGTAAACCCTGTCTTAAATATATGCAATATAAGAAAGTGAATGAGAACTAAGAGATGGTGTATTTAAAATGCCTAGGCAAAAATTACTTTACAATACTGTACAAAAATGCACTTCCAAAATAATGAAAATGTAAAATTGTCTCTCTGAAATTACTCTGTAACACATATTACATAGCACAACTGCTTTAGCAACAAGCAGTAATTTTGCTTTTTCAAGGCAATACATTTTCTAGTTTGCATACTCAAAAACTATGAATGTTAAGTAAAATCATATTAAGCATGCACTCTTTTTTCTTTTGGAAAATCATCATTTCTCCTATGTACACAACATTTACATACACATTAAATAATGTTACTACAAATTATTTTGGCCATTGCTTTAATGTGTGGCCCAGTGCAATACTCAATGCTTAACTCAAGCTAGTGAGGACTACTAGCCCCCAAGAAAATGTGAATACTGTACTGCCTCTGAGGAGTTCTTCCCAGAATTTAATAACTGAATTCTCAGTGAAATGGGACCTTCAGGAAAACAGTATCAAGACTGCAAAAAAACAACTCCAGGAAAAATGTGCTTGACAAAGATCAGTTAATAGTAAATATTTAAGTCAGGGAACATTGATGAGGCCGTGATCCCCTGGCTGCATGCTGTGTTTTTAACTGTGTTTCTTGTTTGGCATACTTCAATGTAAACAACCTACTCTGTATAATAGGTGGAGTACAGTATAAGTAAATGAAGCAGCCTCACTTTTAAAACGTTCAGCTTTCATTTCAGAGCATGATTTAGGAGTCTCTCTGGCCTATTAAAGAAACAGGATGGTTTCTAACTACTTCTTAGTCACACCCACTTTAATCCTCAGAAGAGGGTTACAAAGACAGTGAGAGGTCTGGAAATCAAGCCCTATGAGGAACAGTGAAAGGATCTAGGTATGTTTAGCTTACAAAAGAGACAACTGAGGGGAGACAGGAGCACAGTCTTCAAATCAGATATTAGATGCAGATGCAGATCTGACTCTATGATCTGTCAGATAGTGGAATCGGCTGCTGCAGGAAGTGGTGGATTCACCTTTGTTGGAAGTTTGTAAATAGTAGCTGGATTATCATCCATCAGAGATGGTCTAGTAGAACCTGCATTGAGCAGGGTTGGACTAGATGATCTCTGAGGTAAATTCTAACATTAAGATGCTATGTAACAAACAAGGGAAGATGGAAACCACCTTAAGTAACTCAGAATGGATACTATGTGCACTATTTGTGCCCATCTCCCGTAGTATCTGCTTGGCCAATTCGATCCAGCAGGGTTGGCACACTCCAGGTTCCTTTGATTAACCAATGCCATCTATTGGGATCCCAGAAGTGCACCTTCTTTGCCGTACCACCTGGCCTCTGGAATCAGGTTTCTCCCCGAGATTCGGATGGCCTCCACCCTGCTAATTTGGAGAGCCTTGAAGAACTGACTTCATGATTGAAGTCGCCTTCTGGGTCATGTGGGTTTGCTTTGTTGTTGTTGGGTTTGTTCTATTTTTTGTTCTTTATTTTTATCATGTATTATTTTATTGTTCTTTGTGTTTTTAATCTGTAAACTGCCCAGAGTTGTTGAGAGCTCAGCAGTGTAAAAATTTAAATAATAAAGTAAAGAAGTGAAGTGAAGTGAAGTGAAGTGAAGTGAAGTGAAATAAACTATAGAAAGAGTTGATCCCTGTCAGGTGTTTGTATTTAAATAACTTGGGGAGGTGGCTAAATGATGCACACAATATAAGTGATCGAAGCTACTCAGCCCAACTCCACTTTCATTCCCATGATGCTTTGATGACTTTTACAAACACCCAAAATAAGGCTCACATCCGTGGTCTTGATTCTCTGTAGTGTAATGATTCTCAGTAACATGGCATTAAAATGTCTGCAACAGGATAAGATACATTTAAAGGTGAGTGAAAAGAAGCAGCAAAGTTCAAAATCTACCCAGTGTTTTACGGACCCCTTAATAAAATGATCATGAAATAATGGAGAGGGAAAATTAATAATGCATTTTATACAGTGTACTTTTTACTTAAGAATCAGCACACTGCTTAAAATAATGTGTTTTTGCTTACTAAAGTCAGTGTTTCAAATGGAAACCAAGTCCGGCTAGTGGTAATGAGGATATTTCTATGGATCTAGGTCATTCTTTCCAGTAAGTTAGACTATCTTCAATTCAAATTCAAGTGTTTATGATTTACATATTCATAATAGATGCATGAATTCTGATAATTACTGTAGCTGCTTTTAATAATCCTTTGCTTTTATCTCACCAGCACTTACAAAGTTGCATAGCTGTTCATTTTCACAACCTTAAGCTGGTTGAATGGAAAATGGGCATGATCCAGATTCATATACTGAGGATGCGAGATGGTGCCTGGAAAACAGCAGAAGGATTTGAAGAAAACTTCGTCTTTACTTCTGGAATCTAGAGAGGAAAAGAAAAAGACATTACATTCATTTGACATACAAATATCATATTATGAAATACACAAAAGTCTTTTACTATTGAGACAAGTTTGCTGCTGTTTTTGCAGCCAATTCACATGCAATGCAAAGTTCAGCTTTATTATATGTTGTTGGAATACCACATATGAACAAATTGTTTAGACATGCCAGAAGCTGCATTCCTTTTTAACAACAAAAACTAATGTTACTTACATTAGTCTGAGGAAAAATAATTTCTTTCCCAAAGCCACCTACTTCGCTTTATGACTACTGTTCTCAGCATATTCCCCCATTTATACTTATTCTACCAAGTGTTTGTCCAGGATTTTTCCCCATGTATTGGTCCAATTATATCCAACATACAGAAAAAAGTATCAGTGGTCCCCATATACCTATACTAGGGTTGGTATAGGTGCTAACCTTATACCAGTTTGCTCTCCAGATATACTTGGTTACTACTTCCATCATCCCTCACTTTGACCCAGAACAACTCTGGCTGTAATACTGGGGATGATGGATATTGTAACCTAACATACCTATAGAACGATTGGTTGGGGAAAGCTGCCCTACATTATTTAATAGCATCTCTCTTGTTGAAGGATTTAAAAATCATTTCCTGCACATGGATTGCCAGCATGAGGATGATCTATCTGGCCACCAGATAAGTAATACATCTAAACTGAATTTGACTTGTCTGTGATGCCCATATTCAAGTACTGGAGGAGTGGGGTGGGGAGCAGATAATCCCTTAAAATCCCTTATCATGTTTTAAACTGCAGATTTTACTGTTCCTCAGATTCCTCCTTGAATGATTTTTTTAAATTAATTGAGTTAAAATAAGCTGTAACTTAAGCTTCCTTAAAACCAAAGAGCATTCCTCCAGAAACCCACATAAACACAAAAAAAATTGTATCTCAAATCCTTATACACATAACATTTAAGTTTTTGCTTATGAGCATGTATTTATATTATGGTTGACAATTTCAGTGTGAGGTAAAATCCAAATTAAAAGCCAAATCTAATGCCAACAGAAATTTCGCTTTAGCCTAGTGCATATGTAATACTAAGGACACAATACGCTGTCTTAGTATGATGAACTAATTCACCCATTATGGATGAGTATGCATATGTACACTCGACCTCTGTTATGTTCCCAAATAATTAGTAAAAAATCTTGGCAGAGCATTAAGTGTGAGCCAGGCCATTATTGGTGGATAATAATATTAAATTGATATAAGACAATGAGGGAATAAATGTCAACAAATGCAAGAATGTTATATTAATTTTATATTAACACTAATTTAGAAAACAAACCAATGTTCCTTATATAAGAACTAATTAAAATAATGTCCTATACATCAGATTATACTACTCATTTTTGGTGGTACAATTTTCTGTTTTTAAAATGGCCGCAATGTAAAGCCATTTACATGTATTTAAATCCCACCTATTTACTGTGCCAAACAATGCTGAATTGTGATCGAAGAGTTTTCAGGCTTTCTGAGTGATAGTGTCAATGGCTATATTGTTGATCTTATACCATACTTTGGACTATGCTTTTTTCCAGAATGAATGGAAATCTGTTTTGTACATTTATTGCCTGATTCTTAACTGCCCAATGACATTGTATGGATCTGGAAACAAATTCTGTAGACCTTATGATAGTCATTTATTTATTCATTTATTTATTTATTCATTTATTCTCCAGCATACTTAAAAAATTCGTAAGGGCAGAGGTCCTTAAGGGTAGATCAAATGTGAATCCCTGCAGTGATATACAGGTATATAGTAGTTCTGTGTTATATATTAGCTGTGCCACATGAGATGCTGACCCAGTCTCCTACTGTCCCTGATGAAACACTGGCAGGGTCCCAATTATATCAGGTTAGCCATCTTCACCAGTATACCAGCCTTCCTTTTGGTGGCTGTTTGGCTGATTTCAAAGAGAAAAGCTGTTTAAGAAAAAATATCAAATAAAAACTGTGATGTCCCACCTAGGACCAGAGTCATCATGTATGGGTTCTGTGCATGGGAAAACATATTATCACTAGATAGCAGCAAAAGGATACAGAAAATCCTTTGCCTTCATTTAGTAGTCTTCAGATATTTGCAGTCCAGTTCTGGTAGTCCAGACTTTGCAGTCATATATTAAAAAAAGACAGGGAGAGAATTTACAAAGTTGCTTATTATCTGTGAACCCTATCTGATGCATGGATCTCTAGTGTATTAGTGAAAGTTTATTCTCAGGAAGAGAGCCAGTTTGGTGTAGTGGTTAAGGCACCAGGCTAGAAGCAGAGAGACTGTGAGTTCTAGCCCTGCCTTAGGCACAAAGGCAGCTGGGTGACCTTGGGCCAGTCACTCTCTCTCAGCCCTAGGAAGGAGGTAATGGCAAACCACTTCTGAAATCTTGCCAAGAAAACTACAGTCCAGGCAGTCACCAGAAGTCAACATTGACTCAAAAGCACAAATTCATACATACATATATACACACAGGCACAGAAGAAAATATGCCAATGGTTGCATTCTTCATCTTGCATTTATCTGAGGTTTATCTAATTCCCAACCCTCTCTATAATTAAAAACAAATGGGAGCACATTAAAAGAAAATAGGACCCATTTGCTAGATAATGATCATCAGCTTTCTTTGATATAAGTTGTTAGAGAAGAATTCAAAATGGAGAGCCATCAGCCTAAATTCATTTACATTTCTCTGATATGACTTTTCTGCATTAAGGTAACAATCATGCACATAGAGATACCTGACAGTCATGACAAGATTAGTTTTGAATGTAGTGATTCTGTGATTCTATTAATAGGGACATTTTCTAGAAATTAAAATGAGATGGGTTTTTTCTATTCTAGATAAATGTAGTCCAATTTAACTAAAATTATACTTAAATGGCATGGACAAGAGAATTATTAAATGTATTTGCCCTCACAACAAGTGGCTTAGGGACAGATTAATTAAACTTTAGGATACTAATTTAATAGATGTACTGCATTCTTACAGATTTTTAATTTTTTTTTCAAATCTACTGTTTTATAATATTTGATGTTTGTGGCAATTGTGTGGCATTCTAATTTGTATTTATCTGGTTTTTAAAATGCCCTCTTTTACTAATAGCAGAAAAACTAAAGCTACAATAATCAATTGTGTGCCCATTTACATGACACTAGACGTCACTGAACTAAATGTGAGCTCCATTTAAGGCATAGGTATTATGGCAAAGGACTGTGCTGTGTACAATTAAATCTTAAAGTTCAAAGTATCATATTCTGACCTTATTTTGGTGGTAATTCCATGTATCAGCTAGTGGCTCCAAATGAAGATGTATTTAAAACAAGAGGGCCCAGTTAGTATTGCTCATACTGGGATTCAGCTCAACATAAATGAAACAACACGCCCATAGGACTGCTTCTGATAAATCAGGACACCTTTCCTGATTTCTATTTCTATTGATTTCCAACTTTCTATTAACATTTAACTACTGTTTTGAGTCTTGAAGCATTTCTTTCACGACATGCCGTTCTTTAAACGGTCTGTGTTCTACTGGTGAAACACTTGTAATTTTCCACATTCGAAAAACTTTGTAAAGCACATTTACCTTAAAGTCTGCCTTGTAGCTAGATTCTTGCACAAAGTGATCCTCTGGAATAATGAACCCTTGTGTTGTCTTTGTAGGCCTGGATCGTTTTGTTGCAGACCATGGGCGATATTCATTTCTAAAATTAATTTGCAAAATGAAAGTTAGTAGACGCTGCTGTTTTGAAATGGAAAAGGCAAACTTAAACAGCTTTCTCATCATACACAGAAAGCTACAAATACATACACAATACATTTTTCAATTAATCTTCCTTGTTTACCTTCACAAAATGAAAATAGAATTAACAGGGATTATAGCTATAAGTACTTTGCAAATGCAATTTGAATGCATTATGTATAGGCTTCAGATTGAAATCAAGATTTGTCTATCTTCCTGATACTGTCAAACTTCCAGGCCATATTTGCTCCTTCGCAAAAGCATCACACTTGCAGGATATCTTGCTTAGAGCAAAGTTTTGCAGAGCAGTCCTATCTGGTATGCTGCTGTTCAGATACATTAGATTATAACTCTCATAATCTCATGCTATACCAGGCTGATAAGAGTTGTAGTTTCAAATCTAACGTATTTGGACAAAACTGAACTGGGAAAACTTTAGTAACAATGTATTTTTCTCTTCCTTATCTCCAACACTTTGTTACCTCATCCCCACCCATGACTGAGAGAGGATAGTTGTTGTTATCTATACCACTGTTTAAAGTAGTAATTTCCCCATAATTCCAATACCATCCAAAGATCCACAGACAGACCAACAGACAGAATATTTTAAATTTTGGCAACCATTTCCTTAGGCAGAATCAGCTGACTACAATGATCTAAACAGAGACAATGAAAGCAGGATACGGATCAGCCATAAGGAGCCAATCTCATGACACTGTGTAGCTTCTGCTGATTTAAGGATGAATGGAGAGCAACTCAGCAATGGGGAAAGGCTCACAAAACATGAAAGAGTTACAAGACTGAGCTGAAGGAATAGAAAATATCCTCCATAGGAATAGGCTTGCCTGAAAAGAAAATACAGGGAAAATCTGCTATTTGTCAGTACAACATGTTGAATGCAAAACTGAGTCTGTGCTCTTGCCATGAGTTCTGAGAAAAGAGATGAGCAATTAATTAATTTTGAGAATTAGGATGCAATCTTTAATTCTATAATCACTTTCCTATAAGTAAACCCCTTTTAACTCAGGATTGTACTACAAATGTCCCTTGACTAAATGGTTCCATTTCACTTTGAATAAATATTTGTACTTCAATTATATACTGTTGATTTATGGGCAATATTTAAGATCTGTTTGGAAGGAAAGTGTTGAAAGGGCTAAGGATGCTTAGGAGAGCACATACAGTAGTAGCTGTAAGAATACCATGTCTGAAGCCTGCCTGATTATCAGTGGTTGAACTCTGGAAATCAGATCCCATGAGATTATGGTAACTTGCATGGACATCCACAGTGGGGGCAAATGTTGAAATGTGCATTGTGACTGCACAATTCAAATTCTGCCCCCTTTGTACTTACACTGTAACTTCATATGGAAATATGTAAGATGTGGAGCTTATGTCCTGATCTCGTTATTCATGTTTCATCATTTTGATGAATTCTCAGCCCCTGATAACCTGGGCTATTCCATACATTATTACTTAGTAAGCACTTGTATGTAAGGAAGGATTGGTTGACGATTATATGCATATGAATGTTGTCCTGTATAGATATATTGGATGCCTAATGGACCTTTTCTTTCAAGTAAAGGCAACAATTCACTGCAATCAAAAAATGTCCCTGGCAACATCTTTTTAACTTGTGGTGACTATACAGACAGATCCATGTTTTCTTGATTATAGTATGGAAGTGGCATGTCATTGCCTCTATTCAGGATTTTTTTTTTCAATTTTGTCTTGCTTACAGCCTGAGCTCTTCTGGTAGTCTCAGGTCCAAATATTAACCAGGTGTAACCCTACTTAGTACTTTCACAACTAAGAATGGTTAGATGCTACACATGTATTAAAGAAGATGACCCAGCTATGAAACTCAATGGCTGTCCTCAACCCAATCATTTCTATATTAAGCCTAATATATTGTCCATGCTTACTATAAAACTAGTATGCTCAGGAGAGAGGATTCTGTGCATTGCTTCAAGCTTCCTAAGAAAAGCCAGGATATAAATATAGTAGACTTAATTAAATAATAGTTAAAATGTGAATTACATGTAACATGAAAGGCTAAATATAATGCCTGATCTACTGAAAGCAGATTTCACAGTGCCAGCTCTGTTACATACATACTGTATAAAGAAAGCAAAAAGGATGTACTGACTCTCCACCATGACAACAGAAATACTTGAGCTCTTGGAGAAAGGGCAGGACTTCAGCCTAAATAACAACACGCTCAATATATATTTGTGATGGAATGTCTAACACACCTGGGAACATGGAGGAGGGAGCACAACTGTTATGAAGGAAACAAGGCTATTGGGAAAAGATTCCTGAGTCGAGGGGACAGGGGAAACATGAGAAAGAAACTCAGGGTAACTCTGCCTTAATTCTGCTAGAGTTGAGATGGAGAATTGGAGAGAAAGCTTTGGCAGGCTTTCAAGATGGTTACATTACCAGAATCCTAGTGGTTCTTATTTCCTGAGTTTGCCTGCTTGAAAGACTTGACCATATTCAAGAAGGAGGTATACGGTGATACAAACATACATACCTACATACACCCACACACTCTGTATAATCTGTTCGGGCCTGAAGAGATGGAGCAATGCTGCTGCCTTCAGCTCAACCCTGCGGCTGGGGTGAAACTAGATCACAGACAATTCAAAGGGTTACCTGTAAGAAGTTGTCCTGGCGATGCCTGGAGGCGAGGAGGAAGGCCACACCTGTCTGGAGCCAACGTCCTTATTGCTCACCTCCTGCCTAGCCGCCGGCAGCACGTACACGCGAGACCCTGCCAGGATGTCACTGTGGGGAAAGGCGGCAGGGGCGCCCGCGGCGGGAGGCGCCCGCGTGGGTTCAGCTCTCCGACACTCCCCGAGCCAGGGCAGGGCGTCCCTCTTCTGCAGCGGCCACGCTCGGAAATCCTGCTGGTACTGAGTCTCTGCGGCGAAGGGCTCCTTCCGGTGGCTGCCCCCGCTTTTTTTCGACGGCCTCTTGACAACAACCAAGCTGTCCCGCAGAGAGGGGGCGGACGCGGATACCGGCAGGGCAGAGGCTGCCCGCGGAGGGGCCTGGGGTCGGCTGCTGGTGCTGCCCCCTGACGGGATCCGAGGCCGCTGAGAAGTGTCCCCACCGTCCGCTTCCGCCCCCTCTTCGATGTCGGAGTAATTGTGGATAGTGAGCGGCACGGCCAGATCCGACTTGTCCAGCTGGTTCCAGAAGCGCGCCAGGCAGCACACTCGGCTGATGCAGGGCCAAGCCATGGCGGCAGCACCGTGCAAGGATGCAATGATAGATACCGGGGCCAGGGGGTGGGGGTGCCTCAGCGGAGGAGGGGGAGTTCTGCAGCAAGCGAGGTGGCTTCCCCAGCTGAGATTTACTTCCAGCTCGCCCCGTGGCTTCTCAGTGTCAGCACTCCCCCCTCATACCACACTTTGGTCCATCAGTTTCTTTAGGAGGTTAGCAAACACGTGATGATAGCCCTGTCATTCATTCCCATCCCCACCCCCCTCCCCGGGTGACAGAAGGAGCTTAATGCAGCATCCGCGAGGGATAGAGATAATAGGGGAGGGGGGGCAAAGGGGTGACACATGGCGCCAGTCACCGAGTCTTTCCACCCTACCATCCTACCTCTTGTCCTCTCTCTCTAGATGGCATCCTACCGCACTCAACGCTAATCGCTGCAGCCAGCCAGCTCATCCTTATACATGCCTTCCATGCAGAGTCTAATGAAGAATTGATTATACATGCCTCCTGCAATCTAAAATAGGGAAGAGAAAAACTCAGATGTCAGATGATTAATCAGGAATGAATGGAAAAAAGGAAAATAAGCAAGTGGTAATGTTCACAAGAGAAGCTAGATATTGCAGGAATTATGCAGCACTCCTAACATCCTGAGGTCAGCATTCTTTTTCTTTCACCAGCAGTATTCAAGTAAAATATTTAATGTTAGCATTTCAAAACTGGTGAAACTGGCCTTTATGGGATTAACCTGCAGTATTTTGTACCAGTTGAAGTTTCTGAGTGACACAGAAGAGCAGCCCTATGCGGAGTACATTATAGAAATCAAGCCAGGGGTTAGTCAGTGCACCAGTTGTAAATTGTTATCAGCTGAAGCAGATTAAAAATGATTCTGGCCAAGGCATCTACTTGAGGGTTCTGAGGAGGTCAGAAACCAGAATAACTTTTTTTCTGGAAGTGTGTGATCCATTGTGGTCCTGGACATCATCACAAATATTGTTTCCCTGTAGCCTGGTTTCTATTGGATATGTGGAGAACATGCTAATAAAATGTTAGCTGGGAATTTTTGAGGGAAGCTCTTCCCTAGGACATGTACTAGTAGATGAATCATATCAGGATGAAATTAGTGGCCCCCATCATTTAAGATTTCCTAGATATATTGAGAACCCTTCGATAGGAAGACAACACTAGAGTTACACTGTTAAGGGTTTTACTACCAAATTTGGGGGCCAATAAATTACAAAAAGATATCATGAATGCATCCATTGAAGTAGAGTTGGCCTTTCATGCATTAATCAATGCTTTGAATACTATACAAAAAACAATGGAAGAAATTGGCCAGTTTAGTATGGATAACAGAATGGCTTTGGAGTAACTTGCTTCAGTATGTAAACTAGTGAATTCCTCCTGCTGTGTTTGGATTAATCAACACAAACACATAGAAACTGATATAGCAATAATTCATAAGCAGGCTGTTTTTAGAATCAATGCAGGGTACTCAAGTTACAGAAGGTAGCTTGGAGCGTACATTATTATTGTACATTCCCAGCTTTGCCACTACAGTATATGGAAATGGGTTAAAATATTTTAGTTTGGGGTCTATTAGTTGCCTTATTAGTACTGGCTCTCTATATCTACATTGCTTGTAGACTCTCCTGCTGTGGTAATTATTGTGTTATTTGTAACAACTATTGTCATAAATGGTGTGTACATTCCCCTGTAGTCATCCCCTGGGTAGCCCACATATCGTCATACCAAACCCCTGCCCCCTTGTGGCCCACCTCAAGAGGGGGGAAATAGGGGAATATGGTGGTATAATTTGATGTCTGCCACACATCAAATCACGTTAGAATATACTGTATGCACCTATTAATAGGTATAAATCTTTAGGTAGTTTAGAAGCAGCAGTGTATTTATATAACCTAGTACCTAATACTGTGACCCTGGACCAGCGTCAGTTAACATAAATCAGACAGTTGTTCTTCTAGGGAGGAGGAATGGAATGGTGTAACAAGAGATTGCAATGTAAACATTGCTGTTTATGGCACATGTCAATAATATCAGGAAGGATACTGCAAGCATGAAATATAACAAGGTGAATTCAATAGCTTATCAAAGCATTCTAGGGGAAGGATTAGCCATGTAATTGTATTAGTCCTTTTATCTTTCTGTTTCAGATGTAATCAACCAAACAGCGTTTGGGGTTGTTTTGCTCAGGACTCTCTCCTGTTGTCTGCTGGCAGGGAGCCCGTGATCACTGTAAGTGTATTCCAATAAAGCATACTTTGTTGCTTCTATCTTCAAATGCTTTGGTTTTCCTTTTAGGTGAGCATTTTCTCACAAAACCATCTTGACATACTGTTTCCAGGAAAGTGGGTGCCATACATATCTTGGGGAGGGTGCTATTCCAGAGGGCAAAGGCAGTGACAGAGAAGGCATGGTTCCGTGGTTCCACAATGTGACAGTGTTTGAGAGGATCTGGAGTGCATCCACTCTGCCTGAACATGCCAGGCAGCCAGAAATGGAGATAGGTGGTACGCAGATAACCAGGCACTATACCATAAAGGGCTTTATAAGTGACGACCAACACCTTGAATTGCACTCAGAAGCCAACTGGCAAGCAATGCAGTTCGCTTGGCTGTGACACAAGGGCATAATGAGAAGTGCCCATTACTGCTTGCACCACCTCATTTTGAAACAGCTGTAGTTTCTGGATGGTCTTCAAGGGCAGACCCATGTAGAGCACATTGCAATAGTCCAGTCATGAGGTGACCAGGGCATGAATGACTATCTGAAGGTCCTCCCAGTCGAGAAAAGAGTACAACTGGCACACAGGGTGAACCTGTGCAAAGGCCCTCCTGGCCACAGCTGCCACCTGCTCATTGAGCAGCAGCTACAAAGGGGTCACACAATCATAATGTTTGAGAAACCCTTCTTTATGTGTGTATTCATATCAAATACAGATTGCTAAAGAATGAAAAATGATCTCTAAAAGTGGCATTGGGATTGATAAGCTTTAAGAACTGTTGTCTTACCTTCATTTAAAAATGAATTAATTCATCAGACAACTGATCCAATTTTAATTCCGCTCTAAAATACCCAAAGAAAGGATACAGACTTACTCAGTGCAACAATAAGGTACACACCTTTGTTTCAATTATATCATTTTATTTACCAAGCATATTTATTTTCAGTGTGGGGTTAGAACTTAAAATCTTAGTAATTTGTATGTAGTTATGATTTAATCAATACACTAGCCTGTCTCCAACACTTATGCTCATTTCAATATAAATATATTCTGAAATGCAGTAGCCAAGAATCCACTTCATTTATTTGGCCTCCATGTCTTCACTGTATGCCATGCTTTCACCACTGGTTCTCTATTATTCCATATTAGTTTATTCCCATACATTACATACCACCTTGAAAGAAACAAACAAAAGAAACTTTTTTTCACAAGATACATCAGAGAGACAAGAATTGTTTATATGATAAAGGTAATCAAATTACATGACTGAAAATAATTCTTAACAGGAAAGTCAGACCCAAGAAATGGGCATTGTACAGGATCTTTTTAAAAACAAGAAAAATGCAGTGACATGTCACATTTATCATGATAACATAATATCACTACTTACATGCCAAACAGAACTCCTCCAAGGTGTGATGCATGGTCAAAAAACCTCCAACCCAAAATAAGTCCTACGCTGTCCAATGCAATAATAGCTTTTAAAGCCTAGAAATAAGTAAATGACTTATTGGTAAGGTGCAATAAACAGCAAAGCTACTGCAGTTATAAACAGATCAGAAACATTTATCCCATATTCATAAATTTACATTTGCTATGCAGTTAACAGTATAACGATGAAGCGTAAGGGTTATACTAAATTCTGATTTGAAGACACATCTCTTCTATGGGCTCAGGCTCTGTTGCTAATATGCAAACTAGAAATTTCATTATGTATAGCAGAAAGAGAGAAAGGGGAAGTCGGGTCATTTCAGCAGCTCTTCCAGAAGACTAGTTTACCTGGGTTCCTGGCCTACTCCAGGCCAATTAGTACCGGTAATTCCAAAAGGCTATAGCAGAAAGAGAAGTGGGACAAAGAGCAAACGAGAAAGACATGCTTCTCTTGTAGACTAGTGGAACATCTCTATATTACATAAAGTAGGTTTCTAGATCTCAAACCAAGCTTTTAATTATATATTTTAACACTTTTCATAATATACCTTTGGAATTTAGCATATTTAATACACAAATAATTCAAAAGATAAGTTTTGCCTTAAGAAATTCAATTTACAGTGTAAACAAATGCCACACTGCTCTGTACTGTCTGTTGTCTGGGCTTAAATAGAACTTTAAAATTATATCCAATTTTGAAATACAATAAAGCACAGAAAAGTGTTATAAGGTGCAGATAACAACAGATAAAAGAGGGTTTCCCATCAATTATTCAAAGCCACTTACATTTCCAGCAGTAAATGTGAACATTGGAAGAAATATTATAGCTAGCTTGGCTTCTGGAATCTTTGTACATACTGCTCCAAGGACAGCCATTATAGCACCTGACTAAAATCACATGAAAACAGGAGATAAATTAACATACTTAGCTTTAAAAGCTGGAGCTATTTTTTGTTCCAAAATGCAATTTCACAAAAATCCTTTGCCAATAAGCCAGGGAAAAGAAGCTAAAGGATTTTAGCTATATAGTAGAGACTCTGGATACTAACAGCTATTTTAAAATAATTTTGACTGTGGCATATTCCTTATGGATATCATTTTTTCTGCCTATGGATCAGGCTTTTTCCCTAGATATCCTTAGAAAGCTACAATAGAAAATCAGCTGTTTTATTGGAACCAGTCCAGCTAATTCAGAGGGACTAAATTCAAACAGAGAGCGAGTTTGGTGTTGTGGTTAAAGGCACAGGACTAGAAACTGGAAGACTGCGAGTTCTAGTTCTGCCTTAGGCACGAAGCCAGCAGGGTGACCTTGGACCAGTCACTCTCTCTCAGCCCTAGGAAGAAGAGAATGGCAAACGACTTCCAAAGTCTTGCCAAGAAAACTACACAGACTCATCCAGGCAGCAGACAGGAGTCAAGACTGATTTGAAGATATTTCCCCCCACCTCCTGCCCCCCAATCAGATAAATAATAGAAAGGACCAGGCAGATAACTGTAATCTTAAGCAAAATTAGTTACAATTGCAAATAAATTCAGGGTGATCAACTTTTAAATAAGACATTGCAACTGAAAGTAAATTATAAAGTAGCAGGGTCCATGTAGCCACTCTTCTTATTGCTGCAACATTAAACTATCACAAAAATTGAAGTGGCTGCAACATTCTTTTTATTAAGTAGCTGATCTAAGAAACTTAGAGGCAGACAAAATATTTAACCTGAAAATAATCCTAATTTTTGTTAGAATGCAGTTTATAGAAAAATCTCAACATTAGAATGTTATGCTAGTCTTTACTGTAGTTTTTTAAAAAGACATCTCAACTTCTGTTAAATCAAAATACAGTGGGTTCCAAAATAGTATCTAAAAATAATTTGCTTTACAGTTATTTAGTAGCACTTACAGCTCCAAGTGATGGTCCAAACTTCCCAGTGGCCATTTTACAGACATAACTGACGAATGTAGAAACAACTCCTAGAAAGATATTTTTTAAAATTTCTTAGAAACATAAATTCACTGAAGAGCATAGACATAAAAATATTTTTGCTTTACTATCCTAGCTATCATAGTTGTTTAACAAAACATGTGAGTTTCTTATATAAGGCTTTTCTATGGGTAAGTAAATAATTACTAGGTTCACACATTGTGATAAATTAAGTGGGATTGCCTGTTTTTGACTTAGTTTATTCTCTGAAGTCAGTCACTGCAATTTGCAGGCTACTGTTTTTGGCTTAGCGTATTACATAAGCAAAGCCAATGGTTGCTTCTTCAAAAAATGATGGGCTCAACACAATGTCTAAAACTTAAATTTGTTACTTTTTTATTTTAAATTGAATAGTAACAGAAAAAGAACAAAACATAAAGAAAATTATGATGCAAATACATTCTCAAAAAAAACAACGCATCAAAAGTGCTTTAAAAAAAGTGGGAAAAAAAGAAATAAAGTATAATATATCATTATAACAGTTACAATTTGATATACAGGTAGTCTCTGGGTTAAGAACACCCAGTTTACAGATGACCCATAGTTAAGAATGGAGCCTATTGTAGCAAAATTTGAGTTAAATACACAATGATTTGAGTTAAATACACAATGGTTCAAGTTTATTACACAATACTACTTATACAGTATTATACAATAATACTGTTCCAGCTTACATACAAATTTGACTTAAAGACAGACCTTAGGAACGGAACTCATTCTTAAACTGGGGACTACCTGTATACTTATCTAATGTAAGTATTATTCAAGTGCGTATATATTTCTAATACACTTATATAACTATCATTCTTTTTTAGCCTACTGTATTTTGGATAAACAAGTTCCATATTTCATTATTCTTGTCTATACAAAGTCTATGTCTATAGGCAATCTGTTCATAGGTGGCAAGTGTAATCAGGTTTTCAATCCATTGAGTAAATGGGGCCACACATTTATCTTTCAATGCTGCAATATTACTTTTTTGACCATAGTAAGGGCACCGAGAATCTATTTACATTGTCCAGTTGTCAAATTTCATGTAATAGATATGTAATTCAAGAAATTATGATCCTCTGAAAATTTTAACTTTTGTCACACAGTCATATTTATATAGTCCAAAACTTTCTCCCAAAACTTAGTAAGTATAGGACATTGTAGAAACATGTGCTTTACAGAAGCATTATCCTTATTACATCTCCAACAGAATGCTGTCTCAGTCCTTTTTTATATAAACAAAGTGGAGTCTAATAAATTCTAAATATTATTTTTTGTTGTATAAGTTGTAGTCTGAAGTCCATTGACACTCTTGCTATAGAAGTTAAGATGCTCTCCCACTTTCTAGACAATATGGGAACCTCTAATTCTTTATTCCACTCATTTTTTAATATCTGCATATCAAATTGATTTATTGATATCAAATACCTATAAAAACTAATAGTAGTTTTTTTAGTTTTAAAGGATTTAACAAGTTGTTCTAGTATCTCAGGCATCTCAAAAGCTGAAAATGCTGCTGGTCCAAATGATGACATTTATTACTTTAAATATTACTTCAGTGCCAAAACTCAAGTCAAAGGCATGTTCAAAAATATATGAACAATTTAAAAAGACACATCTAAAGCAGAGTGGGATTTGAGGTTTATTACCTGCAGAAAGGTATACTGCCATGAATTGCTCACGCCCCAGAAAAGAAACTATACTGGTTGAGAAGCTCCATAAAACGTACATGTTGGCCACCATATGCAGAAATGAGAAATGACTAAATGTAGATAGCAACATGGGAAAACATAAGACTCCTACATTAAAAAAGGGGGAAAAATCAGTGTTTTGATCATTTAAGCTTTTTATTTCTCTATATTTATAAGTTGAACTGTTAAGAAACTGGAAAAAAGAAAACAGACTTGCTATGAATCAGTTTTCAATATTAAGCTATACACATTTTTGAAAAGATTACATTTTGGAAGAGTACACCAACTCATGCAATTTATCTTACTAACCTGAAATTTAACTTAAGTAATTACCTGTAAATAATTTAAAGGTAAATTATTTCAGGAAATCTTCACTATCTTATATTGTCTACTTTAGAATGGTAACATAAAGCAAGAAAAAAAACTCCATTATATAAGATACTTATGATAATATCATGCGGTTAAATGATCTCATACTGTAAGCTGTTGACACAAAATGGAACCAGATTATTTCTGTGATTCATAAAGCCAAATATGATCCCACATTAAAAATCCAAGGCAGGGAGAATCTATACAATTTCACATGCATCATAATACACTCACGAGAAGCTGGGTTAGATGTGAAATATGTGACCATTATCCGACTCAAAGTAGGTACTCGCCATAAGAAGAATACAAATACATTTGCAGCAATAATTCCTGTGAATTTAATAAAAGAAAAATTTAGGGATAAAGAAGGAAAATGCTTCAATTTACAGTGTTTACGAGGCCACAAATAAGTTATTGCAAATAAAAGCAATCAGAAAATAGTTATTTTATATTATGCAGTAACTATGTAATTTGAAGAGTCTTTTAAAAAATGAAATCACCCTAAATCAGACTGTCATATTCCTTCTAACTCTCAACAGACAAGTATTTTTCATCCTTATTCATATACACGTTATTTATTTTACAGAACTACTTGAGTAAAGAGATCGTTCAAAGATCATTCAGAAAATACTAAGGAATTCCCATACATTCCTTTCATTTCTGATTGATGAACAGTGGGGTAATGGAAAGACTGCAGTGAAACTCTTATCTTGCCTTAGCACATGAATTCTATTCCCCTTCCTAAAATGCAGATCAGTTGCCTATTTCAATCATACCATATTTATCCAAAAGGAAGATGACCCTTCCCCAAAGAATAGACAGAAATGAAATATAAACAAAAATAAAAATCCCGTGCAACACCCAGCTTCTCCAATTTGTCATTTTAGGATTGCCAAATCTACTTAATCCTGTAGATTTCTGCTCACCTGCCCAATAAATCTGTACATGGGATACTCTTGTATACAGATATATACATATATGTTTATGCAGAAATCACACTTGGAAAAGGGGCAGAGGCAGAAAAATAAAAAGTGTACTGAATTAATAGCTAGTAATTAAAACATAACTGACTGAAAAATAGAAAACAGATTTACAAAATAGATTTTCACTATTCTCTTATACATAAAAAAATCTTTACACACACCTTCCTTCTCTCCAGAAGAAACAGAATGAAAAGATAGCAATAAGACAAGATGAATGGTAACTGCATTGAGAAGAAAACAAAACTGGATGGAGGGAGAAGCATTGACTAGGCATTACAAAGAGGGTTACATTTATTCAGCAAGCAACCCATGTGAAGTAATGACTAATGTTTTGGCTAATCTTCAAAAGTATCCAGATTTCTGCAGCCATTTGATCTCTCACCTTTTTGAACTGTTTTTTCTGTTCATGTAAAGGAAGAGAATGACGCAAGTCACAGGTAACTATCTGGGGGAAAGACATGTCTTCCTATGGATAAATATGATATATATTATTTTGTCACAGTTAATAAATCAAACGAATTCCTTGCAACATACTAATACACACAACTTTCTATGCAAGTCAAATAGCTACCATGAAAAAAAATGACACCTTGTGTAAAATAGCCCAAATCATAAAGTTTCTACAGTAAGAAAGAGGAATAGGCCAGTGTTATCAATTCTATAGATGGAATAATCTGAGTTTAACAAAATGTTATGTCCCTTAAAAACTGCCAATCTAATAGTTAGCTACTGTACCATTAGAACAGAGTAAATTACATGGAGGATCAAAATATATACTGGACATGACTACCTTAGGTCTATTAATTTGTAAGCATGGTATGAAAGCCATCCAGTAACATACTGTACCTGTTTGCCTCATTTCTCTTCCTGAGAATGTCTAATACTTGTAAGCTAACACAAACCTGACACAGCCCGTTGCCCGTTGCTAAGACTGTTCCACCACAGGTTAATCTGAAAGAGAATAAGCAAAGTTATCATTCTGATACTTCAGTATAACAGCCTTCCCCAATCTGATAACCACCTGATCAACTGGATTACAACAGACAGTGATTATAAGGAAGCTGATATTATGGGGAGTATTAGGCTGTAGTATATACAGTATTTCAAGACAGTTTAAATTTAATTAATTAATCTCCTTCATTATGTAAGTTTTTCAATATAAAGAAACATTTAAGAAATTAAGCTTTTGAACAAAATAAACTAATCAAACATTTTCCAAAAACTATCACAATGCACCTTTTTCATAAGTGTATAAAATAAACAAATCTACACCAATTCTTCCTCATTAATCATATGGCCATTTTTAAAAGAAATAACATTTGCTTGAAATAATCACCCTAAGTAAAATCCAACTTCTCATGTTCTGATACAATTATTAGTTCATTAACTACATTACTGTAATGGGATAGAAGAGAATCAAGAATCAACATTCAGAATTTGCTTCCTTACTTACCAACACACCATTCTCTTACCAAAATTTAAAAAGAAAAAGAACAAACCTTAGCTATATACTTCTAAAGATCTGTTGTAGGATATATATTACTTCTTGGATATTGATTGGCCCACATGAAGGGAAATGGGCCCCACAATTCAGCACCCAATTTTGATTATCTTATCTTATTAAAGGATGGAACATTCATCTCCATGAAGAATCTTTTGGAAATACTTTTGCTCAAGGAACATCTCACCAATTAATTTTGTGAGCTGAACTTTCTTCCTCAGCTCCACATGACACTACACACCTCAACTAGCAAAGTCCCCTAACTAAAGGAGAGGTACTGGGGGTGCCAGAAGGACTAAAATATGATGAAGTACCAATATAATGACCTACAGTACTATGCAAAAATTTTAGGCAGGTGTGAAAAATGCTGTAAAGTAAGAATGCTTTCAAAAATATATATTGTAATTGTTTATGTTTATCAATTTACAAAATGCAAAGTGAGCAAACAGAAGAGAAATCTAAATCAAATCAATATTTGGTGTGGCTACCCTTTGGCTTCAGTTCTTACACTTGCACATTTTGTACACTTGCACAAAGTCAGGGATCTTGTAGGATTAGAGTCAGGTGTATGATTAACCAATTATACCAGGCAAGTGCTAATGATCATCAATTTCATATGTAGGTTGAAACACAGCTATTAACTGAAACAGAAACAGTTGTGTAGGAGGCTTAAAACTGGATGAGAACAGCCAAACTCTGCTACTAAGGTGAGGTTGCGGAAGACAGCTTCATGTCACAGGTCATACACCATGGCAAGACTGAGCACAGCAACAAGACACAAGGTAGTTATACTGCATCAGCAAGGTCTCTCCCAGGCAAAAATTGCAAAGCAGACTGGGGTTTCAAGATGTGCTGTTCAAGCTCTTTTGAAGAAGCACAAAGAAACGGGCAACGCTGAGGACCGGAGACGCAGTGATAGGCCAAGGAAACTTAATGCAGCAGATGAAAGACACATCATGCTTACTTCCCTTCGACATCGGAAGGTCCAGCAGTGCCATCAGCACAGAACTGGTGGAAACCAGTGGGACCCAGGTACACCCATCTACTGTCTGGAGAAGGCTGGCCAGAAGTGGTCTTCATGGAAGAATTGCAGCCAAAAAGCCATACCTCCTAGGTGGAAACAAGGCTAAGCATCTCAACTATGCATGAAAACATAGGAACTGGGGTGCAGAAAAATGACAGCAGGTGCTCTGGACTGATGAATCAAAATTTGAACTATTTGGCTGTAGCAGGAGGCAGTTTGTTTGCCGAAGGGCTGGAGACTGGTACAATAATGAGTGTCTGCAGGCAACAGTGAAGCATGGTGGAGGTTCCTTGCACGTTTGGGGCTGCATTTCTGCAAACAGAGTTGGAGATTTGCTCAGGATCAGTGGTGTCCTCAATGCTGAGAAATACAGGCAGATACTTATCCATCATGCCATACCATCAGGGAGGAGTGTGATTGGCCCCAAATTTATTCTGCAGCAGGACAACAACCCCAAACATACAGCCAATGTCATTAAGAACTATCTTCAGCGTAAAGAACAAGAAGGAGTCCTGGAAGTGATGGTTTGGCCCCCACCGAGCCCTGATCTCAACATCATCGAGTCTGTCTGGGATTACATGAAGAGACATAAGGATTTGAGGCAGCCTACATCCACAGATCTGTGGTTAGTTCTCCGAGATGTTTGGAGCCACCTACCTGCCAAGTTCCTTCAAAAACTGTGTGCAAGTGTACCTAGAAGAATTTATGCTGTTTTAAAGGCAAAGGGTGGTCACACCAAATATTGATTTGATTTGGGTTTTTCTTCTGTTCGCTCACTTTGCATTTTGTAAACTGATAAACATAAACAATTACAATATATATTTTTGAAAGCATTCATACTTTACAGCATTTTTTCACACCTGCCTAAAACTTTTGCACGGTAGTGTATATAATTTATGTAATAATTCCTATAACAACTTTAAGATGAATTGTGTGTGTATGCACTTGCGCACGTGTGTGTGTGTATTCACAATGAATCATGGCTTGCAATGTAAGCATTTCTTTGTGAATATAGATGAGCTATCAAACAAGAAATACACCAACAGAAAATATGCAAAAAGAGGATAGCCAAATGGGGTATGAAAAAACAGTAGAGGAAATTTCTAGGTTGTCAGGCATAACAAAAGTCACCTTTCCCTGCTTCCTTCCTGCAGGCTTTTCTCTCAATCCACCTCATATTTATTTTTGTGATTTGTAGCTACAACAAAAATTTAATGGAGAACCTAGAACTAGTATAAAATAAAACCATATTATTTTACAAAAATATAATACTGCAGTCATATCTGATATTCTAATGAGTGGACCAGTTCTATCTCTTTAAAATATTAATTTTTCCATCACTCAATGCAAGCATGTTCATGAATATTAAGTCCCACAATTTAATCATTCATTTTCTTCCTCTTAATATTGAATACTTTATACTTACTTATATTTTCCCTCATGTTCACCCTTGAAATATGTTAAGCAACTTAACATTTCCTGGATATTATTGCACAAGAGGAAAAATAAAAAAAAACACCTGCAACAGTGATTGCATTCCTAATAACATTAACAGCAGTATTCTATTATAGCTTTTCCAAATCTGACTCCCTTCTGATATATTAGACTTCAGCTGTGACAATCCATAGCTATATTGGCTAGGGAATTATTTACCTTGATGAAATGTGTTGAACTGTGTAACGTAGAACATCTGTATCTTAATGAACTGGAAGAAAACAATTAAAATACAGAGCAAGTTGTTTGTACCTGCTTTCTGAAGCCGAGTCCTTTCTGTGGTTGTATTCTATCCAGCCAGTCTGCTTGAGCATTTTCAAAATAGTTTTGGAACTTGGCTCTGAGATGTTCGTACTGCCAAATAGCAGCTGTTCCAAAAGCACAGCCTGAAAACTAGAGAATGTTAGGAATATGTTTAATCAAAATCTCAGGCAAAATGTGATTTATTAAGATGGAGAGAATAGAAGATATACCAAGAATATTCCAATTAAGCCACAAAAGACTTCATATCTGATTGCATGGTAACATCTACAATCAGGGATTAAGAGATATACATTAACTCTGAATTCAAAGAATTGCCTGTGGGGTCTTTAGACAGAAAGTATAACCTGTATAGCATACAAGGATCTTGTGACTTTCACATTTAAACATTCTGAAAAAATGCACCTACATTGGTCATACTGCTGCAGTAGACTGTCTGCCAAAATGCTCTCTCTAAACAAGCATTATCTTATGTAGAAATTCTGCAGCATATCATTTGCTAGAGTTTTGTTAATACAAAACTATATTCTATAGTGACAGAAAATTTGTGAACCCTTTGTACTATCTGTAATCCTGCAGTACTGTGACCTACAATGCATTCAGAGCTTCATGTAAGTTTCATTAATAAATAAAGAAATCCTGGTTAAAAAATAACTCTCCAAATAGTGTATGTTCCATATCTTTATTGAATACACTGAGTCAATGCTCATTGGTTACGTAGGGAAAAATATGTGAAGCCCTAAAATAATCGTTTCTCTTAAGGGGTATGTTGAGGGAGATGTTCCAATGAATTAGGTATAAAAAACTCAGACACAATGGCTGCCAATGAAGATGTGTCATGCCATATGACAACAATCCTAAACACAAATGTAAACCTACAAAGAATGGAAGGAAAAGAAATTTCATATTTCAGAATGGCTGAGTCAAAGCCCTGACTTTAACCCAATTGAAGTGTTGTTACATGATCTGAACTGAGTAGTTCATCTACAAAACCTCAAAAATATCAATGAATTTGTGCACAATTTATCAATATAGTTCAGGAAAGGTTTGGTTGAAGTCACTGCTGCTAAAGGAGATACCACCAGTTACTAAATCTAAAGCTTCACATACTTCTTCCAACAAAGACAGTGATAAGTGGTTCAAGACACTAAAAAAATACATGACTCAGTACACAAGTTTTGTTTGTTTAACCATAAGCTTTTTACTTATTAGTAGAACTTGATGAAGCTCAGGTGACATTGTAGCTCACAGCATTACAGATATTTCTAAATGATTCACAAATGTTCATTCATCAGAACTGCTGCCAGTTACATGGAATTATGAACAATTAATTACCCCAACTGTAAAGAAGAAAGGTTTCAATAGCTTCTTCACTGAACGGGAAGATTCATGAAAATCCAGGTCTTGAACTGGAGGAGTCAAACCACTTTTGTGTAACTTAGTGCCAGTTCCAGAGCGGTAATCAGTCTTCTGTACTGGTCTTCTGAATCCATTTTTTGGTTGTGTAAACAGAATAGATCTGTTGAAAGAATACATTTTAATCACAAAACAGACATATTTGAAATGTTTCCAACTTGCAAGGAAATACTAGTTTCTGACGGTCAGATATAAAATCAAACTTTCATTTCTACTATAATTTTACTATGATCCAAAATCAGAATGCACATTCTAGATGTACAGGCACTGATTGTACAAGTAAGTTATCAGAATATTAAAAAAATCCCCTAACTGAATTTTGCACTACAGTACTCTATAACACTACCTTATTTTCCTTATTACCTAAATAATTATACATTATTTTTACTTATATTCTTTTCTACCCCAGTGGTCCAGTAATACAAACTGATATACACAGAATGGTTCTCAGTGAAATTTCATGCAGAAAGAATTAAAAATGAAGCTTATAAAAAAGTCACAGGAAGATTGTTCCACCCATCTGCTATTCAACATTTAGAATATTTTGATGCAAGGAAACACAAGGATGATTCATTGGTGAAAAAAATGTAACTTTTATGATAATTCTAGTCATACTACCTAGGCATCCCTAGCATTACTCCTTGGAAGAAATCTCCAGATACTAGAACAATTTTTCACTACTGTACTCACTTAGAACAAAAACAATTTCCTCTGGATGAGCAATTTACAAAACTTACTGTTTAAATACCCATTTGACAATATTATCTATGAATAGATGTTCATATAGGTAGCCAAATATTTAATTAAATGATTCAATAAAACAATATTCAACAAAACTTTAATAAATATGAGTAAATGCATTATTACTTTCCATGTTAATGAAAGATTAAGTGCAGCAATTTCTACATAAGAGAAACTGAGATCGCAAGGGTCATTCAAGTGGGATAACTGACAATTCCTTCCCATAAACTGCTATCTGGAGTTCATTCACTAGATCAGAATGTAATTTTTTGCAACTGAAATAACTGGTTTGTGTGTGTTCCTCTTTTCCCCTAGTCCCTTTTATATTGTAATAGATTTGAACCTGTTACGCTTTTTGATTTCTGTACATCTCTCTACATTATTTTAGATGCTAAATATCCATCACAATCATCATCTACTATTCCAATCAACAACAAACAGTGGAACAATCAGCTTTGGGAGTGTTTGAAGTCCTGTTTTATGCAGCTTAAGACTGCTATTCATGAGAAAAATCCAGACATTTTTGGAAAGGAAGGGAAAAAAACCTGATTGGTTAGAGTTTCTCTTTTTCGTATGCCTCATGAGTCTTTTCTCCCACATATATTTTTACACTGCTCACCTGGACTTAGAAGTCTGTAAGAGGAGAAAAATAGCTGGGAGAGAGTAGAGTCCTGAAGCACCCCACAAAGCATTGGCTCAGGCTCGACCTCTCCACCCCAAAGTACCAACACTGGCTGGAACCAGCCCCAGAAAAAGGGAAACCACCATGCCTCCCATGCCTAATCCCCTAAACCATGGAGACCATGACTGATGGTATCAAAAGTCACTGAGAGATCAAGCACAGCCAGGATGGATGAACAACCGCCATCCTGAGCCCACCAGAGGTCATTGACAAGTATGATCAATGCCATCTCAGTACTACAGCCAGGCCTGAATCTTGATTGAAAAGGTCCAGAAAGTTGCTTCTTCCAGGGCTCTCTGAAGCTGTAAACTAACCACCTTCTCAACAACTTTCCCTAAAAAAGAGAAGGTTGGAAACTGGATGAAAATTGTCCAGGGAAAGATATTGGACAGATAATGATGCAGATATTCTCTTTATGGAGTTATCCTACTGAAAGCTCATAACTGAAAATGTACTAACAGTAACTGCTAACATAAAAGTTTTCATACAGGACAGATCCTGAACATCTGGGATGAAAGATAGGGTATAAACAAATCCATCTTCAGTAGGGCCTATGGATTGGATCCTTCAACTTTTCTAGGATAAGCTAGTGCAGATCCCTCTATTGTTTCAGTGGAGAGATTCTTCTGTAAAAATGCAGCTAGCATCAAAAGAAAATGTTTCTTACTGGAAACATCCAAGGAGACACTGAAAATGACAGAGGATAAGCATATCAGTGATCTCCAATTTTCTGTCATCCTTAAAAAGGGCATGCAATTTCACAGCTGCCTGCTTCCAGTTCAGACTTTTATTCTGAAATTTTGCAGCTTTGCTTCCAGGAGTTCTTACAAGATAATGTTGCTTTTTTTTTTTTTTTAATTAACATGCCCCCAAAACATGTGAAACAGTCTGAGGAAGTTATTGGCTGAAACACACAGCACCTTACTATACCAATACAAGATTGTGCAGTACATGTGCGACTACTAATAGTTGTACAGAGCTCATATTCTTTGATACAATATTTGGATTAATGATACATCAAATGAAAATAAACACATATCAACACATATTAAATCTTTGTATGTGTAGCAGGGGCTTCCATACAGTATATCACAGCAGAAACCAAAGCTTCACACACTTTCAAACATCACATATTTAAATTTAAATATTCTTATGAATCATAATAATGGCATAACTTCGGATTGAGTTATGCTTGTTTTAAATATTAGCAGTCATCCACAACTGGAGAAAAACCAAAGACACTATATCCTTATGGAGAACAAAATATTACAAAAGCAAAGAGGCTCTGTTAGGCTGCCTATTACTATCACCGGTTCAAGGACTAAAATATCCCCACCCCAAATATGATTTGGGATTTGGACTTCTAAGGCGGGCCATTCCTTCCGCCTTCTTAGCATCCGTTCCCAGCGCTCTTAGCCGGGGGCAAAAAAGGACTTCCCTGTGTTTCTCCACGTACAGTCTTTATCACAATTAATCCTACTTTTCCCACTATTTCAATTTCCAAAAGAGCAGCCGTCCTATTTTTTGTGGGTACATTTCTTTTCTATACTGTTCATTATTGGACGACGCCGAAGTTCGCAAAAGTATTGCAACACCTCCCTCTATCCGCCTACGCTCCCTCAACGCCCTTTAATGGCTGCGTCCACACAACCACCTTACTCGTCATTAACTATGGTTTGTAAATTAATCAAATGCTTGGGCTCGCATGGCACGCGCTTAACACTAAACACCAGATTCACGTTAGACGGAAATGTGGTTGCGGAGGGCAGTACGAACGCTTAGCAATACTTTCCCCGCCCACGGTTAACTCTGTTCTTTACACGGACACACGTTATATCTTCCTACCTGTGGGCCCATGGTCCACCACCCCATAACTCTCGCTTCACCCAGACACGGGCATAGCACTTCAACCCCATTTTCTTCACCTTCCCGAAGTAACAGTTCCGGGTCAGCAGCCACGACCGCTCGCCATCTTGAAGCGGCTGCCCTTACGTATCTGAGGGCGTCATGTCGCCGAACGGAAGCAGGAAGGGCCTTTTGGCTTTTCCCGAGCGTGTGGCTGGGAAGGGAGGAGTATTGGTCCCGCCTCCACGCTGAACTGGCTGGTTCCCGGTGCCTCTTCAAAGAGCAAGGGCCTTGTCGCCGCCCTGCGTGCTCTGCTCCCTTCTTCCTTTTCGCCTGTAGGCGCCATTTTAAAACATTTCTGGTCATCCTTCCATTTTATCAACGTTGCTTCTGCGCATCTCAAAGCTGAATTGCAAACAGTAACTTTGTCCTTGTAAAAGGGGTGTTTGGGAGAGAGGAGAGTTTAACTAAAATGAAACATTCGTTCTTCCCTTATAGATAGTATAACATACGGAAAGAAGGAACTGAAAGTACGTGCATTAATGTTGTGGACAACAGCAATTAGAAGCAGAAATAAGAGCAGCTGCTACAAATAACAGTCATTGCTGGAAAGGAATTGCCACTAGCAGTCTGCTCTGAAGAGTTATTTACTGTGGCCAGCAGCACCCTGGAAACAGCCATGAAAAACACCCGAATTGGAATGGATTTCTGGAACAGAGTATTTCCAAGAGGGGGCATGCTTAAAATCTCTGTAGCATTTAATTTTGCCCATGTAGACACAGGTACTTAAGAATAGCTATGTGAGGGCACTTGAAGCAGGGCTTCTGAACTTAGGATTTCAGCATCTTTTTGAAGGGACACGGCATGCAAACTTAAGATCTTGGTAAGTGGATAGATGAAAATACAGTATCTTGATATTGTTTTTCCCAAAAAGTAAACATCGATCATAAGGTTCTAGAAATTAAGCTAACTGTGGACTCCTTGATGCTCTCTGAGCTTGGTGGTTTGTTTGCAGATGTTTCATTACCCAACTAGGTAACATGATCTGCGCAAGTGAGTGTGGGGTTTGCTCCCTGTTTATATACAGTAGCTTGCCCTGCCATTAAGCTAACTCTATAGCTAATCCTATGGACTAGAGCAAAATGGTCAAATTAAGTACATATAAAAGTACAAGTTCCTGTACATTCTGTGGCCCTATGGTTACATCTGGCCCCCAAACTTTTTATTTTTGGATAATGTAGTCCTCCTTAGAGCCCCAAAATTGTATTATACTTCATATATACACTATACTTCATTTAGGAAGTAATACTGTAATTAATCCTTCAGCTGAAAATTCATTAGCCAGGAAATATGGGGCAAAATTCTTAAATATTTTAGGGCTTTTCCCACTGCTGAATGAAGTGTCACCTAGGGGTGTATATAGAGCAAATCTCTCTGAGGGTCGTCCCCCCCCCCCCCCAGTGATGAAAGAGCTAAGGTACCAACCTCCCTCCCCAAGCTGTAGCAACTGGGGATGGTTAGGAGAAAGGAAAGAGAAGGGTGTCACAGCCACTTCTTCCCACTGCAGCAGCCTTGGGCCTGAGCCCTATGTGCAGTCCAGATATAGTATGCCTACTTTATCTCCCCTTGTTCTTTCACAAGGAAGGAGGAAGAGGAGAGTGAGAAAAAGACTGCAGCCAGCAGCAGTTGATGAGGAAATTGCCATGGCCTCTGAGCACACTGCTTCAAGTGCATGCATACTGTGGCTGATCAGGAATTGCAGTAGAGAACATGGTAGCAGCAGCAGCTATTCTGTCACACATTCCCTTCTTGCTTCCCTCTGGCTCTTCTGCTACAGTTCCTACCAGGGCCCTACATTTGAGCTACTGTATCTAGGCTGCAAAAATCTAAATAGCTACTAGATATGGCCACAAAATAATATAGAAAACTCTAGCTCTTTGCTGCCATTTAGTAGTCATCCAGATTTTTGCAGTCTACATCTGGTAGCCCTACCCTGCATGATCAGATTTATTGAAGGTTTGGGACAAGGAATGAATTGAAAGGGGTAGGTCAATGGGTCCCAAAATGGCTCTCCCCATCTCACAATATTAATACCACTTGTCCTGCGCACCTTTCCATGAGTTGAGAGAAAACTGTATAGCATTATCAGGCTGATAACTTATATATAACATGTCCTGCCAAACTGAAATTGTCTAGATGAGCTATAGTGATCTGAGAAGAAAATTTGAGAAGAGGCAACTTCCTATGCTATGTAACCATTTGGATTAAATTAGCCCATATATCTTTAGAATACCACATAATTTCTTATCGTGGAAAACATAGAAAAATCATAGAAATAGGAACAACTTTCCTTTTTGGAGATCATAAAATACTGGAGCTTTATTATGCAATTCCACATATGTTTATTCAGAAGTACAATGGAGTTCAGCAGTTTTTACTTGCAGGTATTTCCAGGATTGCAGCCCTCATTTGATCAATGAAGTCAATGAACTGGCTGGGAAGCCTTGATTTTTGGAACAAGGGATCTAAAGGTCTTAAAATATTACTAAACATTTACTTAAATTTGGCAAATTGACCCTCACAATTTGCTGATGTGGAGCAGGACTAGAAGGGCTACATAGGAAAAAACAGAAAGTAGATTTATCAAAGTAAATATATTAAATGATATTGGACACTTAAGTTTATATATTTCAAGTAATTTAGTTAAGTAATTTAAATATTATTTAGTTAATTGATTTTATAATAGAACTGAATCTTGTATGTTAATTGAATCAACATTTTATATGTGAGAATAACTTTTGAATAATGTTTTTCTTTTTGCATCTTAATATAAATATTAAATAACTAACATATTATTATTTGCTTGCTATCAACAGAACATCAACTATAGAAATCGGCTTCAGTTTTCACAATTTGAGAAGGAAACTGCTTCAAAAGTTACTTTTTTTATTGAAGAATGGCCTTGACAGCTTTTCAAATACCAGCATTGCTTCTTATTTTTCTGGGTTTTATATTTTTACTTGTTACTACTGTATCCAGCAACTGGAAAATATCTAGTACAGTCAATACTACAAACTGGAACTATGAAGGTCTGTGGATGAATTGTGAAGCTACTTCATTGGGTTCCTTTCAGTGCAACACATTGTACTCCCTGTTAAGTTTAGACAGTAAGTTGTGTTTTTCATATATAAATGATAGATTGCTATCTTGTTTTTAACAGCATGAAGTTGCAATATGGTTATTTAATATTATATGTTAACAAAGTACATGAAAGAATATTTATATTCTTTATATATATACCCTATAGAAATTAACTTTTCATAGATTAGAGTAAATTCTCTGATTTAATACTGGATTGACATTATCTATTACTGAAAACATTGGCAGTGTTGGAAACAACATATAGAAACAATATAGTCTGCCTTCATTTGATTCATGTCAGCACTGCCAATAGATAGAGAGTGGAATACACACTCTATAGCTTTCCTTTTCTTTAACGTTTGAACATGCCTGTGCACCAGTCTCCCTATACTTTGATACCTTTCCCATGTGCATGTTTCTGCTTTGCATATTTTATTGAATTCTTTAGTATGAGATGCTAGAAAAGGCATTAATCATTTCATCTCTAATAAACTCTAAAAGTCTCCAGAAGTTAAATTTCAAAGAATTTACATTTCTATAAACATTAAAATTGGAATACTTCATGGGAACCACTAGGGCTATTAAAAATATATATTTGCTTTACTATAGAAAAATAAGAAAAAATGAAAAAGGGGAGAGGGAAGAAAAAAAAATTAAAAATTCCCAAAGATATCACAATAAATATAGAAAAAAGATAATTTTTAAACTCTCTCTTGATCACACAGTGTAATATTGATCAGCCTTTCCATTATTTTGATAGAGGGCCAATTCATAAGCAGAGAATGAGTACGCATCAATCCATTATTATAAATCTGGTGTGAAGTTGTCTTTCTGTAATAGAAAAATAATCTTCAAATCATATGATTCTTCCCCAAATCCTATGAACAAACTTATGAATATTTGACCAGAATAAGACAACTGTTAGACAAGCTCATATTATATGTGTAAGTGTCCCCTCCATCATTTTACACTTGCAGCATAATGGAATTAAATATTCTCTGAAATATCTAATAAACATGAAAAAGTATTTTGCTAAATTAGTCTTAAGAAACTTATATAATAAATGTATAACGAATATTCATCTGGACGATAATCTTAGACAATTAATTAGACAATTTAAATTACTGTAGATTTGGAAAAATCCAAAACATGTTTCAGTGCTAATAATAATTCAGGAGTTTTAAATGCTAGTAATGCATCTGGGACAAATGTCGAAATCAAAAGACATTTTAATTGAATATATTGCCATTCTATACTTTTAGACAGTTCAAATTCCTTCTGCCATACTGTAGATAATTTAAAAGCTTGATTGGCAATAAGAAGGTGTAAAGTATAAATACTCCAATTAGCCCATAAATTCCAAAAGAAACTGTATCTGCAATTTTTCATGAAGTGTAAATTTACTATGAAAAGCAGCCCAAAATTATAATTCTGTCCCAACACTTTCCAAATATTTTTGCTCCACTTAATGCTAGAAATATGACTGAATTTTGAAAGCAGTGAAACTTACTTCCTAGTGAATATGTCTCAGATTGAACTGTAATACATAATTTAGAGCAGAGTCTGGCATTTCATAAGCATCAGCTCCAAGTATTTTTTTATTTGTTTATATTTAAATTTATATGGCCACCCATCTCAAATGCATGACTCTGGGCAGCTAACAGCAGTTAAACATATCATATAACAGCCTATAACAATAAAAAGAATACATAATTGGCAACCAAGATAAAACAAAGAAAAGGACAAATCAGCATAACCATTGCACAGGCTTTGTCATGCATCTGGATCCCCACACTTGGTGACAAACCATGTCTTTAAAGCCTTGCAAAAGGCCAGCAGGACCAGGGCCAATCTAATCTCTGGCGGGGGCAATGATGCTCCAAAGGGCAGGTGCCATGACAGAGAGGATTCTAGTCCTGCCAGATGACATTTCCTAATAGATGGGGCCCAGAACACACCTTTACTGCCAGAACTGTTGGGACTAGTAGACATAATTGGGGAGAGGCGGTCCCTCAAATAACCTGGTCCCATGCCATGAAGGGCTTTGTAGGTAACTACCAGCACGTTGAATTGAACCCAGAACATACTGGCAACCAATGCAGCTCGCAGACCAGAAGTTTATCATGCACTCATTGAGAAGCATAACTTCCTGCCCCACTGCATTCTGTATCAGCTGCAGCTTGAAAGGTTGATAATTTGCTCAAAGACCTTCTGGACATTTTTCAATATTGACTTAGAAAAATAAACGCCCTTTAGGCCAGACCTGCACAACATGCAGCCCACCAAGCAGCTTGTACATCCTGCCAGCATTTTTTGAAAACTCAATAAATCTGCTGCCACCAAACATCGCCCCTTCGAGGGAAGAGCTGCCACCACCCCAAAGACACACTGCCAAGCACCTCCAGGCCTGTAGAGGCTATAGGAAATGGCCTTGAAGGACAGGAGGAATTGCTGCTACCAAGGCAATGGTCAGATAAGCAGGGCTTGAGCCCATTCCAAGAAACTAATTTGAGAACATATCTCAGGCCCCTCCCTAGTTCACACAACAATAAAGTGAGGGAGGGGGGAAGCACATTCAGATTTGCAAGTTTCTGTTATCATAGCTGTTACAATAAAAGTACTGTAATTCTGACCTACATGGTATTGATTTCTTAGTCTGGTCTACCCTATAGAGCTGACAAGGCCTTACCAAACCGCCAGCTCCACCGTGCTGCTGTGCTGCTAACAGCCAAAGAGCTGACTGGCACACCAGCTATTCCTTTGTGGCCCACAATTATTTTTAATTTATCAATGTGGCCCTTTCCCCTCTGCAAGTTGTGCAAGCCTGTTTGAGCCTATTAATTCAATGGAAGACTATATATCTAGGATATTCAAGCAGCTGCTTGGAACTGTACATCATATCAGATTCAGTAGTACCACTGCTGGTATGGCTATATACTGTACCCAAGCAATGCTGTCAACTTCTTTCTCTTTTAGATTGACTGATCTGGCAGTAGCAAGATAGCAACACATTTGCAGTAGGAAGTAAGTGATGACTTTGGTCTGATTGATGACATATTAGGCTTACTATCATGCCTTGTAGAAGGCCTGAGTAGTCTCATTGGCCCCTGCTAGAGGAGGCAGTAACAGTGTAACCCTAAACCAGGCCAGAAGCTTGTTATTCAAAGGGGTAGACATTGGGGCCACTGTGCCAAAGGAGCCCTCAAATCTGCTGCAAGCTCTGAAATGTTGGTTCTTGGAACAGAACATTGTAATGCCAATAAAGGTTTGAATTGTGAACAGAACATAAATATTGTTTACAAAAGGTAGAGTGGAACAGTTACTGAGTGGGAGGCTCAGGCAATGAGCTTTAGCATGAAGACTCTGATGTCATAAATGTGCTGCTAGCTTCATCTGAAATGTTGGAAAATATTTTACTGATTTATAAAATGTAGCCAGCTATGAAATTTAATTGATATACTGTATGTACCTTCCACTTTATATTTTACTTCTACTGAAGAGCAGCTACCAAGGATAATAATAGGCATTTCATACTGTATCTACTTTTCCTTATTATTTTACGAAACAGTTTTTCAGTCACAAAAGTTGCCATATTTGAAACTCAAATGGTAGATCTGCCTTCCCCAACCTAGTGCCTCTCCTATGTTTCCAACTAAATTCCTCTCACCCCAGTGAAAAACAGAATGTGGACTTTGGCAGTTTTGTGAAGTATGTTCCAATATTTCATCCCTTCATACATTTTTATATTGATATCCTGCCATCATTTTTGCTGTATCTCTAGCTATTGCTATATATTTGTTGCTGTGTCATCCTCTTAGAATCTGATAAATTGTTAGCACATCCAGGAATTGTCCTTGCTTTTTCTGCAAAGAAAGCAAGCACAGTTTCTGTGGTTGCTGATTGTTTATCTAAGCACATTCCTTTTCATTTTTTTCCCAGAGAACCTGGTGACTCTATAATTAAATTTCAGCATCTGAACCCTTACAATAAATTAAAAAAAGTGATCCCAGCACAAATGAACAGTTTGAATAGATTATTTGTATCCTTAACCACATTCTAATTATGTCTTAATCATAGAGACTTTGTCTCATGCTCTTATCCCTTGCACTATGTTTAAATAAACACATTAATCATGTGCTGTCAAGCTATTCTTTTTGCCCTGAGATTAGAGCATAGATGCACAAGAATCCATAATCTTAACAAATCCATAATTGTAAAGTCAGTTAATGCTTTAATTGAGAGATACTAGGGTCATGATTTATTTTATAGTCAGCTGCTGATTGGGGTACACTCACTCAAGTGAACCATATTGTTGCCAAGAAAACAACATAGAGGTGTCCATGTAGTCACCAGCTCTTGCAGGAAAATTAACTTTTAATGGGTTAAAAGTGAAGAAAACTATGAAGCATGCCTCTGAGATTCAGACTCGTAAGAAAGGCAATGAGCATGCTCAAGAGCATAAAAATAAAAGTGGCATTATTTAGAGATAACTTATTTTAACTGCAAGAATATGGGCACTCTCTATAGCAGCAAAGAGAGCTTTTGTATCTATTTGTTGCCATTTAGCGGTTATCCAGATTTGTAGCCCAGATATAATAGTCCTAGCATTCTTACTTCGTACGCTGAAGATCTACAATGAGGTGTATCAAGTATAACATATATGCCACATACAAAAAGGGAGTTGCAAAAGCAAAGAGTTAGAGGGGGGTTTTGTATGTCCAATCTTCTTCTCAGTACAGGAAATCCAGGCCTAGAACAATCCCAAGAAATGGCTGGCTGGTCTGTGCTAAAATCATTTTATCCAGCGGTTAATATTATCATAACAAGATCCTGAAGACAGCACAATTGTCTGTGACAACTTTAAATAGGAATATGTTTTCACTAGATGTACTCATTATTGTTGAGAAAGTAATGTTTTATTTTATTTCACCAAAATATTATATTCAGTTTGCTAACATATCTTCTTTCAGAATCACTTTGGTATGATTATTACTGGATAAATCAAAATTATAGTTTACAACTATTCAGAATCAGCTTCAGCCATGTATGTAGGTAAGATTTGTAATAATCAGGTGTAACAACCTTCTTCATATAATAGCCCCGCTTCATATAATAGCCCCACTTATCACAAGACTGAAATTTTGAGGGAGAGCAAGTAAGACATGTCCCATATGTAGCAGAAAAACACAAAGACATAACAAATGAGCAATAAAGATTCTGAGATACTTGAAGCTGGAGTACAGTATAATGTTAACACAGAAGGCCAGCAAAAATGTTAGACTAGAAGTATAATTTCTACAACCAGAAAAGTAAATTGTGCCGCCACTTGATTCAACACAATAAAGTTCCACTCTAATATTTAATTCAATTTTGAGTTCTAAATTTTAGGTATGTTAGCTGGAAAGGATTTAAGAGGAAGTTGCCATAAACCTATCAGATCATTAACCTATCTATCTTAGTACTGTGTGGACCAGGGGGTTGCACGTTTTATAAGAGAAATAAGGTACCACATACGAGTCTTGCAAAATATGTCACAGGTCACATGTGGGATGCGATCAATTAAAAAAATGGGTATATCCTCAATAAAAATCATGTTTGTTCACAAACCCCACCCAGACAAACCAGCTCTGTCCCATCTTAGCTTTAAAACCACTAAGCTTCCTTTTAACTTAGGATACATCTTTTTGCCATAGTTCTCACAAACTTCAGAAAGCTATGAGAAATTGCTTCATATGAATGTTCTCACTATAGCAGACCCTGAAACACTGAGCACAGCAGATAACCTTGCTGCCCCATGGGGGAAAGCCAAAATCAGCATTCCTCAAGCAAAACATCCCCACATTGTTCCTGGGGCTTTGTGATTTTTTGGGGGAGGGGAGTGGCAGGTGTCAGCTTTTCCTTAAAAGACTGGCAGTTGCTGCAAAAGAGAGAAAGAGAAAGAGAGCGCTTCAAAAGATGCCCTCCACTCTTTTTGCATGCTTGGTGAAGGAATTATGTATATTCTGTGGTATCCTGAAGGAGGGAGATAGTCAGGACAGGTGATATTTCCTTCCAGTGGGGTGCTGCTTGCCTCACTGCAATTTCACACTTCCACAGTTCTTCCTGAGCAGTGCAAAGACCCTTAGGGAAGTGCCCTTGCTCCAAAGCTATGGCTGCTGAAATCAGGTGTGAACTTCCACTAAAAGCCTTGAAAAGCTGCTTCTGACTGTGGAGATCCATGTAATTTCCACATTGACTAACATCAACATCCTTGTGTTTGAGATTAATATTTCCTGAACTACCTGTCATGGCAGAGTTTGAATGAGGAAATTTCTGCATTCACAGCATGTGCCGTACCACTGACATAAGATCTTTCTCCCCAAACAGTATAGATGGAGACTACTAGAACAACCATTTAAAGATACATTCTATCACAGAAGAGTGTGTGGATAATACAGTATGATCTCATCGAGTCTCTTCTAATTCTAATGTCCAATCAATATAACTGATTCTTTTTCTGAAATAAATGTTTTTCAATTTTTATACAAATTGCATTACAGGAGACATTCAACATGCGTCCAGATGGAAGGACATTAGTTTTTTTTATCTTGGTTTAATTGGTGTTCGTCCATTACAGGATTTTAATACTGTTTGCATAACCTGTTTCTGTGAAAGGGTAAGAGGATACAAAAGAGAAAAAAGACGGAAGGGGGCAGGTTGCTCCATCCCATAATTCTTACCATTACTAAAATCTTTTTCTAAACTGGAGGACTTACTAAAATAGCAGTTAAGGACTGGCAGACCCTTAGAAGCTTAATAAACATATAATAGCAGGGCTCATCCAGGGTCCAAATCTAATTTAGAAATGTTGCATTAATATTGTCAAATTAGGTTTTTTACCTGGGCTGTGCTCTAAAGTTCATCTTGATCATTTTAATGGTTCCTTTTAGAATCTAGTTTTCTTGAATTGTAATTGATTAAATCCAGAAGCAGTTCTGAAAAGATAAAATAGCAACCTATATTTATTCTGTTCCACCTATGCATGCCAATAGGATTAATAATTTAGTTATGTTTCAACATTTCTGATGATAGGTTGTTTTTTTTTCCCCCTATCCGTTCAGTTGTGTCCAATTCTTGGAGATTGCCTGGACAAGTCCCTGCAGTTTTCCTGGCAAGGTTTTTCAGAAGTGGTTTGCCATTGCCTCCTTCCTAGGGCTGAGAGAAAGTGACTGACCCAAGGTCACCCAGCTAGCTTTGTGCCTAAAGCGGGACTGGAACTCACAGTCTCCCAGCTTCTAGCCTGATGCCTTAACCACTACACCAAACTGGCTCTCATAATTTTAATTATGTTTCAACATTTATGGTGATAGGTTGTAATATATTGTAATTATTATACTGCGGATGTTTAATGATTACTGTAAGTTTGTAATTATTCCTGTACACCAATAAAAGTTGCATGATTGTGTTGGTTTGGAACAAGATCTGCCACTTGAGGCAGCTGTCTCATTCTGCCAATTGCTAGTACCATTTCGGTTACAGCATTACTGCAGGAGTGTGATGGTTTGGAATGACTGATGCATATGTGTGAAACTCCCCCCCCCCCAATTTTTACAATAAACCTAATAATTAACATTTGTTCTTTAGTAATTGCATTGCAGTTAGCAGCTTTCCTTTAGAACACTCCCCCAGGTATTAAAAGCAATGTACTACAAATCTTATCATTGAGATTACTGACCAAAGAGCAAAGGTAGCTTCATTTTGGAGGACAAATGGAGTAAGAAACAACAAGGACCCTTTAATGGGAAACATTAATTTCTCATGTTTCACCTTAAACATGAAATAGATGCATATATTTTTAATATTTTCAACTATGTCTCTTGTTCTGGAACTTACTGGTTTTATATTCACTTTGGGTGGATGGGTCATTGTTGGAACAACTCTATCAAATAGTTACTGGAAAGTCTCCACTGTTTTGGGGAATGTCATCACAACCTCAACCTTGTATGAAAACCTATGGCACAGCTGTGCAGAAGAAAGTACTGGAATCTCCAACTGCAAAGCATTTAATAGTCTTCTGGCACTTCCTGGTATGTCTTTCTTTGATGCACATGTTTACATATTTATTCAGTGAAATAATTTGCTGGATTGAAAAAAAATCTACATTTGGTATCTATATATTATGTTATGAATACGTAATAATATGAATGGTTCCTCACTCCAAAGAGGTTGCCATGTGCTGAAGGCAGATTGCTTGATTTACCTTCAGATTCTTGACATTTCATAGCTTTTTTCTCTGTGTCAGAAATTAAAATTTTTATGCTAAGAGAGAGAGAGTATAAAACTTTCTCATGCTTGAAATAAAAGGGGGAAAAAAGCAACAAGTTTATGATGGTTGGTATTGATTTGTGATGAGGGTATAGCTTTGTATAACAAAAGAGCATTCTGCCTGTAAAGACTAATCTTGTGTCCATGAAACGGAAGAGTTATCTGATTTGTTAGTGATGCCATAATCTTCACTAATGCTTCATTAAAAGCACATAATGGATTATTTCATATTTACAAATCGGCTGTTTACATACATTTACTGAGATTTGTAGCAAATATTGGTTTGGTAATTTGTAATGTTGTTTACTTCTCACCTTTCCAAATGGTTCTTCAGAAGCAATGCTATAGGGAGTAATTTCTTTTGAATGAGAGAGCCTTAAGAATTTGCACTGTCCTTATAATCTTTATTTTTTCCATCTTTTATTGGAAGGAAGTAGATTCTTACGCCTTGTAGAAAAATTGCTGAGCCTGCATCAGATTCTTCAAATCAACTACATGTATCCATGCAGCTTTCTGGGATGCTTTTACGTCAACCAATCACTCTGTGCATGATTAAAGTGGGGTTTTTTTCCTGCTAGCCCTTTGCAACAAAAAGTTCAGTTTTATCCATATTTTCAAGACATATTATGAGTTTTGCTATTTCAGACCAAAGGCTTGCCTAAGACCAAGCCTAGAAAAACAAATTAAGCCCGATAGCATCCTCTTATACGTGCACCATAATAATTGGGAATGTATTGTTTCTGACTATATATGCAATGGAAAATGATTCCTCTAACTAAAATTTTAAACATGCCTTAGAACATGCCCCATCTTGGCTCCTTCTAGATGTACAGGGATTGCACTTCTCAAAATTACCTCCTGTCATGGACTGACATGGTTGAGTGAATGGAGGTGTAATGACCCTGTGATTTCTTCTGTTGAATTTAGGACACAACTATTTTGGAATGATCTAAAGCAGGATGATAAACCTATACATTCAAGGTCTCATGTAGTCCTCCAGCTCCAGAGCCATCTCCAAAATTCAGCAGTGTAATTGCTGGGAAACAGGTGTCATTTTCCACCTATTTGAGGTGCAAAACAAAAATTTTAGTGTAACCCGTAAAATAACTTTACACCTTTGCCTTTGAAAAAGCAAAGAAAAATACCAAAGCTGTCTATTCTCCCTCCAAATTGAGGAAAGAGGCAGCGTATCCTCCCACTCATGTGACTGACTTGATCACGCTCATTTTATATTGTCATCCCATGCATTGAGTCCTTTGCATCTAGTCAAAGTGTTAAGTATGGCTGTCATGTAGGATGTTAAACAAACTGATCCAATTACATACAAGTTTCAAAGCATTATTTTACAATGCTGTTAAAGGGCTATAGTGACATAGTGGATATATATGATTGATGCAAATATGTGTGTTGCATGTCCTACCTAACAAGGTAGGCTAAGATTAAGTTGTAATTCTTGGTGAGCTCTAGATTTGCAAGTATTAGACTTCATCCAAGTGAAAGTGCAAATAGGCAAAACAGTCCAGATCAATTTTGGATGCATTTTAAACTGGTTTGAAAGAGATTGGGAGAAGAAAGATTGGTTATTTGTAATGCCTCTATGATGGGAGTTGTTGAAGCTTGAACTGGGATTTTTTCTATTATTCCGCTGGGCCTAATTTTCTAATCTCTGTCCCTCCATTAAGCCTTGTAAAACTGGGGCAACACAAGTATTCACCAAGTAATATTTTATGCTGATTTTTAGTCCTTTCTGTATAACTCAAGCACAAGACAAAATAACAGATTATTCTTTACTTATTTACTAAGCTGTGTGAAGCCTCAAAAAGAGTCTTTGATCAAGGCACTGAAAAAAATGCCTCTCTAAGGCTGCTCACTGAAGTTGCAGGATGGCAGAACCATGTTGAAGTACAGTAGTCACTTAGAGGACTTTCAGCTGTCTTCTGCATGTGGGTGAGCAAGCATAGAAGATTTTTCCACCAGCATTTCTAGAAAAGCAAAGTGACTTTGCATAGATCTTCTTTACATTTTTTGTAACTTACACTAATCACATTGTATCAGAAGTGGATGAAAAAAACCACATTTTATCAGAAGGACATGGGAAAAAGGCAGCTATTCATATGCTGCTAACGTTCCACCTCAGAAAGGCCACTGATTTAAGTCAGAGTCAATAATGATAAACTATGATAGCTAACCTATGTATCTCCTAAAGCAGCTCTCTCCAAGTAACCCCACTGATTCCCCCCCCCCAAGAATTAGAATACAACTTCCAGAATTTATAGGCAGTGTGATTTTTTTTACACCAGGAAGGGCATTTGCTTAGTGCTCATGAGAAAAACTTATTATTCTATCTACATATATTTTTCCTTTTTGCTTCTGAAACTTGGCAAAACTTCCAGAAAATAATTGCAGGTTCATCCAATAAGTACTTTTATTCTCAGGTTGCTCCAACAGCTAAGTACTATCCTTCAAATTTGCCCATAGCCAAGCTATCTATTCCTCTCAGTTTTTCTCATTTGTTTTCTATGTAACAAAAGAGTTATGTATGCATAATGCATTGTCATATTTATATTTAGACCCTTACAAATGTGGTTGGTTAGTTGGTGTATATAAAAAGTGATATATACATGGGAGAATATATACATGGGGAAAAAAGCAAATGTTTAACTCAATAAGCAAAACACCAAACAAAATCACAGAATTTACAGAATTTTCTGGGGAGATATTCATTTAGGCTTATCCCCCACCCCCTGCAAAAAGCACAATTAGTTTATTATTATTATGGTCGCACAGTCAGACAGATGTTTAGACTGGATTTGGTAGATTGATTTGGTAGATTGATCCATCTATAAAGTCCTTCCCAAGGACCTGGAATAGGCAGATGTTTGATGGTGTTAAAGGTATCATTGCAGGATATAAACTGTTCCAAGTAAAACTGCCTTTTGCAGTTCACTGATGATGGTTTTGTCAATGCTGATGGTGTTCAAGTGGTGCTGCAGACATTTTGGGATTGCAGTTAAGGTGCCTATAGCTGTTGGTACTATCCTTGCTTTCTTTTGCCATAGTCGTTCTACTTCTATTTGCAGGTCTTTATATTTTGTGATTTTCTCCAGTTCTTTCTCTTCTCTTCTGCTGTCTCCTGGTATTGCAATGTCCACTATCCAGACATTTTTGTCTTTCTTATCAACAATTGTTAAGTCTGGGGTGTTGTGTGGCAGGTGTTTGTCGTTTGAATTCTAAAGTCCCAGAGCACTTTAGCTTCTTCATTTTCTGTTACTTTGTTTTGTGGTTCCACCAGTTCTTGCTTGCATACAAATAGTATTTCTTGCAGATATTCCAATGCACCATTGTTGCTACTTTGTCATGCAGTTGTTTGTAATCACTCTGTGCAAACCTCTTGCAGCAGTTAACTAGATGGTCCACTGTTTCTTCAGCTTCTTTGCAAAGGTGGCATTTGCTATCTGTTGCTGTCTTCTCAATTTTGGCTTGATATGTTGCTGCTGCTGCTGCTGCTGCTGCTGCTGAAAAAATACATAGAAAGTGCTTTAACAAAAAAGTGAAAGAAATACAACAAAGGAAAAATGTCAGTATGACATAACAATAAACAAGTATAATTCTATATATACTTATCTAATACAAATATTCTTCAAGTAATGTATATCTTTCTAATACATTTATATGACTATCATTTTTTTTAACCTACTGTTATTTGTCTAAATGTGTCCTATATTTCATTTTATTTGACCATATAAAGTCTACATCTATAGGCAATCTGCTTGTAAGTAGCAGGTGCAATCAGGTCTTCAGTCCATTGAAAAATGGGGCCATACATTTATCTAGTCTTTTGGCCACAGTAAGGGGACAAAGTTGTCCAGTTGTCAAGTTCCATGTACTAGCTATATAGTTCAAAAGAACATTACTCTCTGAAAATTTTAGCTTTGTTGCAGTCATATAGTTCTCTACTTTCTCCCAAAACTTGGTAAGTATAGGACATTGTAGAAACTTATGTTTTAAAGAAGCATTATCCTTATTACATCTCCAAAAAATGGTGTTTTTGACAATCCTTTTTTTATACAAATATAATGGAGTCCAATAAATTCTAAATATTATTTTTTGTTGTATAAGTCGTAGTTTGAAGTCCATTGACATTCTTGCTATGGAAGTTAAGATGCTCTCCCATTGTCTAGGCAATATGGGAACCTCTAATTTTTTATTCCACTCATTTCTTAGCATCTGCATATCAAATTGATTTATTGATACCAAATATCTATAAAAAGTAATAGGTTTGTGTATTCAAAGTCTCATCCAATGGATTGTTTCTCATCTCAATCTCTTTATTTTTTAATTTCTTCTAAAATCAATTGCATCTTCTCTTGTTTCTTTCTCTTCAACTGGGCATTATATTGAATGAAATAACCTCTCATATAAGCCTTGCTAGCATCCCAGACAGTCTGTGTATTGGTGCCTTTATTCATATTCAATTGAAAAAACTCTCTCATCTTTTTTTTTACAAGTATCTACTATTTCATTTTTCTGTAAAATTGTCTCATTTAGTCTCCATCGAAATGTACTCTTTTTTCCTTTAATAGTCAACTTAACAAGATTATGATCTGAAAAAGTCTTAGGTAATATTCTGTGTCAATGTTAATGATACAGGAATTAGAAACTCAATTGAAATTTACAAAACAGAAATATTTTGAATCTGCGAATAAACCAGGTAGATGGTTAGCTTATAAACTGAGTAAACAAAGACAGAAAAGATTAATCTCTAAAATACAACATGAGGGGAAGACTTTAATGGATAATGCAGGCATTCAAGAGGCCTTTTTCTGTTATTATTCATCATTATATAAAAAACAAGATGTTCATTTAGATGATATTGATAAATATTTGTTTAAACAAAAATTACCTATTCTCACTGATCAACAGAGAAAATTACTTAATGATCCCATCACATTAGAGGAAATGTCAACTGCCTTTAAGAAAATTAACTGTGGAAAAGCCCCTGGCCCAGATGGTTTATCAGCGGCTTATTATAAATATTTTGAGGAAGAGCTTTGTCTTCCTTTACAAATGACTATGAATTCAATTTTGGATACAGGTGTAATGCCAGAAACTTGGAAAGAAGCTCATATTACTTTGATTCCAAAAGATCAACAGGATTTGACTTTGACAAAGAATTATAGACCAATATCTCTATTGAATAATGATTATAAGATATTTACAACAATTTTAGCAGAAAGAATGAAGAATATTCTTGCAAAATTTATCCACCAGGATCAAGCAGGATTCTTACCAAAAAGACAAATTAGAGATAATATTCGAAATGTCTTGGATATATTAGAATACCTGGAACAACATTATGAAAAACAAGCAGCTTTGATATTTTTGGATGCTGAAAAAGCCTTTGACAATTTAAATTGGCCTTTTATGTTTAAAGTTTTGGACTCTATGAAATTTGGGGAAATTTTTGTTAAATGGATTAAATCAATATATACACCACAAACCGCAAAAATAATTATCAACAGAGACTTTACTAAACCATGTGAAATTCAAAAAGGTACGAGACAAGGATATTCCTTGTCTCCATTATTATTTATATTGGTTTTAGAAGTATTACTTAGATATATTAGACAAGATGACAACATTTTGGAATAAGAGTTAAAAAAGAAGAATATAAGTTAAGAGCCTTTGCTGATGACCTAGTCATTACTTTAGAAAACCCACTGGAGGGGGCCGAATCGTTAATGCAAAAATTGAGAGACTTTGGGTCGCTAGCAGGGTTCAAAGTAAATATACAAAAAACAATGGTTTTAACTAAAAATATGGATTTTCACCAACAGAAGAAATTGAATGAATTAACTGGATTTACAATAGAGAAAAAAATAAAATATTTGGGAGTATATTTGACATCTAAGAATGTTGGTTTATTTCAGAATAATTATGTTCCACTCTGGACAGATATTAAAAAAGATTTAGACCAATGGGAAAAGTTACAATTGTTGTTATTAGGAAGAATATCAGTGATTAAAATGAATATTTTGCCGCGAATCTTATATCTTTTCCAGACAATTCCAGTATTGACTTCAGAAGCACCCTTTAAACAATGGCAACGCAATATTTCTAAGTTTATATGGCAAGGGAAAAAACCAAGAATAAAATATAAAGTTTTGCAAGATGTGAAAGAAAGAGGTGGTTTGGGTCTTCCCGATTTGAAATTGTACTATGTAGCTTGCTGTTTAGTATGGCTTAAAGAATGGATTACCTTGAGAAATGAAAAACTATTAAACTTGGAAGGTTATAATTTGAGATTTGGATGGCATGGATATTTGTGGTATGATAAAGTCAAAGTTAATGTGGACTTTAAAAACTACTATATTAGAAGATCTTTATTAAAAGTTTGCTAAATGTAGACCACTTGTATGCCCTAAGATGCCGATGTGGACCTCTATACAAGAAGCATTTTATAGAACTGAAACGAGATAAAAATAAATGGATGAGATATAAAGACTTATTAGAAAAAGAACAAGGAGAATATAAAATCAAATCAAAAGAGCAATTGGTTTTAGAAGGACATACTTTTCAATTGCTTTCTTATATGCAATATAAAGAAAAATTCAAAATTGATAAAAAAGGATTTGGATTTGAACAGAATAAATCGGAATTTGAAATTCAACTATGTGAAACAGATGAGCACTTAATAGCAAAAATGTATAAATTATTGTTGAGAGAAGAAATGGTTGAAGAACAAGTTAAAGAATGCATGATTAAATGGGCAAAAAATATTGGACATAATATACATATGCAGCAATGGGAAAATATGTGGTCTAAAGGACTAAAATTTACTTTATGTTATAATTTGAAAGAAAACTTTTATAAAATGTTGTATCGATGGTATATGACACCCCAAAGATGATCAAAGATGTACGGGACAATTTCCAACGTTTGTTGGAAATGTAACCAACAAGAAGGGTCATTTTACTATATGTGGTGGACATGTAAAATTGCAAAGAAATTTTGGACTCAAATACAAGCTTTGATGCAGAGCATGCTACAGATACAGGTTCCATTTAAACCAGAAATATTCCTGTTGGGGATAATGGACTTTCAAATTGGAAAGCATCTTATCAGAATTACTCAATATACGATTACCGCAGCAAGACTTTTGTATGCACAATTTTGGAAAACCCAGACACTACCAACAAATCAAGAATGGTTTCTAAAACTGATGGGAATGGCAGAAAATGATAAACTGACTTGTTTATTAAAAGAAAAATCAAATAATTATTACCTTAAGGAATGGAAACCATTGATGGACTATTTGCAAAATGCAGGCGGGGCGAAGCTTACATGGGGATTTGAAGATTAGATTATAAATGTAATGGGATATGTTTTGACAAAGAATTATTCCTACTAAATGCATTAAAAACTAGCACCTATGACATTCTTATTATTCTTAAGACCAGAGATAGATTGGAAGCTATCTATTTTCTATGTCTTTCTTCCTTTTCTTTACTTTATCTCACGTTTTCTTTTTCTTTTTCTTATAATTTGTATTTTTCATTTTCTTTTTCATTTCTAACTTTTAACTTTGTAATTTTAAAACTTTAATAAAATATCATAAAAAGATATTATAAAAAAAAAAGTAATAGGTTTTTAATTTTAAAGGATTTAACAAGTTGTTCTAATATCTCAGGCATCTCAGAAGCTGAAAATGCTGTTGGTCCAAACAATGTTGTTAACAAATGATGTAACTGTAAATATTGCCATTGGGTTACAACTGATAGATGATATTTGTCTCTTAACACAGAATATGTTAAAAATTCATCTTCATCATCTATCAGTTGGTCCAAAGTTAATATTCTCGCTTTCATCCAATTTTTCCATATCACCATCTTTTTCCCAATTTTTAAAGTTGGGTTTCCCCATAAAGTCAATTTGGCATAGGAAAAAGGATCAAATCTTTTTTTTTTCATTAGACATTACATTCCATAGCTTTCTAACTGATGAAATTGTTTCCAGAGATATTAGAGTTCTAGTATATTTAGATCCTAATATTGTCTATCCAACCAAAGGTTCTATATATGTATATTCCAAAGTTGCCCAAATCGGAAAATTAACACCAATTGTTGGCTTCCAGTATTTAATACTTGACAATAGGTAAGCATGATGATATAGCTCCAGATTCAGAAAAGCAAATCCTCCCTTATTAATTGATAATTGCATTTTCTGTAAAGATATTCTTGGAATTGAAGAACCCCATAGAAATTTTCTAAACAAATTATTTATTTTCTGAACATATTTTCCAGATATAAAAACTGGAATTCCTCTCAGAATATAAATGAATCTGGGAATAATATTCATTTTGACAGCGTTCACCTTTCCCCAAAGGGTGAGTTTTAATGACTCCCATCTATTGATATCTGAAGAAACTTCTCTATATATTTTATTTATATTACATGTTACTGAGTTAGATCCTTTGGTATACTCATACCTAGATATTTAATGGATTTGGTACAAATACAGAATTGATTTTCCTTAAATGAATGGGTAACCAAATTTTCACCTATTGGCATCAATTCCAATTTGGACCAGTTAATAGAGTATCCTGCTGTTTTACTAAAGGCATCTATCTTTTGCATCAACACTGGAATAGTAGTATGAGGTTTAGAAATAAACAAAAGAATATTGTCTGCAAATAAAACCAGTTTGCATTCAACTGAGTTGTGTACTACTCCGTAGATCTCCCTACCTTGTCTAATAGCACAAGCCAAGGGTTCTACGCAGATATTAAAAAGCAAGGGTGAAAGTGGACATCCGTATCTAGTTCCTCTAAATAGTGGAAAAGTAAGAGAAAACATGCCATTAACCTTTACTTTAGATGTAGGCAACTCATATAATATAAATTCATTTGATAAATTCTAAAGAAAATCCAAATCTATTTAGTACATCAAATATGTACTGTTTATGTATTTTTTCAAAGGCTTTTTCAGCATCTAATTATAAAATTACAAATTAATCTTTGTTTTTATTCAAGTCTATTAGATCTACAACTAACCTAACGTTGTCTGCTGCTTGCTCTGTTTTTAAATTAACAGGTTCAGTATGGCATAAACTTTCAGAGTACAGTCCAGTTCTTCTGTGATATTAGAAGGTTATTTGGGTTAATTTAACAAGATTTCTGCGAACAGAAGGACCAAATCAATAAAAGGCATTAATAAATAGAAACTTTGACTAACATTTCCTAGTAATTTAACTGGATGCCTCCAAATGTGCTGAACTGCAGGTTTACATATTACAGCATAACAGTTGGAGCAGCCAGTTGGGCAAATCAGATCAGTAACCACAATTACACACTGAATCCTAAAAACTCTGAAAAGGTGACTGAATTCAGGTTTCTAAATAGCCAGCTGCCTTGGCAGTTGTGGTTGTAATTATCAGTATCCAGGCTACCAGTCATAGATATTTTTGAAAAGAAATTATTGTATCCAATGACAAGCTTTGTGCTGGTAGAAGGCACTAGCGCTTACTCATGCTGGTGAAGCTGACTTTAACAATTCATCCTGCTTCCTGCACCTATCCATGCCCCTACCAGCAGTGCCTGATTTTTTTTTTCTATTGTAGCTGTGTGACAGATGACATAGAGTTTGCAATAAATTAGTTGGTGGAAAGGGGTGAAAGTCATGTGCTTTGCATGAATAGAACTAATTTCCACCAGCACAGTATCATTATTGAAGTATACGCAAAATTTGTTAAGGCTACAAATGGTTAAATAAATAATCTAGTAATAATTTTTGTGAACAATTACTACAAAATTATTTTTAAAATTGAACTGTGCTCGTTTTGTCCCAATTGCTTCCTGTATCTGCTCCTCTGATTCACATTCTAAATTTTAGAAGAAACACTAATTTATTTGCATGTATTTCAATATATTTTGTACTCAATAATTATACTTCCAAAAGGAGGGTCATTTTCTAACAATACATTTATACTGCTGTCTAGTAGAAGGACAAATGCTTGGTGAATGAAATTTTAAGGGCAAAGCTATATCCACACTAGACTTTTAACTCAAAATATCAGTAAGGTCTTATTAAACTAGAGTAAATATATCCCAGAAATAGATTATTTTTCTTTTATTTCTTGTGGATGCTTTGCTCCAGTGTCCTAATGAATCTTGTTTGACTTTGATGTGCTTGCTGAATAATGGCTGTGAGAGAGTGGGAGCATTAGCAGAAGAAAGCAGATGATTCCCTGGCCTTTCTGTTCTCCTCAGTCTCTTCCCCCAGGATACTTTCCCCCTCCAAAATCCAGTTTTTTCCCAGTCTTACTTTTCACTTGGGAGAAAATCAAGCCAGAGAGGTTTCTGTTGTGGGGAGAATGGAGAAGGGAAGTAATTAAGTAGCTGTTTCTGCCAAAGTATTTGCCTTTCTGATGGTTAAAGAATGACCTATCAACTTCCTCCTCTTTTGGGGGGATTGCAGTGGGCTCAGGTGACCAATACAGTCAGCCATGTCTTTCCAGAGAGCTCAATTTTTTACCATTCCAGGCCAGAATCTCTAGATAAATGAGCCAGCTCATCTTTCCCAAGAAGCTCCAAATTCATTTCCAAGACTTTTATTGGGCTTTTCTTTAGTGACCTATATGTTGAGAGTCTAGAATTACACTTGTAGCTTTATCCCCTCTGCCCTCCATTTTCTTTTTGATTGGCAGCAGACAACAGGATGCCAAGGTTCATAGTGATGAAGTGGGTTTTCCAGAAATTTTAGTTAAGCACATTTTCTTAGTCTGAGTTGCAAATCTTTATTTTTCAATTTTTTTTGATGACTTATTCCAAGTAGCAGGCATTTGTCATTTTTATTCTCCCACTCCCATTTACAAGTTTATGACATATTAATTTTATTAATATTTATTTTCTCTCACACTTGCTAGAGATAGTCAAATAAAACATTGCCATCTTTGCCTAATGCTACATTTGCAGTTCATTATTACAGAAGAGGTGAGGGGTTTTTTTTAGATTTTTTATCCCACCTTTATTATTTTTATAAATGACTCAAGGTGGCGAACATACCTAATACTCCTTCTCATTGTGTATTTATGGCACTTTGGTTACATTTTATCTGAGCGATAGAGATAACCTTGTGTTTTCTGCAGTTCAAAGGAGTGGAGCGCAAAGGAGATTATAGATCTTTGGTATAGTACATGTTTTACATGCAGAAAGTCTCAGCCAGGTTCAGTTTTTGGAAGGAACTGAAAAAGGACTGGGATTTGGAGATCTGATATCAGAAGAGAACAGACAATACTGGCTTGGATAGCCTGCCTGACTTGTTTAAGACAGCTTCCTATTTCAAATCAAATTAACTTTGATTCCTGCCATTTCTGCCAAGTAAGTTGATGTCTGAAAAACAAAACCTCCACAGCTCAGTAGACCTTAGGGAATTACTAGCTCATTAAAGCAGAGACTGATAATATTAGATTATCACCTAATAATGAGACTGTTATATAAAGAAAAATCTTGTGACTTATGCTGATTTCTTTGTTACTTGTCCTTGTCATTAAATTAATAATTGTGTTCCAACTGCTATTAATGGCACAGTAGTTTAACAAATTACTTTATGAAACATTACAATCAAAGGGCAATATCCTGCAACATTTTTTTTTATCATAAAAGCAATTATATTTTTTTATCCTCCTCCTGTTATTAATGTAACCGAATAGAACTTCCAGTTAATTTGTTAACTGCCACAGAAACGTTGAAAAGCAGGTAAGACTTTGAAAAGCCGGTAGGAGAAACAAGTATAACTTCAAAAATTAAATCACTCTGGTAAAAAGGCCACCAAATAATGAGAAGGTTGGTGTATGGAATAATTTTGCTGGTGTTGTTTTTGAATGTCCACATTCTCTCTTAACCCTTTGCTTCCTTCCAGGTCTTTTAACTGTTCCCATCTTTGCTGCTTTCTTCAGTTGAAGTGTACTGGTTGCTAGACAAGCAAACAATTGTGAGATGAGAATAGGGGATAGTGAAAAATCTCATGATAAATTCAGTGATCCCTTCCTAAAGCAAGGGGAAAATGATATTATATTCCTACCTAAATGACTCAGGCTGGGGATCTCCTTGAGGGAAAAGTTGCACATTTCCCAAGTACATTATTTTTTTCTCTCAATGTTTTATTTATGCATCTTCCACACAGCCACAGGAGTAGTTGAATACACAGAAGGTCATTTGAAGCATCATAATAGATAGTTCTGACAACAAGAGATGCTTGAACATTAAAAAACCATAATGGCATTCTGAATACTATCCTCCCTCAAATCAGATTTCTAAGAAATATGCAGTCTTCCCATCTTTGCTTCCAGTCAAGTTTTGATTAATGAACAAATCAAAGGCAAGACCTGTCATTTGCTCTGTACTAAAATCAATACCTTTGGTCAATTTTTCTCTCCTGCAGCTTTTATTCAAGCATGTCGAGCCCTGATGATTACGTCCCTTGTCTTGGGTATGGGCGGGACTCTGCTAGCATTGCTTGGTTTGAAATGCACTCAGCTTGGTTCCAGTGATGAAAGAAAAGCAAGACTTTCCATAATGAGTGGAATGATATTTCTTTTAGCAGGTGAGAAATCAGGTAATGGACAGTTATGCAGGAAAAGTTTCTTAAAGCTATATACATATATGGTGATTTATTCTTGCCTGGATCCTTAGGAGACCTTGTGATTTGTATCAAGTAAGGGACAGGGGTGAGTTAAAAAAAAAAAAAGCATGAAACTCGATTAATTGAAAAGTTTACTTAGAGTGGTTTAGAAAACAATAAACTTATTGTTCTCCTAGAATGTAATCTGGATCTGAGTTATTATCACACAGTGTTTATATGTTTAACCATGTTTAATTAATTGGCTAGATTTTTAAAACATTTTAATTGTCCCCCTCTGATTAACAGAGCAGGCATATTAATTTTTTTTGTAATTAATACACTAAATGTATTTGCTGCTTTCACTGGTTTTCATTTCTAGGATAAGCTACATTAACTCTCTGGAAATAGCACTGAAGAGGGGATATATACATTTAAAAGTGATACAAAATGAAAAAAGAATAGAAGTCCCAAGTTACTGGTGTCTTTCCATTTGTATGAAAAGAAGAAATACTTTTTAAGAGTAGAATGAGCAGTGAGTAGAGTCTCCTACTAGCCTTTCCCAACATCGTGCCTTTCGGATACAATGACAGAAGTTATAACCCAACACATGGAGGGCACTAACTTGTGGAAGTCAGTATCAGTAGATCCTGTTTCTGTCTGTTCTTTTCAGATTCTCCTTTTTTTCTGGGTGATTTTTATTTATTTTTTACTTATATTTCAAATTTGTCACTGCCCATCTCACTGTGGGATAATTTAATTAATTTTAATTTAATATTTCAATTTCGAGGCTGCCTGACTCCACAACAACTCTGGGCAGCTTACAATTAAAAAAGAATGTAAAAGAAAACAACATGTATCAATGAAAAGAGAATACAACCAACCGGAAAATTAACCCCATAACACAGTAAGTAGATCAGCAAGGGTCTCTGATACCTAAAATCATGCATTTTCCCACCTAATTTAGGCTGTTGGAATGAATACAGTTTGGGGGAGGGGGAAAAGGTACTTTTCCAATTCTATCAATCCTACTTTATTCAGACAATACTGCAGTTTTCTTGTTCACCCATCTTGGTCTCAGGAGATTGCTCAGCACTCTGATCCAGAAGTGTAACAAGCAGTTATTGATGATAAACCATCAGAGAATGGAAGTTATAGTAACAGTATAACAGTATAACTAACAGCACCAAAACCCATAATTAGCACACAGGTAATCAAACAACTGAGCATTTCAAATGCTTGACATACCATGGTATAGCATTCCACTCCTCCAGAAGCAGCAAGACACAAACCAGTTAGGTCTCCTTCATGGGCCAGAAGAATGAGGCTGCTATTTTAAGATTTCACGGGAGATGGGGGGATACTTTGTCCCAGCTGCAAATAATTATTTAGTGCAAAACCTTCAGAACAGTTGTTATATGAGGCTTCCCTGGGACTTGGTTTCAGTTTTGCTTCCTGTGAGAAAGTACAATTCAACTTTCTACAAACCCTTTTTCTGACCCAAGATACTCATGAAACACAGCCCTGCAGTTGGTGGCAGGACTGCCTAGAATAGAGGCTAGAGAATAGCAACCAATTCTATTCGCTACAGGGCTGCTTTCACTAATCCCAAGGAACAATGACAGATCTAAACAGTGAGAGAACATTAAAGTAAATTGTGTTCTTGCAGTTTTTGCTAATACCTGTTCTGGATAAAAACGATTAGGCTAGAGATCAGAATATTGAGCTTCAAAATAAGCTGACTTTAAACCATAAAAATCCATTGAACATTTAGGGAAATTCAAAGGCTTATCCCAGCAAAATTTCTCTCTTCTTTTACCTGTTGTAACTATTAATGGGACTTCTCTTGGAGGGCAGATTCAGCAAAATTCCATTATCAGAGAGGTTGTTATACCCAAGTGGTTCAGACAACATTAAATCTACATAACTTATTTTTCTGTGCTATGTATTTTATTCCAGCCTGAGGCAAAGGCTGCTTCAGCCACTTTTTAAAATCTTGCCTGCTCAGAAAAGAGAAGTTTTACATAATTTACTTTACAGCAGACACAGGTCTCAAAGTTACCTATCCAGGTGCCACATTCTGCTACTAACCATCAAGGAGATGCTGTCAGAAAGTCATGATTATGGGACAGGATGACTAATCTGTATATACTGGTAGCTGTTAGAGTATACATTAAGAGGATAGATTGTTTCCTTTTGTCTGTAATTCTGCTGAATTTGAATGGCCACAATAAAAGTTTGTTGTTGTTTGGTGGGGAGTTAGAAACACATAGTTGTGTAGGAGCGTGAGATCATTTCTAGAACTGAAAACAAGTTACTGGTCTCAGCCATTGCTGAAAAGCCCGCTCATTGTACTCAGCGTGTATCTGCCTCAAGCTGTATTCTGCACTTTACTTCAGACAAAAGAGATCCCAGCTTTCTCTGTTCTAAAATGAAGGCTGCTAGGTCACATGCATAGTCTTTAATGGAATACACACACACACACACACACACACATATTTCCTGTTAAAATTAGTTTTCTCGTGTAAAATTATAGAAATTGAATCAAAAACTCCACTAAATCCATATGACTCAGCTTTCCTCAGATGTTATAATTTTGTTAACCATGTGACAACTTGATTATATATGCATACTAATCTGTACAAATCACACAAGGTGCTTGAAAATGAAATCCTCTTCTAGGTCCCCTCTAATGAAATACCTTCCAAGCATGACAAAAAGACCTTGGGTGAGCCTTGAAGCAGCTTCTTCCAATCTTTAAGCATCTGGGTTAGCTTTGTAGTTTCGAGGAACAGATCCAGAGGGTGCTTTGTTTGCAGGTAGAACGCCTTATCAAATGATTTGCCTGGCCCTAACACATACTCATCCACTAATCTGTGTTGTTTGGCCAGGTCTCTCATCAATGGTTGCTCTTTCATGGTATGCAGCAAATATCACAGCTGAGTTTTTTGATCCTTTATATGCTGGAACAAAGTAAGTTAATATATTTATGTATTTTAGTTCAGTTTGGTAATTACAGTTAATAAAGAGTTTTAGCATTATCAAAATACACAGAGGATAACAGATTGTATGGTCTGTGGGTGCTAATTCACATCTATTGTAATAAGTTTGAAATTAAACTTGTGTTAGGCTTCTTGTTTTGTCTCTTCACAAAGATTAACCCAATTAGCAACAATGCTGTCGTGCATTGTTGCAATCTTCCTCAACTTGATCACTGTTGAGAATTCTGGGAGTTGAAGTTTACAAATCTGGAAGGTACCCAGGTGGCGGAAGGAAGTATTATTGGTTCAATAACTTACTGGTTTTTGTTTTCTCAATATTTGGTGTCTGTCTCTTGGGCATATTGGAGTGCATGGAAAACAAGAGCTCACCTTCATCTTTCTTCATCATTCTTGATATGTGAAATACAGATGGAGCATAACAATACAACCCTATTTTGATTATCCCACTCATCTGCATTAATCCCAATTATTCAGGAAGCCCCTTCAGTTCTTCCATTTCCTTGTATCAATAGCTTGGAGTTCTTTGAGCTTTCCTTTCCCCAATACCACCTTTGTCTTATGCTAGTAACTTTAATGTATGAGAAGAAAGCATTTGATTGTATATGATGTTTGATTGAATATGATATATATGATCTTTATTCTAGGTATGAACTGGGATATGCACTGTATCTAGGTTGGGCTGGTTCCCTTCTTTCCATAGTTGGAGGGATTCTGTTGACATGTTCATCATGCAAAGGAAACCAAAGGTATTTAAGATGAATTATTCATTTTTAAAAATCATAGGTATAAATAGGGTTTGTAGTAGTCTAGAGAATATTTTAAAGATCCAGCTGTGTACTTGTTCAGTAACAAATTCCACCCATTTCCCATCTTTTGTGAATATTTTTGAAAAAAGAAACATATCATTGAAATAATGTAAAATGAAGTGGGTCACAGTAAAATAATGGGGCTTACTTACTGACATTAGTATGACTGGATTGTAAGGGATTTGGCCTCATGCCTGTGACATGTCATAATCAATTTATTTATATATTGTATTTCTAATTAAATATTTCAACTATCTATGTTTACACAATAGACCATTCAGCTAGAGACATCAATCTATATTGTTTATGAAGATTCTCATTTATCCAGGTGGAATTGTCTGGAGGTTGAGTCATGGCAACTGGACTTCTTTTCTTTGGCAACTGGACTTCTTCTCTCTGAGGAGGAGTGAAGGAATCCATTTATGCCTAAGTGGAAAATCCTTCCCTCAATAGAGGTGGAGGCCTCAGACACAACTTGTGTCCCATTTTCCAGGCTGCCCTTTCAACAGTCCCCAGGAAGATTAAGAACAGTTCAAAAGTTCACCAGGAAGGCAACACTTAACATCCCCCTGGGATGAGTGAGGGATTAGGAGTAAGTCATCTACATCTCAAAGACTCTACTAATCACATCTCCTATTGTCCCTTCAACAAGCCTATCATGCTAGTAAGAAACACAGCCACCCTGGAAAACTTTTATGGGGTCCCCCTAACCAACTTTTTCAGACTGAAGAAGCTGCTTGGACAAATAGCGAAAGGTCTCTAACCAAAAAGAAAAGAAGTCCAGTTGCCATGACTCAACCTCCAGACATCAATCTATATTAAATATCCTATCACATTAGCTCAGTTTCAATTCATTTAAAGCATATCAAATTTAAATAAGCATATGACAAATTAATGGTAATGAAAAAGATTCCTTATACTCACCAAACAGGAAAAGATAGAAAAATGAAGTGTTATAATTACAAGCCACTTCAAACAGCCCATAGGAAGAGATCCTCCACTTTATCAGGGTTTTTACCATTCTCAAGGTAAAACTCTCCTCTTAGTAATCTCAGAACAACAGAACATCGGACAAGACAAGATGGAGAAGACCTCTGATGCTGGGGTGGGGCAAAGCAAATCGATGAAGCTGAGCTCTGAATATAAATACAGACCCTTGCCCTCTCCCCAAGAACAGCAATAGCTCCCCCATGAAGTCTCCCAGTGCTAGGGTAAGAGAAGGCAGTCTTCCAGTTGATCAGGCTTCATATTTCATTTGAGACTGGAGCCATTTGTTTCTTCTCTTCTGGAGATTTGGGCTATTTTACACATCACACAGCAACTTACTTGTACAGTGTATACTTGGTATCCCCCATGTGATGGTACTATGGGCATCAATGTGTCCACAGCTAAAAGATTTTAATTTTAAACAAAATTGGAAAAACGCTGGTAAACTGCATAGGAAAGCACCAGCCTTCAGAATCACATTGATACCCTAGAATACCCTTGGATTCCATGTAAGCTCTATAGATATTCTTAGAAAATAAAAATGGTGACTCACAGCACCCCAGTGCTTTTGTCATTTCTAAATCTGTTCACCTGCCCAGAAAAATAATATAAGAACCTTACCGAACTCGACAGATGCTGAGAGTAGCCACAGCAGTTCACCTTTTAGTAAACAGTTTTGCCTTTGGCTACACTCTGGTAGCCATTTTGTGAATGGGCATGCCACTTATCACAGGCATTTTCTTTGTCCAAACATACTCTCAGAGCACCTATCTGCCCATGAACCAAAAAGATTTTAGCCCTCTGGTCAACACTAGTCTTTACTGTCTTCTGTATATTTGTAAACTAACATTCTGTCACATCTTCCATTTTCATCACCGAAAATGTAGGCTACTAAGAATAAAAACTCAGGCCTAATTACTGTATTTATGTGACTGATTATATATTTATCATGTATATTTGTGGATTTTTCTGTTAGCTACCTTGAATGAAGGGATGGAAAGGTGTGGTATCCAACCACATTATACTAGCTCTTTGAAAATAGCTTAGTGTACTGTACTCAGCTTCACCTATTTGATCAAATTATTTGCACAGAATATACAATCGTGGTTGGATTGGGCTGTTAATGTCTGAACCAGTGTTCTTGATAAACTTTGATAATCCTAGTGGCCATGAAATTGTCCTATTAGTTTCCTATTGTTTTTTATTTTTTTTGCAGTTTAACAATATGGAGTGTGTGTGTTTGTGTGTATGTTTGATAATGTCTAGATCAATTATATTAAACAGAGAGAATGGGGAATGTAATATATTTATATCTATTTTTAATTACAGAGACCATGGATATCATTACGCGGCTTCAGCAACAGTTGATGAACCACAAATTTACATCAAACAGGCTAAGACAGTCACACCTGCCAAAGATTATGTTTAAAAAATTATTTAAAAGATATTTACATTTTCTAACCCAAATCAGAATAGCACTGTGCAAACTTTTTGAAAGGGGCACTTTGCAAAGTGTGCTAGTGTGCATAACCCAACTCTCCTTCAAGTGTTAAAGCACCTGTTGCATCTTCTGGAAGGCTTGCAACAGCTGTTTTAAAAGCCTTCCCCAGTTGCACGTTCAACACAGAAACAACCAGAAATAGCTCTTGAAGAAGCTGCAAAGCTTCCAAAGAATGTGGTGCTTTAATATTTCACGGAGGTAGCTTCATTTATGCTTCACACAGTTTGTGAAGCACCCTTGTCTAAAGCTTTGGCACAGACCTAACACATCTCTTCCTCTGCAACATTTACCTTAGGGCATTCTCCCATTTATTTCTCCCATTCATGGCCCTGGCGATATCTGATGTTGCCATTGTCTTATCCTCAGTCAAAGAGTGAGACAAGTTTAAATTGCCCTTAGCTGTATTGGTGTTAAAGTTGTATTTTCCTCCTATTCTGACACTAAGAACAAACTCAAGATGTGCAAAATCTTTGCGGGTTTATTACCCACACCCATGAGCTTGGAGGGGAGGCATTTCAACTCAACAGTGGGGAAAAGCCCTTAAGTAGTTTTTCATTTTAGTGCTGAATATTATAATGAACATTATGGCATATGTAACATATCCTCATGAAAATTATTTAAACCATAAAATCATGGAAAATGACTTATTTTTCCTAATTTGTTAAATGTATTAGGTCATATTATTTTGGGACATTATAAAGTTATGATAATTTCCAGAATAAAACTACTTAGAACTTTGGAGGATTGAAGATTGAAATGTACATTAAAATGTACTTTAAAATGTACATCTGGGAAGGAGCTAATCTGATTTCTCAAGTATCTAGAGAAGAGAGAGAGAACATGTTTTTGTCCATGCAATCCCCATGAGTCAACACTGACTTGAAGGCTATATAAATATCTTTATATATCTTTATATATCATCTATATCTAATGCCTGAACTTTCCTCATGGGTGTGGCTTACAAAGCTCCAAAGATATTTATATAGCCATCAAGTCAGTATGGGATTGCATGGACAAAACCATCCAGTTTTCTTGGCAACATTGCTTGGAAGTGGTCTGCTATTGCCACCTTCCTATGGCTGGGAGACCTTGAGTAGCCCAAAGTCACACAGCTGGCCACTCGTGGTTTCCCAGTTTCTAGTCCAGTGCATTTAATGATTACACCAAAATGGTTTTCAAAGCAATTAGAATACAATAATTTATATAAAGCAGGGACTGGAACTAGTGGTTTTTCATATGCTACTGAACTACAGCTCCCAGCATCTTTTATTATTGTCCATGTTTGCTGGGTCTACTGGGAAGTGCAATTCAGGAATATGTAGGGGATAAGATTCCCTATCTGTGATAGTCTCCTCAGTGCAATTTTATTCAGAAGTAAGGTCTTACTGAGAGTGAAACTTATTCTGAGATCTGTAGGCATTGTGTCCAAAGTACATACCAGCCTTATAATAGTTTGTATGTTAAACCAATTTTGCAGAGATGGAAGGTAGCTGAGACAAGGAAAGTGGGAGTTCTCAGTGGTAGAAATTAGATCTGAATTGAAGGTTTTCTAGTTTACCACTTACAATGACTACAAAACTCTCAGTGGCCAGGAATGCTAAGTTGCTAACCCTAACCCTAACTTTGTTACATTATTATAACATCTGCTGTTTAGAACTCTGTATCAATCTTATCCCCACTTGGTGTTCCTCAAAAATGTAAATATCAAAATTTCCAATCAATGAAAAATTCTCATTATGCTTGAGAATTCTAGCAGTTGAAGTCTCAGCATAACCCGGAGGGCACGTTGTGGAAATAAGGCTAGTATGTAGAATACTTCTATATAAAAGTCACTTTATGTGAGATGGGTGGCTATATGAATACGATAAATAAATAAATAAATACATAAAAGCTGGTACAATCTTCAAGAGTTTTGGAACAAAGTGTATGTTACACATATATAAATGTAAGAAACTCTTTAATAATTTTTTTTTTAAAAAAAGAGTAACCATTTTAAGAGCAGAAATATTGAAACATACAAATAGTGAGAAGATATTTTCTTTTAGGATGGGAAAAACTGGGAGATTAGAGTGGAAAATTTTAAGTAGGAGAAAAGTTTATCACTTTGGCTTTCTCTCTTCTCCCAAGCTATTTCTCATTTTAAAAACTAGCCATTAAGGTTTAATAACAGAAGTTTTCTAAAGAAAATACTGCTTCCTACAAGCTAGAATGCTCCTAAAATGATATGTATAAAATGAAGGGTCACCATTCACTGTTTTTTTCAAACAAATATGCCAAGTCACAAGCAAATACTCAAGCTGATGTATTTTGTGTATGTATTTCTCCCCTATTGTGGGGGAGATGGGCGGTGGAGAAATCCAATAAATAAATAACTAAATAAAATAAAATAAAATAAAATAATTTTTGAGTTAAATGGAGGTAATAAATCTCTGGGACAACTGTTGCTAGACAACACTTAACTATAGCATCAAGGATAATGAGGTTGTAGTCCAACATTACCTGGATTCCTTGCCCTAATGTGAACAGTGAGACATGAAAGTATTTGTATCGGCTTCCTTGCATTCCAGAAGCCCCTGAAAACCATTTTATTTTAATAAGTTTTTGACCTGTGGAGTGATTGTGTGTGAGCACTTGACTGTATTGTGTTAATTGTTATATTATTGTATGTTTTAATGGGTCTAATTAATAAAGTTTTCTCCTTGTTTTGCATTGTCCAGAGTCTTTTTGATTAGAAAGGTCTACAAATATTGTAAATAAATAGAGAGATAAATCACAAATAAGGGTAGCTTTATTTGAGATGTTAAGTCCAAATTAACTATTTTATACTGTATATAGTACTCCCTATCCATTCTGTGCAACTCTGTCATGCATTACTAGCATCTGAACATATTGTCCTAATAAGACAAGCAGAATCAGAACAGATACTTTTATGTATGTAATGCCTCTTTACCATTGTCAAAATATATACAGTAGATGAAGCAAGACACATTTGTGGCAAACTTACATTAAATATTTTAAACAAATTTTCAATTTTTTATTGCAACTTGATTTTGTGCAATAATTTTCAAAGTCTGGCCTTTATGTGATTTTTCAGCTTGTTCAAGAAAAACAGTTTAACAGTATTTGCTTCTTATTTTTCGCCTGAAAGATCTTTGCAGATTCAATTTCCACATGAAAGATTTCAGGAATCTTTGTGATCAGACCAGACCACAATCTGCTGTAGGTTTTTCAAAGTCTCTAACCTGAAGAATTTGGGAAAGTTATAAGGCAGTATAAGTCAGTCATAAGCCAGCTCTACATTCCCCATAACTCTTCATTATTCAAAACAGCAACAACAACTTAAAATTGGACAGAACAATGAGGCACAAAAGTCACTGATTTCAAACCACCGAGCGGGGCTGGGCAATCTTTTAGTAGATGGAGGCTAGAGCAAGCATAGGCCACAGATGTCACAAAATGGGAGATGCTGACAGGAATTCTTCCCCCTCACCCTTATTTTGAGGGAGTATGATTCTGTTTAAGCAAACATCGAACTAACATTTTTCATCCTCTTGGTCTTTCCTTTCTCTTTTTAGTAATGTTTTTAATTAAGGTTTTATGTATTTATGTATTTTATGTTTTTAATGTTTGTTGTGAATCGCCCAGAGTTCCCCCATTGGGGGGAGATGGGTGGTTGAAAATTTTAATAAATAAATAAATAAACTTAGGGCTTCTACTACAACACTGGCATGTTTTTCACCTCAGAATGGTGAGAAACCATGCTGCTGACGTTCAACAACACCGTCAGAAGTCTCTTGTCCCACAAAAAGGTTTGGCCAACCCCCATAGTTGCATTTAATTATAGTCTTAAAATGGAGCAGATTGCAGAGATTTGAATTATGCCTTGTGATGTGCTAAAAGATTTTTACAGAAGTTTTCAGGTAAAGTTTCTTAAGCCTACAATAATACAGTAGCTGATCCCAGTTTTTTTTAATATATTAAATTCAGCTGTTACCCAGAAGCATCTTAAATCTTCCTCTTTACAGGAATTTCCCAAAATTATAATCTGAATCAATATATTTCTTATGTGAAATTGTTTTTGGAGAAAGAGTTCCTTGCTGCTGTGTTTGCAAATGGTCTTCATATTTCTGTAGCTGAGACCAGAATCCTGCATTGGGCTCTGCCATTGGCCTGGCATTCTTCACAATCTGCAAGGTAGGGAAAAAGCACATTGCATTGATCATAAGGACTTTCCCTCCCAAGCATTTTATCCTAGAATTATGAAGGATGTAGCAAGCAATTGTTATAAGAAAACGTTACAGCTCAGTGGTAGGACATATATTTTGCACGCAAGAGGTCCAAGGTCCAATCCCAGCCATATCCAGTGAAAAGGATAAAACAGCAGTGAGGGGGAAGACACCACTGGCACCCAAAGATCTACTGCTAATCAGAGCAAACCATACTAGGCTAGGAGGAGAAGCAGTCTGATGTGAAGTAAGGCAACTTCCTGGGTATTGGTTTTCCCAATAGCTCTAGCAGGGCTATGAAGTTAGAAGGCAGTTTAATAGAACTTAGACATTCTTTTGGGGAACCATAAACTTTCAACTTGAAACACAAGTTGAACAGTGTCTTCTGCACATGAACGTTTGTAATTTTAGTATTCTAGTAATCATTTTAAAAGGAGATTGATTGCAGCTATAGGACAATCAAACAGGATAATAGTACTATTATTTCCTTCCTTTGGTCAATTTATTCATCTTTGGATGCCGGCAGCACGTGATCTGTGTTGCTTGGGCCAGTAGCCATTTTGTTAGCTCTTATATGGCCATAAAGGAAGTTGAGAGATTATTTTCCACCTCACTTCCTGCTTTTGTCATTTTTTCTTTCTTTCTTTCTGGTGGGAGTCAATGACCTACCATTCCTTTTCTTCTCTTCACCAGCCTGGTCTGGTTGAGGGAATGAAAATTAAAATGAGCAGTGAAATGGAATGCCTAAAGCAAGCCGGTTTGTGGTTATAACTAAGCCCTTCCAATTATTTAATCCAGTTTTCCTAGGTTCAACTGGCATATTAACTTGTCCTCAACAATGTAGTTGGGCCCAGTTTGCATAATATGCTTCAGTGAATTTGGAGGGGAAGGTATGATTTGAATTAAACTAAATCAACATTTAGATCCTTGCATCTAAATACTGGTTTAGCCTTCTGTGACTTAGCTGAAGTACAATTTGTGATTTAAGAAAAAGATTCATTTGTGTTACTCCGAGGCAGAGAAGCCTGAGTTTACACCCATCATTGACAAAATGGATTGTTTAGAATAAATTAAAGGTAGTGAAATGATTCCAAGGAGTACAAAGGGAAGTCTCCCCCCCTTTTTTTTCTAGAGTCATGACTGAAGGTAACTCAGCTGAAAGCTATACTAATTCTGGAGCATGACAATATTATGAAAGAAAATTGGAAGTCTGACTCCAGCATCACCATCTCTTGTATACACACATTTCCTTTCTCTCATTGTTGCTTAGTCAACTTTTCAAAACAACACATAAACTGGATTCTGAGAGCAGATGAGAATATATAGCATGAGCAGCTAACTTCCAGTCTCAGGGGTGGGGGAGAATGAAATAATTTGCTTTCCATAGAAAAAGATGAACTTTTAAGGAAATAAGTGGTATTTTTCAGAAACCAGTTTGCAAGTAAAAGTAGCATGGAAAGGCTATTTCTGAAATGTTTGGCATTAAAAAAGTGATACAATACATAAATGCTGCAGAAAGTACAAACTTCCATCAATTAAGTTGACAAATTTCATTTTATGAATATTTTTTGCTCTTGAATCAAATATGTTAAAATGGTTTACATTTAGTCCTCAGAGTTTTTTTTTTTTTAAGTTCCTGTCAGAGTTAACCAGATGAGACTTAAATTAGCTATTTTCACAATTCAATTGTGTTTTGGCCCTTTTGTTAAGTTCCTTTACAAAACAAATTGCTGAATCATGATTACTGAAATGGCTAAAGTATTCCATCCAATTAAATATTTCAGTATTTGTTTCACACATCACCAAAATACAAGTCCGTTTAATCAGATACAGAAGTAATTTTTATTTTCAGCATGCTCACAATACCTCAAAGGCATCCTTCAGCCTGAGCTTTTGATGTTTCATCAAGTAAGCAGTGCAGATAGTTGCAGATCTGCTGCGGCCGTTTTTACAGTACACTAAGCACTTCCCGCCTCTTTGGATGGTGTCTTCTATGATATCACTGCAGTGCTCAAAGTATGTATACAAGTCCTCTGAAGGATCATCAAAGACAGGGATTCTCAGCAATTGGCCTGGCTGAAAGCTTGGGAAGGGCTGTTGTCTGGAGACATTGATACAGAATGTGACTCTCTCTTGAGTGAGGAGACTCTCACAGCAAGCTGACCTAGAATTGCTAATGAACAAAGAATCAGTGACCTTGCAGAGGGACAACATTTGGCGGTGAATGACAGTATCACAGCAAGAGAAGAGTTGAAGATTTCTTGGGGAGGAGCTGAGAAGAACAGGAAACAGGGATACCCAAAAGTAGTGTGATTGTAGATTGCTTGGATCCCTTGTTCTGTAGCCATCTGTGTGCTGTGCTATATTTATTCTGCTGGCAGCCTCAAGGATTATATTACAGACTGTTCCAACCTTCTCTAAAAATTGCAGAAAATTTATTTGAGCCTGAACATAACCTTAGAATAATAATTTTTAAAATAGCAGTATTAACCTGGAAACAAAAGACACTCGCTAGATCAATGAGTGTACTAACGAAGTAGGAAATAAAGTAAACTATAATTAATAAAGAAAATGTACCGTCTGGAGAGCAGAAGAAATTGGGCTTTGCCAGAATCGGGAAATAGCACTCTTACAAGAGTCTGGAATTAACAGAAGGACTGAGGCAGGTTGAGGACTTTTGTTCTTTGGCAAAGTTAGAAACCCATAATTTTTTTTTAAATTTCTGTATTTATTTTTGCATTCCCTTGGGGATGATTGGGTGGTCACAGTGCTTCTGTTAGCACCTGTTCAGAGCAAAAGCCATTCAGAGATGTACCATCAACTACTGTATTACTTTTGGGTAGAAACCATGTGTTTCCCTCTCTAGAACAAGCAAGATGTCCAAATAAGCAGTGAAAACAGATACAGAATGTTTGAATTAAACTTTAGAAGATAATCTTTAGAAGAATCAAGAAGGAGAACAAATCAACAATGGAATTGCAGTATGTGGGAGGGCAGGAGAAAAGATTCCCAGAAACTGGCACACTACAACACGTGGCTGGAGGGACGAAAAATATTCTTTAGAGATATATGTTTTTATGTTTGTGTTGCTGAATTCCCATGTTATTCAGTGTTAAGATCCAATGGGCATTTGCAGGTTTTGGGCATGCATATTATGGACGATCAGAGGAACAGTAGAGGCACTAAGATGTGTCATGACAGACTAATCACAGAAATGCTAATCTCTTGGGAAAGGCTGCTCTAAAGAAGCATGAAGTAGGTTTCCTTTTTAATAAGGGCTTGAATACAGTAGTCTTTGGTCGGTGACATATTGTAAAAAGTGGCCCACCATGTCAGCAGTTCATCTTATTGAAAAGCCTTCAAAGCATACAGCATGCTCTTTTTAAATTATAAATTATCCAGAGCCCCATATATTTTGCTTCTCCAATGCCCAAGATAAAATGAAAGCATCTTTTTTTCAGTCTTCCCTGAAATTCCATCCAGAGTACATGCAGTTTTAGCAGTGGGCTTGTATAAGCTCAGTCACCATACAGCAAATATATTCAGTCCACTCCAGTCTAGCTTCAGATCAATGACCAGATCAATAACCAGGAGCAGTGTGGCCTCTCAAGACTGTAGGGGTGGCATAAGCTATGTATTAAAGCATTTAGCATGCTACAAGACCAAAAAACTATTACACCAAAGCAGCTGATTAGATGGTATTTCTAGTATTGAACAAGAGTGACCTTGACAGTGTTAATGTGCTATGTGTATCAAGTTCAAGCTGATGTCAAACACAAAAAATTTAGTCAGTAGAGAAATGATTATATAATGTATTATAACCCCGGTCTATAGAATTCCTGTACCTACCCAAACCACATACATAGTGACACAGCAATTTCAGAATTAAACTGTAAGTATTTACCAGGGAACAGAAGAAGAGGATGACCAGCAACAAGGTGGATGGACTCAGTAACAGTGGCAATTGGTGCAATGTTGGAAGACCTGAAAGACCAGGTTAGGGACAGATCATCATGGAGAAAATCTATCTATGTAGTTGCTAGGAGTCAAAAATGACTTGATGGCACGTAATCAATAATCAAATTTACCAATCCAGAAAGGTACCAATTAGTGCAAGGTAAAAAGACAGCCACATAAGGTCCTTTTGTATCACTGATGTTACAGAATAGTGGATATTTCTTCTTCAACTCCTTCATTTGTCCAGAAATTTCATAAGGAAGAGACCAATTAATACATACATAGATTTCTAAATTAGATTGGACATTTTGATAGCCACTTCACTTATTTTCAACTCAACCCACAGGATTCCCTGTTAAAACATTAAAAACAAAGTTCTAAACAATTTTAAACTCACAAGATTAATAAGACAGCATTTGAACAACATTAAGATCAGCAAGAAAATAAAAGCAAAACAATCCTGACATGAAGTCATTCCAAACCTGGTATGTCATTATGGAACAGTTTGTGCGCATTGTTTCAATATTCTCCCCAAAGATAGTATATATACAGACAACATAAATCAGATACCAGGTATGTGAGTGTATGGGAAAACAAACAGCATATGTAACAAGTTTGCAGTATGCTATCAAACAAAGAAAATCAGTAAGTTAGAAAAACACGTGCAGCATTTTATTTATTTATTGTATTTACACTCACTGCAATCATGAGACTCTGCCCCCACATGTCAGGCCCAGCCCAAGAACAACACTGAAACAGTTCAGTTAAGTTCCTTTATTTGGTTACCTTATAGACAGAATCTTGCCAGACTAAATCTATACTACTGCAACAAGCAGATATACCTTGGGAGATTCTAGGGAGTGGGTATCTTGAACCTCTTATGCTTCCCACACTCCCCCTGCTGACTGGGTTGTCTTTTGTCTCCTTTCCCTTCCTGGAATGCACCCCCTCCTTCCTGATAGCCTTGATCTCTCACATCACCTTCCTCTTCATAGATACATTCCATCACACCATGGTATGCAGAAACAGCGCAGTACTAAATATACACATATACTAAAATTGCCAGTGCCCTCTTCCTGCTTTGGGAAAGAACTAAGATGCACCCCCACCCCCACGACCAATGAGAGTCAGAGAAGTGGGAAGAGGATTAAGGTCAATGGGCAACATAGCCCACTTCATCTATGCTCAAAACAAAATTGAATCCTTCCCACACTTGGAGCTTCACTATTGTAATTTTCTTATAGCTCTCTACCATTGGAATTAGCTTAACAGAGTGTACCAAAGACATCAAGTCCTGTCAAAAGTATAGCTTTCTAAGCCAGGAAACACAAAAAGGATATTGAGCTCCTGTTTGGGCATTACAGAACAAAAACTAGATTAAGGAATTTTTCCTCTTGTACAGAATGCGTAGGAATAGTAGGTTATAAATATCTGAAATATAAAAATTCAGTGCTAAGGTTGAGGTTTACCAGAACTTAGAAAACTTAGAATAATATCCATATACTTCTACATCCCCCAGAAGCTTTCATAGCTCCAGATAACAACCCTCCTTGGAAAAAGCACAAAGGACTGCCAGTTTTCATTGGACTATTTAGTTAAGCAAAATACAGGAATGCACACATAAACATACAACTTATCATTTAAAATTAAACTGAAAACGACCATGAATTGAACCTGTGAGAGATGCAATGAAAGCAGTCCAGTTCAGAAGATCAAGTGCCAATATTGGATCTCAAAAACATGGCTTCATAGTTCAGTTGGAAGCTTGCTAATATGGGCAGATCAGCATCTTGCTCTGAATGCTGTCTTCAAAATGGAAATAATTACCACTTAACTCATAGGGTTTACGTGAGCTTGAAAATTAAAAGGATTTTGCACAAGCAATAATGTGAGTGCTAATCAAGTACAACTGCACAATGTGTTGCACACTATATAAATGTGTCACCCATCACTAGTACAACACAATATATATTGTGAACAAAATGGTTGAATCAACAAACTTATTGCAAGGGAGTTTTATTTGCAAAACCATGACATTTGAAAAATATGTTTCTGTCTCAGGGGAAATAAAATTCTATATAAAATTCATGAACAAAGTATTTGATACAAATATTCATAAAAGGGTCATTGTGAAAACCCTCACAGATACACAACTATTACTCTCCCACCCTCTTATCCCACAAGGCAGCCAGTAATTAAAGGAAACTAGACATGAAAAAAGTTTGGAGGATAAAGACCATTCATTTTGTACCTGGAATATTTATTAAGGTGATTCAGCATTTTAAATAAGACATGAACTGGTAGAGCACTTTTAAAAATTAAAAGAAGATGCTACGAATCTCTAGAGAAGGAGGAAGAAAAAAAAATTCCCCAGTGTTTTTCCCAAAGCAAGAACAGCATTGGAGAAAAAAGGCATTCAGTTCTACTTCTAGCCAAAACCTTCCCTCTGCTCTGGAGTGAAGTATGGAAACGACGTGATGGTACGTCATCATCATCAAAGAAAGATCAACAGTTCTTTTTCCTGCACTGCAAGAGATCCTTTATGCATCTGCACTTGTCACCTACAGAATGCAGCTGAGTGGGGGAGAAAAAAACTAAAGCACAGAACCCCACTTTCCACACTCCTGAGTATCCCGAAAGTTAAAAGTGCAGAAAACACTGCAAGCCTGGAGAAAGTCCGTGTCCTTTCCAGGCTAGGTTCTGAAATTGTAACAGCCCTAACAAGTACCACGCTCTTCACTCAGATTCTCAGTTAGTGTTCCTCTGTGGAATGGGAAGGTTTTCATGAAGGTATTTCATGGTCCCTTGCTCGGAGAAGTCAGAAACAATGTGATTGTCCCCACGTAGCAACCACTTGGTCGTCAAAAGCCCTTCAATTCCCACTGGCCCACGGGCATGGATCCGCGATGTGCTGATGCCAACCTCAGCACCTGACAGAGAAGGATAGAACAGAAATGGATTTAAAAAAAAAGAAACAGAATGGGAAAAAAAACCTTCTAATGTTACAGGCCCTGTTGTCCAGAACATGCTTTCCCTCATTTTAAATTCTCGCCAGCATTCATTCATTCCTTTTCTACTACTTTCTAGCATTTGACTTGTCAGATCGTTCTCTCCTTAACATTTTCTTACTCAGATTATTGCAATTCCTTTTCTGATGCAGCACTAAATGGAAAGCAGCTAATTTCTCCATGTCCAGCCAATCATTTGTATCTGATACATTTCTATTAGAATTGCATTCTTATGCTAAATGCCTGCATGTTTTCATCTAAGGCTCTTGCTTTATCCTTCATGTCATACTCTGGTTGTTACAGGCTACTGTCAACAGCAGTTGCTTCTTGATTATGCACTGGTTCAATTGCATCTCTCCCACAATACTTCCTGAACAGGGCATTTTAGCTACCTCTTTTTTAGCGCTCTTCTCCTTGGATAACCTCCACCTGTCATCACAAACTCATCAAGATTCTTCCTGTATTTTGGTTTAAATTACTCTGATACTAAAATATTCAAAAGCTTTTCAAGACAGTTTAGCAAATCTCCTTAGAATACCAAGTATCAGAAAGAAATTCAATCCTACTTGAAATGCAGATAGGTTTAATCTCAAAACAGGTTTCACCTTTTGCATTTAGCTTCAAGTATACCCAGGGCACATAGCACATTCCCTTACCCAGCCCAAAACGATAGCCATCTGAGAAGCGGGTGCTGGCATTCCAGAACACACAGGCACTATCCAGGTGCTGCAGGAAGAACTCTGCTGTTTTCTCTGAAGATAACCAAAGGGGGAAAAATAATTCTTACTGAACACCCTGTTTTATAATAGCATTGTGTTGATATAGGCAATTCTAATTCAGCAAGAATTACCTCTTTTGAACCTGTTCAATGTGTTGCATCTATTTTTTTCACTAACGTTATGCTAATATAGTTTGCATTGGTCCTGAGCTAAGGGAACAAACAGATATTTTATCATAGAAAATTCTGTAAATTCTCTCTCTGAAAACAGAACCTGCCACAAAATGTTCCAGTGTGGGATGGTTCCTATCCTGGATGTAAGCCAGCCTGCTATCCTTCTTTCAGGATTTCCCAAAGACCCACCCAACTTTCGGTGGCCACTGGAAGCACTAAATCCTCACTGGAGTCCTCCCTCTCTTCATGGATCTCCACCCCCTCCTAGTTTTAAAAGCATTCAAAGAACCAGCTCCAAGCCCTGCTGATAATTCCCAGCTTCTCTATGGATGCATTGTTTTGGCCAACAGAAGGACTCGTACCCAAAGAATGAGCGTAGTGTTATACAGTTCTCTCCAAACAGATCAGTGGAGGAAGCATGGAACAATGGGCAGCTGAGAGCTCTAGCAACAGTGAACAGCCTTGGAGAGAAATAATTAAACACTGGTCATAGGGAGGCCTCTTTCAGATGTTACTTATGGAATAAGGATGCCACGACATGGTCCATCTGCATTTCTCTGGAAACATTAGGAAACCCAGGCCACATAAAGGAAGATGACAAGCGCACCTTCCCTTGTGAGCCTTACTCACAGATCTGGGACTGGAAATGCTAATGAGGAAGCAGCCATAGCCAGAGGCATTGGCAGAAGACCAGGGGGGCAAGTGATAAAGTGTGCATTGTGGCATTATGATGCAAACTCTGCCCTTACATACTTCTCTGTGACATTGTGATGCAACTACAAAAGGGCAGAGCTTGTTTTGTGATGTTATGATGCAGTTTTGTCATTGTGTCATTATTAGGATTAGGATATGGCTGTGGCCCATATCTTCAAATGTTACAGGACATGCAAGGGAAGAGAGGCACACATCGTGAGGAGTCTCACCCCTTAAACAGGAACTTCAGAAGCAGTCTTCATGCCAACTGATGCCACCCTGAAACCCTCATACAGGCACATGCATTTCAATGCACCAGGGTAGTCAATTTTGCCACTAACCGTTCTCTGTGATGATTACATCTGTGTGGGAGCTCCCATATTTGTGAATGTGCTCAATAGCATCCTGTACACTGTCCACCACTTCAATGCAGCACTCCAGGTCCCCATATTCTGTGCGAAGTGATTTTACCTCTGAAGGACTAAATGTTAGATAGGAAGCAAATTTGGGTCCAGCATGTATCTTCACCTGGTGAAAGACAAACACACTTCATAGTATGTTCTTTTTCTAAGCATTTTCTGCACAAAAAGATCGGCTACATACCCAAATCACACATTGTACAACGTGACTTGCCTAATCATGGTTGGAGTAAGCCATAATTAGGTTTGCACATTTTACTAAGCCATGAGCCACGGGTTATTGACTATGCTTTCATACAACCAAACAAATCATGTTATTTATTTAATTTATATTGTGCCTTTTTTCCAGGAGCTCAAGGTGGCTTACATGAGGATCTCCCATTATTTTATCCCCACAACAATGACCTTGTAATGTAAGCTGGGCTGAGAGGGCGACTGGCACAAAGTTATCCAGAGTGTGAATCCAGCCAAGGTGAGTAGAGTGCTAGATGTGTGTGCAGAATACCTAATTCAATCAGTGGCATTTCCAGATAGAGCCAGAAAAGTCCATGTCTGAAACTTGACAGAGCCACCACCAATCAGTGAAAATCAGTCTTCTCCAACCTGGGATCTTCGGGATGCATTGGACTGCACCTCTCAGAATTTCCAGGCTGCATACATTAATTTAGCTTGGGACGATGTCTTACATTCCTCTCTATGTGTTTCTGGGGGGGAAAAAACTCTCATTGTTGGGTCAAATGTTTTTAGTCACAAAAATGTACACAGTAACCTAGATGAAGAACTTCTGTCTCATTTCTGGGGCTAGTTCATAGCTGTTTCTTTCAGTCAATGTATAGGGCTCTCAGCTTAAGTTGTGGAAAAAATTCTTTCACTATCCAGCCCTATATCCTGCTTCAAGAGTATTACACAATAATCAACCCATTTTTATTGAAGAATACTGTGTTTCCACGGAATTAGATTCAGGACCCTCAAAAAGAACCTAATTTCCAAACGTCTATTTTCTATCGCCGCCAATCTAAATAGGATTGCAAGCATCTTGAGAATCCCAAAGCTAAGATGCTCCATTAGAAAGCCTGGCTCCAATCAATATGTGCTATCAGGGCAAACAAATGCTACCACTAGTTTGCTAAATATGATATGTATACCTTACTGCCTTTAGAAATTTCTCAGTGTATGCATCTATAGCATCATCCTTTAGACAGCACCCCACGTTGCATAGAAATTACTGACAGCCAATTTTTTATACTTAACCTACACTGGAAGCCATCCTCACTTGCCTGTTCCACCCGCAACATGTCAATAATCTGATCAAATACAGGAGTTCTCAGCAAATCCCGATGTATTAGCAGTGTCTCCAAAGCATTGCAGGCTGCAGGATATTCACATTTTGAGTCTCTCACTGGAAGAAGGATAGACAATTGGTTTAATTCAGTGGCATGTTTTAAAGATGCTACAAAGCACTCTTCTAAGTGGTGCCCTCCAGATGTGTTGGACTATTGCTCCCTTATTTAAGAATTCTGGCAGGTTTACTGTACATTTGGGGCAGAAGGCTGCTCTACAACACCTGAAATATACAGATAAATGGAAACCATGGGGATAGTTCATCTCCTCCATGCCCACTCTTAAGAAACAAAACCTCTCACCTATTCTAGTGACCTTCTCAACACTGGCGTCCAAATCCACATACACATGGCAAATCCCTTCACTGTGCCCCATCACTGGGATTCCTTTGGCTGCTTTTTGGATATCCCGAACCAGCTGAGAAGAGCCACGGGGAATGATCAAATCTATCAGTTTGTCTAATCGGCAAAGATCTTCCACTTCCTCCCTGGTATTCACCTGTAAAAACCAAACCAGTCAAACCACAAATACTAGTTTACATAAATACACATACCTAAGTGAATTCTGTGAATGAGTGAACATTCAGCATGAGACTAAACACAAAACAGATGAACAAAAATACTTCTGTCAGGCCCCTATGCAAACATATTTTAGTTATTTTTTAAATTATTTATTTTGTATCAACCATCACAGTGGCTAAATTCCCCTTTATGGGGTATTTTTATTCTGTTTTTATTCTTCTTTCATCCTATTTTTATGATGTTTTCAATATGTGCTTTTGTAATCACTGTAAATCACTTTGAAAGTCTGAAAGTAAAAGTTGTTTATAAACACTGTTCATACTATTCATGAAGTCCTATTTGATTTTGGAAGCTGATGTGTACAAGTGAACAACAAGCTTGTTAAAACAACTCAACTCTAGAGAACAAATGTCTGGAATAGCCTGTGCAGCCCGTCACAAATTCTCAAGTGGAAAAGCCTTGGGTGGTCCACAGTCTCAGATGAAGAACATTCGCACAATTCTTGCCTGTTCCAAAAGAATTCCTTGCACTGCACAGATCCTTAAATTGTGACTGGCATTAATTATCTGATGCAGAGGCATCCATTAAGCTGAAGCTCAGCAGATTGCAATTAGAAAGGGAAAAAAATCTGTTTCAGATGCAATAAACTGCAACATATCTTTCCAACAGAGAACAACTTTGAAGTTTTTTTCTATCAATAATTCTCACTTTATTTCCTCATCCAAGTATCAAGTTCCAAGTATCAAGCTTTTTCTTAAACACAGAAAAAGAGCAGTACCGTGTTACTTTTACTCTTCTTTCCAAAATACATCTGATTTCGACATCAATTTGAGATTTCCTTACCTTACAATGCCTTTTCCTACTGGAGTGACCCACTCCCCATATTGTGTTCCTAAGCACTCACCAGCTGCACTGCATCCTTCACCCCATGAATCGAAAGTGCTTCTTGAGTCAGGTGGTGAAGGATTTGATTGCTGTGTAAAGCCTCTTTGCCTCCTTTGAGCAACAGACCATTTCCACTAGCAATAGCCAAAGCAGATACCTATCAGGAGAAGAGAGAGACCAACACTAAAGAACAACATCACAGTACCACTTCAGTCTACCAGAACAGCCTCTTTCCATCTGGCACCCTTGAGATATGTTGGACCAGATCTCTGAGAATTCCCAGGCACATTGCCTAGTTTTTCTCTATTATTGCATAATACCAAATGAATTATGATATGAATCCATTAGGGGAAGATCTGCCTCATAAATGAAATATATACCATACAGGCATATGAGTTTGAGACTGAAATTCTATTTTGAAGAGGCAAAAATATTATCAAAGAATTGGTAAAGAAGGTATATTTCCATTTCACAGTAAGCAATATTAATACTGATAGAAATGAGACCATACCTGGGGAAGGCAATCAGGGCGGGATTCAAAAATCACCAGCAAGACCCCAATAGGCACAGTCACTTGCTCAAGTTCCAAATCCTTTGCTATTCTCGTCTTTCTAAGGACACGGCCAACGCTATCTTGCGAGGACGCTGCAATCTGACGCAGTCCTATGGCCAAACTATTCAGCTTGGAGGTTGATAGACTGAGTCTCTTTAACAAAGGGAGAGCCAATCTCCCTGAAAAGGAATCAGAAATCAAAGGACACAGATCAAGTTGCAATAGTTAATGTGATCCACACTAACGCAACTATGGTAAAGTTAAAATACATAGTAGGAAAGAAATCTTTCCCATTCCTGAACAGGGGACATGGTTACTCATTCTAAAGTGGTAGATGTCTTTTTCTTACTTTCAATGGCTAATACAAAGGGTACAAAAGAACAAACCATGGTCAGGAAGAAAGTACAAGAAGATCTTAACCATACAGTGGTTAAATGATATTACATATCACTTAAATGAGTGTTCATGTCTGAAATCTTATAAGTGATCAACACCAATATGGCAGTGATCATATCTGCAGCCATCAAAACATAGCCAATTCCTAATTTATGAAAAGCTTCCTCCCCCTCCACCAAAAAAAGAAAAGAAAAAGAAAAAGAAAAGAAAAGAATAGAATTTGGACTCTAAAGTTTTGAAGAAATTTGGTCAAATGTTTCTGAGTGCTTACAGATCACTTTATCAATCTCTGCAGGATGTGAAAACAAAAAAAATCAGCCTCAAAAATGCCCTGTCATTAATGAAAAAATCATTCCTACCCCATAAACAATGTTAAACTTCCTGAACCTTTCTACAATACCTTTATTCTCAGCCTCTTCCAAATCCTTTTTGTTGGCCTGAAGAATCTCTTCTCTCTGGTCTGTCAGAAGATCAGCAAGATGATAGATGATCTCAGCTCTCTATAGTAAGATACACAAGGAGCCATCTGGCATTTCACTACAGTTAGTTTGATAAGCTGTCTTTCCACAGCTTGAACTTAGTTCCATTGGTCATTATTTGTGCAGACCATACCCAGTGCTAGAAATGGAGAGCCTCTAGTCCATACATCAAATGTGGGCTGTTATGTCACCCCACCTGGTCCATGGGCTCAAGTAAAAGTTTACTACCTTCTGTTTCTCAAAGAAGAGCAGCTGTTGCAAATATCCTGAAAGCATGATTCCTGGGCTTTGCTACAACTTCAATCTTCCTTAGGAGCAGACATTTTAAGGTGCCATTAATATCATCCTCCATGGGAGGTGCATAAAAAGGATCCAATTTCAGCTTTTTGCAAATTTGTGCCCTCCAAATGTATTGGGCTATCATCTTCATAATTCCTATCCGTCAGGAACAATGGCTATGCTGAATGGGAATTACAGATGGACATCTGTACATCTGAGAGGACAACCAGATTGGGGAAACCAGACTGGGGAAAGTTGCAATATTCTTATACAAGTACCTTTGTATAGAGAAAAATCCATATTAATACTTCTGCAAGACTTATCTTTGGGTAGTGCTATCGAGCTACAAACACCTACAGCATATTCGAAGGCTTTACAATGTTTTTTATTACAACTGGAAAAGTACCTGCTCAGGCTGTAGTGCTGCCAAACTCCTGCCTCCTGTTCGAGCCATTTCTGCCTGCTGTTCTACTGTTGGTCCTTTTAAAATCAAAAGGAAGGACATTATGTAGTAAATACCGATGTGTTATTTCCAGTCACCATGTACTACAAGGATACTATTTTAAAAACCTAACCATATTTGATATCCATTATAAGCTGGAGAGCATAAAGACCCAATTATCAAAACAAAACACCCAGCTGTAAACTAAACGTAACTAAAGAGGGCTCCACAACCAGCCTATCCCAGGGCTTGGGAGAACAACCAAGTTTTCAGTAGTTTCCTGAATGTCATAGTGGGGGAGCCACATGAATCTCTGGAAGGGATGTCATTCCCAAAGGCAGGTGCTTCAACAAGGTGCGCATGCTTGCTGGGTCCTGTCTTGGGTCCTGGACACTGGATTGTACTGGATGGGCAGAGATGACTGGAGAGAGGTAGTACCTCCAGACAGCCAGGCCCTATGCCATGAAGGGCTTTGAGGGTGACAACCAGCACCTTGAATTGCACCTGGAAGCTAACTGATAACCAGTGAGGTTTGCAAAGCAATGGGGCTACATGAGCATAACTCCAACTCTAACCCTACCCCTAACCTCTATCCCTTTTCTTAATAGCTTGTCAATCAGTGAGATGGCTGCTCCTTTCCCAGATAATTAAGAATGTGTAAGTGAACAGATTGTTATAAATGGTAAGAACACAATACCAGCCACATTTTGGTCAATATGCCACAGACATAATTAAAACCAATTTTACCCCAAGCACATTCATGCTATTCTATGCAAACTAGATTCTCTAATCTAGAGACTACCTTGCACACCAACATTCCTTGTTTGTTTCCTACCACCTAGAAGGTACATGTGGCATTCAAACACATTCAGGATACCACTCACATTGAAAATATGAGTATGTGTGTAGTTCTGTACAAAGATGATGCTATATTATTGGCTGAGAACCCAAGTGATTTGCATCCAGTGTTAGAGTATATGATGCAATGAGTATGAATCTGAAAATTAATGCACTAAAGATCAAGTTAGTTTTAATAGGAAAAATGGAGTGATTAATTGCAAGTTATACATAAATACTGAAAAATTAGAGCAAGAATATTGAATTGCATACTTTAAAAGGATGCTTACTAAAGATGGGAAAATATATGAATAAATTTTAAGGTGTGCAAATGTTGGTAGAAAAGTTGTGGGTTTCACATATGCTGTTGTGAGTAATTAATGCTGCAAGAAGCAAAGATGTCAATGTATCTGATTGTGCTGCTACTGCCCACTTTGTTGTATGTAAGAGAGTTGGGTATGTCAGGTGTAACATAAAAGTAAGGGGAATATATTTGAAATGGCATACTTGAGAAGTATGCATGGAAAAAAACAAGAAGATGTAAGGTCAAGAGAGAATGGATGCTAAATTAATGTGGATGGACTACAAAGGTAAGTTAAAAGTCCTTGAGGTGATTTGCTCATAGAGTGAGAAGAAATAAGGATCAAACTTGAAAACAAGTATATAAAGAAGAGTGAATGCGCTAAGAAAAGGGGGAGATTAAGAAATACACAATTGGATGAGGTGAGCAGATACTCAAAACGCAAGGAGTGAGAAGTTTAAATAACAACACGCAATATACGGATTGAATGTGATTGGTTTGCCAGGACAAAAATCCATGGAGAGGACAGTGAACAGAAGTGGTATTAACCAGATCTAGTTACGCAGCCTTTTCTGGTTTTATTTTATGCCTTTAATTTATTTGGCTTACTATGTATGTCTTAATAAATTTATGAGAGGTGTGTTGTTTTCTTCCTCCTTCCTTCATTTCTTTTGTGTATATAAAATAAAATGAAAAAATAAATAGGTTAACGTGTCCCCATCAAAATTCTGAAAGTGTCATAATGCTCCCCAATTCATAGATACCAAGCTAACATTCCAAAAGAAACCATTTTTTACTCCTGCAAGACATCTATTCACAATGTTTTTAGCATTGATAGTTCTTTCATGGATTTTTTGGCTTTCATGGCCAAAGGAACAAATAGCTCAAAGACTTAAAATTGCCTTTCTGATCATTTTTGGACTAGAACTTCCAGAAACACCAGCCGAGAAGGTAAAATTCTAGGAGTTGTGGTTTAAAGTACCTAGAGGCACTGGCCATGAGTAGATGAGCCTACTGTGTCCCCAAAGTTATATTCTTGAGTGCAATTTTTCTTTCTTCACAGATGATAGTCATGACAGCTCCAACTTACCTGCAGGTTTTACCTCTGAAAAAAATGTGCCAACTTTTTTCCCCTCTACAATATCTGTGATGACATGGCCAGAGATCTTGGGATGGGTTCCATTAGCAATCACCACTGAAGTTCCTCCTTGGAGAGCCCACAGGGCAGCTTTAACCTATAACAAGTGAATTTTTAGAAATGGACATTATGAAAACAAGTACTTCAGAAACTTTTGGCACAAGCCAAGGATGCGTCATCCATCTGATTATTTTCTGCAAGATACAGAAACCAAAAGCATATTTTATACTTATTTCTATACACACACACATTTATATATATGGGCAGCTTGAGAGACAGAACAAACTTTATTTCAGCCATTGATCAATAAAAACATATTCAATAAAACAAGCAGAGCAAAATTATCCCCTAAGATCGATAACTGTTGGCAAACATTTGTGGGTGAAGGTTACACATAATGTAGCAGAATTTTGTTACTTTTAGAGAAATAAATTCATCTTGGCTGTTTAACAGATAATACAAATAAAAATTTATCAGAATGCCCTGGAAATTTAAATAAAAGAGGGGGGGGGTAATCAACCGGTGACGAATGTCCCTGTAGAACTGACAATACAGAAGAACATGAGCTGTGGTTTCTATGGCATCCATGTCACAGGGGCAGTACTGGGTTTCATATGGCATTTTCCTGTATTTCCCTTCTAAAACGGCTCTGGCGAGAGCATTAAATCAAGCTAAAGATAAGGCTCTCCTGAATTTGGGAACTGTGATATGATATAAATATGAGACTGGTTTAGGCGTTAAAATTTGGTTATTTGCAATTATATTATGAGAAAAAGCAGCAATTTCTGTTTGGCCTTCTATGTCTAAGATCCTTTGCTTTAATACTGAACTAGCTTGATCTGACTCTAAAGTTAAGATGGCATCATTGGAAAAACCATAGAGGCTCAGTTTCTTTTGGACAGATATTTCCCAAGAAGATTTGAAGTTGTCTGCCAGTATTAGATGGGTCAGTCCACTAGGGTTGTGGTGTAGTTTTAACCAGCAGGTAAATATATTTATCCAGAGATTAGATTCAAGTTTACTGACTCCTGCTTCCCCTCGAAGTACTGCATTTGGAACACAGCGGGTAATCTGGAAGATCCTTCTTAGAAATTTAGCTTGTGGTTTCAAGTCTATTTCATGAACAAAAAACAGAGCACAGAAATAAACTTTCAATTTCAGGAAATAATGAGATTTATGCAAAAGCATCAACAGAGGTTCCAAACTGCTATTAAGTATCATTCTCCTTCCTTCAGTAAGAAAATAAAATGAAACAACACAAAGAAAATTTGACTAACCTTGGCCTCCATGCCTCCCATCCCCACTCGAGATTTGGTTCCGAAAGTCACAGACTGCTGGTCTCCAGGATAAAATATATCTATGAGTTTTGCATCATCTGATCCTGGAGGACTGTCAAAAAGTCCTGAAATGAAAGGACAGAAAGGGCCCAGAAACGTAACAAAGCCTATAGAGACAACCATAAGATAAGTATTTTCATTTAGATTTAGCAAGTATTCTTGCTAAATCTAAGATGGAAGAGAAATGAGGTAGTTGGAATCTTATGTAATAAGGACTGATGATAGGAAGTGGCCTACTGGTCCCTCAAGCTCACTATTGTCTTTGCAGTCGCTTTCCAGGCCTCCAATAAGAATCTTTCCCAACCCAACCTGGAGGTGTCAGGTATTAGGGCTGTGCAGTGCTTTGGATTCTGTCTCTAAAAAGGGCTTGGGAGTGTGTGGCAGTGCCAGTGTAACACTTCTTTGCACCTTAAAGCAGTCACATGATCCCAAGAAAAGATGCAGCTGCTTTAAGATGTTACAGACAAGTGCTACATTTGCATCCCTGCAAGTTCCAAAGTACTTTTTGGAGACCTAATTCAACGTGCTGTACAACACTATTACGTTTTCAATCATTTAAAACTATTGCACCACCACTGACCTTTGATTCTTCCCTGATGGCATTATTAGTTTCAAGTATCCAGTCAACAGCCAACTGCAAGAGGGAGGGCAGAACCAAAAGGAGGTTCATGAGGCTGCTAATACTCCTCTTTCCTTCTGAGGTTGTATGACATGGGGCAATCTGAATATATTCCAAAACTGCCTCCCCCAAATAAAATCCCTTTTCCTCAGCCCATTGCAAATTCTAATCCGTGTCAATAAACACCACAGAGAGCTTCCTGGACACTCTCTTCCTGAACCAAGACATTGCATAAACACATTATTTAGTCAGGCAATGAAGCAACTCGTGTACCTTCAACATCCGAAAGAACAATCAACAGATCTGTCTTCATTTCCACAGCTAGCCGTGCTGCTAAACTATCATTGTCCTTTACACTAATTACCTAGAACCCAAATAAAAAAAGGTCAGTAAAACTAGCCAGGTGAGCTACTATCTGCCTAATTAATTCCTAGCAATGTAAAGCACAGCAATGGCCCTGAGGGCAATTTGCATTTGCATACTGAGGAGTCAATCAGCATCAACTCAACAATCAGCCTGAGTCACAGCAAAGAGAACAAATTGCTATCTCCATGAGCAGTAAGATAAACAGCGCTGCTATATTCTATCTAGTTCTATGCACTAAGCCCATGTTAGCATGCATCAAAGCTCAACTAGTTAATAAAGATGTGCAACTTTCAAAGTGACACCATCTGAGCACAACACTCTCTGCTATTCATTAAAGCAGCCTAACTTTTTTTCAGACTTCTGAATGACTTCTCATTGCTTGCAGGAATCTATTCATAAAGTTAATGTAATTCTTAAAGCAGTAGCATTGTTTTTACAAGCTCATATGGAAGTTTGAAGATAGGCTTTAATGAAAAGCAGAGAAAGACTAAGCCCACACAAGGTCCAAAGCACTTCTGAAACAGGCATGGACTGACTAATGAGCATATTGGCATATCTACAAAGAAGCATGCACCAACCACCCACTATAAGATGTTACCCACGTTTACCCCCTGCAGGTCACTGTTAGGCTCGGGGGGAGGAACCACAGCATCATTGGTATTGATGATAGGAACAATATTCATCCGTAGTAGCTCATGCAAAGTCCCATTTAAATTTCTACGTTTCTGCTCATCATGGAAATCCAGGTTGGTAACCAAAATCTGAAAAAAAGAGAAAAACTACTCTGACAAAAATGAACTTCCATCAGTTTCAGCATGATGTGCAAGGTTAGAGAGATACTATCAAAGTTTCCAAATTCTTAACAAGGAATCATATAGAGAGTTAAGCCAAAAGCATACCTGGAAACAGGAAACTGTCAGCAGAGTCCAACACAGTCATATTCTACTACAAGAGGAGAATTTCTGTAAATTGAGGGGACTGGTGAAAAAGAGGCTCAAAGGAAAAGTCTGGAGAGCCAAACTTCTTCATGGTGCCTGGAGGCTATTAAACATTACAATAACTGATGCTCAAATAGAGAGTATTCCACAGTGTAAGAAGAGTCAACCAAATCCTGGAAGAGGCCAGCATGGCATTTTAGCAGAGTTCAGGAAGCCATAAAATTTAAAGTGTCTTCCTTCAACAAATGGAAAGGCTGTTTCTAACAAACTGAATAAAAGGAGCATAAAGTTTGTCAGAAAAAAATGTAAGGTGATAATAATGAATGCATAACGAACACATGCCAAAAACAAAACAAAAAGCGCTCCTCATATCTGTTTCATATACTGGTAAAAGGGATCATCAAAGAAAAAATAACTAGCCATATAGAAGAACAAACTTGCTAAATGAAAATCACCATGGATTCTGCAAAAGCAAATCCTGACTTAATAACTTTTTATACTGTAGTTTTCTGAGAGTGTCAATAGGCATGTGGATAGAGGGGACCCTGTTAACACTGTATACTTGAATTTTCAAAATGTTCCTCATTAAAGGCTCTTTGTGTAAACTTAGAAGTCATTGGGATAAGAGGGCTTGTCCTTTTATGATTATTAACTGGTTAAAAAAATAGAAAGCAAATAGGAATAAACAGGCAATTATCTCAACAGAAGGAAAGAAAAATTAGAGTCCTCCAGGATCTCAGCTGGAACTGGTACTTTTTAATTTGTTCATAAATTATCTTGATTTAGCAGTAACCTGTGAGCTCAGTTGTTTCCAATGTGTAAAGCGATGTTCATTGGTCAAAAAATGCCTTAACTTTATATATACACTGTCTGAGCTTACTACCATATCAGGATCTATCAGAATGGTACCTTCAGACCACCTTCCCTTACAATCTCAGAGAGAGGGGTATATACATCTATGGTATGTCTGCATTTGAAGTACTGTGTACAGTTCTGGTTGCTGCATCTAAAAATAATATAATATTCCTGGAAAAAATACAGAAGAGGGCAACTAAAACCTTAGGCAAAAAGGTTAAATGTTTAATATTTTTTAGTTTGAAAAAAGATGATTGGGCTGGGATGGGGATATAATTGTGTAAAACCATCTATGGCATGGAGAAAATGGACAGGAAACTGTTTTTTTTTCCCTTTCTCAAAACAACAGAACCAGGGCCCATTCAATTAAGTTGACTGGAAGATGATTTAGAAAAGACAAAACATTTTTTTTTCATACAGTGCATAATTAACCTATGGAATTCATTTTTACAAGACATGATGGTTTAAGTGGCTTTAAGAGAGGATCAGATTAAATCATGGAGGACAGGTCTATCAAGGGCTAATGGTTGAAGACTCAATGTTATCTGGGCAATGGAAAGTTGCATGTCTCCAACCCTAGAGCCATCTGGTTGGCCACTCTGAGAAACAAAATGTTGGACTAAGACGGGCCTTGATCTGATTCAGTAGGGCTATCCTTATGTTCAAAACAAATTACAAGCCACTGCAGATTATAAAATTACTATTATTTTGCTGTAAAAACTATTATCAGTACCTGAATGCTGGTGAACAAGTGTATGAAATAAGGATGCAACTAAGCTGTTGTCAAGTCCTGAGCTAGTCCCTTATCAAAGGGAGTCTGGATCCCATTTGCTAGACCATTTTTCTAACTAAAGGATATTCCAGATATTTGCTAGACCATTTTTCTAACTAAAGGATATTCCAGATATGCCCAGGCACACCTAACCAAAGCCCACCTGAATTTCCTATGACTCAATTTAACAATAAGAAGGCATTTCAAGAATCACCTAGAAGGCACCTCATAAGGTCATCTGAGGCACTGATTGGTAAGTTTACATTTTTATCCTTGTAATCTACTTCCATATCCCTAAACTTCCTATTGAGTGAACCTGCTTTGTTTTCCAGAAGCTGGTATAAAATAAAGGCCAGACCCTGCTCTAGAACCCTAGAGACCTGGCCTCAAGGTATAATCATAGACTAAGGTTGCTGATAAGTTTAGTTTAAAAGTCTTTGCAGTTCTGTTTTAAAGTGCAGGAGACTATTTCTAATTCCTCTTTGCTGGGTTGTTTAATAAATGTATTGAATTAGGAACTGGAGTAGATTGCCTAGCCTGGCAAATGCTCTTAGCCACATGCCTGACTATTGGGTATACATACGCATTGGGATCTTAACAAAAGAAAATGAACTGTCAGGTTTAGCCCAGGAAACTCCAGGAGACAATACAGATTCAATCCAGCAAGGTTTATTTGGCTTCACACTATACACAGAATCTTCCCAGACTGAGAGTAGTTCCCAGGGTCAATCCATAAACATCACTAGCATTCCTCAGGGAGGTGCCAGTCTCATCCTCTTATCTCTCCCCAGCTCTTCGGGGGATGAGAGTACATTCTTCACCCCCCTATTCCATACTCTCACATGAACACTGTTGAAAAGGGGCCTGCCATCCTCTAAAAATGTAACCCTAAGGTCTGGATTCTCAAATCTTCAGGCTTTAGTAATAGTTATATATCACATAAGTAGTGGCAGGGTATAATAAAGAGGGTTTGGCAGCCTGTTCTACTTTGGTGTTGGAGGTGCAGACCCACCCTCTCCAGTTTGTCAAAGTACTATTGCTTGAATGAACTGAAGTTCCTAGAACAGAGAGCAAAGGAACCCATTGCAAAAATGAAGGCTCAAAAGATTGGCCCTAGCAGCTCGACAGAGCCTTCACGAAATGTATACTGTGTTTTACCTGAGCCGCACAGATGCTATATTGTGTGAACATAGCCTCATACAGTGCCATCAGCCCACTCTGACCAGCAGCAGCACAGGCTCGAGCCTCCAGCACAGGAATGGCCTACAAAGATCAGAGAACACATCAATCAGCTATGGCAGCACCTGTACCATTCCCAAGAACCTTGGCATCTCTTCCCAGTTACTCACCATATCTTTGAGCTGGTTCTGCCCCGAGTGGAGAGCCTGCCTCACGCTTTGTGAAAGCAAGATCTCATGACGGAGCCGTTGCTTTCCAAACGCCACTGCCCCACTGGTGACAATCATCATTTCCCGGCCCTGGTTTTGCAGCATTGACACCTATGGACCCAAAAGCAGCAGCCCTCTGTGTTTTTATTTTGCTTCATTTTTCAACACAGTGGCAAACACTCTTCAAAGCAACAAGATCAGGTTTATGTTACGTAGTACATACAACAATGCAGCGTCCCCACAACTAATTGGCCTCTGAAAGGGTTGAAATAATCCCAAAACAGCTTAGTTTATCCATTAATATGTACCACAAAGGACTTCTAAGATACCACCTCTCTTCTTTAGGACTCTTAATGTTCATATTCCTGTGCACTCTTCATTCCTCAACATTTAATCAGCAGGCAAGGAGAAACAGTTAACATATCGAGAGTTGTTAGAACAACAGCATGGAAAATACAAGAAGTCAAAAGATCAATTGACTGCAGACAGATTTAGTTTTCAATGGTTTTCATATGTACAGTTAAGAGCAAGAATTAAAGTAGACAAAAGGACATTTGGAATTGAACAACATTAAGACAGAATTTGAAACTGAATTATGTGCAAATGATGAATATGTAATTGCTAAAATGTATAAGCTTTTACTGAATTTCAGATGGAAGAACAAGTTAAAGAGTGTACGATAAAATGGGCTAAGAACTTTGGTTGTAACATAGATGGACCAGTAAGAAAATATGTGGCTGAAAGGATTGAAATTCACATTATGTTACCATTTAAAAGAAATTTTTTATAAAATGATACACCATTGGTATATGACACCAGAAAAACTATCTATCTATAAGGGTACTTCAGATCTATGTTGGAAACATGGAAAACATGAAGGGTCATTTTATCATGCTTGGTGGACTTGCAGAAAAGGTAGAAAAATTTGGGTTCGAATACATAGAGCAATACAAAGAATTTTAAAAATTAATATTCAACCAGAACTCTTCTTGCTAGCACTAATGGACAGATAACTAGAAAAAGCATATGGAAGATCGTTTTTGTATATAGTAACTGCAGCGAGATTATATGCACAAAGATGGAAAGATTCTGAAACACCCACAATGGAGGAATGGTTGGTGAAAATGACAGAATTTGCAGAGATGGCAAAATTGAGACTTGCTTGATTAGAGAAAAGACAATAACTACATTTGTTAGTGACTGGAAACCTTTTATGGACTTTTTGCTGAAAACAGAAAAAAAGGAAACTGTGATTTATGGGTTTGATGATTAGAAAGGACAGAATATGAAAAGAAGGGAGCCATAATGTAACCTTAGAGAGAGAGAGGATAAAATATGTATGCATTTATATCTGCTGCAAAGAAGATTGGAAGCCACTCCTTTATATCATTCTTATTGATCACTTTTCTTTTACCTTTCTCTACTTTTACTTTTTTTCTTTAAATCTGTATTGCTTTTATTCTGTAAAAAATTTCTTCAATAAAAATTAATTTTAAAAAAATCTAATCTGTTGTGCAGCATTCTCCCTTATACCCCAACACTGCCAACTTTAGCTGGCTTATGGAGGTTTAATTTAGAATTAAGATAAATAAATAAGTTAGGTATGAAGGACCTAAGCCGAGTTACCTGCTCAACGATGGATGCCAATCGCCCCAGGGCTAGGCCACATTCATCACCTCGAGTGACAACAGCGCTCCCTAATTTCACCACAATTCTCTTAGCATGCTTTAGTTCGCTGCGGTGTGCAAAAGACTTGCCATGGGTGCGGCTGAGGGGTACTGTGATAAAAGGTATGTTACTCCAGCCTCGGGCAGACTTATTTCTCAACACCAGGTTAGGAGCCAGTAAGCCTGCAGTTGAAACACAGCAAAAGCATCAGCTGGACTTACCTATACCAAATTCCTCCTCCCTTTTCCAAGTCTGAGATGGAAGGCCTCTCTCTATTTCCTGTTTGGCTTCAAGCTGACAAAGAAAACATTTGTCAAAGTAACATCTGGGGCAAGAGTAAGATATTCATAAGGGAAAAGAAATATTCCATGTGCTTTATTATCAACATGTGAAACATTCTAATACCTTTTTAAAACAAAGGAACATAATTGCAAGGCAGCCATGAAAGAAATCTAGAGAATATGCGCCATAGAAGAGTCAGGTATCACCACTACCCTGCTACATCACCGTAAGTTTTGGAGTTCCAAGGAGCTTCTGGCCATGTTATAAGCAAGCAGAATCTCCTGCAAACAGCATGAGTGCTAGTGTGCCCTATCACTTTGTGCGTGTGTGTGTGTATGCATATACATATATATGTAAATATTGTGTTTATCAGTATTAAATGTTTTTCTTTGTTTTTTAAAAAATTAAGCTACCTCATCTTAAAAGATTGTTAATAAACCAATATTTAATAAACAATGATTGTCAAATAATCGTGGGAATCTTCTTTTAATTGCAAAGGCAGGATATATTTCTAATAAATAAAATAAACAAACCCTTCACCTTCCCTGATACTTCAGTTGCTAGTGGATAAACAAGGGCTAAATTATCATTAAGGCAAATCAGAACTCTAGTAAAACTCTCCATTCCTTCCTGTATGATCCTGTAGTCATTGATCTACATCCATTTGTATTTATGGAACCTGAGAAAAGTTATTAAGCAAACAAGGGAGTGGAGCTAAAACTTACAGTAATTTTCCAGTTTCATCAAAGTAATGAACTTTTCCTCTAGACTAAACTTCAAAGAGGCTACCACACTTGTAATGAGTAACATTTCTGCTTTCTGGATCAAAGTTGCAGCAGGACACCAGACAGCAGAGTTGTCCCTGGCCATAAGCAAAAAAATAATGGTGCTGCCACCTGTAGCCATCAAATTGGAAATTAAGATACCAGGTCTAAAATTCTGCCCAAATGCATCCTATTAACAGGAGGATCACCACTGCCAGTGCTCTTTCTCTCTCATACGTACAAGGATGGGATCCAGCCACATCAGACACCTGCCAGAATCGACCCGAGAAACGCAGGGAAGGGAGAAGAGCCACTCGACACAGCATTGTCAAAAGCTTGGTGAAGCCAAGAACACCTGCAAGGAGAAAAAAAGGGAAGCCAATATGATTTTCTATGGTCCAATTTTCTTGATGCATATCAAACAGAAATTCTACAGGTAATTAGAAAAAAAAATAGTGGGAAAATGCCACTTTCAAAAGAAAGCATGGATTTCTCCTTGTACTAACTGAAATGGGGAGGAAAGATGAAAACAACTTATACAAGCATTTTCTTTTTGCAGAACAATGGGAAATTCTTTTCAAAATAGATCTGAAAATAATATTGTTAACATTAGCTAAATTGTTGCAAACCTCTTAGATTCAGTAAGGTTAGCAATTACAGACCTAACAATTTTTTATTTATGGTTTTAGACAAACTATACACTTCACACCTAATACTGGAAAAATACTTTCAGAAGTTGAAGATAACTAAATCATCCTCAAATACTCAGACTGAACCAATACTTTTCACCAAGCAAACCAAAATACCTTTATATTTTTATGTACATAAAATTAAAAGTGAAAGCACCTGTGATGTTTTAAACCCCAAAGCCCAAATGAGACCAATACAGGATATTACTACAGTACCAATTTGATACGCATATAACTCCAAGTTTAAAGTGAAGATATAGAATTGCCTAAATGTATTGCTAATGATAAGGATTTCATATTTAGCCTGTTATTTAAAAACAGGCTTATTCTATATATTAATGCTAATGCCCACCTTATTACCAAGACCAGATCATAAATCTTTATTACAGCATTGATGTTTCACATTTTGAAAACATTACATTGTTATCCTACTTTTCACTCATCTCTTGAAGTGGCTTCCATCAATGCAACAAAAAGGAGAGGTCAGTCACCAAGTTTTCAAATTAAAGATACACAAAAGAAGAACAGAGGGAACAGGAAATAGAGGAAAACTAGTTCTTTAAGGTTAGAGCAAAGTGGTAATCTACTAATCACAGATTTTTATATCTCATTTGGGCTAAATGGATCTTTCCTTGCTGGCTAATGACAACCAGCTGTTCTTGTTCCTTTGGCCAATGGATGGGGCTAGACTGTTTCTGCAGTTCCATGTCAACAGGCATTTCGGGGTGGTGGGCAATTCTACCAGGGAGAGGAGAAATCAGGGCCCCAAGAATGCTCCTCCTCCAGCAATTACAAGGCCTCTTGCCCTCAGCATTCTTAGCAAGTGGGATATGTGGCCTTCCAGGAACCAGAAACACCCTGCCTACTGGCAGAAGCTGGAAGATACTTCTTTTCTCTTCTATGGCAAGTTCCAATTGCTTCCACTTTATTTCTTTTCATATTCTCCCATTCAACCAAAATTAAGTTACATTGGGGTTAGTTACCACCCTTTCGCCCTGGAACTTTTTAAATTATCATTTAAATAAAGCCAAGATAATTAACTTTTTATGTTTCATAAAATACCAAGTGATTCAGTTTTATGCTGTTATAATACATTTCAAGTTTTTAAAAATGCTAAATTCAAGGCTGATAGGAAAGTAACCGTACATCACTATGTATTATAACTAGGTTTTTTCCCCCCAAAAGATATTTAAAATATGAATCAGCAAGATGTTCATAGCTGACTCAGCATCATTTTACCCAAACTTCATAGATGAAAAACTGAAAATTGCAGCCAAGCATCAATATATTATTAAGAGCAAGAAAAAAGCACATGAAACTTCAGCTTCCTGGCACTGGATTGCCAGAATTAATCCAACACAGAAACCCTGCAATGGATCCAAGAATTACCTTTGTAACATACTGCTTCTAATATCCAGTGTTGTTACCTACTTTTCATGAAGAAAACCTGGAGAGGAGAAGGAGATTTCTACTAGAAGCAGTAGAAGAAATGTCAAAAGGCACTGAATTCCTGAAATCCCAACAAAAGCAAATTACGATCCTTGACAGCCACTAATCCTGGATCTGCTGCCAGGATGAGCCACATCAGCTCCACCAGGAAGACAGAGCTGCCAGTAGCTGATGCAACTTGACTCCCAACAGCTGAGGCATTGCCTCCTCATACACTAGAATGGCTGATGAAAAAGCTCCACGTTGCAGCACAAAATCCAAGTTAAAGATTGAAATGTCAACAAATGCTATAAGGCAGCTGGCTCCAGTGCAGACCAGATCTGTTCCCCACCACTCAGACCCATCTCTCTGCCACTTACTAGAGCTGTAGTCTCCTACGGACACCCATTCCTCTCAATTCAATAGCAATCCACTCTCCTCTCTTAATTATTTATTACACTTGTATAGATTGTGAAGAATCACGATCTACATGCATACTGTACCTGTTACTAAGTGTGAATTCCCTTTGACAAACATGGAGAGGCCAAAAACTAAACATGTATGAAACTTTCCAATCTTATTATGTTTCCTGAAATAGACATGGTCTATACTATGCCATAGTATCTAGATATACAGCATAACTCTACAACAGAAACAACTTCAGAACATTTATAGGCTGGATGCTATCCTCAAAGGTGCCCATTATCATGCTGGTGAAATTCAACAGTAAGCCATGGTCTGTTTTCTGCCAACTTTGGCAGGAAACAAGAAACAAAACAAAGAAAAGCTGGTGAGTTAAGCCAAACTAAAAAAAAGTGAAAAAGTTCCTGCAGAAGATCCTGTCCTAGAAGAAAGAGGTGACTATCAAGGAAGATAAGGAACCTGTTCAGAAACAGCTTTCATAAGAATTCCAGCAAATCCAAATCAAATACTTTGCATCCGCTGCATCGCTAATCAAAGTAAATCCAATGGTGCAATCCTTGTAGTCCTTAAGTATTCAGTTGTAATAGAAAAATGTACAGTTGTTGGCATTCAGATCTAACATACCCTAATGCAATACAAACAACACAGAAATTGAAAATGAGAGTAAAACAAAAAATAAAAATAGCTGAAACACTAAAGAGGAAGAAAAAAATGTGTTTATTAATACAGCTTAAAGGGATTAATTCGGGCTCTACAGGTTTTTGCCTCTGGGCTCTAAACTCAGTTGTTGTTTTATTCTTATTTTAGAACTTCAACAGCAGTATAATTAGCAATCAGAATAGTTTTATTCCAGTTGCTAACTATCTGACGTAGTGGACGTCAGATAGAAACTGGGTGAGTACTCTCAGGGCTGCAAAACAAAATGTGCCAAAATTCTTCTGATGTATTATATTGGTCTTCTGATATATTATATTGGACAGGAGGAATTAAATACGTATCTCACTTTTTCTGCCTGTTAAGTCTTTGAGAAGGTGCATGATTAAAATGGCTCATAAATTCATGTAAAAACATAAGCAGTGCTGTTCTGGATCAGGCCCCTGGCCCATCTAGTCCAGCAGTCTGTTCTCACAGGGGCCAACCAACTGCACAAATCTGTACCAAAATGTATCTTCTGGACTAAGACTCCTGCTAAGGGTTTTAGCCAGCAAGCCATCTGCCAGAATGTTGCATTTGATTCTCCCACCCTTATTTTCCAACTCTAAATATTCCACTGCTACAGAGCATACTTCTTGTAATGCTTTAGATAAGGATGTTGTTGTACTTCCATAAAAGCTGGATTTCTCTGAACATCTGATGCTTTTTTATTTCTCCATGTCCCTGTTTCTACTCCATTTTCCTCAGCACTAATTTAGCCGAGTTTGCTTTAGCAGGAGTCTTAGTCCAGAAGATACATTTTGGTACAGATTTTACTGTCTAGTTCTGCTTAATTTTATCACACTGAGGGCAGTTTCACATATGGTAACCTTCTTTCATGACAATGAAGGCTAAGAATTGTCAGTATTCTGACGAAGGACGGGAGAAGAAAATTGCTATTCTTACATAAATGGAACAGCTGTTGCTTAGCCCATTAGCAGTTTTGCTCAGCTACCTTTTATTTACCAAAAGTAGAGTGTTGATATAAAATCACTAACAACTAAAATAAGTTTAAAAGATATTTTTTTAAAATGTTGAGTCTTTATTGGCTATTTGTAATTTTTTACAATAATAAAAATAATTTAAAAAATAGAGATCAAATTGCCAACATTTGCTGGATCATGGAGAAAACATGAGAGTTCCAGAAAAACACCTACTTCTGCTTCATTGACTATGCAAAAGCCTTTGATTGTGTGGATCACAACAAACTGTGGCCAATTATTAAAGAGATGGGAATACCAGACCACCTTACCTGTCTCCTGAGAAATCTGTATGCGGGCCAAGAAGCAACAGTTAGAACCGGTCATGGAACAACTGATTGGTTCAAAATAGGGAAAGGAGTACGACAAGGCTGTATATTGTCACCCTGCTTATTTAACTTATATGCAGGGTACATCATAAGAAACGCTAGGCTGGAAGAATCACAAGCCAGAATTAATATTGCAGGAAGAAATATCAACAACCTCAGATATGCAGACGATACCACTCTAATGGCAGAAAGTGAAGAAGAACTAAAGAGCCTCTTGATGAGGGTGAAAGAGGAGAGTGCAAAAGCTGGCTTGAAACTCAACATTAAAAAAACTGAGATCATGGCATCTGGACCCATCAATTCCTGGCAAATAGAGGGAAATGGAAGCAGTAACAGACTTTATTTATTTGGGCTCCAAGATCACCGCAGATGGAGACTGCAGCCATGAAATTAAAAGACGCTTGCTCCTTGGGAGGAAAGCTATGGCAAACCTAGACAGCATATTAAAAAGCAGAGACATCACCTTGCTGACAAAGATCTGCATAATCAAAACTTTTTCCAGTAGCAATGTATGGCTGTGAGAGCTGGACCATAAGGAAGGCTGAGCTCCGAAGAATTGATGCCTTTGAACTGTGGTGCTGGAAAAGACTCTCATGAGTCCCTTGGACTGCTAGAAGGTCAAACTAGTCAATCCTAAAGGAAATCAACCCTGACTGCTCATTGGAAGGATTGATCCTGAAGCTCAAGCTTAGATACTTTGGCCACCTAATGCAAAGAGAGGACTCTTTGAAAAAGACCCTGATGCTGGGAAAGATGGAAGGCAAAAGAAGAAGGGGAGGCCAGAGGATGAGATGGTTAGATAGCATCACCGAAGCAATGAACATGAAATTGAGCAAACTCCGGGAGGCAGTGAAGGACAGGAAGGCCTCGCAAGATATGGTTCATGGGGTCACAAAGAGTTGGACCCGATTTAATGACTGAACAACAAAAATTTTATCTGTCCCATGAGGTTTGGGAAATTTGTTTTAAAAATAATTTTTAAATGGTATAACAAACTGATCTTAGGTGCAACAGTGTTGTGAAATAAACTGGAAGCACAGGATCCCTGAACTTCCTGTTCTTCAGCAATGTCTTATTGGGAATACAGCATCCAGATCTTTGCTAGTTAAAGACTTCAAAGACTCCTCAGTGTGGAACTAATCAAAATTTTAGACACCAGCTTCTTGGTTAGAATAGGAATATATTTTCTACTGATTAAGTGAGGTACTGTGAAAAGCTAATTGTTGAAGGCAAGAGAAAAAATGAACATAATTTCTCTGCATCCTGCAAGATAACAAAGAGGACAAAAGAGGTCAAGATTGAAGGCCTAAGAAAGATCATGTATACCAGCATGTTCACAAAAGCAACCCTAATTCCCAAGGAAACAGTCTGCTACCTTTGAATTTTGATATACTTCTGGTAGTTTCGAGGAGAGCATATTTCTTGATACACAGATCCTGCTGCCTTGCCGTTTCAGATGCATGACTGCAGAACTTGGTACTTTAAGGAGAGCGTGCTTCCCCATCTGAGTTTTGTACTGGCTGCTGAGATTATTTGGACATGCAAGGCTAACCAATATCTAGCTCGCATTTTCAGCCACAGAACAGCTTTGTCATGGGACTCTATTTCTCATAGCAGATGGCAATTAGTGTTTTTATCTAAAATTGCTTCTGTAGCTACCTTTGGTACTAACTAGAATCTTTTCAGCATTTTCTCACATTTTTAATGAAAAGTCCAGAACTTTTTGCTAGCTAGGAAGCAGAACTTAGCCAACCTGAAAACTGAACAGGGCCAGACCTGGTAAGTAGTTGGAGGGGAGATGAAGAAATACCAGATTTGAATTGGGGAATTCAGGAAGGTAACAGCAAACCACTTCTTGTGTTGCTGAGATAATTACAGACATGTCAATGAAGCCATCAGCTCACTGAGCTTGACTTGGACACTCTCCATCAGAACTTTTGCCTTACTTGCTGGCTATGTCACAACATGTCCCCTTCCCTTGTTATTAATCTCAGACTATGCCTCCTCATGAAACTACAGAAGATCCCTCCAAAGCTCCCACCTGAAGATGGAAAATACAGCAGAGATTTGTAACCTTGGCTATAGATGATCAAAAGGCTCAAGACACATCATCAGCACAGTATCGAAACATTCCTCAGTTTTCTTCACCCTGGGAATCATACCCAGCAAAGGCAATGACACACCTACCCCAGTGAGTGTGAACATGGACATCTACACTTATTAGCAATATTATCACTATTACAAATATTCTACTTCACAGACTCTTCTTGACTTTTGTATCTGCATATACTCATCTAAATATAATGAAATTGAGACAATTATTTGTCCTATCTGCAGAATGTTTTCTGGACTGTGGAGTCAAATTTTGTTCCAAGTTATAGTCAGCCAATTTGCAAAGCATGACTACCATTGATGCCTTGTAGCAAGTCTATATGACCTGCGTAAGTTGATAAATATCTTATCCACAAGGAGACTGGCATAAATCAAACAGGATTTGGGGCTTTATGCTTTCTTACTGAGAACCAGCGAGCCTTATTTTAGTGCAAGGAGGTGTACTGTTCTAGGTAAAGGAAGAAAAGAAGGAAAAAGCACTATCCTAGCTCTGTAGAATAAAATATGGTAGCCAAGTATAAAATTGACTGGGGAACAAAGGACGTATCTTTCAACTGCATGTTGCTTTCTCAGAGCACTTATGCAGATGAATATATACCAAAAAAATTTTCAGGTTCTATAGCTCTCTTTCACTGGTCGAAAGTATGGATAGCTGTGCCCTCAGCATTGGAAGCAATTTTGACAGAAGTCACAATGCATAACCTGAAAACATATACAGTGGTACCTCAGTTCACGAATGCTTCTGTTCACGAACAATTCGGTTCACGAACAGCTCCGGTCGCAAAATGTTGCCTCCGTTTGCGAACTCCGCATCGGGTTACAAACAGGATCCGCAGCCATTTTCCCTGCTGACACACGTGATCGTGGCTTCCTGTAGGGAGGGGGACTCTCCCTCCAAACAATAACTGCCTCCCCACCCACCTTCCTGTCCTCCACGCCAGAAGTCGCCTCGAGCAAGGTCAGCATCCTCTCTCTTCATACTGTGCTGTACTGTACTTTGTTTCATGTTTTTGTGGTTTAAAAATAAAATACATATGGTTCAGAACGGATTAACCGTATTTACATTGAACCTTATGGGGAAATCTGATTCGGTTCACAACCAATTCAGTTCGCGACCAGAGTAGCGGAACGAATTAAGTTCGTGAACCGAGGTACCACTGTAGTTTACCCTTCAGAGGGGCCAGGAAACTTGCTTCCACTCAATACGGTCTTACAGCATTCAATAATTTATTCCAAGCAGTACAGAGGGTTGCCTCCAGATGCAATAATAAACTTTGGCTCATCAATACAGGAATATAACTAAAATCTCCGTGCTTCTACTCTTTTGTAAGGAAGTCCTGGAAGCTTTGATTCTGGTTTTGGTTAACAATGGTTAAACATTATAATTAAACACTGACAAATCGTGGTTTATGTAGTTGGCTTCATTTGGTACCCCAAAACATATGAAGGTTCAGCCATAATACTAATCTATAATTAACTGAACCTGAAAGCAAAAGATCAAAATCTCCGTTTATTGCTATAAAGAATAAAATGACAATGTACAAGCCCCAAACTTACCTAGCTCATGCCATAGTAACCATCAACCATAATTTATATTTAAATTCATCCAAATTTATTATAGTTCCTCTGCAACACTTAAATATCTACAGATACTATTACTACATAGCGCTGTAGAATGTGCATACAACTGTCCAATCTCAACATTACAATTATATTGTGATTGTATTCTGCTGTTGTTTTATATCTCATCCAATGGAAGTAGATAGAAAGGGAAAACTGATAAACCTGATTCCCTCCTCCCCTGCAATTTCAATTTCCATCTTGCAGAATTCTAGTCCCCCACTGCTACTACACCATCTTTAAAAATATACATTATTTTACTAGAAGAGAGGAGATCTCAGATTCTTTAATCAGAGCAAATAAGTCATAAAAGGTGCATAAGCTGATCATTTCACGTACAAGTATTTTTTTTTCAAAATTTGCTGCACAATACACTAATTACATACCTTAAAATGTATTTTCAAGCTAAATTATATGAAACCTAGGTAAGTACACTCACCACTTAATAAATACAAGACAGAGACAAAAATTAATCTGATATCAAAACAGGACCTACCTGTATGGCACTAGCTTATTTCTCTTTGGAAAATTTCTAGTGCAGGACTTAGCAGGTTATAACAAATCCAGCTTGTCTGGTCTGGCAATCTGTGGTAGCCTGTGCCCAACATTTCAGAGGAAAAATACTGCTGCCCCCGCCCCACTAATTACATGTGGATCCAATTAAGTAGCATAAAGCAAGAGGAAAATTCCAGTTCAAAGGCAGGAGTAAACAAAGGAAGCAAAATAAGATGTAATTGCTATCATTTAAAAATTGGCTACATTTAGAATAGGGTTCAGGAGTGTGTAGCTGTCCAGATGTGGCTAAACTACCAGAATTTCTCACCATTATAACATGATCACCAAGACTGCTGGGAGTAATAATCCAGCAACGCTTGAAGTTCCACAAATTTCCCACCTCTGGTAGAAGATGGTGGAAATGTGATTAGTTATTTTTCAAAAAAAATTGTTACATGGCAGCAGTTCATACTTGCATTATTTTCTCTGTTCAACATCTGCTTGGTGGCTCCAACTAGAAAATCCCTCACTTTGGAACTCTCATCTGGTACTAAAACCGATACATCTGATAAACTTTGATCTAGTTCACAAAATTGTTATGGTAACACAGTTTCCCTCCCCACCTTTTTTGTTGTTCTTTTTGAAGAAAATAACAAATGTCCTGGATGCACCCATAATGTATTTATATATCATATAGCCACATTCCTACACAGCTTGTACTTCTGTTTTAACACATCCAAGACTGACTACAGAAATGCAGGAAATAATTTGAGATTTTATTTTTGTTCAAATGCCTATTTATATGAGCTTAAAACCAGTCTATACCTAATTATTTCAACATATGGTGATAAAGTCATAGGTCCTCTTCCTTGGTAGCATTAATTTTAATTAATAAGAAACTGACATGGGCAAAGCATATTTCCTTCTAGTGTCTTTATTTACAAAAATGTCTCATTCCCTATGTAAATCCTATATGCATTCTTAGAAAATAAACACGCCATACTTTCCTTGAAAGTATGCCAGGTCCCTGGAAATAGGGCAAAGGTAAAATGGGATTATGGGTGGGCAGGAAACATTACGGGGAGGCAACAGCATCACGCTTCCATAGGAATTATTTGATAATACGTATGCCTTCCATCACAATCTATGAGAATGCCAACTATGTATTCTTAAACATTCAAACAGCCCTGATTCAAAAAGGTTTCCTACTTTAATAGTGAATTATGAAAGCAAATTTGTATAACTACACTGCTACAGAACAAGATGTCAAACTGTCAATCTGCTCCCACTATGTAAGATCCCATACTTGAGCCATGTAATCTGGAAATATACATCTCTTTTTCTCAAACAGCCAGGATATGAAACAGATACATACTTTTCCCCCCCTTCCCTTTGTTAAATAGCAACCTCTGCCCCTACAATCCAAAAGGCAACACAATATATCAGTGTTGTCCAAACTTGGCCACTTTAAGATGAGTGGACTTCAACTCCCAGAATTCCCCAGCCAGCATGGCTGGCTGGGGAATTCTGGGAGTTGAAGTCCACTCATCTTAAAGAGGCCAAGTTTGGACAACACTGCAATATATGAAAAAAACAAGAAACAAAAGATTACAGAAACAGATCTGTGTATATAAGCTTTAGATAGAAGCTTTTTAGACAGGTCTCTAGTATTGCATCCAGCTGAATGGGAAAGAACAGTGAATGAACAATGTCTAATCTTAAGACCGGTTCTGCTTAGAGAATGATGTACAATATCTGCTTTGTTTAAAAAATAAGAAAGCAACATGGTCAAGCAAACTCACAACTTGAAAGAAAATGGGAGGGAAGGAGGAAGAAACTCCCCTTCTAATACTCCTCTATTAAGTGGGAGCTCAGACTCATCCAAAGGTAGGATGCTTTTATAACATCTGCTACCTCATTTATATTAACAGGGCACCAGCACAAACATGTCCCTTCATGATAAAAGTTTAATAAATGTTTTCTATCCAGAATTAAACTTTGCTTTTTTTAATAGTACTTCTGAAATCTACCTGCTCACAAAGATCTTATCTCAAGTTCTGGAAAGTCTAGCATAAGTTTTATCAAGCCAAACAGCGAATTAAGATGTTATAATTAATTAAGAATTATAATTAATTAATTATTAAGAATTATGACATAATTAAGAATTATGACAGGATACTACAGCCTCCTCATATGGAAAATATATTGTGCTTAACTTTTCTATAAGATTAAAATTGCTCTGCACATTCTTTTTGACATGAAATACTGCATGTGAAATGAATTGTTAAAAATATTATTTTATTATACCATCGCTGCATTATCCTGCTACAAGGAGAGTGCACAAATCTTCAACCAACCTTCCCCAATCTGATGTCCTAAAGATGCCGTGAACTTCTTCAACTCCTAGCCTTGCTAATTATCCAATGCATCCAAAGGGCACTAGACTGAGGAAGATTGCACTAAAAACTTGGTGTGAAAAAATGATAGCAGTTAGTAATACTCGTAAGAAATTATTCAGACCAGTAAATGAATTCACTAGTAGCGCCTCCCCTCTCTGTAAAAGATTATAGAGAGCTCTCTTGTATTGCATCCACAATCACTAACAAGGCTTGATACCCAGTGCCCATAAACATGCAATTCAGAGGTGGGAAGAAGTACAGTAACCTGTAGTTGTGTTGAGAGTGAATCTCCAAGAATTACCAGACAGCCGTCGGCCACAGCGACTTGGGGATTCTGGTCTCAAGAGAATGGATGGCCTCAGACTGGGAAAAGGATATTGATGGAAGCATTCAGAATCAAAAGAATGCCTCTTCCCCCCCCCCCCGCCTCCCGCTAGAAAGGGAGGCTATGTTGACCCTCGCTCGTCTCCAGCGAAGGATGGAGCAACGCTCCACTCCGAAGCAGAGGCCGAGATCCCAGCCCCGCGGATGGTCGGAGGAGGAGGAGGAGCAGCAGCAGAGCACCACCACCGCCCAGCGCAAGAATGGCGCGTCCGAACCCCCACCAAGCTCAGCTCGCTCTCCCCCATCACTTACGAACGCTCGAAGCAGCAGCCGAAGCCACGCGACTCGCTCAGCCCAGCGAATCCGCTGGGCAGGAGTGATTGTCAGCGGAGGGACTTCCGGCCGACGGCCCGCCCCCTCAAGCCCCACCCTCTAGATTGATTGCCTCGTGGCATTCCTTTTCTTCTTGCTCCTCTGCCGCGTTTTGCCTTCTTCCTGAGTGACGCGTATAATGCTTTCTTCTGTTTTCTCACTCCTTTGCCCACTCTAGTGAATCGTGAGATAAAGGCAGCTGCATTGTTTCTATTGATTAACGGAAGGCCCAAGTAGTTGTGAATTTTCGTTGAAAGAGCCGCTGTTGGTGATGATTCTCATCCTGGGCATCCTCACAACGGCTCGATGAAGTGCGCCACTTCTAGGATAAACCTAAGTATCCTTCTTCCCATTTTACAGATCGGAAAACGGGGAGGAAGAGAGAGTAGGGGACCGTCAGTCTGTCCATTCTGAGTAAGGACTGTCTACGCAGGAACGAGCAGCAATCTTGCTTGCTTTAGCATACTGGACCAGAAAGCAAAATTATTCTCAAATCGCCCAGGGTTCGTTTTAGCAGGCTGTAGGCCTGACAGACTGTGAGGAGTAGTTAATATAATCACATCATTAACTTTCTATTATTGCTAATAGATTTAAATCATTTTGTGCTAGTTTGGAGAACTGTGGCAGCCCAAACGTTTTTTTTAAATATAATTTTATTGAAAGTTTTAAAAACAAGTAAAAATTAAAATGCAAAAAGAAGAAAACTAGAAAAGAAGGAAAAATAGAAAAGAAAAAAGATACAAAGAACTGGCTTCTGAGGTTTACAGTAGATATAAGTACAGTTAAAGATTTACCTCTTTCTCTAAGTCTCTTATGAGTCTCTCTATAATCTATCTCAGCTAATCCTCATCATAAATTCATTTTTTATGTTTTACGCAGAAAGTCCATAAGGAGTTTCTAGTCAGCAATAAATGTAAATACCGTCATCTCTAATCAAACAGGTCAATTTCGCTGTCTCAGCAAGTTCCATCATCTTCACCAACCATTCCCCTGGTATAGGTATTGCCAAATCTTTCCATCTTTGTGTGTACAATAATCTCACTGCAGTTATCATATATAAAAACAAAATTCCATGACTTTTTTCCAACTGCTTATCCATCAGTTCCAAGAGGAACTGGTCTCAGCTGTATATTTATCTTTAAAATCCTCTGAATCAGGGTATGCATTTGAACCCAAAATCTTTTAGCTTTTTTGCATGACTTTGAAACAATTGTGTACAAATGATGAACATGTAATTGCTAAAATGTATGAACTTTTACTGAAATCTGAAACAGAAGAACAAGTGAAAGAATGTATGATAAAGTAGGCTAAAAAATTTGGTTAAAATATACAGATGGAACAGTGGGAAAATATATGGTTGAAAGGACTGAAATTTACACTATGTTATAATCTTAAAGAGAAATTTTATAAAATGATGTACTGTTGATATATGACACCAGAAAAATTATCTAGAATGTATAAAGGTACTTCAAATCTATGTTGGAAATGTGAACAAGAAGGGTCATTTTATCATGCTTGGTGGACATGCAAAAAAGCTAAAAGATTATTGGTTCAAATGAATACACTGATTCAGAGGATTTTAAAAATTAATATACAACTGAGACCAGAACTTTTCCTCTTGGATCTGATGGATTGGCTTGGGGCTACATATAATCCTGTGATCATAGATTGTGTATTATTAGAGTTTCCCACAAACCCTTTTTAAAACAATTGACTAAATCCATCTCAGTATTTAAAAACTTTGTTCTGTTCACTGCCATTCCACTTTGCTCAGCACAGATCAGTCATGCAGTTGAGTGTAAAGCTTAAAAAACATTCAGTGCCTCTCTCTCTCTTTCACAAAACTAAGACTTTGTGCTCACATCAGAAACTGTTATTTCAAAGCAAATGAAGGGGCAGTCCCTGTTAAATAGAAACTGTCTGGATTGGAAGTATATAGTATGCAATGACCACCCAGAAGACAAAGTGACAAGTTGGTTCTACCAAGTATCAATATGTTATCTTGCTGCTCCATCAGAATATTGGTTTACTTTTAGACAAAAGGAAGTCAAGCATTCAAGATTATTCTGAGACATGGGGCAGGTCAGGAAACAGCCTGTACTCAGTAGTTACCCATTTGGGAGTTGGCCTCCTGCTTAAACAACTAAAGTCAACAAAGGTGGACTTTGTTATTGTATGCTGTTATACAGCTAAAGCCCAGTGACAGAAATGCATTCTACCATTAGGAATCACATGCTCTTTAATAGCTAGTTCTCAAATATGAGAACCATACATATAAACAATATAGCTAAGGTGCATTGGACATAACACAACTAGGGCTGCATTCTTAAGAATAATGATTTAGAACTAAATCTATTGAAACAGGACTTCTGATAAAACATGACTAGGGATTTTTGCACCAAATGAGCCAAATGTACTTGAAAGTCTGCTCCAGGAAACAATAATTCAGAATGCATAAAATGAGTTCTTAGAGTTGAATGCATGACAGAGATGAAGAGGAATGTGACAAAATCTGTGATCACGTCCTCTTACTATTCCAGTATGGCTACTCCACACTTTTGCTCAATGTGAGAAGACTGCCTCTTGCTACAATAAATGCTACCTATTGATGGGAAGGAATACACTGTACTAAGGAAAAACCGTATACCTAGAAGGGAGTGCTCGCACCAGCATTAATGCTATTAAGTTAGCAAAATATACCAATTTAAATTTTATAAACATAAAAAAAAAAAAGAATGACCGCACAAAAGTAATCATTTTGAGAGTTGTGACAGAAAGGCAGCATAGTTTTTTTTTTTAAATACTTTAATTAAAATACTTACAAACAGTGCAGACCAAGTAACAAATTTTCATCAGTACCAATTAATGAAATCATCCTAAACTGAAATTTCAATCCAATTTTGTTTTTAAAAAATCACTTTCTAAAATCTAAAATAGTTGGTAAGATACAGGTTAAAATTCCAATCCAGCTTAGAATTTTTGAAGATATTGAAAGTGTTGTAATAAAGATTGATTTGTTTTATTGCTTTCATTACATAATGTTTAAAAAAAACCCTATATTGCCATGTTATCAGATATGTAATTTGGTGATATAAATCTTGAGCCACAATGCACACCCACTATACCTGAGAGGGAACTAACTCTGGGTGCTGTGCTGAGCATCCCAAGAAAACATAGGAAAAACATATTTAAGTAGGAAAAATAATTTTTAACAGCACAGAATTCTACCAATTCACATAATTAGTTGTGAAATTTCACTTCTCACTTCCATATCAGAATAAAGTTGATACATGCTGAAATAATGTATCTCCTATTTTATAACCTTTCTAATGGTGGTACACAGTGATATTTTATTTATTTTGATTTTCCTTATTGGAAGCTCATAGCAGCTTAGCCTTACAGACAGATATACATACAAAAGGGTTAAATCTTTCTTAGTTTTAATAATGAAATAACATTCTGTACTCTTGATCCATTCTTTGACACACATTACACAGGATTTAAAAGACTGGATATGAAAAAGCAGTTAAAATACACTAAATATGATTATGGAGATAGGCCTCAATATCTTTGCAACAAGGTAGAACCTTTCGCACAAAGTATCCCAAAAGATTGGGTTTTAGATTAGATGTAGACTACACACATTATTTATAGTATGCTCAATTATGTTTTATCAAAGAAATAGCTGGTACATACACGCTCAAGAGAAACTGCTTTAGTTTCTTACCATCAAGAAAAGCAGGCTATTGGGTATAAATTTCTGTTGCATTTGAACAATATGCTAAGCCTGTGAGTTACACAATGGATTATAAACTGCAATGGCTAAGCCAAAGCAAACATACCACATGTCTTAGAGTGTTGTGAACTAGAGCATCATATTAAGTGTAATGTGGTTTGTTTGGGCTTACTGTGAAAAAACAAGCATGTATGAACACAACTCCAGCAATACTTCTGCTATAACCCCATGTGTCTTGAAAACAGAGATGCCAGGCATTTGGCCAAGCACTATTGTATCACATTCCAACTGGAAAGTCATAAGTTGCTAGCTCTCCTATTTGGACTCTGAAACTAATTTTTCATACAATGTCCTTATTTTAGAGTTGACAAGGTAGAAGGTCACTGTATTTATCTACTATAGAACTAAAAGAGATTCTGAAATGGTAGCTGGAGGTTTGAAAAGTATTCTCTTTCCAGCTGATCATCATGGATATGTTATTAACTTTTTCAAGTAAAAAAGCTGAACAATATGTATATCAGAATAGATAACTAAGATACAAGACAGAAAAAATATAAGGCTAAATCCAACTTTCTTTGAGCACATTTCTGTACATGCATCAGGAGCTGCTTTTCCCCTACAACCCTGAAATCTGTTCCAGTTCATATTTCTTTTCATCAAAACAGGCTTGGTGTGGGGAGGTGATTCAATATCTATTCTGCTGTATATGCATGTTTTGATAAGACCAATAACAGCTTAAAATGCTTGTTATTTTATTCATTCCTCTTGTGAAATTAGATCAAACCTAGTTTTTATTATATTAAAGAGTCTGTAGAATTCTGAAATCTACCTAAAGCTAAATAATTTGAATGTAGGACTGCATTTCTGAGTTAGTCCATGATAATATTCCTTGTTTCTCAAAGATATTCATTTGTTAAGGGTGGTTTTAATGTAACAGTAATTTGGTAGCAAATAGATTTAAAGACATATATGGTTTAAAATATTAAAGAATGGCTAGCATTCTTGTGTATGGCTGAGAAATGCTAACAATCATTCATAAGAATTCAATTAGTCCAACTGCATGAGCAAAGGGAAATTCAAAGCATGAAAGAAAGCATGCTAGAATTTTTATTACTGCATGAAACTACAATAATCAATGACAATTTGTCACATCCACTGTGTTCCACCATTGCAAAACTTATATTTGTATTATATTTGTAATACATGAGAGTGGAAATGTTCATAGATTACAACACTCATAAAATTCCCAGTTCTTACCAAATACTTACAGTATATTAATATATTATAATTAATGTAGTATGCATTAAATAACTTCAATTTAAAGAGTGATTCTGGTATTAAGGCAGCTATATTTTCTTATATTATAGCTTTAGTTATCATGTCTCAGGTTCACTTATTTAGGAAGGACTGGAACATCCTATGAGTGAGGAACTAGTATTATAAACAGTCACCACAACAACAGCATGAACATTATTTAATTGAAAGAAGATTAGCATTTAAATAATACCTATGAAGGTAAGTATTTGTGTTAATTACTGAATTGTAATTTATCAAATGTCTTCATCATACTCCTAACAGGAAAAAAAAGGCATATTGAAAATTACAGGATTCTTCATACTTTGATATAGTTCATCTTGAAAAAGATACTAAGATTCCATGATTAAGGAAAGTTTTTCTTACTTGAATTCTAAAGATGCCTGGTTTCAAGCTAAAGCACCTTTATGCAGGAGAAGAAAGACAAGAGGTTGCACAGAAGACAGGAATTCAGAAGCTTCAGAACACGAAAAGAACCTCTGCCATTATCACTTTGGATCCCGTCTCTTACATTCCCCAGGCTGATAGCAGACCTGTCACAAAAGCTCATCCAGAAACAGATATAGCAATCACTTATGGAACAATTGCTTGCAGTTGCCATCAGGGGCTAAATGTTAAATGGCATACATATGATCAACTCATTATGTTCTATTGGTTTTTCAACATGTCCACATAATCTATGCAACCTTTGAGACTGGTTGAAAAACATCTCAATCATCTGACACATAGATGTTGCAGCGGTCTCTCCTTTAGGAAGTTAGTCGGTCTCTTAAACACTCTATCGCTCATCACGCAACCATTTTTGATTCTGTGTTATGCAAAATGCTACTCTTTTTCTGTATTAGAAGGATATATCTTCAGCTCGCAAATATTCCATAAAGCATTAAAGACATCAGCAAAGTACCCGATACATTGCATGAACTACTCACTCCATTCAATGCCATTTTAAAAGGGAAGAAAAAGTCAAATGGAGATTTCCTATAAAATTCAGGTTGACCACGTGGTGACTCTGGCCATTTGGTAACATCTGTGAAGGTAACTATACTTGTCAAAGACAACATGTTCATATATAGACCCAGAGACTGAAAGAAAAAACAATATAGAATATTATTTAGTTGTTATCTTATATCCAGTGTCTTGAGGAAAGAGTGTAGGGAAATGGATAGGAACAAAATGTAGGATAAAACTGTTCCATTTCTTACTGAGAAATTATTATTATTAGTTATAACTCAAGACTATTGTTTGTTTCCTTCAGCTTAAAAGGAATAGAACATTTAAGAGAAGACCATTTATTGAAGGATTTGGAATATAAAAAAGTAGCCATGTGTCACAAATATTATTTCTGCTGCCTAGACAGGATATTTTATAACACAGGAATTGGTATAAAAATGGTAAATCTTTCTAGAATTCTTATCATTACCTTCTTCATCACATAAGCAAAAACAGAAGCAGAAGTGAAGTACGCAGAACCTAGAGACCATCTAGATTCTAGACTTTCTGACTTCCCAGGACTTTGTCTCCAAGGGCCTGTAGGTTGCTTCCCTCATAAGTCATTAAGTAACAGATAACTCTACACTACATAAGAAATTAGACTTTTTAAAAAATATAATGTTCTGCCAAAAGAGCTGGTTCACTTAGACCCTATAGATACAGAACTATTTCCAATAATATAATTTCTAATCTTCTGAACTGGATTTCACCAATAATACCCCATGGTGTTCTATTTAGGCACAAAGCCAGCTTGGTTACTTTGGGTGAAGGGAGGAAGAAGGAAATGGCAAGCCACTTCTAAAAATCTTGCCAAGAAAACTGCAGGGACTTGTCCAGGCAGTTGCCAGGAGTCAAAAATGACTTGAAGGCACAACAGTTTTATTTAATACTTATTGTAAATATTAGAGCCTCTGTCATTATTATCATAATTTTCCTCCCTTAAGGCATGAATGAAATTTAATAGGCACTTCAGACCCTCAGCACTTTTAATCTTCCATATATAAGCTGTAGTAAGTCCTGAATTCATACATGTACATGCTTGTCATCTTACTACTTCTCCTTTGATGAAATAAAGCATCCTCTAGTTTTAAAACCAGAATTCCCTGTAATATCTGAATTAAGATAATCTGATTAGTGTAAATGCTAATTCATGAACAAATCAAGATAATCTGTTACAGATGGGTTTGAACTACTTGATTTAACTAGAGCTTAGAGTGAGAGAATTTTTCAGGTTTTGATATAAGAAGGAATTCTGGTTAATTCAAATTCAAGAGTGAACCTTTTTGGTTACCAGTTCCAGCACATAAAGTCACATGAACCCAAATGTTCTTATGTCTTATGTATGAAACACTGAACTAGATTTTGCATTAGCTCAAAACTACCCAAATAAAATGAGAAAACAACTTTAAGCTGTTTTAACCTGAACTGAGTTCATTCAACATGTTAAGCCATAAAGCAGTTTGTTTCATTTTGCTTAACATAATATGTGAACTCAGCTCATTTTTACTTATTCAACAAACTGTGGTTAAAAATCATGGTTTAGCATGACTTTTGAATTCAGTATTATCTGTAACTAACCTTCAGAGGCCTGCAGAGATAGTAATACCGTGCACCCAATACTTGAGCTTGTGGATTAGATAAGAGGCCCATATTAGCCCATATCACCTGAATCTCCAGGAAAACAGGAATCATACAATGCCCATCCTAGAAAGAAAAAGAGAATTTAGGTAACAGGAACCCTAATACTTCCTGTTGACTAGCAATAGTAAGTAAGATCAGAATTACTGCAACATTTACGTTCGAGTACAAAGTATAATTCACAATACTGCAAAGGGATACAGAATGTTCTGTCATCTCCATCTCTCCATTCATGGGAAGAACAAAATAATATACAGCAGGGACAATGGGTCCAGTGAAAGAAAGTTCTTTGTGAGTACAAAACTGTAAATGTGCAGTGATTGTGACAAATCGCAATATGTCTAGCTGGATATAGTTGAAAAAATAGGATAGATCAAGTTTTGGGACTCATGACAAAACTTATATTAGGAAACCATATATGGAGCTGGGTGCTATTTTTCACATTACCTGCAGCTTACACCTCTGGGTAAAAATACTGGTCCACTCCCCTGGATGGCTTGGATCAGCATTGCCAGTTATGGCCAAATGCCCTGTGCTGAGTCCTCCTTCAAAGGCTTGGTAAAACAGCTCCTGCAAGTCACTACAGTTTGTTTCCTCAGGTTTGAAGGGTATACTGGAAAAGACCAGGCAATCATATGTCAGTCGAGCTTAATTTCCATATAGAGATATAGAAAAAGATAGGAACAATTGTTATGGTGTTTACTATTAACACGGTGAGAAAGAACTACATGGAAAAATTAGCTAAGTTATGAAGAAAGGACAACATGAAGATGCAGTCCTTTTAGAACTGGAATCTCAGAAAGTAATTATCTGGAATTTTTGCAGAAATATTTATAAATCAGTCCTGCAATGAACGTGCAGTATCTGATGGAGATAACACTTCTTAGCAAAATTCTTCGTGTGCCAAAACAGATACATCTGAAATCTGGATAAGAAGAGCAAAAATATAAGAGACTATATAAAATGTACCTGAATTGGCAGCCTGTCCTTACATTCTCCCCAAATTGTACTGTAAATCTCTCAGTTGCTGAGCACTGGCCATTAGCTTGGTTTTGTAAAATGGTTACCTGAGAAATGGGAGTGTTATGAAACTAAACAAGAATAGTGGAGTCACAAAAAAATTTCAGACTGGTACTGGCACCACATATAACTTTTTCCTATTCTTATTTCTAAAAGCATGGCATGAACGGATTTTGAATATTTTATCAATAGCTGTAGAGTAAAGCAGGCTGTTTAAGCTTTAAAAAATGATGAACTCAGTGTTTGCAAGTTTGGCTCAACCAGTAAAAGAAGTCCAGAATTCTTTGTGAAGAATTCTTTGTAATTCTTTTGGCAAACCCTCATTTAGAGAAAGTTTTACAGTAGTAAGGTAGCTATCAGGAATTCCTCTCTTTCTATAGTATTTGCTGCTTAAATAAGACAAAGAAATAGGAAAGATTGGCAGCTGATCAAACCTGGAGATCACAGTGCAAGCAACTATTGTATTCATAAAGTTGTTTCTTGACATTAAAACCCCTCACTGGTTGATATCAGTATTGCAATAATGTGCTCTCCTATGAACCTACTATGTGTATTTTGCACATATTTAGATTTTAACTGAATTGTCAAGTTATACTGTTTGCATGTATTGCTATTTGATCTAATAGTGTACAATTTCTCTCACTCCAGTAAAACCATGTTTACAAAACTGCCAACTGAGGATATCACTTTTAGATTAAACAGTGTATTGCAGGTAACTCTGCTGGCTTCAGATAATAAGGAAAGAAATTACAAGCAAGTAGGTAATAGTAGACTCTTAGTAGCAGTTGTGGGTAAAAATGGGATATAGCTTCTTAACCTGGTTCCCAAAAGGTATTATTTTCATACAACTATGCTCTAATTTCAAGAACAGTAGGAAAGGGAAACTTCTCTATATTGTGCTCTTGGATTATAATAGCTTTCCAACAGACAATCATCTAAAGCTTATACCAACATCCATTGGCAAACATATATAACTGAATATAGAGCAAGAAAGGATACGTGTTGCTGGATCCCATTATATAAAGCTCTTAGTGGTGCTCCTATGATATAGCCAGGATTTCCACTTCTTCGCTTAGTGAAAGAAGGTCTTCTGCTCTGTAAGAAACATAAAAATGGCAGGGGTGGGGTGGTGAGAGAATGTTACGTTTAGCAGCCAAAGAAATGGGCCTGAACTTTCTCAGGTCAGAGCCAAGTATGCCCACATTTCTATGTTATCTAGTACTCCTTTAAAAGTGACCAGCAGGTGGCAGTATCTGATTGACCTTGTCTGTGTTTGTTAGTACTCAGATAGGAGACTATTATGGAATCCTGTACCAGGAAAATCGGGTAGACTGGGAAATTGAAAAATATCCTGGAAAAATGCAATAGCAAACTACTTTTGTGCTGTGGCAAGAACATTGCCTGTAGCTGTGTCTGTGAAGATGCCGTTTGTAGAGAAGACTTTATCTTTTTTTTTAAGTAAAAAACACATCAAACCAACTGGAATACCACACAAAATGGATTGTAGGCAGCTCAGAAATTATCAGAGAGGTTAATAAACCAAGAGTGAAACAATACAATATTTCATAAGATATCACTTGGACATCCATGGAAATGACAGAAAATTGGGAAAAAGCAAATATTCACTTTATGTTTAAATACTGAGAAGAAAAGAAGGATTTGCCCAGAAATGCATACTTCTGTATGCAACAGCGGCCACATTTTAGTCACATCTGAGTTTCATACCAACCAAATATATTTTTAGCATTTATTTAATGTTTACCTGCTTTTCAATTTATATATTTAAAGTATTTTATCCAACTTTTCTACTTAAAAAGAACTCAAAACAGCTGTAACAGTATTATAAAACTTTATTAAAATATTCTAATGTGTTCTTCTTTCAAGGCTCTCTAGGCTAGTGATATAGACAATAAAATATATTATAATACTTGAAACAAATCATAATCAGCATAATAATGAAAACATATGAAAAGCATATAGACAACAAACTAAACAAATCCCTCTAAATGAAATGTGAATTGCAAAAACTCATGATGCATTTGAGCAACATGTAGATTGTCAATTTTCTTTCCTGGTGATAACCAGCCAGATAGCAATGTTTCCAGAACAATGGATTCTTTCACCCTTCAATATCAGCAAAGTTATTTAAAACTGCCTGCTTTTCTACTTCCAAATAGCATCCTTTCCTAGCTGCCATATTAATCTGCATTACAGTGCTACAGCGCAATGTCATATATAAAAAAGTTTTCTTGTTTAAGAAGCCTGAAACTCTGGTGGAGCAGAGAAGAATCTAGACTTCTACACCACCCTTACAGTAATTCTTCCACAACACATATCTTTCTGCAACCACATAAAGCCAAGAAATTGATATGGAACCATGCCCACAAGCTTGCTTGGTGCTACAGCTCATTTTATCTTATTTATACAGCATCAAAACTGTTGAGATGCACAACAGATACTAACCCAGAAACTCTTGCCACTGGGATAAGTGCAACAGAAAGTTTAGTTGTATAGCTTGGCCCCAGCATTCACGATATAAAGATGTTTGCTAGAATAAGTACTGACCCCAAAATGCAGAGAAAAACATTGCTGTAATGTGACTCCTGGATTTCCTGATATATTGACCACTTTGAACTCAATGTAAACCTTTTGGATTCCATGGATCCCATTAAATTCCACCTCATAATTCACCTAGAAGCATATTAAACAGATCAGTGAAAAACAAGATATGCTCACGGATAAGCTTTAGCTTACTTCCACACTTTTCCATTATGGACAAGAGCAACTGTTGAAGTAGCAAAATACCTCAGAAACAACGTTGTGGCATGTACTGCCATTCAGCCAAGGAGCTGCAGGCTCAGAATGTGGGATGATGTGGATCTGGCAATGACGAAAACATATACTCAATTTTTTAAAAAAGTTTTATGTTCACTTCACGTGATCCATTCACAACCACTCAGACCAGAAAATTGTGCCATTTCTAAAATTACTCCAAATATATTTGCACAATAACTCCCCTGTTTGTTTATCTTCTGAACTACTGAATCCTTTGATCCCAATCATCAAGTCATGGCCAAGCATAAATAATCCAGTATCATTCCAAACCTAATTTCTTAATATATAGCTAGAACCCTACTTCCTTTCCCAGTCCACATTAGCCCAAATAATTCCATGTTATTTCAAGGTGGGATTTCCTTAATTTGGAAATGGAAAGAGTAGTAACAGTCAATATAATTTTACCTGTAAAAGTTGAAAATCACTAAAATTGACTGGGACCTGAAAAAGAAAACAAAACCAAAACCATAGAGGCCCCTTTTCACCATAAATCCATGCAGTTCACAAATGTGAGATCTTAGTTTTCTTTACAGCCTAATCTTCCTCATAATGTTCTCTCATTTTAGTGGGAATGGAGGATTTGTTAGGAATAGCCAGGTTTTTCTGTAAGGGTATAGATCTAACAATATCCCTCTCCCCAGAACTCTTTCAAGTGATCTCTGAGGATCAGGTTATTCTGTGGATTAGTCATGCATGAACAACTATTTCTTATCAGAAGTTTCACTACAGGAGCTGTTGGGCTTATTTTCTACTTGCTTCAGTGCACGGAATAATTAATATCCATGCTTAGGAAGTCAGAAGATGAAATTCATTTAGAGAGTAATAATAACATTTAGTTCTTCTTTATTAAAAACCTGACAAGAATCATGAGTACCCCAAGAAAGTAAAATAGAGAGATAATAGTTAAAATAACATTAAGCAAGTTTTGATCCTACATACCAGTTTCTAAGCCTTCTATTTATATATAATCTTACTCCCTAAGAGCACAAATGTAGAGAAAGGGCGAAGATGGATGTGACATTCTTGAAGTTAGGCCTCTGTGTATGTCCATTTTCTATTTTACTTGCATTTATATATCTTTTTGCTAGGCGTTAATTACGAAGAAGTTCTGCACACAAACATACCCATAAAATATCTTCAGAAGATTTAACTGCAAACCTACTTCAGGAGGCCCGCCCATAATGCTTCCAGAGGGCTTCGCCCACAGAGCTCCTGGCTTAAGCTGTTAACATGGAAATCTCCCCACAGATTCCTGACTTTAACAAGGGAAACACCCTACTTATCTTTAGAAAAGCCCCATGTCTAAGTTAGGACTCTACCCTTAGCTGTTAGTTATCACAGAACTTCACAGGTTCTGTTGATAATACAAACATTTGTTGCAGCTAATTGTATTAGCACCTCTTTTCCTAGAATACTAACATTTAATATTAGTTGATATAATTATATTTTACAATAATCCCCTGACATTTCTACAGGACTTGAATTACTGCCAGTAGCAGGCCAACAGATAATATTAGTATTTTCCCCAAAATTTCTGAGTTTCTGCAGAAGAAAGTAATCACCAAATCTTCCTCTTCCTCCTCCTCCTCTCCTCCTCCTCCTCCTCAGATGCTTAAAAAGTATAGAGGCTTGCTTTTACTAATAAATATACATAAGAACCCACTGGAGTTAGTTGGCTGGCCAATAAATTAAAATAAATAAATAAAATAATAATAAATAAGATTACACCTCAATAGCAAAATAATAGGCCTATTGGTAGGTCAGATTTCACACCTGCAATACACTGAAGTTATGATAATATGAAGCTGCATCCAGTGCAGGGTCAGAGGTACAACTGCTCCTCAGGTCAGTAAGGATCCTAATACAGCTGGTGGTTTTACTTTCCAGGAAACCTAAGAAATGAACACACTATAAGAGGTGAAGAAAAACAGACAAACAGCAAATGTCAACTTAGGAGTTCAAAAATGCAGTTAACACTTGCAGTGTGTGTGTGTGCTTAATAATATAATCAGGCAAACTCCATAATCTTATTTTTTGACAATGTTGACTTTACAGTACATCTTTTATAAGTTTCACAGACTGAGCTCTGTACTTCAGAGGCTGTGCCTACATTGCAATATGAGGCTTGTCACTTGATAGAGTATTATAACAATTTAAAAAAAAGACCATCAAACCTTTTAAAGATCTAGTCTTAAAATATGCATATCAGTCTGCATATCTTGCCTTCTTGAAGAAGCCCTTGCCTGGCTAAGCTTCTATTTTTCTTCCAGAATCTGAGACTGCATCTGGAATTGTGCTGTTGTTGTTGTTGTTATTACTATTATTAGAAATGTCTTTCTATGCTGGGCTACTGTTTAAGGAACCATGTTACTACTTGTCTCTGCTTCTCTACAATGACAGCAGTACTCAAGAATGACAATTAATAATGCCCTACAGACTTTGAAAGTTGATTCAGGAGTTTAGCTCTGACTACCATTTAGTACCATTTCCACCAGTCAGTACAGTGCTGGCAATACAGGAAAGCAGACTGCATTTCTTTCCAAAAATGTTAGGCTGTTCGCATCCTGGGATGCATATGGACTGGACCTGTACAACACACTTGACTTGATTAATATGTAGTTGGCTAGCAAATAGCTCAGCATGTTATGTGAACCCAGCCATGGCCTCACAATTAAGATCATTATGTATCATATACTACTTCTCTCTTCTAAATTTGCTCACCCATCCATTTACCAGGAATCAAATAATATATTTATTTTTGCTATCAATTGTGCAGGAAGTAAGAAGCCCAATATGGTGGTTTCTAGAAACAATACAGGCAGTCCTTGCTTGACAACGGTAATTGGGACCAGCAACTCCGTCACTAAGCGATGCAGTTGTAAAGTGTGATGTCACATGACCACACCAACTTAACAACAGCAGTTGTGGCAGTTCCAACTGTGGTCATTAAGTGAATCCCACATAGGTGTTAAGTGTGACATCATATGGTCACTATTTGTGACCTCCTGCCAGCTTCCCCAATGATTTGCTTGTCAGAAGCTGGCAGTGAAGGTCGCAAATGGCAATCACTTGACAGTGGAACACTGCAACCATGTAACTACGAGCCAGTTGCCAAAAGGACCGGTCAAAGCCGTCATGACTTTGAACAGTCGCTAAACAATTGGTCGTTAACAGAGGACTACCTGTAATCAGCTACCAAACCCAGATAAACTTTGTGAACTGTTGTTAGAATTTTGCTAAAATCTCAATGCTCACCAGCAGGATTCTCATCAGTGCAAACCTGGCTAGCTCCCATGCCCACAGGCTGCTTAAGCACACTTAATGTAGACGATGCAGCAAAGTAAATCTGAATTGGGTCCCCCACCTGAAATGGAAACAGAAGAGTTGCAAAAGACTAATTCCTAGCATAGCCCTTATAGAAAAAGAACTTAAGCATCAGATAGACTCTTTAAAGCAAGCTAACATTTTTCATTTATTTCACAAGGTTGGATGTTTAAATAAGCTTACATTGTAAGATACTAGGCAAGTCTCATCTTGTTGGGAAAAGGAGAAAGGCTAAAATTTAAGCAGGAAAATCTAAATTTGGCCTGCTTCAGATTTGCTAGCACTTGCCGCTAAAAATATCTAAAAACAAAACAGCCAAGAACCAACTCACTTGATAAAAGGCAGATGGAGAAGACCGAACTTGTTCCAGAGGGATGAATGATGACCCTCCATATTGTGCTGAAAGTACTGGAAAATTTACTTCTGTCAACATCTGTGGCACTTGTAAATAGTTCAGTGTGGCTAAAAATAGAAATGTGGGAGGGAAGCACAACAGTAACATCACAGTGTTAAAATGACATCCCACATTGCAAATGCAATAAATGTAATTCCCTCTCTCTGTATTTTTTCAAGCCCTGCTATAAGACCTGGTACTTTTTAAAAGCTCTTTCCCATTCTTTCTCAGAGGCCTTGTATATAACTTCTCTGTATATAACTTCCTTGGTTGTCCATCTCACTGGTTTAGGCCAGAAGCATTTGTGCATCTGCGCAAAAATAGAGTCATGGAAGACATTTTGGGAAGAAGGTATAAACAGATTGTATTTTTCAAGTCAAAGATCACCTGCACTTTAGCAAAATGGCAAATCCACACAGTAACAAAATTATGATCTGGTAACAGACAAAATGGCTATAATTCTATGGTTCAGAGTCAAGCCACTTTGACAGCAGGATGTAATTGGCTATGAATTTCTGCAGTCAAATACTGATGATAGCACCTTTCAGATATTTTTTGTCTATAGTTCCCTTAAGCTCCAGATAGAATTCTGAATGATCTGTGATAATAAGTACAATAGTTGGAAACATCCAGAGTATCAGTTGTCTACCTCTAATAGAAAACAGATCCTTTTTATGGTGGCTTTCAAAAATTAACTATAAAACCATAGTATTACGTGTACAAATTTTCCTAGATGAATTATTAATGGAATAGGAATCAGCAAAATCATTCCTAAGAAAAGCAAGTGCATTATACTATATACTACTTATATTATAATACTATACTATTTATACATTTAAATTAAGATATTCTTCTAATACTCTGTGTTTATTTTTATGGAAGAGGAGATAGTAAAACAATGTCCAACTGTTAGAATATTGTCTATCAGAAAAACAGAGAGAAAAGGAAAGTGTTTAGAAAAATCGATACCATAATAACAAATGAAAAATGCATCCATTTCACAAGGTTTGAAAATGAAACTGCATAAACAAAACCCACTATATTGTCCTATTATCTTCAGAAAATAGGCATTAATTATGGTTTGTATATCTATTCCTAAAATTAGATTCAGAAAACAGCTGCAATCAAAGAGTATAATTTGTTGTAAAGAAAAAGCCAACCTTACAATCATTTAACTGTACACAGAAGAGTAATAAACATCCATCAGGACCTGGAAGGATTTCAGTATGGAAGGGAGTGTTATTTCGGAAAATGAGGGACTTTTCCAAACATACCCGACTCACAACTCTAAGGAAAAATACAAATACAGAAAACTATCTTAAAGAATATTATTCAAGCAAACTCAAATTAATAATATATACCACACAATGACTTTCAAAACACACAGTCAAATTCAAGAGTTACTTAGTTTTTGGTAAACAACAAAACTATTGTGCTATTTTTTTTTAACAATCACAAAAACAAATATGTGTGCAATATATTTTCTAGGTACATTTATTTATTTATTTGTTTGTTTGTTTATTTAAATTTTGGTGCTGCCTGACTCTGAGCAGCTCACAATATAATACACAATATAAACAATACAGAACAAAATGGGATCCAGTCATTCTGTACAAAAATGTAGACAAAAACACATCTAACAAGAGGCTCCATTCATATTAACCCAAGGCCTGGAAGGACAACCAGGTCTTTAAGATCTTACAAAATGCCAACAGGGTGGGAGCCACATGGATTTCAAAGTGGATCTCATTCCAGGGGGCAGGTGCCACCACAAAGAAGGCACACTTCCTGGATCCCAATAGATGGTATTGTTTAATCAAAGAAGCCCAGCACGGGTTCTGGCCAGGCAGCAACCATGGGAGACATGTGGTCTCTCAAACAACCTGGCCCTATGCCATGTAGAGCTTTATAGGTGATGGCCAGCACCTTGAATTGCACCTGGAAGCACCAGTACAGCTCACAAGGCAGATGTGCCACACAGACATACCAAGGCTGTCCATGCCATTGCATTCTGGACCAGTTGAAGCTTCTGGTCTTGGTAGGATATCTAGAAACCTAAAAAAATCTCCAAAGCTGCCATCTCACCTGGTACTGCCTGGAAGACAGAAAGAGAAGGGACACCCAGGCGCACCCAGGTTGCATTCTGAACCACAATGTGAATCACAGCAGCAATTGAGGTCACAGAAGCCTGGATGCAGGTCACAAAGGCAGTCTGACAAAGCATCTATGAGGGAAAGAAGCAGTATGAGCGAAGATTTTAAAAACAAAGCAAAAAAATCAGAACAAAAAAAGTCGATGATAAAGGGGATGATTCGCTTGAAGGGGAAGAGGAGTGTACGCCTCTGAGTCATAGCCCAGACTCTCCCCCGCTCACCAACACGGGGTCCAAGACCCTCTTCTGTCTGCACGTCGGGAGTTCCGCTGGGAGGCGTCCCGGTGAGGGGCGTTTCCTCCATGGAGAAGTTTTCTGCTTTTAGAGTGACATTGTCAGTCTCGGACTCCCACCACAACTCCGACAGCAAGAGCACCAATGGGAGTAAGAGCCTCCTCGCTGCCATAATAGGCGCATCTCTGCGTTGCTTAGAGACTGGAGTCGCAAGGATATGACGTTGCGCGCAGAAGACGAGACGTAACGTCAGCCACTTAATATGCTTTCGTAAAACCCATAGAATTAGAAAATTATAGAGTCCACGATAGAGATGGAAAAAGTTCCTTGTGTTTTCGACGCCGTGCAGCTTTTATGGGAACTGTGGTTGGGTAGCGTAACAGGTAACCTGAAAAAGACAAAATGGTAACAAAGATATTGTCGTAAACCAGTCCTGTAAAGAAGCGGCAAGTCAGAGATGGGATGGAGTTTGGTTTGTATTTTGAGCAATAAAAGTAATATCCTTAAAAGAGCCTCTCTTTTGATTGGGCTCTTTCCAACATGGACTTTATTTGTGGCTGCAGGATGTTTGAAAATTCTCAAATGCAATATACCCGCATGCAGTAATGAGAGATTCAATAGCTTTGAATCTGAACCCAGTCAAGGGCTTTAATTTTTTCAGTTATTTAATTATTGTAATTGCTATTTTCAGGTTATGGCTTTTACTGCTCGAAATATAAACCAGCTTCTGCCCCATCTCTGACCAGCAGTTTTTATATGGGACTATTTTACAACAGTGTCATAGGACATTGTCATCTGCCAACCCTTCATCAGCCTGCAATGCAAGCTGTATAAACATTGGAAGAGAAACACAAAATATTTACAAATGCTTCTCACCCACAGGGTGGGGGAATTGGAATTAGGTTGGTTGCACCTTTTCCGAACAACCAATTTTATTAAAAGGCATAAGCTTTAGTGAACTGCAGCTCACTTCATCCAAGAGTTATGTTTGTAGCATTTATTATGCTTTATTATCCCTCCAACTGAGCTTGACTCTGCGGATATAGGGATACAGTCATGCAGTTTTCAGGCAATAGCATGGCAGTGGCTTCCCATTGCCTTCTTCCAGAATGTTTCTTTGACTTCCCAGTCTATCCTACAGCCCTGTGTTTCCTGCTGCTCTTCCATTCAACTACCAAGTACACCCAGCCCTACTTAAACTTCAAGACCAGCTAGGGTTACCAGATATCTGAGCTGGCAAAGGAAAACGGACAATTGGAAAGAAGGACAAATGGGGAGAGAAGGAGGACACACAAACTGTTTTAACTTTCTTGGCATCTGTGACAGCAAAAAATTGCAAAAAATGTACTTAGACCTACATGTATGTGAAATTACTTTTTCTAGCATCAGAAAGACTGGTTTTTCAATCATAATATTTTTCCAACAAATCTTTATTTTCAAGAACATATGCTAGCAGTAATATAGAACTGATGACAACACACTTTTCAAATTTCACCATAGAAACGTAGGATGAGTCATGCAATCTACTGACTATAGTGACCATAGATTTGAAGGGGATCGATTGAAGCCAACTGCTGGAATTAGGAGAAAATTAAATAATATAAATCTAGTTTGTTAAGTCTGTCAATGGATGAGGAAAAGAAAAGCAGGCTATTTTCAAGGTCACAATATACAAAATTTTGAATGACTACTGTTGTGAAAACAGTCCATTTAAAAAAAAACAAGATACTCAAAAAGCTGGACGATATTTGATTTTAAGGCTATGATTGCTGGATGGAAGACATTTGTCATTTAAGGCATAGCCTTAAAATCAAATATTGTCCAGATATATCCTCCTTTTGCCAGACATCTGGTAACTCTAAGCCCAGCCAAGTTTTGGTGCACATAACTGTGTCTTCTCTGTGCTATAGAATCTGTCTCTACAGAAGAGGGAGATAATTCCAAAGTTCTGATAGTCACTTCATTTCAGAAATGCTTGTATGCAAGAAATTAGTTATGATAAATAATAAACATGATTATGCCATGTGCTATAGATCCCTATATAATGTGATTGATTTTAATCAGGATTTTTTAGGTTACAGTCCTATCCATTCTTATGTCATAATTAAGTGATGCTTAATTAAGGTGTTATAAGGGCTTCATATAATTAGCAACTAGAGACATTATACAGCTCTCCATCTCTCCTTAAATGAAGATCATTGTGCTTCATTCCCAAATTGTTATTGTCACAATTTATAACTCTTTTACATTTTTTGCAGAGAAAGCGTGTTAAAGGTAAAAGAATGGAAGAGCTGCCATGATGTCCTTTGATTATTCATGCTAGGAGCTATCCATCTTGAAACATTCTTTTTGTAAAATATGAAGAAATGAAAGGAAAACAAGGGTGTGTTACAAATGGAAGACAGCAGGAATCTCATAAAATTTTGCATAAAAACAACAGTCTCAAAGGGAAGCACTTTCTATCTTCTAGGCATAGACCACAGAAACATAAAGTTGAATGGGACCTTCGTGGTCTTGTAATCCAACCCGCTGCCCAGGGGAGGAATCTTCAGACCACTCCAGACAAATGATGTCTAACCTTTGTTTGAAACCTGCAGTGATGGAGCACTCACAGCTCTTGGAGGCAAGTTGTTTCACTGCTTAATAGCTCTCACAGTCATGAAATTCCTCCTTATTTCAAGTTTGGATCTTTCACAGTAAAGTCCCACCCATTGGTTACTATTCTACCCTCATGGACTATGAAAAATACATCCATACTCTCTTCCCTGTGACAACACTTCAAGTATGGGAGGACTGCTATCATGTCTTCCTTAGTCTTCTCTCCTTTAGGCTCAACATACCAGTTCTTTTAACTCTTCATAGAATTTAGCCCCCAGGCCCTTCGCCATCTTTATTGTTCTTCTCTGCACTCTTTTCGGTTCCTCACATCTTTCTTGTATTATGGACACCAAAACAACACAGTATTCCAGGTGCAGAGTGACCAATACAGCATAGAGTGGAACTATCACTTCCCATGATCTTGACATTATATCTCTGTTGATTTATCCCAAGTAAGTCTCCCTAAACCTAGTGAATTGACTTTTGATTGAATATGCATCCAATTGGGCCGCAGGCAAAGGAAGGCAGAACAATAACATGGGGGGGGGGGGGGGCGGGAATATAAATATTTCTGAAAATGAAAATGGGTAAATATAAATTTACAAAATGGGAGATAACTGGCTAGGCAGTTACATTTCTGAGAAGAATAAAGGCCAGACCCAAAGAAGGGATATGGTATTGGGGAAGAAAAAAGTATGTGCTTCTGTTTTGATTGGTTTTTAACAATTTGCTCAATTGATTTCTATTATTCAATAAACAAACCCCTATATTTTTTTTAAAGCTCACCAATGAGACATGCTGTAGTGAAACTAGCAAGTAATAGTAAAGTCGCTAACATTATCTGCAAATGCAGGACATATTTTGATTTCTGGTTTTCTGTATAAGAAATTGTTCAAGAATGAACTATATTTTACTGGGATACCAAAGGATGAAACCAATTTAGGCTACATTAATATCAGAATATGCTATTCATATATTATTAATCATTAATTTGTGAACCATATATCAGTATATTAATACCAGTATATTGCACTAGCATATAATACCAAATTATATTCTGCCATAGTACCATGTTAGTGTGTAGTTTTATGCCATGTGTTATGTGAGTGGACATATATCAAAGAAGGAGCTTATGAGTACAAAAAGATTACATTCAGAGCAGTACAAAAAGGCAAAAAAGTTTGCTCAGGAAGACTTCTGATTACACAGTATGTGGGAAAGTACCAGAATGAAGAGTTTAAATAAGACACAACAAAAGATGGTTTCCAAAACAACAGATAGTTCCCATGTGAACTGGATAAGGCAATGGCACTGTGGTGGAAAAAATCCAGGAAATGTGAGAAAAGTGTTAAGGTTGCACGGGCCAAACTTTGATGGACTAGTCAAGCATTGCTGGAAAGTATAAACAAGTATCAGTATCACAGACCTTGGGAGCACCACATACAACAAGCATTCCATGTTGGCATCCTGCCTTTATTTTTTTGAAACTCAGATCTAAGCTGGCTAGCTAGACTTTGAGTTGGGAAGGTATGCGTCGGCGTGCGAATGAGTGGAGCTTTTTATTCAGAAACCGAATGCTAACAAATATGCATTTTTGCTACATGTCTGAACCTCTGAATAAAAAGAACAGGTAAAACTGGAAATGAACTTTGGAAATTATAGGGAGGACATGGCAGGAAAAATATAATAATTAAAGAATAATGCTTTTCAGTCTAGAAACTGAACTGATAAAGAAACTTTTTCATCCAACCCACTTCACTCCTGTTTAAACCTCTGAAAAACATGAAAGAGCATAGCCATGAAAATTAGATAAAGGATTGAGAAAGATGGAAATTACACCATTCAAGAATCGTATGACTTTACTTCTCCTTTTAAAGAGCTTCTATTACACATTTAAAAATAGTGCTGCAAGAAACCAAAATCAGGCTATCTTGGGGAAGAGTACAATAAATGTCGTATTCAGAGCAGCTATCTTTTCTCAGGAATATTCAGCTATAAAAACTGGTCATAAAGATTCAAATTTTGAACATGATATTTATCTATTCTGGATGAAAGAATCATATCACTCCTTGTTGAGGCAAGGTTACTTTTACTACTGTGAGAATTATGAATCTTTGGGTGAAAAAGACAAGTTTTTAGAGGCCTCAGATGAATGGGATCGCCTTAATAAGATTGAAACATAAAGGCATGTGGAAGCATCCTTGAAGCTGATGTGAACCAGGCTGGTTGTAAACTCCTTATCACAAACATTCCCATAGCAACCTGGGCATCTGCCCTGAGGGAGGATGCCTTCTTCCTGGCATTTGGCACCTTGAACTAATTTGTTTCTTCTTCTCTGTGACACTATTGTTTTACTAGCAGATAACAGAGGGGCAGAGAGTAACTTGAGAACTATTGCTTATTTAGGTATGCCTGCATCATCATATGAATATGTATGTGTATACGTATATGTTCTTTTTCCCTTCCCCTTCTTGTAGAACTGTATAAATATCAGAGCATCCATTTTGTCTGTAGGGGAGTGCCTCCCACTAACTTCTGGTGGGCTCCCCCTCCAGTACGTACTGCTCAATAAACACTGCAGTGAAGCCTTGATTATTCTGCATTTGTGTCCTGCGTTTTGATCCCACAGAAACTGGTGTCAGAAGTGGGATTCACAGTTTTCGAGCTGCGACCGGAGACGACAACAGGGCGCCCTTCAGGGTGAGTGTTGTTGTGAGCCTGATCCCATGTCCCTTTCCCGCTGCCAGATAAGGGCACCGTTTAGGTGTGTGTGTAAGGCAACTGTCTGTGTCTAAAAGTCTATTTTGGCTAGGGAGGTTTGTCAGGAAATTTGGGCCATGCCAAATCCTTAGCCGCCCCTGGCTTCCTGCGAGCTTAATTGCGATGACCGGGAGTGTCCAGAAAGCAAGGGAGAATTTGGTCTTGGCAGAGTGAGTGTGTTCCTTTTGTGTCGAGCAGAGGCTGACCCCGAGACTCTGCTCAAACTCCCTTTCCCTATTGTTTCTCTTTGAATGAAGTTGCTTTAAGCTGCTGATAGGTAAGGAGGGAAGTGTTAACGGTGTCCAGGCAGGCTGTGAGAGGTTTTTGAGTGAAAGTGTTAAGGATCACATAAAAGCTGGTCCTCCCTGGTCGTAACAGCCTGTACAGTGAATCAAAGGACTGGAATAATCAACGCAGGAAGGGAAAAGCCGGCAAAAGAGGAACCTCCACATCCCGGGCACAGGCAGAGATTGAAAATTAAAGATAAGTAAATTTAAAGTTTAAAAAGGGTCTCTGGGAGGAAAGTGAAGAAAAAAAAGAAAGAAAAGAAAATGGGTAATTTGCAAACAAAGCATGAAGGAAGCTCCACAAGGAGCTCCTGTTGGATTTATGCAGCAAAAGTTTGGTTTAGAAGTAATTAAATATATGTAACAATGGCATAATGGTACTAAGAGTTACAGCTATGCTCAGTGGCCACTTTGGGAAGTTGGGAGAAAAACAGACTTTTTGAGTCTCCCACCCAAAGACAAAGAAAAACGATTAAAGCTATTTGCTATTTGGAATACAGAAATTAGGTGAAAAGCAGAAAGCAGAGCCAGCAGCTGGAAAAATAACTTTCAAAAGCTGCAGTCAGACACACAAGCAGACAGAGAGGAAAAAGTTAACAGGGAAAACAAAGAAGCTGCTAGCAAACCATCAACAGAGACGGAAAGGTTTCAATCTTTAGCACAACTTTATCCCCACTTGTCAAAATTAATTGAGGAGAGAGAGTTAACTTTACTACAATAGGAAGACCCTCTCCTGGAAAACATGCTAACGGCCCCTCCTCTTAATCAACAAAGGAAAACTTTGCAAGACAGGGAATTTGCTCAACCAGCGGTTGAAGCAAGTGTAGGGGAAAGAGCTGCTACAGCCCCCTTTCCCCACCTGGACCAGCAGATTCCACCATTAACAGCCCCGTGGCAAGTCACACTAGATCTCATACTCAATTATATCCTATGAGGCAAGTACCGAGTGGCATAGGGGAAGTCACAGAAGTACATGTTCCTTGGAATCCCCTAGAATCCAACTGGCGAAAGGAGTGTCCCCAGAATCAAGCTTCTGCAGGACATATTGCTACTACTGCCACTGAGGATTTATTTGATTAGGAGTGCCCAGGAGGGCAATTGTGGCTCCTCTTCGAGTCACAACCACTGGTCAGGGGGAAGTGAATATTAAATTGGGGTCTCAGAATATTAAAGCATTGGTGGATACTGGAGCAGACTTGTCGGTGATAAGAGCCCAGGATGCTAAGGGAATACTCCATCCCACAAAAAGAGGAGTTGTAGTCACAGTAATTTCTGGCATTCCTGTTAAACATGTTTGGTTGGAGCCAGCTTTATTTTTTTACTGGGCCCATTGACTGCTGAACATGCTTTTCTTATTGGCACTGATGGATCCCCAAACCTATTGGGAAGGGACCTCTTGTGTAAATGGAAGTGCCAGGTTGCTTGTCATCCTAATTGTAAATTGGAATTGTTAATTCCAGAGGAGGATGACGTTAATGTACAAGAGGTTCATGAAGCAGTGTTTCAGCTTTTATCTGCTAAAGTTGTCACACCGCCCCTGCCTTCGTATCTACTAGCAGCGCAAAGGGGGGTGTGGGCAACTGCTGAAGGGAATTTGGTTTAATAAAAAGGGCCAGTCCGTTTAAATTGGAGCTCCTTCCAGGGAAATCTGGGCCATGTCTGACCCAATATCCACTAAAGCCAGAAGCAGAGCAGGGCATAGCGCCTGTGATTGATTCGTTGCTCAGGCAACAGGTAGTTAAAGAGACCTCCAGCTCATGTAATGTGCCGATATTTCCTGTAAAGAAAACAGGAAGTGATCCCCCAAGTTTTAACTCAGCAACATGGAGACTCAAAAAGACCAGTAGCTTATTTGTCTTACAAGTTGGATCCAGTAGCCCAAGCATATCCACCTTGTCTACGATTCATGAGGTACAGGCCCTTTTAAACCATGGGCATCTGCTACCTATTTCAGCATCCCGCCTCACATCATATGACATGCAACTTTTGCAGAATCGAAGTGTAACACTTTCTAAAGCTCCTCTCCAGAATCCAGCAGACTTTGAAATTTACTGTGATGGTACTAGTTTCATCACAGAGGGGGGAGAGTGCAAGGCAGGCTACGCAGTCACCACAAAACATTCTGTTATGGAAGCCGACAGCATTGACAGTAGCAGAACTAGTAGCCTTACATCAAGCCTTGTCTTATGTAAGGACACAATCAGCTAACATCTATACTGATTCAAGATATGCATGGGGAATAGCTCAAGATTACGGTCAACTGTGGAAAAATGGGGGATTCCTGACAAGCAGTGGAACAGAGATTAAATATGGCCTGTTAATTCGTGCTATTTTAGATCTCATCCAGAACCCGAAAGCTTTAGCAATAGTCAAGGTTAAAGCACATTCAGGAGTTAAAGGCAATGAGTTGGCTGATGGGGCAGCAAAACAAGCCGCTCCCAAACCACAGCCAGAGCAGAAATTTTTGCAATTGTTACCCTGCACTGTACCTGCAGATGCAGCTTGGGTGCAGGAATATGCCACTAACCAAGAGAAAAAGAAATGGAAACAGAACCAAGCAGCAAAGGAGGAAGAAGGAGTCTGGAAATTAAAAGGGAAAGTAATCATTCCCAGGATGGCAGTTAAGCACATTTTAAAGTTGCTACATGATCAAGGTCATGAAGGAGCAGAAGCATTAGCTCAGAGATTTAAACAACATTGGGCAGGCGAAGGGATTAATGCAGAAGCACAGAAGATAGTTGGCAACTGTGCAGTTTGCCTGGCCCATTCTAAGGGGAGAGGACTGAGGCCACATCCTTCCCAACTGCCTAAAAGGCAGTATCCTTTCCAGATGATACAGATTGACTTTGGTGACATGCCTCAGTGTAAACAGAAGAAGTACCTATTGATTGTAATACGCACCTTCACTAACTATGTAGAAGCAATTGGTTGGGGATGGGTAGATGTACTCCCATGGCACTGTTGGCCATCAGAAGCTCATCCCTAAAGGAACTGAAACTGTCTCCCTATGAAATTGTATATGGGTGACCAATGCCTCTGGGCCTTGGCTCGATCCCCATTCCAGAAGGCGTTTACCCTAACCCATGGTCAAATTACTTACATGCTATACAATCTTTTCAACAGGAGCAGCGCCAAACCCAAGAGCGAGTCAGACAACATCGTAATCAGAGCGGGCTACCTGAAACTGAACCATTTGACCAGTTGCAAGCAGGAGACTGGGTGTATCAAAAAGTGCATCGAAGGAAAGACTGTCTCTCTCCAAGGTGGAAAGGCCCGTACCAAGTGCTGTTAGTAGCTCACAGCAGTGCAAAGTCTGACGTCGTGGGTTCACTTAAGTCATCTTAGGTGCGCTCCAGCTCCAGCCCCAGAAGCAAGCAATACCAAGGACTGGGTTCAAAGCTCCCGGGAAACAAACAGGTTAAAGAAGAAGAAGGGTGAAGTTTTGACTACGAAACCCCGAAGAGCTCTGAAGACAAATTTTAAAATGGACTCTTATTGCTAGTTTAATATTAATACTTGGGCTCCTGCAGTCATTTAAACTGTTTACTGTTTACTGTGTTTCTTTTTCTTTACTTTCTGCCTCACAGCAAAACTATGGCTCTGTTTACTTTTATGTTTATTATAGCCTATCTGCAAATGCCAGGATATAAGATGCAATACCCACTAGATTGGTTGCCTATTAAGAATTCCTATTTGACTTTAGTCCATTTTATAATCCCACCTGGTGAACACTTCTGTGCTCTCGAGGGAACCAACTGGGATTCTGTGTTTAAAACATGTTTTGTAGGAGTACCTGCTCTGTTTTTAAACGTGCTCTGTACCATTGCTGTACCACTCGCTACACGTAACCCACTTACCCTTGATTACATAGGGAAAACCCTCCTGTACTATCAGTCCACAACCACCAAACACCAGTGGACCAACCAAGCATTATACAGGGTAAAAACCAAGGGCAGTTTGTCAGGGACCAACTCTGTGTGAGTAGTTGGTTATGAAGACAAAAAAGACATGCCTTTCCCTACCAGCTCTTGAAAAATGCTCAGGGGTAATACACCTCACCTCTGTAAGAGTTTCTTGCTACTTAACAAAGGTCTGGTATCTATTGTGTGGAAACTATGCCTTTTCATACTTCCCAGCACGATCCTTGGGAGGCGCCTGCACAGTTGGGCATTTAACTTCATTTCATGCAGTACCACTTGTTCAAAATTACACTCATCATAAGCCCAGGCGATCACACAGATATCGAATAGAGGGCCCCCTAATTGACAGTACCTGTGATGACCACATAGGGCTATTGAATACCAAAGATGTTTATGGGCTTGCTGTATCCATAATTGGAACTCCAGGTCTAGCAAGCCGTGCTTATCTAGATCTCAGAAAATTGGCCTGTTTAGTTATAAAAGCATCAACAAGTCCTCAAATGCTATAGCTCTCCTAAATGAAGAGCAGGAACAATTAAAAACAGCAATCTTACAAAATAGATTGGCCATTGACTTTGTGCTATTCAAAATGGCCTATGGGTGCGAGGAATTTCCAGGTATGTGCTGCTTTAACCTGACAGACAATTCCTTGCACGTGAAAGCCACTGTGCAAGATTTAAAGGATCTGGCAAAACATATCACTGAACAAGCCCCCAGTAATCTGTAGAATTGGCTCACCTCTTAGTTGCCTGGAACTGGGTGGCTGAGAAATTTACCATTAGGATGCCTAGCTCTTCTGGCCCTAGTAATCCTATTACTGTGTACTGGACAATGTTTAATGGGTCTTTTTAACAGTTGCCTCCAGAAGAGTGTAAGGCTCAATCCAGTTCTCCACTCTGACCTGGAATTTGACCTTTCTGAAGGTCAAAAGGGGGGAGAGGACTGTGAGAAAAATGAATCTTTGGGTGAAAAAGACAAGTTTTTAGAGGCCTCAGATGAATGGGATCGCCTTAATAAGATTGAAACATAAAGGCATGTGGAAGCATCCTTGAAGCTGATGTGAACCAGGCCGGTTGTAAACTCCTTATCACAAACATTCCCATAGCAACCTGGGCATCTGCCCTGAGGGAGGATGCCTTCTTCCTGGCATTGGCACCTTGAACTAATTTGTTTCTTCTTCTCTGTGACACTATTGTTTTACTAGCAGATAACAGAGGGTCAGAGAGTAACTTGAGAACTATTGCTTATTTAGGTATGCCTGCATCATCATATGAATATGTATGTGTATACGTATATGTTCTTTTTCCCTTCCCCTTCTTGTAGAACTGTATAAATATCAGAGCATCCATTTTGTCTGTAGGGGAGTGCCTCCCACTAACTTCTGGTGGGGTCCCCCTCCAGTACGTACTGCTCAATAAACACTGCAGTGAAGCCTTGATTATTCTGCATTTGTGTCCTGCGTTTTGATCCCACAGTACTATCCTATTTATGCTTAATCAGAAATTACCTTTTTAAATTCTATAGACTCATACCCATAATTATTTTTATAATTATAATTAATTAATTAATTAATTACGGGATAAATATAGGTGCAAATACAGATACATAGAGATCTGCTATAATAGAATCTGTATCATGTGTTTTTCAGGAAAAACAGAAAAACGTCGTGTAGTGGCCTCTATGAAATAGCCCGTTGAAGGGCAGGAGCTAGCCTGGAAGAAAGAAGAGTGCAGCAGGCAAACTGGAAAGCAGAGTGTGAGCCAATAGAAGTATGAAAACAATACTTTGAAAGCAGAGCAGGAATGTGCACCATGAGGGCCCGTGCAGGGTGGGTGGGAGTTACCACAAGGTGATGTCTTGTATTGTTTAAGGTGTGTGTGTGTGTACACACATATGTATCAAACAACAAAATGTTTACATAAGCCAATGCAAAGTAATAAAGCATGGACATTTTATTTCCTCTGTAATTCTGAATGTAGGATTTAGCATCATGACAAGGGAGGTAGTTGAGGTATTTGTCATTTTTAGTTATTATCCTCTGACTGAAAGGAGATGATATAAACATTTGGAAGGGTTTCCCCCCCCCCCCCCATTTATTTTATTACAAATTTAAAGAAAGAATACACAAATATTTTTAAAAATCCAAATGATGACACCATTTTTTAATGTGACAGAAATGACGAATTAATAAATATGTGGGGGATATTCCTATTAATTACAATTAGTTTCACATAATGTTAATTCAATGTAAATGAAATTAATTCCATTCAATTTACTACTGGCCCCAGTTCCACTTCTTTGCCATGGCCCCATATACATTTTAGAGTATAGACCTAACATACCACTTAAAGGGAAAGTATGGCCCTTGCCCCCGCCTTCACCAAAATTACACACATCCTACTAAAGATGCCAAGACAGCAATTGTTGCTTGATGCTAATTTTGCTGATGGAATTTTGTCATGGTCAGCCTTTTGTGCTATCATATTGTCTGTAGCTGAGAACAGGAAACAACTCCTTGTAAGTTAGGCTGCCCCAGAGAAAGAAACTGAAGGGCAATTTATTAACTTTTTCTTTCCTGTTTCCAGGTTTCATTTTTTATCCAGACATGAATTATATTTTGAACCTTTTTATATTTATATTTTAAGATATCCTTTATAAATTGTATATAAAATTTGCTAACTCCATTTCTGACTGGGGTACAATCCAAAAATGGATTGTGATCAGGTTTTTCAAAATTTGAAGAGATTATTTCAAATTCTGGTCTTAGAATATATTTTGCACAAAGTCAACTATGGCAGCATATCCCAAGTGAGGTAGTTCCTGCCTTGAAATTTCAGTGATATCCTGGCTAGACGAGCAACCACACATTTTGTGAAAGAATTCTGTGGAGGAAGGAGTCTCACTAAACACTGAAGTGCTTTTAATTCTCTTAGGTTAGAATGGCTAACGTCTTTATCAACTTAGGCTGCAGCAGATTTTAGAGAATTTGGAGATAATTTTAATAATACGTGCTTTAATTACAGTGAAGCTGGACTACTGTAATGTGCTTCATGTGGGTCTGCTCTTGAAAATGGCATAGAAACTGCATTTCGTGCATGATGCAGTAGCTGGCATGTTCACTGGGATGTAAGTACACTGAATAGATTATGTAACACCAGGGTGTTATCAGCTATATAGCTATCTATTTTTACTTCTAGAGCAGTTTAAGGAGTTGTTCTTTAAAATCTGAAATAGAGTATGAGATATCTGAAGATATCTTTACTTCTAGAGCAATTTAAGGAGTTAATCTTTAAAATCTGAAATAGTTTGAGTATGAGATATCTGAAGGTCTGTGCTATATGAATTACTTAAAGGATTCACTTTTAGAATTTCCAGTAGATTATTAGGAGATTAATAGCCCCACAGCTTTGGCCCTCTCTTCCTGAAGATCAACCTCTGTTTTATAAAATAATATTTAAAGATTTAGTACAATCAATTTTACTTAATTTGTTGGGAAAATACTAACTACATTGGGCTTTTAATTATAAAATATTTTTATACTTTTAGCATGGTCCATGGATAATTAATTTGCAATGCTGGGAGATTTTAATTGCTGCTGGTTTGATGTTGAAATAGTATTATTCAATATTGTTGTGTTCTAAAATTTTATGGCTGGTTTCTTTTTCCTCTATAGTCCACCTTGCAAGGCTGTGCATCCTAAAACTATGGTAGAAATGTGCTATCTTAATAAATTATACAAATCAGTTGGGGGAAAACAGTTCAGGGTTGCATAATGGATACCATGAATTTACAAGCTCAAAGTCAGCTTTCAATCGTATAGATATCATTGATACATCTGAGGTTTTGTAAATATGTTCCTTGCCACTTCAACATATAAAGACCCTTTATGCTCTGTTACATAACCCCATTCATATGAACAGTGGGCATTTCCAGGAATTCAGCATTTTCTCTGGGTTAGTTTCCTTTGGAATGGCACCACTAGATATCTCATAATTTGTCTTCATATGCAACAAGACAGAGAGGGAGAAAGAGAGGGAGGATGAGGATAGTAGGAGCCATGCCTGTTATTAAACTTTCCGATAGAAGTTTTTACAGATTTATAAGGAGTACAAACTACATTCTGAAGATGCTTCCTCAGCTTAAGCTATCTACCTTTCTATCTTTCTCCTATATGGTTGCTTTCTCAAACATACAAAGTTTGTATGCCATAATCTCATATTTAAAGAAATAACCAAGTTTTAAAGGATTCCAGGAGACCATTTTGTTCCACCCCCAATCCTTTAATTAGTATTTTGAAATGCTTCTTAGGGTAAAATATCTAAGAAAAGTATGATATGGTTGTGACCTGCTCTATGGACATCAGAGATGCTCTGTATTTTTTATGTAAAGTATACTCTTTATCTTAAGTAAGCTTGGTAACTTCCCCAAAGCTTTGCTTCTAGAAAGAACAAGTGGTGACTTCCTCTGCAAATTTAAACCACTCTTATGCAGCTATATAGAAAGAGGTAGTAAAACCCAGCCAATTATAAACAAAGAGGAACTAAAAACCATAAGTTTATAATATAGAACATTATTATTGTTCTCTCTCTCTCTCTCTCTCATGGGGGCTGCTCCATATTTGAAAAGAAAAAATGTAATATATGTTGATTCAGGGTTGGGTGGATTTGGGGTTAAGGAAAATGCTATTTGGCGTAGTAAACCTATTACCTTTCTTGATAAGGATTCTCTCAAGAGATTATAGGATATGACATTTTTTACGATTCTACCTGCAGTTGGCAGAAAATGCTAAAAAGTGGCTAAAAAAGAAAAGCTTGCATTACCCTGTAAAGCAGGAGGGAGAGGATATGTCTAAGAAAGTTAACAAAAATGATTGAGCTAAGTTTCTGGAATCCTGTGATAATGTAGGAAGATCATTTCAACTTGAATCCAATCTATATGATTACAGGTTATAGAAAATTAATTCTGAATGCCAGAAATAGAACCAGAACTAACAACCCATAACTGAGTCTTCTTCTGAACATTCTTTAACTGGGGAACTGATCCACAAAATTTGCATTTTTTTCCTAGCACCAAGACCTTAGATACTCTATGTTCCTCATTTTTCAAATTTTAGTAATTTTACCTGAATACCGAAAGATGAGAGCTGTGTTAGACTATGGTAACCAAAACTCAGACAGAATCTGGTAGCACCTTTTGAAATTATCAATTTTATTTAAGACATAAGCTTTCATGAACTACAACTTATGAAAGCTTATCCCTTAAATAAAATTGTTAGTCTCAAAATGTGTTACCAGAGTTTACCTGAATGTAAATGTACAAAAGCAAAATTAAAAATATGATACTTTAAGGCAATGCTATAGTGTTAGGAAAAAATATTTTTATTACACTTCCACATTTTTGTCTTCTCACAGAGAGCTCTTTTACAGAACTACAAAATAGGATTTTCTCATGATTCCTCACCACTGAAGGAATTTTAACTCATGGCAGTAGTATGCTAGGCTAACATCTCAGTGTGTTGCACAACAGTATTTATAATGGGGAACACAAATTTTACCACCTTTAGTTTAAACATCTAACAGTTGAACATGTACTTCATAAATAATAACAGACTGACATAAGAGAAAAACTCAAATATTACTATATTAACAGGAATAAATTTACCACCACCACCATCACCACTGCCGCCCAGTGATTGATTGATTTATTTTTCAAATGTATATATGCTGCCCATCTCACTATACAAGTGACTCTTATATAAATGTGCTGCATACAGTATTCAGGAATACTTCTGTTAGAGATTTGCTATCAAATGGTTGAAGTGTCTGAAGTGGACTCCAAGAGGTGACAGATTTAGTAGCCCAAACATAGTTGGTTTTTCAGATTACTTCGATATACCCTAGTAAACGTTTTTGCAATTCTATAGCAAAATCTATCTTTTAGAGCAGCAACTAGGGATTTATAGTCTTACAGATATTGCTGAACTACAACTTCAAGCACCTCTTATCATGCTGGCTGGAACCCCTGGCAATTTGTAAGTCCACATTTGAGCCAAGAAAGGAATATACATCAATATCGGTGGGAGGATCTACCCAGATGATCTTTCAAGCAGTGTAAAAAGTCAGCCATGTTTTAACTATGGCATGATATTCTTGCAAAAGTGTAATTTCAACTAGTATATTTTTAAGTGCACATGTGATTTTTGTGCTGATGTGTGAAAGATAATTGTGTTGTTATTTTCTGTTTGGAGGAAAAAACATGCTAGATGGGACATCCCACTTACAAACTATATTTATTTTACAATATTTATAACCCACCTGAATCCTGGGTAAGGTACAATAAAGTCAAGTGCATGAAAAATCTGTACATGAAAATTATAATGGGTAAAAACACATACATACATACATATACGTAGACACCGCACACACATACACGCACACCCTATAAAATAGCATGAGATAAATGAGCAATCAGTTTATGTAGTCTTGGGTAGAAAATGGACAAGATGTCCTCACTGCATGTCTGTGACATTTTAGTTTTGCTGGTTTTTAAGACTTACACTATGATAAATACTTTATAGTTTTATGTTATTCATTGGGTATACTAAAATATGAGATAAAAATATTCTAAAACATAATTGTTTGTGCAACTGTGCTCCCCAGTTGGCTACAAATAAATAATTAGGAAAGAAATGTTGAAGTTTTCTGAGTGGAAAGTGTCCTGGTGTGAGGGCTGAAGCTGGCAAAACAGGAAACAAAGAGCCTCAGACTAGTCAAGACCATTAAGTAAATAGGGTGCTGGTGCTCTCCCGATTCCAGTCTGGGAAAAAAGCAATGAAAAATCCATTACCACAAAAGCTAGAAGACCTAGGATTTAAGTCCTCAGGGCTGATATACACATAACATATGTACACACAAACACACAAACTTGTATGTGTATAGCTGGATTCTTGCATTCTGTAGTTAATATTCTATGTCAATACATGTTCTAATCTGCAGTAAAGTTTCTATGCAGTCATACTGAGTCCTTGAAGGTTCTGCTGTTAGCTAGTTACTGAGAGCATATCCACATAATCTCTACCTTGGCATGAGGATGCTTCAGCAGGCCTTCCCTGAGTACACGTCCATGTGTCCCTGCCTATATCTCATGGTTCATCAGAGGGTGAAGCGATCCAAAGACAGGCTGAGGTGCTCCCCTACTCGTGGTGTTTTCCATCTTATTGCAGCTTAAATCATTCCATGAAGTCAAAGTGGGGCTCGTTGATGTGTGTGGATGAACCATGTTGCCAGGATATTTTCTGCATCAATGAACTGATATCTCCTATTACCATTGCTATTGTGGTCCTGGAAGCCCTCTTCCCTCCAGTTCCTGAATACTGTGCCCGCTGTTCATTCTTGTTTTGCCTGTGCAGGAGATCAGACTGCAATGCCATTCTCCCTTAGACAACAGAAAAATGTATATGAGTAGTTGACTGGTTGACCCCTGGCTTCTCATATTAACAACTCCCATTAGGATTCTGTTCAGCCAGGATCCATTTACCCAGCCCCAGACATGGAGTGCCACATACAACCAACATTGCCCCAAGTTATATCAGCTGATACAGGCACGGTATCATTTGTGTTAATTTTGCATGGATGCCTGCAACTACCTCAGTTGGAGTGCTAACCAATTGACCAGTTGACCCTATGCCTCCCACACAATCTTGAGGAAAAAGCAAGCAGAGCTGATTCAACACATTCATTTTGAACAGGCATTGAACACGGTACATATGGTTCTCATAATGCTCTTTTCAGGAGGAATCCTTGGCTTATTGGTGCTGCATGTATTTCTAAAATGGCTTTGTTAAAAAATAATTTTAGAAGATAAACAGGGTTTGAGAATGCATACCAAAGATGGAGATATTCAGCCATTCATAACTGTGAATAAATTACTCTACTTATAGAAATAAAACCAAGACATACAGTAAGAAAATTAATGTCAAGCCACAGTTAAGTCCCAGTTTATCCAAGAATATATATATCACATTTGATGCCTGCCAGACCCTCTATCCAAATAACGTTGTTATTATTTTTAAAAAATGGAGAGTTGATTATGCAAAGCTAATTTCATTCTTGCTTACACTCACAGATTGAATAGCCCTGTATTGCCACTCTGTTAAGCTTCTCATAGAGAGAAAAGAGAAATACATTTCTTTAAATAACAGCACATTGTATATGTAAAATAAGTGGTGCTAAGGATGTGGTTCTGGTCAGCTGTGGGGAAGAACAAATCTGGAGGGGATATAATAATTTCTCCTCAGCCAAACAAGTGATTCTCTGATCATATATTTCATATTTCTTTTATGTCACGTTTCATTTATTTATAGTCAAGGGTATTTACAAGCTATAGAAATATACCAATTTAATAAAATGGAAATAAAATACAACATGTCCAGGGAGGGAAAGTCTAATTCCAAAACCATGGGGGAGCAGGAAAGGACAGCCTTTGTCTAGCATTCATAAGGACCAGCAGTAGCAAGAAGAAGGGGGCATAGAAGTGTTCTTCTGGGAATAGTCCTTCCATCCTGATGCAATGACTTGAACGTCAGGCAACTTCAAAAGAATCTTAAGTAATTGTGTAGATAACAACGGCACCAGTTCCCTTTGAAAAGTGCCAGTACAATAAGGTACACCTATCTGACCCCAGTTTACAACTCTGAAAGTTGGGAAGGATATACTTGGATGAGGGTCACCAAATGCCCAAGATGAACTTGTGAGGATTGCCCTGCAGATGTGGAGCAGGAAGATTTCCACGGGGGGGGGGGGGAGGGAAGCAGACAATCCAACCTGCTTCTCCTTCTGAGTCATAGAATAACCCCTCCCACGGCCTTGGACCGTTAAATAACCCTGCTGCATGTGCCCCTCTCGGAGGCAAGAGAAGCTGATCAAAGAAGCGGGAGGAGGAAAGGCAGCGGGCGTGCGCAAAGGGAATGGACGAGCCGAGGGGTAAGAGAAGAAGATAAATTGCTCCGAATTTCAGCAGCAAAAGCAGACCCTCCCTCCCCCCTTTCTTTCAACCCAAAGGAAGAACTAGGGAGGGGAGGGAGAGAGAAATTCTCGGAGGGATTTGTGGCTGCTGAAAACAGCTGTAATGTCAGCCCTGATACAGACAAAAGTTGAACTCGTGAATATTCATGTGAAATGTGTTTAGTCCTTCAGTTTTGCCATTCAAGAGCGAACTTGTTCAGAGTTCCTTCTACCGGCTTCCGACGGTATTTCCAGTCCTCACCGACTGGAAGGAAAGTCCTTGTTGAATGAGGACTCCTGTCTGTGTTGCTTCTGAGATTATGGATTTGCTGTCAAGGAGATTTATTGTAGCCTGTGGAACCAGCATGGATACCTGCTCTAAGTTTGGATCACATGGAAAGGGTACAGTGCAAGAGTGTGTGTGTGTGTGTGTGTGTGTGTGAGAGGGAGAGAATATCGAGATCGGGAGAGCTATTCTGCTTTTGAGGGAGATAAACCAATAAAAATGCTTGTTAATGATCTTTGGAACATGTAAGGTGAGTGCAAAGAACGGCTTCCCATGCCATGTTGTTATCTTGAATTAAGTGAGATTGCTGTAATGAACATACATATGGCCATGGCCTGGTAGGAGGAGGGCAGTAAAGTTCCGTTTGGGATCTTTTTTTCACTCAAGAAGTTTAAGCCTGCAATTTTCTGTATATTGGCTGCCTTAGATGTTTGCATTATTTCCTGCTTTTAATAATAAGGGCAAATGATACAAATTCTGCCTGAGAGGTTCACACGTGCTTTTATGTATTTGGTGTGAAAGTTTCCTTGCAGCTCTCAGTTCAGTGCACCCAAGAGCGAACCATTATATTGTGAGCAAGCATAACTCAGGGTTAGAGCACATCCTTTGTGTGCTGAAGTCTCAGGTTCAGTCTTGGCCGTTCCAGTAGATAATAGAAACAACCTCTGCCTGAGATCCTAGGCAGCTGCTGTCATTTTGGACAAACAAGGAAGCTTCATCATATATATGCATGTAAATAAATAGTTATGTAGCATAAGAAAAATATGCAAAAAAGCCAAGGTATTTCTAGCTTAACTTCTAGTTGGGGAGAATATTTCTTGCAGAAAATGAGATGCTGGGTAAAACATTAGTCTTGCCACTGGAAAAACTTGAATTAAGTTGCTAGGCAAATATGTAAGCAAGAATTTGTCTGCAGCAACAACAATCTATATGGTGGCATTCTGCTGTGATAGGTGCAGGGTAGTTGCAATAGAGACCTTAAGTAGCTGGGATGCAAAAGTTCTTCATAACTTGCATGGTTGCTTACAGAATTGTTTCCCAAGTCATGACTGGGTTAAGATTATCTTCTGTTTAGGGGTACCTGCGGAGGTAGGAGGCATGTCAGTAGCATCAAAAGGGCAGGGGTGATTGACATGACAGAAGTCTTGCCCCTTTTTATATGCATGCAATGTGTGCAGCACACGTTAAAAAAGGCCAGAAGCTGATCATGCCCCACCATTTTGATGCTGCTGTTCCCTGTAGATGCCAGTGTTGGGGTGGTATATCGCACACATGGATTGTTGATAGTAGCAAGTACACCTATTTTTGCCAGGGAAAGCTTTTTTTTTTTTGTGGTAGTCCAGTTTATAGGCTTCCACTTCCCCTTTAGGCAGGAAATGCAAAACAAAAACAAAAAAGTTTTTCTGTGGGCAAATAATTGCCTGTGAAACGTGAAATGAAATGTGTTGTCACACTTATTCCTACCCCTAAAAGCATATACTCTGGACAAAAAAGAAAGAACAAACCTCCTTTTTTCTGGTATGCCACTAATATGTCTTTAGTAGTGTTTTTCAACCTTAGCAACTTTAAGATGTGTGGACTTCAACTCCCAACATTCTGGGAGGTGAAGTCTACATATCTTAAATTTGTGAAGGGTGAGAAGATTTGCCAAACTTTAGTATGTCCACCCCTAATAAAAAAATTGGATTCAAATGTGGGGAGGGGAAGGATGTTAATGCATTTAAGATGTCAATACATCACCAATTAAATCAACCTGTTTCTTTAGATCAGCTGTCCCTAAACTGATACCTTCTAGATGCTCTGGGTTCATTCCTAGCTATGGCCATAGTCTGGTGAAATTCTGAGAGTTGAAGTCCCAACACATCTGGAAGATACTGAGCTAGCAAAGACTACTCTGTATCTGGAGAAAATTCAGAACTTATGTGAAATCACCCTTATAAATGAACCCAGTAGAATGTTGCTGAGATGCAAGATATGAACAGAATAGCATCCTTTCACATGTACTCTCCAGCAGTGGTGTTGATATACTGCCTTATTACTGGAGGTAATGTAGAGTTAGGTAACAAGACCTAGCCAACTTTGGCTGATCTCAATATGCCAAGCAGAGATTATACTTGGAAGGGAAATCACCAGGAAATAGCAGGGTTGTAGATTAGAGTGGAAAGTTGAAAAAATACCCTGGAAGAATGCAGAATCAAACCACATTGTACTGTTGCCAAGAAAACTACATGGATGTATCCATGCAGTCACCAGGAATCAAGTTTGACTCAAAGGAGATTTTATTTGTTTAAATGTACAGTGGCTGTGACTAATACAGATTTAAATTGTAGCCTCTCTCCCTGAATTTATCTAAAGACTTGGCTATCTAAAGACTTGTGTGGGGTGATAAGGACTCTAATCAGTCCTGGGGACGGCTGGTGCCCTAATGACAATCCCAGAGCTACTCGCCAACTCCATCAATTCTTGGAATTTATTTATTATTTATTTAAGACTGCTATTATATTTTATTTTAATTGATTTTATCCTCTCTGTAAACCACCCAGAGTCATTTTTTAATGAGATGGGCAGTGACAAATTTGATATATAAAATAAATAAATATTTCCTTTTAAAGTTCTCTGAGTTAATGGCTATCACTATCTCATGTTAGATTATTTTAGAGGTCTCATGATTCCATTTTGGATTCAATGGCTTTATATGCCAGATGGGAGGCTCTTAGATGATAATCCATATTACTGCATCCTTTAACATGTGGTAAGCCATCTTTGCTGCATTTGGGATTTCCATTTATTCTAGTGACTGTGATTCCCCCCCTCCCCCCCCCCCGAGTTGCCCAAAGAATTGTTGTTTCTCTGGGTGTTGCGGTATATCATCTCCAAATAACTATTACATGGATGATGGAGCAGTGTATGTTGAGTATAAAAAAACAGTGAGGCTTGGTAGATGATACCATTACATTAGTTGATCTTCTTGTTCCTGCTTCAACTAGATTGGAAGCCTTACTTATCATAATTGCCCATGTAACATCAAGTAACTGACTATAACAGAAGCAGACTGGAATCATGACAGGTCAATGGTAGTGGTACCTTGAGAGCAAAGCAGGACAAGTCCATGGATACAAGTTGTGAAGTTGAAAAAAGGAATGACAGCTCCTTGGTTGTTCAGACTAAAGAGCAAGCACACCATTGCACCATTCATAGAGTAGAGAGGGAGTATGACAATAAGCTATTTGCCCTAATTTGTAATTAGGCTCCTATCTGCTTGTTGTCATGTGGTACAATCTTTTGTCCTCTTTATGTATTAAACTACCAGTGGAGCCCTAGGAGAAGGAAGGTTATTGTCTTCCTGGCCAGTGCTTGAAGTTGAAAGACAAGTTCAGTCTTTAAACCCTACATTAACACTTGAATCCTGACAGATGGCCTGGAGGTTAGAAACATGTGGAATCCTTAGGGATCTCTGAGCTTGGTTCTTTTCTTGCAAACATTTCATTACCTGGCTAGATAACATCTTCAGTGCTAAAATGGGATGGGGTTTGCTCTCTGTTTATATACTGTGGCATGCCTTGCCAGTGCTGGTGGGGGTGGGGGTTTTGTTTTGCTCCCCTGGTAGTTTGTTGATTAGCATATGTTTACTGCTTGATTGTGTGTCTGGTGGTAACCTTTGCTTATCTGGGTGATGATTGCTAGTGAGGCGATCTTCTGGTCTTTTGTCTCTTTTGAATAGTATGGAGATGCTGTCTATCTCTATGTGTCTGTTAATTGCTGCCTTGTCTGAATACCAAGCTTCCAAGAATTCTCTTGCATTTTTGGATTTAGCTTGGTCTAAAATGGTGACAGTTTCCCAGTTAAAACTATGGTTCAGTCTGTCCATGTGTTGTGAGATTAAGGCGTTTTCATCATGTCGTCTGACTGCTAGTTGGTGCTTATGGATGTGCTCTGCTAGTCTTCTGCCTGTCTGTCTTACATAGTGTTTGTTACAGTCCTTACACTGTATGTTGTAGATGACTCCTGTTTTTTTCTTCTTGAGCTACTGGGTCTTTTGGTTTACTTAAGATATTGTGGAGTGATTTTGTTGGTTTGTGTGCTATGAGATGCCATGTGGTTGTAATAGTCTCTTGGTGGTTTCTGAGATGTTTCTGATGTATGGCAATGTGATCCTTTTCATAGCTTGTATAGGTTGTGTTGTAGTAGGTTGAGTGGTCAGGCGCTTTTTGATAAAGTTGCATGGATATCCATTTTGTTGGAAGATGTTGTATAGGTGGTCTGTTTCCTTTTTCTGCTGTTCTGGGTTGCTGCAATGCATTTGTGCTTGCTTGAATAATGTTCTTACACAGCTCCTCTTGTGGGAGGTTGGGTGTTACTTTGGTAATGGAGTACTTGATTGGTGTGGGTTGTCTTCCGATAAATTTGGGTTTCTAATTTACTTTACTTGTTTCCTCTGCTGATGAGAATATCCAGGAAGGGTAGCGTGTTGTTTTCTTCCTCTCTGGTGAATTTTATTCCTTTGAAGATGTTGTTGATGGTTTCATGTGTCTTCTCTAGTTGTTCCTTTTTTATTATACAAATGTGTCATCTACATATCAGATCCATACTTTAGGTTGTATGTGGGGAAGTGCTATGTCTTCTAGGCATTGCATTACAATCTCTCCTATGAGTCCTGACAGTGGTGATCCCATGGATGTGCCTCTGATTTGTTGGTATATTTGTCCATCAAACTGAAAATAGGTAGTGAGGCAGAGGTTGATGAGGTCCATGATTCTGGGTATTTCGATCTGGGTGTATTTGGTTAAGTCGGGTGTGTTGTGTAGTACTGCTGATATGGATTCTTTCGCTAGTTCTGGGTTTATGGATGTAAAGAGTGCTATAACATCAAATGAGACGATAATTTCATCTTCATCTATGTGTATGTCTTTGAGTTTCTGGAGGCACTGTAGTGAGGAGTTAATAGAATATTCACTGGTCTCTGTGAGGTGTCCAAGCTTTTTTGTCAGTTCTTTCACTATGTTGTATGTTGGAGTCCCTGGTAAAGATACAATTGGTCGGAGCGGTATGTCAGGTTTGTGTATTTTTGGTCATCCATAGAAGCGTGGGAGGATGGGTCCACTGCTTTTCATCCACCACTGTTCTTCTTTTGTGATCTGGCCTTTCTTAGTTAGGTCGTTGAGGGTTCTCTTGATTAGGTTGTCTAGTTTCTGTACTGGGCTGGTATTAACAGGGATGTAAGTTTCTTTGTCCTCTAATAACTTTATTAATAACTTTATTAATAACTAGCCCTCTCCAGATTATTTGCCTAGTGCTACTGTATAGTAGCAGCTGAGTATAGATGGAAGACCTGGCATATACATATTGGCAACCATTGCTACTAAACAGATAAAGGTGATGGGCCAACACTATACTACAGGCACCTGTGTAGGCACAGGATGGCCATGCCACTTTAAGCAAACAGTGTCTATTCTGTGTATAACTTCTTGCTTTGCTACTGGCAGTGGCAGTCCATAAGCCCTCCCATTCTGTTCTTTGGCTGTTCATTTTTCTGCAATAGTAACTCTCAGGAAGCTTGGCTTTGCTTTGTTTGCCATTCTTAAAATCCCCTTGGAGTTGACAAGGATGGCTGTTCCATTTGTTACTTCTCTAATTATATCACAAGTACTTCCCTTTGCAAATGTACGAGGCTTCTGGCAGGAACAGTTCTACCTATTCTTACCTACTGAAAGTATATGCTGACAAGAATTTCCATGCTCGCAATTTCCATAATCTTGTTCATTGATCAGAGGAAGAATAGAATGTAAAAGTCACTTAGCTGAACAATATAAAACCCAGCAAAATATCTTTATCTTGTTTCTCATTGTTCTTGGGCAGTTCCTGACTGACTCACTGGCCCAGCTAAGATGTTGTTGAATCAAGAATTCTGCGAAAACTTACTTGGCTAAAGTAGCTTATCTCAGCATTAAGAACTAGCTAGACCAACATTTTTGGATTTTATTTACTATTCAAATTGTATGCTTCACCATTTTCTTAACTATCCTATTTAAACTACAGACTCCCTTGGGGGAGGGAAGTTAACCTGGATTTCTCTGCAGATTTCTTTTAAGAACCTGTGTCCTCCAAGACAGATATGCCTTGAAATACTGATTGTATTTACTTAGGTATGCCTGAGGTAAGTGGGAGCAAGCTAAATGGCCCCTACTCCCAGGCAGCCAAGTGTGTCTTAGTCTGGAGTCTTTCCCACTCTACAATAAGCTGAAAGGGAATGGTGGCAGCCTATGTAGTTGTTTTAATTTTGTACCTCCTGACCTGTCTTTCAAGGATCCTGAATAACAGACGAAGAGGGACTGCATCTTTAGTTACAAGAACAGCCACTTGTACTGCGACTACAGATATACTTTAGTAAATAATATATCGTGACATTTTTCCTGGGGCTTCTTCAAGCTATTTTCTGGCAGAATACTTGGGAGATATATTTATTCCAGGTATTAATTTAAGAGTGTTGTGTTTCTGGTTGAATTTTAAAAAAATTGCTTCATTGCATGTATGTGGCTGATGCATTTCTAGAGAGCATAAAATTTTTCTCCTGCACAAAACACAACTGAACTCCAAATGCTAAATGCTTGGCAAAGCATTTCCTTAATTATTTATGTCTGACTAGAAAAATATTATACAGTTACACATATATTTATAGAATAATATGCTGGCCAAGTCAAACAACTGTCAGAGTATCCGTGTCAGATCCTTAAAAAGAACTGAGATTGATTGGAAACTGGAAGATGCTGAAAATACACTGATGTTCACTGCAGGTATTATATGAAGATGGTACATGATTGATAAAAGCTTCTTTATCTTGTGAACATCAACAGTAAAGGAACACACAGTCAAGAAATACACCACAGACTTGGTAGAGTAGCCCTGAAATTCTTGGAAAAGATATTGGTAGAGTAGCCCTGAAGGTCTTGGAAAAGATATTCAGATGCCATGATGTGTCTACAACAACAGGTTAGTACAAGCAATGGTATTCCTTGTGCCATTCTATGGAAGCGAAAGTTGGACTTTAAAGAATCAGAATAGAAAGAGTATTGATGCTTTTGAAATTTGGTATTGGAGAAAACTCTGAGAATACCATAAACAGCCAAGAAAACAAACAAATGGATCAATGAACAAATCAACCCAGAATTCACACTCGAGGCACAAATGACCTGGCTCAAATTATTGCTACTTCAGATACATTATGCAAAGATCTATCCATGTGGTTGCTAAGAGTCAACACTGACTTGATGGCACGTAATCAGTCAATAATCCTGTGAACACTGTATACATCAATAGCTTAGCACTTTGGTAACTATTGTAGAGGAGTATGGAGATAACCTTAAAGATGTTATGCAACAGCCATCATGGAAACATCAGCTTAGCCTAGAAAGACACGAGATGGTGAGGAAGAAACTCAAGATTGCCCTTTCTTGACTGTATAAGAGGTAAGGAGAGAGAAACTGCCAGGCTTTCAAGATTCTGTTATTTCACCTTATAACAATAAAGTAGAATTCCAGTAATTTTTGTTGTGTCTGTTTCCTGACCTGGTCTATCTTGAAGGGCTGACACAAATGTCCTCTCCCAGAAGTCCTCTGAGTCTTCACAGCCAGGTCCCAGCTTCTGCTTTTAGGTATCAGCTTGATAATTCCTGTTGCCACTACCTATCTTCCAGGGGATGTCTCATTTGGTGCCCCCCTAACACAGGAATGTGAAATGTGTGTGCAAAAACTGGAAATGGAAATAATTTCAATAATGTACCTCCTGGCTAAGTGCCATAGAAACAATGGATTAGAGGATTTAGCTCTCCCCCTCACAAAATTAAATCAGTCTCACAGGAGATGAATAAAATCAAACTTTATTTTAAAAAAGATAAAACATGAAAAGGCAAACATTCAGTTTGAAAATGATAAGTTACAGAACTGCTCATTTCATTGTATATTTCACCTGGCAACTTGTTTAAAATGAACAAACCCAAAAGAAAATACAGTAGTCCAGACTACAAGATGATGGTATAGCAATGGTCATAACAAAGAGAGAGCTATCTTTCCGAAGTTTCCATGAAGGGACTGGGAAAAAAGTTACAAACATTATTACTGTCAACCCTATGGAGTAGACCAGACTAAGGAATAGACACCATGCAGACCTAAAGCTACTTTTATTAAAACAGCTATAGTAACAGAATCTTGTAACTCTGAATGTGCTTCCCTTCCCCCCTCTTTTATCTTCATATGAATTAAGGGGAGGGCTTGACTGATGTGTTTTTGTAAACCATTTTCTTGCCTTAAAGTCAAACCTCATTTATTTGTTTGTTGCCTTGGTAATGGATTTCCCCTCTTTCAAGGTCTTTCAAGGTCATCCTGTGTAGTCTTTGCAATTACAGATCACCAAAAGATTCTATACAAGACTTTATATCTTATGAGCGCAGTCTGAAGAATGAGTAAAGGCTAAGTTTACACCCAATTCTCTGACTTGTATAGAGAGTAAGATACAATTAGACTTACCACAATACAGCAAACAGAAATAAAAACTTAGTGCAAAATCCCAGCCAGATGTTTTATCTATTTCTACAAAAATAGCAATTACTTGAAGCTATATGTTTCTCTGCTTTAATTCCCTGGACCTCCCCTGCATCTTGTGAACTCCATATAATTACTCAAAACTGCTATAAAGAGGGAAAACCTCATTCTTTGCCAGTCTCTCTCCATGGACCTCTGGAGGTTTTCTCTTTGTGTGAGCTTCTGGGGAGGCTAGGAAACAAATGAAAGAAAACACAGACATAAACAATCAAGAGATGGTGAGTGAGTCAGTTGTCAGCTTACCTCAATGACAACTTACAGTGCATTTGGAAAGTATTCAGACCCCCTTCACTTTTTTCAATTTTGTTATGTTGCAGCCTGATACTACAATCGTTCAAATTCATTTTTTTCTCATTAATCTACACTCAGTACCCCATAATGACAAAGTGAAAACAGAATTTTTAAAATGTCTGTAAATTTATTAAATTTAGATTAGATTAATGAGTAAAAAAATGAATTTGAACAATTGTAGTATCAGACTGCAACATAACAAAATTGAAAAAAGTGAAGGGGGTCTGAATACTTCAGAAATAAATAAATAAATGCACTGTAGCTCAGATGGACAGAGATCTGGGGAGAAGCATTTCAAACTGCTGAAGGAGATTCTGACTTAATTGACTCACTATAAATAAGGCTGGGAAATTCTTATTACAGTTTCCAAGATACTTTATTTACCCTTGATTAATGTTAAAGTTGCCTTATTGAAAGTTGTGTAGTTCTTGCTCCCTTGATCTTGCCCAACTGACTGGGGTTTGAACACTTTGTTTTTAAACAGCTGGATCTTTTTTATATCTAGCAGAAGGAGGGGCTGGTTCAATCAGATTCTGAGGCTGTAGATGACAGACAGCTCTCACTTTTTGGGATGTGGAGTATAAATCTGAAACTAGCTGCTGGTAATCTAGCAAGCTGGCTTCATTCACAATCTCTCCTTTACTTATCTGGTTAATTAAATTATGAAGCATGTTATCTGACTGGAGCAAGGACTAAAGATGTGACAAAACAATTTATTCACTTCCCTGACAATTATTCCTTCTTGCTAATAGAAGTAGGGCCAAATGATACTGCAAAGAACATCTATAAGAATATCACTACAGACTTTGCAGATTTAAGAAAGAAGCTCATGACCATGGGGGCTCAAGTGATGCACTCATCTACACTTCCAGTCTATGAAAAGGACTGGAAATGGAAAGAAGTGAGTGACTGACAACATAAATGGTATTAGTACAGAAAGGCAAATATGTTTTAATATATATAATGGGATGATTCCTATGTCTGAGAATATAGCAATTGAAGGATACTGTTTGTTCAAAAGAAATAGAAACAATAGAAAGGGAAGAGGAATTGCAATGTATATTTAAAAAATAATAATAAATCCCCACTCAGAAATTCTAATGAATGAACTACAGTAATACTGTAGAGATCAACTGCATTAAAATAAGTATAAAAACAAATAGAAGCAATATGGTTTTTGGCATCTAGAATTGCCTTCCCAGCCAAGGAGAAGATGTGGACAATGCCATCTAAAAGCAAACTGCAGATCTTTCAAAGAGGCATGAAATCATAATGATGAGTGAAGCTTAATTACCACAACATCTACCCAGAGGCAAATTCTGCTAAGCATGGGCCTCCTAGGAAATTCCTGATTGGCTTGCTGACAAGTTTTCATCTTTGAGGAGTAGAGAAAGATACAGGAAGATCAGTTACCCTTGATTTGATACTAACTAATAGAGAAGATTTAGTTGAGGAAGCAGAAATAGCAGGAAGCCTTCACACAAACAAATGTACATGGAGAGGTTCCCTTCCTGAAGATGTTAGGGGCAGTGCAATTCAGCACACATGAACCATACCAATTGCCTTACTGAGGAATGAAAGCATGTATAATGACACAAGTTTACAGTTCTGGAAGGAAGTGGTTCTGTGTGTTTGAGACTAGAACTACAATATCAGATTTTGGCTGCAGAAATCCAGATGACCACTATAATTACAAAAAACTCTAATCATATGCTGATATTTAATGGTCATCTGAATTGTTGCTGCCCAAATGTGACAGCTTCTCAAATTGAGACGCTTACTTGATTGCATAGATGTTATGGGTTTCTCAAACTTTAAGAAAGAGGGTGGTAGTTCATACATTTACAAAAACCACATATGCATGTTCTTCTCTTATCAGAAAAACCAATTCATCAGCAATTGATTTGCAAAAGACTCAAGATAGCTCCACACTAATGAACTTATAAATTGGATGGTGAAGAAACTACATCCAGTTGCCAGATTTCTGTAACGTAATTCCCTTTTCCCTTTCAACACATTAAAGAAGGTTAAAGAAAACTCTGAGAACCTTTCTTTTTGGTTGTAAGTGACTGTTAAAGACTTAACAGTAGGAGTCCCAAGCGCTTGGAGCTGTGCATGTGTGCAGTAGTGTATCCAAAATAGGCAAAAGTGCTTTGGATTTGTGTGGGCAACCTTGCTGTATTGTTGATGGCTCCTTAAAAACGCTGTACCTGTTGCCTCCATTACACTTTCTGAATTGAAATGCATATTTTCCTGAACTTATGTAGCTATCATGCAAGCCCAGGAAAAAGGCTCTTTAAAGAGCTCCCAACAGGTACAGTGAAGTAGCCCATGCCTATTTTTCCAACTTCAGGTCCAAACACACCTCTAATGGTTAACAGGTATCCCTGTAGAAGTTTGTAATATTGTCAGGATAACAGGTGTGTGTTGGTGCAGATGATGAAAAGTATGGGGACCAATCAGTGCAACACAGCTAAATTCTAATTGGGAGGAGAGAGAGTTATGTTATTATTGCTTGTACTCTGGATCACAGAAAAGAGAACACTGATTTATCTTTTTACATCATATAGATTTGGGTAAAATTAATCCTTTTAAATTATAAAAATAATTTGAAATTCTATGATTGTTTAAATTTGCTTTTATCAACATCAGCATTTCATTTAAAACAGGTCTTTCCAGTAATAACAAACTCTTTCAAATGTTTTTTTAAACTTAACCTTAACACTGTAAACTGGTTTGATTACTTTCCAGTCTGTTTACTGATTCGATCCTGTCTAAGCTCTCCATTGCATTCTCCAGGTTCTCTGGGAGCTAAAATAAACTAAAAGCTTGTAAATTCAAATACTGTATATTAATAAGAATCAACAGTTATTGTTAAAGGACATTATATGGAGAAGGTTGCATGAATGGAAGAGAATGAACTGAGATCACCCTCTAGTGCAGACATGCTCATTATTTCCAACCTTTTGTACTCTGGGTCCAACAGCTGCAGCTGATTATACCAAATCCCATTTTCTCACCAGACATAAATGCAATTATATAAGCTTGCTATGTAGGCAGCATCTTAATCTCCCTGATGCCTCTATTAAGTTAAGGGATGCTTGGTCAAAATATGTGCTTCTGGTTTAGAAGTAACGTTCTTAACTTAAGAGAGTCAACAGCTCTTTCTTGGAGAAGTCAATTTAAAAAATATTGCTTGCAGGAATAAGCAATGCTTGGGCTTGTTTAAAAAAAGTAAAAAAAAAAGTTCCTTGGCCTTTAAATCCTGCGTGAAACCCAGAGAAAGGTAAATTAACTGTTCTAGGCAGACCCAGAAGCAAGTTTTGCACTGTTGTTTGAGTTAATTTGCTATAACTGAGGGAAATGGCAGGTCTGCTATTGTTGCTCCCTATTAAAAATAGCCTGTCAAAAAGGCCAACCTTCATGCTAAATGCATTATAGTATTTAACATGAGTGTAATTTTAAAGCACCGAGCTTGCTATGCTAAGGTGTGATGCTCATCCTTTTGCAATTTGCTCCCAAACATGTTGGAATAATTGAAATGGAGGGGAAAGATATTCTCCCTCCAGAGTGCGCCATGGTCCTGACCTCCCTCCTACAGAGTGGCCATATTTCTCTGTTAAATTCATATTTAATATAATGTGGCCTTCAGAAACTCTGCTAAGACTGTTGTACTATCTACTTACTTTGCTTGATCCTGGCTAATATTACTATCTTGGAGGACTATCTCACCTGGCAGTTTTTTGCTTTTTTTCTCTATTAATGAGATCATAGTGACAAAGGCAACTTCAGCTAAAGGATAAGAAACAAGGAAAAACGTGTGAAACTATGTAAACTTCCCTTGTGAACAACTGTGAGATTTACTGCCAAGGGTTAAAATAGATTGATCTAGGAAATGAGGTAAAAGAAAGAGTGCAGGGTAATAACTCAGATAATAATTTCCAGGAGAAGTTTTCTCCACTGATGTGGAAAGTGTTATATGTTAGGGCTCTCATTCCTGTGACAATACTTGGTTTTATTCTCACTGGTAGCATGAGTACAATGTCTTGTGAACTGGGGAATCTTAGAATGAGTTCCATGCATGGGTAATGGAGTTTAAAGGAGAGAGGGACTTGAGAGATCGATGGAGGCAAGAAGGCGTATTCACCATCCAGTAGATACCAAAATGAGAGAGTGGAAGAAGAAATAAGGGTCATTGTTTGGATTTAGATTGCCTTGTTTCCAAGGCTGCAGTAGACAATGTCGTAAGCACAGGACAATAGTCATAACAGTGGAAAATTGTGATCCCTCCCTATGCACATACAACCCAATAAAATGGCACTTTTGGGCACTGCCTGCTATATTTTATTACATGTTCCAAATGTCTCTAAAATGGTGAGTGTTCAGGGGTGCCTGGGCTGGCCTATCAGTCATCACAGAATTCTAGGAGTTTTAGTCGTAACATACAAGGAAGGCAGGAGATTGGGAAAGGCTGGCTTAAAACACGTAGCCCTGTTTCTCATTGAAAATGAGTGAGTGAGCTGGGTCATTATTATTCAGCTCTGGAACATTGCTGAAGGCAAGGATTTCATGGATTCTGTTTTGGGGGATTGGAAGACTGCCCACATGAATCAGCCTGGAATCCTTACAGAGACTAGAATGTTACCTTATTGGTCTAGTGCAATAAAGTCCAAAAAAGGGAGTCCTATGAACTTTCTGCTATTATAACCAAAGCAGAGAATTCTTGGCTGTTCAGAATGCCCCATTCTGACATACATTAAATAGTCTGGTTGACTGTCAGGCTCACCACAGAGCAGTCAAGAGTATATTGAAATCGGATTATTTTTGTTTGTATTTTATTTAAACATAGAAACTTCCACAGCACATTGTCCCGTAACAAAATGCTGAGGAAGAAATATCCTAAAATGCAACCAGCACGGCTGATTTACAGCTAGTTTATGATTTTCCAAGGAAGCAGCACAGTGAGATGAAATTTGTGAAGATGAATGATGTTGCAGCCAGGAAAGAGTCTAAACGTTATTTTCAACTTGAAAAGTAATGGCCTTAAAAGGATAAGTACATTTTAGACCACCCATGACTTTTTGCAATATTTAGGTCATGAAAGCTGTTTAGGGCATAGGATGTACTGGAGTGTACATGGCTTTCTGTCATGATATGTATGTTCTGCTTATGGATATCCTGTATTTGCTCCATTTCAGCACCTGAAGGAACTGCAACCATATTCAGCTATTGCATTTTATATTACAGTAAATCCTAGGTTAACAGACTTTGGTTTAATACATTTTGATACAGCAGACACAATTTGCATTCAGTCAGCAGTATAAAATAACAGACTTATCCATTAATTTGGGGAAGCAGTCTGGATAGTGGTTGCTACTTCCCCTAAAAAATGGATATGCTTCTGTGCACACTTCATGTTTCAATTCCAGGTGGAGGGAAGGTGCTAGGAAGATCAGGCAGGCAGGTAGGTAGCATAAAGGGTTAGCGGATGCTGAGTCGAGGAAGGGAGGCAGGAAGGTGCTGGGAAGATTGATCAGGCAGGCTAGCAGGCAGCAGCGGGAGGGAGGGAGGGAAGGTAGATATGGAAAGAGGAGTAGATATGCAGGCAGATATATTTTGGGGCAGCAACGTTCACTCCTTTTTCTCATCCTGGGTCTTGCCCTGATCACGCCTCTTTGCTGTCACAGAGTCCTTAAGTCTGGCTCTAATAGGAGCATCCCCTAGCATGCTGACTTTGTAAGTGCCTGTATTCAGTCTTAAGGAAATCATGGTCAAGAAACCTTCAGATTTAACAGAATTTGGGTTTAACAGACAATACCTATTCCCCTGAATGGTCAATTAATTAAGGTTTTATAGTACTGTTGCTACAAGTGGGCAAATACTTCTTTACTGTGTTATAACTCACAGTACATATGATCAATATCCTGCATTACTTATCCCTTCTGTGCTTATTTCCTCCCCTAAAACAGTGATGAAGACAGTGGCAAACCAATTCTGAAAAATGTTACAAGGAAAACTGCATGAACTTGTCCATGCAGTCACCAAGAGTCAAAGGCTGTCTTGAAGGCATGCACACACAAAAAGCAGTGAAAATTCTGATCTCCAGTGCAAGCCTGACCATTTATTCACTTCTATTTGTTAAATGTACCATAAAATAGTAAAATCTAAAATAGATTACTCCAGAGGTTGGCCAGCCCCTAGTTCATCCATCAGATTGACCAAAGGAGTATCCATCCTGTAAGCATTCTGAAACTTATTTGTAATCGGTCAAGATAATCTGCTGCCTCCAGAACTGTCTGCAGTTGAGAACTCTTTATCTCTTTGCTCAATGATGGTAAATTAGAGACTGGCCTATAATAACCTATTTCTGAGGGATCCAGATCAGGCTTCTTAAGAAGAGGTTAAACAAAGAGACATTGTAGGACTATCCCTCCTTAGAGAAACATTTAGGATATTAATGAAGGTGTCTCTAATAACTTCCCAGTTACAAGACAAGTGAGCAGGGATTCAGAGGACAAGTGGTGGTCTACATTTTTCCAAGTAACCTGTGTATTGTCCTTGCGATTTCTAAATTGTAATTGATTTAATCTAATTGTACAAGAGGAGCTACTAGACACCACATAGTTGACACTATCAAAGATGCCCCCCTGACCTGCATGAGTATGAGATTTTATCTGAAAAAAACAAAAACAACCCTCACTGAAAACAGCAAGCTTTGAAATTTCTATGCAGTAATGAGATTCTAGGATAAGGAAGAGGCTGAGACATCAAAGACAAATGAACTTTGAATCTACTGTGTTGGACAGTTTAGCACTTAATTGGTCCTAGAAAAGCTTTACAGGCAAGCTATACAGTTCACGCACTAATGTAATATTTCCAGGCTGTGGAAACTTCCAGAAGTGTGAAGTTCAACTCCCAGAATTCTAAGCACTGGCCCTGCTGTCTGGGGAATTTTAGGAACCGAAGTCCACACATCTGGGATTTGCCAAGTCTGGAAAATATCACTGCTCTAAACTTTGTGGTACTACAATATGCTAAAATGATTTCTTGCTTTTATATCTTGCATTGTGAACCAGAGTCATAAGATTTCGGGGGGGGGGGGGGAGGCTACATTCAAGCAAGCAAGCAATCAATCAATCAATAAAATGATAAATCAGTTTGGGTGGTATTCAAAGCATGAATAATACTAATGATTTCATTGGGATTAACACTGGGCAAGAAATAAATATACCACATCCTTTTAATAATTAAATGTGACATTCTATATTACAGGGTTCTCAGACGTTGCGTACAGCAGCTGCCCACCGGGGCTTGTGCAGGAACAAAGCCCAGAGCAAATTTTGACAGTGCTTCTGCTTTGCCTAAGCAGGACTGCTGTCAGAGCTCGGTCTTGCTTTGGTCCAGGAATGAAAGTTTTTAATATTTATTTCCTTTTGTTATACGGGTAATCCCCAGGTTAAGAATGCCCAGGTTACAGACAAACCATAGTTAAGAATGGAGCCTATTGTAGTAATTTGAGTTAAATACACAATGGTTCAAGTTCATTACACAATACTACTTACAGAGTATTATACAATAATGCTGTTCTGCCATACATACAAATTCGACTTAAGGACAGACCTTGGCAACGGAACTCGTTCTTAAACTGGGGACTACTTGTATGTTTATAATTGCCTGTGGAATGCCTGTTGGCCTGAGTTTGCTTTCTGATTAATCTTTTAATATGCATTGGTAACAATTCATTAGGGTATCTTGATGAAACATCTAAAAGTGATCATCACCCTTTTGTTAACAGCCCATAATTTTTCCTCTTTTAGGATTTTTAAATTTTTTACAGAAAATTTGGAACAGAAGTACAATTCTTCAAAAGTGTGAAAGTTCCATCCTTCTGTACTTCCCCTGTTCGCTGTTCCTGCAAGCACTAGCTGTAAACATCATGCATGAAGATAGTATGGTGTAGCTAATCCATTTGCACATTTAGGGATTCCTTAAAGAATAGATCTTTTGGTTTTTTCATGTTGTTATTCACATGCAAGATTTATACGTATTAAGTCAGAGTTGGATAAAATGAAGTTCAGGATTGCATGTAGCCTGCCAGCACCTAACCCTTGGGTCTATTGGAGGATTACTGTCCTGTGAGTAATTTCCAGTTGGTTTGCGTGGAGCACACTTCCAGTCAATCCCTGTATCCAGATCAGAGCCCGCATAAACATCACTCAGTTCAGCTAGCAAAAATTTAGCTTGATTTTTGTTTACTTATTAAACATCAGTAAACATCAAAACATTTAACTGACAAAAATGGGACACAAGGCTAGCAAAAGCAGGGAGAGACATACAAATAGGCAAGTATTTACATTATATCTCTAGATATAAAAGGACAAAACTTTCCAACACCATGGGAAACCAGAGTGTGGGTAATTAGCATGGACAATTCAAAAGGGAGCAGCCTTTGGTTATTTTAACTTTATCCCTTTTTTGTAGATAACAGCAGCTAAATAGAGATTAAAAGTAAGACTCCAGGTGATCACTATTCTGCCCCATGAAGAATATACTTTGATGGAGAGCTGAGATATCCAAGACACTGCTCCAAAAGTTTTGACATGATTGTGTGGGTGGGTTAAGAGCAAATATGATGCTTTAAGCCAGGGAGGTACTATTTCCAGAGGGCCCTGGCCCTGTCTATTTTGGATTGTAGACCTCAACATGCAACAAAAAGCTGATGTGGCCTTGAAGCCAATAGCAGCTGTGTACCTTTGCATGAGATCTGAAATTGTGCAGCATTCAGGCAAAAAAATGCTTTGGAACAAGTGTGACCCTTCATGCGATATGTGTCTGCAACTCCTTAAAGCGGCTGAGTTTTTTTCCCTGGGATTACATGACATTGCAACACAATCCCAGGAAAAGTGTATTTGGCTTAAGGAATTGCAAACAGGTGCTCTGTGTGTGCCCATGTGTGCTTCAAAGCACTCATTTGCCTTTGAATCCAAAGCACTGCATAGTCTAAATCATAGCTTGCTGAACAAATTATAGTAGTGGGGCTTTTGTGTAAATCTGAAGAATCTTATTCCTTTATAAGGTACCCTGGGATTCTCATACCTTTATAAATGGTATCTTATGTGGTATCCAAATGGAATCTTGCACCTTTATAAATGGTACCCTGGGAGGTAGCATTTAGCTCTAATTCCTGATACCACAACAATCAAGAGCTCCATGAAATACAAAGCAGATTATAAATTCCATCAGGTAATACACTATGGCTGAAAATGTTGTTCAAAATTGGTAAGCTTCTAAATGTTTCAAAATGTCATCAGTCCACCTGCTGTACATGGGCAACAAATGGAGCTTTATATAAGGGCTCATTAACAAAGAAGGAAAATCTTCCTGCTTCATGAATTTGGCAACATTTTCCCAAGATCTGTTTTTCTTTCCATTCTTGAGCTGCTGTGTTGGGGCATTCTTTGCACAATTGTATAGAGACTTTCATCTGCTGCCCTACAATAGACTCTTGTCCTAATTTTTAATTCCTTCTTCTTTTTTAAAAAAAATACAGAATCCCTTGTTTATTATTACTTGGAATAAAATATAAGCAAGATGAAGAACAAAGGAGGATATTCATAATAAGCAGCCTATACTAACCTCTTATGATCCCATGAAGGTTGATGGTAGATAGTAAACTTCAGGAGACAACATCTAAGCTTCAGGGAGCCAAATACATAGAAAAGATCTAGATGAGGGGGCATTCCTGCCACTGTGTAGCCAATCAAAGGGGGTTGCATAGATGAAAGTAAAGCACAACAGGCAAACTGGACTTCAACACTGGACTGTTAGAAGCTGAAAAATTCGACAGACAGAGGTCAAATTCATGGTGGGTGCAGGGTGGATAGAAGACAACATTCCTGATTCCTGCCCTCCAGAAATAGTTGGTGTCAATAGGCAAACTGGCATGCAAGTATGCCCTTGGTGTACAAAACCATCATTTGGCTTTGTGGAAGAATTTAAGCCATCTGAATATTAATAAATACTTTAAGCAGATATTTAGCAATCAGTAGTTTCTGTATTGTATCTGTGGTTAGGTTTGAAGAGGAATTTGATCAGCTTAGCTAGAGCTAGCTGAAGCAGTGGTTTGACATTTAGCGAATACATTCAGCAAGTACAACTTAGCAACTCAGGTTTTAAATTTTAAAATGTTGTCATTTTATAATTTATTTGTAACCAATTACATTTATAATCTTGTATTTCCTTGTTGCTTGATTATAAGTACACCCTGTTTGTTGTGTATCAGAGTCTTGCCCATGGAGTGTGGCTGAACATGTCTATGTGTGCTTGACCTGGCTTTGCAAACCCATAATTAAAGTGTTTGGATACTGAAGTACTCTAGTGTCCTGCTTGAGTAGACAAAACGAACCTCATCTTGAAAAGGAATAAAAAATTTCTAAGTCACAAATGGGATGGAACGGGACTTCCCTCTTAGAGTTTTTTCTCCAACACCTTAGAATAAATTATTCCAACAGCCTATTTTCTGAACAAGGATTTTTCTTCATAGAAAAAAAATACTTGCAGATAGTGACATTGGTGAATTGCTTGAGATAGTTAACAAATGATATTTTGGGTCTGGAATTTATTTATTTATTTAGCAAATTTATATAGCCATCCATCTCACTGAATGTGACTCTGGGTGGTGTACAAACAATAACAAAAAACAATATAACAGCCATTAAAACAATTAAACATAAATAAAAACATAAAAATCAAGATTGTGGGAGCATAACAATCATGTAAATACAGTACAGCCACCTCACAGGCCCCCCATGGGATCCCCAAGATTGTTGGAAAAAACAAGTTTTAAGGGCTTTCAAGAAAGCTAGCAGGAGTGGGGCTAACCTCACCTTGGGGGGAATGATGTTCCAGAGGGTGGGAGCCACAGCCGAAAAGGCACGTCTTCTGGGTCCCATCAAACGGAACTCCTTAGCAGACAAGACCTGCAAAATGCCTCTCCTGCTGGACCTGATGGGATGGGTAGATGTAATAGGGAAGAGCGGTCCTTCAAATAGCCTGGTTCCCAGGCCATGTAGGGCTTTAAAGGTCAAAAACAGCTCCTGATAACGGTCCATGCAGCCACATGGACTTATATGATATTATATGAAACAGAATGGTATGAGCCACACTAAACTTAATTTTTCTGTGCATGTGACTCTGATGTTTCCTGAGTTATAATTAGTGGCTGCCATGTAACTTCATTTATTTATAATATGTTTTTCCTATCCTTCCAATTCATTATCAAAGAAGGCTTTGGGGAGTTTTGTACCATTTCTTTTGCATCATGTTTCTAATAAATTAAGGATTTCCCCATTAATTTAGGAGAAGGGTTACAAGGAATATTATATTAATTTGTTTGCATGCAATATAATGCTCAGCAGGGGAGACAACAAAGTAAGTAGAAGCCGGGTCAGAGGAGAAAGCAGTGTATGGTTGCTTCATTGTATGAACTTAGGCTCAGTCATAGGCTGTGTAAGGGAGGAGCAGTTTCTAACTTTTTTCAGGCCAAGAGTGATGTTTGACCTTTGAGTGATATGGGGCCATACTGGGCAGTTAATATAGTTAACTCCCCACGTACTTAATTATTTTCCTGCTCTGTAAGTTGTCATCTGTCAGAAAGGCTCTGAAGCTGTATTTAAATCTTGAAGGGCACAAGATGTGCACTGCTGCTCTGGGGGTTGAGTTAAAAGCTTCACAAAAAGCTTTTTTAAAAAGGGAATTTGTATCATGTAAAACAAGTGGCATCATTCAAGTATGTTAGGAGGCAGTTCCAAGTATTTCAGAAAGCCAGGAAAAAAGGACAGGTTTTTTTTAGTATGTAGATGATCTTTGGAGATTAGGTACTAAAACCACAGGAGCAAAAGAAATGAACAGGGATGTATTTATATAAAAGAGCTCAGAAATGAAGGGAACAAATACATAAGTGCTTTTAATGGTAAGGACAGGAATTCGTACTGAGCTAACAGAAACCAGTGAAGGGATTTTGGGAGGAAACTTTTATGATCTGTGCAAAAAGAAAAATTATTTTGGCAGTGAAGTGCCAGAGACATGTAAGAGCCTCAGGATGAGACAAAGAAAGATCAGAGATCTCAGATAAGAAAAGATTGCAATAATCTTGTCTAGGTGAGAGATTTTAAGGATATAGAACGGAACTTTTTCCAGGAGGAAAGAGAGGAAAGATGGTGTTTTGCAATGTTTTCAAGGGAGACATATCATAGAACAGAAGACAGAGAGACGGAATCAAACCAAAGCTGTGTTTCTATTCAGTGGGATACATAATAATAATGTTACTGGATAACGAAAAAGCTTCTTCTGTCTTTAAGCTGATTATAACTCCTACAGGAGGCTGGTCCATGATACAATCCTCCAGTCTTAGGGAGATGGGTAATTCATACTGAACGAGAAATGTAGTAAATTTGCCAGGTTTCTCATCAAACAGTATGCAGGGAGGCAGATACTTGGCATAGGAAGGACAGTAGCAATGCTTGTCAGATCTTGGGTTGGGACAGATATGGGAGATTCTACTACCTTGCTGGGTTAGCTAGTTCATCTTCTGGGTTAACTGATCCATTTGAATCACAATTAGATTTTGATATTGGAGAAAAGCATTGTTGACCTAATCCATAGCCATCAGGGCTACAAGAATATCTGTAGCCTTTTTTTAAACTCAGGGTTAGAGTGTAGGTTCACCTCCTGCAATGTTGGGAATAGGAGTAGATAGCTGTCAGACTTCATACAGTATAAATATCTGTTCTCCAAAAACTCCACTCTGCATTCACTAATAGAAATACCTTCAAAGATTCAGTATGACTAGATAAGTTTTATTTTATAAGCTTTTATTTTATAAGTGTTTGTTCTACTTATAACACTTATTGCAGACAAAAAAAAGCTGTACATATATCCTGCAGTCAGCAGCAGTCAAGGCCTCTATATATACTGTGCTCCATAGTTTAAATCCTTGGGGTTTTTCCTCCCATCTTTCCAAATCAGTGGTCTTTCTTCAAGGCCATGGGCAGGAGGTACAGCTGAGATATGTTTACATACAGTTCTGTCTGGCCTGAAAAATCTTGGTTCCTGCCATGCCAGTTTCAGTCCTTTCAAGAACCCAGAAAGAATAGAAACAGGAGTTAGCTGGAGAGTGAGGGCTTCTACTAGAAAAAGCAGACTAAGGGCCATAAGTAGTTTATATATTTTATTATTGTAAATAGACTGAGTTATTGTAGTTTAACAGAAAGTCTCAGGCCATGTTATAAAGAATAAATAGATGGGTTGGTTTACATGTTGGACAAAGTCATAAAGAAGCAAACCACATTAAGACTTAGCATGATGTATGTTGTCCATCTATGGTGGTGAATCTAATGGATCTGGATTACATGGGTTAGCCACTTGACTTTCGTAACTCGATTACTAACCTCACAATATAGAGAAGTTGAAATGTTTTAGAAAGGGCCAGGATTTCTGAAGGCTGTTCCAAGGTTACTGTCTTTTCTTCTAGCATTGTGTTTTTTGTGCATGCATGGCTTAAATGATGCATCTGGAAGTTGCTATTTCCCTCTCCTCAGAATAGGGACTAACTCGGTGGGAGTGTCTCCAGATGGAAGGAATGTGCTTGGTGTTGATGTGGTGAATGGGCGCATTGTCAGGCTGAGTTACCCTGGGTCACAAAGAATTCCTCTCTATAACCTCCCTGATGACATTTTGCCAGAAATAAGCCATCAACTTACTGCCAACACAAACAAAAGCTGGGATTCCATGGTAAGCACAAAGCTTCTGTGTGTTCACTTCCGGGCTTTGTGAACCCCTCTGAGAAAGGGGCATGTGGATGGTTCAGCTCCTGGTTATTCCTTCACACAGCTTGGAATGACAGATCTTCCATACTCTTAGCATGGAAAATCAACAAGAGACCATTTCTAACAAAGTCTTAATCCTTTATCAATAACATCTGCTCTGTATATGTACAAAGCTGTACAGTTATTCATGGCTTTCCATCAGAGCAAGAAAATGAATATTTTATTTATTTTACATCTGACCTTTCAGATATCACTTTTCCTACATGGGTCCAGTGCCCGGGAAGTAAAAACAAAATAAAAGTAGTTTTTATCTAATCCAAAGCAAATTGTCACATACTCTGTCAAAAAAGTCCTTTAGCTTCATAGAGAAAAGGAAGTGAATGCATCAGTACTCAGTGTGGTGGGACTGGGACCATGGGCCAGCAGCCCCAAACATTTGCAACTGGGGTTCAACATTATGACAGTGTCTTAAAACATCAGATGATCCTGAAAGGGATTGTTGTATCTCTGTATTTTTAATAATTTTTAAAATTAAAATAATTATCTTTTTCTGCAAATGCATGCACCAGAAACTCTAACTTAATAAAGGCAAACGGGTATTCCCCAAACTGTTTTTAAAAGAAAAATCGAACTCTTTCAGTGTAACATTCTTCTAGGAGCAATTCCAGAATTCATATTTCCAATATCCATTTATGATGATGGTCTCCTAAATTTTATTCTAAGGCTATAAGAATCTTTTTACACTTTGAAAGCACTCCTAGTGCTTGTTGAACTGATAGGGACAACACCGATAGATTTCCTCCAGGATGATCTGTTCTCAACCTGGTCCTTCAGATTGTCCAATAGTGCACCTATCCTTGCTATAATTGCTGTAATTGAGTCCATCCACCTTGCTGCTGATTGTCCTTTTCCATTCTTTCTTTCCATCTTTCCCAACATACAGACTTCTCTAGAGAGCTAGTCTTTGGCATAATGTGTCCAAGGTACAGTAATTGAGCTTAGGCATTTTATGCCTCAAGTGAGAACTCTTGAGTTAATTTGTTTGCTGATCCATTTGTTTGTTTATTGGCTATCCATAGTATTCTCAGGAGTCTTCTACAACACCAAATTTCAAAAGCATCAATATTCTTTTTATTCTGCTTCTACAAAGTTCAACTTTTGCATCCACAGAGTGTCATGAAGAAAACTACTGCCTGCACAATCCTGATCTTTGTAGGTATAGACACATCCCAGCATCTGAATATCTTTTCCAAGGCCTTCATGGCTACTCTTATCAAGAGCTAGACTGCAGTGTATTTCTTGATCTCTGGTTCTTAAAAGGCAGAAGCTATCCACCACTTCAGTACAAGTAGTCCTTGACTTACAACCATTCATTTAGTGACCATTCAAAGTTATGACAGTGCTGAAAAAAGTGACTTACTACCGGTCCTTGCACTTACAACCATTGCACCATCCCCACAGTCACGTGATCGCAATTTGGGCTCTTGGCAACCAGCATGTATTTATGACGGTTGCAGTGTCCTGGGGGTCACATGATTGCCATTTGCGACCTTCCCAGCCAGCTTCCGACAAGCAAAGTCAATGGGGAAGCCTGTAGGGAAGGTCACAAACGATCGTGTGATGTCTTGCTTAATGACCATGGTGATTCACTTAATGACCACTGCAGCAAAAAAGGTCATAAAATTGGGTGTGGTCATATGATGCCTCACTTAACGACCACACCACTTAACAATGAATTTTCTGGTCCCTATTGTGGTTCTAAGTCAAGGACTACCTGTATCTTCATTGTCAGTTCTAACTCTGGTTGCTGTAACTGCTGTCATGACTTTGGTCTTCTTTATATGTAATCTTAGTTCCATTTTTTCACTGTGCTCCTTGACTTTCATTACTAGAGATTGCAGGTCATTTGCATTTTCAGCTATCAACATAAACTATACCAACATAAATTTACTACCATTGTTGATCCCTATCCTGTTTCTATTGCATCAGCTGTGACACACTACTGAAAGATGTTGGCCTGATTTTGCATATGCAACATGTGATAATCAAATTGATCGGAGGTTCCTTCAGCTTTGCTGACATTCTTTTTCTTCACATCAACAAACGTGAAAAGCATCTGCCAATCATGGCACTGCAGCAAGAATGGAGTGAGTCATTTCTAGGATTCTTCCTGTGCTCTTCTCCAGGGGAAATATTTTTCTGAGTGAGAAAGGGACTTGGTGACAATCAGCACTTAGGATTTCTCCTCTCTTTCTTTCCTCTCTTAAATAGGCAATAAACGTCAACCTCCAGATTCCTTCCATCGCTCTTTGGGAAACAATGGGAAAGGAAGAGTTGGTCCCATCATTCCACTGTTTCAGTAGTTCAGTCTTGCACCAAACTGGTAAAGGCTGTTGAGTTATAGCATTTACTGTACAGTACTACCATCTAAGTGGTCTAGTAATTCTGATAGGCAATTGGTGCAGCACTTCAGTGTCCATCTCTTTAGGGGGATCTCAGTAGATTGGTGGCAGATAAGACTTGCTGGCAACTGGAGGTGAGGAGGCAGAGCCACAGTAGATGAAATTGCCAGTGAGTGCCACTCTGATCCCACATGCCACTGATCAATTGACTTCATGTTAATATAAATGGGTGGCAAAGTATAACAGATTTTATACAACTTATGGCTGCAATTTGACAATACCAGTTTAAGAGGAGAAACACTTCTTTAACACTAGAATAGCATAAGACCTTCTCATTCATGCATTGGAGGTGAAATGAGGACATCATGGTGACATGGCAGAAAAAGATGTTGCCAGGTGTCGATAGCTAGGGAGGTCATCTTGGAGAAAAAATCCATTTCCTAATGGAATCCATTAGGGAAACAACAGATACAGAAGAAACATGGCATAAGTCCAGAGAGGTGGACTCAGACTTGCCCACCCTGCTCCCATGTCCCTGGAGTATAAGAAGGAGAAAAGGGAAAACACCTTTACTGAGATATAGCCCTGTGGAGTCTTCCTGTGGAGTCTGTATCCTGATCTGGTGTACTGTGAAGGGCTGACACCAGCTCACGTTGTAACATAGTTGGGTGCAAGTGGTTAAAAGCCCAGAGAAGTGTTAAGTTTCACTAAGGACACTGCTGGGGAGAAGAAACAAACAAATATATAGCATGTGTTCCCCATTTGTAGAAATATAACTGCTTTTTTGTTTGCCATAATATGATTATTTCTACTTTCAGCTTATATTGCCTTCCAATTCTCAGAGTTTTCAATATTCATAAAGTGATTATATTTTATGAGCAATACAAATTCTAGAAAATTAGTGTACTTTAGCAAAATATTTGTTGACATCTTATAAATATTTTTCTTGTTTTCAAGAACATTTGGAATCTTAGGGACTAACATTACCTTTCAATTGTGTTTTGATTAAAAGTTTAAGAATGAGTACTTCATAAATATTCTAGGCTTTGTTGCAAGTGTTTATTCCTCTTTCCCCACATGAAGATCTTGTAAAAAAAAGACACTAACCTAGATTTTTTTTTAAAAGCCCAGTTACATATAAAATAATAATAAAAAGCAACATTAAAAGAGAGTAACAGAGCAATAAATATTACTATATATTATACAAAATTATATATAAGTTTTCCCCCTTAAACATTAAATGTGCAATCCTGTACATTAATTTATAGCACTGAATGCAGTCCTACAGAAAGTTAATCTTCAGCTGCTGGATATAGGATTTCAGCCTTAAAGCAACTAACTGAAAAAAAGCTTGATAGCCCTCTTCTGGGGTTCTCCCATAAATCATCATCATCATCATCATCATCATCATCATCCCACTTTCAGTGATTTTGAAGAAAACTAATCTTGGCTATCAAACAGCAAAAAATACTAATAAAATCTCACATTTGCTTTATATGGATGATCTGAAGCTTTATAGCAAATCAAAAATCAAAATCCAGTCATTGACAAATACTGTAAGAATTTTTAGCACAGGTGTAGCAATGGAATTTAGCCTAGAGAAATGTGCTACAGTAGCAATAAATCAGAGTAAAATCACAAACAGTAATGGAATTGAAATGCCGAGAGGCCAAACGGTTAGGAGCCATCGGGATGAAGCCTATAAGTGTCTGGGCATTTTACAGTTGGATAACATCAAGCATGGACAAGTTAAAAATGTGATTAGTAAAGAATACATCCAAAGAGTGAGAAAATTGCTGAAGACAAAATTGAACAGTGGAAACACTGTCAAAGCCATCAATACTTGAGCCATACCTGTTTTACAATACACTGCTGGAATTATTAACTGGACACAAGCTGAACTGGACAATTTGAACCAAAAAACAAGAAAACTGATGACTATTCACTATGCATTACATCCCTGTAGTGATACTCATAGATTATACCTGCCCCACAGAAATGGAGGCAAAGGTTTACTTCAGGTCAAACAAACTGCCGAAGAAGAAAAGCATGCATTAGCTGATTATGTAAAAGACAGTCAAGAACAAGCACTGATGCAAGTTAAAATTTGGAACTTACTGAATGTATAGGAAACAAAATGTGAATTTCGAAATAATGTAATAAAACACAAAACAGAATGCTGGCAAGGAAAAGCATTACATGGTCAATTTCTACAAAATATCGAGGGGAAAGTGGATAAAGATAAAATCTAGCAATGGCTTACAACTGGAACATTAAAAAAAGGAACTGAAGGCTTGATTTTGGCTGCTCAAGAGCAAGCTATCTGAACTAATGCAACCAATGCCAGAACTGAAAAATTATCAAATGATTCAAAGTGTAGATTGTGCAAAGAAGCAAAAGAAACAGTAGATCATATACTCAGCTCGTGCAAGAAGATCGCACAAATTGATTATAAACAACGACATAACACAGTTGCCAAAATGATTCACTGGAACATCTGTAAAAATTATCATGTGCCAGTAATGAAAAATTGGTGAGAATATATAGTTGAACAGTAGTGGAAAATGAGCAGGTTAAAATATTGTGGGATTTCCAAATACAAACTGATAAAGTCTTGGTGCATAACAGCAGAATTAACTGTGATTGAAAAGAAGAAAGTGTGGATAATCGATGTGGCAATACCAAGGAATAGTAGAATAGGAGATAAAGAATTGGAGAAGATCACAAAGTATCAAGTTCTGAAAATTGAAGTTGAAAGATTATGGCGTAAACTGGCTGTGGTGGTCTCAATGGTTATTGGCACACTGAATACCATGCCAAAAACCCTTGGACAGCACTTAGAAAATCTGCGTATTGACAAAATTTCCATCTGTCAATTACAAAAGGCTACACTGCTTGGATCCGCATATACTACACCAATACATTATGACGTCCTAGGTTCTTGGGAAGAACTCGATGGAAATGAAGGCCAACACCAGCTAAAGAACTGACAGCTGTGATTTCACATTGTTGTGTGTATATATAATAATAATAATAATAATAATAATAATAATAATAATAATAATAAAAAAAAAACTTGTATACCCTGAAGAGTTCCTCATTGTTTGGAGGGGAGGGGGAGAGAACTATCTTACAGCAGAGATGAAACATGGGTACCAGTGATGCTAAGGAAGGCCAGGATCAGCCACAGCTAGCCCAAATCCTAAAATATTATTTCAGTTGAAGAAGTTAAAGAAATAACCCCACTTCTCCCAAGAAGCCTCATAAGCCTTACCCCACATTGCTTAGGATAAGGAGGCTTGGAGAGAGAGCAGTAGAAGGAGAACAAAGGCAACCTTACTTCTTGAACTTTATTAATCCATTAATCTTAAAACCAAATGACAGTAACATTTCATATTCTTAAAACAATTAGGTAAAAGAAATTCCAGGAAACTATTTACTCTGGCAAAATATTTGTGGCCACTCTATAAATCAAGAGTGTTTTTCTCATTTAGTGATGAGATTCAATGGAGTTAGAAGATTTAAAGTCACCCATCTAAGGGAAGGAGGCCAAACGATAATCCTTATCCCATAGGATTTCTGGATTCATTAACTATGATTGAATTGTATTTCATTTCTCATCTCAAAAGCTCCATTGGGTGGCTATTGTCATTACAGTATATTTCTGTATTAACTTTGGGACATTAGTGTCCTTTGATCCCTAGCCTAAATCTTGGGAGACTGAATTTTCTTTTGTTATTTCTCTCCCTTTACTGGAATCTCTAACATAAGTGCAGTTGTTACATTCTATTGTACAAGATCTTGAACTCTGATATTTTGAGCTATAGTGATGTCAGAGAAATTGGCATCAAGGAAAGGGAAATAATTCTTCCCACTTTTAAGCTAGAACTCATAGAAAGATTCAGATATGTGTGGAGTATATTAACATGAAATAACCTGGGAATAATAAAACTCGCAACTTCATGAAAGTAACAAATATCTAAAAATGGCTCAAAAACACTATTCACTGAATAGACATCAGTCCTTAAAAGACATTTTGACAGAACTGCAACCATTTCAAACTGCTGGCAACAGTACAGTGAAGCCTGAGCCAGGAAAAAGGCCAGAAATAATTTGTTTTGGAATTTTAGAACTCCAGCTGCATTGATCCAGGAATAGATATGCAGAAACCAAAAATAAAAACAGAGGCAGAGGGGATTATGCAGCTGGGCTGTGATCTTCCCTCTAGATTAAGGCAGTGGTGAGTGACAGTAAATGCCTGTAGTGCTGGACTTCAGAATCAATGGAATTGCTTTAGAACTTCTCATCTTTTCTATAGCACAACCCTATTAGACCTGGCCCTAAATTGAGGATTAACAATAAGAAATACCTGTGAGAGGGTATTCCTGTGTGTGGGATATGTTGCTGCATTTTGTGTTGCTGTATTGTATTGTTTGTAATGCTGTGTTTTTCCTTTGTTGTAATTACAGGTAGCAAGCTGAGAAAATATTGTCAATTCAAATACATTGCCATAGGATTATTCTTGGCGGTGGCTCTTATTACTTTAATCACTGTGGTTATTGCACAGAATTTATCTTCCACCAGGAACAGTAAAGTAAGTTACAGAAAACTCATCTGCTGAAGTGTTATGCCTCTAATCCTGTTAACTCAAATGACGTGCTGGAGGAGCTCACATGAAGACTAAAATCAGATGTGTGTTGAATGCATTCGCTATCCCATGCCTCTTTTTGTTGGAGGCTTCAGGCAAGACTTACACCTCCCTTTCTCTCCCAACAGAATCCCAGAAAAACTGCCTACAACACAAAGAATGCTCTCATTTTTAAGTCCAATATATCTTGTCCCCTGCCCATAAGTAACAGTCTTAAGCTTCCTTAACTGTACCACCCTTAAAGTAGCATCTTCCTTCTTATTCTGACAATTTTCAAGGATAGCCTCAGGGTGTATAAAATATGTTAGGCTTTCTCCCCCATTACCTTAGAAGGAAATTTGGTATCTGAAAATGACTGGGAACAGAAACGATAGAGGCAGGACAGGAATCAGCAATGGGGCAGCAAATTTTTTGCCAGTATATTTTTTTGCTGGTGGAAGAATGGGTAGGTAGGATTATAATTCAGAAGTGGTTGTGGGGAGTGGCCCCAAATAGCAACAGACTTCAGGAAAGCTGCACTCAAAGCTTACATATTCAAAGTGTCCTTGTTTAGGTATAAAGTAAAAAAAAAATCTATATGGAATAGATGATAAAATGACACTTTTTTCTGTTTTAAGATGCAATCCCATATTGATCTTATGTCATATCTGTGTCAAGTGGGTCTTGAAGTACCATCTACAATGTCTTCTTATAGACCTGAACTTTCTTATATCTGATGTACATGGATCTTTATTCAAGTTTACAAATAAACAGCCAGGAAAGCTGAAGCATAAAAAAGCCCTCATATTTGTTAATCCAATGGAACAACTCTTTTTTTACTTCTTATATCTTAGAGGATGCTATCATTTTCTCCTGAGATAAAGGAAATTAAAAAGAGAAAAGGTTTGCTTTTTTAAACAAACACAGGGTTAAAGAAGTTAGTTTTTGTTTTAGGTAAGGAAAACTTCTTAAAAGTAAGAGCAATTTAATGGTGGAACTAATTATCAAGGTGGGTGGGGAACTCTTCTTCATTGAAGGTCTTCTGGACAATGCTGGATAGTTATTTATCAGGAAAATTTGTCCAGAGTAGTGGGTTGGGTTCAATAGTATAAAGGCAGTTGTGATTCTGTTTGTAAGAGACAGTATGTGACACCGGTAGCAAAAGTACATTTTATCATCTTCTCCCAATACAGTATGCTGAAATTTACAAAGCAAAATTGTGGATTTGTCTCTCTTGCAGTATGGGATTGTGTTGGATGCTGGTTCTTCCCACACTAATGTGTATGTGTATGAATGGCCAGCTGAGAAAGAGAATAACACAGGAGTGGTGCGGCAGATTCATGTATGTGAAGTAGAAGGTAAGGAAATGGGAAAATTGACTTTTTGTAATAAATCAGCGATCTCCAAATTGCTGGCCTCCAGAGACATGGGACTTCAACCCTCTGAATTCCTGGCCAACGTGACCGCTGATGTTATAAGTGAGTGAAGGAGTAGAGAAAATAACATGTACAAAAATATAAAAAAATTAAAGTTGTTCCATTCTTTCCACTTAAAAGTGGTATCATGTCTTTGTAATAACCCTACTCAACTCCTATAGAAAAACTGATTCAGAATCAACAATGAGTAAAATGAATTATGATTAATTACATAAAAACCTGTTTAAGATTCTGTCTTTTAGTCCTTCAGCATAATTTAAGAATTAAGATTAGTGTTGACTGCAGAATTTAAGCAGCCAAGTCCACCAGTTCAATGGAAGTAGCATATATGTGATATAAGAGAAGGAAAGGAAAAAGCAGTTGCTCACTGTAGCCCTGAACAATCTTTTACTGCTGAAAAACACCACATAAAATTGTAATTTGTGTTCCTTGGAGTGAACTCTAAACTTTGCCAAAGGATGCAGTTTATACTCTTGCACAGATTTACTGCTATTTTCAATTAATGTGAGGCTGTGCATGTAGATACTGACTATTAGTTTAGGCTGACCATTGTTATCCTCCCTGGGAATTACCATCTTGATTTAGTGGGAGACCTTGATCTATTTAGTATCTTTGATAGCAATGCCAGCTTGGGAAAGACTTCTTGATAGGGTCATCCTTGTCAGTAAGATCACAAAGGGGAAGGTAAAGCTAAGAGTAATCTGCAATAGAAGTGAGGGTAGATGGGGCTCTACAAGCATGAGGGAAACCAATCCACTTAGGAGGAGAAACTCCAAAAGAACACCTAGAACATAGCACTGAAAAACCACTTCTGTTATATTGGAGTAAGGAATAAGGCTGATGAGACAGGAACTGTTCCCAGGCTCAGAGAAACTGTTTATAGCAACATGGATCAGGTACCTTTCAAAGGTGGGATGTAAAGGTGAGGTGAAAAAGCCTAGAATTTAAACCTTTGAATAAAGTTCTGTATAAGGGCTTTGATTTCTGTGTACTGCAGTGCAGTAACATTATGTATTTATATGACTTCACTCATGTCTGCACTGAAGAGACTAATCTGAGTCATATCTGTGAGCCTTCTGCCAAGTAGGCCAAGACGTAAATAAGGGATTAAGTGGATGGAGTCAAGATTTACAGCCATGCCTCCTGTGAACCTTGACAGTTGCCAAGATAATGTTAAGATGTAAGTAAAATATTTGGACAGGTTTGGGTGCCAGATGATGAATTCCCAAATTGAAAGGTGTTCCTATAGTTACTAGGGGACTATAGGTAAGAGCACCAAACTTTTCACAAGTAGATCTGGAGATGATCATGTGGCCAGACCAAAGCCACAGGGAAGTCTGGTTACCAGGGAGCATGGGAGAGGGGAGGGGGGCATGTAGTCAAGATGAAAGCAGCATTGCACTGCCACAGTGCAAGCTCCACCCTTTTATGCTTGCATCATGATGTCACACGCACATATGAAAGGGGCAGAGCTCATACTGCAATGCTGCTTTCATCATTTTGACAAAAACCTTTGATCCTGTGTATGTCTCTGCTGGACACTGATAGTGCCACTATTGAAAGAGGAGTTTCTTATTTTACAAGGATATATTCAGCTGGAGCATGGCATGTGAGAAGCATGAACCAAAAAAAACCTGATATTGTCAGAAAGGAATGGAGCATACTAAACCGGATGTTTTAGGGATAAGTGGACTGAAATGGACCACTTTAAATCAAACAATTATACGATATACTGTTCAAAACCATGTGGAGGAATGGACACAGTATTTGCCAAAAAAGAATATCACAAAGTATGTGCATGGCTATAGCTGAACAATTAAGAGGATTGTCTCTATTAAAATTAATGGATACCAAGTTAATGTCAATATTATTCATACAAAGGTAATGCACCAACTACAGATGCAACAGTGGAAGAGGTTGGCTAATACAGCTTTTATTTTGGAAAGAATTTGGATTTCTTAGGGCAAAAAATATTTCACAGAATACCCAGCTCTGAACCAAAATGGTTGAAAATATTCTGCTTTTCTTCTCTCAGGTCCAGGAATCTCATCTTATGCCAATGCTGTGGAAAATGCCAGTGTCCCCCTAAAGCACTGTATGGATTCAGCAAAGGAGATTGTGCCACAGGGAAAGCATCAGGAGACTCCTGTTTACCTAGGGGCAACAGCTGGCATGCGGCTGCTGAGGTACCCTAGGAAATGCTGTCTGCACTTTTTTTTTTTTTGAAAGGCTGTGTCTCCTAGGGATGAGGTCAGAAAAAACAGGCTTTTAAGGGTTTATTTGGATTGGACATGATGAGAATTTCTCATCAGTTCCCCATGAGATGCTTGCATTTCACAAGCCCACAATTTGTGCATTTGGTTACATGTGTCCGACTGAAAGAATAAAGAGCCCTTCAGTTTAGCATGTATCTCTGCATCTGGCACAACAATGTTGCATACATTCCTCTCTCCCATATTCTTTCAGCTTCATTGGCTTTGTGGGTTAGAATTCTTAGCTAACAAAAGCCCGTGAAGGTGGGAACAGAAGGTATCCCTCCATATGTAAACTGTGATTTCTAGAATTCTGCCATAAGCCGTGCTAAATTAGGGTGTACCATTGATTTAGGTACCTATTCCACAGGCCACCTGCTTTCTTTCTATATCAATGTTACCATAGTCACTCAAGGCCTTGGAGACAAACCTTTTGGGAAGACTCCCATCTGTAGCTCATATCTAGAAAACATGTAGAATTGCTTGAAAGCTCTTTTTGGTGTCACATTATTCTTATTTTAAGAACACCCTTATGAAAGTAACCAGGAAAAGGCTGAAGGTTTTAATAGAACAGTAGGCCAGATCTATATAAGTCTCCCTCCTTCTCCCATCTTCCAAAAATTCATGTTGGACCCTAGTATCTTATTTTCTGGCCATTTTCCAGAATGCATTTTCAAGAAAGAAATGAAACATAAGAATTGTCCCTGAGGAATCCTATATAATCCTATATAATTCCCCCTTCTTTCTCCATACAGGTTGAAAAATGAGGATGCTGCTGGAAGGGTCCTCTCTGCAGTAGGAGAAACATTGCGTGTGTATCCCTTCAAGTTCCAGGGTGCCAGGATTCTTGGTGGTGGAGAAGAAGGTGTCTATGGCTGGATCACCCTTAATTACTTGCTGGGCAAATTCACAGAGGTAATATGACATGCCAGAAAGGCAAGTGATACATCAGGAATTCTGGCTTGGCTTGCTTTCTAAGAGTCTTTGTGATCCTCAATTCTGTTCAGAGCTCTAGGAGATTATGAAACATTAAAATGTAATGTAAGCCTGCAAATTCCACAGGGTTATCATAGGGTTGAAGGGGGATACTGACCCCAACCCCATTTTAAAGAATGACTGTTAGAGGGCTGTCCACTTCAGCTTCAACTCATCTAGCAAAGGGGAGCCTAGTACAGTGGTACCTCGGATTACGAACGCCCCTCCTTACGAATTTTTCGAGATACGACCAGCTCCGGCCCCAAAAATTTGCCTCGACATGCGAACTCCGCCTCAAGCTACGAACCGGATCCGTGGCCATTTGCCCTGCTGCCATGCGGTCGCGGCTTCCTATGGGCGAGATCGCGGTAGCAAGGAGACGTTCGGTGAGGCTTGTGGTGTGTTTTGTGGCGTTTGGAAGGTTTTTGGTGTGCTTGTCAGCATGGCTCCAAAGAAAATGCAGAGCAGGCTTGGTAAGAATAAGTTTACATTGAACCTTATGGGGAAATTTGCCTCGTGGTGCGACCAAATTCGGAGGGCGGATTAGCCGTATTTACATTGAACCTTATGGGGAAATTTGCCTCGTGGTGCGACCAAATTCGGAGGGCAGAACAGATTAACCATATTTACATTGAACCTTATGGGAAAATTTACCTCGAGTTGCGACCAACTCGAGTTGCGATCAGAGTCACGGAACGGATTAAGTTCATAACTCGAGGTACCACTGTATTTGGTAATTTGTTCCATTGCTCTTACTGTTGCAAAGTTTTCATAGCATTCCATTGGAATTTGCCTTCCTGAAATTTAAGACCTTTATTCTAAGTTCTTCATTCTGGGAAAATAGAGAAGAGGTCATGGCCATGTGGCTGACTGTGTGATGCTACTTTCATTTTTGTGCTGAGGTCTTCTGTCCTGGTGTAGCCCCCCAGATCTGACTGTTATATCTCTCAGTCTAGCTCTGCAATTTTCTGCCATCTGATTTGTTCTTCTTGCAGTCTATCTGGCCAAAAGTACTGGGCCATACTTTCTTCAAAAGTAGGACAACAGGAGCACTGGATCTTGGAGGAGCATCTACACAGATTACCTTTGTACCAGGCCCAGATAATATTGAATCAGCAGATACCATAAAAGTACATCTCTATGGAAAGGAATACATGGTATATACACATAGCTTCTTATGTTATGGGAAGGACCAGGCTCTTCACCTCAAGCTGTTACATGATGTTCTTGTAAGTCATGGGTATCAATCTCTTGCTTAGATCGTGTGGGAGGAAACATACTGCTTGTTTATCCAATAGGCTTGTTTCCTTTAATAATGCAATTATATTGTAATTCCTGAGCCTTATACAGTGAGGAGCTCTTGGCTCTTGACTGTCCTGGAAACTTCTACCTTATCATCAGAAAATAAGACCTACTAAACATAAATAGGAAACTGGCCAGTGAGCCAACTCCAACCCATCAGATCAGAGAATCCAATTCACAAAACCTCAGTATTCTGACCTTGTCAATTCTAACCACTCCCACTAAAGGTATCTACAGGATAGGATCCAATGAAAGCAACATTACGTCATTGTGACACAAACTCCACCCTTTTGGTACATGTGTGGAATGTCACAAGGTATTACAGATGGGGTGGAGCTTGTGTCATAACAGTACGAATCTGCTCCCATCATTTGTGCCCTCTCGAGCCACTCTGCAGACGCCTTGCTTTCTGATTGGCTGAAGCTAGCAGTGAGATACCCCTGTAGTTTCTGCAGTCTGAAGCAAGCAAGAGGTGGCTGGGCTTCAGTTACTTTACCCTTTCTCCTGTCAAACTGTGAAACAGAACATACCAATGTATATTCTCTTAACATAAGAGACCTTGATCAGGTGGCATGGAAGACCGTTACAGCTAGAGACCTCTTCTGCTGCAGTGGATGACCAGGATGCCTAAGTGTCTTCTTGTGCTCTTAGTGCTCCACAATGCCTATGAGTGCTGTTTGACTTTCAGGCCTTGACACTTTGTTTCTAATCCAGCAAGGTGCAGACGTTCCAGCTCTGAAAATGAGGGGTTTTTTATTAGTTTTTCTTTATGCTCAACCACTAAGGAGATGATCTGCCAGCTGCAGTTAGCTAGCCAGATGTTGTGGGGCAGGCAATGTTTAGGGTACCTTTTCTAACTCCCTCATGCAAGGGTGGGCAGTGCTGTCCTAGAAGGGCTGCCCAGTCGTCCTGGATGCTGCCATACATCTCTGCTGCCCCAGGTTCTTAGACGAACGACCACTGGTCCAAGGGCCACCTCCGTACAGGTTTGTGGCTGTAACTGCCCGTGGTCATCTCCACCTGTTGCTTCACCACTCCCCCATCACCACAGGGCTCAATGAATTAAGTTTGGACTGAGATGATGTGCAGATGAGTTGTAGATGAAAGTGAATTGCACAACAGAAACCTATGCATGATGTAGTTTTAAGTGGAACAGCTGTTGCACAGGGGCAGTCCCACTCTCTTGTAAGGGAAGCAGATCAGACTGCAGAAACTACAGGGGTATCTCTCTGCTGTCCATTGCCGGCAAGACCTTTGCCCACATTCTCCTGAACAGATTTGTCAGCTGTCTCAGAAAGGAACCTCCCAGAGGCCCAGCATGGCTTTTAGCCAGAATGGAGTACAGCAGACATGATATTTGTCATGAGGCAAGTTCAGGAGAAGTGCATTGAGCAGAACAAGCCTCTTTACTGTGTCTTCATTGACCTGACAAAGGCATTTGGCACTGTAAACAGGGAGGCTCTTTGGGTCATCCTGAGACGTTATGGATGCCTGAAGAAATTTGTGAAGTTGATTCAGTTGCCCCATGGCGGAATGACAGGACAGGTTCTTTGCAATGGTGATAGATCAGTTGCATTTGCCATTTCCAATGGGGTAAAACGGGTGTGCGCCAGCCCCAGTCCTGTTCAATCTGTTCTTTGCTTGCATGTTGTCATGGGCTGCCCAGGATCTGAAGGAGGGAGTGTACATCAGGTACTAATTGGATGGCTATCCCTTTGACCTTCGCTGCTTGAATGCACAAATGAAGTGACTCCATACAGTCATCCAAGAAACCCTCTTTGCTGATGACTCTGCGCTCCTAGTGCACAAAGACAGCGATATACAGTTGATGCTGAACAAATTCTCAGGTGCTGCTGTGCTCTTCAGCCTGACTATCAGCCTGAACAAGACTGAAGTATTTTACCAGCCTGTGCCAAATACCAATCTCGTAGAACCAAAAATCACTGTTGATGACACCCAGCTGACAAATGTAAACAGATTCAAATACTTGGGAACCATCATTTCGAGTGATGGATCTTTGGACAAATAAATTGACTCCAGGATCAGCAAGGCCATCCAGGCACTGGGGCAGCTGCGTACTAGAGTGCTCAATCAACACAACATCCGTATCTCCACAAAGCTGAAAGTCTACAGAACTGTGGTTATCCCTTCTCTCCTATATGGATGTGAGTCCTGGACTCTGTACTAAAGACACATCAAACAACTGGAGAAATTTCACATGCAAGCTCTCCGCTTCATCCTTGGCATTCGTTGGCAAAACCATGTCTCCAATCTGGAGGTCTTGGATCCCTCAGAGTCCAGCATTGAGTCCCTGATTATCAGAGCACAGATGTGGTAGGTGGGACATGTCATCAGAATGGATGACCATTGTATGCCTTGCCTGTTGCTCTATAGCGTACTAGAGTCTGGGAAGAGACCTTGAGGTCAACCACGCCAGTACTACAAAGACACTGTGAAGTAAACCCTACACCACTGTGACATCCAGCCAAGGGAACTAGAAGCTGTGGTTGCTGGCAGAACCTGTTGGTGAGCCCTGTGCTATGAAGCCTCCACTGGCTTTGAAGACAGGCGCTGCCAAAAATGGATAGAAAACTGTGAATGGCATCACAGAACAACACCCACAGTTACTACAACAATGGACTTCCAGTGCCCCCATTGTGCTAGACTCTGCACTTCCAGACTGGGACTGCAGAGCCATCTCTGTGTCCACAGATGAACTGCCCAACAGCGTGTCTTCCTCAAACCCGAAGGACTATCATACACAGCATATATTCTGCTGAATACAATAGTTGTGATTATAAGAGAAAAACACACAGCAGCACTGTCAAAAAATATTCCTGCAGAACACTGGCCAGCTAGTTATTTTGTGAATTGGAAAAAGCTGTGGATAGCAAGTTCTGCTGCTAATTATCCTCATATCTTTTTAGTACCATCATAACCATATTATACCACTAAAGCAGCTTTTCCTTGTCTGATGCCATCTAGATATGCTGGCCTACAACTTCCATCATCCCAGTCAGGATGGTGGATATGGCCTACATTTGGAGAGTAATAAGGATGGGGAACACACCCTATAGAACAGTGTTGCCCAAACTTGGCCACTTTAAGATGAGTGGACTTCAACTCCCAGAATTCCCCAGCCAGTCATGCTGGCTGGGGAATTCTGGGAGTTGAAGTCCACTCATCTTAAAGTGGCCAAGTTTGGACAACACTGCTATAGAATCAAGATTCTGAGGACTCAGCCAAAATTAATAGAACACATTTTCTGCCCCTTTGGTTTTTATTACAGGGCTCAGTTCCAGTAGTAATTTGAATGTAAAGAAAAAGGCAAAGAAGAACTTTGTTTTTATTATGCTTATTCTTAGATTAAGAGTTTAGGCCTTCATCTTAGTCTAATATTATACCATGTTAGATCTTGAGGGCCACTTTCTTCACTATAAATATACATTTGTAGGAGCACTGCATGTGAGAATATATACATATAGAATTGTTAATTTTTGTTCCTAAAGTATTTCCTTCTTTTCATCGTTCTGTATTTTGTTAAGTTTTTTTTCCAATTAGAATACTTATATAAAAATGTAGATTCAATGCCGGCATTTCTTTTCTGACCTAGGCCTCGCTCTGCCCCAGTCCAGATCTGTGACTGGAGTCACACATAATATTGCATCTATATAATTTGGTTTATTTGGTTTTGACTTAGTGTGATTTTTTAAAACCCAACCATTGTGGATTGTAAGCCATGTTTTATGCTATAATGTGATACGTGAATGTATTGGGACTCATGCCATTGCTGATGAATTTGTAAACTTTTTTTAGTCTTCGACAACTGACAGACTCCAGGATCCATGTTTCCACCAAGGTTATGCGAAGACACTTAATGTTTTTGACCTGACCACAAATCCCTGCACAGCATGTAACATCACTGTATCATACTCTCAGATGCAAATCCAAGGTGATGGGAATTATGAAAAATGCTTAGCAAGCATCCAGAGAATCTTTAATACTCCAGACTGTTTTTACTCCAACTGTTCATTCAATGATACCTTCTTGCCTGAGGTGTCTGGAGAATTTGTGGTGAGTCTGTTTAAGAAATTGATAGCTTGGCAATGGACAAAAGGATTTCTGTGATACTATTTCTTATTGTAAAAGAATTAACCCTATTATCTTCAGCAGCAGCCTTCAACCAGGTTGGAACTGCAAGAATAGAAGCACTGATGATCCAGTCTAAACAAATCACTGAAGTCAGTGGCATCTATAACAAACTGTGATGATGTCAAAATGATAACATGTGCATGATGATTACATACTGCCATCACAGAGTCTGGTGTGAGTTCGTAAACTGTGGCATTTGAGTGATGGCAGCATTACATGGGTGTTGTTAGTTACTCCTGCTTGACATTCCCCAGATACAACCATGTGCTTAGTCTAAATAGCTGCCTGTTCATTTAAGACAGTGTTGCTCAACCTTAGCGACTTGAAGATGTGTGGACTTCAACTCCCAGACTGGCTGGGGGATTCTGGGAGTTGAAGTCCACACATCTTCAAGTTGCCAACATTGAGAAACACTGATTTAAGGGAAATGTCATAAAGCAAAACGCCCAACCCCCTTTCCAGATCACTGTTAAGGTAGGAGATACCTTCTTACAAAGGCACCATTTTAATGACTACATTGCCACAAACATTCTTTTAACTGACACTGTGCAGAGCCTGGCAGTTGTAGATGCAATGCGGTAATATTTCCGCTGACAGGGAACTCCGACCCCGGGGGATTCCCTTGAGAGTCCATAGAAATGGCGTATTTGGTTCAGTGCCTAAAAATAAAATGCCGAAACTTTGGTAGAGTCACTTTCTCACCCTTTGCCCTGTTCAGCATGAGGCAGCAGAGCATTGGAAGTGGCAGAGAATTCGTCACTCTGCTCCCTTCCACCCTGGACGTAGCTGCTCTGCCCATCATTTTCTTATTTGTTAACAAGTGGTTTCTGTTTGGAAACAAAGTGGTAAGTGTATTTATTTTTAAAATGAAGAACATCAGATATTTATGCTAGTGTAATTTGAAAAAGTTAGGTTAGCACAATACTAATAGAGATATGAATGTTTTTTTCCTAGAAAGAATAATTTGCCGCCCTCTTTCAACATCAACATGATAGATTCCCTAAGATATGTAGGCTATAGAGGAAAGAAACAAATAAAGTAGTATCTTTTTATAGAGATGGACTATTTGACATTGAGGCCATTACTGTATATCATAACCAGCATGGTTTAAAATTGGACGTGATCTATTTAAAGTTGCATGTATGAATGAATGGTAATTGATTAATACTGCAGGGTGTCTAATTTGACAGAGAAAACAAAAAATATATTTCCAATGCAAATCCATATGGGAACATATAATAACACTTCCACTTTGGGATTAGATTTTAATGATAAATTAAATCTTAAAACACATAACATATTATGTGAATGCAGCAACTGTTTTGTTCACCCAGGTTTAACGTTAGTGTGCTATTTGAATTAAACCATTGAGGACAGACAATTGTGGGCTAGATGAATAAGTAGTTTGAATAATATCTCTGTATTTGTTCAGAAAACGTTACCTTCTTTATGCTAAAGATTGCTGATAGCAATATTTTATTTATATTCATTTATTTCTTTGTGAAATGTATAGGGCACCCCAATTTGTTATGACTCTGGGAGGTTTACAAAATACAACAGTGAAAAAGGACTAGTTTCTCTTTTAAGGATTCTTTCCTGAATAACTTCATATTGCTTGATCTTTAGGCATTTTCTGCTTTCTATTATGTAATGAATTTTCTGAATGCTACCCAAAAACCTATGGACCAAGTGATAAAGACAGTGAAGAGCTTTTGCTCCAAATCCTGGAATGAGGTATGTCATTTTCTCAAACAAAAGGAGCATGGATTTTGACTCAGACCGAGTGGCTTCCAATTAGTGCTAATTGTGTGAGATTGGTTCTGCTTAGTCCTCCAACTCAAAAAACAAGTCGGGGAAGAGAAATTGCTAAATCCCACTTACCCTACAAATGTAGTGTCCTCTTGGCATGTGAAAAAGATGTCCATTTGAAAACACACAGATGGATTGTGATTGCTCCAAGGATTAATGTTTGTTTATCTGGAAGATGGAATGCCTTAGTCTGTAGAAAGGAGGAGGGAAAGCCAAAGAAATAAACTTGTTTCCTTTTTCTCTGTCTAGGTGAAAGTCGAATTTCCTAAGGTAAAAGAAAAGTACTTGAGTGAGTACTGTTTCTCAGGTGTTTATATTATCTCACTGCTTGCCCAGAGATACAACTTCACCGAGGAAAAATGGCAGAATATCCACTTCCTGAAGAAGGTATCTTTGACATTCAGAGGCAGAAATTAAGGAGTGGTGATGGGGATTTACTCTAGAAGCTCACAAAAACTTTATACCACAATACAATCCAAAATTAATCATTTGGTTAAAAATCTTTTACAGTAAGAATATGTAGACAGAAACCAAAGACAAATGCATGCCATAATAGAAATATCTTCATAAATCTGCAAAAGACATCTAGAGATAAGGATATTCACTTTTATAGGGCAAGGTAATCTACAATGTTGGTGCAGCAACTGAAAAAACCTTATCCCTCACCAACTGTGTCTCACTCAGGTGGGATACAAAGGAGGGTTTCTGGTATTGTATGAAGCAGGTAGATCAGCATGGAGAGAGGCTAAGTGCAGTATCAGGGGCACAAAACATTAAGAACTTCGAAGGCCAGGAGCAACACTTTGAATGGATTCATTCAACATGCTTATCTTGGTTGTTGAATTAACCCATTTCCTGGATTTTCACAATATATTGAAACATAAACTAACTAAAATGGCCAGCTTTGCCCTCATATGAATTCACAAAAAAGTAACCAGCCTTAGCAGATTGTGTGAATTCAGTTGCTGCATCTTTAACTGACTTGAGTAAACTTATTTTGCAAACCCAGCCACTGAGTTGTTGGAGACAGTTGCATATGTAGTGTTTGCACCACTTTCTCAGAAGTGCTTAATATTTCATTGAGTGATTCTCGTCTCCTTCATTTCAGATTCAAAACAGTGATGCAGGATGGACCCTGGGCTATATGCTAAACCTTACCAACATGATCCCTGCAGAGCAGCCCTACAGACACCTATTATCCCACGCAAGCTTTATCAGCTTGGTGGTCATCTGCTCTGCTCTAGTGGTGTCTCTGCTCTTCGTAGGCTGGATGATTTATCGCAAACCAAAGTGCCTGAGAAAGGAAATAATTTAGAGTGCAGTGGGCAGCTTGGCATGTCTATGGACACATTGTGGTCAAGATCAGAGGGCTGTGCTTTTCCCCTCTGCTCTGCTGGAACAACTAGTCTGTATGAAGGCTTTCTGTGCCATTTGCTCTGGCACCAACAGATGCCAAAACAACAGCATGCTACCATTCTGTTCATCTCCCTCAGACTGAAGATTCACTTCTCATCCTACTCTGAGTGAGGGTTGATAATAAGTACTTGCACATTGTATTGAAACAAACACCACTTCTCTCAGGTATGCCACTTCATATATTGCTTTAGTCCTGGAAATACAGCACAGGGACATCCAGCCAGAAATGATGGACTGAACATTGCAAGGACAATCCTAGACTGCTCTTTGGGTTGTGTGTTTTCTTTCATTCTACTGGAAAGCTCCATAAGCATTCAGAAATACTACCTACTGGCCCCATCCCATTTACAGTTTTGAAGTAGCCCTTTGTCAGATTTGTAGTATGTCCTCTGTGAAAGAGGTTGGAAGTGAAAACTTTTGACAATAGCTTATCAGTTGCTGGGAGAAGAAAGGATGAACAGCCCAAAGTACTCTCAACTAAAAGCTAAAGAACAAAATGCAGCTTATGAATTTCCAGCTTGACCAGAAAAAGGAACAGTAAATTATTCCTGATGTGTAACAGTTGGTACCTGAGTAACAGGCCTTGCACTGATGAACTGTTTGTGAACTGTTTGGATTAACTATCAGCTGCCTTATGTAAGTTATACAGTTTCTGGACACACAGGCTTGATTTCACACTGTATATTAACAAAGTCCATTGGTATTATTGTTATTCAAAAACTGTTTGTGTTGGAGGAGAGGGAAACAAACCCTTTGCAGCAGAATTCACATCCCTGCAATGCGGAAGTTCTCAAGAGTGGAACCTCTGGAATCCCTCCCTTCTTCCAAGCCCCAAAGGAATGTTCCTAGGAAAAAAACAAAACTCACGCACTGGAGTTTTACTGAAAATTAGGAATTACTCTAGTCAAAGCATTTCCAGCCTTCCTCTGACAAATGAGCCAGTCTGTTATCTAGCCTGTCTGCTGATTAGCAAACCTAAGCTATCCTGTTAACACTGTTGATCCAGCAACATTTGAACATATCCTGTCAGCAGACAACCTACCTGTACATCTGTGCCACTCTTATGAAAGCCTTATTTACCATTTGCTTCAGGATAGCAGTGTCCCTGCCAATCTCAAGTCTTCTGGAGAACCAGCTCAATGGAATAATCCTGTGATCCAGCAATAATAACATGGCAATGCTTTAGCTGGGGAAGATTCATGCAGGCAGAGCTGATACATGTGGTCAAGCAGAGTTTTAAGGGAATCTGCTGGTCTCAGGCAGATCAACTGGCTTTCATCCACCAGCTTTCCAGTCTTCAGCAGATTAAGTGTGTCTTGTGTTCCAAATTAGACCAGGCCTGAGAGTTTAAATAACTTCAGGATTCTAGAATCACACAGGGGAAGACATTGTGGGGAGATAATTAGAGATCCGGTGGCTGATAGTTGATCTAGCAGATATCTGATACTGGCACTTTTAAGTGACTTTTAGCAACTAGGATTGATGAAGGTAATTTTCATGCTGTTGGCTAATCTAAGGAATCCGCTTTTATTTTAGCACGTATATATATTCAGGATTATTGCATTAAGTCATGATGCGGTTTGCTTGGCTTAGTACAAGAGCTAGAGTTAGCATGAACTTTACATGGCTCTTCTTATTTAATACAGGAAGTTTTTCAACAATATGATTCCCCACCTCAGGAATTTTATTTCAAACAAGCATAATTTTGACAAGTAATGAAATGGCTTACCATTTAAAAGAGTTTGCAAAGAAGGGAAAGGAAATAGAACTTAAAATCTGATCTATGAGAAGCACAGAAACACAGAAAATGAAACATGTAACAATTCATGCCAGGTAAGTACTGACCACATTTATGTGTCAAAATTGTTGTGAATCTTGGCTTGGTGAGAATGATCAATATGTACCATGCCACATATTTCTACAAAATAAGCATTCATTTTGTACTGATTTTTAAAAAGCATTTCCAGTAGTCACCAAATATGTCTATGTTTAGTGAGCTGGTTTTCTAGATGAGTTGCATTTAAACTGACCCATCTTTGACCATTCAGGACCTTGCCTAGTCAAAAGATGGAATAAATGAATAAAAATAAATGAATAACAATGTCCTACATATTTCCCAGCTACTTCAGAATCTTAATAGGAAAAAAAATCAGTTGGCTCCTTTCTGTATCTTTATGCCTTATTCCTGCTAGGAACTATCCACTATTGGAGATCTTCAGTATTCTTCTCCCACCATAGCTGTAGGACAATACAGGAATCTTGACTATTCATATTCCTTAGGATAACCTTTTAGAGTACATTAGGACTGAAGCAACATAAGGAGGGAGGAAAAGGATGCAAATCAGGCTGGGTTGGATTGAGACAGTCACTAGAACAAGTGACAATCTCTTTATCTCTGCCAGTCTGGTACTATCCAGATATGCTGGACTACAATCTCCACCATCCCCAGCTAGCATGCCCAATCCACTTGCTGAAAGGATGGTGGCACTGATGGTCCCACATTCCTGGAAGGCCCCATGCTTGGAAAAAGTTTGTCTACCTCTTCATATTGATCCCAGTTAATGGGTGCCTGTTATTCTTTTGTGACCTAATCTGTCCAAATGACACAATGTATCAGGTCCCTTATCCTGTTATTGGGGTTGCTGCTGAATTTATACTCTTCAACAGACTGATCTGCAAGAATCCCAACTGTAGACATAGGGTGGGAAGGGAATTAAATGCAAGGAATTTATATTATTAAACATCTGTGCCCAGTAGCCCCTTTTCCTGGCTGCAGGCTTTCAGGAAGAATAATTCAGGATAAGTGGTCCTGGGATGCTGTCACATACTTTCTGAAAATAATTTAAGCCCTGTCTTGGCTTTCCTGTTCAAATGAAACAAATATTCACTTCATACACATGTACTTATCTGTATTTATATGGAACATTAAAGATGCTTTGAATAATGCCACTGGTGTTTGTCCATTATTTCCCAAAGAAAGTGGGAGAATAGCATGGCAAGAGAACAATTTGACCTACAGAGAAATAGCAAGAATGCCCAAGTGCGGGATTTCAGCAGCTTCACCTTTTAAAATCTTCCTGACACATTCCAGAAACTCAAGTCTGATGGAGCCAGGCTGTCTTAGTAAAATTCCTGCTCCATTTCCCGGAGACACAAAACCTGTGAGGAGAGGTTGCTCTACTTAATTAAGGAAGGAATTAGGAGAGATTAAGGATTAGCCCTCATATGCAGTAAAGCAGTATTGAGATGATAAAATAGATTGTTTATTTCATCCTGTAGGTGTCAAGAATCACAGTTTTAATGCTCTTCTGGGAAAATCTCTTCAAAAAGAAATCACATACAGCAGAGGAGATTAAGGATTTACTAACTCTTTCCCAGTAGATTTATTGTAAATGGGTTACTAAGATAAGGGAACATTTGAAAACTCCACTATTATCCGTATTTATTTCTTCATAATTCTTGTGTCTCATTTTGTTGCCACATGTAAACCAAACCTTTATTCTGCATTTTGGTCATCATCACTGATTCAGCTATCTTCTTTCATCCCTTAGGCAGATCACAAAAATTAAGTCAAAATGGGGATGCACTGAAGCTGAACAAATGGGTGATCCAGTTCAAGATTTGGTCAACTCCCCTCTTTGAATTGTTTTACAAATTAAATAATATAATTGGGTACCTTCAAATTACTTTAGAAAGATTTGAAAGTGATTTAGAGATGTGATGATTGACTTTGCCAAGTCTCAATATTGTTGCTTCTTTCTTCCAAAAATGAAAATAACAAGAGAGGAAAAATCAGGAGTCTGGTAGCACCTTTTCAGATTAATAAATTTTATTAAAAGATGTAAGCTTTCATGAACTACATCACTACAATTCACTTCATGGAGTGGCTAAAATGATGTCGGATTTAAAATGAGATGAGGCAAGGGAAGAGAAAAAAGGGCTAATTATGCAGATGTGGGCTACATGTAAGATAGATTACAATTACCTTATAAATTAACAAATATAATGTGTTAAAAACCCATTTTGTATTGAGATCCTCTGAGGTAGCCTAAAACCAAAATGTGAGTTTCTTTGTTCCAAAGCATGTAATGGAGCCTCATGGGAAGTTTATACTCTGGTATTATTTTGTTCTTATTTTGATCCTGATATCAAACTTACATCCCTTAAGTGTTTTGCATAAACTCTGACCTGTTTGTCCTACACAGAATCCAGAGGGCTTTATTGGCAGATGATAGAATATATAACATTAAAGGAAGAACATATGAAGATGCCTCTATTCTTGTGTGAAATTGTTAGGGTCTGCGATGGTGCCGTTGGTGTAAATGTGGGAGCAAAGTGGACATCTGGGTTTGTTGTAGGGTCTGGTTCCTATGTTAGCATAATTGTTTTATTGTTGCTTGTTACTTGTGAGAATCTGCTTCAGACTAAGTGATTGTTTGTAGCCAAGTATAGGACTGCCATCCATCCTGAGGAAATATAATGTCATTGTCCAGTATGGATTGTAGCTTATTAATCATATGTTTGAATGACTTGAGCTGTGAACTGTAGGTGACAACTACTGGTGCTCTGTTGCTATGTTTTTGTGTTCTGTCTTTTAATAGGTCCACCTGGAAATCAATCTGGCTCTATTGATTTATCTATTGGATGGGTAGTTCAGTCTCCTGAATGCCTGGTTTAATTCCATCAGTTGAGCATCTCTGTTAAGCAGGTCAGAACAAATACAGCTATAGTGTACAGCCTGGCTATTGAGGATCAATTTGGAGGTCTGTTCTGGGGTTGAAGCTGTAAAGAGAAGGGATGTGAAAAATTACAGCAAGTAGATGGATGGATGTAATTGGCAGTATGTTTACTGAGGAGGGACATTTGATTATGAGTTTAAAGGAATTTTTGGTTTTTCCTTCAGTTCAGGATGGCCACCATCTTCTTAGTTTTGGGTCTCCCAATAATTTTTTTATTTAAACAAATTATGCTGTCTTTTTGGATGCTAAAATTGAATGCAAACAAAATATGCTGTCAGAGTGCACACTGTACCTGGCTTAAAACATGGACAATTGAAAGCCAGTCTGATTCTCAAGATACACTCTCAGGCCTTTTATGAATAATTAAGATAATCATAACATATAATAATTAAACAATTATATCTGAGCTAAATGAGAGATTTTTGTACCTCTTTGCTGCCATCAAACACTCTTCCAGATTTTTCAGTCCAAATATAATAGCCCTATGCATAACGTACAAAAGGAGCCACAGTGAAGCAGGGCAAAACTGAGCAACACTGAGCATAGGACCAAGAGTTGAGCCAATCTAATGCTTCACCATTTGCATTGCCCTTTGTCCCAGATTGCATTTACTCTGCAACCCACCCCTGTTTATTTTAGAGCACTGTTTCTTTTGTAGGATATCATCAGATCATGGACATTTATAATATCAAAGTATTTTCAGTTCCAATGTCAGTTCTTAAGACAGCTGCCAGACCCCATGTCTGCTCTGGAGTCATACAACATGCTCTTTACTGCACCTAACTTCTGAATGTAGAGGGACCATAGAGAGGAAGAAGCATGTTGTATGTGCTCAGAGATGCTTGTTTGTTACATTTTGTGTATGCCAAGGTTCTGGCATGTGGCTGAAAATGGGTTCCTGGGTTGAAATCTAGTGAGTCTTGGCAGAAACCAACCCCCCAATGAAAGATGTCACAGTTCTTGAATACCCCTTCTTGTCTGAGAGATTTTGATCAGGCCTCTGTCCTGCCATGAGGAGCCAGGAAGTTTCAGACCCCTGTTTACCCTTCAGTTAATAAATGAACAGAAATCAACACAACTATCTAAAGGTGCAGAGGTTTTGAACGATTCTGGCTCCAAGAACTCTGTGGTGTATGTTTGTAGTAGAGCACAAAGAGAAGAGCTCAGCATTAAAAATTCTTCCCAAGCTGCGAGAGGCATTCACTGAGATACCCCTCCCACCACTATTACCACCACAGGTGGAGTGGGCTGGCGCTTGACTGTAAAACTGGAGAGAGCTGGTTCGAGTTTACATTTTAGTTGCTGTTAAGAAGAAAGCTTGCACAGTTTTCATCTCCTGTAAAAAGCTGCTTGCCATCCACAGAAAGATGTATCAGTGCCTTTGGCTCCTTGGAAAAGTTCTGCTTTTGGTGAGAGTGGCTGCCTCAATTAACTTTCTCCATCACCGCTATGAGGAGCTGGTGCAAGCCCTGTTCGACGTAAGGGGCTCATGCCCCTATATTACCAGGCTGTACAGCATTGGGCATAGTGTCCAGGGCCGCAACCTCTATGTGCTGGAATTCAGCGACTCTCCTGGCATCCATGAGCCCAGTAAGTGTGCCCAGAGGTATAACTCTTTTGTATAGCTGAAGAGTTGCTTCTTTTTGCTCTGCCTGACCAATGCACAGTTGGGTTCGGTATGGTGCTGGAATCTCTGTGCCTAATGGAATCAAGCCAATGCCATAGTATTCCTAATAGAATGTTTGGTCAGGTCAAGGGGAAGAGGGGCCGGCAGAACAGAATCAGTGTTTGGGTTGACATTGACTTGTTTAATAATTTTCTTAACAATTTATTGAGCCTCATGACACTTCAGTCAGTTCTGTTCCATTTCACATGCAGTATTGAGAGATATGTACTAGCAACCATCTGAGCCTTGTCATCAAGGCAAAATTTAATCCCAATTCCAGAGATTCAACTCCAACTCTCATTTTCTACTGCTGTACTTTAATTCTACAAAATACTATAGCTAATTGGATTAAGATTTATATTTAACCTTGGAAGATGACAAAACCTTAAGTAGTTCTCCCTGCACTATCTCCGCCATAGCTTTTTGTGCTGATGTTGCAAATTGTAGCTTTGATAGATTAGACCTTTGAATAAGTGGGGCAGAGCCGGACATTGCATCATGTTGATGTTGATGACAAAGAGAGAGAGAAATTCAGGCACCAGACTCATAATTATGCAGCAAGAACTCTAAGATCAAAGATAATCTGTTGAGGCCCTTGATATACTTCCTCCAGTTAAAGCAAAGAGTTTTTTCATCAGAAGCATCCTGGTTAATGAGTACCTTCCCCGAAGCAGTGTACTTAGGAATTAAAGAAGCTGAAGTTCAAATCATCTGGAGGATACCAGATTGGGGAAGACTAGCCTACTGGGTCACCATTATCCATTAGATGTCAGGCAAAAATATATTTATTCAACCAGGCATTGTATCTCATGTTAATTTATCAGTTACATTAAGCAGATCAGCAGATAATTAACGCTCTTTAGCCAATCCTTTTACTTCTTTTTATTTTTATTATATTTTATAGTCTTTTATATTTATACACCCCAAAATCTAATTCAAAGAGAAATATTTGTATTTTAGGTAAATTTTAGGTAATTTAGTAAACATTCATTTCTCTGATATGCAAAGTTTAGCATTTTACCAGTATGATATGCATTACTCTATGCATTAACCCTACAAGACAGATAATACTAATGACTAGTAAGGTGATAATGGATTTGATCTTGTGTTTCTTACCACCAAGATCAGCAGGTAAGCCATTATAGCTCATGTAAAGAAATCCCATAGACCACCTGGTTAAATGATTCTTAGGGATACAAGAAGAGGAGCATAGAACTGATGAAGAATGGATAGGGAAAAAAAGAGGCTGGGATCAGCTGCACATTTGGTCAAGGGATGTCTATTATATATAAACATATATTTGGATTTTTTTCCCTCCATAATCTACACAAATACTTTTGTTCTTTTGGGGGTAAAATAGGACTACCTAGGTTTGCAGGCATACTGCCTACCCTTCTAGAGACTTGTTCGGTATATAATTTAATAGCCTTCTCCCCATAGTGATATCAGTGGGGAACTGAGAAGAAGGAGCTCTTTCAGAACCTACAAATTGTTTTTATGCATCCTGCAGGGTGCATGTAGAGTTAAGGGGGCCATCTATGGGGGAAGCAATTTTACATAAAAGAATTTGAGGCCAAGCCAAGCTGATTTGATTTTGCAGTTTAGTTTAACCCCTGTAAGGCTTTGGAAGGCTGGAATGTGACATTCCAAGAGAAAAGCTAAAGGAACAGTGGAAAGGGCCTTTGAACATACAGTATGAAATAAGGAACTAGAGACCCTCACTATGATGTTGCAACTGGACCCTACTGTTAATCCTATATCACAGGAAAAGATTTGCCCCCAGGATACATACCATTCTCACACAATGTCCTGCTTCTTCCCATTTTCTTAGAGCACAGATTCCTGTCCATTGCCCTGTATTTCAAGTCCTGTGCGAGGGACAGCAATTTGCCTCCCTTGCTGATGTATGAGACAATGAACATGTGCTGTCCAAAGAAGCACATAACCCCACAATGAGCTTCTTTCCACAACATAAAAGGCCACAGCTAGAGTTTCATCATCCTAGAATGCCAATTGGGAATCCATGTGGCTTCCCCCTCCTGCTTGACCTGAATGTTTTTGGATCAGCACCCCATTGTGTCGAATCTATCTACTCCATTCCAATGTCAGCAATGTCTCTCCTTTTCTCAGTGGAGCCAGAATTCAAGTATGTGGCAAACATGCATGGGAATGAGGTACTAGGCCGGGAACTGTTGCTCCAGCTTGCAGAATTCCTATGTGAAGAGTATCGCCATGGTAATCAGCGCATTACACAGCTCATCCATGAAACACGCATTCACCTCTTACCTTCAATGAACCCTGATGGATATGAAGTGGCAGCTGCCCAGGTACCAGGCAAGCATCTCTTTCTTATTTCAATAGTCGTGGTAATAACAAAAGTTTGTTTTACGGCAGCCAAGGGAGAGAGGAAGGGTGAGAAGGGAAACATACATAAGACCAGTTTCCTCCAATTTGATGCTCGCCGGATGTGTTGAAAGTGCAATTTCCAGAATGTTTAGCCAGTTCCAGCACTTGTGGAGACACCAAATTGGGAAAGGCAAAGTCACAGACAATAGGTCTAAATCAAATTTTATTCATTGCAACAGCTAAATTAAACTTCTATGTTAAAAGGTAATACATTCTTAAGAATAGATGCAGGTGAGAAATACAGAATATAACCATATCACCATCGCTTGTTTGTGATCTTCCAGAGATGCATCACTTGCCACTGTTAGGAACTCAGGTGAAAGAGTTGGATCTTGATCTGATTTAGCAGGATACATACTGCAGTACTATGTAGTAACAAGTAGAGTATACACTTTGAATGCAAAAAATCTTCTGTTGTTGGTATCGAATGATAGAACTAGAAAAAATAGAGCTTGTGCCAGTCAATGCCTACCTAAACAGAGCAATATCTCATTCAAAATAAAGCAATTCTCAGTGTTCCTATGATCACTTCCAGTCAGGGGTGCTGATCTGTAACAGAATGCAAAGACACCTCCGACCCACTAGGATCTCATGATGCTATAGTTGCAGGCTTGCAGAGGTTAGAGATTTCAATCTTCCCCCACATTTTTCACTGATTGGGAAACAGGCATTACATTGCAGTGAATGCCATTGCCCAACTTGATTTCATTATCTTGCACTTGAAAGGATAGACTGCACTCTCATTGGGGGAAAGTCATAGCAACTGGGGGACTTCCAGATAACAGCCTTTCTAACCACAAATTCTTTTAATTTATAATAGTGCACTTAATATAGTTCCAAACTGTTCTGACCATTTATTGTTTTGGAAATCATAGTTTTAGTTCTGATACTCTGAGTAGTTCCTAGTCCTTTCAGCAAAGGATCTTGAGCATTGCAAGTGACATTGATTAGTAAAAGCAACAGCCAATTCTCCAGCCCAGGGGAAAATTGATTCCTATGATTCAAACTGGCTTTAAGGTTCTTGGACCATAAAAATAAGGAAATTTCAATCTTGCATTTTGCGTGTGGGTGTGCACTGTGGCTGCTTCGAATGCAATTGTGTTTAGGAAAAAGGGATGTTATTTAAAATATAATCATCTTTAAATTAGGGTTGCCTGTTGAATTCTGACTATGCTAAGTTGTATCAGAAGACTCTGCTCAATAAATATCTGGCAACTATTCTTAGCACCCTGAAATCCAGAAACTCCTAAAGGATTTCTATATTCTTATTTTTTCTGAAATGCATATACTCCCTCTGATGACTCAAGAGACAAGCTAAAATCTCTAAAGCTTACACAAAAATGCATTATTCTCTTTCAAGAACCAAAGTTCCTTAGACTACCTTACTGGGAGAAACAACGCCAATGGAGTTGACCTTAACCGTAATTTTCCTGACCTCAACAACATCATGTATCACAATGAGAAACAGGGTGGACCCAATCATCACATCCCTTTGCCAGATAATTGGAAGAGCCAGGTAACGCCAATCCAATCCATCCCTTTCAAGTAATGTGTGTATCCACTTATGTTTCATCCACTTATCCATCCTGGTCATGTGGTTGTAGAAATTAGTGATGGTTGTGTAATGCATGTCACTGGGTTCTTATAATATTGCAGGAATTTAGTCCCCCTACTTTCTTGCCATTTTCTTCACTATTCTCTGAGAGCCAAATTACATATGGAGAAAAAAACAAGTGGTTTAATACTCCCTGGACCATACTCCTTTGGAACACAGGAAAAAGAGACATTTTGTCTGAGTCTCTATCAGAATACCTAGATATGGAAAACTAACATATTCAGAATTGGTTCCCAAATTCTTAAACAACTGCTAGGAACCTAGCAGGGCCATCACTTCTGATGCTGGTCATGTGAAGTCCTATGTGCATCAAACAGGACCAGGATGAATATAAAGTTTGTACATCTGAACTTGCTTCTCCCATTGTGTGTGTGTGTGTGTGTGTGTGCGCACACGCCTTCGAGTCAGCATTCTCCTGGTGACTGCCTGGGCTAGTCCCTGCAGTTTTCTTGGCAAGATTTCAGAAGTGGTTTGCCATGGTCTCCTTCCTGGGGCTGAGAGAGAGTGAGTGGCCCAAGGTCACCTAGCTGGCTTTTGTGCCTGAGGCAAGACTAGAACTCACATTCTCTCAGTTTCTAAAATGCAAAATCATGACTAGGTTCACATATTGTGCTAAGTCATGGTTTTCTTAAGCATGATTTACTGAATATATCACAATGGGCTGGACATGCTAAACCATAAAGTTGGGAAACTATAATAGTGGTTGGGTTCATGCAACATGTAATTGTAACCACTAATAGACTCCAGTAGCGGGAGGGAGGGAGGGAGGGAGGGAGGGAGGAAGGAAGGAAGATTACAAACAAGAAAGTCAGGTGATGAGTTTGTGTGCACTTAAGATCTTTCCCCACTGCTTATTAGTTAGATACTTATGTGTTGAGTATTTAATAGATATTCAAGGCATTTTATAATATTAGCATTGCAACATTAAGATAGAAAACATGAGCAAGACAGTCAGATAACCCACTCTTCTCCAATAAAGCGAATTTAGTTTGGCAGATTAAAATTCTGCCAACATTTTTTAAAAGTGGATGGAGGACATTCTGGCTTCAGAGGTGTTCCCTGTGTCTCATTCCAACCAAGAATGTTTCTGTGTTATGTGAAACCAAGAAAAGGATTTCCCATCTTGATCTTAATAAGCAGGCGGGCAAGGCTGGTAGTTGAGGAGGCAATGCCTCCGACATTCTGGGTTGGCTATTTAGGGCTTTCAAGATAATCACCAGCCATTGAACTGTGCCCAGAAACCAATTGGCAATCAGTGCAAGCATAAAGGGATGGATTTACAGGGTTCTGTAAATGGGCACTTGCTAACTTCTATAATAATTTCCAAGGCCAGACAGTTCTGAGATTAGAGATCATTGATTTACGCATTTCTACATCTGCATTCTGGGTATGTTCCAAGAAGGACAGTGCTGCGAGTCTGGAGCAAATTAGGAGTACTGAGAATCAGGTTGTGCATCTAGCCTGGTATTTTCTGTAACTCTCACAGGTGGAACCAGAGACATTGGCTGTAATTCAGTGGTTGAAGGGTTACAATTTTGTTCTCTCAGCCAATCTTCATGGTGGAGCTGTAGTTGCCAATTATCCCTATGACAAATCCCATGAACAGAGAAGTCGTGGTAACTGGCGTACAAATAGTACCCCTACACCTGATGATGTCCTCTTCAGAAAGGTGAGAAATGCCAGGAGAGATAAAAGCAAGATGAGATGAACTCAAATCAATGTATGTACAAAACATAGATTCTCTTTTAGGAGATTATTTGATGCTGGCTACCTTCACATCTAAACTGACCTCAGGCTGTTCTGCACACCAACATGACCAGTGTGGAAACTGACATAAAAGTATACCAGCTTAAGGGTGACTACACTGTGGACAAATATCCTGTCCTGGGAATGAAACAGAATAGGGATTCTATCCACACTGAGATCCTGGGGAAGGAGAGAATTAGGATGGGAATGCCTCTTCTGTTGCTAGTTATCTTTGGTGCTCTTTTGGTGTCAGTTCTCAGAGTCCATGGATAAGGTCAAGAAACTGGCAGTAGGTAAGTCAACCTCCCCTATTTCTTCCCCCCCCACACTTTTTTCCGTATTGTTCTCTTGCCACTCATGCCAAGGGAAGTGGTAGGAGGAGAGAAGAGACTCAGTCCCTCCTCCTGACCACTTGCCAAAAGGGAGTGGAGGAGGAAAAATGGGTCTTGTTACCCTTTCCTGTGTAAATGCATATGACAGAACTGCTTCTCCCAGGTGTATGCTGTACACTGCTTAAAACACCCTCTTCCCCCATGGCTTCAGTGCTATGATGCCAAAACCAGAGTGAGGCATTTTAAACATTTATCCAGTTGTATTTATACATGTCCAGTAGTCTTCCAAAAGACTGCTGGACATGTATAAGATGGTCTCTTTGCAGCTTTGGCACTGCAGCACCAATACATGGAGAAATGGACAGCTATGAGATGAGGGGAAGTGCCTCTTCAGGTGACATCATTGTGATAAAGCAGAACTTCCATGGTGAGAGGGAATCCCAAAATGGGTCCAGGAGAAACTGGCACCAAAAGACCACTTCCTCTCCTTCTGTGCCCATGGGTGATATGAGAAGAGGGATGAAGGAAAGAGGAAGAAAATGACTTCTTTTCTGCCTGTTCTTTAATCCCATAGAACTTCCCCCTTTGTACCTTTCTTAGGGGAAGGTGGGTCATTTTAGTGCCTGGAGAACTGGCATCTGAAAACTCTGCTTCTCTCTTTCTCTTCCCACTTTCCTTGCCACTCATGAGTTGAAAGAGAAATGGGACAGATGGCTTTTTGGCACAGTGGGAGAGCAAGGCAAATGGCCCTGAAACTCAGTGGCCAGCAACCACAGCAATAGCCTCGGGTGACCAAAAGCAGCAAGCTAGCCTCCTTCCATAAACTTAATCTTAGAACGATTCATGGCAGACTATGAAGCATAGCTTATGCTGGCAGAAACAGAAAGACGCCACTTCTGAACTGAAACACAGAAAGATGGGTGGAAGTTATCTCCATGGTAGGCTGGAGACTGGTTGCGGACATCATATGTTCCTGTCTTCAATTAATAGTTAATGAGTTATCTTTACCCTGTGGCAACCAGACATGTAGATGAATCCCTAGTATTGTAACTGAGGTGTCCAACTGGATAGTAAATTTACAGTTGAAAAGAGGATATGTTCTGAGCCTGAATGAAGAAACTCTAATAAGATGGGGGGAAAGCTTAAAACGTAAATTGTGTGCAGCTGCTGTGAATACTGTGATATACGTTTTATGTCATGTCCCAGAGGTGACCAATGGTTCTTTTAGTTCTGATCTGCTGATTTTTTTTTTTTCAGAATCAGTATGAAGCAACTAGTTCTGTTGTAAATAATAATACCAAAGACATTGTATATATGTAGAGTGTTTGTCCAGTTTGCTTCGGAAGCTCTCAACTTGATACTCAGGCCAAATGACTAGTATTGCAATATATCGTGTAGTACAGCACTGATACTGATCATTTAAAAACTGCAATGAATATTTGTGCTTTTTTGCAATACTGAACTCTTACTTATAGCCAGTTTTTCTCTCATTGTGAATTACTTCCAATCTTGGAGCAATACCAGGAGAAAGACAGAGAAGAAACTTCAAGAGGAAAAAAAAATGCAATGAAACCAACTCCTGCACAGTCAGAAAGAATTAGGATTGTTTCATACATAATCTTCCTGAATGTTGTGCAGACTTTTCTTTTTAGGAGAGCTTTCAGTATAACCTCCCTGATTCTATTAATTGCTATTTTTAATGTTTTAAGTATTATTATTCTGCTGCTCTTAAGCTTATCAGATGCTGGTTTTTGTTTTATATTTTTGCTTTTATTTTTATTTGCTATGTGCTATGAAGAGCTTTGCGGAGCATAGTGGAATAAAACTGTTTTAAATAAATAATAAATATATTTTGATGGGCCCTGAACTGGTAGTGGATAAGGCAGATTTCAAAATGGGGGTGCTGGGCCGTCATTAGGAAAGGAAGTGAAACAAACCTGGTGGTATAATTCCTCCATACAAAGTTACACATTTGTAAAATTGTATATAATTTTGATCTTATACATCTGAAAATAATAATTGAGTGTTGTAGAAGTAGAAAAGTACAATCCAAGTCATCAAGTTCTTGGAATAGCTCCCCTAAAAGGTGAAAAATTACATTTTCCTTTCTTTAAGTTAAGTGGGAAAAAAACAGAAGTATATGAGAGATAGAGGAAATATACTTTTTCCTCCATTCCTCAAAATGCTGTAACCCAGGATGATTTAATAAATGTGAAGGGCAGGAGGTTCAGGACATATATAAATAACACTTTTTTGAATTTACTTTCACAAATGTAATGATGGCAACCAGCTTGAATGGTTTTAAAAAGGGCTAAGAAAAGTTCATGGAGGATAAAGCTATCATTGACTATTAATCATAATGGCTGTACATTATCTCTAATAAAAGAGACACCATATGCATCAATACTAGTTGCTGGAATACGGAGAAAGTCTATTGTAGGTTTCCCAGTGATATTTGGTTTGCTGGTATGAAACAAAATATTGGGCTAAATGGGTCTTTGGTCTAATCATGCAAGGCTCTTTTTATGTTCTTATGCCCAGTCAGAAGAAGAAGAAGAAGAAGAAGAAGAAGAAGAAGAAGAAGAAGAAGAAGAAGAAGAAGAAGAGTGTAAAATCTCTTCGAAAACTAACATTTTCCACTCAGCAAAACAATTTCTTATCTTCTAACACTTTGGCTCTTTCACTGTATGCTGTGTTTGTGTTTGTTTCATGTTTTGCTCTGAACAGCATTGAGTGTGCCACACAATATAATGGGATAGGTTTTCTTAAGGGAAAGCAAGGATACTAATATTGCAAAGGTTATATTAATGTCTTCTTTTTTCCCTGTTTAGATCTAGAGTCTATTTCCACCTTGCAATGTGAGTGAACTTGGACAGGTGAAAAGATATGACCAGCTTGACATTTTCTTTCCAGTTGGCCAAAGGTTATTCCTATGCCCACGGATGGATGCATCGGGGTACAAACTGTGGAGACTTCTTTATTGATGGCATCACTAATGGGGCATCTTGGTACTCACTCAGCAAGGGTAAGTCAAATGGGGTGATAGCACAAGAGAATAAGAACAGAAGGTATATTTTGGAGAGAAGACTTTGAAATGACCCATCATGTAAGAGGAATGGCCTGCAGAATGATTAGAAAAGTTCCCCAGCTTAGTGCCCTTCTATTGTATTGTTCTTCAGTCCCCATACTCAGGTATCAAGTCATCAGGAGAGGCCCTTTTCTACATCTTTTCAATTGGTGACATATAGCTTAAAGGGATGCTTAAGGCTTTTTATCAGTGATGCCCTGGCCAAAAATACTCAGTTCTTTGAATACATTCAAGGGAACTATAAAAACAGTTTTGTTTTAATGCATTTTTTCTAGCCCTTCAGGTTTCTGTGATGGCCTGCTATTTGTAAGGTTTCTATTGTTTTGTTTCTGATGCACCTTCATTTGTTGCTTGCTTAAAGTCAATACTTTATTGTTTTATTATTTTGGTTGATTTGTGAACCATTCTGAAGACTCATTTAGTTAAGAATTATGTTGCAGATTAAATCTATCTCCAGCTTTTGCTGTCTTTCAGGGATGCAGGATTTCAATTACCTGCACACTAACTGCTTTGAAATTACCCTGGAACTGAGCTGCAACAAATTCCCACCGCAGGAGGAACTGGAATTTGAATGGCTGGCAAATCGGGAGGCCCTTATCACCTACATAGAGGAGGTAACAAAACTATGCCACAATGTCATCCTGCTTTTTGGCAAGCCTTTTTTAAAGTTGATCTCCTCTTTCTCCCATGGTTGTAAGATGCTACGTTATGTAGTATACCCTTGATTTAGTGGACTATTTGGCAGTGGCATACCAAGGGCAGGGCAATGGGGCTGGTCTGCCATGGGTACAGGCAATAAGGGGGTCCATTGTCTGGCAACTTGAAGATGACAAGGAGGCTATCCAGCAAGTTGGAGGTGGGTGTGGAGTTGGGTGGCTGCTGCTGGCACATCAATCAGCTGTTTGGCAGTCAGTAGTGCAGCACAGCAGTGATGGAGGAGGGGGCTGTGAAAAAATGATCTGCTCCCGGGGTCAAATATGCTAGGTATACCACTGCTTTTTGGGTGAGGGGAAGGGGCCTCTGTTAAACCTGACTGTCCCTTAATTCTGAAGGTACTTTTGAATACGCATAAAAAAGCCTACTTACAAGTTTGCACATGCACAAAGGTATGTTTCTCACCAGTCCTCACACTCCCATTTTCTCAGTGCCTTCTTGCCACTGCTGCACACCTCCACCAGTCTTCCCAGTGCTTTCCTGTTAGCTCTTACACTGCTCCAAACTTCCTAGTGCCTTTCCACCACTGCTGTACCACTCCCAATCTTAGCAATTCCTTCTCACTGGCCCATCCACATCCCCCAATTCTTCCAGCACCTCTTCCAATTTTTCCTAACTCTTCCTGGAGTTGATACAATCCTGATTAGAGATCTTTTTTCATTATGTTGATGGAGGAATGTGTGGACTCAATTTTTTTCTTGTTCATCCAAAGGGCTTAATAAGTGAATCTAGAATACGTGGAAACTCTGGAACTCTGTCCAGAATTTTGGACAGGCCTTTCCCAATCTATCTATTCTGGAACTGCTGGGGAATGAACCTGGGACCCTCTGCACACACCACATCTGTGTTTTATCACTAAGCTCATCATTGTGAGAGTGGGAGAAGACTTTTTCTCAGGCCTCTAAAGAAGCCCCATCACTGCTGAAGCTCAAAACAAAATGATTTGTTGCTGTACTCTTCCTAAATGCCATAGTCCTAGTCCTAAGGCTATTCAGTGTTTCTGTTGTGCAGATTCACCAGGGTGTCAAAGGCCTGGTGTCAGATGAGAACAACAACAAACTTGCAGGAGCTGTCATTTCTGTGGAAGGAATTGGCCATGATATCACTACAGGTTGGTACTCAGCCTAGCACAAGCTAGAGCTCTTTTCTTAAAGAGTGCTTAAATTGATTTCATTGCCATTTACCACATTTGTAATCTGAATGAAAAAAATAATTTGCTAGAATTTAGTAAACAAGTTCAGAAATTAGACAGAAGCCTATGAAAGTCCTTCCCAAACTGGTGCCTGCCAGATGTGTTGGGAGGACTTTAACAGTCAGCATTCCCTTTCTGAAGATTCTGAAAGTTGTAGTCCTAACACCATAGGAGGGTATCAAGTTGAGGAAAACTCATTGTTCTTGTCTGGCACAGTTCCAATACAGGGAACATCTACTATTATAGTATTGCACCATTAACCTTAGAATATATACTGTATGTATATGTTTATGTGAAGTATACACATGGAGTAGTCAGGCTGGTCTGTGGACAGGAGCTTATCCTGTCCTACTCTGGAGTTTGTGGTATTTTTATTAACTCTTAGGCATCAAAGCCAAGAGTCAACCTTAAAACGTGTGGCTGAAAGGTTCTGATTCCCCTAGACTGAATTTCACCATCTAGTGCCCATACAGCTGTGGGGTTTTTTTTTCCTTTTCTTTTCTTTTTCTTCAAAGGCCAACTGCTTGACTTCCAATGCAGCTATTATATATATACATATATGGCTGAGTTTTAGCTGGGTCAGGTTTTTTTTTCCTGAGAAACTTTGGGTGCAGGTCTTGCTTTTCTTGGTTACTGTGTACTGATCACTGGTTTGTGTCTTTCCAAAAGTTACATTGCTTAGTGTTTGAGTGGATTTGTGAGCCATGAAGGACAAGGAACAGCTTGCTTCACCTCTGGGATTGTTTACTCATCCGGTCTTTACAACCACTGACATATGCTATATTCAGCTTGAACACACAAAGGCCCAAATAGCATCCAAGAATTCCATGGATGTTGAATTGAAGACATTTAGACTTTCATAAGATGAAGCATGAATGGGAAAGATGTCCATAGAACATGGGACTTCCATGTGTGTCCTCAGCCATCTCCATATTGTGCTCTTCTGCATTCAGGCTGAATATTTGAACAGAACTATGGTTTCCTTAGAAGCATCTTCTTATGTGATTCACCCAACTAATCAAGATGTTGGTTTAGTTCTCTTCTGACCACTTACCATCCAATGACCCTTGGTCACTGACTAAAAAATTACCACATGAGTGTCAGTGGATGGATCAGTAATTCACTCGTTCCAATTCCACTGGCTAAATGATGGTACTAGCCAGAATTTTATTCTTCTAGGCTTCCTCATTTTCAAACTGAGCCTTTATCATCTGCATGTTTCAGCATCTTCTTTTCTCTTGTAGGTGAACATGGTGACTACTTCAGGTTACTATTGCCTGGTAACTATAGAATTACTGCATCAGCAGATGGTTACCAATCCCAGACTGTGATGGTAACTGTTGGCCCAGCTGAGCCCTCACAGGTGAGTACTGAAGGAAAGAGAAAATACAATTCTCTCACTTCCAGTATTAAGCATGAAGTACAGTAGGGAAGGAAAAGGAGGAAAGTATCTGCATTTCCTCAATTGCAATACATCTTGGAATCTTGATTAGTGGAAATATTGTAGAAATGGGAAATATCTTTCCAGCCCAAAAGAAGGGCACACCTTTTCCATATTGGAAGGAAAAAAAATCTCACATGAGAATCCTCTCTACATTTCTCTTAAGTATAATTTATCTTCCCGTATCTGAGCATACCTATTTACTAGTCACACAGTCTATCTTGGAATCGTTAGTTTATAAGAGGCTGGCTTATATAAAGAGAAGTGATTTATGATCCTGATAGCCACAAACATCTTTGGCTGGGAAAACAATGCAACTAATATGATTCAGATTGTGCTATCCATCAACAGCAAAGGTTATCCTTCAACAATAGCAAGAACCTAGGTGCCCTAGTTGGATGCCCTTTAAAAAAAGCGAGTCCAACAATCACGGGAGAGGAATCAAGTTGTTGCTGAACTATATGACTCCCAAGCAGTCCCAGCCAACATAGCCAAAGGTAAGGGATGCTGGTAGTTGAGCAACATTTGAAGGATGACAAATTCCCTACCTCTGCAGTAATGTGAGATGATTCACCTTAGCTAAATGTTAATTCCCCACATTTTTTCCTTCCTACCATTGATCTGAGGAATGGTTGGAAATTAACATGACACCTGGGCCCAGCTATCTGGCACTGATCAGAGCATTCCTTGGAAATGCTGTTTCCCATTACCAGGACGTATACCCAAATCTGGAGCTAACTTTTACTATCTTTGCTTGTCCCAAAGGATGAAATATCTCTTACATCTTTTAATGGTCCATTCTCTTTCTGATGAAAGTCTATAAAAGTTTTTTTTTTTTTTGTTACATCAGAATCTTAATCTTAGCTCTAAATATATAGTTTTGTAAACAAAAATAACACACCATCAATCTAGAGACCATTAAGCAGTTCTGAAAAAAACCTAAATACGGTAATAAATGAGGTATATGCATCTATATAGAAATGACTTTCCTAGAATGCAGTCCTCCTGACGCACTGATGGCAAGTTTGCAAATATGTGTTTTCCCTTGTTGTTTTACTGCATAGATTTTGTTTTTTGGTTTAATTTGTCTGCAGGACCTTGTCTAATTGAATTGAGTTTCCAAATGGAAAAAAGGGGAATATCACAAGCTTCCATCTGGCAGAGAGAGATGATACAATATGTACTGTAACTCTTCATTGGATGACATTTCAGTGATTTTTTTCTCTTTCAGGTTCATTTCCAACTCAGACAGAAACCTTTGGACAGTCCTCCTGTACCGAAGGCGTATGAGAAAAGCCCTAACTGTAAAGCTCTGCATAAGAAAATTGTCCCACGGGCTGCCCAATGGGAGTCACTGCAATGAAGATGTTCCTTCTCTAGATAAAAGCTGAAGGAGCCATGTTTGACATGCAGTGTCAACAATAGTGGCAGATGAACTTTCTAAGAAGCATCCAACCTTCTGATCACAATCATGAAATGCATCTAGAGCTTCCTGCTTATTAAATATATATTTAACTGCAATGTGGACTGAAAACTCTTTCTGAAGGAGGACAGGCATTAGACTCTTCTGTTCTATAATAATCTAATCAGTCCTGTGTTTTAATTTCTTGCCTGCTTTTTGGCTTATGCCCCTTCTAATGCTGTGGAGCTCCTAGCAGTCTTGAAGACTGAGCCAATTAACTCCGCAGGTAAATCAGCTCCATTCCTGCTCTAGAAAAAATGCTGCATGACAGTTTTACAGCACTTCCTGTGAAGCTGCAGAGGGGATCGTCTTCCTCTGGTGGGAACTCCTGCTTTCTGCTTCTGGGATTTCCCTCCCTCCCCCAAAGCTCCAAAGTGAAGACCATGATAGCTTCTTTCTTTCACATCCTATCCTGCTGAATAGAGGAGTGGCTATGACCCTGCTTTCCCCTAATGCAGCAAGGAGAACAGTGAGGAGCCTCCAGTTTTTGTTGTCCAGTTCTCCCCATTGGTGGGATGGAAAAAATGCTGTCTAGCTCAGACAAGCAGGCTTTACAGACACTTGTGTATTGGCCCAAGAAGTTTGCTGTTCATTTGGGTTGCAAAACCAAGGGCACAGAAGATACATTTGAAGTGCCCTCTATCTCATTTGCCACTTGGGTTACTGTTGATATGTAGCCCCATCAAAATTTTGATAAAGGTGATAAACATCAGCAATTATCTCTGTACATACATATGCATTTAGGACTCTGGTTGTCCATGAAAATAATGCACATAGTGTGGCAATAGCCTGAGAAGTGTTCCAGATCTGAAGAAGTAAATGTCATTCAGAGCCCCTGTGTGTGTTCACGTAGCACTTGTCACCAACTTGACAGTTAAAGAAACTGTATTCTTTTCCTGAGCTCATGTAATATTAAGGAGGAATTAAGGAGGTTCTAAAAGGTATTATGTATGTGCCCGCATATGCTCCAAATTGCCTTTGAATCCAAATCACTGCACAGTCCTAGTTTCTAAAGTAAAGAACTATACTTGCAGGAACATGCCTTGGGCAAAATTAAGCTTTGGTTGTGCTGGTGGCATACTGCCCAAAATATGTTAAAACTGACCACTACTGTTTACAAGGAATGTTACATGTACAATTAAGGCTGGTAATCTATTCTAATCTAATCTAATCTAATCTAATCTAATCTAATTCTTCGTATGTTATTGAAAACCATTATGTGAAAACCTTGATTGACCAAGGCCATGATGGGTGTCAGAGGGCAATTTTTACTGATCTATCTAGTGACATATGGCATATGGAAACCTGCAATTTTGAATATGGGAAGACTAAATGGTAAAAAGTGTGAATGAAGAAATTAAATGAAAGAAAGAAAAATAGAAGCTGCATGAAATACCTGAAATATATGAATTGGCATCATCTAGTTTGCTGTAGGTACATAGGAAAGTAGGACTTAACTGGGTAGTGATATTGTATGTTACAGTATTCTGCAGTGAATGGTGATAACTGAACATGAATATTGGAAAAAACTACAAAGTTCTGAATGAATGTGAACCGGGGGGAAAATATTCTGTTGGGAGACATAAATGGATGGGTGGGAATGAGACAAGGTGCATAGAAAGTCTGATTGGGTCATTTGGAGTTCCAAGAGTAAATGACAATGGTAATTAGTGATTTATTTCCTTAGGAAAAGATCCATTTGTTTTGAATACATGGTTTAAATATAAGTCTGTTCATGCATATTCATGGCAAAGGAATGAATATAAAAGCATGATTGATTTGATTGTTTATGATGAAAGATTGAGAGAGTAAATGAAGGATGCAAGGGTGATGGGAAATTCTGATGTACCACAGAAGTGTGTGGTGTTAAACTAATGGGAACAATGAAAAAGGGTTCTTGGTAGAATGATGAAGTGAAAGAAGTTGTGGATGAGAGAAAAAATGGATAAAAGAGAAAGCTGCAAAAATGCAGAAGTATAAGATGTGACAGTGAGCAAAATTTGGGAAGAACATGCAGATTTATGCCTGGCAAGATGTGTGCAGAACAGATTTTTGCTCTTCAGCAAGTCACTGAGAAATGTATGAACATGAAAAAGAATGTTTATGGTACTTTTGTTGATGTAGAGAAAGCATGTGATAAATAGACTGAATTATGGAAAGCTTTGAGCAAATATGAAGTGAAGGTTGGTTGCTGAATGCAATGAATTATATGTGATGGAAGTAAATAGTGTGTGAGATTGAATGTTTCTTGAATGGTTCAGTTGAACAAGAAGTAAAGTAAGGATATGTGATATCCTCTTGGCTGGTTATATATTTATAGGCAAACATAAAGAATGTTTCTGATGAAGTTAGACATTTGTTGGTTGTGGACGTGAAATGTGTGTGTACTTTTTTATGCAGACAATGTAGTGTTGGTTAAGAAAGTTAGGTAGACTGCGTTATGCAACAAGGAGTAATGGTCTGAAAATTAATATCTAATCAATTAAGATAGGTGTGTTTCTGAGGGAAATGAGTGAAAGATTATAAGTTATGGTGAAAAAACAGAACAAGTAGATGGATCTTGGTAGTATATTTATTAAAGATGAGAAAATGAAGACATTTTAAAATAAATCTAGGACCATTTAGTATGGTCCTAGATTTATTTTACTGGTTTCTTGACATTGGTTTCTTGACATTCTCATGGAAAATTCATGATAGAAAGTAAGAAGTCCATAACAGTATCTGCTCCAGAAATACAGCATCTAGGTTTGTAATAAAGGCCATTTCATACCATGCATAGCATAGCTATAACAAATCTTTAATATTATCATGGTTGTAGATGATCCAATGAATACGATAGTTATTTAGTGACACTGCTGCTAAACAGTATACAATAGGGGCATGGGGAGAAGAAAGTGTTTTGAACATGAAGCATGACCATATGCAGGGAGCTGAATGCAGGCAGGCAGTATAACCATGTTTGCTTCCCAGAAACTGAGGGTCTTACCATTCAAAAGTTAATGCAGCTGATCTGTCTTTGCCTCTTTAGCGATTGCTTTTTGGTGGGAGAGAAGATGGAACAGGAGGTCTGAAAACCTTAAAGGGTTCCAAGAGGAAAATTCCCCTTCCTGTCAACCTTCATAAAATTCAGTGACTCCATTCAAGGTGACTGTGCAATAAAAGTCTTGTCTGGAAGCATCTTGAGATTAGAAGGGGACAAGCTCAAGAACATTACTGTAGATTGCAAGAGCCTACATTGCCCTCTTCTGGGCACTGGAGAAATGGAGAATGGAAAAAAGATATAATTGGATACTTTTAATCAGTTATGCACATAAATATCTGCATCACTAACGTCCAGAGTTCCCTTTTGGGGGAGACGGGCGGAGATAAATGTAATGTAATGTAATGTAATGTAATGTAATGTAATGTAATGTAATGTAATGTAATATTGGAAAAATTTCCAGTGCATTTCATTGAAAAAAAACCTCACATACAAACAATAATTGTTAAACATTTGTGACATAAATCTAGTATTCTGAATTATAAGTACTAACTTTATGTGCCTGCTCAAGCCAGCCCAATATGAGTTTATTCAGATGTGAGGTCCCAGATCTCAGCCTTCCTATACTTCATTAGGCCTGCTGAGTTTTTTTTAATAGTTTATATTAAAAGATTTTACATACGTAAAAGACAAAAGAAAAAAGAAAATGTGAAAAAGAAAATCAGCAGCACAATGTTGCTATATACAGCTACGTGCAGAGGTAACTGCAGAATGATGGCTGGGGACCAGAGGGGAGGGGGTATACCCACATCTGCCTGAAATGACAAATAAGCACACCTCTGATTCCATCTGCTATTGATTACTTGACTTCATCTGCAGCATAATGGTTGACGTATAACAGATTTTACACACTTTGAGCTGCCATTGAAGGCTGTTGGGATAGGGAAAGAACTTATGCCTATCTCACTCATAGAGTGGAAACAAGATGAATGCAACATCATGGTAAAACAGAAGAAAAAAGATGTTGCCAGGGCATGTTGGTACTATACCCAGGTGCAAGTGGGGAGTGTCCCAAAGAGACTTATCACAACTGTTGCCACTACTACTACCTCAATTTAAATGTCAATGGTATATAACAGCATCTAATTAGTAGCAGTGATAAAAGCAACGCTTGAAAGTTTTTCATACTATTTTTTATGCTTGCCAAGTTTGTAACTGTTTGATCATGTTGGTTCTTATTAGGGGTATATTTCTGATATGGACCCAAGGCCAAAACCAGGTACACATGCAGAGATAGTGTTACAATACCAGTGTTGGAGAAAAAATCAACTGTGATTGTAGTTTAAGTACATGGAATGTGAGGAGGCACTATATTGTTCTACACTTGAGACAGCAAAATGTCTTAGACTAGCTCTCACTGGATCATACTGTTTAGCATATATTTTTATTTGATATCTGAGCCCATAAACCATATATGATTTGGTTTGCATTTTTGATAGTTCAGAATTTCCAAGTTAAGTATCTCTGAGAAGATAAAAATCCATATTCCATATGGAATTGGCTTTTATAAAGTCAGTCCAAGTTTTGCAAAACAGTTATCAAAGCTTGTAAATTATTTTGTGAACTTTGAACTTGCTAATACATTTGTCTTAATGGGGATTTTATTTTCCTCATGGCCAGTGTAGCTGTTTATGTTAATTCACTCCAGAGGAACACTGCTTTGGAAAACACTACAGTATATTTAAGACAAGTAGCATTAAAATTAAGGTTACAAAAATGTGAAATATAGGCCAGACTTATAATACTTACCTTCTAGTTCTCTGGCATTTTTCCCAACTATTTTGGAACTTAGATTAATTTGAAAAGACTTCTAAAAACATTTTGCCAATTAGGCTGATTCTGTTTATTGGCAACAATTATGTCCTTCTTGTTCCCCAAGAGTATTGCATTTTACTGCCATATTATAAAGAATTTGCAGGCCAATTTGCTTTGGAAATTGGTCAGTGGAAACAGAGAATACTGATGCAAAGAATTATTCTCCCTTACTGTTTTTTTTACACATTTTAATGGTTTCACAAAATAAGAACAAGATACAAAAACATTTATGAAGAGTATACACTGTACATAATTAAATATCTTATGTGTTGGATCTATCCTTAATAAAAGAAACAAACAATTTGTTCCCACAGCAAATTATATCTCTCTCTGCAACATATGCTTTCTGACAAAACTGCTTCTGCTACATTACTAAAAGGGATGAATAGTGTTAAACTAAACATACAATAATCTAATGGGACGTTACAGTACGGTAGAAGATCTTTGCTTAGCTGGGAGCAATACTTCATAAAATAATCAGTGAAAGAAATTGGATAGTCTTTACAATCTTTCCTAGCATTCTCAATGCATAGCTGTGGAAGAAAACTATTTAAACTTAGATTCAAAGCAGTGGGAAAAGGAGTTCCTCAGAAGTACACTTTGTAGCAGGGCAGGCAATCTGAGGCCTGCTTACACTCAATTCTTTCTCTTCTTTTCAGCCATGAGAGTCTCTAGAAATTATGTCACTGAAATTCAGCAGCAAACAACTAAAAAAAAAAAAAAGAAAGAGCAATTTGGGTGATTATTTTAAGTAACAAAAGTTAAAGACAACTGTGGGAGAACTACATGGGGGGGAGGGGGGGAACAGACTCTCAATAGTCCTGGCAAAAGACTACCATAGATTGTATCTAGCTTGTAACATAAAGACTACCTACTTGAATTCTCTTCTGATTTTCACCAGCAAATGGATTTGTGTATCTCAATAGGATGAGAACAGTTTTGACATTAAGTGCTAGAAATTATTTTCATTTGTACAGTAATTCATATATTGCCTTCTCCTAGGATTCTATCAACCTTAAAACTAACAAAATAAAACTCATAATCTACATGATACTTCCTCTTTGGGTTGGCTGTTTCCAGCTATGTTGCATTTTCTGCCCTTAATACTTGTTGGAAAAAAATTGCTTTGGCTGGTTTCTGAATTAAAATAGAAAAGGGGCCATACTCACAGGCTGTTCCATAGCAAAGGGGCTGCTACTGAGAAGGCCTGTTCCCTTGTCTCTATCCCCCTTAATTTGTCACAAAAGAGGGACTTTCAGCCTCTTGTGTAAAGTGGACAGGCAGACTTTGCCTGAATTAAACAGTTCCAAAGGGAACAAGGACCTGAACCACAATGGGCTTTAATAGGTGATAACCAGTATCTTGAATTGGACCCAGAAGCCTACTGATAACTCATGCAGTTTCCATAAGATTGGTCAACACTGGTACAGCACAATAAAACCAATCAGCAGATTGGCAGCTGAATTCTGACTAGTTCTAGCTTCTGAATTACCTTCAAGGGCAACTCCACATAGAGTGAATTGCAATAATCCAAATGTGAAATGACAAGGGCAAGAGCTGCTGATGCCAAAACCTCCTGAGCCAGAAATGGTTGTAAATGAGGAAAGAGAGAGAGAGAGAGAGAGAGAGAGAGAGCCCTAGCAGGAGCCATGAGTCTAGGACCTCCAAACTGCACTCTTTCAGGGGGAGTGCCACCCCATCCAGAACTAAAAAAGGAGGAAATCTGGAACCCCCAAATGGAAAATTTAGAAATATTTGCTGCTGCTTCCAAGAAATCTTTGGAAGAGTCCTTATCACTACCTCATTTTATGGATAAGACTCAATTGGCAGGTCTGAGGGCTCTCCTTCACTCCATCTGCCCACATAAGCATGTAAATTGGTACTAACATGACTCCAAGATCAGCCACATTTCCCCCTCCTTCCCCCCTCCCCATTGCCTGAGCAAGAGCTGTAAAAGCTTTTCTGTTTGGGAACTTTATAGTTTTCACAATAAAGTTGCCGTTATTGAGGCCCGAATTGGTTTTTGCTTAGAAAAGTAGGATTTTTTTTCTGAATAAATCATATGAAAGATTTACAGATGGCAGCTATTTAAGCCTGAAATAATGGCTCAATGCTCTTACTGTTCCCATCTCTACTTTTACTGCAGCAGCACTTTCATGCTGCCTATTTTTACACAGGATGATTTCATACATCCCACTAAGCTAAGGTTGCTTTGATTTTGGTCTCTAAAAACCAAAGTACATCTTGGCCAATTCTTCATGCTACAGGGTTTGGTGTTTTTTAAACAACAGCTCTCTGTGCCAATCCTTTTCCATACTGAGAGAGCTTTCAAAAGCAAGTTGAGTGTGGTGGTGGTGGGGAGTCTGCAGGTCAAAGAAAATAGTCCAAATCAAAGGCCCCATTGGGAATGCTTTACCAGATGATTCCAGCCAGGGTTACATACCTCGATTCTCTGAGAATTATGTTTTTTTTGTGCCAAGTTATTTTGAGAAAGGTGGTGGAAGTATCAAAGGTGATACTAAAGGTTGGTGCTAAAAGGAGGCGATTCGCGATGCACCCCGGTGCTACTAAAGAGTGCGGAGGCTCGGGATTAGTTTCCAGTGCTTTTAAGCACGTGCAGAGTTCCCTTCCCCCGCCTCAGGAAGGAGCCTGGAGGGTGGAAGGCTCTACCCGCCCCAGTACGCCCGTTAGACTTTGGTACTGCCCGGCCAACTCGCGGCTGCGGCCGGCCGCCTCCAGCCCTGCGTGCGCTCAGTGGCGGAAAGGGGGCGCTGAGAACGCGGCAGGCTGGAGAGGGCGGCGACTCGGGGCGGGCGAGGCTGAGCACCGGGCCGCGGCTGCTCCCGGGGGCCAAGCGAGAGGGAGATCTGCTGGGCTGGAGCGGCCGAAGGGACCGCGCTACAGGTAGGGGCTGCAGGGGACGGCGGAAAGAGAAGGATCCGACGGGAATGCCCCCTTCCGCGTCCGCCCTCAGGTTTCTCCGGCGGCTCAACTTCGCTCGCGTCCAAAAAGGTTCTCGCGGTTCTCGCGTGGAAACTCCTTGGATGGGGCCCCAACTCTCACTTCATGGCTTCTGCTGATCCCATTGAGCGGTGCGGCGCTGCCTTGGTCACCTCAGTGCCTCATCTGCCGTAGAGACCCCGCCATCTGCCCTCCTCTCCCCGTCCTGCAGCTTCAGAAGGACACGTTGGACCTGCTTTCTGTACGATTCGTCCCTCACGAACACGCACTCATTCTTCGGACATCGTATTTTCCCACAGTTCCCTGGTGCCAGTGCCCAACCTGGTAATGAGTCCTCTGTCAGGAAGGGTGGAAATTCGGCTTTCTGTCACTCGGTTTTGGTCCCATCGACCGGAGATTTTGCTTTCCTGCTCATCTTATGTCACTCCTGCCGATACAGGAGTTCCTCTAAGAATACAGACTCACAGGCAGCTCTAGAGAGGTGACGGCATCTTTCCACTTTTCCCTTTTCCTTGGTGGTGACGGGGTTTGTCAGTATCACTCATTCCTTAATTCAGTATTTCTCAGCCTTGGCAACTTGAAGATGTGTAGACTTCAACTCCCGGAATTCCTCAGCCAGCATGCTGGCTGGGGAATTCTGGGAATTGAAGTCCACACATCTACATGTTGCCAAGGCTGAGAAACACTGCCTTAATCCAGTACATCTGACTTTAACTTTTGAATGGTTAATTCCAGCATCATAATTGTTGATGCTTGCCCAGCATTGAAACTGTGAGGCAGGATTCAAAAGTTGTGTCATAGTTGTCTGCCTTTTCTGAGGATTGAACTTGAAAGTTAAAATCAAGTGTTCCTGCTATGAAATTATGAATTTATGTTTGCAAATTTGCTTAATCATGATATAGTGAATAAATCACAACTGCCTGGGTTCATATGATACTTAAACCATGAACCCTGGTTAACAAAAATATATCAGCTTGTTTCACATAGCACAGTAAGACGCAAACAAATAAACCAAATTCAGTTTAGTGTAATGTGTGAATCCAGCCTACAGCAATAATAAAATATTAGAGCAGAAAGGAATTGGTTATTGACTAAAGAAATGCTAATTTTACCTGATGTAACTAGTAGAATCACTCACATGCCTTAGTTAAAGATAACTCTTGTTATCTATGAATAAGGTCAAAGAGTTTAATACATATGTGTGAAATTTCTTTTTTAAGATATCTAGTTTCCTTTAAAAAAAAATGCTGTAATGAAAAGGGGGAAATGCTGCAAAGAATTATTGCTATTAGAAATATGCCCTTGTGTGATTTTGGCTTGATACTTTGTGCATCTTTTTGTTTTTAGCTTAATGAGTATCTCAAAACTAGAATGGAGTGAGCTAAACTTTTTGAAAATACTTTTTCCCTTGAGATAACAGTACCCAGTTAACATAGATTGATTCAGAACCTTCCTAGATCAGGGATGTATTTGAAGTCTCATGATCATGTGATTTCCTTTTCTTCATACTTCAGGGCCTTTGAACAGATGTTCTGTTAAAATGATGTTGGAGTTTAGATTTCAGTTAATTATTTTCTCAGTTCATAGTCCAACCCCAGTGAACATCTGGAAAGTTCTACAAATTATAACAGTAGAAATATTACGTTGTTGTACCTTAGTGATATTGTGAGAATTACTTAGGGCCATTCTCCATTACCAAGTTAAAGTGCCACCCACTCACTACTCAGCATACAATCCGCTATCCTTATTGCTTATTCCTGTCCTGACTCCCTCCAAGGTAATGGGAGGTGGAATCTAATAGATTTTAAAACTGAAGATGACTTAAGCTTGTTTCATTTGTGGGCTGGGGGATGAGATGAAGGCAATATTATAGAGACAAAGCATAAAAAAGAAGTTGTCAAGGCTTATTTATGCTGTTGTTAGGTGCAAGGGAGAACCTGGCCTTAGCTATCCAGCTTCCCTGAAACTGCATTGTGTATTGTCAAATCACTGGACTGGGCACACTTAGGCATTTGTCATGATCCACATGCTTTACAAGGGCTCTCTTGGGCTGACACCTTCCTAGTCTTCATTTCTGTTTCTTACCATAGTTTGGGCTTTGTGATGCTGCCGATTCTGGAGCAACTAATTTTTCTTTCACATTTGATTCTCAGACTCACTTATGAATGTACCTGCGGATGGCACTTTAATGAGCTTTTATCACCTTCAGTTAAGCCAATTCCTTCCCATAGTATGATACATTTTACCCTGTGGCAGCAATTTTATAATGGTGAATATTCAGCTGAGTGAGCCTGCTTGCTTGGAAGTGTGCATATGAGGGAAAGGGTGTGGTGGGAGCAGCAACGTGATTGCAAGGAGGACAAAATGCCAGCTGGTGCTGAAGGCCCCACCAATGGAACTCCATACATGCTAAGCATTGGGATTTTGCATGTGTATGCTACATATTAAGTTATGGCTTGCAGTTTCCATGTAGAAATTTGTTAGATGGTGAACTGATGCTGACTGGCTTAAGTTTTTCACTTCCTCTAATGTTTTTTTGTAGCTATTCATTTATAGATATTAGTTCATTTGCAAATTTTGGAAGAAGTTGTAAGAATTCCTAGATCTGGAGTGTTGCTTATTCAGTATTTCTGAAGCTATGCTTTATTGGGCTAACTTTAGCATATAGGATGACAGAAAAGGAAATTATGTTTTCTTCATCTTATGTTTCGTAGACAGGAGCCTCTTTGGGGTTGTAAATAGAAATAGATATCACCACAAAGTTTTGCTAAGCATATTTTCTAGAACAGTTTTCTGTCTGCTGAAGGCTTGTGTATTTGAATGGTATCACTTGCACCACTTTAAAGGATATATTTCAGTGTTTGTTTATAGCTTTAGCTGGTGATTACCCTTTCTTCGAACAAGTGGTTTTAAAAGAGCTTGAAGGCATTTCTGCCTATGGTGGAACGTGAAGACCAGATGTTCATTCTAGAGGGATGGTTCACATCAATGAGGGGAACAGCCTTACTGCTGTTTCATATGCCCTGGTAATAGTCCTTTTGCTGATTGATCTCAAAATAAACAGTAGCCTTGCAGCACTAGAAGTTATGTAATTTATTCAAGTTCTTATACACTCCGCACATTTTTAGCAGTTCCATTGTCAAGATTATGTATAGGCATGCCACTTTTATATGATGTGTATCTGAAAATATCAGATGATATCCCAATTTTATCATATAATCCATCTCTTAATGCTTTGTTAAATAGATGCTAAAACTTCCTCCAATGGTACTTGATTATCTTTGAACAAATGCAACATAGTATCTTTCATCTTAGCTACTGTATTATCTCACTACCTGCTTCCTTCACCCTTGGACTTTTAACAGATAATGTAATTTTATATACAGTACATCCATTCATTTACTCCAGAATCTTACTACAGTAATATATGATCCTTTCTTTTCTTTTTGAGGAAAAATTAGATGGTTTCTGTTTTTTGAGGGATCAGGCTTATTCTATATTTTCACAGTTTTGTTCCTTTCATCCCCCTTCTCTCTTTTTTGCAAATGGTTATAAGCACTATTGCTGTATGGAAAACTGTGTGTGCATTTTTAGCATTTTTAAAGTAAATATAAGTCATGATTCTGAGGTTGGCAAAATATCTACTGGGAGAAAGCAAGCAAGCAAGCAAGCAAACAAACAGAATGTAAAGAGTTCTCTTCTGGAGCTAAATTCTAAACCAGCTGTCTCCTAATATTTATCTGTTAACTTATGTGGAATATTATTCTTTTTACTTTGTTCAATTTAATTTTTTATGTCATTTATCAGTATCATTATGATTCATTGTGTCTGTGTTTAATATATAGAACACATTATTATTATTTATTATTATTCATGTTTGTATTCTCCCTTTTCTTTGGGAGCTGAAGGTAGTGTACATAAAAGCTCTATGGCTGCACAGGGGAACTTCTGTGCGGGCCTCCCTGCTGTCTATTCAACATCTTAACCACTGTATAACATTGGCTATATTTATTCTTATATTATTACTCTTATTTCACTTATTTATTCCACACCATTAATCACAACCCAGCAAGATAAATTAGAATGAGAGCCATTGAATACTCTATAGAGTCTTCTGCATGACCTGCTAACCATGGACCAGCAATGCTTCAGCAAACATACTCTGAATATGAATGGACAACCTCATGTTCAACTCACTCATGGAGAAGACAGCCTGAAGTCATTTTTTACCCAGTTTTAAAGTGGTGTTTTTCAGCTTCTTCTGGCACAAGCCATCCTCTCCGGTCCATTTGACATGCATCATTCTGAGGGAAGGTTAGAGGTGAGGGCTTTTCCTGCTGTTATTTGCCATCTGAGTCTGTTGCAAACATCATGTGCCCATCTGGTTCCTGGGTACTGCTTTTCTGAGGCATTCCTTTTTGGCTGCAGGAGAATTAGGGCCCAAACCCCATATCTCCCACTTTCCTTAGTAACCTGTATGTGGCCTGGCATCAAATAGAGTCCTTTCCCCTATAAGCTGGTGGCTGAAGAGACACTTTACCCACTCTCATTCCCATACGGCATCTGTAGGCAGCTGTACTACAGCTGCCTCCAGCTGCTGGACCACAGATATAAAACACCCCCCTGTGGCTTAATTGCAGTAGCACCTAAGCCCAGGGGTGGGGAGAAACTGCACTGCAAAGCTATGGTAAAGCTGCCTATACCTTTACTACCGGGGTGCTCACAGC